>JAJQWJ010000024.1:5780913-7108234 GCA_023637945.1 Phaethornis superciliosus
AGCCCACTTCCAAGCTTCTGCTTTAGGCAGTATGTAATTAGTTGTACAAAATAGGAGCAAAGACATGGAAAACCCATCCCAGGCAACCTCACTGTCTCCTACCAGGAAGACTCCGTGTTGAATAGCCACAGCATAAACCAGGTAAAGTTATTCACACTTGGCCTCTCCCACAGCCCAGGGAAGTGCTGTAACCACTGGGCTTTGAGTCTGCTGCTACACACACATGTCTGAGGGCTCGTCTCTGCTGTCTTTTGTGTGGGTTTGGCAAGCTCTACACATGCCTAATGGATCAGGTCTTGCCAAAAAGCAGAAAGTGGGGAACGCCTAGTTTAAGAGTCTCTCCAGGGCTTGTGCACAGCAGCTCACCATGTCCAAAGAGCTAAATCCAGAGGGGATTAAGTGCTCCAGCCTAGCATGTAGGCATCCTTGAGAAACCTAAAACCTGAGGTGCCACCTAACACTGGAGGTGCTTTAGGTTCCTCGGTGCTGACATTCCTCCAAAGGAGTGCACACAAAACTGTCTACACCCCAGGCCTTTTGGTATTTCTGCTGCTGCAGAGCAGACATCCCACAGGAGCTACGTGCACATCCCCATGGCATAAACATTCTCCGCCACACTCAGACTGTTCTCCTCTTTCCTAAAACAACAGAGATGTCCCCGTTGTTTTATGACATTTTGGAAAGGAATTCAGGGGGACACTGAAGGACACATAGCAGAGCAGGGACAAACACTGATAACAGTGGCAAAGTGGCAAACAGAGTGGGTGTTTGATAGCTCCCCAAATACAGACTTCCACCCTCTGCTTAATGATAGGAAAAGTGCAGACAGGATATCCCTGCAGGGTGTCTCTTCAGGAGAGTTGTTGGCAAACTGTGTGTTTCTCTACACACGGTGAGCAAAGGCGGTTGAGCCAGAAGGCTTTTTTAAAGTTTATTTTTTATTGTGTAAAGAGAAAAAAACATGAAAGAACAAAAGTAGTTTTCATGAAGGAAGCATGTGAGTGTGTGTATGTGCTTGTGCTCCCTCTTTAATAACCTGAAGTGAACACAAATTTGCTGCCTCTGTCTCTGGAGTTGCAATCTAGGATTGCTGCAGCCATTAGCAGTCAGAAGGCATCCAGAGCAGCTCTCAGTTGCCTCCAAGTCCCTAAGGAAATTTTTCAGTTGAACTAATAAGGAGTGTCTGCAGGTACAAGGAAAGGCTGATGAGTGGTGGGGACAAATGGTTCCCCAAAGGCTCAGAGATGGGAAGGAGAAGTGAAGCAAGAGAAAAGATCAGCAGATGTGCAGGGTGAAGCTGGTGTTCGTAGGTGGCCATGCATGGCTGGGGAGCAGATTGGTGGTAACTGGGTGTAGCCCTCCTTAGAGCTGATTTCTGGAGGGAAGGTGGGAAGACCTCTTTACTTGCACCAGAAGGCGAGAGTGCTGAAATTAAAAGCCAAAGCCTTCTGCTGGAATGGCATGTTCAGGACACCTTGTTCCTCTGAGCAGCTAAAGCTTTGTTGTCTGGGAAAGGATGGGGGGAAATTGGGTAGAGAGAGAGGAATAATGTGTGGTATTACATTGCCCTTCAGAATACAAGATTTACTCAATGCCTAAGCTGAAGAGGGCTCGAAAGTCTGGACAAGAGGACTGTATCCAAAAGACTATCAGAGTGACAAGTGTGGCTGGCACTGGTTTGAGCATCCAGGAAGTCAGGAGTTAGAGGGACTTGCCTTTAGAGGGAGTCTGTCATTGCACTCTGAGCCCATGGATCTCAAATAATGGACAGTCAAGAGACAAAGCAATCCAAGGTGCCTGTTGCTTTTGAAGCTTTGTCCATTGCACAAAGTTAAATAGTTCAGAAAAGTCCAAACTTCTGATCTGCCTTGGTATGAAAAGCACAGAAGGTCAGAGAGGTTTCACTCACTGACAGCACTGCAACCTCCAGCCCAGCTCTGGGTGCTCTCCCCATGCAGGAGCTGATGTTGCCTGAGCACAGCAAGAAGGTAAGGACTCTATCAGGACTTTGGACCTACTGTTAAGGTTTGCCCCGATAAGCTTTAAGCCAAGAGGGGCTGTTTCATGGTTTGGAGGCTCAGCTCTGGCTCCATCATCCTCTGCCCTGCTTCTGCAGATGTTCAAACCCCCATGTTCTCAGGCTTTAATTCAGTGCCAGCAAGGCTGGCTGCTCTGCAGAGCTGATGGCAGGCAGCAGCAGATGCCTCATTGTGCTCCAGTTGTCTGGACATGATACAGCAAAGCCTTGGTCGAGCTATGTCAGAGGGATGAGCAGAAATCCTAGGAGGCTTGATCTGCCCTAGGTTAATGACATAATGAGCGAGGTGTGAAAATTATGAGTTGTGGCAGCCCTGGAAGGCATCTTATTTATCTGCACAGTGACAGATGCCACCTAAGGAAGAGGGGTATATGTGCTACAGACGGATGATGTAACACAAATCCCAGTGAACATTGGGCACTTTTAACAATAACTCTCCAGATGACAGTTCATGGAGAGCACACATTCCCCCAGGCAGAAGCTGCAATGAGGGGAGGACCCCACCCAGCTCTGAGAAGCAACCCCAGGGCACAAACCTACCCAGGCACAAGGGCTTGCCTGGGAAGGGCACGTTGTACCCAGCCCTTGGATGTTCCATGGAGTGTTGTGTCCTGGGCTGTTCCAAAGGTGATTGCAAACAGAAGACACGGGCACGACCTCGAGGTTGGGGGTACCTCCTCCACGGCCACCTCACATCAAGAGCAGACAAGTTCTTCACCATGTATGAAGTGAAGAGCTTCTCAGTGAATTTCTTAACTGAAGGAGTGGTGAAGCACTGAACAGGTTGCCCAGGGAGGTGGTGGAGTCACCGGCTCGGGGGTGTTCAAAAATGGGCAGATGTGGCACATGAGGAGTGGTTAAGATGGTGTAGGACTGATTGTTGGACTTGATGATCTTGAAGGCCCTTTCCAACCACGATTATTCTATGATTCTAAGAAGGCAAGATGCTCTAGTGCGGCATAGAGGTGTTGCTGTCACCAAATCTCAGGTTGAGAATGACTGAGATTGTCATTACTTGTGCAGTCATGGAGATGCAACTCTTGTATCTTGTGTCACCATGGTTTTAGACCACTGGCTTCTGGAGCTGGTCATCAGTATCAGGCGTAACCAGGACTTCAGCTTCTTCAGCCTGCTACCCCTTGTCAGCAGAACAGGAGCTTGGGCTGAGGTGCAACATTGTTGTGTGGGACACTGGCTCAACCTCAGAAACACATCAGCACCAATTCTAAAATAATGATTGCAAATCCCATGAAAGTATTCCCTCAAAGTCCAGGGTGTGCATTCATGTGATGCTGTGAGGGCCTCAGATCACATGTTTCACAAGGAAGCTTCTTAGTCCATGCAGCTCTAAGGTAAAACTGGCAAAAGTAACAGAAAAAATTACAAGGAGCTTTCTTAATGATTGTAGAGAAGGGGCTGGGAATGCAGCCTGGAGAGGATGAGCTGATTTCCCTCTGGAGGAGTACCTCCTGGGGCTGCTGCAATGATGCTACCAAGGAATCACCCCTGCAGAATCCTCACTCTGTTCCTTATGAAGCAGGGATGGTGCATGGCCTGTTCGACATGAATCAGGAAAAGTGTGTCCAGGAGATCCAGAGAGGTTCTCCTCCCCATCTCCCCTGCCCTGATGAGATCACACCTGGAAAACTGGATCCAGTATTGGGCTCCTCAGTTCAAGAGAGACAAGGATCTACTGAGAGAGGCCAAGGGGACTGAGATGAAAAGCCTTGAATATCTCTGCTATGAAGAAAGCCTGAGAGCCCTGGGGCTGTTCAGCCTGGAGAAGAGAAGGCTGAGAGGGGCTCTTAGGAATGTCTAGAAATATCTGAGGGGTGGGTGTCAAAAGGATGAGGCCAATCTCTCTCCAGTGGTGCCCAGGAATAGGACAAGGAATAATGGGTTGAAGCCAGAACATAGAAAGTGCCACCTCAACAGGAGGAGAAACTTCTTGAATTTGAGGGTGAGGGAGCCCTGGCCCAGGCTGCCCAGAGATGTGTGGGTTCTCCTTCTCTGGAGCCTTTCCAAACCCCCCTGGATGTGTTCCTGTGTGTCCTGCCCTGAGGATCCTGCTTGGACAGGGGGGTTGGACTGGGGCATCTCCAGAGGTCCCTTCCAACCCCTGATATTCCATGATTCTCTGAATATCTCCCCAGCTTGCAGCCCCACTCCTGTAGTACTGGCTTACTATGGGCTGGAGCAGGGCAGTCCTGAGCAGATCCTGAGCAGATCCTGAGCAGACCCTGAGCAGCCAGGTGCCAGGAGCACCATCCCAATGTGATGCTTTGCAGCACGTAGGGGTGAAGGGAGACGTGCGATGCTCTCACGGTGCCACGTTCCTCACCTGTCAAGAGGCAAATACCTCCATGTGGTCATTTCCAAACAACTGGATTTTAATCCACTGAGGTGCCAGCTTCGATTGGCCTTGACATAAATGCTGAGAGAGGATAAAAGCTTCTAGGAGGGCAGGCCAGATGGGAGGATTATCTCCATTGTTTTGGGAAAGGCTCTAACTTTACAAACATTTACTCACAGAAATGAACAAAAACATCTCTTGCGGTAAGTGCTGCCTGCACCCAGCCTTCTCCCCAGCTCACTGATATGCAAATCTCACCACACGCAGCTGGGCTGGAGCTTTGTGGTTGGCAACCTTTCTGTACCAATTTTGGTAATAGCTTTCTACGTGACTCGGGTCTGACTAAGCAGAAAGGAATCACTGGGGACTCTTTGTTCTTGAAGCTCAGCCGAAATATGAACGTGCTGGCCTGACAAAAGCCAGCTCTTTGCATAAAGAAAATACAGAGGTCTGGAAGGTTAATGAGTGACATAATCAGCTCTCTGGGAAATGCACGGAGGCAAGGAATGAAAACAATGTGCAATGGATTTAATTGATTACCCACAGCCTGCACTCACCTGCGGCAGCCCTGACTCCCCAGCCCGCTGGATGAACACAGCCTAATGCCAGGCAAAGATCCTCAGCACCTCTGTCCTGCTGGGAGCAGGTGGGAGGTGGTTCTGAAGGTGGGAATTTGCTCTGAAGGTTGGCTTTTGCTCTTAGGGTGGGCTTTTGCAAACAAGCTGTTGAAGTGCACAGTCTGCAGGTAGGCAAGGTGGGCAGGAGGAGCAGGGAATGCTGTGCCCTTTTCCCATCCTAGTTTGAACCTAGGTTGTAGGATGCTGCTAGGGATGAAAGAGATGTGAATTGTTCCTCTCATCACCAAGTGCTGAAGCAAGTCTTTGAAGCTCTGAGTTACTTCCTAAGGCTGGAAAATAGCTTTTCACAAATTCTTCCAAAATTAGCCCTTGTTCTATGTTTGAAATAAATCTGTATTTGAAAGAAAAGGTGTTTGCCTAATTTCCTGTAACCTTCCTGCATTCCTATGGTCAGGGAGCAGCAAGAGCTCAGACACACTCTTCACTTCCCAAGTGGTTGGCTCTAAGCAGTCTTCAATCCCTCAGTTCCATGGTGGGAGCCAACACCTAAATCTTTGATGTTACAACACTCAATGGTTGCAGAGCCTGAATACCATCACATACCAGAGCCTGGAATATGCCTTTAGGGTGACAGAGGCAGAAGGAAGATGACCTGGCAGACACGGTGGGATGCTGTGGGATGCATGGAGCTGCCAAAGAAGGCATGGACATTGACTTTGGTTCAATTAATTATAGCCATGTCATCTGTCTGACAGAATGCTATTTCAGATGGCCAGATGGATGAATGATACATGGGCAGATCTTCAGTCTCTCTGCTGAGAGAGAATGTGAAGTCCTGTGCATCACTCCTGAGAGCTCTGCTGATGTGACCTCCTTGGCCAGGTCCTTACAACTCTGGAGCCTCTGCATGCTCCAGCCTGGCAGTCACGTTGGTCCCTTCCACCCCAGGCTGTGGAGGCTGCCAAGGATCAAGAGGTTTGTGGAAATTATTTTAGCCTAAATACTTCAGTCAGAAAGTGGATTCACTGTCAGGAACAATACTTGCTCGAAGTCCAGGATGATCTCAGTGGATTGCAGAAGACACAGGCCTGTGACTGCATGAAGGACTTGTCTCCTCTGCCATTCAATGGGCAGTGCACAAGAACATGAAGAGTCATGTCCCTACAGCAATAAGTTCCTGGGAGACTGGAAGGCAGGACACTATTGTTTTCACCCTGACTTAAAGATTTTTGTTTGCTGTTCTCACAAGGAATGAGTAACAGATCAGACTTGTTTCTTAAAAGGGAATTAATCACTTACGGCTCTTGCCCCACCGTCTGTTCTCTGCCGTCCCTGTAAAATGAGCTTCCAGGTCTGGGAATGTACATAGCTGGGCACACTTATCTCTGCTGACATCAGTAAAGATTGCCCAGGAAGCCAAACCACTAGTTTTTACCTCTCTGGTCTGGCACATCACTGCTGGAGAGTGGCTCAGCACCCCAGCCTCAAAGAGCAGAGCAAGGGAGGGTGCTGAGGTTGTCAAATGGAAATACAGCCAAAACAGGAATGGCCAGAGCGTCTTCATGGGGTTTGTGCCTGCTGTCTGTAATGAGCTTGATAATTAATCTTTGTGACCAGTTGCAGTGTCAAGAGGGACATTAAGATGCTCATGTGCCCCTGGAAGCCACCTGTGAACCCATTCATGCATCCTGGAACAGCCCAACCCACCCTCCTGCCTTCCTGATGCACAGGTGCCAATGAACATTTCTGCCTCTGGTAAAGGCTTCAGCTCCTTAAGTAGATGGCTCATTTATGTGAAAATATGTGCAAGAATCTGCTCTGGGACCTGGGAGATGAGGTCCCAGCAATACAACCAGCAATAAATTTTAATGATCATGCACAGCAAAAGTTTAATGGAGGAAGGAAGAGAACAGTGATCTCCAGCCCCTTTTATTGATGTCAGAGGGAACCATATAATTACCACTGTCCAGCTTTAGGCCTGCTTGCACCAAGTGGCAAATCTCAACCTGATTCTTTATTCAGACCCTTTTCCCTGTTTTGGATGTGGATAATGCCACCTGCAGAAAACATCCATGTTCTTTGCCTTTGCTGCGCCTTCTCTACCTTGATGAGCAGGTTTCCAAGCCCTGAATTCCTTTGCCTGCCTTTGCTCTCGGTCCAGCAGTGGTCACCATTATTAATACATCAAAATGTGAGGGTCAGCTGTATTGGGCATTATCCCCTTCAGCACGAGATCAGACCATATCTGCCTTGTCCCTGAGGAGGAATTTCTATGCCTCTGACAGGCATTCCTCTGACCTGCCTCCATCCTCTGAAGATGTCTTCTGCACATCACTGAAGTAAAGGTTGGCTTGTTTGGGCACAGACATCTGACTTTCAAAAACATGCTCAGGTGGGTGAAGCCCAGAGCTGGTAGCTCCAGGCTGGAGAGGAGAGCATCTCTGGGCTCGTGCTCTTCCCATGGCACAAGAAGCCTCTCTGGGAATGTCAGATTTCCCCTTCCCAACAATCACCCCAAGGTGAAAGGTATTTTCCTGCCGGTATTCCTGTCTCACATGGGCATAATCTGGAGGCTTCCCTGGCCGCTGGAATGCAGACCGTGGGGTAGGGATCTGCCGGGCTGCCCTGAGACACTGTTCCTCTTCACCTCATTGAATCAGTTAGTGGGGAATTCTTTGGAGGCTGAGCTAATGAGTCCAAGCCTCATTAATGCCTGAGGTCATGAGAAGCTCAGAACATCAGCTTTGTCGGAAGAGATCTCATGAAGATAAATATCAGTCCCCAGGAGATGTCTAAAGGAGACATAAACTCACTGGGAGTCTCATAAATGCATGTCCAATGTTTTCTTGGCTCCTATCTGCAGCCTGCTGCTGAGACAGTCACCGTGCCCTGGAATGTGGTCACACTTTGTTCCTCAAGGGAGCCTTCTTGCCAAGATCCTGATGGGCACAACTGCTCTCCTCCACCTGGTCAGTCAGATGTGGAACTGTGAGGGACCAGACAGGAGAGAAAAAGTGCATGTTGCAACTCTGAACCCAAATCATCTGTCACGATCTGGGAAATATATTGGCAAAGGGTCAGAGAAAACAGCATTCAACCCAGTGGCCTCTCCCATGGCTCCTTGGAGTGGCTCCAGCCTCGCACCTTTGTGAGGCTCTGAACAGATTTCAGTTTTGTCTCTGTCAACACTTCCTTTCTCTCCAGCATCGCCCTCATCACCTCAATTGATCACAGTCAGCATCTCCTCTCACCTGCACAGAGGCTGGCACCGTAACCATTCCCCAAATCAGCACCTCAGAGAAGTTATGGCCATGTCTGTAAACAAGGCACAGGGCTTGTGGAGAAAGCACAGGTCATCCCTGGAACAGCATAGCAGGGACGAGTTGGCTTGCCATCACTTGGCATCCACAAATGAAGCCAGAGTGAATCCTTTGGGGTGGTATGGAGCCATGGACCATGGAGAAAAACAGTAGAGCAGAAGAGTCTTCAACCTCCTACTCACACAGCACACTGCACCCACGTCCTGCACTCCAGCTAGCCTGGGCAGCTGCCTTTCAGGAGGTTAAACCACGACTTGTCTTGAGGTTGAACTGCATCATCTTGCATTGTCTTTTCATGTAGGAGTTGGAAAACAATCTCTGTTTGGAGTAGATTAACCATCACAGACTCCAGGAGATCTTAATGGCATCTGGCATGTGCCCAGCCAGCAAGCACAGCTCTCCCTGTCCTGTGGCAGTGATGCACCCGACAAATCCACACCACAGATTTTAACAAGATTGACCATAGGGGTAGATCATAGCTGGCCTGTGCAGTTTTTACTCCTGCAACCTCTCTGCAGTATCTGTGTGTCTGAAGAGCAGTGGTGGATCCATCTTCACAAACCCCTGAAGGAAGCCAGACCCAACTCCTTCATTTCAGAGAATCACAGAATGGTTTGGGTGGGAAGGGACCTCTCCAGGCCCCCCAGTCCAAGCCCTGCAGTATCAGGGACACCCTCACCCAGGTCAGGGTGCTCAGAGCCTCCTCAAGCCTCACCTTGAATATCTCCAGGGATGAGACCTCAACTCCTGGGCAGCCTGCTCCATGGTTCCACTCCCCTCATGGGAAAGAACTTTTTCCTTACATCCACTCTAAATCTTCTCCTCTCTGATTTAAAACCATTGCCCCTCAGCCTCTCACTCCAGGCCCTTGCACACAATCCCTCTCCATTCTTCCTCCAGCCCCTTCAAGCACCAAAAGGTCTCGATTTGGTCTCTCCAAAGCTTTTTCTTCTCCCGGCTGAACAACCCCAGCTCCCCCAGCCTGTCCTCCATTTCCCAGGTGAGGAGTGAAGGTGTGACAAGTCCAGACCCACACAAATAGACCCCAACCCCCTATTGAAGCCCCTATTGAAGCCCCTATTTCCCCACTGTCAGCTCAGGATAGAAACCAGTGCACCCTATGGCCAGGTGGGGATGGGTTCCCTACAGAGGTGTCCACCTCCCCACTGACATTCCAGAGGGGAACGTTGGGTGCCTTCTTCCTCCAAGAATCCAGTTGGAGAGTGTTTGGGGTTACAGCCCTGTACCAGGAGCACTTCTCCAGGAAGGTTCCTGCTCATCCTCAGCAGCCCATGATTCCCTAGCAGCTGGGTGCACTCACCCTGGTGTTGCTGAGCTGCTGGGAACTCGATGGGAAGTGTTGGGGCAGGAGGAGAGGGCTCTGGCTGCCCTGTGGTTACAGAACTCCTCCTCATGGGCTCAGAGATGAACAGTGGATGTATTTATTTTGTTTATTTTTATTTCATGGAAAAAAAAAAAAACAAACAAAAAAACCACACCACAAAACCAAACCCACAAAAACCAGGCAGCAGGCGTGTTCCCCCCAGATGTGTGAGAGGAGAGGTGAGGATGGAGGAGGTGTCCAGCATCCACCTTGCTGCCCACCATGCCCAAACAGGAGCAAGGCTGGTTGTAGCTGATGAAGACAACTGCCATTTCCAGTGGCATTCTTTTATTCTCCATGAGGATGTGGACACTTCTGGAATCCCCCAGGAATAGCAAAATTAGGCTGCTTGGCACATTTTCTGCAGACTCTTCAAGCTCATGGCCTCTCCTCCGAGTGACAGAGTTACTCAGTGCCATCTGCTTCTCCTGACCATAGCTGAGGCAAGACATGCACAGTCTGCAGAGCTCAGCACCTGAATTAGACACCTGAATTTGGTGATCTACATACAGCCCCAAGTAACTCTACAGCTCAGGCCCCATGTGACTTATTCAAAACCACCAGGACATGAGCAGGGCCAAAAAGATGGCCAGAGGGCTGGAGCAGCTCTGAACTGGACTAGGCTGGGAGAGTTGGGGGTGTTCAGCCTGGAGAAGAGAAGGATCCAGGGAGACCTTAGAGCACCTTCCAGTGCCTGAAGGGGCTGCAGGAAAGCTGGGGAGGGACTTGGAACAAGGGCCTGGAGCGATGGGATGATGATCTTTAAGATAAACCAAACCAGACTGTGATTCTATGATTTAACCCGGGTAAAGTAGATGGAATTCAATTAAATTCCAATTAAAATCATTACTCAGTTCAAGAAAATACACCTGTTCAGTGACAGCCCTTGCTTTATCTGCCCCTCTTATTTCATTAACTGTTTAAAAACTTTTGATAGGTTCAGCAATTACCTCCTCCCCAGGAGCAGGGGGATTGCAATGAGATGTTCTTCAAGGTCTCTTCCAACCCAAAGCATTTGATGATTCTGTGATTCTGTGTGTGGCCAGCAGTGCTCAGAGGACACAGGAGCTGCCTTCCCAGAGGGCAGAGGAGCAGCAGATCTCTCACCTTTGCCTCCGTGTTGCACTGCAAGGCAGTGGCTGCAGCTCTGCTCTCAGCACAGACCTGATGGTTTCTATGTCACCAGGTTTCCTCTTCAAGATGAAAAATGATTCACATCTGACTGCTGATCTGCAGTCAGGGCATCTCAGCTTGGTTGGCCCCTCACTGCAGTGCTCCCAATGCCATGGGCTGCTGGACATCTTCAGCTGAGCTCTTCTGCCCCCCTTGAAGCTATGGCAAAGAGCCTGGAAGAAACCATTGCCAGGAAAATGCCAAAGCTTTGTCATTCCTGACATGACATGACATGACATGACAAGCAGCTTGAGCCCTGCACTGATATTTCCAGAGGTCCCATGGAGAACATTGTTTGTGCAAAACTGGAATGGGTCTACTTTTTGTTAAATCAGTCTCAAACACTCCTTTACTACCAATCAGCTGCAGGAAGCCGTTATCATAGAATCACAGAATGGTTTGGGTTGAAAGAGAAATTAAAGCCCCCCCAGTGCCCCCCCTGCCATGGTCAGGGACACCTCCCCCCAGCCCAGGCTGCTCCAAGCCCCATCCAACCTTGGACACTGCCAGGGATGGGGCAGCCACAGCTTCTGGGGGCAACCTGGGACAGGGGCTCAGCACCCTCACCCCAAACAATTTCTTCCTCATGTCCAACCTAAATTTCTTCTCTTCAAGTTTTAAACCATTGCCCCTTGTTCTCTTGCTACACACCCATGTAAAAGGCCTTACCCCACCTTTCTTGCAGGTTTATAACATAAAGCATTTATTAATTACACAGAAATTAAAATAATGCCATACAAGAAATGTCCAAAGGCTTAAAGCACATCCCCTTTTCTGACATCAGTGACATTCTCCAGCATTTAGTTAAGTGCAGCTTGTTGCTGGGGTTATCTCTCTGCTGGTCACCTTTGCCAAGGAACCTGTGGAGTCTGACAAGCAAAGGGAACTCCAAAACCAAAGGTAAATGATCTTCTCCATGCCAGCTTCTGCTAGAACCAGAGAACCTGAGGGTCTTGATGCCAGGTTGGAGGGATGGAGGTGACAGATGCTGGGTTTGGAGCAGTAGCATAACCTTGGTTCAGGAGTTTCCCTGGACGGAGTAAGAGATTTGTTCAACGTGCATGAGATGGGGTAGTGAAGGCTGCACTGGAGGCTGTGGCTGAGAGTGACTGAGTCAGATGGCAAAAAGTTGGCAGTCCTTCAAAGAGGCTTTCTTTGTCTTCTTTGTGGGAGGTGTAAGTGAATGGAGACACTGCAGGCTTCCCCGTGCCAGTTATTAGCAATCTCACTTCTATATTTAGCTTCTGCCTGCCTTACTCCAGGGTGAGCAAGCAGAGTGGCATGTGAGTTATCACTCCTGTCACGTTCCCCTCTCTTGATTACATGCATTTTGTTTGCTTGCTCTGTCGTGGTGATGTAAGGAGAGCCAGAAGAAGCTGCAACACCACACAGCTTCACAGGCTGAAGCTACAGGATCCAGTTGGGAGCTACTTGGAGCGTTGGCACTCTGGGGTGTCACAGCCTCTGGATAGGGAGCTGAGCTCCATGGAAAGCTGAGCAGTTTCCAAGCTGTGTCCCCCTCTGTCTGTCCCCAAAGGAGAGGCAGAGGATGGACTGGCAAAAGTGCCCTGGAGGAAAGCAGTGAGACTTCTTCTTGTGCCCCCCACCCCCAAACAAAAACCTATCAATCTGAGGTTTTTCAGAAGTTCTGGTGGATTTCTGCACTTTTTTTCATTTCTCTGTGTTCTAGACTGGCCCCATAATCAAGATGACAAAAGCTGTTCAGGTAGCACCATCAAGCTCTCTTGGGGGAGATGGGGAGATTGGAGACAAATATCTCTGCCCAGATTCTGCTCATGTTGTTCCCTGCCCAGTACAGTGGTGCCAACTGCACACAGATAGCAATACCTGATTCCCTCTGAGCTGGTCCATTCCCTCCACCAAGCACCCTGAGGTGAAGGTTCTGTCTTTCTGGGCTTTTTGTGGGGCAGCAAGTGCAGCAGCAGCTGGGAGAGCAGGGATGAGCCCAGGATGTTGGTTACAGAGAGTGAGCCTGGGCCCTGAGCCCCATTTCTCAATTGGAAGAGGCTCCCAGGCAGTCTGGGGGCTGATCCTTCTCTAGGCCATCTGGACCAATGTAAAATGGCCACAAGATGTTCCTGTGCTGAGTTCAGGGTACTAGGTCCCTGTTTGCACTCACAGGGTCCTGAGGATGCTGGTGTGAAAGAGCCAGGGATGTTCATTACCCACATCTGGTGATTTCACCTCCTGTAGGTCTGGGAGCAGCTTTCCCCAGGCAGCTAGCCCATGGCTATGGGCCACCACTCCCACAGAGGCAAAGCCAACAGCATCCCCACCATGGTCATTCCCTGCAGACCCCATCCAGATGCTCTGCTCTGTAGATGGGAGCAGTCACTGGCAGCTGGTGCCAAGCAGGGTCCCTCCACCATGGTCCCACCTAAACCCTGCTGCTGGGTGATGAGCATGCCAACAGTTCACAACATTATCTGTCCCCCAGGGCAAGATTTCATGCACGTGGGCCAACACTGAGCCCCTTTGAGGGCTGAGGGTGTGTGTGTGTTGGCAGAATAAATTAAAATTCTTGGATCCCCACCAACAGCTTTGACTCTGTTTGGGCCAAATTCCCAAAGGGGCCCCTTCTCTGCTTCCATGTTGGCTGCAGCCACGGCCTCTTGAGAACAGACTGGTCCAAGTTGGAATATGTTTTAGATAAACAGTGTGTCAGGTTATGGCATGTGCCCAACAGCCCGAGCCAGCCTCAACTGCAAACCCCACCCTGAAGCCCAACTCTCCTGGAGAGACAGCAGTGGGCCAGGAAGATGGCTCTGGCCTCATCATGGATGAGGTACACCATCAAGTCCTTTAATCCCTAAAGCAACCTCAACGACCAGGATATTCTCCCTTTCTCTGTGGCATCCCACTGGGTGTAACTTTAAGAAGAGGCAGGATAATTTCAGGTGATGACCTCTGGAGGCACAGCTGGCATGTCCCAAAGCTGTGGGCACCAGAGGTCGGCGGTGACTCAGAGCTGCAGTATGTGGCTCTGCACTGCTTCATGGTGTTGTTATCATCAGCCTCATTGAGAAGGTGAACTCACTTGGAATAAATTAAACAATCACTCTTTTCTTCCCCTACAAGAGAAACATGATCAGGAATTGCCTGAGTGGAGCAACAGGCTGATCCAGTGAATAAACACGGAGCCTTTTCACAGTGAGGTTACTCCAGGCATCAGGACTATCTGAGGATGAATTACAAATAAGTTGAGGTTTTAGAGAGGTTGCTAGCAGCCAGAAGTACAGAGACAACAGCCAGGCTGAATGTTTCCAAGCCCAGGGATCCCACTTGGGAATCCACTTGGGTCTGAGATTCAATGGAGCCTTTTTCTCCCTGCCTTGCACGGAGCCATCCTGGCTGGAGGCAGACCAGAGAAATGCCACAGAAAAGATTCCTCAGCTTGACCTGGCTCAACCCTCCAAAGCCTCCCCAAGCTACACTGGGGGCAACCCTTGCCCATACCTTGTGTCCAAAGCTGGAGGCAGGTGCTCAGTGTGCAGTGCTGATGCAGACACGGTGGTTTTTTGGGATATCCTGATGGTGGGTGTGCAGATAAGGGCAGGGAGATAGCTGGGGATCTGCCCTTTTCCACTGACAGCTTCTCAGGGCTTTACTCAGCAATACCTCAGACAAGTCAGACCTGGGTAGTGATTTGAGTAAAGAATGAGTAAAATATGATTAATTTTCTCTAGGATTGGCACCCTGACAGAGAGACCCACTGGGCCCACAAAAGGGAGCATCCATAACACACTCTGACAGTGCCACTTTTATCTGTTTATTTTTAAAAAATAAATAAATTTGGGGATAAATTTGACAATATGTATCAATACACTGTTTTGATTTTTTTTGGATTCTTAAGATTTCAGTCAACCAGACCATGTGCACAAATAGGGGGTGAAAGGAGAAACACCTTTTTTACCAACTCTGATCTCCTACAACAGCCATCCACCACACTGCTAGAACAGCAGAATAACTCAGTGTAGCAGTTATTCTGCTATATATTTTTTAAATACCAGAAAAACTACTATGTATATACATGTGTGTGCCTCTGGGTGGTGTATCTATGTGCTCTATATGTGTGTATATACATCATACGTGTGTGGATACAAGTACTTAAATATATATACATTCAGTGCTGAGACCACAGTTCCCTGCTTTCTGCTGAGTGCATGAGCATGCTGTGGCTGCCATGGCCTCCCCTCCTTATTCATCCACAAAAAGAAATGTTTTTCAAACCTAGGGATTTTTCAGCACATGAAGGCTCTCCCCATGCTCTGTGACATTTTGTTTCAAGAAAGTTCCAGCAAAAATGGGTTCCTTAGGTGATCACTCAGATGCAAAGAGCATCATAGATCACTGCTCTGGGGGCTGATCCCTGGGAGGTACATTCCCCACATCACTTCTCCAGCATTTCTTTGAAGGAACATTCTCCATCTTCTCTCTTCCAGCCAGCAGAGATCTGAAGATCCACAGCTGGCAGATCCAGGTGTTGGTGCCAGACCAGATGTTAGGTGAGAGCTGGGAGGATGCACACATTGAACACAGAATCCCAGACTGGTTTGGGATGGAAGGGACCTTAAAGCCCCCCCAGTGCCCCCCCTGCCATGGGGGACACCTCCCACCAGCCCAGGCTGCTCCAAGCCCCATCCAACCTTGGACACTGCCAGGGATGGGGCAGCCACAGCTTCTGGGGGCAACCTGGGGCTCAGCACCCTCACACCCAAGAATTTCTCCCTCCCCGAGATCTCCTCTCCATCTCCCCTCTGCCAGTTTAAATCCATTCCCCCTCATCCCATCCCTCCAAGCCCTTGTCCCAAGTCCCTCCCCAGCTTTCCTGCAGCTCCTTCAGGCACTGGAAGGTGCTCTAAGGTCTCCCCATTGCAGCCTTCTCTTCTCCAGGCTGAACACCCCCAACTCTCCCAGCCTGGCTCCCTTAAAGGGAGACAGAAGAGTCCAAGGAAATCCTGATCATAGCTTCTGTGGCCTCCAAAGGGCTGCATCTCCTGCAGCTTTAAACCTCTCCCTCAGCACTGACCCTTCCACCACCACATCTTTATCATTCCTCTCCCCTTGCCTCTGCTGTTGGCCTCTCCCTTTCCACCCTGTGATTTCCAGTGGAGCCCAGCACCTCCCATGACCCATGGTGGCCTCCAAAGAACTTGAGACCTTTCCCTGGGAACCCCCAATGAGCCCAGGATGGAATAACCACAAACACACGAGCCAGGCTTGCTCTGCTGCAAGGCTCTTGGGCTGGAAGGACAGGGGAGCAGAGCAGAGCAGAGCAGAGCAGAGCCATGCTGCAAGGAGCCAAGTCCTCCCCTACAGTGCCTAAGGAATGCCAGCAGCATGGAGACACTCACACACACTCACACACACACTCACACACACACACACTCACACACACTCACACACACACACCCTCACTCACATACACACTCACACACACACTCACACACACTCACACACACACACTCACTCACATACACACTCACACACACACTCACACACACAGTCACACGCACACTCACTCACATACACACACACTCACACATACACACACTCACACGCACACTCACACACACACTCACACACACACACTCACACACACACTCACACATACACACACTCACACGCACACTCACACACACACTCACACACACTCACACACTCACACACACACACTCACACACACACACTCACACACACACTCACACGCACACTCACACACTCACACACACACACACACACTCACACACACACACTCACACACACTCACACGCACACTCACACACTCACACACACACACACACACTCACACACACTCACACTCACACACACACACTCACACACACACACTCACACACACTCACACTCACACACACACACTCACTCACACTCTCTTGCTCTCCCTTCTCCCCCTGCCACACGTACTCTGCCCCCAGAGCTGCCCTGGGGACTTTCAGTCCCCTCTCCATGGTCTCTCACAAGAAGACCGGGGTCTCCCAACCCTTCTGCACCCTGTGGTACCGCAGACCCACCGGACCCTTCAAACACAAGACTTGCAGTAGTTCCCTCCTGGAGCATCCACTCTAAATCAGGATCGATAATGTGCCAGGAAAATGCAGACATTGTACAAGGAAGGGAGATGCAAAACCACGTTTGGGAAGAGGCTGCAGAGAGCATGGGATGGGAATTCCCATCAGTTGGGTTTCCTCTCTCAGGCACGCATCAAACCTAGGCACTGTGCTGTATTATCCTTTCTTTTTTTCTCCTTTTCCTTTTCCCTTTCCTTTCCTTTCCTTTCCTTTCCTTTCCTTTCCTTTCCTTTCCTTTCCTTTCCTTTCCTTTCCTTTCCTTTCCTTCCCTTCCCTTCCCTTCCCTTCCCTTCCCTTCCCTTCCCTTCCCTTCCCTTCCCTTCCCTTCCCTTCCCTTCCCTTCCCTTCCCTTCCCTTCCCTTCCCTTCCCTTCCCTTCCCTTCCCTTCCCTTCCCTTCCCTTCCCTTCCCTTCCCTTCCCTTCCCTTCTCTTCCCTTCCCTTCCCTTCCCTTCCCTTCCCTTCCCTTCTCTTCCCTTCCCTTCCCTTCCCTTCCCTTCCCTTCCCTTCCCTTTTTTCCCCTTTCCTTTTTTTCCCTTTCCCTTTCTCTTTCTCTTTCTCTTTCTCTTTCTCTTTCTCTTTCTCTTTCTCTTTCTCTTTCTCTTTCTCTTTCTCTTTCTCTTTCTCTTTCTCTTTCTTTCTCTTTTTAAGGAGCTGCAGCTGTAGAAAGGCCAGAGGGATGATATAAAACCCCACTAGGTGGCACTCCGTGTCCGTGTCTGTCCCACTGGCCCTGCAGCTGGGAGCCCTGTGCCAGCTCCTTGCCGCAGAGCTGCTGCACCCCCAGCCTGCTCCTGAGCACCCCAAAGCTCTCTGTCCCCGACCTCTCCGGATCAACCATCTGGGGGCTCTGCTACCCCTCTGGAGCCAGGGAGGATGCGTTTGTAGTTGGTGGGGGGGAAACCGAGGGCAAGGAAGGGATGGGCAGGACTGGAGGGGGCAGCGTCCTGGGGGGGGCATCCCCACGGTGTCCTCTGCGGCGGGACCGGCATCCAACAGCTTGGTGTAAGGACCACGGAAAACTTGCTCTGACCCTTGGATCCATAGCTCACACCAGGACTGTGTAGGACAGAGGCAGGGAAAAGGAACATCTTCCTCCTCCTGTCCCCTCCGGGCCACCAGCTCCCAGCAGCTCCTTCCCAGGGAGGTGACCCCTGTGGGGAACTTATCCCGAGCAAGACCAGGCTGAGCACAGCCGTGGATCACTGCTGGGCTAAAAGGAGCTGGAAAAGGTCTTGTTTTTCATGGAGGAATATAATTAACAATGAGGAGCAGGGCTAGGGGCTTCCAAACTCCACAGAGCTGCAGGCAAGGGCAGACAGGAGAAGCAGAGCCCAGCAGGGAACCCTCCTGAGTGCTGTGAAGATGTGGCTTAGGCTAGAAGAACACCAAGCAAAACCCAATCCTCTCCTCCATCTGGCCTCACCCCCTTTGCTCTGTGTGTGCCAGGCTCAGGATGCCCATGGGGGCAGCTGAACCCACGAGGGTCTTTTCCTCTCCAGGGTGCTGCTGCTCTTCCTCATGGGTGCTGCTCCCAGCCCCAGCACTGAGGGGTGGGGACACATCCAGACAGCTCTGCTCCTGCTGCCACCCCCGGGGGGGCTGATGGTGATTCTGGCTCCTTCACAAGTACCACGAGCACAAAACATTCATTTGACTGAATGGCTGCTTGGCAGCAGGATTGAGTCTTGCATGGCTTGACTGACAGCTTCCCCGGGCAAATTAATTAGAGACAAGAGGCTAAAGGGGAAAAAGAACAAAACAAAACAAAACATTAATTTTTCTTCAAGAGAAATCTTCACCCAACACACCTGCCCGATGCGGGGCTGCGAGGAGCAGGGTTGCACTCCAGGAGGAATTGGCACCAGCACCCACCCCTGTGCTAATCCCATCTTTTCATGTTTGGTTCCTGCGAGCTCATTTTAATACCATCTGTCAGCAATCTGATCCCCTCTTATCACCACTCCAGGCCCATCCAGCCATCAGACAGGCAGTGATGATGGGGCTGGAGGGTACAGGCAGCCACCTCCATGCAGGCTGTGTGCCTCCTGACCCGGGTCAGAACCAGATGGGCACACACAGAGCCACCCATCAGCACCCACATGCAGACCCCAGCAGCTCTGGCTGGCTGCGCACCCCAAACTCACACAGATGACCCTGCTCCTACCCCACCACAAGCCAGCAGAGCATGGGGACCTGCACTAGCAAGAAAGAGGACTCCAGCAGCTCCTTCTCTTCCCCTTCAGCCCCAGCTCATCCCCTAGTGCATCCCTTCACTACCAGCCCTGCCAGGAGGCACACACACAGCTGCAGGTGTTTGGATGTGGGATTTGACATTTTGCTCCATGATTTTGCTGTCCACAGGTGAAATGCAGGAGGTCAAAAAGGATCAGGTCTGTGCCCATTCCAGCTGCAGGCTAGGGGGTGGGGAGCTCTCTCTTAGGGTGTCTCAGACTTAGGATCCCAGACTGGTTTGGATCGGAAGGGACCTTAAAGCTCCCCCAGTGCCACCCCTGCCATGGTCAGGGACACCTCCCACCAGCCCAGGCTGCTCCAAGCCCCATCCAACCTTGGACACTGCCAGGGATGGGGCAGCCACAGCTTCTGGGTGCAGCCTGGGACAGGGGCTCAGCACCCTCACACCCAAGAATTTCTTCCTAATATTCTTGCATCTTGAAACCCTTTCCCCTCATCCCATCTCTCCAGGCCCTTGTCCCAAGTCCCTCCCCAGCTTTCCTGCAGCCCCTTCAGGCACTGGAAGCTGCTCTAAGGTCTCCCTGGATCCTTCTCTTCTCCAGGCTGAACACCCCCAACTCTCAGTCTGGCTCCAGAGCTGCTCCAGCCCTTGGATCATCTCTGTGGCCTCCTCTGGATTTGCTCCAAGAAATCCATGCCCTTCTTGTGCTGGGTACTCCAGAACTGGAGTTCTGGGCTTACAAATCACTGGTTGTGAACCCTGATGTCCTCATGGTGTTTATGGATCCCAGTGTGGTGCTCAGCCCCACACCATGGCAGCTCAGCACCGTGCTCAGCACTTTCAGACTGAATGCATTCTGCAGACTTCTCCAGCTGAAACACTGCTTGAGGCTGATGTGGTGAGACCCTAACCAGATGGGCAGCCTGAGCCACATGCCCAAGAGCAGCCTGAGCATGGTTCTCTCCAGAACGTGCTCCTTTTCCCCGAGCAACCCTACTGCCAGCAGCTCAGCCCTGCACACCCCTCCGTGCTGGTGCAGATCATCAGAGCATCTCCCCTCCATCCCTGTGCAGAGGGTGAGGGTTAGGGTTAGGGTTACCCCTCCAGAACAGAGGGGGCTGTGTTGGACACTTCTGTTTTCTCCTGGAGCCCCAAGCATGGGCCTCTTGATGTACCCCAGGACCACGGGTTGCTTGAACTGGTACCTGGCTTAGCCCAGCCTTGTGGCCTGGAGCCCCAGCAGGTCCCTGCCTGTCCACCTCTAAAATCAAAGTCTGGCTGCAGTTTTTTGCCAGCTTTGGGTATTAGCAGCCCAAGATGGGAAACACAGCCCCTGCTCATCAGGCACTGCAGTCATGAAAACAGAGCAGTGTTTTTGCCTTGGATGCTCTCAGAGCTGTCTGTTGGGAATAGCTCATGGGCCAGGAATGTGGTTCTTTGGAGGACGAGCTAGGAGCACGGCTATTTTCCCACTTAAAGAAAAGAAGAGCAACAAAAATATAAACCAGAGGAAAATGGATTCAAATGTTAATTAGTTGCAGAGGAACCTGCTGCAAGTTTATCAGAATTTTCCCCTTCTGCAGAACCTCCTGACAAACGGGCAGGACACAAAAACACCTGGGCACTTTTACCACTGCACCTTTGGAAAGAGCATGGGCAGTGCCTGAAGGATGAATAAATCAGAGATGGGGAGGGGGAAGGCAAAGGATGGTGTGAGTGCAGAAAAAGGGGACATGATTTTGCTGAAGGAGATGATGAATTCCAATCAGTGGCCCTGGTTCTCCCAGTGACTACCAGTGAGGTCCCAGCACAGTCCCCCCTGGGGCTGGGTTCTTTCCCTGTCCAATGATCCAACCCTCCTGCTAGCTCAGGCTGTAAGCACAGGGCCAGCAGCTGCTCTGAGCTCTCAGTGGTTTCACAGCAGCAGTGGGAAGGGTTCCGAGCAAGCTGGGTTTAGCCATAGCCTCTGGGGTTCTGGGGAACAGATCTTTAATGTCTGCAAAAGTGCTTTGAAAACCAGGGAGAAGAAACGTGGAAAGGGAAGGCTTGGTGGTTATTACTGCCACGGTGGGTTGTGCTCCACGTGTATCCAAATGAAACAGAGGAGAGAAATTGTGCCTGAAGAGTAGCAGAGGGAGACAGCCTGGCTCCGATTCCTCCCGACTGAGAGAGCTGAGAAATGTCCAAGGAGACCCCGTGAGCTGCATGACCTCACTGATGCTGCAGGTGGGATGAAGCCAGCCACAAAGCAGAGAGGCAATTCCTGATAGCCCAGCAGTGCAGAGGCTGTCAGTGCAATGCAAGGGCAGAAAGACCTCTTAATTATCTCAGCTGCTGAGCAGGAGGAGGTTAAGAACAGTAATGTGCTTTGGGCTCATCCATCACAGCCTGCATGTCCCTAGAATCATAGAATCCTAGAATGTCAGGTTGGGAGGAACCTCAAGGATCATCTGGCCCAACCCTTCTCATATTCTTGTTTATACGACATCCCCAGAAACTTCTGTCCCTCATCATCCCCCAAAAAAAGTCCCCCAGACCTCTAACTATCACCTTCTGGTATTTCTGCCTCAGCTTTTCTGGAAAGCCGAGTGGGTTTTGTGGACATAATTTTAACTCACAGGAAGAAACTGGGCTAGGACAAGCTCATTGCTCCCTCGTGCACAACCCTGGGTTGGGAGGTGGAGAGATGAAAGCCCAGCAATGATCCACACTGCCTGGATGGGATGAACTCTGCCATCCTCAGGGCTTCTGTGGCTCCATCCCCCTGGATGCTCAACAACTCCCAGGGCTGCATCATACAAACCTGCAGGAGAAGACCCAGTGGTGCCATTCTCCTGTTTCAGGAGCTGCTGGCACAGTTTGGAAGTGGAGCCTGCCTGACAATACACAGTGCTCCACAGCTCTTATTTGATAGTGGCATAAAGGGCTTAAAATGTTATAATGGGACCTCTGGTGTCCACCACAGCAGTTCATTGGAGAGACTGTAGGATTTCACAGTTTCTCCTCCTTCCTGAAGCAGTACCCCTGGGTTATTGCACTTATTAAATTAGGATCTGTAAAGCAACTGAGTAAATAATAAATCACTAGAAGGAAATAAAAAAAAAAAAAAAAAAGCCACCCATTTCAGTTATTAGTCCAGATGAGTGAATTAGGTGTTGAAACAGCAGCTTTGAAGTTCGACTCATTAAATCACACACCAATTCAGCACTTATTAGGTCTCCAGTCAGATACATAAAAGCACCAGGGAGAGAGGGCTGTTGTTAACAATAGCCATTACTTTTTCTGCTGTGAGCAGCCTGTGAGTCTCAGGCTGTTTGCTGGGCTGTGAGAGAAGAATTTAAAGAACCAGCTCCTTGTGCTGCCTGAGGGTTTGGGAACTGTGGGGTTTGTTTCTGAAGCTGGAGTTCAGAAAGCAGGTGAGAACTACCCAAACATTCACAGAGTCAGGAATTTGTATCTTGGTGGGTTACAGAGATCTTAAAACTGGATCTCTCCTCCACGGGAGCTCAGTGTTTTCAGACATGGCACTGCTGGCACCATGTATGGTGAAGTCCTAAGTGAAGTTTACAAAGTTAGGAGGTTAAAAGAATAATGCATTTTGCATTCTTCACATTTGCCTTATGCTAGGAAATATCAGGTCACGGTTTCCAGCTTTTTCCACAGTCTTTAGAAAGCTATTTTTATATTTGAAAATTTGTATTCTCAGTTAATAACCTGATTCCAGGAGCAAAAAGCTGGAAGTGAAATAAATTGCAGGACTGAGGAATCTGGAGCTGGTGATGGCATGTGACTGCCTGGGAATTCCCAGTGCTCACACTTATAGGACCAAAGGTTTAACCAAATGTTCAGACCATGAATCCAACCTTGCTCTCTCTGGGAGTTCAGGATTTCATCTCCTAACCCAACTGTTCCAGCTACAATGCATTTCCAGCTACAAAGTTCCATAGGTCTGGAGCAATTGGGCATCTCTGTGGCCTAAGCTGCCTTTCACCTTGCAGCTAACATGGGGAAGGACCTTCTGAGGTCAGGAATCCATAGAATATGCTCTCACCCACAGCCACCTCTTGCCAAAACAATGTCCTTCCTGGAGCTGATCTGTAATTCAAAGAAGAATAAAGCTAATTCATCTCTTAGGCTTTTTTTCTTTTGAGGCTTAAAGTGGTTGCTGGTTACCTGGTAAAAGATTTTGCCCCGAGGGCAAGTTACTTGCATCCTTTGGACACTTGGAGAGGGCAGTGGCTGTAGGATGTGGCTGACTCTCAAATCCCAGGGGAACAGGAGCCAAACCTGTCTGGTGTTGCCTTCACCATAGTTTCTGAGCAAATGGAAGGCTTTAACCCATTCCTCACACGTTGATGTACACACTTGGGATCACAGTGTAATTCAGATTGGGCTGGAGTTGAGAGCAGGGCCAACTATCAGCTCAGCCCAGGTCACTCTGGCCTTTACCTACTCTGGTCTTGAAAATTTTGCTTATGCTCTGTTGGGAAATGTCAGGGCCACACTCACAAAATCATAAAACCATAGAATCATCCTGGCTGGAAAGGACCTTCAAGATAATCAGGTCCAGCTGTCAGTCCTACCCCACCTTAACCCCTAAATCATCTCCTGCAGAGCCATTCCTAGGGGTTGTGACCAGGTCTCACAGGAAAGCAGTGACAGAGCCATGGATGTCACATGGCTGTTAATCCCTCTTGGCCAGCACACAGGTGCCACACTTTCCCTCCATACCCCACCTGCATCCTTCAAATGATGAAACCCAAAGTTTTAGTGACCAGGACCCAGGAGCTGTGGTTTTACAGAGAAGTGCTTGTTAGGAGACACCTGAATAAAGTGAAAAGCACAAAGTGACACTGCGGACTTACCCCAACTGCTTCCTGCATCTCCTGATTACATGTCAACCCCTCTGGGGAAGGAGAGGCTCAGGGGGGGGAGGACACTGGTGGCTCCAGCAGGACATGAAGTTTGTTATTAGGTGGCTCTCTTATTTGTCTTGCTAATTGTCCAAGAAAAGTCCATAGGGAGCAGGAAGCCACCCTTGGGCTGCTGCTGCTCCCCACGACTGATCTGCTGCAATCACCAGCAGAGCCTCTGCTCTCCAGCATCATTCTCCCAGTTTTCACTCACTGTACAGGTCCCACCAGCCCCATGCACAATGCTGGTGGAGTTTCTGCTGCTGATATGCATCACTGCATGTTCAGAGCCTTCTTCTGCACAGTGGTGTCATGAGCAAGGTGGCCAAGAAGGCCACCAGCCCCCTGGCTTGTGTCAGCAGCAGCGTGGGCAGGGCAGGAATCGTCCCCCTGTGCTCCCAAGGAAGAAGGGATGGGACAAGAGGAACTTTTGGCACACCTCAAGTTGTGCCAGGGGAGGTTTAGGTTGGAGCTGGGGAAGAATTTCTCCCTGGCAAGGGTTGTCAGGGCCTGGCCCAGGCTGCCCAGGGCAGGGCTAGAGTCCCCATCATCCCTGGAGGGGTTTCAGAGCCCTGGAGATGTGGTGCTGAGGGACATGGGGCAGGGGGGGCCTGGGCAGGGCTGGGTCAGCTATTGGACTTGATGAAGTCTTTTCCAGACAAAATGATTCTGTGATTCTATGGGACAAGGTGCAAAGCCCAACCCCTCCTAATGCCTCAGCTGGCCACATCCCTGGTCCTCCATACCTACACCAGGAATGCTAACTCCTGCCTCTGCCTGAATCCTTTCTGGTTAAGATTTCTCCACTGTCATCCCTTTCCCTTCCCTTCCTCCCCTGCTCTGCTCACAGCAGCCTCCTCCTGTTGTCATAACAACAAGCATCAGCCCGTGGCAGCCATGCCAACCCTTCCAGCAAAAACATCTCCTTGTGGGATAGAGTGCCAGCTCCTGGCCCCAGCCCATCTGCCTGCAGTGGGGAGGAGGCTGAGCTCCCCCTGGGCAGAGGGATGGGGGCTGCCTCCAGGATGTGCTCCCCAAAACTGGGTGTTGGACAGAGGGGCACATGTAACAAGTCATGGCCACGCAGCCTCTCTGACACCTCCCTGCTCCCTCTGTGCTCCCCCTGTGGCCTGTAGCCATCCTTCCCCAAATCCATCCCTCCCCACATCCATCCCTCCCCACATCCATCCCTCCCCACATCCATCCCTCTGTCTGTTCCAACAAGGGGAGGTGGGGCAGAAGCAGAAAGGGTCCTGTCCCTGCCCTGCACCCATGGTGAGGCAGTGAGCAGACCTGCAGTGCACATCCCCAGCCTGCCCCAGCCACCCCCCCTTCTCCACCAAATTCTGGGGTCCTGATACTCCCCAGCCAGGTTCCCTGACCCTCTCAACCCTCCCTGTACACCCCAGCTCCACTCAGTACCACCCCAAGGCATGGCCAGGACCTGCTCAGTGCAGGTTAAGGAGTCCCAAAGGCTCTCTGCAGCTTAGGACATGATTTTCAGAGGGGGATCAGGACCACAGACTCAGGCAGAGCTGTTCCTAAAGGCACCATGGATGCTGTGCCTCCGTCCCATGTTCTGGGAAATCCATCAAGTCCAAGGCCTCAAAGGCATTTCTCCTCCTGGAAGCCTGTGGCCAGCAATGGATTAAAGCTCCTGAGGGATGCTGCTATACCCAGCACTAAGTAGGAAATTGAGCATCCAGATAATCCAAGGAAAATCTGGAGGAGGTTTATCTACTCCTCATTTATTCCTTGCAAGCTTTGTGTAAGCTCCATTCAGCCCAGACCTTCTCTGCTGGGACTGAAGACCAATCCAGTACCCTCTGTAGATGTTCTCAGCATCTTTCCCAGCTCTTTTCCAGTGAGCTTTGCCAGCTCTGTCCCTCCCTGCACAGCCCATTGCATCAGTGCTACTGGAGAAAAGCAAAACCAGAAAACAACCAAAAATCTGCTGGCAGGGCTGGATTTTGGTGTGATGTGCCCATGCCCACCTCCTCCTTACCTTGGCTTCAGCCCTACCACAGCTCCCTGGAAGCATCACTTCATCCCCAGTCCTTCCTTCTTTTCTTTCTCCCTTTGGTGCAGCTCTGTGCTGATTTTTTTTTTTTGGTTACACCCATCCAGCTCCCCTCTGCTCAAGCTCACCAGCTCTCTGGAGGTGGTGCTGGGCACACAGTGCAGCTACAGACACCTCTCAGCTGGGTAATCTGCCTCCTTTTTCAGCCTATAAAAGGTTGAGGAGTGAAGATTTCCAAGAGTGTTTTATGCCCGTGAGGCACCCAAAGGCTTGGGTTTAATAGGAATTCATCTTTCCAGGAGGAGAGCAGAAATTTCAGTCTCCTAAAGCAAGGTATTGCTCTGAATACAGTGCTGTCCCACCTCCCCACACAGGGAAACCGTCTCTACCATCAGCCAAAGGATTCTGACTGTTTTGATACTGTGTTTGGCTTCCCAGTGGAGGAAATGTCTGGTGTCTCTGTCTAGAAAACAAAGACTCGTTAGGGGGGAAAGGAATTTCTTGGGACACCTGATTAATTGGAGCCACTCTGGAGATGGGTGTAAGCCAAATTGGTTCCAGGTTTGGGAGCTCAGCAGAGCTGCAGTGCTCTCCAGATAGCTCTGGCTGCCCCTAAAGATCCTCTGGTTTTAAGCATTGGAGAAACTATTTTTTTATTTTAAAATAAAGGAAAAATTATTCCTCCCCTCAGTGGCTCAAGAACACAGTGGAGGGGCTGGCAGCAGCTCTGGAACAAACCTCCCCATCCTGCAGCCTCCCTGCTTGGTGTGGAAAGAGGAGGTGTTCCCAGGGCAGTGAAGCTCCCTGAGCCCAGCTGCTCACCCAGCACCCACAGGGGCTCTTTGGGTGCAGGAACCAAAATGCTGGATCCACAGCACCAAGAAGATCTGTGTGGGTACAGCAGTGAGCGTCCCGGGAGCAGAGGGATGTGAAACACAGCAACCAGCACCCAAAGCTTTCCAGTCTTTCCTCCTCATCCCTGGGGGGATGCTATCCAAAGCTGTGCAGCCTTAGGCCTTGCTGTCACACATGCTGTAAGCACGGGAGTTTTCTCAGCCTTATGAGGTGCTCATGATTGTGGTTGGGGAAACTGAGTCACGGAGCAGGGCCCTGCACCCCAAGCTGAGTGCTGGGGACTGGTACTCTCTTTCCTCTTGAGTGAGGGATGAATAAAGCAGAGAACAGTTATTGCTGTAAAGCTGGCAAGCTTCTGGAGAAGAGGAAGGCAGAGGTTCACAACCCTGCCACCAACACCTCTCCTGCTCTTCAAGGAAAAAATGTGGCTTTTGAGAGACTAACTGGTGAGCAGATGAGTTTCCCCACCCCCTCCCTCTTCCCTCTCATCCCACACAGACACTGCTCAGAAACCAGTACTACTTAGAGAATCCCAAACTGGTCTAGATTGGAAGGGACCTTTGACTCGGGCTGCTGAAATCAGCCCTGTCCATCCCAGCACATCATGGCTTGGCCGGCAACCAGGACCCATCTTAGCTTGGTCCCACAGCAAAATCCCTGGCTGGATTCCCTCCAGAGATGATAAACTGGATAAACTGGAACAGGAACCCAAGGGTCTGGTATCAGCAGGGGGTTGTTGGTCAGACCATGGTCTGTGGCACCTCAGGAACTTGGCTGGGAGGTCCAGCAGGCATCTTGGTGCTGCCACATCCTCAAAACAAGTTCATAACTTCACTGTGCTACACAGAATCCCAGACTGGTTTGGGTTAGAAGGGACCTTAAATCCCCCCCAGTGCCCCCCCTGCCATGGCCAGGGACACCTCCCACCAGCCCAGGCTGCTCCAAGCCCCATCCAACCTTGGACACTGCCAGGGATGGGGCAGCCACAGCTTCTGGGGGCAACCTGGGACTCAGCACCCTCACCCCAAAGAATTTCTTCCTAATATTTCATCTCAATCTCCCTTTTTTCAGTTTAAAGCCATTCACCTCTGACACCAAACCCAGGGACACATCCTGCAGCTGGGCTCTGGGGTCAGCCAGGCACCCACCTTCACACTCTGCTTTGCTGCAAGGAGGAAATAAATACTTTTAAAACTATAAAAAAATAAAATATTTGGGGCATTTCTGTTCTGGCAGCACTCAACGTGGAAGGGGGGTGTCTGGGCAGTGAGGGTTTGGGGGGGTTTGGAGCTGAGCCCTCCTTGATGGAGGTTTGTCTCTGGCATTTTACAGCCCTGGGCTAAATCCAAGGGAAAGGAAAGACTGCCAGTCATACCAGTTGTAATATGTTGGGACTTTAAAAATTTATTCCAACATGCTGTTTTTTTAAAAATACACTCAGACTGAGCAGACAATCTGAGCTGTAGTAAAGGCAATATTATACTTGTAAAAACTTCTCATTCACAGTACAGATGTCATTTACAATAAGGGTCACAAACATCAAATACTGAGTATTTTTTCTTACTTTTGTGGGGTTTTTTGTTGTTTTGTTGTTTTCTTTTTTTCTGTTTTTTTTTTTCTTTTTTTTCCATTTTTTATATCAGACTGTGCTTTTACCTTCTTTTTTTTTTTTTTTTTTTTTTTTTTTTTTTTTCACTGATATAACCATACAGACATTGCAAGATGCAAGTGTAGAAACTGGAATTAAAATAAAATTACAGGCAAAACTACCAAATTACATTGTACGCTGTACATATTTACAGTACCTTTTTTGGAATGTATTGCCATTTTAAGAACATATAGAAACTTTCTACAGACTATTCCACTTACAGGATACATACACCTTTTAGAAAAAAAGGCAAATATTTATCTTACATGAGACCATGTATATTAAATTTGCGTACACATTATTATTATTATTATTATTTTTACATTACATTTACTAAAGTGATCATAAGTGCCATCATATCTCGGTAATGAAAACAGATTGGCTTTATGCCATCAGGACTGATTTCTTAAAAGCTTTTTTTTTTAATTTTTTTTTTTGTAAATAATTTACAATACGGTTTTATTTGTAAATACTGTGCAAGAGATGGAAATATTAAAAAGAAAAAAAAAAAGATCACATGACGAAACCAAGTCAGCAAATGAAAAACTATCAGGAAAGGGCTAGATCAAATTGTCCAGGATTTTGCATGGAAATTGGAAGAGTTTTAATGACTTCTGAGTGACCAAGTATATTGCTTGTTCAGGTGCTGTTTCTGTGGATTCAAACAAAAACCAGGTAAAAATGCAAACTGACTTGAGGGGAAAAAAAGACCCACAAACTTTTTGCAGATTTTTTTTTTTTTTCCTAGGAATGAAAGGAAAGTGCTGGGGGGAGGTGGTGGCTGTGCTGCCATCGTTCCATGGAGCTGATGGTCTGAAGCACCCAGCAGCACCCAGCTCTGGCATCTCCTGCCACCTCCAGCCCCGGGGCTCAGCAGACCCTGGTGGCTTTGCTGGGGCTGGGGACAGGAGGGTGGCATTTCTCAGCCACCCCGAGCACTGGCCAAGGGGTAGAACTTTATAGAGAGCAGGGCTGGAAGTGTCACCCCCTAGGAGCAGGTGCTGAAATACATTTCCCAGTCATCTGCTGTAAAGTCACAGCTACTTCATCATTATTTTTAAGAGTTTCCTGCTGCAGTTCCTGGGTATCCAGCCAACAACCTGTGAATAATTAGAGCCAACGGGGTCTGCTTCAAGGCACGGGGGTGATGGGGGAGCCAACTGCCCCCTCCTCTCCCATGGTCTGCTCAGGCCTGCAAGCTCTGGAACCTTGGTACAAGAAGCTGGATCCATCCTTAGGACAAAGAAGTTTCTGAAACTCCAGAGCTGCTTAAGCTTAAGCCCGGGTCCATGTGTTTTATCAGCTCGGGGTGTAAGGGTTGGCACCTGACTGCTTCGAGGAGTTATAGAAGAGCATGGGCCAAGGCCTCCGTGCAGCAGGGTTGCTTGGACCATTTGCCATCGAGTAGCTGCAAACACAGGAGCTCCAGAAACAGCTCACCAGGGGAGGGGACATCAGAGCAGGGCTTGGGCTGAGGGACCTGCTACGTGACAACCATGGGCAGGCAGTCTCTGGAGGCCACCTGCCTTCCTGGACTATAAATTTAAGAAGCTCTGCCAGAAGAAAAGCAGGGGATTTTATTTCCACCCACTGATGGAAAGGAAAGGCTGGGCTTTGGTTTGTAATTTGCCTATTTGCATTATTAATACATTCTCCTGTAAATAATACTGCTAACTGCTCTGCAGAGCATCTGCACGGGCACAAACATTCCCAGCCCTGCAGCCCCTGGGGAAGGCAACCCAGGATTTATCCCCCCAGCTCTGCAGACAGGACAGACACCCAGGACAGACACCCAGAGGGGCACAAAACCACGGGGTGTGACACAGAGAAGCCCAGGGCTGCTCCAGAAGGGAAGGGGCTGTGCCTGCAGCCCCCCCATAAACCGCAGGCAGCTCCAGGAGCCTCAGCTGAGCTGGGTCTTGCTTTTCCTCAGGATTCCAGGATCCATGGAAGGTGACGCTGGGGTTCCTCAGCAGAGCTGTGTCCCTCTGCTCCTCGGCCAAGGGGTTCCAGGCTCCACGGGAGGTGACGCTGGGGTTCCTCAGCAGGGACTGTCCCCCCGTGAGGACACCGAGGGAGATGCTGGTGCTGGCGTGGAGGAGGACACCCTTCCCGCAGAGCTCTGAGCTGTCACTGTGATAATTAGCCCTTTAATAGATTTATTATTATTATTATTCTTTTGTGATCCTTTTTGCCTACGGGCTAGGCCATATTGTGCCCGTGACAGCACCAAGCACCACTGCACCCCAAGCCAGAGCCTCCCGCACCAGCCCCGCAGCCGGGTCCAGCCCTGGGGGGGTGAGGGGGGTGGGTTTATTTTCCCCATCTCCTGAGTTTTCAGCTGGCCCTGCACCCACCCGTTCCGTGGCTGCTGGGGGTGGGGAACGCAGCCCCTGCCCCAACACTCCCTGCGTGTTCTTGGCCACAGGTGACAACATTTGTCTGGTCCCCACCCCGCTGCCAGCTCTGCAGAAGGGATGCAGGAAGGTTCAACTCATCTTCAGCTGCTGGAAAAGCTTTAAATAATAATAATAACAATAGAAAAAATAGACAGCAGTAACAAAATTGTGAAACCAACTTAATGAGTTCTGGGGGTTGTTGGGCTTATTGGGTTTTGTGGTTTTTTCCCCTCTGTCCCAGAAATGACAGAGGGAGAAAAAAAACCCACAACGCCCCATGCAAAGCATCAACAAGTCAAAGATTGAAATATAGTTATGAAGCTGAGCAAATTTGATCTAGCCCAAAGCTCATGTGATATGCACCTAAGAAAACCAGGACGCTGAGTGCACAACTGCTGCATTAGTTTATGTACAATTAATATATATATAAATATATATATATATAAAATTAAATACAAAAAGCTACCTTGGAATAATGTTAAGAGTGTGACCAGGGTGAAGGGAAAAATAATGGCAGAAGCCAGGAAAGTCAAAAGTGTGGCTAGACCTGGAGGATGGTGTCCAGGGATGCTGACACCCGTGCTGGTGAGCAGCCCAGCAGAGTCCCCCTGGGTTCAAGCAGATGCTTAAAGCCTGGGCAGAGGTCAAGTTTTGCTTAGAGAGTTTCACTGAAGGAGGTTGCTGAGCTGAACTGAATTCCCAGTCCCTGCTCCTGCCACGGATCTGGTTGGGTTTGGAAGCAGGAGCAGCTCCCAGGCTTGGGGCCAAGGAGAAGGGAAAAAGGGAAACTTGATAAAAGTGCTAATTAAGGTATAAATGGGTTCTGGAGGTTGTTTTGGTCAGTGTCACAGCCTTAATGTTATTTCCAGGATATCTTCTTTTGTACTTAATTCCCTTTACAAGAAAATAAAAAATAAAAATAAAAATCACAGAAGATTATTAAAAAATTTATATTATTTGCCCATGAAAGGGGAACAGTTCATAGCTCATCATGTCTGGCAAGGAAATAAGGAAATATGTTGTCATTCAAGGTTGCATTTGATTTCTTTCTTTTTTTTTTTCTTTTTTTTTTCTTTTTTTTTTAAAATTTATTTTTAGTTTTGTTTTGTTTTTTTTAAAAAAAGTGTATTATGTACCCGATACACTGGAACAGCTCTGAAAGAAGCAAGAACTGGTCCACTGGTTAAATATTTTTTTTTTTAATTACTAAAAAAAAAAAAAAAAAAAAAAAAAAAAAAAAAAAAAAAAAAAGAGGTTTGTCCAGGTTCCATAGACCAGAAAACCCTCTGAAGCAGTAAAGAGCCTGCTGTCTGCTCGGGCAAACATGTATCCAACATTTCTATTTTAAAAAGTGTGTTGAGCTGACAGAGAGGAATGGCTCCATCAGGTCTCTCTGGTTTTGGTATTGTCTCTCTTGGCAGTAGAGGCCATTGCTCTGCTACGGGTGGTCAGAGCTTAAATTTTGCTCTGGAAAAAGTTCCTGTCCACGTGTACCAAGTCGATTGCAACCACCAGCCACTCAGCATCATAATGTTGGTTGGTTTTTTCTCTTCCAAGATGCCAACAAAGGGCCCACCTGCACAACAAGGACTACTTTTGCCATTTCCATTCTGCTTAAATAAATAAATAAACTTAAAAACAAGACACAGAGTCAGTGGTGAGTTACAGAGCTGGACAGGAGCAGAACAGGAGCTGCTCCTGCATCCCCGAGGCCAAAGCTGCCAAAACCTTGTGGGGAGGGGATGGGATGGGATGGGATGGGATGGGATGGGATGGGATGGGATGGGATGGGATGGGATGGAGGGAGTTTGTCCGGAGGAAAAAAAACAAACAAAAAAACAAAACAAAACAAAACAAAAAAAAACCCACCCCAAAATAAAATGGTGCTGAGGCTGAGTTTACTTCCACTGCTAACCCAGGGGAGGGTGGTTACAGAGGGCTTCCAGACCCCAGAGAAAGGGGTGCTCAGGCACAGGCACGGCTCTGCCGGGGCGATGCGGGATGGAAGGGGTTAAAGCAAGCGGGGGGCTCGTCCAGCGAGAGACACCAGTGCTGGCCCGGCTCTACATTCATACATTCCTATGTTCTTGCAGTTAAATCTTTGAAGGAGAACCTTTTTTTTGTTTGTTTTTTTGTTGTTGTTTTTCCTGTCCTTTTTTACAAAAGTGCTTTGACCGCTTTTGCAGGAGGGAGGGACGCTCAGGATGCCTTTTTCTCTCTTGAGTGACAATTTCTCTCCCTGGGAACAAATCTCCCCCTCCTCAAGGAAGTGCTAGTTTCATTTACAAGTTCAGGGTAAACACATTTTTTTCAAATGTAAAGCAGTCTCAACTGTTTAAAGCACAACCATAGGTAATCAGAGGGATGCGAAGAAAAAAAAACCAAAAACAAGCACTTTGCGAGAATTAAATAAAGCGTGTAATAAATACAAATGATAAACTTCTGTACACAGGAGCAAGGGTTTGGTTTCTTTCTTTTTTTTTTTTTTTTTTTCTTTTTTTTTTAATCATTTAATCAATATAAAAAAAAAGTTTTTCTGTTTTGTTTTGTTTTCAGTGCATCTTCTTCCTCTTAAAATGCTCAACCCTTTCCTTTCTGCATCTCTCAGGCCCACAATAACGTCCACCTGAATGGCAAAAAACAAGGTCTAACAAACCCCCTTTCCAAAAAACTCTAAAAAAATATTCACAGCCTCAAACATTTTTGTACATTTCAAGCAACAAAAGGTATAGAAAAAGGCACAAGTAACTGCATACATGTGGAGATAATACCAGACTGGGACAAAGAAAACCAGGAATCTTCCATGGGTTTGGTCATTCACTGGAGTGCTTCTTATAGCGATGATTACAGAAGGGGAATAGTGTTGCAAATGTCTGTTGATTTTACAGAGGAAGCCTGAAGGTGGACCAGATGGTGGAGGCTTAAGTACTTCCCGTGTTTTCATCCACCTTGTTCGGAGTTTGACCTAAATCTGTGTGCTCTAGGTGCGGACTGCTCTTCCTGGAGGTTTGCCCGGGGCAGCTGGGCTCTCCGGAGAGGTTTCTCCTCCTGGCAGGGAAGGGTTGGGAATGCTGGAGGTCAGGAGAGGGCTCCGAGAGGCAGCCGGTGCTGCAGCTCCGGTCCAGAGGCTGGGAGGGGAGATCTGAGATGAAAGTGCAGGATGATTCAAAAGAAGTGCTGGAGCTGCCAGATTGCTTCTTGCCCGCTTTTTTCAAGGGTTCTTCCCCGCTTCTTGCCGAAGGCTCCGGGGAGTGCTCGTGGGTTGTGCTGGGGCTGGCTGGGGATGCTGAGCAGCCCTCCTGCTCCCCGCAGCTGGGCTCAGCCAACATTTTTACCCTGTGTTCCTCCTCGTCTGCCTTTTGCTGAAGCTCACTAGTCCTCATTTTGTCTTCTAGGTAAGCACTGCTCGGAAGCTCTGGGGACAGTGTGTATTTAGAAACCTTTGCAACCGGGGAGACGGATGCTGAGGATGGCTCCGGGGGGCCCTGTGGTTCCTCATCCCTCTCGGGAGCACGGCTCAGCTCCACGAAGCCACTGCCACCAGAGGCAAAGAATTCTGCTTGTAGGGATACGACTGAGCTGGGCACCAAGCTGGGATGGGTGCTGGGCCTCGCCTGGACCATCTGGATGCCCCCGATGGGAATCATCGGGTATGGGGTCCTCGTGAGCTGCTGTGAGTGCAACGGGAGGTGGCTGAAGACATTTTCCTCTCCTCGGCTGGGAGTGTGGAGATGTATTTCATGAGGTGCCTGCAAGGGTCTGGAGCAGATGGGCTGCGTGATGCCAGGTGAGCACGTTGGGCTCCGGGGTTCGATCTTCTGTACCGGAGAGGGAAAAGAAACAGTTCAATGTACAGGCTACAGCACTAGCACCAGGAGTGCTCGCTATAAGGATTGGGTTTGCTAACATTTTATTCTAATTTGAGGGATCAACCAGGGAAGATTTGGACCCCAAAACCTTTAAAGTAGGGAGGAACACAACCCAGCATGTTTGCCTTCTGGGTACAAATACACCCATGGTCTGTTGGGGCACAGATCCAAGGCTTTGGTTCAAGCTGGGATCACTATAGAACCACAGAATGATTTAAGTTGGAAGGGACCTTTAAAGGTCATCTAATCCAACCCTGCTGCAGCAAGCAGGGACACCTTCCAATAAACCAGGTTGCTCAGAGCCCCATTCAACCTGGCATTGAACACTTCCAGGGATGAGGCATCTACCACCTCTCCAGGCAACTTGTTCCAGAGTCCTAGAATCCTTATTGTTAAAAAAAAATAAAATAAAAAAAAAATAAAATAAAATCTCCTTCTATCTAGTCTGAATTTCCCCTCTTAGTTTAAAACCACCAGCCCTTGTGCTACGATCAGAGTTGCCTCTGAAAGCCTGGCAGAGGATGCCAGTGTTTCCTGCCACCTGAGCTGCACTGGATCCCTTTTTTCACATAGGATTTCTGAGAGCACAGAATGATGTTATTTATTTTTCCTCTATTTTGTGAAAGCAGGATCACACATCCTTACAGCTGCCAATCGCAAGGACGTTTTGGAATGAGTGAGATGAGAGAGCATTAACTCTCCTTGGACACAAAGCACACCCATCAGTGTGGTCCCCACCACCACCCTCATGGTGTGGCCTGTAGAAATCAAGGGTTAAGACCCTACCATTTTACCTTTTCCTCTTTCTCTCTCGGTGCTTCACATAGTTTCCTAATGTACATCATGGAGAGATATGTGGCTAAACAGAAATGGATTAATTAGTGATGAGGTTATAACTAAATCCCTAAACAGGACTCCCAAGAAGAGGAAGCAACAGAAACTGAAATCAACTTTCCAACAGGATGGGTTAGATATAAAATTGGAGGATTCACTGGGGGACATATTTCTTTGCAGGGTTATGGAGAACTGCCTGACCCTGAGAGGTGGATTTCTATGAGCAGGAGAGAGAGGAAAAAGAGAACATAAGAAAGAGAAAGCAACAGCCACTGAAGATAGTATACACATGGTCAGCAGTTACAAGGAAAACATTTGCTGAAGCTCACTTATCCAATTGAAGTCTTGGCAGAATCACTACAGGGATGCTGGGAAACCCCCAAACAAATCATCTCTGTGGTGCAACAGCCACCAGGAGAGACTTCCCACTGCAAGAGCCAGAGGGAAGAGAAATGGTCATGGTCAAAGCTTTATGCTGAAGCCAAGCTAAGATCATTGCCAGGTTCCTAAGCAGCACTGGGGATATCAGTTTTGAGCACAGAGCTCTGTTTGGGATTAGATAAATCCACCTCTGACCTTCCTATCTCCTGTAACCTTACCAGAAATGTAACTTTGCAATGAAAACCCAGATGTCCATCTTGCTGATAAATTGAAAGTTTCCTGCTCATGTCATGATCACTGTTGTGAAAGAACATGAGAAGAGCAACAGTGGTAACTTTGGGTGCAGAAAAGGAGAGCATAAGTTGTTGCATAGGCAGATAAGGAGGGGTGTATGACGTATCTTACAGTGGACAAGGGAGCTTAGAGGATTTTCTATGGGAAGTGGGCAGTTTCTTGACAGAGATGCTCTAGAGTTGAAGGACCTGGGTTTCCACACCCCTGAGATGCACCACAAGAAGTTAATAGACAGGAGAGGAAAACAGCATTAAAGTAAGCACAAGTTTGGACCTAAATCAAAGGATAGCCTCTGAGAAGGGAAGACAGACAGTGGAAAGAAGAAGGAAGGTGGCACCAGAAGACGTTATCAGAGACGTGGATGGAACACACACTGGGCAGCGTGGCTTTTTCTGGAGAAGATCTGGGTCAGCATCTGCCATGACAGATTCTCCAGGGGTTGTGTAAAGGCCTCTCTCTTTCCAGTGCAGTCCCTAAGGGCTCGAGTCTCTCCTCACACCAGTTTCACAGCAGAGCAACTCCAGCAACTGAATCTCATGTTCATCAGCACAAATTACAGGAGAGCCAGGCACTTCAGCAGACATGGGAAATGTTCCACCAAACCCGACGTCTAATTTGCCTGCAGCAGTGGGAGGAACAAGCAATTTTCCTTTACCCATAGGATTTGATATGTCCAGCAGAGAGATTAAATATTTTTCTGGACCCAGTGGGAAACACCTCTCTGTGCTGAAGAGAGAAGCGAGATGAAATCAGAGATGTCCAAACAAACATTTTGCAGCAGTTAATCTAACAGAGGAGTCAGCAGTACAATGGCTACTTCAGCTCTGGGTCAGGTCACTGACCAATGAAAATGGTCACAGATTCACCCCAGCTGGTGAAATCTCAGAAATGGGCATGAAATTCCCAGGGAAAAAGTAAAAAGAGGTTTTTAGAGACAAGCAGTCATTATTCAGGGGTCACCCTGACTGCTGGTCTCAGCAGGAGACCAGTTGGGTGATGAGTAAATAATCCCTTGGAGAAGGGCCAACTACTTTTTTATTTTTCTTCACTGAAATGGGCAGGACCAAAATGGGTGGGAAACCCATTGCTGTCCACTGGCACTTTTCCCTGGGTTACCTGTGACATTGGTCACACTCAGAGTCACTGTGCACTTCTCCATTGCAACCCTCACTAAAAAAAATGTATCAGCAAACGGACTTCAGAGACCAGAGGGTAAGAGGGCTTTGAACTTACCAGCTTGGACTCGTAGAGCTGGACATTTTTGCCAAAGAACCTGTGAGGTAGGGGCATCGAAGATAATATGCCATGCTGGGCTTGATACGAGCTGTGAACTTTGTCATCTGCTGCTGATTTGCTAGAGCCAGGCAAGTCCTCTTTCCCAGGGGATGGATACCTCGGTGACTCTGAGCAGCCTGGAGACAAAACTTTCTTCAGCGACAGAAATCTGACTGATGACATCTCTCTGTTTGGTGATGAGTGCCTCACAGGGGAGACTTCTCCTTCCTGTGGAAGGTATGTTCTTGGGGACAGCTCTCTTCTGGGGGAAAGATGCCTGCTGGGCGACAGCTCAAGCCTTGGTGACACACATCTCAGTGGAGATGCCTCCCTCCTGGGAGAGACACGCTGGCAGGGAGATAACCCTCTCCCTGGAGACAGACACCTCAGAGGAGACAGTTCTCCAGTTGGAGAAAACCGTTTGGGTGAAGTTTCATTTTTGGTTAATAGGTGCTTCCTCGCTAGCATTGGTCTGCTGCTGCCACCACCTCTGCCAGAGTCCTGGCTCGGGGACCATCTTTTTCTTGGGGAGGTGTCTTTTGAGGTTGACAGGTCCTTAACTAAGGACATTTGTGGCCTTGTGACAGATTCTCTTTCAGCAGAGGCCAATTTTTCAGTGGAGGTCAAAGCTGGTCTGTGGAGACTCAAGAAGCTGTGGCACACAGCAATGTCACTGCTATCTGCTGACCACTTTGTTTCCAGCCCTGAGGAAGAGGCTCGTTGGCCTTCACCTACTTTTTGGCTGCTAGAAAGAGTTTCTTGTCCTAAGGACAATGCTGTGTCAGTGCCTTCCTCTTGAGAAGATGGAGAGCCACCTGAAGAGTGCATCAGGAGGGTGGTATTTTTGCCTTCTGGCAACTTTAAAGGCGGCTCATCTTGGCTCTCCTCTTCCTCCTCATCTTCCTCATCTTCATTGTCATCATCATCATCAGATTCCTCTAGGTCTGAAAACTGGTGTTCCTCAATTGGCTCAGATCCCTCCCGCCCCTCAGAGTCCTGGAATAGATCTTCACTGGTTCCTGGAGAGATGGGAAAACACAAAGCAGAAGTGTGAAACACGTGGCAGGGATTATTTTTGTGCCTAATCTGCTCAAAAGTTCTAAGGGGACAAACAGACAGAGGGTATGGCTGTTTCCTAGATCTGATCACCTTGTGCTCTGAAATCTGCAGTCCTGCCTCTGGGCCAGCTCCACTCCTGGTCATCCCAGTGAATCCCACCACTGGGACCTCCCATTCTACCCTAATTTTGGTTCCAGCCATTGTTGTCAACACCCACAGCCACTGGTCCCTGTGTCTGCTGTGCACCCATCCCACCTGCCCTCCTCTAGGAATGCAAAATGCTCTTCTTGGATGTGGAGAACAGCAGCACTATCACCCCTCTGGTGGCTTTTCCTGACTGTTGTGATGGTGCCTACAAAACATCTGCAGCTGCCAAGGTGCAGCAGAAAGCTGCTGGGATGACAGGTCCCATCCTCTGTGTGTTGGGTCTCTTTCTGCCTAGATTATGGACAGCAAATAGCAACAGGACTCTTATTATAAAGCAAACAACAGGGTTGAAAGAACCACTGTGGATTTTCCTTTGTTTTAATACATTCTAGCTATGATGGGGATGGTTCTTCTTGGCAGAAGTTTTTGCTGCCTGGCTGTGGAAGGCCTTGCACAGGGACATTTTGTTGATCGGAGCTTGTAAAGAGTAAGGAGTATGCAAAAAGCAAAACCTAAAGGATCTGAAATATATCTGCAGGTTAAAATACAGCATCTCCCTTCCACTTTAGGGAGGGAGTAAACGTTTTATGAGATCCATACCAAGCTCCCAAGCAGACCACTGCTGGCTCACCTGCTGCCCTGCTCTGCACTGGGGAAAATCTGCCTTTCCCCTTCCAGATGTGCAGCGATCCTGCAGGAATGCCAGCTCAGCCTGGAGAGGTCCATCGGGAGCAGCCACTGGATGTCACTGCAGCTCAACTTAACCATGCTCTCAGGAGGGATTTATAAAATACCAGTTTCTCAAACTCTGTGCCAAGCACCCAGGTGATGGGGGCAGAGCTGCTGGGACGTGTTTGGTCCCAGGCTTTGGAAGGATGCTGGATCCTGCTTTGACACCTGGGCTCTGACTTGGCTTTGACACTAGAGCAGGAGGAGGGGAAATGAAATGGAGCTGAGGCTGAGGCTGAGGCTGCCTGCAGTGGGCAGGGTGGCTTTCAGAAGAGGACAAGGCCATACATACACTGAGAAGTCTCTGTCACCTCTGGATAAAAAGTCTAATTCTATTTACTTGGAATAACAGGGCCTTACTAGTAAATGTTCATAGAATCATAGAATTGTTTTGGTTGGAAAAGACCTTGAAGACCATCCAAGCTCAACCCTTCCCCCAGCAGTGCCCAGGCCCCCCCTGCCCCATGTCCCTCAGCACCACATCTCCAGGGCTCTGAAACCCCTCCAGGGATGATGGGGACTCCAGCCCTGCCCTGAGCAGCCTAGGCCAGGCCCTGACAACCCTTGCCAGGGAGAAATTCTTCCCCAGCTCCAACCTAAACCTCCCCTGGCACAATTTGAGTTGTGCCAAAAGTTCCTCTTGTCCCATCCCTTCTTCCTTGGGAGCAGAGCCCGACCCCCCCTGGCTCCAACCTCCTCTCAGGGGGTGTCAGAGAGCCAGAAGCTCTCCCCTCAGCCTCCTCTGCTCCAGGATCAGCACCCCCAGGGCCCTCATTCAGTATTTGGCACTACCAGAAGGGACCCAGCTGTGTCACCATGGCTGATTATCTACCCAAGTGTCAGCCTGAAGTGCATCTCATTTTCTCCCCACCACATTTCAAAAGTATCTGGAAACTGGTCCATAAAGCAGGGCCTGCTGCAGAGCTCACGTGGCACCGAGCTGAAGTCAGCAGCTCCCCAGCAGGAGCCCTCCCAGCACTGGGAAATGCCTCTGTAATGATGGGGTTTGCTGGACACAGCAGCCAGTGCTGGTTTGTTTGCCAACTCCCAAAGGAACTGAGTTCAGAACAAATATTATTCCAAACCACCCAGTTCTCCCAGCTGCAGGGGGATCTGTGCAGACTTCTTGCTTGGAAAAGGAATGTGTTCCCTCACCAGAGCTACGATCCAGTCCCTGCCTCTGGTTTCAGGCTTTGACATCTCTGGGCTGTGGGATGGCCCCCAGCCCGCCCTGCATGGCTCCCACAGCCTTGGCCTGGGTGGTCTCTGGTTTTCTGGCCCCAGTCACACAAGGGACAGACGCTGGACAGGCCAGAGAAGGTCAGAAGAGAGGGGGATGTGAAGGCAGCTCCATTCCGGGAGTTCTTGGCATTTGCCACCGAGGGAAATGTTGCAGCCAGCCCTGGGCCAGCACAAAGGGAGTTGGATTTGGCCACAGAGCTCAGCCCTGGTGTCTTGACATGAAGTTTGCTGAGCTGATGGGCAGAGAAAGGGCAAGTCAGGAGAAGCCAGAGAGGGAGGAAGGAGAAAGGGCTTTTTCCAAGGGCTGTGTTTCATTACATGTGTGTTATTCTGAGGTTGTTCTACCAATGCAATCACACCGAGCAAAACCAATGCAGGAGTGAAGAATTACACTCCAATCTCCTTTTATAGTAACTGCCCTTACTTTCTCCTGCCCCTTAAATAGTAATAAAAACATTCAAGTGAAATATAACTCTAGTTTAAAATAATCCAGGGAGTTTTAGGAACTGCTGCTCCCTCCCCGCCTGCCCCCAGAGGAAAGCACAGCAATCTTCCTGGGCTGGTTTGTGTCACATGAAAATAATCTCTCTTTTTTTTTTTTTTTTTTTTCTTTTTCTTTTTCTTTATTTATTTTTTTAAATTAAAATAGTCCTTGTTAGGCTCTGTTCTGAGCCTCTTCAGAAAGAAGAGAGAAGACACTTGGTGGTGACACAGGGGAAGGTTCCTTTCAATCTGTGGCTCTGAGAACAGGGGATGTGTGATACAGCTGTGGGCTCAGACTCCTCAGGCACCTTCCTGCCATTTTGATGTTATTTTCTCATCCATCCAAATAGCCCCATGCATTACAGTACAAAATATGATTTTCTGACCATCTTCTGGCCTGCTTTATTTAGTAGTTACTTGTCATTTGTGAGCAATGGGCCTCCTGACTAATGGAGCAGAACTTCTGAAATTTCAGCAGAAGTTCAGGGTTAGCTTTAACCAGGTGAAAAAGAAGCTGGGAGAAAAGAAAGGAAATGTCCTCTGATACCAGGCCTGTCCATTTTCACCTCTCTGCATTCCTGCCTGGCAGACCCTCCCCTTTACACAAACACAAATGGTCTTCATCAATGGGAGGAAACAGGGACTGTGTATTGCCTGTAATTCTGAAATTACAGAGTGCAACCCAGCCCAGGCAGAGAAGCAGCCCCAGAAGATGATCTCTAAGGTCCCTTCCAACCTAAGCCATTCTATGATTCTATGATGTTCACCAATGATTTAATGATGGTCAAACCCAAAAGTCCCCCAGCTGGTGGTCCCATCCTTTCTGCTGACCTGGGGATGCAAGCCAGACCCTCCCTGGGTTTTTTTTTAAGATCTTCTCTTTCCATGAAGCCACAGGATGAGACCAGGCTCTAATTCATCTCTGTTTCTGCAATGGGGTTTCAGCACCTTAGTGCACTGACATTAACCCTGTAGGATCCCAGGGATGGGTGACTGAAGGAAATCATAAATAAGAGCATTGCCTTGGACCAGTGAGGTGAGCCCTTGCTGTTCTATCCTCAAGCATGCAATTCCATGTCTGATAACTCAGAACTCTTATTTGCAGGTTTCCAAAAGTGACACTCAGTATGATTCATTGGTTCTAATTGACTGGAATGGAAAGGTTTAAGATAACAGTTGTTTTCTTCAGAGTCATGCAACCAGCTCTGCAGGAGCACTTCCCTTCTTCCCTATCAAGCTCTGACCTGCAGAAGCATCACTGACAGGTTTAGAACAGCAGGGAGAGATTGGTTTTTGGAGTCCACCAGGTAATCTGTTATTTTAAGTTTGTTCACAATCCCATGTGAGAGCCACCTCCCCCTGCTCACCCCACGCCAACCTTTTTCCCTTGGGACAGCTAATGCCAAATCCCCACCCAGGGTTCCTTTGGCCAAGACCACTTTTGGAAAGGCCACGGCCAAGCCCAGAATGTCTCCTGCCTGCTCAAAAGGTTCCACTGATCGGATGGAGAAAAGCCAAGAGGTGGAAGATATTTAAAGGCAGAAAGGCACCCCAGGTGGCAGAGTGCCACCCAGGTCAGGTAGCCTCAGCCTGGGCTGGATGGTCATTATTGTCCATCCCTGCACACACCAGGAGAGGCATTGGGAAAGGGAACAAATGGCAATGCCATAGAGATCTTTCTTTCTCCCATCTCCTCCTGCCCTGACTACACCTGGGCTGAAGCAGAGCCTGAGCTGAAAGAGGGCTGTAGAGCTGCACTGGGAGGTCACTGGGGTTTGGGACTGGTTAACTGGTTAACCAGGGGGACTTCCCAGATTATCTCCTACTGCTGGCAAGTTTAGACCTGGTCTGTTTAGGTCAAGGACAGTTGCATCAGCCCTTCAAGCCACGCTTGTCCCAAGAGAGCGACATAAGCCCTGCAGCCCCATCAGATGGCTCTGCATCCAAACCTCTGTGCCTACAAACCAGGATGGATATATTCACTCTCCTCCTTGGGAATAATAATCAGGACCATGCTAATTCTGTGCTATTTTTTTTTTTTAATTCTGGTAGATGGCCTGAACCACAGATGTCCTGTTGACAGCTCCTGCAGTTTAAGCTGGGACAATGGTATGCCAATGCCTGCAAATGTCCCCACCACTGTTTAATTAGCCAGATATTCCAAGCTGAGAATTAAAGACTTGCAGAGGTTGCCAGTGGCCAGGGCTGCAGGGGGGCACAGTGTCCCTAGCCCTGTGACCCATCTGCATGGGCAGTTCCCTCCATGGCAGGAAGGGCTGCAGCAGAGCAGACCCCATCCCAACCATGGGCTCGTGGGGAAACACAAATCAGGATCATTTAATTCCCTCTGAAGCAGGAAGCTTGTGACACTGCCCATGTCCCAGGAACCATCCCCTTTCCCCATAAAGCCAGGGATGGAGCTGACCTCAGCAGGGGAGCAGGGTGACAAGCACTGTTTATTGTTCCTGCTGAGTTTAACATTCCCTGGCTCCCAGCGCCGTCTCCAGAACTTGCTCAGCTGATGTTCACTTTATAAAAACAACCCTGGCGCCATGTGTTTTATGAAGTTCATTTTAACCCATTGTCAACAACCCCTCCCGGGCTGTGGCAGAATGGAGTCCAGGGCTGGGGGAAGCAAAAGCGTTTTGGGTGAGGCAGGGGGGTGAAACTAAAAAAAAGGGGGAAACAAATGTTAAAGGCAGCCACAGGAGCTGATTTCACTCTGGGATTTCTGGGGTGGCAGCCAGAAGTCAACAGTGTCATGACCAGCCAGCAACACAATGCAAACAGAAACCACCACCCTGCTCTGTGGCACCAGGAGTTATATCTGGGAATAAACACACTGTGACCCAGGCAGCCCTGAACCCCCAGAGCTGGCATGTGCCATGTTTCCTATAAATACAAACAACCTGCTGAGTGCAACTGCAGATGACTCAAAATTTCACGAAGACTTGAGACCTGCAACCCCCAAAGCTTCTTCCCCATCGTTTCCCTGCTGCAGCTCCAGCTCTGAACACTCAGGGTCTTGCTAAAGGCAACAGAATAACAACCATAAAAACATCTAAGTGCTCCCTGGAGACTCATAACCTAAACCCTCACAGCTGTCAGAGCTCAGACTCCAATAATTTGAGTAAAGATATCTTTGTTGAGCTCAAACAGCAAAGTATATATGAGACATCCCCATGTTCCTTCATCTCACAGCCTGGAGCTCTCTCACAGAGTGCTTATGGCCACCACGCTCCTGCCTGATGCTGCCCAGGCTCCCAGGAGGAGTCATCCCTGCTTCTCGGGATGACTTCAGAGAAATTCAGCTGCAGATGCTCCAGACCAGGCCAGAAATTACTAAACAGGAGAGTCATGCATACTCCTGCTCACAGCACAGGCAGAAGTCTGAATCTACAGAGCCTTGGACAGTTTTTATGTGTGTTTGTGCATATGGAGAAAATAAAATAATGAAAAGAAAAATGAAAAATGAAAATGAAAGAAATAAGCAGGTGAGTCAGGGTGAACCTATTCTTCTAAAGAAGAATAATGCCATGAAATGTCAAAGCAAATGTTAATCCTGATGGCTCCTTCCCTGTTGAGAAATCTTCCAGGTTATTACTGACCTGAGTGATTCACCTGCACCCAAGACACACAACAGTCCCTGGAGGTGAGGGATGGGGGAAGCAGCATCCCCACCCTCTAGAATCCCCATACTACAGAATCCCCATCCTACAGCATCCCCATCCAACAGCATCCCCATCCTGCAGTGTCCCCATCCTGCAGTGTCCCCATCTTGCAATGTCCCCATCCTGCAGTGTCCCCATGCTGCTCCCTGGAGGTCCCCAGCAGTTTGGGGGGGGGGGGTCTGGGCTGGGTCTGCTGGCAGAGATGGGAGCATCTCATGTATGCAGCTCCAGACAAAGCCCAGGTTTGCACTGGAAATTCAGAGTCTCCTGGGCTCAGCCAAATAAGTAAGCAGGGCAGGCCCTTAGAAGATGATCCTGATGGGGAAGTCCTTCTCTGGAGACCCTTTTAGGAGGAATGTCTCCCCAGATCAGTAACATTCCTGTAGTGCAAGAGCATCACCACAGCTTGCATGGGCCAGGTCCCTCCAGGCCCACGCTCCAGACTGTCACTACTGTCACCACTGTCACCTCCTGACCAGGGCTCCAGGGCTGGGGTTTCTCCTTGACACACCAGACTGGGCCTGCAGCAGCACAGGGGGGTTCAGTTTCATGCATCCTGCAGAATCTCACTTTGCTGCTTCAGAGACTCCATCTACAGAGAGCAGAGACCCAGGCTCCTCTGGAGCATGCTGGTCAGCAGAAATCCCCCTTTGGGTGCTGGAAGGAGTCTGAAGTGAACAAAACTGCTCCACATCTTTGAAGGGATGCTCTGCCCCCTTAAGCCCCTGCCTAAATTGGGGCTTTCCCTCTCCTAGCAGCAATAGCAGGATTATAACATGAAAGATTTTACCTTCTTCAGCTTCCGGATCCACCAGTGAAGATACCAACACGCCCATCTCCTGACATTTTTTGCTGTGGGCTTTTGACTTCATATGCTTAGTCAGATTCCCTGAAAAGAAGCAGAAAATAAAATTTGGTCAGTAGGTCCATATGCCTTTTTATTTTTTTTTAATTTACTTTATTTTCCCCCATTTTGCAAGCTCAGCAGTAACAAGTTTATAATTTGGCTCTGAACCCAACCAAGGAAGCTTCTGACTCCCCCCAAATCACTGTCCCTTGCAAATACCCCCTTGCCACACACAAGGCTCAAGTTCCCCTTTGCTTCCTTCACTGCTGTACTGGGGTGGAACAGGAGGAGCTGGGGGGGTTTCTGCCCCCTTGCTGGGTCTGTGCCACCTGAAAAAGCAGTTGGGGTACATGTTTGGGAATGGGGGAGAAAGGAAAGTCCTGGATTCATTTCAAGTGTGATGGTGTAGCAAAGAAAAATGGGAAAGTAGGGAAGAGGCCCCTGGAGGTGGCTGAATCACCACCCTGATTTAAAAGCCATGGAGATGTGGTGCTTGGACATGGTTTAAGCACTGGACTTAGCAGAGTTGGGTTAATGGTTGGCAGAGCTGGGTTCTGGTTGGACTCAATGATCTTAAAGAAGGATTCTGTGACACATCCCAATCTAGCATCATCACAGAAGCTGTGGCTGCCCCATCCCTGGCAGTGTCCAAGGTTGGATGGGGCTTGGAGCAGCCTGGGCTGGAGGGAGGTGTCCCTGACCATGGCAGGGGGGGCACTGGGGGGGATTTAAGGTCCTTTCCCACCCAGACCAGTCTGGGATTCTGTGTAGCACAGTGAAGTTATGAACTTGTTGTGAGGATGTGGCAGCACCAAGATGCCTGCTGGGCCTCCAGCCAAGTTCCTGAAGTGCCACAGACCATGGTCTGACCAACAACCCCCTGAAAAAAATGATGCTGTCCCTATTGGGCATACTCCATGCTTTCTGCTCCTCCTATTAAATGTGGAGAGTTTAACAAAAAAATACAACAGTAAATGACCAAGTGCATGAGCTCAGCCTCCAAGGTGATGTTGGGATACAAACATGCACTGCTTTCCAGGACTTCAGTATTTTCATATTCCTCTCTTAAAATAATTTGGAAGGAGAGCACCAGCTACTTCTCACCTCTCAGACTCCCATTTTTCTGTGAGATGCACACACACCCCCACCACAGGACCAGCAACAGGCTTGTGATTATAATTATTATAATACTATATGTTTTCATGTAATAGTATAATATAATACTCTTCCTCTCAGACAAACCTTTGAAGCAGGTTTTATGTGTGCCTTAAATGATGGACAGACCTTGATTTAGGCCTCTGCATGGATAAAATGTTCCCAAGTGAGACTCTAAAAGCAGAAAGCTTAAATGGATGTAATTTACTGGGCAAAAGATTTATTTTTAATTTTTTTTGGTATCATTTTTTGTATGTATTGAATTAAAGATTAAAGAAGATAACTGGAACATCAAGCCTGGCAGGCTTGATACAGCCAATAAAATATTACCCATCTTCTGGATCAAGTCCATCAGCTTACGTTAGCCAAAACTTAATCTTCCAGAAAGGTATTCAGGCTGGATTTGCAGATTTCAAAATACAGAGAATTAGCATATTTCCCATTGAGACTTGTACTGAGATTTAATAGCTGCACTGTTTAAAAAAAAAAAAAAAAAAATAGCTAATATTTCATTTGAGTTTGCCAGTCTTTGACTTCCATCCCTCAGTACTTTTTTTTTTTTTTTTTTTTTTTTTTTAATTTAATTTAATTTAATTTAATTTATTTTTACCTTTCCCTGGTAAGTTTAAGAGCTCTTTTGCTCACAGTGTTTCTTCTCCTGCCTGGACCACTGGACTGTTTTCTGCTCCCAGCCTCCTGCCACATAACCTGATGCAACAAGTGGCAAATACCTGAGGATAATTCTGTCCTCCTCCCATCAGAGCTTTGGGACATCCCAAGGAGCTGGGGACCAAAGCCTCTTCCCAGCAGGGGCTCCACAGGGATGCTCGGATCCTTTCCATATCCCCAGGGCCCCAGGCTGCTGAGACATTTTGCAGATCTATACATATCAATCTGCCCTGCTCTAACAACAGTTAATTCTGTCCAAGCTTTCCAGCAGTTGGACCTGCTGGGCAGTTTCCAGAAGAGATTTAGGAGAGCACTGAGTATGTGGGAGCAGTAGTGATAAAAATAAAAATAATAATAATAATAATAATAATAACTGTGCAGCCATAATCTTGCCTCTGTGGGTTGGAGGGGTAATGCATTTAATATATTAACATGTTCAATAACCTCAGTGCTTGCCATGTGCTGATTTAAGGAACAGCAAACTAATTTATTAAAGGAAGACTATGGCTGAGGACATGAAGGAGTCTGGTGTCTGGGAAGTCTGAGTGGACCAGACTATCAAATGGATATCTTCAGCCAACAGGCACTGATGTCCTTTAAACCAACACCTTTTAAATTAATATGAAACTCCTTGTCCCTGCTGACCTCCAAGCAAAGGCAGTGGCACAGACACAGTGAGCTGCTCCATACACTTTATCTAAAAATCTTAAGAAATCAGGGCCTGTGAGTCTGATGTGGGTCTGGATGAGAGCAGAAAATAGCTGTGGAAAAAGACCATGTCTGGACTGGAGGGGAATGAATGTGTCACCCACATCCCCATGTCACCCACATCCCCATGTCACCCAAGAGGAGTGAGGCGAGGGGCTGAGCATCCCTCTGGGTGCTGGAGATGAGTGACAAGGGAAGGCTGGGGGCTCCTGGGGCTCCTCTGGGGAGGTGGTCAAGGGAAAATCTCTCCCTGACCTTCCTGAAAGGCAAAATGGTTAGAACTCAACATTTTCTTCATTTCTTTCCTGGTAAGAAAACCATGAAGAAGCTGCCTAACTTTTTTTAAACAAGCTCTTGGAGGCCAGGGTAACAAAACCTCTCAGGAGAGAGCTACCACAGAGGAGGTAGAGACACCTCATTGAAGAGGCAAGTTTATATCTGGTCCAGAAACATAAAATCAAATCATTCTTTACAAACCAAATCTCCAAGACTGCTCTTTCCATCAGCTAAGTGAGCACACAAAAATCCCATGAATTTCTGTAAAAAAATTTCCCTGCAGTTCTGCAACCCAAAGGAACAGCTTTGGCAACAGCAACAGAAACACAGTAACAGCAGAAAACCAGCAGAATTGGTAAAAAAGGGGAGAATATTTAAGGCTGTTTCTTTTTGACAAAATTTTTTCAGTTCTTGGAACACACATACGGGTTTCCAGGGGAGGGAAGTGAGGGAGAGGTGCATTTTAACCAGATAAAGATCCTCATTAAAACTAATAATAAAACCAACAACAACAACAACAAGAAGTTTAACTGCTTCCAGCCTTCTTGAGTTTAGTGCATTACATCATTCTAGAGAGATCTCCCATAGCCAAAATGAAGACAGCTCCACAGATATATCCCCCTTGAGTTTACACCGAAGGCTAAAATTAACTTTGGAAAGATGATTTCAGTTCAGCTTATGTTTTTTGCAAGTGCAATCTGGCACTGAGAGCTTCAGCTTCTCCATTCTGCAATTAACTGTGGTTGCAAAACTGCTCACCAGGAAGGAGGATCCCAATGAATCAGGGCACAAAAAAACTTATTCCACATGTCTGCAAAACGAGCTTTGAAACATCCAGTTCTGCAGACCTCCCGGACCTGCAGCTCTCACTCCATCACCACCAGCAATGATTCTGTCACTGGACTTGAACTGATGATTTTCTCAGCACACAAGGCTGAGCTTTTTCTCACTCTCCAGTAACTCTTCCAAAAGGTCCTTGTGTCCCCATCAGCAAAGCAAACAGATTTACAAAAGCTATGTGGAGTATGAGCATGCCCACAGGACCCAACCAGGGCTCTGACTGTCACCTCCCCAGCACTGAGCCATTTTCATGCAATTCCAAGTTACCAGCATGCAACTATGTGTCCTGAAATCACTGCTCTGGAGTCCTGCTCCCTCATGCATCCATAGGCAAACAGAGATTTTTGCATTAAAATCCCAACCCTGGGGTTTTTTTGGAAGGAAGTGTGTCCATGCTGCCTTCCTGGTGCAAAGCTGAAGAAGGGAAGTCCCTTGGAAGCAAACATCTGTGTGCAATGTGCAACCAGCACAGTCTGTGCTGATGCTTTGGGTGCTTCAAGGGAGCAGAGATGAAGGGCAAAGCAGCTAGAGAGATGGGGAGAAGGATGGTTTGATCTCAGCATCCTAAAGAAAAGCCTAACAGAAGCATGGTGGAAAGCAAAGTGAAGTGGAAAGGAAGAGGTTGGATGGATTCCCCTTTCTAAGGCAAATCTCAGAAGGAAGTAACAAAAGCAAGAAGGAAAGAAAGAAAATGAATCAGAAGTAGCTCCGGGATGGAAGGTACAGTAAGAACCATCACTTGGATCTGTTGCATGTGTCTGATGGGAATCTGGCCTCAAACTCAGTATCACTTCCCCATGCCCCATCCACCTAGTGACAACCAACACTTTGTTACCCAGGAATCACCTCCCACTTTCACAACAAAGCCAATAGCTCCAGGAACTGCCCACCCTGCATCACTCAGTGCCTGGGTCCCTCATCTAGCACCCAAGCACAGACACAGTGTCCCCCCCTCAGCACCCTTGGGTGAGCGAGGGGCTGCACAGCACCCACTGCCCCCTCCCCACCCCCTCGCTGCACCACTTCCTTGAGTAGCATTGGGTGGGGGGCTGACACTTTTCTGGAGTTATTAACTCTCCCAATTCTGTCATTTGCTGAGGTTTGCAATGATGGAGCTACAGACAATGGATATTTTATATTTATGTCCAACTAGAATCAAGAAACCGAACTTGACATCTTGATTGCAAGACTTGCTGCAACCAAAGAGGGAGGGGAGAGCATCCAAAGCCAAGGTGCCAGACTCCTGTAGAGGTTAAAGGGACCTGGGCATCTCTGGCACTTTTGAAAACCTCACACACAGTCCCTCAGGAAATACTTTTTTTCTTTTTGATTTTTTTGCATATGGTTTTGCATGTTCCTGGTAGAGGCCACGGAAGCAACGATGAAAGTCGCTCGCAAAGAATGTCTGGTGGCAGTGAGGGTGTGGATCACCCATGGCTGGATGTCTTGGAATGGAGGTCTTTAAAGAAAAAGTCTATTGACATGATATGGAAAATGTCAAAGCTACATGCAACTGCCAAGGATGGAAAGGTGTAGAACAATCAGAGCTCTTGAGAGCACCAGCACAAAAGCCACCCAAAGACTGTCTCCAGGTGCTCAGTCAGGGACAGTTTGCCTGTACCCAGGAGCTCCTGCTCTCACTCTAGGGTGGTTTTCTTTACAGATCCCTGTTGGTGAAGCTGTATTTCAGGACCATTCCCCTTAAGAAGCAGAAAGAGAATGGTGCCCATGCCCGTCTGGGGGCTGGCACCTGCAGCCAGAGCTCCCCACTGCCAGCATCACGCAGGGCTCATCCTCCAAAAATTTCATCCAGTTTCAAATTCCCTCATCCCCCTCCCTCCGACTCCTGGAGTTTTCCAGACCCTGGGAAAGCTTTCCCTTCCCCTTCGACAGTGCCCCCGAGAAGCCTTGGAAGTCAAGATACTAAGGAGAGGAGCCAGGAGCTGACTGTCTCTTACCTTTGGTTTTAAAAGCAAAGTTACAGTACTTGCAGACATATGGCCTGACGTCTGTGTGCGTGCGAATGTGTTTCTTCAGCATGCTGGGTTTCTTGCAGCGAATTCCACACTCCTCACATACATACTTCCCTCTTCCACGGCCTCGCACATACACATACTCTTCGTTTGATTTGTACCTATGAGCAACAGGTGTCATGATAAAAAAAAAAAAAAAAAAAAAAAAAAAAAGAAGATTCCCACCTCAAAAGTAATCACAACTCATCCTGGGTTAATTCAGCATGTTGTTATTGACACCACCGGTCTCATTGTCTCATTTACCATTTGCTAGTACTGGATAATTAGGCTAAGTTCAAAATATCTTCAAAAGCTTTTGCCCAGCTGGCTGCCTCCTCTGGAATATGTTCTTACACCCAATAGCTGCTACCCTGTACAGAAAAATAGCTCAGAGTCTGAGATCAAGACACAGGGTTGCCCAAATATCTCGACTTTCCCCATTTCCAAGCACAACCTGTGACACTCAGTCTGAATAAGATGTTTCACAGTCCCTCTGCCTGAATCATCTCTCTCTCAGCTTATGTTGTGTTTTAAATTATACCAAGTCTGTCGCTGGACCATGCAAAGTACTGAAAAAATATATCCTTGCCAAACCTCTTGTGACCCATGGAGGCAACAGCAAAAGCCACCTGAGCAGACTCCTGTGCCACACTGCAAGTTGTGGCCCCTGCACACAGAATGAGACACCCAGAATGGACACACACATTTTTAGAAACATATTGTGCCAACCCTAAATGTAAATACCACAGACTCCAGGCTCTTTAGCTTTGGCACATAACATAACTTGGGTAACCCAAGAGACTGATGTTGCTCATCCTTCCTTCTCATTCTATGTTCATTTAATTTCTGTCCATGCATTAGTGCACAGGGAAGGCTACATGATGGGGGGTTGAAAAATATTTGTGAGTGATACAAATCCTTCAGCCTCCTGCCATTTATAGCAAATGGAGCCTGGAATTTCCTGTACTTGAAGCACAAGAAGAATAAGGTAACATAAAATTGGTCCCCACAGATTTTTAGGAGTCCAAATTTTTAAAGTGTGGTTCTTCTTGCAACTCATTGGTTTTTTTCCATCCAGTATGAATTACATCTGGCCTTCAGAAATCTCAGAACATCCACTTTTGAAAATCAGACCTTCTAAAGCATTTTAATAGGGGATCCAAAGACACACATCACCATCAGTCACCTTTTAGTATTTTCCCAAGGAAGCTTATTCCAAACCTGAATGGTGAGAAAACAGCAGCCAGATTAGAAAAGTAACTGAACAGAAACAGCAGCACTAGGGATTTGAGCACCAAAATAACTGAAGATGGAGCTAGGCCTAAAAAGAAGGATTTAGAATGGAAAAAAAAAACCAAACAAAAAACCCATTTAAAATTGAGTAAAAAATACAAAGGCTCTGAATTCAGCCCTGGACTGCCAGGATGATAATGGCATGGTCTGCACACAACAAAGTCCATCCTAGCTACTCATAAGTGTGAATTGGAAAGCAGGGAAGTCATGAGCCCCTTGATCTCCCACCCAGGCAGAACACACCTGGCCCTGGCTTCACTCTGTTCCATTCACTTCAGCAGTGTACTGGCTCATTTCCATTCCACAGGGGTGTTTGGAGGACTACAGAAAGTAGCTGTACCTACTCCACATCAAATTCAAAACAATTTTCCTGGGTGCCACCTGGGAGAGGTGAGTTCTGCACTAACTCTTCTCCCTCTACTGCCACGTCCTGGGCTCTCTGCTCCAAACTTTTATCTCCAAGAAGCTGACCCCTTGCTTTACTTCACAGGAGAAATGTTTAAAAGCAGATGCTTTTAAAGATGAGGAGTTGCTCATGCATTTAGGTGATGAAGTTGCAGATCTCCTATGTACGTTCAGACACAGATAGAGAAAAGAGAGGAAAAATGGGTGTCTAGATAGCCCCAGTCTAGCCTAAAAAACCAGTAGCAGCACCAGCATAACCAGGTCTGGGTGTCCAACAGCTACACATGGGAGAACATCATATATTTCTGTCCTTAAAGTTGTCCAAACCATAACCAGGGTCATCTGGTAGCCCAGATAATGACACACATTTTATCTCTTGTAACTGAAGCCACGGCAATGCCATCCATACTCCCTCCCTGAAAAAAACCACCAACCCAAACCAACCAAACCACAATAAACCCACCCAAACCTCCATCCCAGGTTCTCATTATCTGGCCAGAGGGGACTCAGCTGGTGTCTGGAGGGCACAGTCTGTCTGCCAGCCTCCACCCCAGGATGCCCAGCTATCCCCATACAGACACCAGGTACACAGAATTAATTGTTAGGGACAGCCAAGGTCCCACCTTCAGTCAGTGACTCAATGGTAAAGCAGCAAAAGGAGCAAAAGGGACCCAGGATTTCTGCTTTCTCTTTTCCTGATCAAATTTGTATCTGGGGCTTCCTCCTCCCTCCTTTCTGTCATTATGCTGGTAATGACCATGTCATTTAAAAAATAAAATTGCTCTTTTATCAGCTTTGTAGTTGTACTACCCTTAATTACACTCTCACATAGAAATCTCTGAGCAGGTTCTTTGTGTCCAACAGTCCCCCTGTCAGCCTCATTAAAGTCACCAGGGCTGCCTCTCCCTGGATGAAAAGGGACACATGATTTAATCTGAAATTAAAGCTTGCAGGTTATCTGACACTCTGTGAGGCTCACCCATCCTTCAACACAGATATTTTTCTACAGCTCCCTGAGACTACATGGAAAACACACAGGGGGAGGAGAGAAACAGAAAAAGAAAGGTAACTTCATTTGGTACCAAACCAAACAAGAAGAAAACCAGGGAGGTGACACATAACATAGAGATGGTTGCTGGAAATGCCATCTGCCTAAGTTGAAGGCTCAACTATGTTTATGGAAATAATTAGTTCTATATGAAGCTGGTTTCTCTGTGGATCTAACAGGCTCACATGATTTGCAGCTGAAAGACAAATCCATGCCAGCTCACTTGAGAGGAGGTTTACCCCAGCCAAGGGACCTTTCTGCTCCATAAGGTTTGCTGTAACCAGATCCCTCTAATGCCCACAGCTGGAGTTTGTGTCAGCAGACGAAGGTTTCTGTTCCAGAGCATCGTGGAGTTCATACAGCTGGAGTTAGCAACTCACTCCTCCTACAAAGCCTCAGCTCCCATATAATACCAAGATGATTTGAAACTCAAGAGGTTGGCCATTATGAGCTTGAAGACTAATTTTGGAAAGTTCTTTCAAACAGACAAAAGGTAAAAATTCAGTTATTTGATGCATTTTTGGAAAGGTCATTTGCTGTGTTCTACTAATTAATGCACAATTGTTGGATTCTGTGCTAGATGCACTTTTCACAGCCCAAGGACCTGGCACAGCTGTGGCAGCACCAGGGCTACCACAGGCAGGGCCACATTCAGATGGCCCCAAAACTATCCATCACTGCCAGAAGCCAAAAGAAACTCAACAATGGGAAAACATGAACCTGGAGACAGCTTTTTCTCAGCTCTTTCCCTTAAACCAAAAGCATGAAACCTAAACCCATGAACCATTTACTCCCCTGCAGGCTTTAGGAAGCTGAGGTCTCACCATGTGCTGTTGCAAACACCTGATTGGCATTTTTAGCCACAGACACTTTTTTTTTTTTTTTTTTTTTTTTTTTTCCCCTCAGTGCTGTGAGCCACATCTCAAATCTTCATGTGGCTGAAAACCACACAATTAAACCTTGGAGACCAGCAGGGGAAGGAAGTTTGGTGGTTCACAGGCAGGAACAGGGCAGGTTTCTGGGGGAGCCATCGCTCATCGCTTCCTTGTGAGACACAGTTGGGCTGAACCCCCCCTTCCCTCCTGCTTGGACAACCCCCAGGGATTTACCCTGGCTTGGGAAGTCTCTGCCAACCGTACCTTGGGGCTTGCAGCCTCAGCACAGCAGCTGCACTTACATTATTTACTAGCCACATGCACTGACTTTGCAAGAAATGCACAGAATTTGCACACTTGGTAATGCCTCTTGCTAAAGAACACCCCTGGCTCAGCTTTGCAGTGACTGAACAAGTATTTCCTCGACTGGTTTTGACATTTGTTAACCTCACTCGTTTGTCTTTTGGATTTCTGGTACAAAGTAATAGGAATCAGTTACCTGATCCCTTCCTGAGCTGCTGCATTTAGTTCCCAGTTCAGTGAACCCAGCAGCTCCAGTTGTTGCCTTTGGAGAATGCCTGTTGGTTTTATTGATGGCACATTGTACCTGTCAAAAGGCTGCCCACTCATCTGGCTTGGATAAAGCTTTTGCAAGTTCCTGTCAGTCTGCCCTGGTACTAAAGAAACCTAATTTATGTTTTATGCCACCTGCAAAATTTGCCAGCTCAATTATAAATGTGGAGCTCTTCGAATGTCACTGATTACCAGGAAGTTTATTGCCTTTTTCCCAGTTCCTTGTGAGATGACTGGAACCCTTCTTTCCCAGGGATACCTGTGATACCCACTGTGACACCACATGCAGCAGAATTCCCTGTGCTCACCCCCTGCTTGTCCAGGGGGAATCACAGGGTGGGAGACACTACAGTTGAGGGTCACCCCAGGCAGACACCCTGTGTCCCCAGGGTCAGATAGTTACTCTGAAATCTCCCTTACCTCAAGCCAGGCTACAGTAGAACAAACACAAGGATTTATTTCCAAAATCCAGACCAGACAATGTCATTTCCAGGCTCATAAAACCTTCTAGTATCTCCATTTACCAGACAGGGTTATTGCACCAAAACAAACAAAGGAACTTCTGAAGAATGATACAGCAAGACAAAGAAAGAGCTGGGTATGGATACAGGGGGACCTGGCACAGGAACCTTCCTCCCTGGCAGCAAGAGTGGATCTTTTGCAAACAGCACTTGCCAATCTCCAGTGAAACTGCAGAGAAGTCTGAGCTGGATGAGATGCTGCCACCCACACCAGCCCTACACCAAGAAGTCTGCTACGAAGGTGTTACTATGAACATCAGCTTGTTCTTCAAACAGCAAGCAGAAGCAGCCTCATCAGCAGCCCAGATAGGGTTGAACACTGGAAGATTTACACTGTCCAAGATGAGCACCTCACAGGCAGCAAACCCAGGGCTCCTTCTGCTTGGTGGAACACTGGAGTGAGGACAATCTTCAACCAGAGGTACAACACAGTGCCTGAAGCAACAGGACCCTCATTTTGGGTTGATAATAAATCAGCATAAGTCAAAAAAATCAATGGCCAAGCTGCCTTGGCCTTGGGGCAGTCCCTCTGCTCCCATCCCCAGGTGTGTGGTGTCCCCAGTGCATGGACCAGGGCAGGGCAGGGGGATGGATGTGCCCTATCAAACTCCTCCCTCTTATGGTTGAGAGTGGAGAGCAGGCTAAAATGTTCCAAACAATTCACTGCTCCTGGCTTCTAAAACTAAAGAAGGCAAAAGTGCAGAATTGCCTGTGGCAGCACCCACATTACCAAAACAAATAGAATTAAAAGTGTTGCTCTGCTTTCCATGGCAAGGTTCCAGGTGGGATTCAGGTCTTTGCAGAGGACATAGCCACCAGATCAAGCAAACCAAAGCCAGAATTTAATGCCTTTCCTGTGTGAACCCCTGTCAGCTGGGCTGAACAACTGCAGAAGTGTCTCCTGAACTCTGAAAGTCACCCAGGCGAGACTGTGAGCCCACCTGCATGGAAGAAGGCATGGTGTAAATAAACTTGCTTGTGGGCTTCTGTTGTCCTTCCTCCCAAGCCCTGTCACACTGAGAGGACATCACTCCATGTCCCTGTAAAGCTTTCCAGTAGTTTCCATGCCCTCCAGCCCCCCAGTAGCTTCTTTAGGTGCTGGAAGATGCTCTGAGGCTTCCCCAGAGCAGATCAAACTTTTTCAAAGAAACCCTTTAAAGCATTTTGCATAGGAACATCTTCAGTCTCACCAAAGTGCAGCACTTGGAAGATGAGGGTGTTGCTTATGATGCTCCAATCTTCAGATAAAAAGAGTGATCACAGAGTCATGGAATTATAAATGTCAGGGGTTGGAAGGGACCTCTGGAGATGCCCCAGTCCAACTCCCCTGTCCAAGCAGGATCCTCAGGGCAGGACACACAGGAACACATCCCGGGGGGTTTGGAAAGGCTCCAGAGAAGGAGAACCCACACATCTCTGGGCAGCCTGGGCCAGGGCTCCCTTCCCCTCAAATTCAAGAAGTTTCTCCTCCTGTTGAGGTGGCACTTCCTATGTTTTGGCTTCAACCCATTATTCCTTGTCCTATTCCTGGGCACCACTGGAGAGAGATTGGCCTCATCCTTTTGACACCCACCCCCCAGATATTTCTAGACATTCCTAAGAGCCCCTCTCAGCCTTCTCTTCTCCAGGCTGAACAGCCCCAGGGCTCTCAGGCTTTCTTCATAGCAGAGATGCTCAAGTCCCTTCAGCATCCTTGTAGCTCTAATCCTGACCAAGGAACCATCAGGTTTCCTGCAGGTAATTCCCCTCTGTGCTGTGTGCCTGGAGGCCAGGACACCACTCACTCAGTCCCTAGGACAGGAGAAGCAATGCCAGCACCTCTGCTTTCATGGAAACAGCACTGCTGAGGAGCCCCATGCCTTCCAGCACTGCTCCCCAGGATGGCCAAATGCATATTGATTCCATAAAAAATTCTAAAAGGCAACTTCAGGAATAAACTCATCACCCTCATTTCCCCTATGAAGGACTCTGAGTGTAGATAGGAGGAATTTTGTGGTATTGCAAAGGAAAAAAAAAAAACCAAAAAAACACAGGACATCTCAGGCCTAAGTTACCCTTTCTGCTTTTTATAATATCCCTGGTGGGTCCACTCATCTCAGATTTAACCTAAGGCAAGTTTCCACATTTCTTTGAATGGGAAACAATGAAGTGGGTGTACCCCCACCGTGGGCTGCCTGTGATCCCAGCTCTGTCACCACGACCTTGGTGGCACTGGAGCTGTGCAGGACACGTCAACTGCTTCAGAAGTGATGTGAGCACCATGGGTGGTCAAGGCACAGCCCAAAAGGAGATCAGTGATTGTCCAGCCTGCCCACAAAAAATGAGCACAGGCAGAGCCCATGGATCACTGCAAAAAGCCACAGGAGTTGCTTCCCATAGCAGTGCCCTGTGACCAGGCAGCCAGCCCACCAGGATGTGGGGAGGTCCCTGTAGAAACATCAAGGCAAAGGAAATCTCTCTTAATGTCACCACATCTGGGACACTGTGCCCAGGTTTTTGCAATTCGACATCTGAAGGACACCAGCAAACCAAAAGGAAACAAACAAAAAAAAAAAATGGGAGGAAAACCAACAACTCTGGTGAAGGGGCTGGATGCAAAGCTGAATTTGGAAGGAAAGCATACAAGAAGTGAATGATTCAAACATTGTACTGAACCATAGAGAGTAAAAGATCTAGGGACAGGCTAACAACCTGGAAATGATGGTCAGAATGGAGTGACATATCTTTGCTGTTCTCAGTTATCCTAAGAACTACCAAGTGAAACCAAGAAATGGGAAATTTAAGCAAAATGTGAAAAAGTATGGTCATTGTCTTCAAGTAGGCTTATCCTGCACCAGAGAGTGGTGTGGATGTGAGCAGTGTAACACCTCTTACACGTTCAGCCTTCAAAGCACCTTTCATTGGGCACAGCTTCTTGCTGTGACTTCCCTGGAAGAGCTGCCAAAAAAGTTGACACCTCTGTATCACACAGAGTGGTCTCCAGAGGCAGATGAGCAACCTGAGTGAAAGCAACACAGAAAAAATGCATCAACAACCTGAATCCACACAAGAAGCCTTTACTAGCATAAAAACACAGGCCAGAGAATGATGTTTAAAGGCATTTCTCCAGCAGGAAAAGCACATCCTTTTGCCAGTAGAACCTATTTTGATGGAAGATGAATGATGCATGAACTGGTCTGCTCCACCAACAGATGCAGGATCTGATCCCTGAGCCTGGAGCTGGCCCTTGAGCAGTGGGGAATGTCCAAGGCAGAGACCATGGGACTTCCTTTGGATAAATTCATCCAACATAGAGCAAACCAATCCCAGCAGAAGTTGCATATGGATATAAAAACGTAAAACCAGCACAGTTTTACATTACTCTTCCAAATGTTACGCTTGAGGGAAGGTTTGATTCAATTTTGGGTTGTGGCACCAGGCCTTTTCTAGTCTATTAGAAGAAAAATTACAGTTATGCTCATTATGGCTCTAGTTGCTGTCACACAGCTTCACCCTCCCAAGGATTTAATCATTTAATTCTCATTGCAAGCCACTATAAAAACACATCTATTTCAGAAAAATAACAGTGTAAATAGCACTCGGCTCTTTTATATAAGCTGGAAATGTGGGTTTCATTACTAAAACACAATTAAAGATGAAACCAGGCTGAAAAAAATAAAAAAGGAAGTACATTGATTGCAAGGTGAAAGCACTGCAGTGCAATGCATGTGCACTGTCCCTGCCAGGTGTGCAGCTTTAGCCACCTAAGCATGAAAAAACATGTGGAGTGATACTGAATGTGTGCACAGCTTAATTTGTCCCTTCTGGGCTTCCCTTCCATTAAATCTAATTGCTAGAGCAGAGAGGGAATGCAAAAACTTCCATAGCCTCTCACTTCTTTCACTTCTTCTTTAATGACTGTCCCATAGAATCAGAGAATGGTTTGGGTGGGAAGAGACCTCTCCAGGTGCCCCAGTCCAAGCCCTGCAGTATCAGGGACACCCTCACCCAGGTCAGGGTGCTCAGAGCCTCCTCAAGCCTCACCTTGAATATCTCCAGGGATGAGACCTCAACCCCCTCCCTGGGCAGCCTGCTCCATGGTTCCACTCCCCTCATGGTACAGAATCCACTCTAAATCTGCTCCTCTCTGATTTAAAACCATTGCCCCTCAGCCTCTCTCTCCAGACCCATGCACACAATCCCTCTCCATCACTGTGAGGTCTCCCTGGAGCCTTCTCCAGGCTGAACACCCCCAGCTCCCTCAGCCTGGATTCCTGGAGAGGTGTTCCAGCCTCCTGAGCATTTCCATGGCTCTCCTCTGGACCTGCTCCATCAGGTCCATGTCCTGCCTGTGCTGAGGGCTCCAGAGCTGCACACCAGAACTCCAGGTGAGGTCTCAGCAGGACAGAATCACCTCTCTCAGAGGATGCCCCAGAAAAGGCAAAGAATTATTGAAGGGCACCTGCAATCCAAACACCTCATCCCACATCTCCTCAGTGGCATCAACAGGAAAGAAAAAACTAAGTCATTAATTAGCTGCTGCAGTGTTTTCTTATGATGGCAGCACCACAAAACATTATATCTGCTTTCTACCTCTACCTGCCCATTGCAGAGGATTTCCCTGTATTAAAGGAAATGACCTCTAGCACAAGGCTGGGATTTTTTTCTCCAGCACCCATCAGACAGGTTAGGTCAGGGCACAGAGTCCACAGGGGTAAACACACACACTGTTCCCAGGGCACTGCTCCAACATCACCTTTCCCTTCTGAAGATCAAACACAAGTAGAATAAATTACAAGGAAAAAAAAACACAAACAAAAACAAAAAAACCCCACCACACACAAAAAACCCAAAAAAACAAACAAAAAAACCCCAAACAAACAACCAGCACAAACTCATACAGCTGATTCATAAAATATTCATAGACAAAGTCTAGCCCCACAGATAAACTTGGTTGTTTTTTTGCTAAATAATAATAATAAAAAAATAATAAGGAAAAGCCATGCTTCACCTTTTTAGACTGTTGTGTTTAAAAAGCCAAATTTCTACACATAACAAAAAACAATAATTTTGTTAAATGATTAAAACACAGAAGGGAACCTGAGCTGTATTGTTCGGCTGCCCTGTGACTCCTCCCCAAGGGCAGAAGGGGTTCAGAGCTTTGCATGGTACTAAGCAGGACAAGAAGCAACATGGAAACTGAGTTCAACCACAGCTACTGAATTCATGGTTCCTCAGCTTATTTCACATACCAGAAATCATCCACCTGCTCACGGAACTGGAGAGGTATGAGCCATGTAAATAGACCAAGCAATGGCAAAGAAGACCACAGAAATCCTAAAAAATGTTCAGGATGTTAACTGCTGTTATGATATCTGGACACCCATCTTGCCACAGGACTAAAGTATCTTGACTCCATGCCTTATACACTATATTGTATTTCAGTATGTATTACAAAGGAAAATCTCTGTACAAAGAAATCATAGGATAAAATAAATATATGGCACTTAGTTGTAAATTCTACAAATCAAAAATTAGAAAATACAACATATAAGCTTGCCCACTTAACTGTAAGTCCTAGGGGTCTGACTACAACCTAGGAGATGATCTCTTATACTCTGATTTTAATGTTGACAAACTTTGGAAAAGGTGTGATATGAACTTTCCAAATTTTTATTATTTTTAAAATCATCAATAAACGCATTTCATTACGAACATTCCTAATCACTCAAATGGGATACAAAGAACCTTTTGGCAAGCATTAGAGTGAACGAGACATGAACTGCAGTCAGAGCTACAGAACCTGATATTTTAGTAGCATTAACAACCTGGGGACACTTCCCATGGCCTGCTCACTGGTAGTGCTGTTGGTGCTGATGAGAATCAATGTCCTGATTCATCAGATCCTGGTGTTTCCTTACTGTTTGGCCAGGCCACCTACTTAAATCCCCTGAGTACTCCAAGCGAGAGAAAGGAAACTTTCAGCCATTTTTACCTAAAACTCATAAAGTATTTCCCAAGATGAAGACAAGCTATGTTCTGCTGTAGATGGTTCACTTGAGCAAGTTCCAAAAGCTCCTGGCAAGTAGTGGAGATGTTCCTCCTCTGTCTCAGAGAAGGCTGCAATATAAGACAGGGATCACTGGTAACTTCCAGCTTCCCTTTAGGATCATGCAACTGCAGTGATGCTAATTGTGCAATTACTGAGATGTTCATGGACAAAAAAGGAATGACAAAAAAGCACCCTTGCTGGCTTGTGTCAGCAGCAGCGTGGGCAGCAGGAGCAGGGCAGGAATCGTCCCCCTGTGCTCCCAAGGAACAAGGGATGGGACAAGAGGAACTTTTGGCACAACTCAAGTTGTGCCAGGGGAGGTTTAGGTTGGAGCTGGGGAAGAATTTCTCCCTGGCAAGGGTTGTCAGGGCCTGGCCCAGGCTGCCCAGGGCAGGGCTGGAGTCCCCATCATCCCTGGAGGGGTTTCAGAGCCCTGGAGATGTGGTGCTGAGGGACATGGGGCAGGGGGGGCCTGGGCACTTCTGGGTCATATATTGGACTTGATGATTCAGAGGTTTTTTCCAACAAAATTAATTCTATATGATCCTATAGAACAGAGCCACAAAAATGGCTCAGATTAAACTTGTTCACTGCTAGATGTCTGCTTTGTGAGACCTGTTTTGCACTTCTTGTCTCATGGGGCTTCAGCCCATCTTCTTTAATTGTGCACTTATTTCTGAAAGTCTTTGGCACAACTTCCTTTACAGAGATCTCTACATCTCCATTCCCATGCCTCAGTCTGCGGTGGACTTTAGGAGCATCACAGAAAAAATCCATAAGAAGAACAGGAATGGTGAATGAAAGCTTCCTCTCAAGTTCCTCTACCATTACATGCTGCATCTCCATCTCCCTCTCTAGTTTGGGAAGACACTGGAGCACTCAGCTCTCCACGTAGGTCCATGGGTCTTGGGAGGGGTGTGCATGGGCTGTTTTTATCCCCATCCTTTTGTTACTTAGCAATAGAAACCCAAACACTTCTCCTCCAAGTGTAGAAGGCTTCCAGCAGCTCCAGCAAGGGCCCTGCAGGGAGTATTGGGTTTCATTCACTTCTTCACCAGCGAGATGAATACCCATCCATTTGGCACAATAAAAACTGAGTGTCTAAGGCTGCCTGCTGGTAACAATAACACAGCCCCCATCCAAGCAGCAGCCTGGTTACGCTCTGAAATAACAGGAAAGGCCTTGATTTCAAAGAATCTTGGACCTGAACCTGATACCCTGCACATTAGGAAGAACTCCTTGAAGACAAAAACACTTGCTTTCCAAATGCCTTCACAAGAAAGCCCAGACAACCTTACTGCCAATCCCATGTGAAGCTCCAGTAGAAGCCAGGGAGCTGGTTGGAAGCAGTAAGGTGTTTTGGCAGGAGAAAAGGTCCCCTTTGGAGTCTGAAGCCCTTCAGAAACACTCAAACAAGAAGGTGCTACGAATGGTGCTGGTGTCATCTGCCAAGTCCTTCAAGGTTTCTCACCACGTGTGTTTCCCTGGGCTAACCTGCCCACACCTCCAGACATCAGAGGATCTCTCCTTGCTAGCAAAACCTCGGGGGTTCCAGCCAGCTGACTTCCCAGCCCTGTACCTCAGCTCTGCAGACCACAGACTGCTGGGAGGTGGAGTGGAATAGTCTGGTTACACCAAGTCTAACACTTACCTAAGTGAGGTCCAACTCCCCAGTGAAAGCACTTAATAAATAAAAACAATGAATAATAATAATAATAATAATAATAATAGACTAGATTTACTTCTACAGCATGGGAGCCAAAAACCTCAGGCTATATTGAAATGTAGTAAACAAAAACAAGACCAGCTGCCTTGTCTCTTTTTTCCCAAAAGATAACAAAATCATATAAAAAAAAAAGTCCATAGTAAAGACAACCTGAAAACCATTAATAACAAAAATACTCAGTGAGTATCATTTTCTGGACTGTTCTTTCCCTTACCATCAGTGGGTATTGATGGTTGATGCATTTCTGGTCTCCAGATATAAATACCACTGACAAAATACCCAAAGCCACTCAGGCTATTATGACATCTTGACATCCTGGAGGATCCAATGGATTTGGTTTAGATTATCACCTAGGAGTAGACCATTATATCAGCCCTAATTCTGCTCTACACGACTTAGGGGTTAATGAAATTCTGTACACAATTATGTGAGACAGAGAAATGCTTCAAGGAAACACAAAACTCAGACTCATCCCAAGCCTTTACCCAGGCTTCAAACTGGATCTGAGACAACCAATTTGTAAGAAGGGATTTAATTATTTCTCATTTCCCGTGTTTCCTGTCTCCTGTGAAGGCCAAGCAAGGAAATGAGGACTAATCCCACGGAGACCTGAGACACCATCAGTCCAACTGCACAGCAGAAACACCAGGAAGTTTTATCCCACCAAATTTCCAGACAGGTAAGAGATTCCAGATGAGCTGGAATGAAGTGTCTCAAGCCTCAGGCACTCATCTGGACAAGCAGAACCAGAACATTTTAAGCCTACTTGTCTCTAAAAGTGATGAGGTATCACCACCCCGAGGGGAGGACCTGTTCTGTGCACCACCTGGCAGGAGGAAACCATCAGTCCTGCTGAACCCATGAACACCAGGGTGTTGGAAGATGTTGGTCCAGTGTTTCTGTAGCCAAAATCCAGGCTGTAAGCCCTCTGTACAAGAGCTTGGACAGGGGCTAAGAGCAGGGTTGAGCAGAGGGCACGAGTTGGGTCCATGCATAGGAAACAAATTGATGACCAAGGCACTGAGCTCTTGCCAGCCAGGCAGCTCAATCCTCCAGCCCGGGTGCTCTGAAAGGAGTTTGGTGATTACTGTTCCCACATCTGTAAGAAATCACAGATCCCTGAGGACCACCCTCCAGCAGCCATGCAGGACACAATGTCAGCTATCCTGTGGCTTTCCTGCTGACTGCAGGCTGAGGAGTGCCTAACCCTTCCCATCTCACTGCTCCTCCCCAGGGCAGCTTCAAAGTCTGAATTTCTGCCTTCAGCAAGTGAAAAAAAAAAGTTTCCCATTTCCTTCTTTTCCTGCTATTACTGCAAAACCCAAGACATCCCAGAGAGAAGGAGCTGGATCCTGTTCTCCCTTGCACATCATCGCCACAACCATTTAGGCAGCTCCAATGGCACACACAAAGCAACTGGGGCAGCAGAAGGGTAACTGGGGGCAGAGCCTTCAGTACTCATGATGATGTGTGAGGAGGTAAGCAGAGCCAAAATTGTGTTTGCAGGACCTCCAGTTAAAAATTCTTTTAACTTGGAACCGAAGCACATTAGATACCACAATTATTTGGGAAAAAAATCTGGAAAACCCATAATGCTATTTTCCCAGTCATTTTTCAGAAGAAAGAAAGAAGAAGAAAGAAGAAAGAAGAAAGAAGAAAGAAGAAAGAAGAAAGAAGAAAGAAGAAAGAAGAAAGAAGAAAGAAGAAAGAAGAAAGAAGAAAGAAGAAAGAAGAAAGAAGAAAGAAGAAAGAAGAAAGAAGAAAGAAGAAAGAAGAAAGAAGAAAGAAAGAAGAAGAAAGAAGAAGAAAGAAGAAAAGAAAGAAGAAGAAGGAAAGAAGAAAGAAGAAGAAAGCAAGAAGCAGAAGAAGGAAGGAAGGAAGGAAGGAAGGAAGGAAGGAAGGAAGGAAGGAAGGAAGGAAGGAAGGAAGGAAGGAAGGAAGGAAGGAAGGAAGGAAGGAAGGAAGGAAGGAAGGAAGGAAGGAAGGGAGGGAGGGAGGGAGGGAGGGAAAGAGGGAGGGAGGGAGGAAGGAAGGAAGGAAGGAAGGAAGGAAGGAAGGAAGAAAGGAAGGAAGGAAGGAAGGAAGGAAGGAAGGAAGGAAGGAAGGAAGGAAGGAAGGAAGGAAGGAAGGAAGGAAGGAAGGAAGGAAGGAAGGAAGGAAGGAAGGAAGGAAGGAAGGAAGGAAGGAAGGAAGGGAGGGAGGGAGGGAGGGAAAGAGGGAGGAAGGAAGGAAGGAAGGAAGGAAGGAAGGAAGGAAGGAAGGAAGGAAGGAAGGAAGGAAGGAAGGAAAAGGAAAAGGAAAAGGAAAAGGAAAAGGAAAAGGAAAAGGAAAAGGAAAAGGAAAAGGAAAAGGAAAAGGAAAAGGAAAAGGAAAAGGAAAAGGAAAAGGAAAAGGAAAAGGAAAAGGAAAAGGAAAAGGAAAAGGAAAAGGAAAAGGAAAAGGAAAAGGAAAAGGAAAAGGAAAAGGAAAAAAACCCCACCCCTCTCTTAGGAATCTGTGTTTAGCCAGTGTGTTAGATAATTGCTGTGCAGAAATTTCACTGTATATTGATTATAATAATAAATACAATTATACCAAAAGCACCCTCCTCTGCAGCTCCAGCAGGACCTGTACACACCCTAAGTAATTTATTTTAGAAGTCTCTAAATTTCCTCCAGCCACGGATAGTCTCACTTACATCCTGCTACACGCAGAGCCCATTTCTACAGCTCCACATTTACAACTCCAGCTAACAGATCCATGACATGCAAAATGTTTTGACAAGCCCCAGCAGCAGAGTGGTTCTCATGGGACCACACAGGTCTCACTGCTCCAGCCCCCGCTTTCCAAGGATCCAACTCAACCCCATCCCCAAATTCTTCCAAGGGCCACGGGATCACCCAGGTCCGGCCATTCCCAGCTGTGGTGCCACGCTCGGGGGTGAGATCAGGGAGAGGAAGAGCAAAGCAGCTGGGAAGTGAGGCAGGCAGGGATACAGACACCCCAGATGCAGACACACCGGCAGTGTGGATTTCACTCCAAGGAATGTGGAGCTGGTGGGAGGAGGAGACCAACTCCCAGGTCACTCAAGGAAAATACCACGGGTCTGACCACCTCCCCTGGGGGTTGAAAGGGACTATGAAATAATCCCTCCTTGGAAAGTTTCCCATGGAAATCTCACATGAGATAAGACATGGAGAGGAAAAAAAAAAAAACTACAAACGTGCCAGTGTTTGTGTGTGCAAATGGTGGAGAGCAGAAGGTTGGGGGGAAGGAACAGAGTCTTTAAACAGGATGAAAAAATATATATTAATAAAAGTCCCCTAGGAGCCCCGAGGGCTGCTGATGACTTTACAAGCCTTTGAGTCTCCAGCATCCATCCCAAGCAGCACTGTCTGGCAGCTGTCACAGTGAGGATGCTTTCTGGCAGCTCACAAGACACCGGTGCCTGCATCCGAGCTCCATGGCTCATGTCCCCATGCTGCAGACTGGCTGCTCTCCTTGCCTTGTCTGCTGGGTGAGGACAAGTCTTCTCCAGCCATGCCAGACCCCTTCTGCACACTTTCCTCCCCACTGCTGCATATCTAGGACTTTGCATGTATTAAACAGGAAAATTTTCCAAGACAAGAATCCTATTATTTATCTTAATGTGGCTTCTTCAAGTCCACTATCCAGGCACCAGACTCAGAATAAAAAAACCTGCTCAGACTCAGAATAAAAAAATCCTACAGAGTCCCTTTCCCAAGGATATCTGAAGACACATCAGATGGACAGCAGTGGATAGTTGGGACAAAAACAGGACAGCACCAGACAGTGTGATGTGCTGGGATGTCCAGGCACAGCAGCCTAAATGTTGTCACCTTTCCTGTAGACATTTCAGAGCAGAGGTGAATTGAAGGGGGAAAAACAAGGTTGGCAGATGTTTTCAGAGAGCTCTTTCCAGCAAAAAAAAAGGTTGAAACCATAATATATGGGGAGTGGAGAGTGTTGTCACCACTGGGAGACAGGAAGTGCTACTTTTGTCATCAAAAAGAGACCCCAGGCAGGATGGTGCTGAGTTGTGGAGAGTCTTGTTAGTGACACCAGGTTGTGTCTGAAATGAGCAGGCAGTGTGAGAGGCTTCAAAGAGGGCTCTGTGTGGATAAAGCATGAGGAAAACTGCTTTTTCCTTCCATTTTCTAAACTGGGTTGAGGCAGACCCAGACTGCCAGTGTTAGCACACAGGATGCAGCAGAAGTCAGGAGAGCATCTCTTCTACAGACAGACAGGGGAGGTTGTATTTGAGAGCTGTGCATGAAGAGCTGGGAATATGCAAACATAGCCTGAATGCACCAGGGAAAAGCCCTGCACAGAGGAACTTCCCCAGGCAGCACTGGGAATGTGGTGATGTCAATCCTGCAATGGTGCTGAGGGTGGAGAACTTGCAGCACAACATCTTATATTCCAGGTTGAACTCGAGCTGATGCTTACTTATGGCAAGATTCCCCTCATCTCACCTCAGTCATCTCCAAGCTACCATCACCCAGGCCAAATGAGCCATGCAGACAGGACTGCTCCACAGGCAGCACAACTCTGGTGGCATCATCCCATGGGCAGCTGCTGGGGTTGCAGGTGTCCAGCAGGAAGAAAGGAGGCTGCAGCTCCCACGCTGCCCTTTTGCAGAGGGATCAGTCCTGTGACAAGGGCAAGAAGCTCTTGTTCCACCCCTAGAAGAAAGCCTGGGGTGCAGGAAGGCCAGAATAACCCCCAGTGAAGGGAGAAGAGATCTCCAGTCCCTCCTTTAACATGAAATGCCACCTGGGAGATCTTGACCAGCTCAGCAGACATGCAGACAAGACCTGATCTACTCAGAGTGTGCTACAGCCAAGGGAATAAAGACCATGTCCATGTATTGCAGGAAACCCTTTTCTGCACTAACACTTCAGGATTTTTCCCTGTAAAAGGAAAAGATTAAATCCTCAAATAAATCCTCAAAAAGAACTCCTTCTCTCTGTCTTTTGCATGTCTGCAAGGGAATGTGTTGAATGTACCAGTATAACATGGTTGGTTTTGCTTTTTTTTGTCAAAATACATCAATTTTTATCTCCAGAAAGTTACAAAAGCAGCCTTCCCTGCTTATCCTATGACTGTGGCCCTTTTTTCCAAGCCAGAGAGGAATAGCCAGGCTTCTGGGGGTCTCTCATGTACAGATTTTTACATGAGACCCTTGGGCTTGCTCCAGCTCAGCCTCTGCTCAAAGATGTGCTGCTGTCTGCAGACAAGGCAACACTAAACCCTGCAAGAATTCATGGTGACTCCTCCTCAAAACCACTCATCTCATCTTCCCCTCTCTTAGATAAACACAGTGTGGTAGGAAGCTGCCAACAACCACCAGTACTCGTGGGATCACCACCCAGCTGGGAGTTCCCTCTCCAGGGCCATCCGCAGAGGAACTGGGAGCCAGCAGATTCCAGGCACAGTTCACAAATTCACTGCTCCAGATGTGACCTCAGCTGCTGGAGGCTTTGGAGGTTCTGGTGACACAACTGACACTTCGAAGGAGATGGCAAAGCTGCAGAGACTGTGTTGAAATAACTTTCTGCTGTTCCTGCTGGCACGTCCTCTGCTCTCCAGCCATTCTGGGCTGTGCAGGAAAAGGACCAAGAGGTTCCCTTCTGAAGGAGGTGGGGGCAATTACAAACTATTTTAACTTCACTAGAAGGACTAAAAACTCCTTGAGCTTCAGCAGAGAGACACAGGGATGGGTTTTGCTGAGGTCCCCTGGGGAATTGCTGTGGGAGCTGGGGACCAGCAGGCAGGGTCAGAAATCCCTGTGACTGTGATGGTGAAGCCAAGCTACAGATTGCAGATGATCACAGATGGGGACTGGCATCTCCCTGAACTCTTCTGTTTTCATAGGCTGCTCCACCTGCAAGCACCCTTTGCAAAGTATCAGCACTTTCCTCACTTACCACCCATGCTAACAGGGCCACAGGTTTCTTGGGTGTTTTGCTTGAGTGAGCTTATTAAACTCCTTGGTAACATCCATATAAAGGTCCAGCTTGCACAAATACCCACAGCTCTTAATGCCTGCAATGAGCTCTGCCCATTACTCAGCACCTTGGAAGATTAAGTCTGTTGGGTGACAAGCTCAGCTTTCAGTTCAACAAATTCAGCTTAAGAGTCAACACATGAAGCGCTGAAATCGTAACAAATTATTGCTCTTAATGAAAATTTGCAGCAAAACTAGCATGTTTCAGCTCTCAAAACCATTCACAATCTGGATAAATAGGTTGATAAATGGTGCCCTAAATCCCCACACTCATGGGAAGTCTTACCTGCAGTTGTGCCATCTTGGGAAGGAAGGAAAACAGCCACAAAACCAAGCAAAAAACAGACTTTTCCCCACCAAACATCACTTGACCTTTTTGAATTTTAGTGAAAACATGATCAGTCTTTAACCTTGCTTCCCCAAGGCTCTCTTCATCTACTGCATTTCTCCATCTGCACTACACCTCGCTTGACCCCCTGCAAAGGGACCTCATTCCTCCCCAGCCACCATCTCCCATCACCCTCAGCAGTTCTCCTGCCAAGCAGAGGGCTGTAATTTTATTAATGAAGGGTTTTGCCCAATTCACGTTTGGGAAAGGTTCTTGTTTTATCAAAGCCAGTGCACAGCCAGGGGCAGCTCTGGCACACTGCAGGCCACTGCTTTGAGGAGAGCCCCAAGCTCTCACCCTTGTGAGGACATTCAGACACATCTGAGCTGAATCCCAGCAGAGCACCATAAGAGCTCAGCCTCTCACAACCTTGAAAACCACATACTTCTGCCATCAAACAGTTTGTTTAAATAGGAATGGAAAACAATTCACAAACACTGAAAACCACTGGGTTAACTGCTGATCTAAACCATCTGCAAGAAATATTTCCTCTTTGAATGTGCTGCTACTGTGCTGCTGTCCCAACCAAGAGTTACACAAATGAGCTCAATCCCATCCAGGGTCTACAAGAAGCCAAAGCACCCAACAGACAGAAAGGTTTAGAGAAACTTGGCTGTGGGCATCTGATTATTCCCTCATCTTTAACATACCAAGTCATGAATAAAGTTCAGAACCATGAGCACCCGAGCATTCAGAGACACATGAACTTCCAAGAAACCAATCCACAGTGCACAGAACCCCAGTGAAGATCAGCAGGACAGTTAGCCAAGATCCTGTCTGTAACCTCTCCATGGAGTAAACCCTGCTTCCAATTCATAAAAAGCTTAGAGTTCTTCAGTCATATCTCTGCATCAGCACAGGCAGCAAAACACAGCAGCAAAAAAATCACCTTGCCTTTGTTTGAGGCTCTACAAGCCAAGCAGCAGTTACAGTCACTGTGGATTAATATTTTGACACATAAATATGAATCTCCCCCTTGGTTCTAAAGAGGGACCCTGCAATCTACCCTTCCTCTTCACTCCATAGATTCTGTGGAACTGTTGGAGCAGCAGCAGGTCCTCCAGGACGGGGAAATTACTCTGAACACTTGCAGTGAGTAATCACAGCTTTTCCCCACTCATCCTGGAGAAACTGAGCTGGGCTGCCAGCAGCCTCATAGCACATCATGAGCCAGAGATCATGGGACTGGGATTAGCTCTGTGTTTGAGATGCCTCCTCCTGCACCACAGAGCCCTAGTGAACTCCTCCCCAAAAAGAGACTCAAACTGAAAAGCAAGAAAAAAGGTTTTATCATTAAAAAAATCCAACAACCTAGAAGCAACACTTTTAAATGGTGAAAAGCAACTTGGGAGGATGGAATAGTTAAAAATAAAAATAAATTTAATATGCAGCCCTGCCCATCACGTCCTGCAGTTGGATCCTTGCCTCCAGCAACTCGCTGGCTTTCTGAGCAGCAGCAGACTCTGCCCATGCCCTCTGCTCCCTCTGCTCTTCTTTCCATCTGCTCCTGCCACGTCCCCCAGGCTCTCAAACCTCTCCCCCCTCAAGCAAGCCCAGCAGCATCCCAGGAGGAGGAATGATCTCACCTTCCTTGCCCAGCATTGCACCTCCTTCAGTTGTGCAGATGAGCAATGATGTTCATAACCACCAGATCCAGTGACATCCTGGGCAGGATCAGGACAAAGCACAGAGCCTGAGCTGCTCTTCTCCCAGCAACAAACCAGGAAGAATTGGAAAATCTTTCTTAAATGTAGAGTCTGGCTTTCACAGTCCCACTACTGAAGGAAGCATCAGGCTCTGCTCAGCTCTTACAAGCATTCTTACCACCAGTACAACTTGTGTGCTCTCTTCCAGATAATGTGAAAAAGAAAATCTTTTCAACAAGTAAAATCTGAAATCCAAACTAGGAGCAAGGAGTGCTTGGTTCCCAGTGCCAGGGACATGGTCCCTCTCCAGATGAAATCAGGGGGCAGATTTCTTAGGATTCATGCTCTTAAATGGATGTAATTTTTTTTTTTTTAATTTGTTTTAGGCACACTTTACTCTCAGACCTCTATCATTTCCATCATGTAAAATGTTCCCAGGAATGCCACATCCCATCTGTCATCAGTGGGATTCTCTGCTGGTTGATAATAAAGAGAATTGAAAATAAGCTGCTACATTTGGGAAGATTAAAAAACCAAACAAACAAACAATAAAACAAGCAACAAATGACCAAGCAGGAATCAGATTCTAACATCTACCAGAATAAACTTGTCTCCTCAAAATCAATGTTTTCATCACCAGGAAGGGACAGAAAAGGAAGTCCCAAAAAGCCAGTTCAGAATTCTATTCTCAGTCATCTTCCTGCCATTTACCTCGTGGAATATGAAGTGAGTAACAGGCAGTTAGGTCTGGGTCTTTCTGTTTGAACATCAGGTTTCTAATTGATTGCACAGTACTTGGAATCTATTAAAGGGATTCTATAAATTCCATTTCTGCATAGGACAGGCTGCCTAGATATGCAGATGTTAAGAACTGGCTAATCCTAAGTAAACCTGGTAAAAACATTTGCCTTCTCACATTTTCCACTCGATTAATTGTAGAGATTGTGTCACCAAATCAATAAAGTGAAACCCCTATAATCCTGATGTTTGCCACAAGCTCATAAATAGTCTGCTAACATGGAGAGCTCACTATTCCAGACACTTGGCACATGTCAGGCAGGGGCTCAGAATAAGACATTGTGTCATCCCTGTGAATCTGAGATGCAGGAGGACAGCCCAGGTGACCATGGACTCACTTCAGCATTTCACACAAATTATTTTACATCATTATTTTCAAACTCTTGAGAAAGTGAAGTGTCCAGCTTGCCTTTCATTAAACTGCAAAAAAATGCTTCCTCTTATGAAACTGAGTTGTAAAACTGCACACACCATGAGTGCTGTGAGCTTGGTGCCTGCATGCACCCATTCCTAGAATTATGCCATCTTCCCTATTCTGAGATCCAGTCTGACCCTTATCTTCCCTCTCTCTTTCCTTCTTTGCTGCCACCAGTTTGTACCATTTTTCTTTCTATCCCATGCCCTCCTTCTTAGTTGTGAGAGCTCAGATCTTCCAGCCTGACCCTCTCCTGCTTGGGTAATTGCAGCCTCTTATCTTCTAATCAATGTCTGCCTCTCTCCATCCCTTCCAATTGTCAAAATTGTCTGATCAAATCACACTCTTCCTTTCCACTGGCTTCCCCCCATCTGTGTGATCAAGGTGCTGTGAAACTCTCGTGTGTCCCCCATCTGCTCTTGGATATCACAATTTCTCCCACCTCTCATGAGCAGCTCTGCTCTGCCAGCAGCCCAGGACCTGGAATTGCCCCTGGCACCTTTTGTACTCAGTGTTATTTGTCCATCTTGCTTTGTAACTCTGCCATGCAAAACGTCTGCTGGAGAGCTCCCCAGTGCCAGCCTCAGTCTCTGCCCATCTGGGATGACAGGGTCATCACCTCAGGGTTTATCTTCTCCCCCTCAGTCCCCAAACTTCGTGCCCTCCCTGCACAGAATGCCTCCAGAGGTGCACAGAGCATGAACCAGGCTTAGAAATGAGACCTGGTTGCACAGGGCAAGAGGCAGCACTGCAGGGGGTGGTCTACTGGGATGGTCTTACCAGCCTCAAAGAGACATCAGGTCTGAAAATGTACCACTGCCATCCTTGATTTTGTCCCCATTTTTTGCAAAGGGGTGACTGAGACAGGGAGAAGCAAGGTGATCTGCAGGGTCACAAGTCTCTGGCAGGACATGGAAGAGATGCCTCTGGTGAAGCAGGGCTCCCTTTCCTGCCTCTTTGCTGCTCTGATCATGGAACTCATCTTCCCACCAAAGAGGGAAACTCGTGCTCTGTCCCAGCCCAGGAACCCCTCTGCTCATTGGTGTCAGCTGCAGAACAGGGGCTGCTTCTCTTTATCCACCTGGCCTGATCCTAGGAGCTGCAAGGTGTTACAAGCAAAGTAACTGCAGAAACAAATGCAATTATTAGCAGGTTTTTAACTCATTTAGTGCTACAACAGGAGACTGATGAGTCTGGCAGCTGGAGCAGCCTTCATTCCCCAAACAAAATACAGCCCAACACCAACAAGGCAGGTTGGCCCCAGCCAGGTACCACAGGCACCTCTGCAAGATATCAAAGACATTTTCTTGCTTGACACTGTCTATTCTGTCTGTATGTATGATGATTTGAGCTGAAAGCAAGTGGGAATTCTGGTTTTTATGTAACATAGAGAAGATAAAAGTCACGGTGAGTGGAATGAAAGCCTGTTGGGAATGCTGAGCTCAGGAAAAGCATCATCTTCACCCTAGGACTACATTCAGCCTCTGCCCCACCATAACCATGTCACACAGGGGAAGACCAAGGGCTGGCTGGGTGCTTACAGGAATCTTTACTAAGGAAGAAAGAGATCCCTGCAGAAAGTTAAGCATCCCACACAAGGTCAGAGGGGAAGCTGGAAATAATGTTTTTTGTTTAATAGTTGGCTGTGGGAAATTAGCATCAAGCTGCAGTGTCAAGAAAGTGGCCTGGCTGCAACAACCAAAAGTCATTGAGGAAAAATAATAAACAAATCCAGGCAACAACCTAGACTAAATCCTTCTGTGTTTGTCACATTTCCTGGGAAAACAGGAAGAAGCTGAAAAATGAATGCAGTTTGTCAAGTGAAGTGATGTCAGGGTTTCACACTGGCCCAGCAATTAAACCGAACAACAGATAGCTCTCTATTAATTCCTCTCTCCTCCCTGATAGAGGAAGGAGAGAGAATAAGGGAGAGAGATTTATGGGTTGGGAACTAAACTACAGAACTTTAATGAAACAGTAATGATAAATAGGAAAAATTACTTAATACAAACAAATATACAAATACACCGGAAAATTAATCCCACATTCCTCCCCTCTGCCCCCCAATAACTCTCAGGTCAGCACCGAGGCTGCAGGGCAGCCCTGGGAAAGTCCAGGCTGGAATCCTGGGGTCAGCAGCAGTCGGGAGCTGGAGGCAGAACACACGGATTCAGGCTGGGATGGATCAGGAGCACAGGCAGAGGAAGGGATGGAATCCTCCCAGGATGCTGAAGCAAAAACCGGGAAGAGGCGAGGAAGGGAAGCAGGAAGGGCAGGAAGGTCAGGAAGGGGTTTGACCCTTGTGATCCCCCAAATTTATACTGAGTATGAGGTGTATGGGATGGAATACTCTGTTTGGTCAATTCTGACATCTCTCTTGTCTGCTCCTCCCCAAAGGAGGGGTTCAGGTGGGACCTCCTTACTCCTTCTGGAGGGTAAAATGTTCCTCAGAGCTGAGCAGTGTCCTTGGCCCTGCACACCAGGCTCTGGCAGGAACTATAAACATGGAGTGGGAGCAGTCCTAGCAGCAGACACTGCCTGGGAAACTTGCTGTTAATTTCAGCAAGTGCAACTACTTACAAGAGACTGAGCTGAAAGCAAAAGTACAAACCAGAAAATCACCTTTATCCTGGCCCAAACCAGGACAAGTGAGGAGATGCTCAGGACAAGAAACTTTACCAGTTTCCCCTGAGGAACACTAAAACATTTTGAAGGTATAAAAGCATAGCAGTAGATGGGTTTGTGTGTCCCCTCTCACTAACCAGGAAACCAAAGTGCAGAGAGAAGAGTGATGGATCCACGAGTCATGGTGAGTCAGGAGTCCTCCATCCCCACGTCACACAGCTCTGCTCCAGCCACCACCACTCGCTGTCTCTGGGCTGGGGTTGGAGGCTGGGGAATGGTTTGCTCAGGAACTGCCCAGCACAAACACAGCCAGGACCAAAGGGAAGCTCTGAGCTGTGGGCAGCTGGGGATATTCTGCATTTTGGAGCCAAGGTGGAGGAAGTCATCACTGCCCCCACAGAATCACAGAACGGTTTGGGTTGGAAGGGACCTTAAAGGTTCTGAAGATCCAACACCTCCTGCCAGCCCAGGCTGCACAAGGCTTCATCCCACCTGGCCTGAGACACTGCCAGGGATGGGGCATCAACACCTTCCCTAGGCAACCTATTCCTGGTGAAGAAATTTTTCCTAATGTCCAACTTAAATCTCCTCTCTTTGAGTTTAAAACTATTTCCCCTTGTCCTGTCACTACTGGTGAAAATTCCCTCCCCAGCTTTCCTGCAGCCCCTTCAGGCACTGGAAGGTGCTCTAAGGTCTCCCTGGAATCTTCTCCTCTTCAGGCTAAACAAACCCAACTCTCAGCCTGGCTCCAGAGCAGAGCTGCTCCAGCCCTGATATCCCAAACCATCAACAGCACAGGGGGACATGTGCTTTCAAATATTTTTCCACCCGGTTGTAACAGAATGGAAACTAAGAGTGGGTCCATGCTTAATAGACCAGAAAATACGCAGGTTTCTTTTTTTTTTTTTTGTATCTGCATCACTAGGGGACACCAAAGGAGGCAGCAAAGAGTACACTGAATGCCAATGATACTGATTTGTGCTGTACAGAGACTTGAGAAATTTTTTTTTGGGGGGGATATCAACTCACAGGTTTCATGTACCATCACAAAACTGAGGAAAATATAAAGTGCTTCAAGCCCTGAGCTCTGTCACCACAGAGATACAGCATTTGGCACCTTGCATGAAGCTCCAGTACTGGTTATGCAACCAGAAGCTGCTCCTGACAGAAATTAATAACCTGTTTAAAGGTAATAACCCGAGGTTACGTCTATATTATACAAGGTTACTTATACAAGAGCTCTTGGCAGGCACCCCAGCTGCTGAGTGGCAGGTCCAGGAACTGGCACTGGTTCAGATCCGTCCCCCACTTCCCTTCAAAGGGAAATCTGCCAGCTCTGCCAGGCACCCCAGCTCTTATCTAACACATCTCAGCAGCAGCTAGAAGCTAGCAGGTAGGTTGAGGTGTCCAAAGTCCAAGAGGAGCAAGTGACCCCTTGGCTTTGCTGCCCTCTGCCCTGACTCCACCTGCAGCCTTCCCCCTTTCCTCCTTTCCCATGGCCCATGTCCTGGTGCCCACCTCACTGCTGCTGAGGAAAGGAAAGTTTTCCTGAGCAGACCACTGAAAACAACTGATTGTTTTCTGGCTACTCCCAGAATTATCAGGGATGGTTTTTTTTGCTTTCTTAAAAAGAAAAAAAAATAATCCAAATTTACACGCAGACACATTGTGTGAAGGAAAAGCATTTGCTTCAAGTTGAATTGAACCTTTTCTTCATATTAGCTTTTAAAGAGATTTCCAAGTAAGAATACAATGATTTTCAAAGTAAAAAGCATATATTCCTTTCAATTTGAAAACACTTTTTCTTCCAGTTTCTGTTTTCCTCTGCTGCTACTCCTGAATCTCTCTCTCAAGCAGCTTTTCTCCCTGCCTGCAAACCTGTCTCTCCAAACAATTTCTTCTTTCATCTTGTCAGCATCAGTAAAATTCAGGAATCCATCCTGCCTTCAGTTGCCACCCTGTGCCTTGTCTCCTTTGGATTGTTAGCTTATTAAGTAGAAAATGTGCTTTTTTAAGTAGAAAATGTGCTTTGTTAAAAAAAAAGAGATAAATGCACCATAAATGTATGGTGCTCAAAAGAGACCTTCTGTTCTTTTAACATGCATGAGTACTGAGGCTGATTCCTGCCCTGCAGGGTGCATGGTGCCTGGGTGCTGCCCCAGCCCACGAGGATGAATCTTGTTGAGCATCAGCATCATCACCCTTAGGGCTGAACCCCAACCCTGAGGGTGGCACCCCAGGAAGCCAGGCTCTCAGAGGAACATGGAGGTGGGGATGCCCAGAGAGCTGTCAGTGCTCACAAAAACATCAGGAATTTACACAACTGGGGGATGCTCTTCCCTTCCCTGTTCCCAGCATCCCCAACACAAACTGGTTAATGGTTGCTCCTGCCAGGCAACATACTTTTTCCATTTTTGTTTTGTTTTGTTTGGATTTTATGGTTTTTTTTCTTTTTTTTTTTAAGTGAATAAGAAACTCCTTTACCAAAGCAGCATGAACACCTGTGCACAAGCTGATGTTGGGGACCTGTAAATCACGTTTCAGAGAGCAGCTTGACACATGCAGGACCACATGGAGCACAGCAATGCCCATTCAGCACCTCTCAAGAAAATCCAGCAACCCAACCCCACAAGGTGCTGAAATGAAGGGCAAGTGGTCAGCCTGGCCCCAGCAGCCCTACCAGGGAAGTTTGAACACCAACTCCTGACTTCCACACAATGCAGCCAGTCTCAGCAAAACTCCTTTCACCTAAAAATGCAGATGATGGGAATTCTTTGCTAGGAACCTAGCAAACAGGAACAGAGTAAGGAGTAAAATAGTGCTATGTGACCCCAGCTTGAGGAGCTGTGTACCCACTGAAGGAACAGCCCTGGGGCTGTGAACTGAGCTCTTCTCCAGGACTGGAGCAGCTCTGCAGGTAAATGGAGGAGCACCAGCTGGGTGTGCACATCTTGCTGGACGTGCTGCAGACACCAGCTTGCTCAGATTCCTCCTCTGCTGTTAACCTGCGTGCTCAAGTTGGTATCTTTGGGATAAATGACTCCTTTCAAAATAAACCTGGAGAATTCTTAGAACTCATCTAAGCAGCAAAGGAAATCCCCTGGATGAAGCAGGTCTGAGGCAGGGGTTTGGAGTTACAGACTGAGAAACTTTGCTTGGTTAACAGAGAGGCTTTCTCTGGGGTAATAAAACTCCTGCAGTGCTGTGCCAGGGATTTTCCATGAGGTGTGTGTCAGCAGGGGGTGGGAGCTGCAGTTTCTGTGGTCAGTCATAGAAACAGAGTGAGATCACCCTGGAGAAGCTGACCACAGATCCCAGTGAGTCCCCAATAGCAAGAACTGGGAAGAGAACTGGGGGAAAGGAGGTTTGCATCCAGCTAATGGGTCTCTCAGAAGTTGTTTGGTTTTGGTTTTGTTTTTTATCTTATGAAGCCACTAATTAGCAGTCATGTTTGAGTCTGAAAAAACACTCCCAAGGCTTCTCCATCTTCCTTCAGCCCAGGGGAGAGCCTCTCACCAGCCAGGGGCAGACATACAGCTCCATCCTCTAAGATCCCATGAGCAGCCCCAGAGCATGGAGCCAGGGCAGTGGCCACAGCAGCCTCTGCTCCTCCAGCCCCACCACTCCCTGGGGAAAACAAAGTCAAACCTGTGACAATCTCCCAATTATTTGTACTGGACTGGACAGAGAGGACTTCACCCAGGCTCAAGGCAGCAGTGATTTATGGTGGGTCATGACCCAGGTTCAGGGGACCCTGAGACTGGTGAATCCTCAACTCTCCATTCCTTATGGTCAATGGATGAAGGATCTGGCTTCCTACCTGAGTCAGACCACATAGAGGTTTAGAGAAGACTGGGTGCCAGCAGTTCTAGGAGCATCTCCATGCTTAAAGATCCACTCCACTGTATCACTGTGGGTTCTTCCCCCTCATGCGTGGATTTGTACACAGGGGTGGGGTAAAGAAAAGGTTTTTGAGGTTTTTTAAGGTATGAATGCAAGGCTACTCAGTTCTGCAAACACAAGGTTGCAAGCATAGGTTTTGTTCTGTAAAGAGGGGAAAAAATGGAACAGTTTTCCATAGACAGCATTCCTTTTGACATAGTATTCATTTACATGACAGTGCTTTAAGTTAATGTTCATGGTCTTTAATTTTTTATATCTTGGTATTCCTCTCTCTACTAGACACTATCAACCAGTGCAATAAGCCAGCTCATGGGGCCTGTAAAAGCAGAGAGAGTTTGATTATGAAACAGAAGAGCGTGTATTGACTGGAACTACCCCACTACTATCAGATTTCATCGTGGCAATGCTAATGCACACTGAACAGGCAACATCTCCCTCGCAAGACCATGATACCATCACAGACCTCACTCAAATCAGGTCGATATCAATCTACAGTTTCATGATGTAAGATTTCAGAATGGTGCCTGGTGCCTCCAAAGTACCAGAGTGGATTGATGAAGGTGACACAGAGCCACTGAGGAATCATGGCACTTCTCCTGAGGCACTGCTGGCCAGCTTGACCTTCAAAAATCACTTTCACTGCTCAAACCTACCACAATATCCTTCAGGACAAGTCCAATGGATATTTTCATTAGCTCCTTCAGGAGTACAAACTTTGACCTGGCTGCTTAATGGTGTGGTTCTCCTACAGCCACCCTAACACAAATGGGCAGCCTCTGGTCTGTGGGGGATGTGAAATGATTCCCACCCCCTTGGCCATCAAGTGCAACGGGTGTGTTGGGGGCTGGGGGGTGAATCCTGGTTGCAATGGAGCTACATCCAGTCTTAGGAAATTTCTGAACTGCAAGTAAAAGTCACGGTTGAAATTACACAGGGAATGATCTTAGGGCTTTATCTCAAAGAGGAATTTGCTATTTAAACAGGAGCCCAAATAAAAACCATGCAGGCCATCTACAGTGAACTGTGGAAAAGTCAAGGCAGAACTGCACATGTCCCCCCCCTGCAGTCCCCATGAAACCTGAAACACAAGACAAAGGTTCTCTTCTTCACAGGAGGCCAAGGGAGGGAAATGGGTGGGAAACTCAATGACCTGAAGACCTCCACCTACCCAGGTCCTCCTGCCAGGACCCTCCCACATCCTGAGATGGCACAAGAGTGGCTTCCTGACCTCTCTCATGGACAGGGTGATGAGGGAAGAACCCCAGCTGGAGCACACCCCATGCATGGCATTACTGAACCTGAAGCCTAAAGCCAGGTATCAATACCTACAAGCTGCTGTTTCCAAAACACTTCCCAGTGGGTAAACACAAGGAAAAAAAAGCATCCTCTTCCATAGCTGGGGAGGAGACACCTTCAAATGAGAGAGGTTTGTGAGGGAAGCCAAGTGACCCCCATGGCTCTGCTGGGTTCATCAGTTCTCTCCTTGTAAGTGGGCAATGGGTATGATGAAAGTATGGAAGCTGCTTTGCTGACCTCCCCTGAGAGGCAAGAGATGTGATTCCAGCTGGCAGGCTGGGCTGCAGCAGGGAAGGAGCTGGATCTGACAGAGCTGTAAGCAAGGCAGCAACAGGAGCAAGGCAGCTCTGGGATTGGAGAAGCCACAGGACTGGACAGAGGAAAAAACAAGTGTTGAAATGGCAGTCAGAAAGGCAAAAGCTCTCAAGAACTCAAAGCTGAGGGGAAGAAGGAGCTTAAAGACCTGCAGCAAGTTCACCTTTTGTAACAACAGTTGAATCTCTTTATAATCCACCTCCTCGGTTGAGACAACAAAACATGGGAAGTCTCCAAAAGGTTTGAGACCAGCTGTGTCCTACTGGAAGGATGGGTCTAGCCAGCAGCAGACCACGTGAACCCAATAAAGAATGAGACAAGGAGTGAATTTTTATAAGAGAGGAAAAAAGAAAGATGGTGAAATAATTTCTTGAGAACAAATGCCCTTTTTGTAAAACATTTTCCAGAGATGGCCAGGAAAGGAGTCTGATCCATTTAGTATCTTACACAGAGCACCAGGCACCCCGTGGATTAACCTGCAGGCTTGTTCCTTCACTGCAAGAAAAATATCCTTGCAGACACAGACTGCTGAGGCTGAAGGATTTGACATCAGAAACCTCGTGGGAAGCAGGCACAGACCCAGCAGGTAGGCACTGAGAGCTGCAGGGGAACAGCCAGTCCTGCCTGACCTCAGCAGTGTCTGTGCCCTGCAATTTAAATACAAAATTTATTTCTGGGCCCTGGTGTGTTACATTAGTGCCTTTGCCTGGTATTAAACAGCTCCTCTATTCTGCCTCCCATCCAGGAGGGATGCTGTAAGTCAGGGCTACAGGAACCTTAAAATAAAACACAACATAGGTTCAGGATGACTTGATGCTGGCTGATACACAACGTGTTGGGGAAGTTGCTTTATTTTGTGTCTGTCATTGAGAAAATGTCCCTCTGCCTCTGTTAGGCTGGGCTGGGGACACTGCCAGCCCCTGGGGAGCACAGGGATGTGGAGATGTCTCTCATTTTGGCGGGGGCAGCCAGGGAGCAGCCAGCACTGAGCATCCCTGCATCTCACCCCAAAAAACCTCCCCAGAGCTGCTCTGTGAAGGGCATTTCATTCATGGTAACTCTGGGCCTCCTTAATCACAGCTAGGAAGGAGTCCAAGAGTAAAAATGAAACGGCTGCAGCTCCAGGAGAACCCAGCCAAGAGGAACAGAGGCTTCTCATGGGCTTCAAGGCAACAAACCCCAGTGCTCAGATGGTCCCATGGGCCCTCTCTGCTACAGGAGAGTGATGGCAACAACCAAACCCATTCAATGCCTCGGTCTGTTGCTTTCTTGCCATTCCCTGGCTCACTGCCTAAATCACAGGTTTGGGATGGAAGGGACCTTAAAGCTCCCCCAGTGCCCCCCCTGCCATGCTCAGGGACACCTCCCACCAGCCCAGGCTGCTCCAAGCCCCATCCAACCTTGGACACTGCCAGGGATGGGGCAGCCACAGCTTCTGGGGGCAACCTGGGACAGGGGCTCAGCACCCTCACCCCAAAGAATTTCTTCCCAAGATCTCATCTCAATCTCCCCTCTGCCAGATTGAAAGCCTTCTCCCTCATCCCATCCCTCCATACCCTTGGTCAAAGTCTCCAGGTCAGGCCCATTACAGGTTGTGCCTGACAGGAATGTGATGGGGAATGGTTCCTCCTTCCCTGGCTTTGCTCTTTGCATGGCTCTAAGCTGAGCTGAGCACACAGCCCCTCTGTCTGGGGGAGAGGTGAGCTGTCCTGAACCAACCAGCAGGTTTCCTTTCCCAAAGCATTATTTTACAATTTTGGTTAGCTAAGTTTGATCATCTGCTAATTAAATATTCTTAAAGAATAGCAAACTTCAACTGGTAAGAGCAGGGAACCACAACCACTGACTAATTGCAGCCTTTTTCTAACACACAAACACAAGACCACCCAATGGCAAGAGCAGAAGTGGTGAATCCCAATGGGGATTTCTCACATTTCTTTGGCCTCCTCTGCAACTGGCAAGAAGGATCATCTCCAAGTACAAACTTTAACTGTACCCCACAGACATGCTACTTATTAACTGATTGTTTTATTTTTATTTTTTTTATGTTTGAGAAGATAAACAGTAATTTTAGACCAGTGCTGAATTACTGAAGAGTACTTTGAATTACCTGGAGCCAAGAGTTAAGATACACATCAAATTTAGATCTTGCATCCATTCTGGTTGGAGCTACTTTCCTTGTGTGGGCTTCAAATCTCATAAATACAATGCTGCTTTTCTTTTCCACCCAAACTCAGACAAGATCTCCCCATCTCCTCATTATGATGGTAACCACCACTAAGAACATTATTTTCAGGAGAAGGTTCTGGCAAGGTTTAGATAACACGGAGTACAGCCCCACCACATTAGAGACAGCTACAGGAGGGATTTGTGCTCTTCAGCCATCTTGGCTCAACCATCCACTCAGAACAGAGATCAAAGTGCTGGCTAACTTGAAGAAAACTCAGAAAAAGAATATTAAGGCAGTCTGGAGTATCTACTGATATCCAGGGTCAGGTTTTTACAGTGGGTCTACAAAGCAAAATTAAATCCAACTTTATGTGGCCTTTTCCTCACCTCCACGTGGTACCTTCACTGACTTGCCATGATAGTTACCAGCAGCTCCTACACAATATGACACAAATTGAGAAATGAAATGAGACACTTACCCTCCTTCAAAGATCTTGATCCGGACTGGCTCCCCTCTTTTGGTTACAAGAGCCTCTTCTTCTGATTTTCCTCTTTTATCCTCTTCCTTCTCAGCTCTAGTTATGTCTTTTCGACCTTCATTAGAAAGGAGCGAAGGCAAATGAACCTATCTCCCCAAAAGAGTAAAACAATCATTGATTACATACAAAATCACTCTAAAAAAGACACAGACCAAACACTGCAGGCTGCCTCAGAAGGACTCAGCATCCTACTGCACACCTTGCTCCAGTGCAGTAATCAGCATAGCCTCCTAACAAATGGATTTTGAGCCCTGATGGTTATGATGCATGCACAGTGACCACTTAAAAAGTTTTTAAATCCCCCCTGCATACAGTGGATCAGTATTATCCAGCTCTTGCCAACTGGAAAACCGAGGCACAGAAAGAAGTGTCTTGGCTGGGTCACTCAGGGAGTGTGGTGTAGCCATGGGTCTCTGCTCCCAACTCCACTCCTCTGTCCTCGGATAATCTTCTCTCTAATACATGTATCTACAAAGTTCAGCAACAGTAGAACTCATACTTAACCTCAACCTTTGGGCTTCCCCCTCGTATGCACACATGCACACAAATTTAATCTTTAGCCATCTCAACTTGATATAAATCACTTGACAGTCCAAGCTGTCGGGTGATTTCCTTTCACTGCAACCCTGTTGCCAAGGGCACAGTACAGAGAAAGCCACAAAACCAATGGGAGAAAATAATCCTCAACCTCCCCAGATGTTCTCATGGTGAAACTTGTTTTTTCACTGTTAAACTTGTCACCCCTTGCTTAGAGCCAGGTTGAAGTCATGCACTGATATCTCATCCAGCACACTTAATGTCACTTGTTATAAAACAAGGACCTCAATATTCAAGGTGCCTCTTCAGCTCTGTCCCATGCAAGGGGAGCTGCCCACGCCTGGAATGAAACCATGGGATGTGGATCTCCTACAACCTAACAGTACAAATAACAAGGGTGTCCACAGGTCTGGAAGAGGACACTGGGTTGCTTTTCACACAAATACAAGAGGATCTTTGAAGTTCAACTGAATTACTCAAATCCTCACTTTATATATAATTTATGGGAAAAGGTTACAGTGTTTAAGAGACCGGGGTTATTAGAGGGATTTTGGACTGACCATAGCCAACGAACTGGCAGAAGTCTAGAGCAGAGCTGATCACCCTTGACTCTACAGTTGCAGGAAGGATTGGAGCTCTCAAGGGTGATTCACCTGCCCTACCTCAGACACTTCTCTTCAGGAGGAATGAATCACCCCAGAGCTGCCTCTTTGGCTCTCATGGTTATTCAGGAAACTGAGTGAACCTCAAACTGAGACAGGCAAAACCCATCCCAGCATGCTGCTGGTGTGACCACCAGATTTGCAGCAGGAGCAGGGATGGACTCAATAAAAAGTAGCTTTATAAAATTCAGGTTAAGCATTTCAAATCTGCCCAGTAATTTCAGAAGCTCAGCTTAGAGCATTAAATTCACCAGGGACTGCTCTCTGCCTTGGGCCAGCCCACGTCCACACCATCAGACCCACATACCCTTCCTAGATACCTCTTGGGAATGGTCCCTGTCTTGTCCTATCTCCCCAGATGTGCCAGGGAATTGCTTAGGAAAGGGCTGTCAGCTCCAGACAGAACATGCTAGGAACCATTTTAATAGTTTAACAGGAAAAATGGTCTTTAGCTGGTGTCTCTGGGCATCTGACATCCGTGGTCAGAGGAAATCAGTGGCAGGAGACACACTGAACACCTTCAAAAATGAAACCTTGGGCATTACAACTTCACCTCCTGATAGGAGCTACATGCTTGTGACAATACCAGTGACAACCTTCCCAGTTCAGCTCCTTATTTACTGAGGAATACAAAACAATTGACTTTCTAGATGTAGCATGAGGTTTATTTATTGCAACTTTTGAAAGCACAAAACATAGACAGATGAAAGGCACCAGGGAGAGCCAAAATCATACAGTCACTACCATCCCCTTGTACAATCTTGTTTAATTTACAAAGTGTGCAAGCCCGATACAGTGTAATTAGCCATCCCTACATGCATGCTGGAGCCTACAGTCACTTCAGAATTGATCTGCTCAGTAAATCCCACTGGGAATTTATAAACCAAGCCAAATACCTAGACAGTATATACAGTACTACTGCTTGCTGGGAGCTTGCTGCATGCATAATTGTACAAAATATTAGAGCTGTTTTACATTTTCTGTTGTATTGACTGACAACTAGTTACATAAAGAAGAAAATATTTAGAAGAAAATATAAAGGGAAAGAGCTAGAGCAGAGTTAACTGCAGGCTGAACTTTTAACCTTTGATTGACACCACTGCCAGGCAGCTCCTGCTAATCACATCTTCCCCAGTTACCAGCCACCCAACTTCCTAATCTCTGCCTGCCATATGTATCTTAAAAACTCAGCTGAGGATTTCACTCCCACTGATCAGCTAATCAAAAATTTATTTTTCTGCTTGGCATGAAGCCAATTTGTCTCCACTGAAATTAACATAACTTCTGCAAACTGCACTCCTTTAAGCAGCAGCTATTAATTTCAGATTTAGGCTACACCCTTTTCTAGGTGAATTTGGTAGGACAGACTCTTACTTTTGCAAATTGTACCATGAAAACTTTGACTTTCACCACCGCTCAGCTTATAGGGTTTGGTCTAAAAGGGTTTTGAGTGTCTTCATCAAATGCATGCAGTGAAATATGTATTTTGATGACTAAGGGCTGAACCATTTCTGTCTGGAACTTTTAACTCCAGGATACAGGGTGTCTCTTATTTCCAAAACACACCTTTAGTGTGCATTGTAGCACCATGACAAAGAGCAAAGCTCAGAGAAGCACAGGCACTTCTACTCGAGAATGAAATCAAGGATGGTATGACCCCATTCAGATAAAATCCTTTCAAAAAAGAGTGCACAAATATCAAGTGCATAAATATCAAGCGTTACCGTGGTTATTGCACTGCACAGGTAATAATTATCTGCCCCTATGTCTCCATCACTTCTGTTGTTTGTATTTCTGAAGAAGAATGATGGAAATGATGAATAGAAATAAAGATTTATTGAACCAAAAGCAACACTACTTTGTATTTTAAGACATATTTATAAGCAGCAGCTGCAGCAGTGATTATGATAAATTTAATATTCAGAGTCTATTTCATGATACAGAAAGAAAATGAACAATTCATCAATACAAATTGACTCAAGATGAATATCAAATTGCAAAATGTTTAGAGCGATTCTGTTTACTAACCTACATGACCATGATCTGGATTAAATGGATCCATATGGTTCAGCATTAACCAAGAGAGGAAAAATCTGGCCTCAAAATGAGATAACAGAGGGCAGCTCCCACAAGTGTGGTAAAGACTTCTGTGACAATGCCTTTGGTGACCTCTGTCCCCTGTGAAGCTGCTTTCCTTGCTCCCCTCAGCTCTAAAGCCCAAGCATAAAATGTCCTTAGCTGCCTGGGCAAGCAGGTAGACAGCAAAGGACATGAATTAAATGGACCAAACGACACGGGTGTTTTACCAAGACTTTATGTTTAACTGACTGAGGCACTTTTATAGATGTCACTGCATGCCTTCATGCCTCTTTGGAGGCCTCAATATACTTGCAAATCTCCCTCTAATATTTTAATATTTTTAAGCATGCCTCTCCATGTTCGTTAATGCAAGATCAGTAGATGCACAACCAGACAGAATCCCATTTCCCCAAGGTAATCCTTTTTCATTTATAACATGCAAAATGTAGGGAATTATAACAGTATTTATTTATATATTAAAAAAAAAAAAAAAAAAAAAAAAAAGTTGTAAAGCTATATGAAATATCAAGACAAATGCAAATCAAGTCTAATCCTTTGTGCTTGAGCTGTGGCAGTTCACGGTGCGGTGGTGATTCCTACATTGCTCTTTTAATTACAAGGCAAGTAGAAACTGGAGAACAGAAATATGGCACATTGCCTTGGAGCAGGTTTGCCTTTCTTTTCATTTGATTTTATTACAGTGGGTTTTAGCTTCTTCACTCTACAAGTACCACTGAGAATAACTGCTTACCCAGCTGAGACAGGGATGAATAAACTCCTATGAAACTAAGAACAGCAATTCCCCGTCCCTCGTCCCCCTCTTCCCATGTATCCAAATGGATGAGGAGAAATATATAGGATTGCATTACCTCGGTCATTTTTGGCTTCCTGGAGCTGGACGGGACAAGCCTGCCTGCCTCTGGACGTGGAGCAGTAGCCATGGTGTAGGTTTCCTTGCTCACCTTCTGCTTGGACCTCAGGAGGGAGAGGGCTGCTTTAGTGGATATCCCCGGCAGGTTGGGGTTGTACAAGCTGATACACCAGCTGGCATAGACTGAAGACCTTCGGTCAGCTTGCTGGGTGTGATTTGGCTTTATGTAGTTTAAATAGCACCAACTGACATTAGTGGTTGTGTGGAGACTGGGGAACTGAAGTACCTTCTTTGTTTCTGTACCTTCTCGAGACTTCATTGCACTACGAGCGGCCTCGGAGAGAGGCGCAGGGCTAGGAGGGTTTGGTGGAGACTGCTCCACCGGTTCTTTGGAGTCTTCTTTCTTCACAGGTTGCAAAGGTGCCTTGGTGAGGAACTGCTTGCCAGTTGGCTGCTTACACTCATCCGGTGCCTCAAAACTTGGAGAACCTGAATGGGACACAGATTGCTGCAAAGTACTTGGGGTTTCCTTTGGCTCCGACTGCTCTGAGGACAAACTAGGTGGTGTTTCAACCTCAACCCTTCCTTGGCTTTCTGCAAGAAAGTGAGATTTATCCTGCTTTTTCCCTTCTTCTACTGCACTGGGTGGCTTCACCACTTCCAGCTTCTCTTCTGCTTCTGACACTTCCTCCTCTTTGACTCTCTTCTGCTGTTGTGTTTCCATCGTCAGCTCCAAACTGCCAGCTGGGGAGAGCATCCTCTTGCTTCCCCCAACTGTTGATGGGCCTCCTTCCAGCCCAAGGACACTGTCTGATGGGGAGGTGAGTGGCATGTAGCCCTTGCGTTCTGGGAGGGGTAAGGGCACCCTCAGATACGGGCTCTGAAAAATGCTCCTCTGATCCTCTGCGATCACCTGTGCCAGATCAAAGCCCAGCCCGGGAACATCAGCACTGCAGACCAGGGTACCCTTGGGTTGGTGGTCATCGAATTTGGGGAGAACGATGGAAGAGGAACTGCACTGGGATTGAGTGACCAGGATCTGGGAGAGCGTGGTGTACATGGCGGTCCCGTAGGACGGCATGTTTGTCTGTATGCGGACAGGGACCACGAGGGACACCACTGGCTCTGACCGCGTAGGGACGAGGAGCTGAGATGTAGATATGGACACCGAAGGACTTGTTGTGCAGGTCAGAAGATGCAGCCTACTGTCTGAGCTGTACTCTGTGCACGGGGAAAGACTGGAGGTGCCTGCTGCCGAAAATAAACTGGATTTGATCTGTGGTAAATGTCCTTCACCTGGCAGCTGGAGAGCAAACTGAGACTGAAGAGGCAGAAAAAAGGCTGAAGGGATCGGTGAGGAGCCAGGGTAATGCACAGGCAGGAACGAAGGATGCCTGAAGGGCACCTCGGCAGGGTGAGACATCAGGGGAGGAGTGAGATGAAGAGGAGCTGGGTGGATGAGCGTTTGCGGGAGAGGCAGCGGTGGGGCCTGAAATATGGAAGGAGGAATCTGAGGCATGGTGAACTGAGCAGAGAGGATCTCAGACATGGTGTGTGCGGCAAAGAGCTCTGCCGACTGCCCTGGCTGAGGCAAGAGATGCTGGTAGGGAAAGATAGAAACCTGTGGGGACATGAACTGCTTCTCATGCAGTGTCAGCTGTGGGATGGGATGGTGAAACACCTGCAGAGCTTCTGTGTAGGGCTGGGTGTATGCTGGCGGAGGGCTGTCTTTCGGCTGACTCTTTTCACTTGGGTAAGTACCATGAGAAGGTAAAGGGGATGAAGATGTTGGTTGATGGGGCAAACTTGTCGAAGGAGATTTACTTGAAGAAGGAGCTGTATCTTCTGCCTCTGGCCGAACTGTTGGGGCCGAGTCTGGCTCATGCTCTGGGTGTCTCGTGAGGGAAGCTTGCCTGACCAGAAAGCATTTCCTCCTCTCCTGGGGAGCTGAGGAGGCCGAGGGGCCAGGGCTGGAGGCAGGAGTAGATGACAAGCTCCCATAGTCAAATGATTTACTGCGGGTCTCTGACATCTGGGAAGGATGGGACACGTTGGGTGTCTGCTCCGAAGCAGATCTCCGCATTTCTCTGGAATGATGATGATGGCTCGGCACCATCAACATATGTGACCCAACAGCGGGAGGCTTTGGGTGGGATTCTGAGGGCTGGCTGGTTGACTCTGACTTGCTGTGATCTTCACGATCAAAGGAGACAGAGTGGCTGGAGCTGTGGGATACACTGCTTTCCTGACTCGGGCTTCGAGTGAGGGAGACTGATTCAAAACTGGACTCCCCAGAGGACTGAGCCATCTCTGCCAGCCGCAGCCTCTTCTTTTTTGGTGGGAGTTTCTCTGCAGGGAGCTGAGAGAGTGTCTGGCTCCTCTGTGGCCACTGAAATTCATCCGTTTTCTCTGGCTCTTTTGGAGGAGGCTCTGGCTCTGTTTCAGGTCTGTCAGGCTCTTCTGTGACTAGAATCTCTGGGACCTGGATGTTGGGCTGGCGCACCAGCTTGGGCTGCAGGGAGTGAGGGGGTCGGCTGTGCTGGGGGGTCGGCTGAGATGGGTACTGTGACAAGGGCTTGTCTTCTGCTTCCAAGCTGCTCACCTGCTCGATGGAGTCAGACTTCTCAAAGGAGCTCGTGTGCTGGATGACAGAGATCTCCTTTGAGGTTGTTCTTCTCTCTTTGCCCTCCGTACTCGCAGCTGGCTTGGTATTCCTGGAATGAAAGCTGGCACTGGCATCAGAAGGTGCGGATTTACCCGGATCTGCTGACGACTTAATGGATTCACGGGTGAGGTTCAAAGCAACATCAGATGATGCTGGGTTTGCAAACTGAGGCCCTGGCCCAGTGCTGGAGGAGGGAGTGTCAGACAGCTCAAAAGCTGGAGGCTCCTCGTCGTCACCGAGACTCTTCTCCTTTCGTCTTTTTCGGAGGGGGGTGAGCTCCAAACTGCTCCCCAGCTTGTAATGCATCATCTGGGGCCACGTGTCGGGATCTGCAACACTTTTCTCAGTCTCTGAAGAGGTATGGGAAGTGGAAGAACGAGGCTTGGAGAGCTGCAGTTCTGAACAGTAATATTTCTTGTGGGCTTCGTAATTGTCCCTCTTTTTATACCGAGCGCCACACACGTTGCACTCGTACATGAACCCTTTCACTTTCGGACCCTTCCGTGACTTTTTGGTAAGATCGCTTTCCTTGGTTTCAGGCTCCTCAGGAGGTTTGGAAACAGTTTCTTTGCTGGCAGAGCTAACCTCCTCTGAGACATATTCTACTCCCAAAGGCAGCTCGATAGCTGGTTGTCGTTTGAGCATTCGAGGATGGGAAGAAAACGCTTGACTGCGGCTTAAGACTTCAGGCTCCATGATGTGATCATCAAATGAATAGCTACCTCTAAAGGTATGTGGGGAGCTCATAGTGCATGCAGCAGAAGGCATTGAGTGGCTTCTTAGGAGAGGCACTGTCTCTGTGGCACTGTGGGATTGCTGAAGTGACAACAATGATTGTTCGGGCTTCATTTTTTCACCGTGGGATGTCAACACTTTTGAGGCATCCAACTGGGTACTGGAACCAGATTTGATATCGAACTGAAACGGTTCTCTATATACACCAGACTTTGGAGATTCAATGCTGCTACGTCTAGATAAAGAGCTTCTTCTAGGCTTAACGCTATCTATTTCACTGGTATCTACAACAGCTTCATTAATTGTAATTAGCTTAGTGATGTGTTCAATAACCTGTGTTCTAGGCACAGATAATGGTACCATACTGGGTTTTTCTTCGGTAGACAGGTGCGGAAGCCCCTGGGTTGTGTTTGCAGATAACGCCGCAGTCCTTTGCCCAATTCTACCACATTTCCCAAAAATAATTTCTGCGTAAGATTTTGCGTTCGTATTTGGAGGGCTGATCTGCTGCTCTGCACTTTCTGATCTGGAGAAGTAGCCTGACTCGGTGCTGCCTTTGCTCCCAGGGCTGAGGAAAGCTTGCTCATCTATGATCTTCTTCCGTTCGCTCAAGCGGAGCGCGAGCTTCTGCTTTATGGTGTGGGTATCTTCAGATTTATGGCTCAGAGCATGGTCTGATGATGGCTCTGCAAACTGGGTGCTGTCCTCGAGAGACTGGGACATACTGGAATGAGACAATGAACACCGGTCATGGCTGGAGCCTTGGCTGCCTCCACTCAGCAAACTGCTGGACAGCAGGGTGTGCTTCTGCCTGGGGGAGAGCTCCACCGGATGGCCCATTGTGCCTGTCTCCTCCTCTGAATCTGTGCTTTCTCCTTCGGTTGGCTCTTCAAAGTCCTCCCCACCAATCCTTTCCATTTCCAAGCTCGATGGGTACATCTCTGCTCCGATCCCTGAGGCCAGCCCAGCTTTTATTCGGTGAGCATGAGACTTCCTATGTTTATACAAATTGCTCTTAGTCTTAAAAGAAAAGCCACATGGAATGCAAGGGTAGGGCCTCTCACCCGTGTGTGACCTGATATGTTTTTGGAGCACACTTGGCTTCGCACAAGGCCTGCTGCAGTACTGGCAAATGTATTTCCCTGGCTTCTGAGGTTTCTTTTCCTTCTTGTGCACTTCCTCAGCTTGCTTTAAGGAAACCTGTGAAGGGCGAGGGATGTAGACCTTCTGAACGGCCGGCATGTCCTCTCCAGGAATGATTGGTGAATGGGAAGGTAAAAGCTGGCCATGGTGAGAGTGAAGCCCGGGTGATGAAAAGGACCCAGAGGGACCTGGTCTTACTGGATCAACTAGCTGCCACGTAGGACTTTCAAGGACATGCTCTGGTTTCCCAGGAGACATAAATGCTGGTGACAGTGCGTGCTGCTGAAGCTGGGAAACGTGGGGAGGATGTTCAAAAGAGGAAGGTTTAGGTTGCTTCTGATGTCCAGTCTTCTCCTGAGACTCCTCTCTGGGAATCGCCAAAGAACCAGAAAAGTGCTGCTGCGGTACGGGGTCTCGGAGAGGGGTTCCTTGTGAAGAAGCAGAGCTGCCCTGGTACGTAGCTGCAGATGAAATATTGGCTTGGAAAGCCTCTCCTTTGGGAAGCCTCTTTCTTGGACTTTCCTCAGCCTTTTTTGTGCTCTTCTGGCTTTGTTCAGGATCCATGACCTTAAAAGGGTCTTTGAATGCTATTTCGGGAAGGTTTTGGCAGGCTTCATTTACAAATAATAAAGGTCTCCTCTGTAGATTCCCTGTTTTGCCTGCATTTGCTACAAAGCTGGAGCCGCCAGGAGATGGTTGTTGATTTAAGATTTTACTAAAGTGTCACTAGTTGCTATTTGATTAAAAAAAAAAAAAATGTTTCAAGGTCAATAAAGTTCACATTGGTAACACATGACAAACTACTTCAAAGAGAGAAAACTTTCCAAAATTTTTAGTCCAAATATTTTCCTTGTGAACTTGGTTAAGGCTTTAAACCTTGCCATTTTATTTCAGTTGACAGTGGCAAGCCTTCAAAGTCAAGATGCAACCCACAATGTGTCTCTTGTTTGTTATGCAAACCTTTGAAAACTTGAGACCTTAGTGCTCATCTCATAATGATCTTTTTTTCCTGCGCAAGGAAAATAACACTGAACGGTGTACGTCCCCCTGTGTCTTCCTTCTGTTCCACTTTTGAGTTCAAAAGCCTTGGAAAAGTATTTCCCACATTTCTGTAATTACATCCAAAAGAAAACAAACAGGAAAAAATTACTTTAGCATTTGGATTTAAGTAATTAAATGCTGTTACTTCTGTAGAGGAGAACAGTAAATATTTTGCACAAAAGAAATTCAGAACAACTGACTGAATGCCTGCCATTCAGGACACATTACTTCTAATAATAATCTAAACATACATTGTAGGAAGTCAAACCACAGGAACTCACACTCAGTTGAAGGCACACACAGCCTGGCTGTGGTGCAGTAACCAAACACAGTAACTTGAAACACAGAGAGATTTGAAACAAATGTATTACAAAGGTTTCAGACTTGAATTCCTTCTAATCTCCTGCAAACATTTATGGCTTTACAATTTTTATCGTTATGTTTCCCTTCCAAACAGGCTACACAGTAAAGCTGACTACTTACAAAGCACAGCCTAACACAGCACAGATCCTCCCTGGCACACAAAAAGAAAAGCTTTTCTGCATAAAATCCACTCTTAAGCTGGCACTAATCTTGGATTTCATTGACAACAATAGCAGGTGAAGAGAAAGCACACGTGCCCTCCGACTGAAATGTTGCCTCTTTCATTTCCTGCCTTTGGCTACTAAACAATGGTTCCAAGCCAGCTCCTCTAGCATGCATGAATCTCATACAGGTGGGATGCTGAAACTGGGCTGTCTCTGAAGGGGAACTCTCCTTACACTGAATGTGAATGGGACACTCTATTCAACCTATCCCCCCTGCTCCCCCCAGCAGCAAATACAGCCCTTAATGAGACACTCAGGAAGGAAAGACTGATTCCACTGAAACAAGGCAGCATCAGCATGAGATGGAATAGAAAACGGGTGGGATACTCCTAAGGAAAATAAGGAGGGTGCTTTTTAAGTGCAGCAAATTGATCCATGTAATTTAACTGAAAAAAAGAAACTTCTTGACAAAACTCACATCTGCCTTAGGGTGCAGACAAAATTGCATCGGTGGAACGATGGGAAATTCCTCCCAGCCCTGCAGCTTTGATCCTGCCCCATATAGGGGGAGGGTGCATGGCAGCAAAACAGCAATTCAGCAAGACAGGGAAGCACAGGGGACAGAGACTTTAGCTGCACAATGATCTGTCTTCATCTTGAGGAACAACAGTAGAAGAGGTTGGTTGTGTTCAGCTGGAAGTCCATCAGGGATTATGCACTCCTTATTCATTCCTACAACCTGTGGATGCTCTAGTTTCAGTGAGAAAAGAGAGTCATGGACTATAAGGTAACAGTTGAATTTAGCAGAGCCTGATGATCACATGCTAGGATGCATTAAGACCAACGAGATTTCACAAATGTGGTTAAAAACTTGTTGTTCTTCAGACAGGACTGATTTCACCCAGCTTTAGCTGGTGAAAAGTCAGGGCTCAAGTCCTTAGACACAGCTCCCCATGCTATCACTGAGAAGAAGATGCTCATGAGGGAGCCATGGGGGGAATGCATCCCATGACAAGGTGTCAGTTCAGTGATACTGATTGCCCTGAGATGAGTCAGTGACTCAGCCAGCTGGAACACCGTGCCTTAGATACATGTGCAGAAAAAGTGCTATCCTTAAACTTCACCTTCCTTTCCCCAGATATAGGTTCTGCTCCTCTCCAGCATGAGTTTCACACCCTCCCAGAGCCTTCAGAGCACCAACCTCTTAAGAACAGAGCCTCATGTTTATGGGTTCATTGATACAAGGAGTCATCAATTACATTTTGAAACTCCTTTGTAGAGATCCCTGCCTCTTCAACGCAGACCAACACCACCAGTGGGCTGGGCTGGACTCAGAGCACACTTACAGTACTCAGAATAATTACAGCATGGGACTTACTCAAGATCACAGACAGTTGTGGAGCTGATTTATCATGATGATTGTTGCTCAAGATGCTGTTCTTTGCCCCAGCACACAGAGCACATTAACTTGGTACAACTGGGTTTAAGCAGAGACATTTTCAGCAAGCAAAAAGTGAACTCTACCTCCCACAAGACCAAGCACTCACATTTAAGAACTGCCAACTCAGGAATGCCCCAAAAATATTTTAACATTATTTTCTCCTATAGGCTCCATGTTGACACCCAAACTTATAATAATTAGGGTGGTGAGGAAGCTTCCTCAGATGACTCTGTATCATCCCAAATGTTCAGACCATCCTCAGCCTCTACTGATGAACAATGGTCCCCAGATGATTTTGTTAGGAATGCTGGACAAAAGTTCATATTTAAAGAACTGGTCAACAGACAAACACACCTGCTGCCTCCAGCAGCCAGCACTGCCTTCTGGGGCAGGTCAGGCTACTTACTGCAGATTTTTTTCATTACTGTAAATAGCAAAAGATAATTTATAGAATCCCAGACTGGTTTGGGTTGGAAGGAACCTCAAAGCTCATCCAGTGCTACCCCTGCCATGGTCAGGGACACCTCCCACCAGCCCAGGCTGCTCCAAGCCCCATCCAACCTTGGACACTGCCAGGGATGGGGCAGCCACAGCTTCTAGCTGGATGCAGTTACCCCACGCTGATACCTTTCCAGGAAAAACTGTGCACTGCAAAATAAAGTGGCAGAAAAAAACAAGGTCCACCCAGCTAAAAAATGTAGGAAGGTTTCTCCCTTGTGAATTTAGAAGAATGGAAGAGGGAGGGAATGAGAGTTTCCAAAAAGCTGGTTGCAGATGCTGAACACTTCTCTGCCCATCTCAGATACAAGCAAAAGCAGCTGAGGAGGATCTCAGGATCTCACTGCAAGACACCAGGTGAGTGATCTTGTTCCCCCTGCTCTCTCTGCAGCCTGATGCATCCCCATAGCTGGCAGGGATGTGGGGCTGGAGTGGGTCAGGTCTCCATAGAGCCCCTCTGTGCCCTGACAGCCTCCTGATGGAAATGCAACAGGAATAACCTGGGTAGGAAAACCTTTTTCTCTTCCAGTTTCTATTTGCTTTACCTCAGCCACGATCTATCTTCTGACTTCAGCCTTTTAATTTTCATTACGCTTTCCCAGTTTTTCTCAGAAAAGGCAGATCTTTTGCTTTTATTTTCATCTCCACCTCCTCGTGACCCAAGTAGCTTCTCCCTTCTGCCATGTGTTCTGTCTGCTATTTTTACTTATTCCTTTCAGTAAGAATGTGCTCTGCACCCCAGCAGCAGTGAGCACACAGCCAGGCAGTGTGCATGGCACTGGCACCACAGCAGTGAGGCTTGAAGAGAAAAATCACGTGGGTTTTTATGGCATGTGGTTTCCAGCTGCTAACATTGCATGTCTGTAGCCAAATCCAAAGCACAGGCACTAAAACTGGGGATTCCAACTATTATTTCTATTCAAACATAGTTTCTTAGGGCTGAAATGCAACGGAGTGAACAGGAGCAGAGATGCCTGTTCCACACTGATGGATACAAAGACTGCTGCCCTGAAGAAAGAAATCAGTGACAAAATTCCTTCTGATTTTAATGGGACCTATATTTTACCCTAAATCCTGAGATCAAATGCTTAGAAATGCTCTATCTGAAAGTCACAGTTGTTGAATTTTGAATTACCTTCTTATGGCTGGAATGCAATCCTCTCAAGAGGCCCAATCTCTCCCACACAGGCTCTCCCAATCCTAAACCTCACCCAAGTCCTCCTAAAGGGTCTGAGGAAGAGCTTAACCAGTGTCATGCTGGTCTATGCTGGTCTCCCCACACCTGGGACTATCACCATGTGTATGCAGCTGTGCTCCCAAACAAGCTCCTTACAGAGGAATTGGGATTAAGACCCCTCCATAGTGGGAGGAGATGGTGCAGGCTGCACCTGACACCTGAGCCCCAGGTGGCATCATCACTGAAAAGGTATTTGAAGACATCAGGACATTCTCTATGTTGAGGTTGGCCTCCCCAATTTATTCCTCTCAAGTGATGTGTGGAAAAAAGTGCAGTACTTGGCTTTCAGTTGCTTTTGTTTCCAGGACACTGGAACATCTTGTTACAGTAGATCCTTAAAACGTTTTTGGTGGCAAAACTCTGCCCTTTGCAATACTCAAGCAGATGGAAGGATTTTCTCTGCCATTTGGTCCTGGCCCAGCCAGACAGAGATCCAGTGCAATTAGTGGAAATCTATTAAAATTCTCCCTTTTCTATATCATTCCAACCATAACAACATTTTCTTCTACACACCAAATTTCAGTCTGTTTGTAAGGATGTCAGCTTTACATAAGAATGCCTGGTGTGATACTAGAGAATCCACCCATTTTGCCTTCATGGTACTTTTAAACTGTTTGGCCAATTGTAAAAAAATGTAACCAACGACCAATGTATCTGACATATGTTAAATATACTTTAAGATCTTACAGGCTTGCTGAAAATGAGTACAGGCAAAGCACAGGTTCCAATGTCAGGGTGAGGCACAGCTCCACGCTTTCTGACACCACTAAAATGGCTGTGGAAAGGCCACCTTCAGCATTTACCTCTTTTTAATCTACGGGTGAATCAATCTGGAGAGACACATTTGTGGGAAAGCAGATCCCTTTTTTTCAGTAGCTCAAGATGTTCCTCAGTTCTTACAAAGAACCCTGCAAGTCCACATTTCACAAAAAAACAGAGAGGGTGATGGGCAAAGCCCAGGGTGGCGGTGGTGAGGGGGGGCATTCTGCTAACTGGAGGTCATGGCCTTTGCCATGATCCCAACTGGGGCTTTGAACAAAAGGGCAGGTGCTACCTTAGACATTCAAAGTAATTTACAGATGAGAGGGGTTGACAATGCAGCAGTTGTAGATCTCCTCTCATTACTTCTTGTAAGAGCCTCAGTAATGGAAAATGCAACCGTGGCACTGGGAGGACTCCCCAGGCAAAAGGTTCTCAAGTGTACTGAAAAAAAAGCAAAGCAAACCAGGCAGAGAGAAAACCAGCCCTGTTCCCAGGTTGGGTCCACTGCAAAGGGCAGTACACGCAGCCAGAAGGAGTCCCTAGGGGAAAAAAAATGAGCTTACTTACAGTGGAGTTGGCAGGCTGGGGTTTTGATGGTCTCTCTCTTTTGTTTGCCCCACGATTTAATTCCGTCTGTAAGAGAAAGAGCCCGTTGGGATGGCAGTGTGTGCACACTGAAACTGCCTGTGCTGCCAGCACAGGGGCCTTGCAGCAGCTGCCCTGATGGAGAGGATTGCTTGGTAACCAAACAGTACACAAACTCAGTCCCAACAGCTGGAGAAGCTCTTGGTGACTGCACTCACCTCCTGCAGCACGTTTACCCTGAGGGTGATGTGCACCCTGGGAGAAAAGAAGTGGCCACAGGGTATCCCCCCTCCTGGGCCAGGATGCAAGGGAAACCACGGCTTGGTTGGTGTCCACCTTGGGCAGATGTAGAGCAGATAAGACTAAAGCTCCACACCTTGCTGTGGATTTCAGGTCTGCTCAGATACTGAGTATTCAGACCAGCACACAGGTCCTGCAGCCCTGCCTCTGAAGTTCAGATTTAGTCCTGAGTTTTGCATTTGCACCACCTGAAGTTTTAAATAAACCATTCAGTTCCTCCATACTTACATTCCACATAACTGCTAGCGTGGATGCAGAGGTCTGCACATGGGTCAGGTTTAGATAAAGGAGCACAACATTCCAAACAAAGCTCTGCTTTGAAAAATGACCCTGAATATGGTCCATGCTTGGAGTATACTTTATATGCAAAGAAAAAGATATTTCCTTCACAGATACAAGTATTGCAATGCTATGGGAGAACAGATGGTTCCTCCAAGTTGATGTCCCCAACACCAGATCCTGGGTCCCTCTGCAGCAGAGGAGTCTGAACCCACCACCAGAGCTCAGCACATGGATTAACACCATCAGGACTAAACACCTCTCCCTTTCCCACATGGTCCCAGAGTTTCCAAACCACTGAAGGAACAAAGGGGGGAAGCACAATACTTTCTGAAGCACCTCCAGAACACCGACTGCACAGAAACCCTGGTGTCGTGAGCAGTTTTAGGTCCTTCAGGATGAATGATGAATTTATGAAAGCTTCAAGGGGGGTTGTTCAGGGACACTAACTCCTTCCACAACTGGCTGTGGCAGGACAAGCTCTGACTTTATGGCTCACACTGCCCAAAGATTGTTGGAATTTTGAGTTTCACCCCTCTCACCTTCTTCAACCCGCCTTCAACCCTACCTTGCTGCCACCTTACCTTTAGTCAGGTGTCAGCAGCACGAGGAAGAAAAAGCAAATCCTCCATTGCTCAGAGCAACATCAGGACTGACAGAAGATCCCTCCTCTGGCTCGGTGATAAAATTAATATATCCACATGGGTGTGACTGTTGCTCAGGCCACTTCTCTCCATCACCTCCTCTCAGCTGACCCCAGTGCCCCAGCTCATCACACACAGGGTGAGTTTTATTCTTTCTCAGTAGCAGCTGATTGTTACAAAAATACAGATTTTTCTTTTAAAAGGATTTATTTTTTTAATAGGAAGCAGCAGCTTTTTGTTTTAAAGCCACAAACTACTCTTTCAGTTTTGACAGGAGTCTGCTGGAGAGACATCAAGGGAGAGCTCTGAGGATGCTGAAGGGACTTGAGCATCTCTGCTATGAAGAAAGCCTGAGAGCCCTGGGGCTGTTCAGCCTGGAGAAGAGAAGGCTGAGAGGGGCTCTTAGGAATGTCTAGAAATATCTGAGGGTGGGCGTCAAAAGGATGAGGCCAATCTCTTTCCAGTGGTGCCCAGGAATAGGACAAGGAATAATGGGTTGAAGCCAGAACATAAGAAGTGCCACCTCAACAGGAGGAGAAACTTCTTGAATTTGAGGGGAAGGAAGCCCTGGCCCAGGATGCCCAGAGATGTGTGGGTTCTCCTTCTCTGGAGCCTTTCCAAGCCCTCCTGGATGTGTTCCTGTGTGTCCTGCCCTGGGTTGGACTGATGATCTTTGGAGGTCCCTTCTAGCCCCTGACATTCTATGATTCTGCAATTCTGTGAAACTCAGGGATCTACCAACACTCTTGAACAGTTCTTAAACCAAACCAATTTCACACATCTGCTGAGGGCAGAGGGCAATCCAGTGCTAGCCTTGAGTGACTTGGGTTCAATTCCCACCCCAGTGACACATTTCCTGTGTGAAACTGGGCAAGTCATCCCATCTACAGCCTGTGTTAGTCCCCAGTTCTAAACTGGGGTGGTTCCTCCTTTCACAGATGTGTTCTGAGTCATCCAGTAGTGGCTGTGAGGCCCTCAGGTCCAACGGGAAGGGAGAGACCCACAGAGACAAACAGGGAAGACATCCAGGAAAAATTTTCTGCTCATTAAATGTCTAGGGTTGAATGCTGTGTTTATTAATTTGTGCCTAAACCTCACGTGTCTGTGAGATCCCTCCTCACCTCTCCTGAGGACACTGGTTCATGTCCAACGAGGGAAGTGGACAAACAAAACTCTGCATTCTGCCAGCAAGACAGACAATGTCTTCTGCCAAGAAGACAATGAAAGCAAAGGGTTAATGTATCCTCAGAGCTTAAAAGAGTTTTTCCAGAAAAACATTTGAGTCGGAGCTGAGTAATTATTGCAAAATCTGCATATTTTGGAGCCAAACATTCTGAGAAATCTCACTACTGAAATTTGAAGGAAAAAAAAAAAAGCACCAAGCCCTGTGCAGCCTGGTATCACCAGCAGAGCTGGAGATGGAGCAAAGCTCTCTGCACCCTCCAGGCATGGGAAAGAGCATCTCAGAGCCCTCTTCCTCCCACTCCCACCACACAGCAGACAAGCAAGTGTCATCCCACCTTGGAGACCAACTCTCAGCCATGCCCCAGCCAAGGCAAACCCTTGGTAGAGTTTCAGGGCAGACCAACTCTAGCACAGAGCCTCAGGTGTCCTGCCCAGCCCAGCTCCTGTCTGCTCCATTCCACTGCAGGCAAACACTTGCTTGGGAGCAGGAGATTTCACTAAGATCATTTCTATCCTGAATAGCAACTTGGATTTGAAGCCAAGCTCCTGCAGAGAGACAGGCCATGCCAATATCCCATTCATATTCCTTAGGGTTTGTTGGTTTTTTTGTTTTGCTACATTTGTGATGAGCCCCATCCTGTTTTCTTGCAAACAAAACTGAAGAAAACCAAGTTCTCCTGCAATGGCTAAGGGGACCCTCAAGAGCCATTCACCACTTGTGACTGTGGAGAGGGACTGTGTGCATCACCACTGTGTTTCCTCCAGAGAACTCTACAAATCTCTGCTGCTCTCACTTCTCACATGCTTATTGGTGCAGGAAAGTCATTAGTAAACTAATATTTTGAAACAACTGCTGCGTAATGATTCTTTCAAAGTTCATCTGAATTGAATGCTCCAGCCATGCCAAACCAAGAGTGAGAAGCCAGCTCTTGGCAAGATGGGGATTCCTTCCAAGGTAATGTCTTGCAGACAGCTAAAGCAGTAATTGCCTCTCCCTGATAATATGTTCCCCCTGCTGAGACTTATGGTTAAATTTGTATATTGAGAAACCTTCCAAACCGTTTCTACAGAGTCTCAAACCACAGGAGTGGAAAAGAAAAAAAAAAAAAAAGGACAACTACAGTTCAGATGGAGTTTATGATTTCTGCTCAATCTCATAATTACTGGGTGAAGCAGTGGGGAATGAGGTTTCAGTCAATACCACAGTCCCTGGTCTCCCAGCCAGCAAGTTTGTAGAGATCAGCTGAAAATGGTTTTGCTTGACCCTCCCCTGACTTATTGGTGAATCTCAGCTGGGAGGCTGCTGTGCCTTTGCCCCATGGCCATGCCTTGCCACTTCAGTCTTGCTGAGCTCAAAATCACTGCCCACCCCCTGCTCACCTCTCCCTTGGCCTCCTGCAAAAACCCACTGGCTGGTGGGCAAGGGAGGTAAAACACAAACCCCAGGCAGGTATAGAGAGTGTCCCAGATTATATTGCTGGGTGAGAAGCAGAATTTAGCTTCAAGACAAGGCTTGTCCTTCAGAAAGCCCACACAAAGCCTTGACACTGAGATGGACTGAAGTCATTTTGTGTCAGTGGCCCTCGGGGTCAGAAAACTGATCCTGGGTCTTTCTATTCAGGTTTGTAGGAGTTGCCTGACTTGCTCCAAAGTTGGAGTGTGGAGGTTTATATCTGCAGGCAGTCACTGCTCTGCTCCTCCTGCCCTGGGGAACTGACTCCTCTCCCTCTCTGGTGACCTCCAGGGTTGGGATGGAGCAGAAGGAAGTGCAGGAGGGGAAGTTAAACAAAGAGATGAACCACAGTGGAGGTCAGGCTGCCAAAATGTTAAGAAACTGCTAAGAGGCCAACTCTCAGACACCTTGTGCACTGCTGCCTGAGAGCGTGGGGCTCCAGTCTGAAAAGCCCTGCAAGCAGCCAGCAGGACAAGGGGGTCCCAGCCAGATCCATTGCATCCTTACAGCCAGGTTGCCCTGCAGACCTGCAGCAAGGCAGATGGAGCCCAGGTCACATGAAGTTGCTGGTTTGCATGTGTAGGAGGCTGAGCTCACTGCACACACCTTGTCAAGCCCTATGCAAATCCATACCAGACCCAGAAGACAGCTGTGCTGCAGGCAGACAGCAGCAGCTGGATATCAGGACCAAAACTAATCTGCAGTCAACAACAACAACAAAAAACCCTACCCAAAACAACTACCAAATTGGAAACAAGCTCATCCCAGCACTTTCCCTATTCCATTTTTCCCTGTAGTGACACACAGCAAACCCAGGTCCTGGCTCCTGCTCCCACATCTGCTCTGTGCTGTCTGGAAGGGACCAGGCTTGGAACCTCTTCTCTGATGGACTTCAGGAGAGCCAGGAAGGGAGCAGGGAAGCCCAGCAGACCAGCCTGCAGCCACAGGAATGAGCTGTTCAGGTGCTATGGACTCAGAGCAACATAGCCCTGGCTGCCAGGGAAGAGGCAGCAGCAGCTCCTGGCTCTGCATGGAGCTGAACTCCTGTTCCTGGCTGAGTATTCTGCAGTGGTTTACACACACAGGTTTTGCCACTCCTGATTTAGACCCCACGCCAGATCTATGCCACTCCTAGAGGGTTTTGCTCCACAAGGACACAGAGGAATGTCTGAAAAAAAGCTTCAACTTTCCTCTTTTCAGATTGAAACTAGAAGTACCTCATTGGGCCTTCCACAGCCTGCATGCCCTAGCTTCTTGCATGATGCTCACCAACTGAATTAACATGATTTCCTATTTAGCTTAATTTGCATTTCATGGGCTTCCTGAGAGCAGATTTTCCCTCAGGCTTTATTAAAGAAAAAAAAAAAAAAAAGCAACATGTGTCATGGGCTTATTAGCTGTACTGTTTAACTCAGCCTCAGGTTGCCTGACATTTGGTTACTGCTGGAGTTGAAGTCATTTCACAATAAGGAAAATGAGGAATTTTGGGGTGTCTCATAAATATAAGGAGAAAGGCTTGCTTGGGGCTGATTGGAGAAGAGAGCAGAAATGAAGGACTGGAGGAGGGCTGGGGCAGTGAGCAGGTGGGAGTCTGGGCTCTGCTCCATCCTGACCCACAGAGAACTCATCCTCTGACAGGGTCTGGACAAGTTTGCCCTGAGGATGTACCTGCAGGACACAGATGGGTCAGTGATGTTGCCTGCAGGGCACAGCAGGTTTGTAGGACTGAACAAAACCAAATGAGGAATTTAGAAGACAATGAAAGCAATAACAAGAAACTTTTAACATGCAAATCCCATCTCCACTCCTTGATAGTTTTACTCTTTGAGATATTACACAAACTGTTTTTTGTCTCATTAACATTAAAGCAGAAGCAATTAAGCAAAATGCAAGAAAACTCAAGCAAAATAAAATTACACCAGACTGAGATTTTTGTACAGCCTCACTAAAATGACACACTGATCTTTCAGGCTGATATCACAAAAAGCTTTCAGTTCCCTTTGAATATAGAAGCATGGAGAAGAAATGCTACAGAAGGCATCTCTGTACCACCAACACCTCTCCCTGGGGGTGAAGGAGAAGGAGGAGGAGGAGGAGGTCACTGGTGGCTGTTTGCTGCAGTGCAAGCCCAGATCCAGGCTCCCTCTCCCCCCCGACACAGCCAGATGGGCACTGAAGCACCTGGGAGCATCTGCACCTCTGTGTAGTTCTGCATGCACTCCAGACACACAATGTGCAATCAACTCATTGCTTTAATTGACAAAACAGGAAGAACTGCTCAGGTTTGGGTGGGTTTGGTGTGCTGCCCCTGCCATGCCATCACACATCAACACCCAGGCTGATGCCTTTTTCTCTGATGACCTAACTGTTTTTCCTAAGGTCGTCATTCCTGCAAGCTTCCATAGGAGTTTTGTGTCCTTCAGAGACATATTAGGTCTGAAAAATGGGGTATTCAAGTAACATGTCCAGGAAATGGTACAAGCAGTGCTTTGGAAGTTCCTGCAAGATGAGCAGCTCAAAGGTGGCCAACAGAAACCCTGATCCAACACCTGAAGACAACACAATGGGCCTTGTGACCCAGCCACCTCCATCCCTCTCCCTGGCCACACAGAGATCTCCAAGGCCCTGCAGAGAGGAGGGAACCTTCCCCTGGGTTCCTGCAGCCCATCACTGTCTGCAGATGAAGCTGCTCTGATGGCTGCTCCTGGCCAAGCCCCGGGATGCAAACCAGAGCCCAGCTGGAAGCAGGAGCAGCCACTGTCCCAGCCAAGGGTTGGCAGATGTAACATCTCACAGACTGTCTGGATGGCATGGGGACACCTCTGCTATAATTCACCAAGGGGTGGCAGGTTCATTTCTGTAATATATTGCTGACAACCCCACTCTGATGTTCACACTTGGCTTTGGCTAACCTGTACACAGTTACTCTTTTCTTCCCTCCTTTAATGTTTTCTGGTTTATATTCGAAACAAGAAAATAAATCACTAAAAATCTATTCTGTCATTTCCCTCTCTGAGAAAACAAAATAAATTGAAGGGGTTTAGCAAACTCTTGAAATGTGCCAAGGGCTGCATCCTTCCAGAGTTTAAATGGCAGTGACTGGTAAAGGTGAGAGGCATCTTGAAGGACACCAGGAAAATCACCAGGATCACATTTGCCATGTACAATACTGAAATAAGCCAAAAGCAAGCAGGCCACAACCCCAGAGCTCCTCACAGAGACATGGACTGCCCAGCTCACCACAGCCTTCCCCACAGCTGCTCTCAACCCAACACATGCTCAGCAGAAAGTTTTCACTGAAAACATGAGAAGCTTCACCCTCTTCACACTGGCACAGGTTGTCCTGGGAAGCTGTAGATGCCCCGTGGAAGTATTCAAGGCCAGGTTGGATGGGGTCCTGAGCAACCTGCTCTAGAGGGAGGTGATCCTGCCCATGGCAGGGGCTGGAGCATCTTGAAGGTCCCTCCAACCCTGGCCATTCCATGATAGGATTTTCTCAGCTTGCTGCTTTTTCACTCCTCCAAAGGGAAGAAGGGAGGGATAAAGGCTCCTAAGGGATCCCCTGCAAGGAAATTTACCATTTCTTGGCTTTAGAAGATGTGGTGCTGACCCAGGACCAAAGAGGAGGTCGCAGAGTCCATCCTGCAGCCCTGCCTTGCTGAGCTGCAAGAGGAAAGCACTGATCACATATGAGGAGAGCAGAAAAAAGGCACTTTTGCCCAATAAACTGTAATATCAAGACTTGTGTGAATGGACCAATCTGTCCTTATTTCTAGTCTCCTGAGCCCCAAAACCCCCATAAACCAGAGCAAACACCCAGCCCCACCATGTCCTGGTGATAGGATGCAGACAGCAGTGCACAGCTTGGGTGCTGCTGCCCAGCAAGAGGATGGGGCAGGAGAGCCAGGCAGGCTGGGAACTTGCTGGAAGTTTGTGACTGAAATCTGAGGTCTGCTCATTAATGGTGCCCTTCTGGGCAACCCACTGCCTGACATTCCCACCCTGCTGGACGGGAGGTTTTCCTTTCAAGGCTGCTCCATGCTCCTGCCCCATACCCAGCGTTCTGGCATCAGGAGAGATGCGCTGAGTTAATCAAGTTCTGAAGTGCTCTGATACCCAATATTAAAACATAACATAGAAATACAAATACATGAGTAAGCCTTTGAATTAGGATGATGCAAAAACAGCGTGTAGATGGGGAAACTACTGCATCTGTCTGCAGCCCCTGGTAAGAAAAAAACCAAAATAAATGCAAAAAATCTTCCCAAGCAGAGTGTCACTGCCTGGACACAGCATCAATGCATGACTCTGTATTTTGCCAGTCTGTGCCTTATTTAGCCAAACACAAAGGAGCTGCTGAAAGATTTCTGTTGAAGTGACACTGAAAAAAACCTTCAGTGGAAATAATTGAACAAGGAAATTTCCCTCACTGATTCAGGACCAGAGACAATGGGGCTTTTCCTAGCCTCAATGAAAAGAAAGCCAGAAAGAGAAGAAAATGGTCCTTTTTTTTTGTTTGTTTTCCTACAGGCAAAAAAAATGAGTTTCTGATCAGTCTGGTAACCTCCTATTTACAGAAACAGTCTTGAATCATTAGGAAGATACACTGAAATTCATTTGTATTTTGTCACGTAACAGAAATGGTAGAGAAAAAAAAAAAAAAGAAATACCAATTACACACTCTGAGCAAGTGCCTGCCTGTCCCCAATGCCACCCTCATCTTGAAACACTTCCTTAGTAAAGATTTTGCTGTGTTTTCGTTACATGGCAGGGGACCTGGTAGCAGTCAGTTTAATTAACACAACTTTTCTCAAGATAAATATTTTCTCAGGCAACACAGAGCTGCTGAAACTCTGAGCACTGGCAGCTGGGCAGATGGAAGGAGATCACAGAATTATCAAATCCCAGACTAGTTTGGGTTGGAAAGGACCTTAAAGATCATCTAATTCCAACCCCCCTGCCATGCTCAGGGACACCTCCCACCAGCCCAGGCTGCTCCAAGCCCCATCCAACCTTGGACACTGCCAGGGATGGGGCAGCCACAGCTTCTGGGGGCAACCTGGGGCTCAGCACCCTCACTCCAAACAATTTCTTCCTAATACCTCATCCCAACCTCCCCTCTTTCAGCTTAAAACCATTCCCCTTCATCCTACCACTCCATACCCTTGTAAAAAGTCACTCCCCAGTTTTCCTGTAGGATCTACCAAGCAACACAGAACCCACTGCATTCGATGCTGCAGCTGCCACAGTTTCTCCTTCCCAGCAATGTGCTTCAAACCTCACTTCAAAGGGCTGACAGAAATGTTGTCACACACCCAGAGGTAACTCAGTGTCCCCAAACCACCAGCTGAACAGCTCTGTGCAAGCAGCTCCACTCCTGGCAGCCCCTGGTGCTCCTCAGAGGGAACCCTCATGTTTCAGAGCTCTTGTACTGCTAGGGAAGGCCAAGCCAAGTCATTAAAAGCAGAAATAATTCTAAATCAAGATATGAATTTGTTTAACAGGAAAGGAAGAAAAAACATGACCGAGTTTGGAGGGAATGTTGTTAGCTTTGTAGGAAGAAAAGAATCAAGTCTGGACAGTGTTTGCTTCCTTGTCATCACAAGCTCTACAAAACTCCCTTGTATGCACATACAAAAATACACCTGGTGCCAGGGAAAGGAAGGAGCATTTAATGGGAACCAGCATGTGTTTTGGTTAATTTCCAGGTGATTGGTCTCTTCTTAACAGATACTTCTTGTAAATGAATGTAAATATTTACACAGGGACCCCACTGGCTGGGTGTCCATCTATTCTGTTTTTTTCCCCTCATAAACCTGTTCCTCAGGAATCCCAAGCACCTGCACTCCCAGGGGAATGAGAGAAAACTCAGAGCAGGATTTTCCACATCTTCACTATGCCAGACAGGATCTCCTCCAGATCAGAGCGTCTCTATTATAAATCTGACTGGAATAAAATATCCATCAAAAATTCCCCATCCCTGACTCCTACACAAGGATGCAGCTGGACCAAATAGTGGCTCCAGCATCTACTGCTTCTGGTGGATTTTTGTGGAGAGCTGAGGTGGTTAGAGATGGGGAAGCTGCTCTCCACTCTGGTGGGACAAAATTGCCTGAGCATATAGCAATTCAAAGAGCAATTCATTACCAAAATGAAGACTTGGAGAATTCTGCTGGTGTCTGAGATATAAGACAGGTGTCCTAAAAGCCAATTTAAAAACCAAGAAGCCTGGTGCTACCTTGCACTTTTCTTGCCCTGAGTCTCCAGGCTGCTTCAGACAGTACCACATTCCTATATTTTCCTTCCCTTTGCCTCTGTAAAAGTCTGAAAGTTCCAAAGAAGAACACACTTCAGGATGCAGACCTGGAGTACAAAGTCATCTGAGTCCACCACAACACCTTATCCAGGGGCTGTAGGTCATGCATGGCCCTGGACTGAAGAACAAGCAGGAGGATCCACCCCAGAAGAATCTGCTCTACACGACTTCAAGCCTCACCCCACTCCCAACCAAGAGTGAAAAAAAAAAAAATTAAAAAAAAAAAAAAATCACAGCATTGGAATGGCCTCGATGGTCTTCATTTGGGGCCACCTTTAATACATCAAAGGAAGAGCTAATGAGTGAGACTTGTGTTTGCTGCATCTACCTGTCTGATTGTTTAGGGTAGATCCTTAGACAGCAGGTATTCATGAGAAGCAACACAATTTTTGTGACTGTTATGAGTATTTAATTGGCCAGTGGAATGTCCAGCAAAGGTATGGGCAGATGGAGCTGGTAAATTGAGGTGACATTGAGCATCACCATTTTTGTCAAAAGCAGTTGGGAAGTTACAGAACTTTTCCCATATCAAAATGAAAAGGATCTTATGCACACCTTAACCTTTCAGCAGAAACTGCATGTGCTGCTAGCATATCTCCAGACCAGATAAATGATTCTAACATATCAAAGCCAGAAGCAAAATGACATCTTAATGTAGATCAGGAGAATGAGACCACTCCAGTGACACAAAGCTCCATTTTCTAATCCTAACAGACTTATGGAATTTGTTTCCAATAGCTAATGAAATAAGGACCAGCCAATTATGTGTACATTTATTATTATGCTTCTAATAAAGTGTGAACTTCTGTTTAATTAGAAATGAGATCACATTGGTGACCTGAGACACCTTTAAAATATCTTTCAGCACTTCACAACTGAGCTCATCAGGGCTTTGAATTGCAATGGCATTAAGGAAATGATATGGAGGTTAAATATTGAAGACTTCAAGGCAAATAAATATTTTGCAAAGCCTGGTCCCACATCCCCAGAAAAGAAGGCGGATATCTGTGTGCCAAATCATCTGGGAAATCTGAGATTGTACTCCTTCTGCTGAGCACAGGGCCCAATGAAAACTACTTACGCTTCAAATCATTTATTTGGTAGTACTTTTAAAAGAATTAGAATGTCTTTGGCAAGAAAAAATGGACAAAGATTTAATCAGTACTCCCAACATGATTTTTTTGTCTTTAAAAGATGGTTATCTTTCTCTAAGAAATTAAAAAAACAGATCTTAAACCTGGAGAAACAAGATCCAGAAACCAGTCACATCCCTGTGCTTATGATCCTAAAGGCCTCCTGCTTTGTAAAGCCTCAGGAGGAAGAATGCTTCAAAAAACCCCACCAAAGATGAAATCTCTGACTGACTGAACAGCTGACAGATCACAAAAATCCATTGTTATTTTAATACAAGCAAGAAATTCTTCAAAGATCCCAACTAGCTATACATCAGAACTCCAGATTAAGTGACTGCTTAAAAAAAAAGAACAGAACAACAGAAAAACCAACACAACAAAAACAGCAACATAAAAACAACCAAAAAGAAGAATAAAATAACCCCAAGAAAACCCAACCAAACACACTTAAACCCATCGAGTCAGCACATGTTGGCAAACTGGATCTTCAGCCAGCATCCATCCCCCTGCCTGACCACGGGGCACCCCCAGGAGAACTGACAGAAGCTTAGGAGACTGCTGACACCCCAGTTGCTGTACAAATGCTTTGGGTGGATCTCATATCCCTCTTTTTTGGATTCACAGAGGGCTCTCCTGGTGTACTCCATAGTAACACTACAAAGCACAGCACTGAACCTTTAACCAGCAACTCTTTTGTTACCAGGCTCCTGAGAAGCAGCCATAACCACTTCCATCTTACCAGAATGATCAATTATTCAGAGCAAGGGCTTTTTGTTGGGTCCAGGGATGGATAACTACCAGGTGACAACCACCCTGTACAGAAGCACCAAGTGTTGGAACAAGACTTCTGTCTTTCCCTTCCCTTTAATGTGCAAAAATGATGTTTGCAGACAAGGCAAGTCTGACGTTGCCTCCAGCCTCTTCGGGAAAGGTTAAGAAAAATATATTAAAAAAAAAAAATAATCTATTAAGAGGCCAACATTCCTGCTATAAGTCTGAGCTTTAGCAGGAAAAAAAAAAAAAAAAAAAAAAAAAAAAAAGAATAGCTAACAGGCCTTGACAGGAATGAAGCAAACCTTCATTTACTGGTGTAGGTCTGGTTTATGGCTGCTCTGCAGACACTGCTGGCTCTAGCAGAGAGCAGAGACTGCCTTTCGTCTGCTCGACAGCTGAACAGGACAGTTATGTCAGTACAAGTATAAAACAGTGGGGGACAGGTTCAGGAAAGGTGTTGGACGAGGTTTGTGCATGCCCCTGAACAGCTGCTTCCAGTCACACCTTGTTAAGGAGGAGAAATGGGAGATCCCTCCTTAAGGAAGGAACCCAACAGCCAGGCCAGGTCTGGAGAAAGAGTTCTCATCTTTAAATAAACCAACTGAGAGAGTGGGAAACACCCAGGCAAGCTGGCAGCTACACCAGCCCTCTTGCAGGTCAATAACTTTAAAAATTTTGCAAGACAGTCATTAAAAGAAAGGAGAGCTGTGGGGACACCTGGGGACAGCAGGGGAAGCAGGAGAAACATCCCAGGACAGCATGGAAAGGAGCTCCCAGATCTCAGACCTTGCTCAGCATCAGTACAAACTCAGTAATTCTCTCCCCACCTTTCCTTCCAGCAGTGGTGGTGGTGCTGGGGTTGTGCCCCACGACGGGGCAGGATGTGGTCCCACACCTCCTGGCTCACCCACAGCACCCCAGCCCAGCACCCTGAGAGCTCAGCAACCCTGCAGAAAAAGACAGCAGAAGGGTGGCTGAGGTTTGCCCCCAGCTCCCCCACCACCTTGCCCGCTGGCCAGCAGCCACCCAGGAGTTTCAGTTCTCCACTTGCAGGCTGCAGGTGCTGGGGAGCATCTCCCTCCAAACCTCTCAGCATCTTGCACTGCCCGGGGCTCCTCCACCCTGCAGGGCTGCAGACCAGAAGGTGGAGCTGGAAGAATGGTGGAGACCCAACCTCCTGACCTGAGCTGGGGAGGAAGATGCTGAATCATCCTTCAGGCTTCATAAAGCCCCACCACCTACCAGACCTGCTCACCCGAAACCAACAGGGTCCAAAGCTGAAGGAGGCCAAGCAATTAATTGGCCATCTGTGCAGAAGCCCTCTTCTGAGGAACCTGGAATTATGACCCTGGTTTCAGCTTTGCAAAATTTTCCTCTTTGAGACTTTTGAATTCATTCATGAACAGCAGAATTGTGAGGGAGGAGAGCTGTAAACATGGCCCAGCTCTGGCTGCAGAGAGAGAATGCTTGGGCAGACAAGTAGCAATCTGACACACGCCTAAAAATAGAGAAATAAGCCCATCTGGAAGATATTTTTCCTCCTCTTAGGAAGGGTAAGTGGCATTCATACAACCAAATCTGGAGTATAAGAAAAGAAAGACAGAAACTAAAAAATTATCATCAAAGAAAGCAGGAAGTCCAGACCTGGGTACAAAGGTGTTAAATTAAAAATACAAGGACTGCGTGATAATTGCACAAGAGCTTGTTTGTTTTCACAGTGAGCTCTGCACAGCTCACAAACCAAATGCTGTGACCTGTGGGGACTCCATGGGTTGTTCTGGGATGCCAAGGCCTTACAGCAACAACCTGGTGAGCAGGTAGCCCAGCATCTGCCTTGAGAATTCCTATTCTTAGCCCTAGACTGAACAGCAAACTATATTCATGCTCACAAGGGGCACTACAGCTACAGAATTTCAGGAAAACAAATACACTGTAGCTAAGAGCCTTGATTTTTTTGGATTAAGCATTTTCAGGATGATCAAAAGGTTGATTTTTCAAAATGTGATGCCACAGTCTCACGGGGTCTGCAGAGATCCTCAAATATTAACACCAGGAGACAGAATGATGGATGACAAAGCCTGACCTGCTAAACACAGGCTGCAGAATACCTCAGACATTTCTGCATCCAGCTCATCACTTGCCCTTGAGCTTCAATATCTCTTATGAAAATAGCAAACAGCCTTGATTTAAAGACTATAAATAGTGGTAGAAGCAGTTCTCTAGTTGAGATGTTCCAGTGATCGATTTCTTCTAAGATTCTGTTCCTTTTTTCTAGGCTTACTATGTTTAGCTTTGCAGCCCAAACCCTACATCTATAAAATTAAATACCAAATTTTTTGTTGTTGTTGCTCTTGCTCTTCGAGGAAAAATGTCCTGACTACCACAAGCCAAGAACAGATCTTTGTGGGCCCTTCCTAAAACCAGCCATATATGTTGTAATTCCCTACCTACAATTACTGCTCGAGATCTATTTGGGATAAGAGAAACATATTTTAAATTTCGGACTTTACACAAACCAAAACATCAAGAATTCTTGGAAACATTCTTCTTTTCAATCAGCCTTCTATACATCTTACACAAACTTTCTAGCAGCAACTGGTTTTGTGGTCTGCAGAGGCTGACAGTGACATTGTGGAATGGCTTTCGATGAGCAGCAAAGGTCACGAGCCAGAAACCATCATAATTTTTTCTGGTCATTGAGATTTTATGGTGCTTAAGGTCAAATGGAAAAAAAGGAAGAGATTTCTATTCTTTGCCATCTCTTCGACATTCCAGTTCTGACATCTTGCTATCCATCAGCAGCAAAATTCCTACTACTTTTTCTGTAGCACCAAGGATTTTAAAATACTATTCTTAAATATTGCAAAGAAGAAAACAAAATATTTTTTTTCTCCTTAACAACTTAATAGCCACAGAGAATAAGTACCCAAGACTCAAAGCTGAACCATCAGCCCCTGCACTTTACCCCTTCGCATTCCCAGGCACGGCTAGAGGATGGGGACTGCTGTTTTTAAAGCTACTTTCTAGTGACTTAAAGCAACAATAAAACTGCAGGGCTGTTACAGCAATCTAAAAAAGTAAAGCTAACAGGGGAGCAAAGGCAGGAGCCGTTCCATCTGGCTGGCAGATTGCATGGAGCCGAGCTGTGCTCACTATTTTTGGAGGGACTGGGAGCAAGGTCAGCCCTTCAGAACAGCTCCAGAGCCACTTCTCCCTGTGGCATGGAGGAACTGGTTTACTAGATGACACTGTATAAATATTTTGCTGAGCTGCAAAAGGAGGAAGCTTCCCCAGCCCAGGGATGACACGTATCATGATGGGTTCCCAGGCACAATGCTCAATGAAGGCTATTATCCAAAAGGGTGTTTATTTCACATTGCAAAGCTCTTGCCAGAACACACAAGCACGCATTTTACCCCACGGAGAAACTCTTCCCCCAGAGAGAATGAGATTATTATGTTGGGATTAACTCCTTGGTGGTGGCCGTGGGACTTCCCCTGCTCCCTGCACAGCTTCAACCCCTGACCAAGCAGCACTGGGGGCACAAACGTTACCTCTGACACCTCCCCCCATCCCACTGAGCTAAAAACCAGTGAATAAAACCCTTAATTTCAGTTCAGACAAGCGAGATTTGGGCTGCTTCCACTTCTTCACTGGTTTCATTATCTCACCTGCTTTGATGCTCTGCATATGATCTCTTCCCTTCCACCGTGAGGCAAGGAACAAAAATGATCTGAAAGGGTTGCACTGGAGTGCAGGGCAGATGACATCAGCACCTGAAGGGATTTTACTTCCCTGGGGTATTTCATTTTCACTCTGATTGTCATTTTCTTAATGAAGACAGAGGAAGGAAACAGCAGGGTAAAAAGCCTTTATCCTTGCAATTAAAACCAAAACCTTCTTCCCAGCCCCAGCATGCTTTTGCCTCAATAACAATTCTGATTGTCTTTAACTGTCACTGCACTGGGGTGACCACTGTCCTTGAAGCAGCTGTTCCTGAAATGCACAGTAAGGGCAGGATGAGGCCTTACTGACCCTCTGCTCCTCTCCCTGCTGCCAGCTGGGAAGGTAACAAATTTCTCAAGCAGAATGTTTTACCCCAACAGCCCAACTCCAGCACCAGCCAATCCTTAGACAGCCTCACAAAAACAGAAATCCCTCATTCCTGTACTACAGCTGAAACACAGGGTGCTGGTGAAGTGCTGCATGTCAAGCTGGTCTCAGAGCCCAGACGTCCTGTTTTGCCTCCTCTTATCATGCTAAGTTTCTCTTTTTCCATTCTCAAGAACCACGCTGCAAGCAAGCAATGATAATTTCCTCCCACTTCCCACGCAGCAATCTTCCCCCTGTGAATTGAGTGCTGGAGCTTCATTGCCTCTTCCAGGAGAGCAAGAGGATCAGTGCTGAGTTCACTGCATCGTGCTGCAGGTTCATGCCACCACACAGAGCTCTAGGAAGCAAGAGGCCAGGAGGATGCTGCCATGGTCTGAAGGGCTTATTCATATGAGAAGGAGAGGAAAAGAAATATTACAGACTAGCATCCGACCCTCTGACACCAAGAGGGTTTTGAACTTAAGGAAAACAGGATCAGACCCTGGGTTTGTGGCATAGAACTTTTCATTTGTGTGAGCAGCTTTCCTGTTGTTCAGCAGGGAGATGTGCACACCTCCATATGGCCAGGACTTTCTGGCCATCTGTGGTACACAGAGATACCACTGAAGTCAGCACTTGAGTAACTCTCCTCTGTGTCTTCCCATGAAGTATTCGCTTTCTGTAATGCATTTCACAGTATCACTGAGGGTAGAAAGGACCCCTGAGATCATCAAGCCCAGCCCATGGTCTGACACCATCCCATCAGCCAGAACATGGCACTCAGTGCCCCATCAGCCTTTCCTTAAACACATCCAGAAATGGTGACTCCACCACTCCCTGGGCATTCCATTCCTCTGTCTGATCACCCTCTCCATGAGGAAGCACTCCTGATCTCCACCCCACACCTCTCCTGGCACAGCTTCAGGCCGTGATCTCTCATCCTGACACTCAAGTGCTCAACCCCCACCTGACTACAACTTCCCTTCAGGTACCTGGAGAGGGATAAGGTCCCCCCTGAGTCTCTTCTCCTCCAGGCTAAACAACACCAGTTCCCTCCTCAGCCTCTCCTCATCAGACTTTCCCCCTGGTCCCTTTACAGCCTCCTTGCTCTCCTCTGGACCTGTTCCAGCACCCCAATAACTTTCTTGAAGTGAGTGGCCCAGAACTGGACACAGAACTTGAGCTGAGGCCCCCCCAGTGCTGAGTACAAGGGGAGAATTCCATCGCCAGCCCTGATGGCCACACTATTCCTGAGACAAGCCAGGTGCCATTGGCCTTCTGGGCCACCTGAGAACAGTGCTGGCTCATGTTTGATTCTCAACCAGTACCTCCAGGTCTCTCTCTGCCGTGCTTCTCTCCAGCCACTATTCACACCACAGCAGAGGTCAAGAGGAGGAGAAAAATCAAGTTTGCAGTTTCCATGGATCAGGCTCCCCTCCTGTTCACACCATGTTTGGTACAATGTCACCCAGAAACACAACTGGGGTGCAAAGAAGCCTTCTCCCACTTGTGTTTTCCTTTGCTGATCTGTACCAGCAGGAGGACAGGACACACTGCCTGGTTCTTGCATGGGGAAGGAGCCAAATAAAACCTGGCTTCTAGCAGGCAGCCTGGAGACATGTCTTGTTAGCACTGGGAGCACTGCTGGCTGCATGAAAGCAAGTTATCTGGCTGGAGTAATGTCATGTAAACCTTACACCATGTCACTAGAAACTTTCAAGGTCGGCTTGGACAGGGTTCTGAGCAACCTGATCTAGGTGGAGATGTGAAGGGATTGGACTAGATGAGCTTTAAAGGTCCCCTCCAACCCAAACTATTCTATGATTCTATGATCACAATTCTCAAGGTATTTGGCCTTTCAAAGATACTTGACTTGAAGAGAACAACCTTGAGATCTTGCTGCTTACATGGACATGCAAGAACTGCTGTTACTGACAGTGATTTGAATACCTGAGGGGACATTTCTGTTATTTGGTCCTTTCCCTTGCCCTCTAGACACTCCTGCAACATCTACCTCCCCCTCACTCAGTATCTCTGGCTCTTGTACTTCTTCCCTGTAGCTCTGAGAGCATCCAACAAGTTTTAAATCTCCACCCTGTCTCCCAGAGGAACCATCATCTCTTTCCTCATTACTCCCCATAGCCACTATTTCTCATTTGGTGCGATGATGCCATCAGGTCTCCAAAGCACACTGCCCACATACAGAACGTGTTGTGTGAGCTATCAGACACTTCCAGGAGAAAGCTTGTCCTGTCTTTAATGTGACACTTGAGGCCTAGGGGAGAAGCCAACAGACCTAATGAGAAAAGTCCTCGTGGCTGCGTTGACTTTCATGTCTAATCAGCAGCTCACCTACGTTGTTTCACCCCAGGGTAAGACGAGGAAAGCTCATCTTCTTTCTATGAATCATCAAGAAAACAGCTCCAATTCAAATATAAAACATTGCTGTCACAACACCAACTTCTGCTGGAATTTATTTTTAGAGGCAGCTTAAAATAGAGTGTGTGTTACCTGGCTGAAAACCATTGCCTCTCGTTGGGTAAGGATGACCCAGGAACTGTGATTCACTCTCCTGGGTAAAGAAAGGGGCACAGCACAGGACTTCTGCAGACCACCACCCTGAGAGAAAACACTGTAAAAGCAGAAGGGAAGGGTCCAAAATTGGGCTTGGCACCCCTCTGCCAATGGAAAGAAAAACTCCAGAGTTTAAAAAGAGGAATGAGACAAAGAAGATTTTGAAAGTAACAGTGGGTTTATTGGTAAGAAGCGAAAGGAAAAAGCAATGTGTAACTTAGGGGAAGGGCTGTGGTTCCCACGAGCTGACCCCAGGTCTGAAACAGACTGTGTTGCAACGTGGGCTCTAGGTATGAAACCTCATTGCTGCTGAGAAGCCAGATCCTAACGTAAAGCTTTGAGGATGTATCCTGAGCTGGCACCTCTGGTACCCCTTCTGCACCAGTAAAGGGAAAAGGAAAACATCCCTTGGGAGCAGCATGCACCAACCCTGCAGACAGGCACCTCTGGCACTGTGGGGTGTCCTTTCCCTGAAACAGGCTCCAGCTGTCTCCCGACACAAGGAGAGGGCATCACACCCTCTGGTGCCCACCAAAACCCACTGGGGGTAATGAAATCTGGGCCAAAAACAAAGAGTCCTCCCCAGAGAGCCAATACAGGACATCTCCTGGGGCTTTAGGCCCTTTTATGGAAGTGCCTGGGAAAATTCCTCCACATGTCTGAATCCCAGCAAGATCAAACCTGAAGGATCCTCCTCAAAACCACCATGGAAAGCAAGGAAGAAGAGAAAAGATGAATGACAACAAAAGGGAAAACAGCAGCCACAGGAGGTTTGAAGGTGATGATGAAGAGATGCTGTAGAGAAGCCTCTGGTGGTGCCCATGCCTCCTGCTTGTGACATTAAACCTTCTCATTTCATCAACAAGAACAGAGCAATGGTCACAGCATCCACACAGGAGTCTTCAGAGTCCTTCAGACTTCTAAAATTCAAACTCATCTTTGAGGCTGAGAAACCTGGGTTTGTTCAGCCTTGAGAGGAGAAGGCTCAGGGGAGACCTTATTACCACGTTCCAGTACTGAAAGGGGCTGCAAAGCAGATGGAGACTCCTGATTTCCAAGGAGTCCCATGGACAAGACAAGGGGCAATGGGCACAAGTTGCTCCTGGGGAGATTCCCATTGGACACAAGGGGAAAACTTTTCACTCTGAGGACAGTCAGAGATTGGAATGGTCTCCCAGGGGCAGGGGTGGATTCCCCCACTTGGGAAAGTTTGGAGTCTCAGCTTGATGGGTGCTGGGACATCTCAGATCAACAATAAGATGAGAAGGGTTGGACCAGGTGAGCCTTGAGGTCCCTTCCAACCTGACATTCTGTGATTCTCTAATCTTAATATTTTGGCTGAACTTTCCTGAGGAAGCTCTTTTTTTGCATGGTGAATAAATAGGAAATGAGAATAGAGGGGTGAATCTGATGGAAAATTACCTCCTTTGCCAGATAACTGTTCTGCAACCTTCTCTATATGAGGATACATATGGGCAAGCACATATGCAGTGCCCCACAGTTTTGTTTTGTGAAATATCTGAACAGCTTTTCAGAAATAGAAAACTGCAAGAGAAAGAAGAAATAAAAAAATAAATAAAAAGGGGATGGGAAGTCAGTGGCATATGCAAGTGAGAAAAGATATGGCTTTTGGTGAGACACACAAATGGAAAATTACAGCAGGATCATTCCAGGGGGAAAAGGCTACGTGTAGGATGGGGCAAGGATGCTTCGCAGATGGAGTTTTGCCATAGCAGAAGGTCAGGAGCAGAACTAGGCTGCTGCCAGAGGGGAGATTTGGTACAATTCTCAAAAAAAGATGTGAGAAGAAATGTATTTAAAGACATTAGCACAGGGGCCACCTACAGACAGGCAACATGGGAAAGGTGACAAGAGAGGGATTGACTGACAACAGAAGACAGAAGGGGAGATGAATGGTTTTAAATGCTGGACATGATACGATCCTCCCTAAAATCCCAAACAGCCAGAAATTTATACATTGCACCATCAGAACCAAGGAAAAAATATTGCTAAAACTCCTATAGGTTTCCAACAAAATTCTTTAGACATGCTTATATTTCACGTAAATAAAAGCCAGACAAATAGATGAATCCTAATTAATCTGATTATTGCAGTAGTAATCATCACTTACTGGTACTGTAAGCTTTTCTACCCTCTCTTCAAAATTAATTCCCTTTGTGCACCTGCTTTTAACACCACACTACCAGATAGCACATCCAAACATTATTCCATTATGGTGGGGAGAGATTCCATCCACTCCGTGAAATGTAATTAATAAATACAAAACCATTCATATCATGTACTCTCTCCAGTGGTATTTAAGGCTCCCCCCCCCCAGGATAAATCAGTTTTATGTAGTCCAGAGGCCTTGAAAAGATCAAATTGCAAATCTTTGTTCACAGAAATTAATTTCTTCTCAAAATCTTGTAACTTTGGGAAAGACATACAGGTGACAGAGGAAGGGTCCAGAAATCATACTTCATAACTGATTACCTGTGGGCTCCATCCACCCCTTTCATTGTCATTTCTTGTTTAACACCAACATTTTAACACAAACAGTGACTCTCCAGTATGTTTCTGTCTCCATGGGCAGCATCTGGCTTTGCCCCAGCATGTTATAAATATCAGCTTGGTCTATAAGGCCTCATTTATCAGACCCCAAGGAAATTCAGAAACCATGGAATAATGCACCCTTCACCATCTCCACCAAAATGGGATAGTCCTGTGTTACAGAAATGTGGTGCCTGAGCCAGAGGGCTAAAAATCCAAGCAAAGGACAAAGAGACCAGCTAGATGGACACACAGCTGCTGCCACCCCCAGCAGGTCCCAACCATCACCCACCTCTGCCTCCTCAGTCTGGAAGTCATGGAACAAACTGTGTTTGCCTTCCTTCCCTCTGGATCTCAGCCCCAAGCACTCCTCAACATTTTCTCCCAAGGAACAAGGGATGGGACAAGAGGAACTTTTGGCACACCTCAAGTTGTGCCAGGGGAGGTTTAGGTTGGAGCTGGGGAAGAATTTCTCCCTGGCAAGGGTTGTCAGGGCCTGGCCCAGGCTGCCCAGGGCAGGGCTGGAGTCCCCATCATCCCTGGAGGGGTTTCAGAGCCCTGGAGATGTGGTGCTGAGGGACATGGGGCAGGGGGGGCCTGGGCAGGGCTGGGGGAAGGCTTGGACTGGGTGATCCTAAAGGTCTTTTCCATCCACAACAATTTTATGATTCTATGGCTTAATGAACAAATATATGCCAAGAAAAAGGGCAGCCACGAGGTGCAAAGGCAAGAGGGGTTTCCACTGAGAATGAAAGAAAAATCTCACTCTCTACAACTACCTGAAAAGAGGTTGGAGGGAGTTGGGTGCTGACCTCTTCTCCCAAGCAAATACAACAGGACAAGAGGAAATGGTGTGAAGTTGTACCAGAGGAGTTTTAACCCAGGTGCTGGAAGGGGCTGTCCAGGGAGGCGGTGGAGTCAGCATCCCTGGAGGTGTTAAAAAAAAAACATGTAGCTGAGGCATTTCAGGACATGCTCCAGTGGGCATGGTGGGATTTTCTGTGTTGATGTTTGGACATGGTGATCTTAGAGGTCTTTGCCAACCCTGACAATTCTGTGATTCTATGAAAAAACTTTAACAAAAACATAGGAAAAAGTGGACTTGCTGACTTCCCAAAAAAGGACAGCTTCTATTCTTTCAAACCCCTGGTCTTGTTCAGGAACTGGCATGCTAAATAAACTTACCTCTCATTCCAAAACTTCAAAGGGGTTGATGAAATCTCTTGCTTTGGGCTACTCATCACTCCAGGGAGCTGCATTGCCTTTTGCACTGCAGGATGCTGCCCCAGTGCCCACTTTCAAAGGGAAATACCTTTTGTGTGGGTGGCCAAGTGCCCCAGCTTTAGAACAAGTCTGTATTTTTATAATTTATCTGAATGATGAAACATAGTATGCTTACTAAAATTGCTGCTGACACCAGGCTGGGATGGGCTGCAAGTACTTCGGAGGCCAGGATTAGGATTCAAAACGATCTTGATAAATTGCAGAATTGGTCTGGAAAAAAAAAATAAGAAAAGAAAGAAAAAGATAGTTCAGGAATGATGGGTGAATAGTCCTAAGGCAGGAATAATTAACGACATGGGCACAAGGGAAATAAGTGTCAATTCACAAGGGTGTTTTTTTAAAAGCATCTCAGGATTACTGCAAATCCCCAACTACACAGGAGATGAACAGTCATATTTCTGTAATAAAACCCAACACAGAATCACAGAAAGTTTTGGGTTGGAAGGGACCTTTAAATGTCATTTAGTTCACCCCCCCCCCTGCAGAGAGCAGGAACAACTACAAGAAGCTCAGGTTGCTCAGTGCCCCATCCAGTCTGACAATAAACCTTTCCAAAGATGAAACATCTACAACCTCTCTGGGCAGCCAGGGGCAGCCTTCCAGCACCCTCAGCACAACAAATTTCTTCCATCATCACACTGGCATACATGGAGAAGGGCACTGCTCACCAGGGACACAAAGGGAACTTTTGGGTTCTGTAGCACTACTGGATTTCAAAAAAATTGTAGAGAAAGCCCCAGTACAGACAGCAAGAATGATCAGATATTGAGAAAGCACAGACTAGAAAAACAATGAAAAAATAGCATTATCTGGACCACAGAGTAAAGGTGACGGGGAGGCATCATCATGGTCCTCAGACACTTCAAGAGGATAAGGGAATGAAATTGTCAAGATTATTATCACAGAATGGTTTGGGTGGGAAGGGACCTCTCCAGGTCCCCCAGTCCAAGCCCTGCAGTATCAGGGACACCCTCACCCAGGTCAGGGTGCTCAGAGCCTCCTCAAGCCTCACCTTGAATATCTCCAGGGATGAGACCTCAACCCCCTCCCTGGGCAGCCTGCTCCATGGTTCCACTCCCCTCATGGTACAGAATCCACTCTAAATCTGCTCCTCTCTGATTTAAAACCATTGCCCCTCATTCTCTCTCTCCAGACCCATGCACACAATCCCTCTCCATCACTGTGAGGTCTCCCTGGAGCCTTCTCCAGGCTGAACACCCCCAGCTCCCTCAGCCTGGATTCCTGGAGAGGTGTTCCAGCCTCCTGAGCATTTCCATGGCTCTCCTCTGGACCTGCTCCATCAGGTCCATGTCCTGCCTGTGCTGAGGGCTCCAGAGCTGGAGACAAGCCTAACACAAGATGTCATAGTCCTAAATTTCACCAGAGAACATGGGTTAGACAGTAGGAAAAACTTCACAACCAAGAGAAGCACTAAAAAAAATGAAAAAAACTGTGGGGGCTCACCATCATCCATCAGGGAGGGGCATGGAGGAGCTGGGTCTACTTGAAGTCTTTATTTTGTTTCAAGGGGTCAAGCAACCCAGTGACTGACCAGCTGAACCTCCACAAGCCAACCCAACCATTGCTAATTAACTCCATGATGAGATTTGAGGCCATGGTCCACCCAGGCTGCCCATCCTCCCCAGCTCCTGTCTATCTATGCCAGCCAGGTAGGGGAAAGAAGTTATTATTAATATTGTGGATAGAAGACAGACTTGAGGAGACCAAACCACATGCCAATGCCACGTTAAAAGAAAAGCCTTGTCCACTGGTGTAATTTCATAATAATCTTTCTGCTCAGGGAAATATTCAAGTGTATTCAACAGAGCAGTAGCTCAAATGTTTGCAAATGCCCTGCTTGTGGCAGTACCTAACAGGAGAAGAAAGCAGTTGTATTTTTTAACAAATCTGCCTTCCCACACATAGGAAATATTTGATGGCAGGTGGAAGAATGCAACAGCACTGATTTCTCATTAGAAGTAACCTGCACAGAATAAGGACAGGACTGGAGGGCAGGAGGCTGATGACTGCTGAATGAAAGCAATATTTTTAGTCATTTTTATTGAGTTCAAAAATAGATTTAAAATAAGCTGGATTTTTTTTTTTTGTTTAACAGATTTAAAATAAGCTTCCAGTCTGGCAGGTGGAGGCTGCAACAGAGCATCTCACCTGGGCTGGCAAAGAGCCTTGCAATGTCCTTAGTGTGGCTGGGGCCAGTATGGTCCAGGCTAGCCAGCAAGCCACAGAATCTTCCCTCTGCCCACCCAGTGAATGGGCAATCCCTGGGCTGTGCCCAGATCCTCACCAACCATCTCCAGAAGCCAAAAGGGGCTTCCAGCAGCCCTTGCTACCCCCTCAGCAGCACTGAGGCCCCGCTGGCACCAGGCTGGAGATGAGCCAGGAAAATTCAGTGCCAGAAGAGGCATCGCTTTGAACTGAAGGGAATTTTCATTTTAAAGGGAAAGTTTAAAAAAATTAATAAAACAAAAGAAAAATCAGCACTTCAGAAGCACACAGTGATGCCAGCCAGCACAAAACTGCCTTGGCTTGGGGACAGTATTACTGTCACATCACTCCTCTACTGCCGAGGCTTCTCCAGGGCATCTCTAATCACAAAGAGCAGCTGATATGCCAATGGGAATGAATTCTGCCCTTGCTGATGCATAAACATCTGCACAGATTTCCTTTCACATCACCTTCGACAAGCTGAATCTCCAGCCCTTACCCCAACATAGCTGGGGAGCATCCTATGAACCAGCAAGCAGACTTCTGATAGTAAGTTACATCAGTCTGAACTGGGAAGCATCTGCCCCATCTGGGTTTTGAACAAAGAACATCAGATCAAAAGGAAAAAGAAAAAGAGGGGGAAAAAAGCAGCAGTCCAGGCACTTGAGCCCAAGTAGCTGCTCTCAGCCTCACTAACAAGGCTGCCTGCTTTCTGTCTCTAGGCAATAACTGTGGCAGAAGTTTGAACACAAGTTTAAAATTCCTACACCAGAGGAGGGTTGGGGCTCCCACGACATTTCCCTGGGCATTTCTGGAAGATGGGGGCACCACCAGATCCACCAGGCAGCTCATCACCCCAGCATCCCCTCAGCAGATGCCTTCAGACAGGGAAGAGCCATGCTGCTTCTCCCTTCCTCTTGAATAAAAGCTTGCAAAACCATTTAGATGGAAAATAATCTATTTCAGATTGACAACAGCTTTGTAAATCACAGAATCATAGAATGTCAGGTTGGAAGGGACCTCAAGGCTCACCTGGTCCAACCCTTCTCATCTTATTGTTGATCTGAGATGTCCCAGCACCCATCAAGCTGAGACTCCAAACTTTCCCAAGTGGGGGAATCCACCCCTGCCCCTGGGAGACCATTCCAATCTCTGACTGTCCTCAGAGTGAAAAGTTTTCCCCTTGTGTCCAATGGGAATCTCCCCAGGAGCAACTTGTGCCCATTGCCCCTTGTCTTGTCCATGGGACTCCTTGGAAATCAGGAGTCTCCATCTGCTTTGCAGCCCCTTTCAGTACTGGAACATGGTAATAAGGTCTCCCCTGAGCCTTCTCCTCTCAAGGCTGAACAAACCCAGGTTTCTCAGCCTCTCCTCATATGTCGGGTGCTCTGATCATCCTCATGGCTCTTCTCTGGAGCCTCTCCAGCCTCTCCACACACTTTTTGTACATCAGGGACCAAAACTGAACAAAAATACTCAAAAAAACCCCAAACAACCACCAGCCAAACCCAAAAAAAGCCAAAACAAAAAACCTCAAAACTAGTATAACAAGGAGCTGTCTGGCAAGTTTCCTTTGCAGAGACTCTGCCTGGGGATGGTCACACGTGGGCAGCTCTGCTCTCTGACCCAGCACTGGGCTTTGCATTGCTGCTGGCAAAGCTTCAGCCCCTCTGTCCCCACCAGTACTGTGCCCCAAGCAGATCTGCAGAAGATGCTGCCACTGAAAATGCAACTGAAAACACCCAGGGTCTTGATTCAGCAGCTGAGAACAGGTACTAACACAGCAGTGGTTCTCAGGAGGTTGCCCAGCACCAAGGAACTCAATTTCTGTACTGGCCATTCACCCCCTGAGAAGATAGAAAAGTAAAATCCACCATTTATGTTCTATTTCATCCTGCTGACAGGAAAGAACTGGAAAGGGCCTTTGCTTTTGAGCTTAATTACATCCGATGCTTCTAAGGGTGAGGGAAAAGAGCACTTCATGAGCCAAAACCAAAAAAGTTAATCTATTATACTGCAGCAAGGACTCAGCATCTTCAAAGCTTTCCCTCCCCACACCGTGAAGTGTGAAATCAGAGATTTTTTTTTTCCTCTTATTTTTTTTTCTCATTTCCTGCCTGGCCTCGTACTCTCCTAACAATGAATCAGGATTAATTAACATCAGTGTCAAAATTAAAATCCAGTCTAACCAGGACTTTCTTGTCATTATCTCGGGGCTTAAACTAAAGCCCATGTAGGGATGGACTGACCATGCTGCCAGCTTGGGTAACACCCATGGGGAGCTGGTGCTGTCAGGTGAAACCCACCTGGTACTTGGCACAAAGCTCCTGCTCTGGGGGAATTCCTGACAATCTCCTCAAATTCAGGTTTTGTTCTCCATGCACCTCTTCTAGACCCACCATCACCATTTCTTTTCACATTCCCAGTCAGGAAGCAAGAAGCCTGAAACTGTGGTCTGAGGTGAAGAAGATGCACTTTCAGCAGAAGATACTGCAAGCCACAAACAAGTGAAAAAATTAAAAACAAGTCCTGCAGTCTATGGTGCTCTGAAACAAGTGATTAGCAACTGAGAAGGAAATACCTCTGGATTCTTCTTCAAATATAATTCTTTAACACTATCAGGCTCCATATTCTCAGGTCACTCACTATCAATTAAACCATGAACTTCCAGGTAGTTTTTTGTAAGCTGCAAATGACCAGAAGCTCTTCTCTTTCTCATCTACTGGGATTTCTCACCTACTGGATAGTTGCTCAGCAGGCAACGCAACTTCAACCCAAGTTTTTCAATGAAAATGTGGTGTGAAAGGGTGGGACACAACTCCCCCAGCCACCTCCCTGCAGGGGCCAGGACATCACCCCCCAGACAGGCAGCTCCAACCTCTGCAGCCTGGCAGGGATCCATGAACATTCCCTCCAGCCCTGAGGAGGCAGCTGCAGCCTCACAACCACGGTGATGTCTTGATGGAAGACCCTCAGGAGATCTGCAAACCCCCTTCCTTCCCACGTTTTTTTACACCTATCAGACACACAGTCTTCTCCAAGGAAACCTGCTGCCAAACATGCCATGGTGTCTGGCAATTTCTGCAGCTAATGCTCACTGGGTTTATTTTACTTCTGTGTGGTACTTCAGAGACTTTTCAAGGTGTTGAAAACATTGCCTCTGCCTTTAGAAATCATCAAGAGAAGCAAAGAGACCTAGAGATGTGTTTGGGACTTTTAATTTTTTGACACTTCTGCAGAACAGAAATACTCTACTGAACTAAAGGCAGGGAGCAAGGCTGTGAACTGAGATTGAACCAGACACTCAGGAGACCTGAGTCCACGATGAAATCACTTAGAGAAAATAGTGTAAAAAAGAAATCAGAATCTCTTTGCTGAACACTGGCCTCCATCTCTGAGCAGAAAGCATCATATAGACAGTTCTTTCAGTACAAAATAAGGTCGCCAAACATATGCACTAATGACTCATTAAGCAACAAATCTTTGCTTTGTCTTCCTGGCAGTGCCAAGTAAAGAGCTTCACTTTCCAGCCTCAAAACACACACATCCAGGTTCCTCTCAAGAGAGAGTGACCAGAAAGCTCACACTACCCTCCCCACCCCATCAGCAGCAAGGGGGAAGATGAAACCCCCTGCACCACTCTGTGCAGGCATGCTGGGCTCCAAAGCAGAACCCAGAACCTTCTGGGGGTTTTAAGGCTTTAGCAGTCTGCCAAAGCCACCCCAGGGCAAGATGAGCTCTAGTTGGTGGCCAACAGATGCCCATCTCTGCACTGCACGTGCTGAATCCCACAGTATTTTCATCTCCCTGGACAAGAAGCTCCGACACAGCAGCAGTTCCTATGCTACGACTCTTCTTCAACCTTCTCATCTGACAGATGACACAAAAGTGCTTTGCTTGAGCAGAGCATCCAAGACCTATTGTCATTTTTAAATTCTGCTCATGTCACAAACCCACTTTGTAAGGTGCAGCTGGGCTGGGTTGTTTTTTTTTTTCTCTGCCTTATGGCAAAAAAACATAGCAATTCTCTGCTGTGGAGAGAAGTTCTGCTGTACTTTTGCTGGATGACACACCAAAGAACCACAACTGCACAGCCCAAAGGAGACAAACGGCTGATGCAAACGGAAAACAATGCAGCAAAAGGAAGTTAATCTGTAAGGCTTTGTTCTCTCAGGGGCTTTTTGGGGTATCTCCTTTCCATAGAAAGTTTCCACTACAGTTATTTAAATGAAACTTGAATATTTTTGTCCTCAAACCTGTGAGGCTGCACAGCAGAAGCTCTGCTGAAAATCAGTAAAGCAACAAAGAATTGTGCACAGGTCCAGGTTTTTTGGGCAGAAACACAGATAAAGCATGAGATGCTTTAAGGGCACACAACTGTCTGCAAGAACATGAAAAGTGAGAGCCCAAAGGTGCATAAGCATGTATATAGAATCATAGAATGGTTTGGGTTGGAAGGGACCTTAAAGCCCACCCAGTGCCCCCCCTGCCATGGTCAGGGACACCTCCCACCAGCCCAGGCTGCTCCAAGCCCCATCCAACCTTGGACACTGCCAGGGATGGGGCAGCCACAGCTTCTGGGGGCAACCTGGGCAACCAGGGGCTCCCCACCATCATACTGAAGAGATTCCTCCTAATAGCCAACCTACATCTCCTCTCTTCAAGTTTTAAACCATTTCCCCTTGTCCTCTCGCTACATTCCTGTGCAAAAAGCCCTACCCAGGCTTTCCTATAGGTCCCCTTCAGATACTGGAAAGGGATGGGGCAAAACAGGGAAAGGGAAGAGCTGAATGAACACTAGGAAAATCCTCCACCAACAGTCACCTCCCCATCACTTGAAACATCAAGGCTGGACAAACATCCTCCCGCGATCATGTTGGAAATGTCCCGTTTCAGGATGCAGATTTTCATTATTATCATCTCCATCTTGGGCTCCGAGGACTCAGACACAGCAGAAAAACTTCCCCCAGCATGAGGAGTGCAGCCTGGGTCAGATCTCAGACCTGAGCCTGGGCCTCTGGATGATTTGTGGACATCTGTGTGCTGCTGGCCTCTCCTCACCGTGCAGATGGATGAATATTAAAGCAGCTTTTGCTTCCTGGCACTGAGCAGCAATGTAGTGGCACAAACACAGCATATAAAAGACCAGTTCTGCAAAAAATATTTACAATCCACGTTTAAACCCTCCAAAGGGGTTAAATAACGTGGTGAGCATGGGTTTCTGGTGGAAAATGACTCACAGGAAGGATGGCAACAGCACACTGCTATGAAATATTAAACATAATAGGTCTCTCTGCCATGGACTGAAAGAATAAAAAAAAAAAGGAGGTAAATGGATCTGTGGTTTTTTTCCTGGTTCTCCAAGTCACTAATGGCCCTGTGGGTCTGTGAGCAGATATCAACAGCATACTGCAGGTACCACAATTTACTCGCTGCAAATTCTTGCCTGGCATTTAATTAAATTTTTATTGTGGCGATTCCCATCAGCACACTCCCCAGCACCAAACAGAACAGGCTAAGTGGATCTTTTGGAGCAAATGAGTCCAGTTTATCAATAAAATACCGTGGCTCTGAAAGGGGAAAAGAAAGTGTGTGGTAAGAGGTTTGGTTCTCTGATGGTTTTTTCCCTGCACAGGGGCTCTGTGGTGCTGTTCCCAGCACTGATCTGAACCAGCCTCAAGTCAGCTGTGGGACAAGTCCAGCACATGGATCATGTTTTTCTGCCTGGGTCACACAGGATTCCTTTAGAAGCAGAGGACAGAAGAGCTGCACTCAATAGTTTACTTGTCCATCTTGGGAGAAAAGCATTTTTATTCCAAAAAGCTCATTATTTGCTGTTTCATCTCCCACGTCACAGACCTTTTAGGAACAATCCTGACCTGGTGGGAAGATCTGGACACTTAATGGAGACTCCCCATTGAATTTATTGTTTGTTGGTTTTTTTTACCTAAAATGATGAATTCCTGCAGCTGCCAGGGAGCTGAAGGGACCCTGTGCTTTGGTGGATGAAGCCAAGGGACTGGGTCTGCTCAGCCTCAGACTGCTGCTCCACTGCCCAGACCTTGCATGGCTTCACCTGGGGGCACAAGATCCCCTTCCTCCTGTCCTGGGTGTTTTTCTGGTGGGTTCTATAAAAGCTGGTAAGTATAAGCATGAATTGTGGTAAGTAGGAGACCTGGCAGCTCTGGGATTCTCACACAAGTTGCCACCTATCCCAGAGGCTCTGGCAATGATCGGGTGTGCAGAGGTCCCCCAAGTGCCCCCAGATGCAAGGGAAAAAGAAAAGCCCACGGGTACCTCATCAGATACCTCCTCCTGAATCACAGATAGAGTGATCCCAAATCTGAGAGTAAAACAACACAGCCAAGGAAGGAAACAGTCACATCCACGAGAGCTGATGCTGGATAGCACCAGATTATCCTAAACCTCAGTGTCCTTCTACCAGCTGAGGCCAAAAAAGAAGGGAGGAAAGTGAAAAAAAAAAAAAAAAAAAAAAAAACCAAAACCAAGACCAAACCTCCTCAGCTGCTTGTATATTTAGAAAAACTGCCTGTCTCCTACCTGCAGACTTCATCTGGAAGCCCTGAAGCAGGAGAACTGAGGAAAGTAGTGATCTCAGACCAAGCTGCAGGTGATATGGGGTTGCTAAGAAAAACAATGGCAACCCCACACTGTCCTCAGCTGGAGGAGAAAGAGGCTTATACACACATCAGCTCCAGGGCCAGGAGGGATTAACACTGTCATCTGTCCTGCAGCTCACAGGATCAAGGAAAAGAAGCTCAAAAAGAAGCTTAAAACTACTGGTCTCTAAAAGATATAAAATATGCAGAGAAAAAGTAGATGTTAGCACCTTTCCAGAGGCCCATGGGTTAACAGGGGCACAGCTGAGCTGCTCTGCACAAAGCTGCAAACCTCCTCCCTAAAGGTGTCTGAGGATGCTTCACCTCCCTGTGCAACTACTCTGGGAAGTCAGGAGAGACAGAGCTAGAATGATGGATGCAAAATTAAAAGCTCAATAAATAATTAATTGCTGAGGTCATCAAATTGTACGAATCTGTCCATCTCACTCCCTGCTCTCTGGTTAATCAGAGGAGTCTCTGTTTCAAAGGGGGTGAAGTGGTCCTGTAAGAACCACGATGTCTGCATGCTGCTGCCATGGAGCTTGTACTGGGTGCCATATAAATCGATAGCAATAAATCATTTGTTGAATGCTGTGAAGACTTTCAGTATGTTAAGCAAACAGAATGCCTCCAGAGATCCCAAAATAAAGTGAGAGGCGAGTTGGAGTAACTTATTAAAGTCATTGTTAAAAAGCATAACCGCTAACCATCAAATATGTATAGGAGAGACAAAACCTCCTTTCCTCTTTCCAGTATCAGCCTCTGAAAAAAGAAAACTCTTAAGCACTACAAATAAAATAGCCAGCACACATGAAAGCCAGCAAAGCCACCTCACTGCCCAGCCACTGAAACCTTTGCTCTTCCCCTCCCTGAGTTTTGCCTCCATGGGTGATCTCTCTCAAGCTGGGACCACACAGTCAGTTTTTCCCATACATGCAATTTCTAGCACATGATGGTGATATTCTAATTGTAAATAAGTGGCTAATGACAATGGACATGAATGCCCAGAATGGAAGATGTTTTTCCCACAGCTGATGTACTGCAAAGCTTGTTGCATTCTCCAGAGACAAATGCTGAGCCTGGTGACCTGATGTGACCCAGCATGTCAGGTCCCCATGCTCCCACCAGCAGCAGTGACATGACCCAGTCTCTGCATTGGGTTGGATCACCTGCTTGACAATAAATAATTACACCCTCCCAAGTATTTGAAACACCAACAGAAGAAAAATCAGGTTTATTTCTATAGCTAAGGAGGAACTGGGAAAATGTAGCTGCTCACACTGTACTTTAGTGAGAGTTAATAGCTAATTTTTGCACCAAATGCCAGTGTTTCACAGCCTCACCCATGTGCTCAGGATCTCTGCTTCGTGCTGCACTGACAACATGAGTTTTAAAAGTTCTCCAGAAGTGTCTCCCCGATTTGTGAACAGTGTTGTCATTGTATCCATGTGGAAAATTCACATTATCTGTGAGGAATACCTTGCTACCAGGTTAACCCCAGCCCATGCTGTCTGGTAGAGTAAGAGAAGTAAAAACCAGCCCAGCCCTGATGGTGACCTGGCAGCAGCAGATCAATGTTCTCACCACTCTGGTTGGACGTGGGATGATGAGAACCTTGGGTTCTGGGGCTGTGTGGCACAGTGCTCCAGCTGGGACATCCCCTCCCATGCTGTGTGCTTTCCTTCCCCCGTCATTCCCCAGGAACGTTTCCTCCCACTCAAAGGTGGAACATGGATGCAGAGCCAAGGCGAGACCCTGAGAGCAGGATCCTGGCTGGAGGGGGCAACCAGAGTCCTCCCCCCATTCCATGGCACACAGGAGCGGCTCCTGCACCTCCACCCCACACCCTGCCAGACTGCTCTGCAGGGACAGCTTAGAGGAAGGCACCCAAAATTGTCTCCAGAGAACCCTCCTCACAATGAAGGCCCTGCAGCTGTAACCTCCTATTTCTCTAAGACAGGGCCCAGACTCTTCTGCAGGCAGACTCCACCTAGCTTCAAACTTTTTTTCCTCGTCAGAAGAAAATTTCATTTATTTTCTATTTTCTTCCTGAAACACCAGGATGCAACACGGCAGAGTCCAAACCCCACAGTGCCCCTTTTCCAGTACTCTCCTCTGCTATTTCACTGTTTCTCAACTCAATAAGATGCACAACCAGTAAAAATCTCTTGAAAACATCATTCCCAGTTAAAGTGTGCCCTTATGAAACCAGTATCACAGTCACTTGTTTAATATATTTCTCCCTAGAAGAACTCGCAGCGTTTCCTTGATGAACCCCCAAGCATAACAGTTTCCACAGTGATTACAGAAAAAGCAGCAGTGCCAGAAACAACACTGGTGAATGGAAACATCCCCTGAGCTGGCTCCCACACAGCCATCCAGTGCAACCAGGTTCCCTGGCACTGGGGCTGAGTCCTCACAGCAACATCCCAAGCACCAAACAGCCACTCCAGTGCAAACAGAAATAGAAATGCAGTCAAAATACCACTTTTTAGGTTAGTATCTTGGTGATGGGCAGGCAGCCTCTCCACACAGGCACACCACAGCATCACCTTGACCACAGATACAGGCTTCCCAGAATCAGCTTCCCAAACACAATATTAAAAAGAAAACGTCCCCTCCAGAGGGTGCATCCTGCCTGAGCAAAGGCCCCAGACCTCCTGCAAGAGAGGGAAAGAAAACCACCAAGAACTGAAGCATCTCCCAACCCCCCCACTTCAGCACTCCCATCCTATCAGGTTTTGGGGTCTCAGACAGAGGAGGTGCAGTTTCCATCCCTGTGAAATGTCTTTTTTTGGGGGGGAGGCTGCCGTGCTCCTGGTGTCACTTGCTGCAGGCTGTGCTGCCTGCACCGACATCTCTGCCTTTCCTCATTTAGTTACCAAACCAGAGACAAGACTCAGCAAACACCTTCCAAAAGCTGTTTTCTGTAACAAGTACCCTCAGTAGCTTCAAACCCTTTACTGCCTTACTGCTTGCAAAGAAAGAAAAAATAAATGCATTTATTTTTTAACCTGAACTTTTTGTTCATCTCCACCAGTTCCTGCCCACTCCCCATACCCCTCAGAGGCATCTTCTTAGCTCTCTGTCCCCATGGCTTTTCAGAACCCTCACCAGCCCTGTTTCACTTGGGAAAAACCCCACACACTGACCCATGTAAAAAAGGACCAAGGTGACCACCTTCCTTTGCATTAGAAATCTTTAAAGTACCTGAGCAACCTACTGTTCACGTAGGAAGGCATCACACTCATGTTAGATGGCAAAAATGCGTTCAAAAAGAAAAACAACCCTAAACAACAATGTCCAGCTTAGATTTTTTGTGGCAGATTTTGTGCTAGACACAGCTGACACAACCAAAGCCTCCCAGGATAGGCAGACACATTCCTGACAGTCAGTGAAGACTTCCTGCCAGTTCAGAAGGAATGGGATTTAAGGATTTCTGTCCTGTTCACACGCTTCAATTTTTCCTTCACACCTGCTAAGTTCAAACAACTTCAGCTGCTGGTTTACCATTTTGTCATCCCATCTCCTAGCTGTGAATAATTACTAATTCTGATGAATGCAAATCTGAATGCAAAGTATTTTCTAACTTTGCAGCAAATCCCCACAGGTAGGGGACAGATCAAAACAGGGAGGCAGCAGACTGTGTCCACGGCAAGGAATTACAGGTAGAATCTAAAAGCAACTCTTCCATGGAGACTAGGTCTAGAAGGCAACCAGCACCTCATCTGGGACTTTCCCTTAACTTCTTTAAAGACCTGAAACCTGCATAATGCATAATAAAACCAACACTGCAGGCTTTTTTTTTTTTTTTTTTTTCCTTTCAGCAGAAAACCAGCACAGGGCTGCCTTAGGGTTATGAAAAAAATCTTCACTTTGGAAGCTAATGGCTTTCACCTTCCTCACTTTGCTGTTTCTGAATGCAAAAGGAGCCATTCAAAGCAGGCTTTGCAAAAGCAGCCAGGTTTTAATAAATGCTCCTTGAATTAAAAAGGATTACCTCAGTAATGATCCAAACCATGGCAGTAAACTCATTAGCCAGTGAATCATTACCAGAGGATGCTCTCAGATGTGAAGATCCAGCCTGTGCTGCTGCTGGCTCTGGTTTATGGTGTGAGCAAGATCTTAAGTGATTCTTGGATCTATTTTACCCATTTTGACAGTTTTTAAAGTGGCTGCTGGGCCATCAGTGATGAACTTACCCTGCTGTAGCAGAGGGGTTGGTCTAGATGATCTCTAGAGGTCCCTTCCAACCCCTAACATTCCCTGATTCTGTGAAAAGCCATCATTTCCCCAACCTCGAGTGCTCATGAGCCCTAACTATGAATCTTGACCATAATATGTTTTCTTAGTTATTCATAGTCATTCTCTGGAGCATGAAGCACTTAGGATATTATTTAAAATAGTATCACTTTACTTGTATTTAGCATTTTTCACGCTGGTGGAAAAAACTCTGCTGTGTTTTACAAACTGCTGTGGAGGGAGTGTGGCAATGCTCCTGGGAGGGAGGGAGAATATTTTTAACCCCATTTTACAGAAGTGGGAACTGAGGCACATATTTTTCCACAGAAGGAGATTGGCCAGAAACACTTTTGAATTCTTGCAGGGTAACTTCCAGCAGAGATCCTCACTTCCAGAAGAAACGTCCACTTATTGCAGACTACAGTGGTCACACTGTGGTGTCCAGGGCAATTTTCTCACATAAACAGAATGGTGAATCAATGGGGAAGAGTGGTTTCTCTTCAGATTTTGTTAATTTTAGCCTGTGAAAGTCATGAAGGAAATACCTGAGCACTATGAGCAAATTTGTGGGAGGTAATTAAACACCCAGCTCAACTTCCCTTCCAACTCAGAAAAGATTCACGTTCTTCTGTAGATATCTACAACTATTTTTGCTCTTGGTTCTAGCCTGACCTTTCATTGCACTGTTTTGTTCCAAAGTCAAACACTCCGCATCTTTAAAATGAAGTTTTCCCTTTAAACATGACCAAAACTACACACAAACACCTCTTCAAAACATGCAGAGACCCAACAAGCTGCTAGTGGGTTCAAATACACACAGGAAGACTTTGTCCTGCCCCTACCAGCCCTAACATCCCCCAGGACAGAAACCTCCCAGTTGAGACCAGCACTCCAGACGGGATGCCAAGAGGCCTCAAATTTGAGTAAAGAAATCCCTTTGCTGTTTTCACACATACAAAGAGCAGCTTCTGTGAACACACAGCTCTCCTGAGAAGAGCCACCCCAGAAACACCCCTCAGCACTCACCTGGGAGGAGGATCCATCCCCAAAGCCACCAGGCACAACTTCTCCATCCTTCCTCACGCCCAGCTCATCTCCTTCGACTTGGTTCCTCTGCAGCTGATATCACAGAATCAAAGATTCACAGGTATCACCCAAGGAGGGCTGTAGTCCATCCAAGAGGGTTTATCAGATTGACACCCCACAGCAACAGGGTGGAAACTGCAAATTACCAGCCCCTTCCAGAGTCCTGGGCTGACCCAGCCCAGCAGCTGCTCTTGCTTCACAGGTGGCAGGTGCCATCCCAGAGCTTTCCAAAACTTTATGAAACAGTTTTATTTTGAATTTCTACACGACTCATTTTAGCCCCATCTTCAGGTTTCCTATAGCTTTAATTTATGTTGGTAAATCTCCTCAGAAAGGAACAAACCCAAAAAAACCTGAACACAGGAAACCCGTGGGCAGCTATTTACAGAGTCAGCGATGCCTCATGGAAAACTCTTGAAACACATTCCCGTTAGTGACAACCCCACTGCTTTGGGCCCAGGTCACTCCCTGTGTCCCCTGGGGTCCTCAGTGTCACACCAGGACCAGCAGGGCCTGGGGAGAGCCCTTCTATCCAACATCTTCTCCTGAGCATCTCCCAGCAGCACGGGACAGGAGGAACCAGCCAGAAATCTGGGGCCCATGGTTTTCTTCTTGTAAGCTCCTAGAATCTAAGTTTCACAACCTGTTTTGTGAACCCTGTACCCCACTACCCAAGTAACAACCACTCATTCTCCTTCACCAAATGCAACAGCTTCCAACCAGTGCTTCCAGCAGCAACGCAGATCTCTAAAATATTCAACCCACAACTTACCTTACTACCTAACTTGTGGGGAGCACATGCTGCCCCCACAAAAACTCATCTAGTTGGCCTTTTACCCCGAGTCCATACTCTACCTTGAGCTAGGAATGCAGCCACTCACAATACAACACCCCTTGGGTCCCTTTGTCACCAGTGGCTCACAGTTCATTATGATACTGATGATAGATGGGGCTATCAAGAGAATAGTCATACACCTAAGGATGAAGGCAGCCAGTCCATGTTCACCTGAGACTTAAAGCTACAGGTAATTCTTATCAAAAGTGACCATGGGTGATTATAGAATTAATGGCTGTGTCTATTTTGTGACTTTGGAGTCCCACATTGTAGTGAGCTGCCCCTCAGAAGAAACCATCTGAACAATGCAGAAGTTGGATTTCAGTCTGGACATAGCAATGTGGCAGTAAAGACATCAGGGAACTACTACACTGAAAACCAGGTTTGCTGGGAAGAAGGCCAGGCTCAATTTTATTGGATTCTGAGGTTTCCCCTCTAAACTGCACCACCAAATGAGGGTTTAGCAAACCCCTCCAGCACTCAGTGCATCTGAGAACAACATTAGTGAAGAAACCCAAACTTTATGTCTGAATTCATCTGGATCTAGCCAATTTTTGACACAACTTCCCTTCCTGCCTGAAATCTGCAATTCAAATGGAGAAGCAGAGCAAAATAACCCCAAGGCTTCCCAGGGCTGCAAATCCTGAATAACTGTTCAATGAGCAGGCGACCCTCCAAAGTCTAAAGAAGGAACAAGGGAGGATGAGTGGTGTGGAAAAGACAGCTTAGGATTTGGAGACTGAGGAGCTGTTGAGACTGAAAACCTCATTTACACAGTAGATTGTTATGTTATTACTGTATCATAAGGTTTCTCACAAAGCTGAAGATGCCCTGTGAGAAGGTACCAGTGGCTGACCCTCCTGCAGCACCCTGTGCCTGTGTGAGGAGATGGGGCACAGGCTTCACAGCAAGGAGGAACAGAGTTCTTGCTTACAGCAAGTCCATTTTGGGCAGGTAGGAAAACTTGATCTCACTCGTGTTTTCCTCTTCCTTATCCCTGCATATCCCTGTTGCTGAGCAGTTCCCAGAAAAGTGCCCCCAAATCAAGATTTCCATACAACTGAAGAAAAAAAAAAAAAAAAAAAAAGTTACAGAAATACCATCTAGATGTTTTTAAATGGGTTAGTTACTGTTCCTCTTAGCGTAAAGGCTTCCCAGAATATTTCCACACAGTAAACACTCAGGGATGGCTCTGCTCATCTCACTCAGCTCCTTGTGGCTCAAATCCTCACCTTGCCTGCTGCATGTGCAGCCCCTTGTCACCTTCTCAGAAAGCTCAGAATGTGGACAGTAAGCAAAAACCAGAAAACCAGTGCTGCACAAGCCACTCACTACCTCGGGTGGAGGGGCCCAGCTTGGCTCAGGGCTTTGCAAAGAAAATGAGGCAATGTAAAGGATAAAGAAAATTCATAGCAAATGTTTTTTGAATGACTGAATAATCCCCTACTTTCTTTAACACAAGGCCTCCCCAGCACACAATGCAGCTTTTGATGCTCATTAAAAGGTTTACCTTATGCAGGCATGTAATTAGAGCCAGGCAGGATAAAAATCTCCCTTCTGATTACTGCATCACCTATAGAGACCGAGATCCCAGCTGAGGGTGCTGAGCCAGTCTGGGAAATACCATTTTTCTTGAATTCAAGTCGTGGCATGCACAGCAGGAACAGGGATCACAACTCTTGCAAGGTGGTCTCGGCAGAGCCCAGGAGAGGGAGCACCAGTGAGAAATCGGTCCGGATTAACAAGTGAAAGGTGGGAAGAATTCAGCAAGTGTAATGGGCAGGGTGGAAAAGAGAATAAATATTTCCCTGCATCCCCACCGGCCCGGTGACTGCAGATCCCAGCAGAGCTATAAAGATCTACTAACAAGCAGTCTTTTGAAAATCAAAGACAGTGGTGTTGAATGTATATTTTATATAAATTGCTTTCCTGTTCAGAGGACTTCCCCCACTTCTCCCCCCTCCCCAAGTTTGAACCTCCTTGCCAAGAAACCAAACGCTTTAAAGCACCTCCGAACCGGCGAGTCTGCGGAACCCTTTTTGAATCATAGAATCAGCCGGGTTGGAAGGGACCTCAGAGATCATCAAGTCCAACCCTTGATCCACTCCCCCTGTGGTTCCCAGCCCATGGCACTGAATGCCACCTCCAGGCTCTTTTTAAATATCTCCAGGGATGGAGAATCCACTGCTTCCCTGGGCAGCCCATTCCATTGCCTGATCACCCTCTCCGTAAAGAAATTCTTTCTAATATCCAACCTAAACCTCCCCTGGCACAACCTAAGACTATGTCCTCTTGTTTTGTTGAAAGTCGTCTGGGAAAAGAGCCCAACCCCCCCCTGGCTCCAGCCTCCTTTCAGGGAGTTGTAGAGAGTGATGAGGTCTCCCCTGAGCCTCCTCTTCTCCAGGCTGAACACACCCAGCTCCCTCAGCCTCTCCTCACAGGACTTGTGCTGGATCCCTTCACCAGCCTGGTTGCCCTGGTTCACCAGCCTGGTTGCATTCAAAATGTGCAGCCAAACGTGGCCAGGAGTTGTGACAGCAGAGCTCCTCCGAGCAGAGAGTCAGCAGGACCCTGGGAGATGAGGGGGGAGAGGAGGGAGCCGGGGGGAAGGCAGCTTTCCTCCAGCCACGGAGCCACCCGACGTGGCCCTGGGACTTTGCCGGTGACGTCGGGCAAGGGAGTTCCCAGGAGCCCCTCAGCAATGAGCAGTCACCCACTCGGGGGGGGCCCACGGTGATTTCCCAGCCGGGATGCACTTCCCTCCTTTCTCCGATTACTGCTAAACCACCCATGGCAGCGATGCCTTAGCCCCGCAGCTCAGGAAAGGTTTCTCAACAGGGCTTTTGTTGTTCACTTCAGCATAAATATTCTTTTCGAAACCGTTTCTCCGGGGACCCGCCCCGCCGGATCCCCTCAGTAGTTCCCCACATCCGATCCCGCTCGCACACGCTGCACACCACGCAAGCTGAACACTGAGCTATTCTGTCGATGGCTGCTGTATATTTTTCAAGAGCAAACTCCAAACATTTCAGAGTTTACTCGCCCCCCCACTCCCCGGGCTCCTCTCTTCTCTGCCCAGCTGTGAGAACAGGATTCTGCTCAGATGGGAAAACCAAACCAGCAGAGGCTGAGGCCCCAGCTCTGCTTTTTGAGCCGCATGTGCACCTGGGCAGCCACTCATCGGGGCGGGGGGGGAAAGAAATCTTCTGAGGGTCCCTTGTTAGGATGCTAAAAGCACAGTGGAGAAGCTGCAGGGGGAGATACAAACGTTTCTGATCTGGATGCTGCCTGACACGAAGAAATTAATAGTGCCCACTGTGGGTTAGGATGAAAATGGTCACAGTGAAAGGTTTCCCTTCCTGCTGCCAGAGCTTCCCTAGGAGAGGAGAGGGCTCCTCTAGGGAATTTCTCAGGGGCTGCACCACACCTCTGCGTGTCCTGAATGTGTCCCAGAGGACACAAAGCCCAGACCTGCTGCAAGCAGTTTGGTGGTCACACATTCATTAAATAGCAAACTAATAACTTCTGGAAGTTTTCCCTTTTACACACAGTTTACACAAGACCTCTACAGGTTTTGTTTTCCCTTTCCTTAATAAGGACTGCAGCCAATCCTTCCCCAGTCTGAGAAGCCTGACAGCAAGCCTTGGAGGCAGAAGACTTTTCTTCTCAGAAGCAAGTCAGGACAGCACAACAACCCCCCCAATCTCCTACACCAGTATCTCTGCATCCTCCACTGAGGGATACTTCTCCAGAGATGGAAGAATCCTGTTTCCAGGACCCTTTCAGCTAGACCTGTCCACTAAGAAGGGGAAGGCAGGAAGCAGATGGGGACAACGAGACTCACAAAGTGGGCTCTGGAGCCTCCTGATACCTATCAGCCAAGTAAGAACCACAACATCCCACCCCACACAAATCCCACCTACTCTTACTGGGAAAACACTCTGATTTCATTGTCAACTTTTTCCTGCAAGAATCAGAATGAACAGTTTCAGAGACTGAGAGAAAAACCTGATGGCCCCCAGCAAGCACAAACAGCTCCCCACAGGATGGCTGAAGCCAAATAAAATAAGAGAAGGGGGAGTTCAGCTGAAAGGGTTATCAGGACATCCAGACTGTAAAGGTTAACACTGGCTCTGCACACTGACACTAATAATGTCCCAACACGAAGGAAACTAAACACCTGTAAGCTACAGGTTACCCTCCAGCAGCAGAGCAGGGTTTGGATTGTATTGCTCACACCATAAATCCCTGTGTCAGCTGTCCCAGCCATTTCCACTCGCCAGAGGGTAACTGGGTAAAAGTGCCGGGTGTTTGCACCATGGTCAGGGCCAATTAGCTAAAAAAAAAAATAATGAGAAGGGGGTGGTGGGAAATAAAAGAATGCACAGTGCCTTTTTCCGGAATAACACTCCATATATTTGCATAGAGCAGTTCAGCACGTTTCTGCATTTCTGATCACACCTCTGGGTGCATCAAAAGAGTTATTAATTTCCATCGAGGAGGATTAAGAAGCTTAAATCGTTAGCACTCATTTACTCAGACTTAATGCATTTTTAACGCTGTCTCGTTTCCTGGTGATGTGCTAATCAGCAGCAATAAAATACTTAAAAGAGATAAAACACCCAAAGGGTCAGCCCTAGGTAGAGGGTCTCTTTCTGTGCAGCCAACAGCTTCAGCCCCTCGCCTGCCTCCAGAAGCCCAGCAGGGATAATCTGGGACTCTGGGCTGGGGCTCTCAGCTTGGGGGAGCTCCCACAGGGATTTTCCCAGCACAGCTTCTGGCTGCCATCACGTGTCCACCAACCTCCAGCTCCTCACTTGCTTTCCTGTACAAGTGATAAGGAGGAAATCCGTCCCAGACAGACAGACAGACAGACAGCTTACCCCAGCTGCAGGCAGTGCAAAGCCCGCAGCGGGCAGGGCGTTAATTAGAGGTGGCCTCCAATTAAGAGCCGAGCTGCAGTTGCCAGGGCAGGCAGCGGGTCAAGAGCAACAACCCCTCGGAGTGGAGAGGAGAAAGGAGCTCAGCATCCCCTAACTCCTGGTTACTGCACTCACCTCACCTGCCCGGCTCTTACCGGGGCTTTTCATGACACCTCAGCGGCTTAGCACTGACCGCGGCCGATACAAGAAAAAAATAAAAATAATAAAAAATCTATATATTATAGAGATATTTTTAAAGCACCTTCCCCCAGGGTGGAATGGAGCCCCCAGCCCTTACCTGCACTTGCCCCCCTTGCTGCAGCCGCGGCTCTCCCATGGCTCTGCCCGCGGCGAGGCTGGGACCCTGGGGCTCCAGGGGGATCTTCTGCCGGGCTGCAATAGAAAAAGGTTAGTTTAAAGCTCCTTATTTGGGCAGTGATGTCAAGGGAAGTTGTTCAGGCAGCACCACCCCCTTTTTCCATTCACTACACATTGTTTCCTGTTGTCAACCAGCTGCTGGGGCTTTCGGCACAGACAAGGGAATCCTTCAGCTCCGGCTGCCCCCGCCGGGGATGGGGGGGGGGGGAGCAGCAAAACTCCCTCGGGCTGGAGCAGAGGAGCGGGGAGGAGATGGGGTTGGTGTCCCTGGTGTCCCCTCCCCGCCCTGACAGGGTTTTCCACCCCTCAGAGGCTCGGTGCCTGCGGGAGCTGCCGGGGTGCTGGAAGGAGGGGACCGGACCCAGGCTGCCCCGACGCCGGGAGGATGGAGGGGGGGGGACCTGGCCCGGGGGGGGGTTCGGCGGTTCCAGAGGTGCCCCCCGCCTCCTTTCTCTCGCCATCCTCCTCCTCGTCCCCTCTCCGTCTGTCCCCGCTTTTCCCCCCTGCGGGGCAGCCTTTCCGCCGGCTTCGGGAGCGGGAGGGGGGGGACTCCGGACCCAGGGAAGAAAACCCCTCCTCCCCCAAAAAACAACCAATAAAAACCCTAAAAAACAAAATAAAAAAAAAAAAAAACAACCAATCAAACAAACAAAAACCCCACAAAACAAACCAAACAACAACAACAACAAAACCCAACACCAACCCCACAGTCGCACCCCGTAGGGTTGTGTGGGGCGGGGTTTTTTGGGGTTTTTTTGGTTTTGTTTTGTTTTGGGGTTTTTTCCCAATTTTTTTTTCTTCCTTCCTCAATGATCACTGCTGTAACAAGCCGAAAGGCCGAGCCCTTGCGCTAAAAAGGGGGAGACAAAGTGCTCCTTTCCACGGCCACAAGCAAAACCATCAGCCTGGGCAACCCTCGGTTCGTGTCCCTCTTCAGGGGGGGTGGGAAAAGGGCTCCCGGGTGTTTGTCCCGGTTCCGAGGACAGCGGGAGAACCCAGGCAGGCAGCTGGCATGAACCGGGCTGGGGGGGGAGGTTTAAGAATATCCTTGTATCCCAGGCTGTGTTTACATTGAAAATAGATTGGCACATTCAGCAAAATGTTTCGAGTTTCTTCTGTAGCTGATAGAAGTGCGACTGGAGGTAGGGGGTTACTGGCAAAAAAATGAGAGCTCTTGCCAAGGTTACTTACTTTGCTCTGCTCATCAGTGTATACTGGATAACTGATGGCCACTCCAGGGTGGAACCCGGTAAAACATTCTGTGGGGAGAGAAGCTACACCCCAGCAAAACTGCAACTCAGCTCTCCTTTTCTAATGCAGCACAAAAAAAAAAAAAAAAAAAAAAAAAAAAAATTAAAAAATCACTATTTAAAAAGAAAAACAAACAAAGCACCCCCAGTCCCCCTACTATTACCAATCCTGTTGCTCCTATCTGTCTCCAGACCTTAAAAAGTCAGAGCTGTAGCTTAAAGATGAACTAACAAAGATGTGTGGCCTCTGTTACGGGAAGAAATGTAGCTGGATGTGTTTTTTTGGGGGTGAACATCAACAGAGTGGTTATTTCACTCAGAAAACAGCATGTTGCTTTTCAGGAAAATTCGGGATTGGAGACCTGTTACTGAAACATCAGCCTGGCCCATCCCCAGCCAGCCACAGAGCAAACTCCATGTCACCTGCATCCCCGAACTGTTCTTAGTGCCAAAAATAAGAAGAAAATCCCATGTAACACATGCTCTTTCTTGGAGCGTGTTATTGCCTCAATAGCCCAGTTTCACACCCAATTTCAGCTTCTCTCACTTCGGGCAGAAATGAGAATTAGGAGCATGATGTAAAAACACTTCATGGTTTTATTTGTTTAATTTTGCTCCCATGCTCCCCCCCTCTCCCTCAGCCTGAGTCACTTTGGTGTCAGCAGGTGCAGTTGCTTAAGGTCCTTCAGGAATTGCACAGATGGAGTCAGACACGGGAGAGGCTGATGGGCCCACAAGGACTCTCAGCCAGAGCACGTGGAGTGGCCTCTGCCCTCCCAAACCTCCCTCAATAAACACTGGAATTGGGTGTGTTTTCCCCTCAAGCTGTGATGAAAAAGCCACTCTGTCCCCTCGGTGGGGTCACAGCCCCAGCTGCACATCCTGGCCACAGCAAGATTGCAGCTGGAGCTCTGCACCAACTGACTGATGGGCCAAGAGCAGTAAAAGCAGTTTGTCACCTAAAGGCCACCCAGGTGGAGCAAGGGGGACTGTGGTGATGGAAGGGATTGGATGTGGCAAAGCATCCCCTTTCTTCATCCAACTGGACTCGAGTATTTGGACAGACACATAAGGAATGAAATAGAGCACACCAGAGCATGGACAGAAGTGCAAAGAGCCCTAATTAGAAGTCAAGCAGCCACCACCCTGGTCTCATTTACACCATGCCACAGTGGGCAAAAATCAGTTCCACATCTCAGTAATTTTGTAAGCCTCAGACTCCAGCAGCAGCCTCCTGACGGTTGTGATTTTACCAGGCCAGACAGACAGATCATCTCCTCTGGACACATCTACCATCTTCCTTCATTTTTTTTTTTAAACATGGAGATGAACTGGTGGTTCCTCAGGCTGTGAAAAGCAGTTATTAAAACACCACCTTCCAGTCTGAAAGCTGAGAGAACCTGTGTGCCTGAGAGAGGCTTCAGCACCTCTGCCCTGATAAACTTGCTCTCCTTCCAAGAGAAGCCCCAGGAATTCATGAAAAGAGCAGCAAGGTGCTAGTGTTGCTTTTCAAGCAACACTTGTGTTGCCCACACAGTACCAAATGTGGACACGTTAGATTTTCCTTTAAAAAAAATAAAGATTTTTAGAATGTATTTTTAACCAGCATCCTTGACTCTGCCTCTCACAGCAAACACCCAAACCCTCTCTTTCTAGTTATGGAGATCCATCTCTGTGCTCCAACACCCAAAAACCTCGAGGTATTTTTCCCCTGAGCAGTACAAACATGGCCATTCAAGGCAATTAACACAAAGGTGTTTTCTCGGGAATGGTTTTTCTTAGGTGGAAGAGTGTGGTTTGGCTTAAATGAGAAAATGAAGGAAGGGACAGATTCCCCTGAGACTCCTCTCCCCACTGCAGGGGCAGGAACACACGGGGTTAAGTTCAGGCCATGCTGGGCAATTCTGTGGAAATCCTTTGTTAGAAATCAGCATTTAGTCAGGAAAGGGTGGTCTGGTCTGCAGGTAAAGGATGGTTCAAACAACCACATCTCCCTCAAAGGTCAGGCTCTTTTCCTCCCCTGAGTGTTCAGACTGGTTCTGCTCACCCATCCCTCCTCACCTCACTGTGGCCCACAGTGTGCCAAAAGCTCCAAATTACTGGCTGCCAGAAAAGGCCTCTCTGAAACTATTCTCATGTCTTTTTGTTTGTTTGCTTTTTAGCTCTGTTAGTTTTTCCATCATCCCTGCTCTGTGCGGGAGGGTGCTCCAGAGGAGCCTCAGTGCTCACACACTTCCAGTGGGTCCCTAACTCCTCCATTTCTTCCATGCTGCTAAAATCCATTACCAGAAGCTGAAAGCACAGCCAGGACTCTCAGCTTTTCCCAATACATGAAAGCTGCTGTTTGAGGAACCTGATGGGAAAGAAGGTTCCTCAGAAGTGGGAATCAGGGAGTTTGATTTCAGTTCTCCCACAGATTTGCTACACAGCTATCAACATGTCTCTTCACCTTCTGTGTCTCTTCCCATCCACTGAAACTGTCTGAGGACCTAAAATGCTGCTCTGTGCTTTGTCTTTTTTTTTTTTTTTAAACCCCTGTGACCAAGTATGAGCACTTGTGCTACTAATTGAAGAGGGGACCAGAAAGAAGTTTTATGTCATCCTTCCCCTGGGAAAGATGGAGCAGCAGAAACCTATGAATCAAATGTATTTCAGACATATTTAACAGCTTTTTACAACCTGAACTGTAAATCCCTAAAAGTGAAACAAGATCTTCAGACCTTTGAGGCTCAGTCAGCACCACCACCAAGCTCCCCTCACTTTTGGAAATCCCACCAGGCACCTTTCCTGAGGTGTGTTATTTGCAACAATCTGACCCCAGAAGCCCACATCCCTTTTCAGCCACCCCATCAGCAGTCAGGAGCTCAGTGCCCAGGGAAAGGCAGCATCCAGCCAGCTGCCTGGGTTCCCCTCACCAGGGCTCAGCTCTCCCCAGCTCCCCTCAGCCCTGGAGCTCAGGCACCACAGGAGCTCTGCATCTCTCTTTGCCACATCTGCAAATGGGAATAACAGCGTTCCTTAACCCAAAAGGTCCCCATGCTCATTAAACATTTCAAAAGCATGCAGCATAATCTTCAATTATCCAAAAAATCACAGCAAAGTTTCATTATTATTCCAATACTTACATTAAAGACACATGTCCTGGTAAGTAGCAACCATGAGGAGTCATTACGCTAATTTTAGACAAAGCATCTGCTCAACATTAAATCTGAAAACTTTTTCTTGAAGAAATACTTTAAATTATTTTTCCTTCAGGACTGACATTTGTCAAACAGTATGTTGCGAACAGGAACCACAGCCAAGGATGAGTAATGGGTGGGAGCACACGTATCCCACCACAGCCAAAAGCACCCAGGGACAGAGGCTGCAGGATTTTGGCAGGGCAGGAATTAATGATTCAAACAGCCAGGCTGAGCTGCTGCCTGCCTCCCAGCTGGCCCCACCAGTGGCACAAACCCTGGCCTTGGGGCTCTGTGTTCTTCCTCTGCCCATGCACCTTCCTTCCACCTTCTCTCCAGCAGCTCCCCCCCTGCCCCCTGCTCCAGCTGGAGGTCAGAGGAGGTCATGGAGATGATCCAGGGCTGGAACAGCTCTGTCCTGGAGCCAGGCTGGGAGAATTGGGGGTGTTCAGCCTGGAGAAGAGAAGGCTGCAATGGGGAGACCTTAGAGCACCTTCCAGTGCCTGAAGGGGCTGCAGGAAAGCTGGGGAGGGACTTGGGACAAGGGCCTGGAGGGATGGGATAAGAGAGAATGATCTCAAACTTTAAGAGGGGAGATTTAGGTTGGAAACTCTTTACTATGAAGGTGCTGAGCCCCTGTCCCAGGTTGCCCCCAGAAGCTGTGGCTGCCCCATCCCTGGCAGTGTCCAAGGTTGGATGGGGCTTGGAGCAGCCTGGGCTGGTGGGAGGTGTCCCTGACCATGGCAGTGGGGTTGGAATTAGATGATCTTCAAGGTCCTTCCCACCCCAAACCAGCCTGGGATTCTCTATGATTTACAGTCCCCCATCCCAGCTCTATGGTGCTCAGACACAGACACTGGCAGCTCCCATGCCTTGGTGGGTCTCAGCAGACTGCCAGGGTGCTGCATTTCATTGCTGTGGTGTCACTACAGCCAGGATTACCCCAAGTGCTGCCAACACTTGGGCTTTAGAGGAAAACCCCAGGCAAAGCAGTAGCTGGCTGCTTCTCCCACCCCCCAGGGCAGCATTCCCATCCTGCAGCAGAGGAGGAGGTGGTGGCTGTGGGCAGGGTGCCCTGGCTTGGACCTTTGGCCCTTTGCACCCAGCCTGCTCTCAGGTTACTCTGCTCAGCTCAGGTCACCTCCCTGGCACCCAGGCAGAGGGAAAGCCAGGACACTGCCTGGGGGCTCAGGGACTCACATCTGCTGCTCCAGCTGAACTGGCAGGTCCACTGACTACTTTTAAAAATTTCCCTTGAGCACCCAGACCATTGGATGGATCCTCTTTCCAGGATCATTAAGATGTACACAGAGAAACTTTTCCTAATACATTTGCCCATTTATTTCAATGGAGTCATTCCAAGGTTGAATTCGGCCCCAGATTCTTTGGTGGTGTTTAGGTAGGACATGCTGAACATGGCCATGGACTTACCCAGGACAAGTAAAATAACAAATGACACAAGAAACATAGAATAATACACCCTCATTAGAGAAAATCTAGACAAATCTTGAGATGCAGTCATCAATGGCTGAGTACAGAGCCTGGATGGGGCTGGACAGTGACAGATCTTTGCTTCCAGAGGGAAAACCCTGATGCATTCCCCAAACCTCCCTCCTCTCCTTGGATCCAAGGACAAGCAAACAACTCATCCACTTCTTTCACACCCACTCTATTGAGCAGCAATTACCAACTCTTGAACTCCTAAGGCAGGAGCAGCAGCAGCCTGTGTTTGGGCTGAAACTCCCCAAATCCCAGGGGGCTGTGGTACCAGGTGCTAACACACCCGGGAGGGTTCCTGGAAGGATGATTTCCTACGAGGAAAGCTCCAGCAGAAGCTTCTGCTTCTCTTTGCATCAATGGCATTACCTCATCTCTGCCACAAGAAACTTGCAACATTTCATCAGCTCAGATTCTTTCAAGTCTGAATTAGCAATAGGAAATCAGAATAGTTTTATTAGTGGAGGATGGACTTTTTTTTAACAAACTTCAAGAATAAAACATAAGTTCTGCATCTGTGGCTAAATGCAACAGGACCTGTGTGTGTATTGTGTGCATTTGGGCACTAACAGACAGCATCTTTTGATGGCAGCTCATGGGAAACCAGGCAGCAGCCTGACAACAACCAAAAAAGGAAAAAAAAGAAACCAACAAACCAAAATCAAACCATCATTCAGGCAACAAACACAACTTTATAGTTAAGAGTTGATTTTTCTGCATTTTTAGAGTACGGATTTTAGTTCTTTGATGTCTGAGCAAATGCATACAGCACAGCTTCTCCAAATTTACAGCACTTACTCTTGAAGTGTAGAAATACGCATCCATTAAATAATAGTACTAGAACTGCTGCAAAACTAATTTCTGTGCTCTTGTCTTCCACCTAAGTGACCTCAGAGCACAGTGACCTTGGCTCTGAAATATTTTGTGTAGAATTAAAATTCAGTCAAATCTTCAAACATAGATTACATTAGGAAAAAATATAATAAAGCAAAATTACAAATGACTTGTACCTACTCAATGTGCTCACCTACTTTACATGGGCTACTTCATACAACCCCTCTGAAGCAGGACTGGTATGAGACAAGAAATAACTTTGATTATAAATTATGAATCTTTTCTGTGCTGTGGTTGGAAGGAAGGGGCAGGGGCACGGGGGTCTGACAGGGGCTCTCACTGCTCCCTTGCCAGCACTTGTCCCAGATGTTGTGGCTACTCAGCAGTTTGAACATCGAGGACCTCAAGGCTCCCAGCAGCCTTTACCTCTTTATTTGGCATCTCCATGTGCTGCTGCCTAGCACAAAGGAAGCCTTTAAAATACAGAGAAAAAGGGGGCTGGGGCTTTTAACCTTGCACACCTTTTCCCAATCTGCTATTCTTGGCAGCACAGGCCTCTCAGCTATTGCTAATAAAAATATATTAATGTCTGTCTTCGGCAGCGTGCTTCCTGGCTGGAATTTATCTCACCCAACTTTGGATTTCTACAAAGTAAATACCTCCACACCTTCTTTTATGGAGGAAGTCCTAGAGTTGATTCACTTTGTTGTAAGATACACATCTCAAGTGGAGATGAATCATGCCCTGGAACATTTTTTTCTCTCTACTGCCTGCAAAGTGAGAGCGGATGGCTTCCCAACTGGAGAGAGATGAGAGGAATCCCAACCCTGCTGCTCAAACTACCCCAAAACTCCAGCAAAGTGCTTTTAAAAGGATGTGTGTGGATGTGAGTGCATGAGTGTGCATGATTTTACACTTCATCAGACCACTAGAAACATCACCTGACCGCCTGGATATTATACATTATTCATATGTTCAGTTGTATAGAATTCACTGAGCTCCATGAAAAAATACAAATGCAATGTAGACAAGGAAATTTATCAAAAGAACCCTTCCAAATAATTTGTAGTAACTTATAACTTTAAAACTTAGGAAATTAAGGCTTTGGGTCACACAGTAAAATACATCCAAATAAACATACGTGAAATGAAAGTATCAAAAAAGAAAAATCTCAACACCCCAAACCAATGCACAGCAAGAACTCATAAAATATCCCTTTCAGTGTTTGTGGTTCCAGGACCTGAGCTGTAATTCTTGATCAAATCAAGGTCTATGCACTCCTGAATCCCCTCTCCAGAGGAAGCCAGCAGTTACGTGGCTGTTCCATCAGAATGCACCCGAGAAGATTCAGCGAGGGAAGAGAAGGACAAAGACTCTTCCCTGCTGGACTGAACCTCATCACTATCAGGATGAAAATGCAGACCTGCAGACAGCTTGCACAAACAACAGCTGCAAAGTGCTTGAGCCACTTGAAGTCTACCTGCAGCCAGTGATCAGTTGACACCAACCAGCAAGAACAAACCTGATCCCCGTGTAGGACCCAACCAGAGCTGACTCTGCTGGGGACTTCCCCTGAACCTCTGGTATGGATTTCTTTCCAGATCTGAGAAAATCATTGTTAGAACTGAGCTATTCCTGCCCAAAGTTTCTGTTGGTGTGGATCTCAGTCTTTCTAACAGATGAGTGCCCAAGGCTGGGGACACAGGAGCTGCCGTGACCCCCCCAGTCACAGTGCTGGGGCACCAGCTCCTTCATTGGGATCAGGCTCCTCTCCTAACTTGCTTCAGCATTCTCAGCATGGACATTTTCTCTGTATAAGAAGTCAAATGTTCAAAACTGTGATTAAATTTTAAAGAACTTTGGGTTTACAGCTACTTTAAGCTCATTCTCCAGCGTAACATCACGTTTGGTTATTTGAGCAGAAAAACAGAGATTAAACACTTGGTTGTCCTTTCTCTTTGCCTCCTGATTGCCTCTTCTTTCACAAGAGGGACAAATCTTGCTGCATTGCTTTACTTTAGACTTTTTTGTTGTTGTTGTTTTTCCAGTGAAGTGGAAAGAGAGCGAAAAACCTTTCTGCATCTGAGCCCCCATGCCCTGGGCAAAAGGAGAGCCAACTTTGGCCCACACAGAGCTGGGTGATCCTTCTGCTGCATTACACCAGCTCTTGTGAAATTAGGGATTGTGTATCCATGCATGTGCTGCTCACTTTGAAAACTGAAGTTGTTAAAACTCATTAAAGCTCACCCTTGTTAAGTTCCCCATTACAACTCCCTGAAACAGGGTTAGACTGTGTGGAAAAAGCTGCTGCAAACCCCTTCTGCAGCCCCCTAGAGCTCCCAGCCAAGGGGAAAATCACAAAGTCTATGTGTAAAATCAATGCTTCCAATTCAGAGGGGCTGGAGAAGAAACACAAAGAGGCAAAACTGCCTGAGAAAAGCATGGCTGAGCTGTCAAGTGCATATGGTGGCTGAATAAAAGGGTACATTGCTATGGGTGCATTTCTGAAGCCGTGGATGATTTATTTCTAGACACAGAGAGACAGGACTGGCAGAGGGTGAATTTCAAGGCAGAGAAGGGCTGCTGTAAATTAGGCTGTCACTCTTTCTGTCTTCTAAAAAGAATGCCAGAGAGGTTAATTTAAACAGTGAGGTATGTTCCCCACTCTCTCAATTTTCTGCTCTCCCTCATGGCTCTATGGCAGGAATTTGTTACTGCTCTCCTCCCCGTCAGGAGAACAGAAAAGGATTTCTGCTGGAGATCAGCCAATGCTCTGTGCTGAGTATCAGCAGAAGATGAGAAAATCTTTGAGCTTTAGGTGATGTCCAGATGTTTTTGCATCTGCTTTGGCATCTTTGACAGGCTTTGGCATCTGAGGTGGTGTGTTGCATTCAGGAAAGCAATCCTGACATGCCATGCTGCCAAGCCCTGCAGATGCCTAAACTTGACTGAAAGCCAGGTAGCACCTAAAATATCCCTGGGTGCTCACACGCAGGCACTCACACATGCTCAGAACTGCCTCAGGCTTTGAAGCTGGATGCTTTGGTCATACCTAGTCTTGATCCAAAGGGCAGACACGTGCTTGACCACCACCCACCAGGCATGGGCAGTCCCCAGGAGGTGCTGTAGGAGAACTGCTTATGGGCACTCACCTCCTTTCTAGAATAAGTCTTAGGATGTTATTTTGGCCTAGAGGTTTGTCATTCCTCTTTAATATTTCTGTTCCTGCTCCCTTCACTTTCAACAATGAAAGGTGGGAGACATCACCTTTTGGTGGAGACTGCCACACAAGGTTGTGCCAGGACGTGGCCATGACTGTCTTGGCCACCTCTGTTGCCTTATGAAATTAGAGAGTAAAAATCTCACCTGCACACCCACAAAAGAGAACAAAAAGACCATGGCATGCAGGGGAACCAAATAATGCCCTGTTCTGCTACTCCCAGGCCCATCCCAGGAGCCATCAGCCCATCCCAGGATTATCTCCAGAACCCCAGAGGAGCACAGAGCATAATAGCAGGTGGGGCACCAAATTATGGGATCAGAGGAAGGGACACCCTGCCTGGCTCTTCAGGGCTTTCCGGCTTTCCCAGGAGAGCTCCAGACACAAGAGAAGTTGTGAAGCCCACTGAGATGAAACAACTGGAGCTCCTCTGGGACTTGGAGGGTGTGGGACACAGGATGCAGGGGAAGGGAATCTGGACATTGCACAAGATGGACAATGAGATGTTCAGGGAAGGAACCACAGTTGGGGAAGGGAGGGATCAAGATGGCTTTGGGAGGAACATATGTGGTAAAAGAGGGAGATAAAAAGGGACATCCCTGTCCCTGTGAACAGTGTTGAACTGGAGTTGCTCTACAGAGCCATGGCCAACTGCAACACCCAAACGTTGGGGTTCCCTTGGTACCCTGGGCTTTCAGAATGCCAGAACTGTTTTGGTGCCTCTGTGTCACCCAATGACCAACAGCTCTGAGAAAGTGACAGAAAAATTACTCCCTTGGTCATCCATCCAGGAGAACTACAATTCCTCCAGAAAGTGGTATTTTGACACCAGCTCAGCAGTGCTAAGCTTCCTTCCCTGACTCTGCTTGGATGTTTAAAAGACTAGCTTGTACTTTTTTTTTTCTTTTAAATATATTATTTTGCTTTTTCAATTCAGCAGAGAAAGCTCCTAAAATTTTCCTTCAAGGGCTTAAATCTAAGTAATTACAGGCTACAGTCACACAGTCTATGCTGGCTGGTAGAGCTCTCTTCACTGCCAGAAAAGCAGGTCAATTATAAGCAATGAACCACATTACCAGGAGAGAAAGCTGGTTTGAATTCTGGTCAATTAGTGCTAAAACTGCCTTGGAAGACAAAGGTAAACTGAGCTAATAGAGCTATGCAGTGAGACCTCCAGATCCCAGCACCCAGCACAGACAGCCCAGGCTTCAGTTCAGAGCTGGCAGAAATTAACGATGTGCTGGCATGCCATCAGCTTCCAATCTGCAGGGTGAAGGTAGTGAGGTTCCCATCCTGTCTCTTCTCACCTCCAGCTTAGGGTCTCCATTAAAAAAAACACATGCTGACTTAGGGAGGATGCTGAAACATGTCATTAGCTCTAAGGATGCTCTCACTTCCCCAGCCCCAGGCTGTCAACATGGGGTGAGGAGCTGCAGCCTGCGAGGTCCTTCTGGACTCCTGCCATCCCCCTGCCTGCCCCAGCCTGGGAGGAAGAGGAGGAAGCACAGCATGGGCTTCCTTGAGTGCTCCTTGCAGAAGGAAAACTCCCAAATAGCTCAGAGACCTGGGACCAGTAGCTTGGGGCAGGGGGCTGTGAGAATTCTCCCCCTCTAGCACGTTCCAAGCTGGGGTTGTTGGAATTAACACCAGCTCCAGGGAAAAGGTTGGAAACAGAACAATAGCTTGAAAATTTTCCTTTCTCCAGCTGGTAAATCCACACATCATCTCCCAGAGCCCACATCAGCAGAAAAGGAGAACCAAGCACCTCCCAGGACTCTGTTCCCCACTGCTCCTGCCTGGCACAGAAAAGTGAATTGTCCTTCCCAGGGTTCAGCATCCAAGACAGCAGCAACCTGTGGGATGCAGGAGCACAGCCAGGCCCAGAGGGATGACACAGAGAGGAAACTGAGCAGGCAGTTCCCAGGACACAGAGGGAAAGCAGCAGATAGAAAGCTGAGATTTCAGTGCCCCAGATTGCCTCCTGCAAGCTGCGAAGGGGCTGTAGCTCCAGCACTCCTTGTGCCCTGCCCCAAGCCACAACAAAAGCCCAAGAAGGAGACAGGCTCTGAAGAGACTGTGCCCCAATGGTAAGGCCACTGAGCTATTATTTTTATTCCCTAACTTGCTCCTGTGTGCCCAAGTGAAGGGGAACATCCTTCACAGGCACATTAACAACATGGATGAGGTGGGAAGGGACTTCTGGAGAGCATCTGATCCAAGCCCCTACTCAAGCAGGGCCACATCCAGCAGGTTGCCCAGGATGTTATCTGCCCTTGAGCTGCCCCAGGGCATCCTGAAGCAAATCTGGTCCTAGGCCTCCATCTCAGATGCATCACCCCCTGTTCACCCCATGAGTGTCACCATGCTCTGACAAACCTTCCCCCCTTCCCTGATGGAGCCAGGAGAGGCTGGTGTGGGAAAAATCAAGGAAAGCTTGAGCTCAGAGGACAGGAGCACATGTTGGGTTCACTATATCCCAAGGCTGTCCCACAGATCACCATCACCACCAGATGAGAAGGTGCCACGGTGGCTCTGGGTCCCAGGAGGTGCCCACAGCATCCCCCACCATGCCTCTGCAGGGCTCCTCTGCTTACACACTGCAGGATGGGACCTGGCCAGGCAGGAAAGGTTAATGCCCACCGGGTCACAAACTGGCATGACAGAACCCATCAGCAGGACCTCGCACATCACCTCAGAGATGAACAGTGGCATAAAGCTGATTAAGAAGGGAACTGAGCAGTAAAGCTCTGTCTGGACACAAAATGCAGCTACAGGACACCCTTTGGGTTGAATAAGTTTCATCCCCTTTCCCTTCTCCTTCTTGTGTGGGTTAACCCTAGAACAAAATGGGGATTGTGAAAGCCCAGGAATACTCTGAGGTTGCTGGCAGCCAGTTTTATTGGCCTGCAGCTCCTCCAGCTTTTCTTAAAAAGCTCAAAAGCCAAACAACTGCAACCCAGAGGCCCACGTTTAGCTGTTTACAGGAAAACTGCTACAAAACCACCCCTGGTCCCTGGAGCTGTTGGGATTTTTTTTTGTTTTTTTTTTTTTTTTTTTTACTCTGCTAAATGGTTGGGTGACCTCAAACAGCTGCAGGGCTCTCAGAAGCATGAGCTGACCTGACCTGCTGCTTATCTGTGCCACTCCCTGAGCTCCTGCCTGGAGCTGCAGGACCTTCCCAGGGACCTCACAGCTCTGTGGACATCATCCTGGTCACAGCACCAGCACTCCAAAGGGAGGTGCACATCACTACACCAGGGTGAGCATAAAAGGGGGGAGGGATGCTTCCCTGCTAGGCAGGCAGTGTTTGACTTGCTCATGTAAGACTATTCCTTAAGCAGCTTTGCTTTTTTGTACCTCTCCCAGAACAGATCCATGCCTAGTGTTATTAATAAGAGACGTGTCTGTCTCTTTTTTAAATGCTATTCAGATCCACTCAAAGATTTTTTTCCTTGGTAATGAATTCCAGGGTTTAATTATGCACTGCGTTAACAGGCTTCGTGTTTTTAAATGTAATATTTAATCTTGTTAGAGGCCATGTGCTCTTGCATTTTCAGAGCACGTTGAATAGCAAGACTAGGGTGTCCTGTACACCTTAACAACACACTTATTGTATGGATGGAATTTTTGAGTGTTGGATACACTGTCACTGTGGTGCATCTTCACCATGAGTCACTCCTAAATGTTGCTTTGCTTTATAGAAATCCTTCCCATCCATCTCAATTAATGCCAACAGAACCGAAAACTCTGTTGTTCCACACTCAGTAACCCTCCCAGAAGGATTTGGGGAGAACATTTTTTTTAAAAAAGAGCTTAGGCACTGACATTCTTGAGACAAAGAGTTCACATTGGCTGTTGTGCTACCCGACCAGCAGAGGACAAAACACTTCCAGATCCCTGCAGCATAAACCATGCCCAGCATCTTGCTCTCCCTATGGCACGAGCTGGGTTAATACTGGTGCAAGGGATGGTTTTCACTGGTGAAAGACAGTCATACCCAGGGAGAGGTTCCCTGTCACTCATACTATAACACCTGCATTTTCTTATCAGCTTCCCCATTGCCATGACTTGACAACTGGATCTAATACTGATGAAGATTAAAAATGTGCACAGATTTCAGCCTGACTCCTCCAAATGCCACTGGCTGACTTCACCTGTACACGATCAGTCCATGGTACCCTCCTGTTTTCAACTATTCACACTCCAGAGAGAGGTATTTTTTTTTCCTGTACCCAGAACAAATAAGAAAATGAACCTACCCACCTCGCTGCTGGGAGATGCTGTTTACTCACCTACTTAATTTTGCTTCTGTGGTATAATAATAGTAATAAGACATAAGAAAACAACCAAGACAAAATAAAGGCATTTTGTTTATCTGTGTCAACATGAAACTGAGCTAGTAAACATTTCTCTTAAAACCTGGTTATCTTTTTGAGTTAAAAGTTACTTCATCTTCCAGGATTAAATGCTTAACCATGATCACATTAGATTAAAGCAAATCCAAAACATTAAAAAATACTAATTACCTCCTTGTCTATGAGAAGATGTTTTGTGGGTTTTTTCCATATAAACAATATAAAAACCGAGACCAGGCAAATAGCACAATTGCTTCTATAGCTACAGAATAGAGCTAAAGACTGAAATATGCTGTGTACTTGAGATATATCTTAAGAGTAAAAGGCTTCAACAGCTGAGAGCTCCCATGTCAGGAACATTAACACCAGCACATCATTTCCCACTTCAGGATTTTTGCTCCATAACCCCCGTGTTAGTTTAACAGAGGCACAGAGACAAATCCATCATCCCTCTCACCTCCCTCTACAGCAATGTTGCTCACGTTGACTGGAGCTGACCCATTACTCACAGGCAGCTGCCAAGCTCTGGTGCTTCACTTCTTCAAAACTCAGATATTGAAATGGATTAAAAAATTGGGTGCTGCCTCTGGGCCAAGCTGTCCTCTCCCCCTCCCCACCCCCTGTGGCAGCCCATACGTTCACAATGTATAGGTGGAGGTAAGGCCACCTTCTCCTCTGGTTCTGACCACGGGCAGACAGTCCTCTGCAGATTTTTAGTTATTGCATTTCTAAAATTTTCAAAGGACAACAGAGCCCTTGAGCGAGTGCAAATTGCTCTGGTACAAAATCCCTGCAAAGGCAGAGGATGGTCCTGAAATGCACATGGAAACACTTTGCCAAACATCATTGAAAAAAATCCAAGAGAGAAACAATATATCCCATAATACAACGTATTCATGAGCACGCTATGGATAAAGAGCAATTGCTGTGCTGTTGTTATTATTCACATACATGTGAGTGTATTTAAATGATTATGGATGAAAGACAATAAAAGATGAAGAATGACATTTGAAAAAGCAGCTCACTTCTCTCTGCTGGCATTGCTTGTGGCTTCTCTGAACAGGACTGCTTTTGTTCTTTGTGGATGTATATACCTTACAGAGCATAAAACCCACTTTCCTAAGAAATAAATGTTTCAACCTGAATCTTCTAAATAACTTCCATTTGAAAACCAGAACTTGTAAATAACCCAGGGTCATCCTAGTAAAACTGGAAGAACTTTTAGATGATCAAGATAGGGTAAAGGTTTGCCCACAGAGTCACACACAAATGTAGAACTGGATCTGTGGGCTTGCTCTCTTCTGTGACAAATCTTTATAGCAAAACAGAGAGAAAAAGCTGATTTTTGCTAAATGAGACTCAGAGTCACCAGCTGAGGGCCAACCCCACTGTGATTAAAAACACTAACATACGTTTTGGGATTACCCTCTTTCACTGCTAGAACAAGATTGTCCGTCCAGTATCAGTGGTTCAGTGCTATAATCAGGATGTGGCCAAACAAAAGGAGACTCTTTCCATACCTACATGCTGGAATTGGATCTCAGAGGTGCCCAACATCAAGTCCAGGCAGGCCATGCACTGAGAAAGACCTCACACATAATCTGATCAATTTTGAAGAACATAATCCTTTGGAATCTCTCTGAATTAATACTCATTTTAACTTGAAAACCCTTGGGACAACTTTGTACACCAGCTTCCCAGGCAATTCAGTGTCATATGGAGGAGCATCTTGGGAAAAATTCTAAAAATAGGCCCTCTGGTTACCACAGCAGAGTACCCAAACATGCATGGAAATATTTTAGTACAAGCAGAACCTGGATTTCACTTTTTTCTGCCCCATCTCCCAGGATCATAACCTGCCACGGTATGTTCCAGGTACCTGTAATTAAAATTCAATTTTTTTTTTTTTTTTCTCTGCACTGAGCTCCATCCATCTCTTACACCCACTTTGAACCTCATTTGCTCGCAGCTGCCTGGGGTTTCTATTCAGTCCAACAGACCTTTTCCTCACTCTGAATGAAAAAACCACCAACAACTTTCTAATTTTGGATCTGTGAACAAACCTTGGAGCCCAGGCACTCTTCAGGAGACAGAGACAACTGATGTGAGCAGCTGCACTCTGCTTTTTACAAACCTCCTCAGCCCTGAGATCTTGGTAAGATGCAAACACCAAATAAGCATCTGGATTCTCTGGGGAAAAAGGCTTTACTTAATATCAAAGCAGGAGTAGTAGCAAATGAGCAATTTCTGAGAGGTGACAGAACACTGACATGTGGCTGGACCAGACTTACAACTTCCTGCCAAATATCTGTAAGAACTTCAGCATCTGTGCTTGATGTTCAGCTATAGCTCAAAAAAAAAAAAAAAAAAAAAAAATCAAAACAACAACCCCTCAAAAAACAAAACAAAACAAAAAAAAACCCCCAAATCAAGCTGTATGCACACTTTACAGCAATTTCTGCTTCTGCAGAGCTGCAGGCTGCTCTCTCTGCAGAACCAGCCCCAGCCTGGTACCTCCAGCAGCAGCAGCAACACTGAGCCAGCTCCAGAAGCCAGGGCCCAAAACCACAACCTCTTGCTTTGGATATGCTGGACTTTCCAGGTGACATCAAGCAAAAGCCATCAAAATCAAGATGATGCCAGATGAGAACTGGACCAGTTCTTGAGGATCCTGGTGTCACCAGGTGACTGACCCCAAGGCTGGGGATGGGGGGCATGGCTTTCCTCAGCCAGAGCCCATGCAGAGCTCCAGGTCAGAGCTGCAATGCTAAGTTGAAGGAGATCCTGGACCACAAGCCACCTCACTGCTGGAACATGATCTTTACCCCATTGCAGTGGTCTGGTAACCCTTCCCTGGTGAGAACTGAATGGTGATTGCTACTGCCAGTGCCCTACAGACCCAGAGTGGCAGGACCTGCCAACCTGCCCTTAAAAACCTGGGCAGGAAGGTGCCTGGGAGGATTTTACCAAGAATAATCTCAAAACAACACTCCAAAGGCAGCAAAATTTAACCCCAGAAACCGTTGCAACAAAACTTTCAGTGCTTACTTATTTAGCCTTCGTGCAGAATTAGAGGCAGTCCAGTAAAAACACAGCCTTATCCTGGTAAGAAATCATCCACACATTTCAGTGTGCCACCTGCATACACTGAACAAATCTACAAGGCCCTAAATATAAACAGACAGCCCTTTCCTGGCTGTTAAAATGAACACTACCTCAGCTTGTTCTCCAAGAAGGCCAAAATTATAGCTGCTTGGAGATCAGAAACATTTTTAGGGTGGGACACTTTCTGCCCCCTCCCCCCCCCCCTCCACTCTTCTTTTTACATGTTTGTAGTTTTATGAATAAGGCATTCATTGTGCCCAAACCCCAAAGATATCCACCTTGGAGGGAGAGCTAAAATTAGTGTTCAGTATATTCCTGAAACTGACAGAAGAAAAGAGGGCTGGTGTGGGATGCTAGAGATCCAGCAAGCAAAACAACAGCCCTGGCCAGGCTGGGTCCTGAGCTGCACCTCTTGTTGCAGAGCTGATGGTTTGGCAATCACCCCCCCCACACACACTTGTTTACCTGTCAAAACAACTTAGTTATTCCTGCAAGGTCCAGCAGGGTAATGCTCTGCCAGAACACACATGCCTGACCAGGTGGCTCTGGGAGCAGAGCAAGCATCAAGCTGCAAGTGAGTGAGCAAAGACCATCCCCAGATTCCATTCCAGAGTCATTTTACAGGCAGCACGTCTGGCAATTACATCCCCTGCTCTGAAATTAGAGGGAGCACAACATGGTTATCAGCACAGGACCAGGGGAAAAGCAAAAGAAACCTCCTCTTTGCTCCAGGTGGTGTTAGGGAATTCATGGCCAGAGGTGCCCAGCAGCAGGAGAGAGCCCTGGGTCACTCACCTTGAGTGGAAAAATCCAGAGCAAGCAGGTAAGGAAAGCAGAGCCTCCCTGATTGCCCTGGCTGGAGGGAAACTGGGTGGGTTTTGTGTCTATATATAAATGTATGGATGTATATACCTATATATAACCTGAGCACACCCTGGATGCCCTGCCAGCAAAGGGCAGGAGTGCTGGCAGGCAGCCCTGGGTGGCACATGCCCCCCCTTCCCCTCCCCACCCTTCGCTTACATTTCATCTACTCTACTCTTGATTCCAAGGTTTAATAACATTTAATCCTGGCATATCTTGAATTAATTAATTAGATCTCATTCCAAGCCACCCTGCCAATTTCTGCAATTACCCTCTTACTCACAGCAGAGTCAGAGCCCCGAGCAGGAGCAGCCACAGCCCCCCCAGGGCTGGGTGAGCCCAGGCACTCTGAGCAAAGGGCTGGATTCCCAAGCACATCAATTATTCTCCACTGTTATTTCTCCTCTAGAAAAACTCCTACAGGGATGAGCAGCCCTACCATGAGGTTGGCCTCACTCCCCTCACAGCCCTCAGGAGCCGAGTGGGAGTCCCAGCCCTGCAAAGTCACTCTTTACTCATCAAAATTGATGAGTTTGGAATAATTAGCTACCAGGTATCTGATCCATGTCCTCCATCTACAGCTCTTCTACCTCCTCCCTATGCTTCTGAGCTTGCTTCCCTCTTCAACCCAGCCTCAGTAAACAATTTTTTTATTCCCCAATACAAAGAAACCACAATTATTTTTTTGTTTTCCACCAGGAAGCAGCTGTGGAAATTCAGAAGAAATGGGTATGTTCTGTCAGGACAGCTGCATTACTCCCTGTACCAATCTTCCTTGATAGATCATTTCCAAGAAGAATGCCATCCCACTGCACACTCCATGGAGCACCCTCAAAGCCCAGCAGCTACACTGTCAGCTCTCTGCCACCCTTCCTCCCTGCCCCAGCCTGCAGAACACAATCTGAGGTGACAACCATGACCTTCCAGGGCCTGAAGGGGCTGCAGGAAGGATGGAAAGAGACTGTGTGCAAGGATTTGGAGTGAGAGGTTGAGGGGCAATGGTTTTACATCAGAGAGGAGCAGATTTAGAGTGGATGTGAGGAAAAAGTTCTCTCCCATGAGGGGAGTGGAACCATGGAGCAGGCTGCCCAGGGAGGGGGTTGAGGTCTCATCCCTGGAGATATTCAAGGTGAGGCTTGAGGAGGCTCTGAGCACCCTGACCTGGGTGAGGGTGTCCCTGATACTGCAGGGCTTGGACTGGGGCACCTTGAGAAATCCCTTCCCACCCAACAGACATGGACCACAGAGCAGGAGATCCTTCCCACTGCCCCACTGCCCCACTGTTCCATGTCCTGTAATGAATTCTGATCTCAGCAGAGCCTCTGTCTGCTACCAGGGTGCTGGGCAGGGACCCTGATGAAGTGCAGTTGTTTACAAACATCTTAAAGCACATTTCAATCCCATTGTTTCTCACTCCAGCTGCCCAAGTACTTTTTACTCAGCTCCCGGATTCATACCAAAAATAAAAATGACAGATTGCCAAAAAGGACAGAGACAGAGGGGTGGATGGATGTGAAGTGGCTAGACAGCACAGCAGATGAATGTATTATCCCACTGCCTCTGGGAAGGGAGGTCAGGAGCTGGACCAGGCTGAAGAAACACATTGCAAGAAACACTTGTGAAATGAAAGGTCGAGGAGATAATGAGTTATAAATGCAGCTAAGGAAGAACTATTCACTGATGGAGCTCTCACTGTGGGGCTACCTGCTGCTCCCAGGGTGCGAAATCTGTCCCTTCCATTACTGCCACCAACGTGACAGAAATCCCAGTGATGCTCCCCGGGAAGCTCTGCTCTTCCCTGGCTGCTCTCATGTTATTTCCAAGCCAACAGCTTCTCCCTCAGAAAAGGCTGTGACTTCTGCAGGGACACAACCACCACTTCCCCAGCCCAATCCCCCTCCCCAGCCCCTTTCCTGCTCCTGTGCTCACACGGGGAACTCTGCAGAGCTGCCCATCCTACACCTCTGTTTGGACACTGCAGATATCCCATGGCTGTGGATCTCCAGCATGGCCCCAGCTCTGGGAACCTGGCTGCAGCCAGGAGCAAACTGCTGTCAGATGTGCAACCCCATGAATGCAGTTTTGTGTTGTAAAGCAGGGAACAGACAGATCCATTTCACAGTTCTGGTTGGAAAAGACTTTCAGGATGATCAGGTCCAACCCTTCCCCCAGCCCTGCCCAGGCCCCCCTGCCCCATGTCCCTCAGCACCACATCTCCAGGGCTCTGAAACCCCTCCAGGGATGATGGGGACTCCAGCCCTGCCCTGGGCAGCCTGGGCCAGGCCCTGACAACCCTTGCCAGGGAGAAATTCTTCCCCAGCTCCAACCTAAACCTCCCCTGGCACAACTTGAGTTGTGCCAAAAGTTCCTCTTGTCCCATCCCTTCTTCCTTGGGAGCACAGGGGGACGATTCCTGCCCTGCTCCTGCTGCCCACGCTGCTGCTGACACAAGCCAGGGGGCTGGTGGCCTTCTTGGCCACCCAGGCACATGCTGGCTCCTCTTCAGCCACTGCTGACCAGCACCCCCACGTCCTTTCCCTTGGAGCAGCTTTCCAGGCACCCTTCACTCAAAGACTGTGCCCATCTGTCTCAAACCAGATAAGTAAATCACAGCCCTAAAAATCTGCCCAGCACAGGTGACAGACTCTGGCTCAGTCTCTTCACCATTCTGGTGGCCAGGATCCACAGCAGTGCAGCACCTTCTGCTGGAGGGTTCTCCAAGAGCTCCATGAAGAGGGTTTTATTTCCCCAAAGCTGGGGAAAGTTCCCCAAAGCTGTGCAAATAGCATCCTTAGGGAGGGCAAAACTTTGCCAGCAAATGAAGCAGCTTTGTGAAGGTTACAAAGGGAAAAAGGCTGCAAGGGGCAGGGAGAGCTGCAAGGAGGACAGGACTTGGGTATCTGCTGCTCATGTCACCCAGCTACAAAGGGAAAGACCTAATAGCAATTTCTGTTTCTAAATATTTTGGATTACTACAAAAAGAGTCAGAAGGAACCATGGCATCAGGAGAGGCAAATTCCAGCCCAGCACTGCAATCCACATTTGCTGGGTTCAGAAAATCCCAGCAAGCCCCTGCAGGGGAGCACAGGGTGCTGTGGCTGGGCAGCCTGGAATAAAACCACTGGCACACTGTGTGCAAAAATGAAATTAAATATCAATGCTGGCTGCTCCTCAAAACATCTTTTTACATGCTCAGTCACTGCACATGTGCTCTAGGAATTGCAAACTTCTGCAGCCACATCATCTCAGAGGGGCATAAAACCTCCAGAAACCCCATCAGAAAGCAAAGCTCCCACCCCAGTGTCAGGCAGCAAGGGCTCCAGCCCCAAAGCACCCCACGTGCTCTGGGGTCCCCCAGGCTTCCCCCATCCCTGGAGCAGGCAGGGGAGAGGGGGCTGAGCCTCCTACCTGAGAACAAGGAGCTACAGCTTCATCTCTGAGGAGACTCAGGTGTTCATCCAGTGACCTGGGAGAGGAACCCTGGGGGAGAAAACATGAGACCTCAATGTATGGAGGCAGTTTTAGACATCTGACCTTTACACCACAGACACACTCACATCCTCTCCAGCTGGGTAGCAACTCAAGATGTATTTTCACTTTCTTCTCCTTACATCTGTAAGGGCTTTTCCTCACTTGCCCTGCAATCCCTGCTGCCACTCTTCTGGCCTAGGAGAGCAAATGTTTTTTGGAGAAAATCATTGCAGAGATCTTTTCTTTACATGTGAAATGGTCCATTTCTAGCTACACAAAGACAAGGCTAAAGGAGTCTAGCCAGTAATGGGCATTGCAGTTCTTCTAAAAGTGGACCCCATCCTGACTCCTTCAGAACAGAAAAAGAAATATGAGCATTGCCCTGGGCTGTCTACAGACCCAGCTCTGGCCCAGCCACAGCTTGCAACAGGGTGAGCATGGTCAGGGACTGATCATTCCCTTCCCACTCCTCACCTGGGGCTCACCCATCAGAGAAAACTAAAAATCACACTAGTTATGGGAAGGTCCCAGGGAAAGAAAATGTTGAAAAGACTGAGAATGGATCAAAGCAAAGCTGAAGAGCAAAGTTAGCCATAAAGCGTCCTGGATGCAGGCAAAAAAGGAAGCACAGGGAAGATGCCACTGGGCATGGAATTGCCTTCATCCCCATGGGCATCCCTGTGGTGCCACAGAGCATCCTCAGTGCCCAGCAGGCACCCAGGAGAGCACAGGAGGAGCAACTGCAGCCTGCAAAACAGCAGGGGAAAAAAAGCAGCTTTGTCCTTGCATGACTCCTAGCTGGAGATTTCCAGGCACTTTAGAGTCAACCATTAATTCTCATAATCTCCCACACCAAGAGAGTGATTAGCCCCGTGTCACCCATGAGCAACCCGAGGGCTGCACCAACACCCGTGCAGAGCCCATGTGGTCCCCATGGCCTCCCCCCAGCACCCCACTTCTGCCAGGGCCTTCAGATAAACCCAGCCATGACCACTCCTATTGTCTCCTAAATTGGTTTTCCTCATTATGTGGGAGGAAATAGCTACAGACAGATCAGACTCTGAGGATTTAATGTTACTAACACTGTTAGGCTGCCCAGCAGTTCTCCATAACATCCTCCCCACCAGTCTCTGCTGCCAGCAATTAGATTAAATAATTTCAAATCCGTACCCTTGTTAGTGGCTCCTCAAAGCACGTTGGCAAACGTGTGCAGAAGTGGAGCTGGTATGAAGTTAAAGAGAACTCCATACAATGTAATTGCAAAACCATTTACAAATAAATTCAAGGATCACTGGGGATACTTTAAATCATCGTGAACAAAAAGCTGAAAGTACTGGTGAAGATAAAACACCCAACTCAATAATGCTGGACAAAGAAAACCAAAAATATTCCTATGTTAGTCTTGCAACTGTTTTACAATAAAATATTTTAATTTAACAAAGGTGAAAGACCAAAAAGTGCTACAAAATCAGTTTACCAACACATACAGGTTGTGAGTAAATGTTGGTTTTTAGCATGGCCACAGCTCAACTAATTCCCAAAGCACGTGCCATAAACAAACAGCTTTCTGCTGAATTCTGCAAAGGGACTTTGCTGTCCCTTTTTCAAACATGCATTTACACAAGGTTTTGCAGATCTATAAAGTCCCAGCTCAGATCTCTGTCCATCTCTCCATCAATTTTCCCCCTTGGTCGGGATCCCCTTTTTCTCACACACCTTCCAAAATTACACAGCAGGCTGCCAAGCTGGTGGAGCAAGTGAGGAGCCAGAGTTCCCTGAGATAGGAGAGGATGAGGAAGGGGTGAAAATACACCTCTAGCTGCAACCCTGGAGAGACAAGTCCTTCTGCTTGGCAGGATTGACCAGAGCAGGGTGCTCTGTCAAACAGGAACAAGGGTGATGACCCCTGTGCTAAAGCCCTTGCAACTGTCCCTTTGTCCCAAAGTGTCACATACACAGTGATCCCATGACTCTTGCTTGATGACAGCATCATGAAGCATCCCACAGAGCTCAGCCACACGTGGGTTGCCTCCAGAGCCACAAGCTGTCAGGCCGCATTCCTGCAGCACTGTTTTGGGAAGTCCTCACTCCCCAGAAGCAGCAACCTGCAGCTCAGGCACAAAAACCAACAAACACGACTGCCATGGCTTCCAGGCCCCTAAGGAGTCAATTCAGCCCTTGTTCTGTGACACCCTGATGTACCACACAGATGTGCACCTTGCCTGACAGCTTTGCCACAAGATCATAGGATCCCAGGCTGGTTTAGGATGGAAGGGACCTCAGAGATCCAGTCCTACCCCTGCCATGGGCAGGGACACCTCCCACCAGCCCAGGCTGCTCCAAGCCCCATCCAACCTTGGACACTGCCAGGGATGGGGCAGCCACAGCTTCTGGGGGCAGCCTGGGACAGGGGCTCAGCACCTTCATAGTAAAGAGTTTCCAACCTAAATCTCCCCTCTTCAAGTTTGAGATCATTCTCTCTTATCCCGTCCCTCCAGACCCTTGTCCCAAGTCCCTCCCCAGCTTTCCTGCAGCCCCTTCAGGCACTGGAAGGTGCTCTAAGGTCTCCCCATTGCACCCCCAACTCTCTCAGCCTGGCTCCAGAGCTGCTCCAGCCCCCCCAGCAGCTCCAGGGGCTCCTCTGGACTGGCTCCAACAGCTGCTGGGGACCCCAGAGCTGGACCCAGCATTGCAAGGGGTCTCACCAGTCCCTCACCCTGCTGGTCACACTGCTGGGGATGCAGCCCAGGACATGGAAATAACAATGCTGAGCCTCTTCCCAAAGATGAGCTGACATCAGGGGGGTCTCAAAGTGCTGCAGCTGGGGCCACGCGTTACTGAGCTTTGCTGCTTCCCTCTCCCTGCTGCTTCCCTGTCCCTGCCATCCTCCCCCCATCACTGTCACCCCCTTCCCATTCAGCTGTGCCATCCCTCACCCTGACCCTGCCTCTGCTGCCCCAAGCTGGGAGCACCACTGCTGTCACACCCGTGCTGTCACACCAGTGCTGTCACACCAGTGCTGTCACACCAGCTCTGTCACACCCATGCTGTCACACCCATACTGTCACACCAGTTCTGTCACACCCGTGCTGTCACACCCGTGCTGTCACACCAGCTCTGTCACACCAGCTCTGTCACACCAGTACTGTCATACCCGTGCTGTCACACCAGTTCTGTCACACCAGCTCTGTCACACCAGCTCTGTCACACCCGTGCTGTCATACCAGTACTGTCACACCCATACTGTCACACCAGCTCTGTCACACCAGCTCTGTCACACCCGTGCTGTCACACCAGTACTGTCACACCAGTGCTGTCACACCCGTGCTGTCACACCAGTACTGTCACACCAGTACTGTCACACCCGTGCTGTCACACCCGTGCTGTCACACCAGTTCTGTCACACCAGCTCTGTCACACCCGTGCTGTCACACCCGTGCTGTCATACCAGTACTGTCACACCCATACTGTCACACCAGCTCTGTCACACCAGCTCTGTCACACCCGTGCTGTCACACCAGTACTGTCACACCAGTACTGTCACACCCGTGCTGTCACACCCGTGCTGTCACACCAGTACTGTCACACCAGCTCTGTCACACCAGTACTGTCACACCAGTACTGTCACACCCGTGCTGTCACACCAGTACTGTCACACCAGCTCTGTCACACCAGTACTGTCACACCCGTGCTGTCACAGCCGTGCTGTCACACCAGTACTGTCACACCAGCTCTGTCACACCAGTACTGTCACACCCGTGCTGTCACACCAGTACTGTCACACCAGCTCTGTCACACCAGTACTGTCACACCAGTACTGTCACACCCGTGCTGTCACACCAGTACTGTCACACCAGCTCTGTCACACCAGTACTGTCACACCCGTGCTGTCACAGCCGTGCTGTCACACCCGTGCCACCTCCTGCAGCTGCACAGCCCAGGTCCCCGCTCCCTCTGCTCCAGCCTTCTGGTGACCCTGGCAGGTAATTCTGTGGCCGCCAGTGCACGTGTGGGCTCTGCTCAGGGAACACGTGGAAAATCTGGCTCCAGTACAGTGTTGCTCTATTTTACCTTCTTTACTGCTTGAAAAACATTTGGCCGTTGCAGGAGAGAGCCGGGCGAGACGCATACATTACAGCAAGCTCCAGAAATAGCACAACGCTGCCTTGCACAATTTTTGCAGCTAAAAAGCTCCCTTTCAGCTCAGCAGCCTCTCCCTGTCTCTGGAGCAGGTCTGGAGAAGGCAAACCAGGGTCTGCAGCTCGGGATGAATCCCAGCAGGTTTCACAATTTGAAGGCAAGTGAACAAAGCGTGAGCGGGTTTGGTTTCCTCTCCCTGGCTGCCAGCTCCCCATGGATCTCATGCAAAGTGGGCAATTTGCATGTTGGAAAAGTTGTTGTGTGTCAAAGCTGAGCTGAGCTTTGTCCTGGCAAATGGAGCTGTCTGGGAGGACAAAGCTCCCACCAGAGCTGCCGGGCCAGAACATCAGAGTGCCCACCCCAAAGGCAGGTCAGAACCGGCCACTCTGAGCAGGATACAGCAGTGCCTGGTGATCCAGGTCATACTGAGTCCAGAAAATAAATATAATTTGTAGTTTGAGTTGGATTTGGGCTGGTGACATCTGGATGAAAAGCTCTTTATTTTCTCAGGTGGGCCCTGAGGTCTCCTGACTGCCACGAGGGGTAAGGGTACAACGTTGGAAAATCAAACCAGTGTCTGGAAGGAAGAATGTTTGCCTCACATTCAATCTTTTGTGGACCCCATCTCTGAATATGGGCAAAGCATCACCCGTGGTTGTTCAGACACTGTTCAGCACAGCTTTGTATCAAGCTTAAGACTCAGATGCTAAGAGGAGAACACCATCACCTACAAAACACGACCACAGAGCTCCCTGCTAGCATCCCAGTCCAAGTCTGCAGGAAGCATTTTGCAACATAAACCCAACTGGAAGTGCTGAAACAATTGAAAATCCCTCACACCAAGTCAAAAGCATGGCTGATACCAGAAGGTATAAACCAACCACTTGGCTTGAACACACACATCACATTCCCACAGCCCATCCAAGCAGCCCAATGTCTGTCTGTCTTGCAGGACCTCCACCAGGAACCCAGCACCACTGAGATGGATCCAGCTCCACCCATGCTCTCAGGGTGCACAGATCCCTCCTGCATAGAATCATAGAATCATAGAATTAGCCGGGTTGGAAGGGACCTCAGAGATCATCAAGTCCAACCCTTGACCCACCGGAGCACAGTTGCTAGACCATGGCACTGAGTGCCACATCCAGTCTTTTTTTAAATGTCTCCAGGGACGGAGAATCTACCACCTCACTGGGCAGACCATTCCATTGCCTGATCACCCTCTCCGTGAAGAAATTCTTTCTAATATCCAACCTAAATCTCCCCTGACACAACTTAAGACTGTGTCCTCTTGTTTTGTTGAAAGTCATCTGGGAAAACAGTCCAACTCCCACCTCGCTACAGCCTCCTTTCAGGTAGTTGTAGAGAGCAATGAGGTCTCCCCTGAGCCTTCTCTTCTTCAGGCTGAACAGCCCCAGCTCTCTCAGTCTCTCTTCATAGGGCCTGTGCTCGAGTCCCTTCACCAGTCTGGTTGCCCTCCTTTGGACCTGCTCCAGGACCTCGACATCCTTCTTAAACTGAGGGGCCCAGAACTGGACACAGGACTCGAGGTGTGGCCTAACTAGCGCATCTGCTCCCCTGGGACTTTTATACCACCAGCAGCCTGGGTGCAATGGATGGTTCAGGACTATCACACACCTAGAAAACCCAAACACACAGCCAAAGCATTTTTTCCCCTCCATTTTCTCAACAAACTTCTGCATGGGAAAAATGTCTAGGGGACCCTAGGCACGGGTGTTTGCACTGAGGTCACCACAGGTCACAGGTATTTTTTTCTCTTATGCTTGGACTAGAAATATGACAATCCAGCACAAACTTTTTCCATTAAATCAACACATGAAGACCTGTAAGTCACTTTTAGGAGTGACAGGACATGCCTTTTGCTATCAGCTTCAACAAGTGCTGATGAAACAGCACCTCACACCTCACATCTCATTGCTTAAGACTCACACAGCCCCAAGGAGGCAACACAGCTGTGCTGAGGTGAAGCAGGGAGCAAGGGGACATCAAAATGTGCCATGTGAGATCCTGGGCTCCATTCTGAGCAACCTCATTTTTGGGGTGAGGGAGAAGGGTGAAGCACACCCCTGCATGGCAGGATGAGGCCCCAGCAGCACAAACTGTATGGAAAGATCAAGCTCTGCCTCTAAGGGGAAAGCAGAGTTCCCTCCCCATCTCCCTCCCCTCCATCAGGACTTGTTGTGTGGGCAAGAGCAGCACAGGAGGGCTGTCACACACAGGCATGTCCTGCAGCAGGACACATGCTGCCTGGTAGCTCTGCCTCTCCTGTTTCCCCCTTTCCCTCCTTTTTTTCAGAGTCTCCCCATCACTAAGAAAAAAAGGGGAAAATATGGCGTGTTGGTATTGCACCTGCTACAAGAGCCAAAGGCCACTGCCCAGACCTGGCAGGTACCAGAGCCTGCAGCTCCAGGGCAGGGATTCCCCCAGCTAACACAGACTCTTTGCCATCCCCATCCCCTGCTCTCCTTGCTGTCCTACAGGTTACAGCAGTTTGGATCACGTTGGGTCAGAGGCTGCTGGTCACAATCTTCATGTCCCTTCATAATCTTCAGGTGATTTGTGATTCCCTGGTGACACCAATGGCTTTACTGGTGGCATTACTGAGCTGTGATGTGCTGGGGCCACCAAAACCAGCATTTACATTTCAAGCCTTACCACCAGGAACTGGCTGTGCTATTTCCAGCAGCCAGAGCCCCCCATGCCTCTCCTTCCCTCCTAAGTCATTCCAGACTCTTTTACATAATGAACCCACAGGGTTTGCCTAGCCCACTTCACTTAGTGCTTTTTTAAGGGGGGAAAAAAGAAAGAAAGAAAAAGACTCAAGACAGCTGTTTGCCTCCTGGGTTGCAGCAAAACTGAGGTGCTTTTGCAACCTGGAAAAGAGAGCCCAACATTTTTTAGAAGTCCTGGGTGGTTGTTATAGCAACAGATGCACGTGTGTATGTGTGTGCATGTAAAATAGACTCAGACCCAGGTTGTCACGGGCAACACGAGTCAGCTTTGAAGTCACACCAAACTTGCTGTCTTGCCTGGTGTCATCTAAAAGCACGAGCCAGCTCTGACAGGGACTGGGAAATATCCTGATATCTCACTGCTGGTGCCAGGTGCTGGCTGGGAGCTCAGCACTGTCTCACAGCTGATTCAGCTCCTTAAGAAGAGGGTAATTTTCTTTATCCTGTTTGCTTCCTTCTCCCTTGCAGGCTGCCACAGCACCTTAACCCAGCTGGGTAAGACAAGCTCATGGCTCCCTCCCAAACAGATGGCTTCAAGGAAGGTCCAAAAATAATTCAACCCATTTGCCTGTAAGTTTTGAGCCTGCTTTGCTGATTGGCAGACCCTCCGGAGACCACCAGAAGAAGCAGATGGTCAAGACAGAAGATCAGAGCTGGAGGCAGAGATGTCAATCACGAGGTTGGAGTGCCAGGCTCTGGGATGTGGCACGGAGTAGGCAGCTACAGCAGCACTAACAGGCAAGGTGTATGATCCCAAAAGGTGCTTGAGTAATAAGGCTGGCTACAAAGTCTGGTTTTCACTTAAAAGAAATAATGAAAAATCCCAGCCTTGTCTTGCTGCAAGATTCAGCCCTTACATCTCTCCACCCTGGGAAGGATGTGCTGAGCTTCTGTCAATCCCCTCATCAAACTCCCAGGCAGAAGTAGGCAAAACAAAAAGCAGAAGTGAAAGAGCAACCAGACAGCTCTTGCAGAAAGAAACATTGGGTAAAATCATGGGAAACTGAAATAGTTGTGGATGTCTCTGGTGGCAGGTTCCACAATGGGATTTCAGGATAAAAATGTTGTTCAGTTTACCTTTTTGGATGTTCAGCCTTCACTACTACCCTGCATCAGGGCATCAAAACTAATGCAGCAGCAAAATTCTCTCCTTCATCCCTTTACACAGGGTTTTTTTTTTTGCCAAATGTCTCAGGGTGATGCTGCTTCACAGCATCTTCTGCTGCAACAAAAACTCCAGCCTGGGCCAGAGCCCATTGAGGGTGACAAATTCATGCTAAAAAATGTGGACAAACTTCTACACATCCAGCAATCAGCAGCACAGTCCCTGGAGTCTGGAAACACTGATCCCATTAGAGTAAAGGAGCCAGCTCTGCCAGTCTCATTTAAGCTAAGAAAAAAAAAAAAAAAAGAGAGAGAAAGAGAAAATACAAGTCTGCAAATAATTAATGTGTATACGCACCAGAATGAAAAGAGTGTATTTTCCTAAGGGGGCAGATTAAGAAAAGGAGAACCAAGCCTGAGTGGTACAAAAAGAAGGTACCAGAGAGAAGAGGCAAGGACAGAGGCAGCAGCAGACCCAGGGACACATCAGGGCTGGACCAGGCCCTGAGAGATTTGCTGAGGCTCTGCCAAGCACCCACTCCTGGGCAGAGAAGTAAATGTGGACTAAGCTCCCTCTCTCCCCTTTGATTCCTGGATTTCTAGCAGCTCGTTTCCCCAGCATATTCCTCATGTTTTCTCCAGCAGGACTTTCCCAGCTTTGCTTTCTGGGGCACAGCAGAAGCAGCAGCAGCTTCTGGCTGCACAGAGCAGGCTCAGCATCAGCTGCCCTGGCTACCCCTAACCAGGACACAAGACACAGTTTGCAAATCCCTGTTAATGAGACCCTCATCAAAGACTTCAGACAAAGCCCAAAGACAGCACATTATTCATCTGCCATTTGGAGTTGTCATCCTTTTTTTAGCAGCAGTTCTCTCACCTACAGCATCCATGAACTCACAGCTACACAGGAAGCCCAGAGGTGTTTGTGTGCAGCTGGAGCACAGCTGCAGTCAGTCCAGATCTTTTTAATTTTCTTCCTTCCTTCATGCACTTGCTGTTGATGCAAAGTGCTGCTTTAACAAACTTTGAAACAGAAGGCCTTTTTGCCATAAAATTCAACTTTACATAAAGCAAAAGCACCAGGAATCCTCTGCACTCCCCAAAACCTTGTAACAAATTCTCAGGCTGTAGCAATCTTTCAGCATTATTCCAAAAGCATGGAAGCTTCACACAGACCTCTGCAAAAAACCTCAAACAGCTGTGTCTGTAAGGAGCACCTGAGCACCCTGAATCCCTCATCCTCTCCCCTGCAGCATCCCTGCAGGTGCCTGAGCTGGAAGGGAAGGTTTTTTGCACACCCCAGCCATGGGTGACAGCAGCTTCAGGACAGACCATCCAGATGGACAACCATGCAGGTGCCTGGGAGGGATGAGAGGGGCTCCACACACCTCCTGGCACCAGCTCACAGGTGGCAATTTGCAGCAGTGACCAGAGAAGCAAAACAACATCAGCTTTTATTTCTGCCCAACACTTGCTGTTTCAAAGGCTTACGCTCACCCTTCTGTCAAAGCAAAAAAAAGGGGGAATGCGTCAGGCACCCCTCTGCCCATCTCCTATCAACCAGAACCCCCCGACCACACACTCCTCATTAGGAGCCAGAGCACTGCTGCCCACAGCTGCCCCGGGGAATTTCAGCTCTCTGGGAAGTGCCAGGAGATGACAGCATCTCTGGAAGAGCATCTGGAGAGAGCAGGAGCAGGGGCAGAGCTCCCACCACCCCCAGCCCCAGGGCAGTGTGGAGGGAACACCACTAAGGTGCATTGCCCTGTACCCCCAAAACTATGACCCCTCCAGGCACTTGGAAAGACACTTTCCAAATCAAACCATCATGACTGTAGACATTTGTTACCCCACAGCTTTAGTGTTTAACCAGCAGTGCAGTGGTGCTGTAAGAAATTGAATACTTGAGCATGAAGTATGTGTTACAGGGCTGCCTTATACAGCAGCAAAGTGATTAATTAAAATTTACAAGAGTAATCCAAATGCCTAAACATGTTTCTTGGCAGTAACCCTATAACCTGCTGCCAATAACATCTCAAACTAATGACAACCCCAAAGTCAACCTTTGGGAGCCACGAAGAGTCTCTCCACACTGAGCCAACTGGTAATGGGAGAAGACCAGAGAGATACATGATTCTCCAGGAAAAATGAAGCACGTGAATCCAATACTGTCTGGGATGTCTGGCTCACACTGGGAATACCCCAACTCACAGACACTGGCTAGGGTCCAGTTTTGTTAACTATCCACAGACAATACCATATAAACCACTGCAACAGCCAAGTTCACATCCAGCTCCAGGATTCATTAACACTGAGCTGGGCCAAACACCTCACAAAACCAAAGGCTCAATTACTCCCTAGGAGGATTTCTTCAGCAAACTCCAGAGGACAAAGATTTTGATCTTCTTTGCTCCCCCTCAGATCTGCTCACAGAATGTACTCCCATAACTTGATACTTTGGGCAAACATCAAACACAAAACCTGAAACTGAAATTTTCCAGGGGCAATACTCATGGCTAAACGAGAGTTGAGGGGGTAAATCTGGGATTAAAGCTGTTGATTTAAATAGAAAAAAGACTCCCAGTTGACTCCAGGGGGTGTGTGGGCCCCATCAGAGCTGCTCTGGCCACTGGAAGCTCACTGCATACATCAAAGGAAGGAGAGGAGAGAAACTCTTCAAAAGCTGAGCTCCTGGTGCTGTGCTCCACACAACACATTCCCCCTGCAATGTTTAAATAAATGCAAAACTTTCAGAGCACTGACCTAATAATCTATACAAGCTGTTAGAGCAATTCCTTCTATTTAATTGTCATGGCTAAACGATTGCAGGGGTTTCAAAGCACACTGGTTGCTTACTGGTAATGATTTCATTGCCATGAACTAAACCTTCCACAATGAATGGGAATCTTACTCATGGAAACACAGCTCATTTATAACTTTATGTTAGACACTTAAATTAGTATGGATCAACTCGGTCCTACTGGAATAATAACTTTAGCAGCAGAGTCAAAAAGCAACTGAAAAATAAAATGCCTTACCCCATGTAAAAATAATTGTGCTGGCCAAGCACTTCTGTAAAGAGCCCTCTCAGCTCCCCTCTCCCTGGAAATCTGTCATGGATATCCTGGATTCAAGAAGGAGACCTTTACAGTTTCCAGGAAAATTCACTTAAATTCACCCAATGACACACACCTGAACACCATGATCTGCACTTACTTGGGGTCAAGTCTCTGGTCCCTCCTCATCTCCTGCATCTGAAGTTGGGGTCCTGACCCCCTGCTCACAGCAAGGAGCAGTGATCCCACCCTGGGTGCAAAATGTGCAGCAGCCCCCAGGAAAGGAGCTGGGGAACACACTTGGATGTGCTCTGGTCCCAGCTCTTCCAGCAACCCAGGAGAACGCCGGGATTTCCACTGGCTAAAATACTGAGCAATGTCTCCTATGGATCTGATGGGCCAGGCAAGTAAAATTGAGAATTCACACAAATAAGCTGAGAAATTGCACAAGATCAGTTCTGGCAGAGGTGGGCACAGACTCCAGGATTCTGGTTAAATCCGGCAAATCTCAGCCAGAGAGAGAGGTCCAGCTCATTGCAGGAGCCAGGTCTGCAACCACCTTCCCAGAGGGAGTCCTGGAGCTGGGTCAGGGATCAGCTACCCCAGAACCTCTTCCCAGAAAGACCAGTTCATGGAGAGGGGAAAACTCACTGGTGCCACCAGCTCCCAGCACAGCAGCAGCGAGGCAGGAACCAGACAGGTCCAGGTCCTACTGCCTCAGTGTTTTTAATAAAAATCATCAGAAGTGAGAGACAGGCTTTAATTAAAGAATGTTTATTTGCAAGAGCTGAGAAATGCCAAAATTACAGCTGGCTCCACCAGCTTAATTCGTTCTGCTGCATGCACCAACAGCTTTTACATACATGAAAAGGTAATTTTTTTAATTTTTTGTCTAGGTTTTATAGAACTTTTGCCTTGTTCTGCTCCTGGATGGCCCATGAACCAGGAGGAGCAAGCCAAGGAACCAATGCTAGTGCTGTAATATCACATAAAGCTGACCTATTAACTAGAATATCTTAGCAGGTTTTTTAATGTTGCTTTCATGCAACAGCACTTAAATTGGCAGATAATCTAATTCAAATGGGAGCATTTCTCCTCCCAAGCAATAGTTCATTGTCCTTAAAAGCCCCAAACTAGGGGTCTGCTCAGCAAGAGGAATGCCAATGACTGGCAAATAAATGGTCTTCAAAGAAATTCCAACACTTTCCTCCCAGGCTGTTAACTCCTTAGCTGCACAGACTGACCAGTGCATTAAACTCTGGTGTGGCTGTTCACTCAGCACAGATATTGACTGCCTGGAGCTGAGATTTTGTCCACAGCCTCTGTCTTTGGAAGCAGCCTGGCTGTACAGGCACAGATGCTGTGATGTGACTAAGTTCATGACATAAGTCCAGTGACCTGGGTGTCAACATTTGCAGAATTTGTCTGTCTGTAGCCTTCAAGTCATGTCTGATGTTACAATTCATCTGCCTAAACTTCTGGCTGTTTTCACTGCATTTTGGTGCAGTTTCATGAAAGGAGAAATCCCTGGGACCCAGGGCTGTGCACCCAAATAAAACCATCCTCAAGTGCCAAAGCAGACCAAGATGGTGAATTCAAAATAACCTGAGATACCAGGGCATCTTAGTGATGGCGAAGGAACTAAAAATAAGAAGCATTCATCTCTAACCAGTTCAATAACTTTTTTTCCATGCCAATGTTCCATGTGGTTCCTAAAAGTTCACATATAAAATATTCTTTTAAATGTGACTTTCTCCCTGAGGATGCTGGAGTGTTTTACATGCTTACAGCAAAATGCCCTCCCCATCTCCCTGCCCCAGCTCAGATCTCACCTTCCTGTGCTCAGTGCCTGTGCTTCAGCTCCACACTCTCAACATCCCAGTTGCAGTTCACCACAACCAGAATTCTTCTTGCCTCGGGGCTGTGAAGATCACTCCTTCCATCTGTCTCCATAGCCTCCAATTCCTTCCCATCACCCCTGAACTCCCAGGAAACAAATTCTCCTCTGAACCCAGCAGCCCAGGGCTGGAAGCAGAGGTGGTCCCTGGGGCAGGAGGAGGATGCCTGGCCCTCCCCAGGTAGCAGTGTTATTGTTGGGATTTCTCTCTCTTTTACTGGAGCAAGGGCACTGTGTCAGGAGAGCATGTTAAGCTCTATTAGAACTCCTTTTGACTGACAGGCAGAGAGTAATGAGTGTCATTGCCTGAGGAAGGCCAGACGAGAAGGAAGCTCTAAATAGACCTGTCAGGGAAATGCTAAAGAGACTGATACATCAACTAAATCAGTGCTCAATGCATAAAAATCTTCTCATCCACCCGTCTTTCAATTTTTAAATCTTTACCAGGACCTGGTATCCAAAAGGCTGCATAGGTAACACACTTTTTCTTTATAAATAATTCTACTGACCCCTCTAAGTACATGCCTGGATTTCTTTTCAGGGGGGAAAAAAAAAAAAAAAAAAAAAAGAGGAGGAGAAAAGTAGCGGCAGGCTGCCAGGGATCAGAATGCTTCAGTAGCTGACAAAAGACAAGAGAATTTGGGCTGATTTTCTTTTTCTCTCTAATAAAAAAAAAAAAAAAGCCACTCTGGAATGATGAATTCACAAGTTGTTATGGGAACTAGCAGCACAGATGATGCCCCAAAGGAGCACTGAAGAATGTCTATAGGATCTGGAGGGACAATAACGGAACACAGACGTCTGTAATATGCATGGATTTCACCAAAATTGTATGACAGTTTGTAACCCAATGCTCCGTGTGTCAGCATGCAGCAGTAGCCCATGCAACACGTCAGACCAGAACCACGTAGCTGGGCTGGGTGACAGTGCAGTGCTGGCCCTCTCCCAGCCCTCCCAGGCCATAAGGAGAGTATCCCTCCTTGTTTGTTTATTTACTTTGACAACACATCCATTTTCCTCTGCACTACCTCACATTTTCCAGAACCTCTGTGCTTCCAAACTCCTGGACTTGGAGCCCAGGCGTGTGCTGGGGTGGGGAGCTGGTGGTTGCACCAGCATCAATTGGGGATGGCTGCAGCCAGGAGGATGTGAGAAGCAGGTTTTATTTCTTCAAAAGGTAACTTCAGGCCATCACCTCAATACCAGCACCTCTCCTATCCAGCACAATGGGAAGGAGGAGGAGGAGGAGGAGGTTTGAAGGTGACCAAGAGCTTCAGGCTGCACTCCTGCAGACCCTGTGTGCACTGAGTACCCAGCTGAGCTGCCATGGTTGAGGTGCACCAGGGCTTTCCCTGCACTGAGACAGCTAAAGCCTGCAGGTTGATTTCTGAAGAGGAAAATTTAATTGATGACCATCTTTGTGTGTATTTTTGTTCCTTTAGAGGAGAGTTGCAACCCAGGCTGTGTGGAAGAGCAGAGCTCAAACAAGATGGGTCATGCCTAAACCTTGTGTGTACATACATCTAATGTGTTTTGGAGCCATCATAAACCACAAATTGGTTTGGGTTGGGACCTTAAGGACCACCTAGGTCCAATCCCCATGCCAGAAGCAGGGACACCTTCCACCAGGTCAGATCTATAGGTGATACATAAGCTCAGACAAGATCTGAAAAGTGTTCCCAGCCTCAAGTGCTGTGAGTAGAACACTCAGCAGCACGTACTGCTGGCAAGATCAGGAATATTCTCCAGTGAACCACATTGTCAAATGGCTTGGTCAAAGCACAGCAACGTAACATCCTTGGGACAAACTGGTGTGGCACCACACCACAGACACGAGCAAGGACTGGGAAGAGCTGGGCATGGAAATCATGGCCATGGAAGAGGCAAGATCCCACACAAAAAGCTCAAATCTTACTAAGCTCTGAGAAAGAGCACTCTAAGGAATACTCCCAGAAATCAGACCCACCTGGCAGTGCCTGAACTTGTGCCCATGCTTTCTAACTACAGCCTCAGAGGTACCCTGAGCCCAAGGATAGAGTTCAGAAGAAGAGCAGGACAAAGCTTCACATCAGTGCAGCCTGTTATATGCTCAGTCTTGATGCCTATGAGAGGAGAATCAGCTTTGGGCTGGGTTTGCAGGGCTCTGTAGGCTCAGGGTCTGGAGATAGGAGCAAATCTCACCATGCTGCCCCAGAGGTGCTGCTCATATTTGGAAAGAAGTCCAGTAAAGCTGTAGAGGTCCCTCTTCATCTGCCTTCCAAAAACCTCTTTCAAAATGTACTTTTGCTGGGCTATTCACACAAATTCTTGCAAGTCTGCCTGCCAGCACACCAGGCTCCCACCTGCCCCACACAGCAGCTTTCCCTCCTCCCTCCTCCACCCTTGGTCAGGCAGGGGCATCCCAGAGAGAAGCCACAAAACCATCCCCCCTTCCATGCTGTGCACCTGCAACAGAGCCTGCCCAGCACCTGCCATATGAGGAGAGGCTGAGAAACCTGGGTTTGTTCAGCCTTGAGAGGAGAAGGCTCAGGGGAGACCTTATTACCATGTCAGTACTGAAAGGGGCTGCAAAGCAGATGGAGACTCCTGATTTCCAAGGAGTCCCATGGACAAGACAAGGGGCAATGGGCACAAGTTGCTCCTGGGGAGATTCCCATTGGACACAAGGGGAAAACTTTTCACTCTGAGGACAGTCAGAGATTGGAATGGTCTCCCAGGGGCAGGGGTGGATTCCCCCACTTGGGAAAGTTTGGAGTCTCAGCTTGATGGGTGCTGGGACATCTCAGATCAACAATAAGATGAGAAGGGTTGGACCAGGTGAGCCTTGAGGTCCCTCTCCACCCGACTTTCCAGGATTCTATGATTCTAGTACAGCCTCCCCATTGCTGCCTGCAGTCTCTGTAGAGGGGGGGTGGTCATAAATATTGAGGCTGCCATTCAGCCCTGATCAGTGCCCATGCCTTCCCTCCACCCATCCACTCCAGCCCACCAGACTGCACTATTTTTCCAGCTGTCTTTTTGGTCTGTGCCAGGAGAGGGCTCTTGGTCTCCTTCCCCTTTGTAACCTTCAGCACACCAGAAGTTACAGACTGCATCAAATCAGCATGAAATGGGACATTTCCTGTACCAAAACCTTGCAGAATACATTTTAGGAAGCCCTATTACTTCCACAGGGGAAAGAATACCCATTTGTCATTTTATTTTTTTTTTTCTGTACTAAAATACCTTTCCTGGGGTTTGGGAGAACCAGAGAACTGTGGGGTTTTACCACAGTACCTGCAGTTTGCATTTACCAAGTGATTTTCTGGAACCTTTTGCCAAGTGTCTGGCTGTGTGCTCTCTCAGAAGGTAATAAAGAGCCCACACAGTGCCTTCTCTGCAGAACCACTTAATGGGGTTAGGAGGTTTGCTCACAATTTCATATTAACTGTGCTTTCCCCTTTGCCCAAGCCTCTACCAACAGGCCTGGATCTCCTGCACCATCTGTGGTCAGAGGCACCTCAGGTTGTCCTCCTCCTCACTCCCCCTTCTCTCCTGAAGCTCTCTCTCTCCCACCCAGACACCTTGGTCAAAGTGCCCCAGCTGAACCTCTCCATCTCACCAGCACAACCTCTCTGGTTCATCTCTACTGCCCTTACACACATCCCCTCCATCACATCCCCTCCAGTTCCTTGGAAAGAAAGGGAAGAGGAAAAAAAAAGGCTCTTTCCAGATGTGGTTCACAGATGTCATAAATGGTTCACATCCCTCCCATCTTTGACAAAAGCTTAAGGAAACTTGGCAGGGCCCAGGTATCATCACCTATGAATTATGGCCTGTGGACTAGGAACCATCCCAGCCTGGGAGGCTTCTCCAGCCACGGGAGGTTCTTGTGCTCACACTCATCTGCCTGACCTGGGGCTTTCCAGAGGGAGTTCATGCTTCAGGTCAGCCAGCTCTCCCCTGTCCCATGATAGTGTTCTCACTTCTTGAGACCTGTAAGTCAGGAAAGAAGATGGCTTTGTGCAGCAGGACAATCCTTGCTGCTCTGGTTGCTGCTGGACTTGGACCAGACACAACTGCTGTGCAGAAATCTCTCTAAGCCAATTCACCCAGCCAGGTTTCTCAACACAGACCAAAGGATGAGGACCAAAGCTCCTCATGTAGGAAAAGTCTCCATGATTTGCACCTTTTATTTCTGCCTGAATCCAGAGCTCTTGGAAGGAACCAGCAATCACAAGTGTTCCCTATCACAGTTATCCCATCAGCATCTCTCCATGGGATGCTCCATGGGGCAGTGTTGGACATGCTCCCTGCACCAGTGGTTCTCAGAATATGGACTGACTCAAAAGTCCTTAGGATCATGGGACAGGGCAAGCTAACAGACAAGAAATGCTTGATGGTTTCTTGGGAAACTCTAGTTCGGGCTCTTCCCTACCAAAATCTGTTCAGCATACAGGTGGGCTCAGCACACTGGTCTCTCAGGGTGGCCTTTGGATGTGTCAGATGTAAAAGGATGTGAGGAAGAGGTGAGGTGAGGTGAGGAAGGGCAGCAGGCACCCATACAGTGGAAAACTCAGGGTTACCAAGATAATGTCTCATCCTCAGACATGAGGCTTTGCCCAAGCATGGGAGCATTGATAAGAGGGCAATTTATCACTGGAGACAGTGCTTAGTGAAAAAAAGCATGTACAGAGGAAAAATACAACAGAATTCTTTAGAAAGCAGCCTGGCCCTTGAGAGTAAGGGCACTAGCATGGGATTTAAATGCTTCCTCTGGAGCATACTTCAAGCTGCTATAAACAAGACAGTAATGTGTCACGTTGGGTACAGACCCTCTTTTAATTCTACCTGCTGTGTGATCTAGGTAATCAAGTAAAAAGGCTGAAGTGGCAGCTGACGAATTACCCCCTTTATCATTACAGGAACCACACCTGAAGAGCACAGAAAGAAAAAGCAGAGAGCTGAGACCCTGTGTCCCAGCCACACTCTGCACTGCTCAACCCCCCGCTACTCCGAAGTCCAACTCAGCTTTCCCCTTGGAAGCACTGAGCAACCACAGCCAGGACACGCTCCCTGCCCTCCAGTTCATCCCAGTCTGAGCCAGAAATCCCACAGGCTGCTCCCAGCCACCCAGCAGAGCCCCTTCCAGCTGCAGAGCTGCTTTATATTTCATCCCCCCCCCCAAAAAAATATACACACAGAGAAGGACAGACAGGCTCCCATCTGACTTTTATCAAAGCCTGGATGAAGGAAGAATTTCAGTGCTGCCTTCCAAGCAACCCTTTGTAAAGATGGGAGGATGGATAAAAATAACTTGTAATTAGAGTCTAATGAATCAGCAGCAGAGCCCCAGCTCCCAGGTGCTGGTGAATGGCTTCAGATTCTTTTCAGCACGGAGAGCAGTGCCGGCGAATTCCCGCTTGCTGCCCCCACAAATGTTTTTCCTTACACTCACAGCTTCAAACTCCATTTCACCCCAGAGAGAAGCAGGACATGACTTTACCAGACAAGGAAGCCCAAGTAACCGGCAAACTCAGGCAGCTTTCAGGGCTGATGCACCTGGAAATAGATGAAAGGGGCTGCAGCTCACCCCATTTTACCCATTTGTGGAGCTTTGTTGCAGCCAAGAATCAAACTTCCTAAGCAAGGCCAAGTGTTCTCTGTGGCACAGTGGGAATTAATTCAAACCACCCCAAAATTCCTTGGCAACAAGCCCGAGACTTCATGGCCATATTAATTCAGCGGGTTTCCATGAAATGCTTCTCATTCCCACCCCTCCTTCAAATGTAGGCACAGATCTCAATTCAATGGGCAGGTCCCCATTCAACACCAAAAACAATTTTTCTGTTAAACCCTTTTATCATCTTTCCAACTAAACTCTCACCAACAGAGTATATAGAAACTCTATTCGAATTTAAGCAGGATGTGCAAAAGTTTTGCTTTCTTATTTTACTCATTTTTCCCTTTTCTGTCCTCTCAAGGTTCAGACAGGGGGAAATAGTGTGAAAAATCTCTGTAAATCCCCTGTAAAAATCTGCAGTACCAGCACTGCAAGGCCAGGCATGCACCCAGCCTGACCCCCAGCCTGCAGCCCCCTGGCAAAGAGCAAATGAAACCCAAACACTGCTGCCTTCCCAACTGTTTTTGCACGATTCAAAGAAATAGCTTTTCAACACCTAAAAAGAAGTTCCTGCCATGAACAGAGCCCAGACCTGTGTTCTTACTCGATTTTAACTCCCTCCCCTCAGGTATGAGCTGTGACCCAGTGACTGGGCTCAGGGAGTCAAGACCCCAGGAGATTTTACAAAGGCTCCTGAAGGACCTTGTCCCAGCACACAGGACAGAAACCTGCCCTGAAGTTTTCCTGCTGCCTTATGGGGGTGGGTTTGATTTCCAGTGTCAGAGCTCAAGTGAGATTCAGACTAATGAATTTTCCTTACTGTACTTAAGTCTCCTGAGATCCAACATCATTTTCTGAACCGATTAGATCTTCTATCAAATAAATGTCTGAGATAACAGCTGCCTGCTACTCACTGCACTCTGACTAAGACACACAATATCCACCTCAAAGTTCTTTGGTTTTGTTTTTCTTTTTTCAGTCTGACCTGTTAAGGTATGCAAAAGAGGACCCCCAGATTGGCTTATAGATGCATTCACCATAAATTACACTGCTACAAAGCAGAAGGTCAAAAGAAGGAAGAGTAAAATAAACATTCAGGTTGGTTTCCCTGTTTCAAGCTTGTTGTTTTTGGCTAAATTCCCAGCCTTTCTTTTGGAGCAAAGACCGGGTCAGAAGATGAGATCCCAATGGAGCAAAGCGTTTTCCTTTTCTCTTCTCTCTCTTTTGATCCTCCCTTGTTCTGCAGCAAGAAGGCCATGAGCTATTTCCATGGCAAAGAAAGTGGTGGATTCAATACAGAGCTGCCTTTATTCTGCAGAAAACAGCTCTGAGGGCAGGAGAGGGAGCAAGAAATTCCAGGAGCTGCTGAAGAAAGGACAAGAGCAAAGCCAAGCACAGACCTGGGGGAGTGGGCTCAGAGCTCTTCTACAGCACCAGGTTGGGAGGGGGCAAGTTCTGGCTCCAAGGATCCAGACAAGGCACAGAAGGAAGGTGAAGTTCTGCTGGGTTTCACACCAGATTTGAATTGTAACACATTCTTCCCCACAAAAACTAGAGCACAACTCCCAGCAATGACCAACACCTCTGCTGGGCTCTGCTCTCCTCTGCATCTGCTCTGGAAGCGTAGCAGCCAAGGTCAGAAACAAGGCTTCCCCCCTGTCCCACCAGTGACTGAACAAAGTGCACTTTATATCATGTCTGCCAGCATCAGGGAGAGAGGGACACATTTCCAGGCATGTCTGGATGACCCATGTACAAGGCAAAAGGAGGAATTTACCTGCTCAGACTATTTCATAAAGCACATGCAACTGGTTATGAAACTTCAAGTATTTAAGTAAATATGTTAGTATATACATAAATCAATAGGCATTATTAACTCTATTGATTAACTTTGCACTTTCCTTAGACTCTCAGAGATTTCCAAGCCACTCCAGCTTTTATCACACAGGCTGCAATATCCAGGGATAGAAGTGGCCCCCCAAAAAACAAAACCAGGTGAACTACCAGCACAAATGGGGCTTGTGAATAAAAAACTGCATCTGACCCCGACTCCCCTTGGCTAAACGTGTTCTGCTCTCTCTTTGCACTTGAGTGCTCCAATTTTCAGCAGCAGCACAGCCAGAATCTAACCCAAGGTCAGACATGACCATCATGGTCTGAAGAATTGCACAACCAATCAAGACCATGACTCTAGAAGTAACTGGAAGACTGGCAGGTTAAAAATCCAGATTTGGCATTTGATGTGCAGAACCTAAGGCCAAATAAAAGCAGCCTTTGGGAGATCTTGAAAGAAACAGAAACTATGAGCATGCACTGGTGAGCTCAGTTTCAGGCCAATTTGTGACATCAAGGTCTCACAGGTCTCATCATGGAATAAAATGTTCCTTTCCTGGGCTAAAATTAAGGATTTGCATCCCTGAGCAGAGACGTAGTAATGTAGGAAAACACTTGTAATGCTCACATAATCCCATCACGTGTTGCCTGTGTCTGCCTGAATGCATCAAAGGACACAGTGATGGGGTTGTTGGAGAAGAGTAAAGGCAAAAAACAACACAGAGAAAGCAGAAGTTATCTGGCCTGAAAGAAGTTCAGATCACAAGGGGTAGCTTCCCCCAAAAGAAATATGGAAAGCAAAGCAGATGTGGACAGGACACCCATCCTAGGAAAAGGGGATTCAGCCCAGCAGGCAAAAGAGGCAGGGAGGCAGTGAAGGTGGGATGCACAGAGGAGTACAGATGCACAGTGTTGTAAATATTTTGCAGTTTGAAAAATGAGTGGATCTTGTTTGCCTTGAGAGTCACTTTCCCAGTCCTTATCCCAGGCTGCAGCAGACCCCAGCCCCTGCATGTGCTGAATCCTTGCCCCAGGGGGCTGTACCCCTGCTGGCAGTGAAGAGCAGGGAGGTAGAGAAATGCCACCCTGTATGCAGCAAAAACTTGGCATCTGGCAAGGACCACCTGGAAAAGCCCAAGGAGAGTGCTCAGGCACAGCAAGACACGAGAGGATTGGTGTGAATCACTAATCCAACACAAATTTTATCGTTTCCTGGAGTATACCCACAAGTACAGGATTTTTTTCAGTGTTCATGGCTATAACAGAGAGTGAAACCAGAGGAAAGTATATGATGATCATAATAGCAGCAGCTTTGTCTGTGCAGTTATTAAAGTAACATAAGGCCAAGATCCTGCTTCCCTCAAGAGTTTTGACAACACCTTGGTTGCCATTTAGATATTGATGTAGCGTTATTTTCTCTCTCAGCCCTCTAATTTGCTCTCAATTCATTGTTCATGGGATTAAACCCATTTTTTTTTTAAATGAAAACACAAGAAAAGCTCAGTGACAGGAGGACGAAGGAAGTCTGTGCTATTCACCAGCCACCCAGCCACCCACATGCTATCTTAATTCATCAGCAGACAAAGCCAGCTCTTTGTCTTTGCAGCTCCCTCTATGCCATTCATTCCCGGTGAGATATCGCTCCCAGTAATCAGAGCCTGCCTATACAGGGGGGAGGGAAAAAAATAAGAAAAGGAGACAAAACCCATCTAATCGGGCCTTAGACTTCGCCCCATTGTCACCAAGACAGCTCCTTTTTTAAAAACAATGTACATATAGCAAGAGATCTCTATTAAGCACCCTTGCCATGTGTAGTCAGATGGTAGCTCATAGAAAGGGATCGTGACTTGAGCATTTTCTTCCTTTACACCACTTTTTTGCCATGGATAACAAATTGCTGAGGGGAAATAGTAACATTATTACTATTTCCATTAGAAATAATAATAGCAATAAAAACAATAATAATAATAATAGCAACAACAATAACAACAACAACAATAAGGATCCCCATACTTGAAGGTTGCTTCAACCATTGGATCTTCAAACACTTTGCTTTATTTCACCTTAGTGAAGTACATCCGTGATTTGCAACTGTTCAGGGGTTAATGTCTAGCCATTGTTTTAATTGGATCAACAATTGGCCTTCTGCCACTTCCTTTGGAAGATTATTCCACGATCTAATAGAAACCAGTGCCAGAAAGTATTTTCCTGAGACTATGTGCCAGAGGAAACACTATGGGAATCAATAACAGCCCAAGTTTCACAAGGATCAAATATTGCAATTATTATCTTCCTCAGCCAGAGTCATGACAGCCACGACTGCATGTGGTCACACTTCCAAAACTGCAGCAACTTGGGAATGAGAAGGTAATGGCAAAAACTTACTGAAAATCCTGCAATTTTTGAAGAAAAAGGAATAATAAAAAGCAATATTAAATTCTATATTGTGGCCTATTGCTTAGCAGTGGTACAAGAAAAGGCAAAATCCAGATCCTAGTTGCTTATAGATTTTTTTTGAGAGCAAGATTAAAATGTCTGAGCAGCTGAGACACCTCTGCTGCCTCTTCTCAAAAGCTGCCATGAGAATTTGCATTACCCCATGTGAATCAACCCAAATCCATATCACACCAGTAAGGAAAGCACTTTCCATGTTTTGCTTTTTGCTAGAACTTTTTAAACAATGAAAATTCTTATCAGGATAACATATCTCCTGTAACTGTAACAGAAGTGTCACTCCTTCAAATCAGGGAACTGGAGTTCTGGGATGCCCTCAGGCATAGCCCCAGCACCCCACACTGGTGCAGCCATGGGACACGTTCTGCATTTCACTAACAGCTCATGTGCTGGTGGCAGGAAGCTTGCTCAGAAAAAGATATTCTTTTTGGCTAAATTTTCTTGACCTTAAGTTCAGCCCCTAGGCAGCGAGAGGGGGGATATGATCAGCAGTGAAAATGCCTTTGAGACATATTTTTGCAGGATTTTTCTTTTTTTAAGCCCAGACATCATGATTTATATTTTTATTAACTTGCATAAAGCTCTTCCAGTTGCCATCTCCGTAAATTAGGATATGAATATGTACACATAATATAGACTTACATACACAGGTTGCACTTCATGATCTTAAAGGTCTTTTCTAACCAAACCAATTCTATAAATACTTACATAAATAGTATGTCTAATTTTCCATCTTGCACTATGTGCTTGCTCAGGAGTCCCCACACACAAGTGTGGGTTCACCAGTGTGAGCAATGAGATCCTAAATGTTCTGGGCTCATTTTTGTAATGCAGATGCACATGTAAAGCTGTAAAAACTCTGGCACTACATACACAGCCGCATTACATTTCATATTCGGACTGACAAAAGTGTTTTAAGACTGGTACCACTCTTATCCGACCTGAAAACCACACTGAAGAACTGACGCCTCAAAGAACTGAGCCAAACATTTGGGATTTTAAGAGAGAAAATTCTGCTCTATATAAAACAGAACTTCTGAGAAGGTCCCTTTGCTGTTTCCCTTACTCTAACCTCCCTGTCACAGACCTAGGGACACCAAGACCTTGGCTGAAGACACTTGAGCAAGGCTACAGTGGGCCTGAAAGAGTCAGCAAAGGAATAGCAAGAGGAACAGATGAGCCCCTTCCCCACAAAGCCAGAAAAGGGATCCTGTCCCTCCAGACCCACTGGATAGATACTGTCAAAATACTCCCATTAGCTCTGTGGACAACTCTGATCACAGCTCTCACCCTCTCTCCAAGCCTTGGCTGACTGCAAGCCAGCTGGTTTGCCCTGGCTACAGATATCTCCCTTTCTAGCCAAGTGGTTTTGTACAAGTCCCAGCCCCTCGGCAACCCCTGTGCATCCATGATCCTGCAACTGGAAGTTCAGTCTAGGACTCCAGGAACAGGTCACCCACGCTGGATTCCAGCCAGAGGAACAGGCAGATAAGGCTAGGTCTGATGAAGAAAAATTTCTTCAATGAAAGAGTGGTGAGGCACTGGAATGGGCTGCTCAGGGAGGGGATGGAGTCACCATCCCTGGAGTTGTTCAAAAACCGTGCAGATGTGGCACTTCAGGACATGGTTTAGTGGTTGTGGACACTTCAGGACATGGTTTAGTGTTGGATTATAGTTGGACTTGGTGATCCTAAAGGTCTTTTCCAACCTTAATGATTCTATTATTCTAAGAATATCCTTAATTAGCTCCTCAAGGCTCAGTTTGTCTTATTGCTTCTTCACCATGGGTTGAAACTCTCTGTTGTCGCTTTTGAGTAATTCTCATCCCCAGTCAGAAAGGCTAATTATTAATTAAAGGGGAGCAGTGCTAAGTGATGCCTGTGCATTTCCTTCTGTCATATGGCTGCTCTTAGTTGCTGTATTCTGTGTCTATAATTAAAACTGTCCCAGTGCTCTGCTCTTCCCATCAGTGAAACAGAGATGGAGGGGAGGGTACCAAGCCCTCTGCTCTGTCAGCCATGTACTGGTACCTCTGGATTCCCCTCCCAGAAGGACCTGCATGAACTCAGCAACAGTAGAAAGGCCTTCAGCCACATCAGCAATGAAAAGATTACAAGCTTGAATACACTTACATATGTTTTACTCAAGACTATCAGCAAAAAGTGAAATTCTTTCTGTTAAAAGCAGCTGTCAGGATACACACTGCTGGATCAGGCACCCAATAACTGTGTCTATTGTGTGTCTGTCATCTCCTATTGAGTCTCCTCTGTGGGCTTTAAAATGTTCCTGACGTGTTCTCATCACCTCCCAGCCAGGGCAGTGCCACTGTGTCCATTTCACAGGCAGGAAAACTGATGTACAAAAGCAGATCAGCAACTTGATTAAAGCCAAACTGTAAAGATGTCTACAACCAAACCCAATCCAAGCCTGCTTTTTAATTACAGAAATGAAATACCAATATATTGTCTAGACAAATATATCCTGGGGAAGAAGTATTTACAAGTGTGTGAAGTGACAGGGCAGGAGTAATGATTTTAAGTAGGAAGAGGGGAGATTTGGGTCACACATTAGGAAGAAATTGTTTGGGGTGAGGGTGCTGGACCCCTGGTTGCCCAGGTTGCCCCCAGAAGCTGTGGCTGCCCCATCCCTGGCAGTGTCCAAGGTTGGATGGGGCTTGGAGCAGCCTGGGCTGGTGGGAGGTGTCCCTGAGCATGGCAGGGGGGGCACTGGGGGAGCTTTAAGGTCCCTTCCATCCCAAACCAGTCTGGGATTCTAGGATACTATGATATATATTGCTGAGGTACTAAAGCCTTCAGCCCATGGGAAGTACTGAAGGTACCAGACAGATAAATTCCATTCCTCCCCAGCACAGCCAGCACTCACATTTTTATCTGGGGAAATATTGGGTTCATTTCCCAGGGACCACTGCACAATTCTTCAGAGCCTGCAGCTTTCCACAGTGGCAGGGATCTCCTTTTCAGGTACAGTTCCTTCAAAAGGTAGATGACAAAAGCAGCTCTGATGGTACCAAAAGAGCTTTTAAATCTGCAGGCACTGAAAGGAGATGGGAATTGCTGGGTCAGAGTTTTTCTGCAAGATGTTGCTGCTTATCAAGATGTGGAACCACTGTACCCCTAGTTTTTGTTGTTTGGGTTTTGGGTTTGGGGTTTTTTTTTGGAGGGTGGGGGTGTTCTTTGCAGTGAAGTCAGTCAGAACATCCTAAAAATAACTAGCAATGAGTCTAGAAAAGTCTGTCTGTTGGAAGGAAGGACTGAAGTACAAGAAGCAGGGCTGGAGCCTCTGTAAATCTGCAGTTTGAGCAGAGAGCTGAGGAGGGGAACTGAGGAAGCACCAGGCTAGGAAAAAAGAAGGCTGTCAGCCTGGGGACAAGACCTACTCTGTACAGTAATGCCAGGGGGACTGGAAAGGAAATAGCTCCCTGGCTTTTCCAGCTGATGGAAGCTCTTGCTGTAGCAGCTCCAAGAGATGTGAAGGTGCAGGGGGGGATGTACAGCACCCGGGCAGAGCTCCACAACCAAGCCCTGGAGCAGCCTGGGGACATGAAGCTGCTGTCAAATCTGTCAGAAGACAGGGAGGACACCCTCAGGTGCCAGGCAGAGAGGGTTGAAAGTGGAGTAACAAAACAGAAAGGTGAAGAGGAATGCCTGAAGGCAGAGAGCAGCAGCAGGGAGGTGCAGGGGTCAGAGCATGCACAACTCCAAACCACCAAGCAGGTTGGTTGGTCCCTTCAGTAAACCACAGGGACAAAGAAATCTTTAAAACTCATTTTGGGGCATGGTCAAAACATGCAAAGCTTTTCAGCTCCCAATTGCTTGCTCCCCTCATCAGGTTCAGCTCAGAAGCAAAGCTCAGGACTTGCATCGCTCTCCTCTTCCAAGGCCAAAACCCTCACCAATAACCAAACCCAATGTCTCAGGGCCATGGAAATGCCTTGGAGGCCTGGAGAAGATGGAAACTTTTGCAGGGTGGATGCAGCAAGCCCACCCAGAGCAGTGTAAACACAGCCACTCTGCACCCAAAGGCTGGGATCACCAGGGCTCCTGCTCCAGGAGCCAGGAGGGACCCGACAGAGGTCTACATTAGGCTCCTTTGAAGTTTAGATCTCTCTTCTGCCCCAAAGCCTCATTATCCTGAGGTCTGGCAGCTCTTGTCTGTATTTAACCAGGTTTTATTCACCAAGAAACCCAGAGCCTAACAGAAAATGAAAGAAGGGAAAATCCACACAGCTCACTTGCTGGCCTGCAGGAGACAGTCTGTAGCTGCTCAGACCTTCCCCAAAGCAAGATTTTAAAGCTGGATCTGAGACACACACAAGGGTCTTTCCAGACCTCATCTCACCAGCACAGGGGAACTCCTGAACCTCTGCTTGGATCCCTCCATGCACCCCACACCCACCCTGTCTTTGGAACCTGGGCAGACAGAGCCAGGACATTACACATGTTTATTATTCTCCAGTTGACTCAACATCTAAATTCAAAGTCTAAAACACTTATTCCACATGCAGCAGCAGTCATGAAGGCTTGTTTCCTATAATTTGCATCCTATTGTCCCTCCTTCCTTCCCCAGCTCCTCCAAATCCCTTTTGTGCTTTGCCAGAGAGGCAGGATCAGAGACCATCATCAACTTGGAGCCACACATGCCATCCGGGCCACCACTGGGGACGTGCTGGTGGCCACCAGGCCACTGCCTGCTGCAGTGATCAAGAAGCTGAGCTATAAAGTGGCAGCATCCTATTTGCATCTCTCTGCTCGGCCCTGGTGCCAGCTTTCACAGAAATCACAAAAACTGATTATCCTGGAGACTCTCTGCTGAATGAAGTTAAAATTGGCCAACAGATACAAAAAGATATTAGGGAAAGGCTGAAAGACAGTGACTTGCAAAACCTCCTTATGAAACCAAGCTAAAACACATAAAAATGCCTTGCTGTGCTCATGTCAGATTTTGGATAAGCACACGAAACAGGTTTGTTGCATAAGCAAGGAATGCCAATACAGTCAGTCATTGGCTAGGGCTGCACTTCAGAGGTCCTTTTTCAATTTTTTCCCAATCTTTTATTCAAATTACTTCCCTAAGGAGCATCTTCAGTACTGGCAGACTCACATGTAGGGCTCAGGTCTGAAAGCCAGACAGAAACTCACCTTCCTTTGCCTTGTGCTCTCCATTGCTCCCAGTCAGTTTTTTTTTTTCCAGCCCTCCTCCCAGGACCCAGTGAAGGTGGAAATGCTCCAGAGGACATGTTCCCATCATATGCACTTGAGAATAGAATTTTCAGCCCAGAACATATAATGTGCTGGGCCAAAACTATTGCCATGGTGTGACTGTGTAACCTAAATGGAACTACAGTAGGGATCAGGCATATTATTAATTCATATTCCATTTAGATTACTGTTCAAAAAGTATTGTCTCAGTGCAAGCATTACTAGATGCTGTTCATTTGTTTCTCTCCAAGAGCCACAAGAAAAAAGAGATTAGGTAATTGCAATGCAAGCACCAAATACAATCAGTGATTTTATGAAATCTAGCCTGTCCCAAACCACAGTTTTGATATTGTTCATAAACACCATCTGCAGATTTGCTTTATAAACAAACATTATGTTTGTATTTTGTAAGAATATAATTTCCTAATGAAAAAAAGATTTCCTTTTGTCTGAGGAACTGACAGACCCAGAAACTCTTTCATTCTCCTACTTTGCAGCTCATATTTTCTGCCTAAAATTTTGCAGAAACAAATTTAATTAAATACTCACGGAGCAAAAGAAAACACTACTGAGAAACTGAGAGGCTCACAAAACCATAAATACTTGGCAAATGGTATGTAAGTGCCTGTGTCTGACTGATAGCACAGAAAATAGGTTCCTTTGGAGGATGTAATGACCCATTCTCTAACACTGTGCCTGGAGGAAGCTACTGCCAAGCATTTGGTGTTCAGGCTGTCTTCATAAGCACAAATGTCAACATTCCTGCAACACTTTAATGAGAGCTAATAATTAGCTAACCCTCAGCTAAAGTGTTCTGAACACACTCCACTAACATCTCATGCCTGTGTCTCCAAGCAGATGTTCAACAAAACAGTGTTGTGCCAGTTACCTGTCTTAAAATTGCCTTTTCACTCTTCAAGGCTTTGTCTTTGTTCCTGTATGCAGAAAGACCTCTGTAGGAAACTTGGGTTGGCCTTTTCTTTACCACTTGTTGCTTTATATATCCTACAAACTCACCTTTCTTGTTTCCTCTTTTGCTAAAACACTTTCCATCTTTCTTCAGAGGTCTATTTTTAGCCACAGCCTAAAAATCTCCCATTAGCAGAGACACTGCAAGCTGGTACTCACAACAGTAAGCTCAGGGAGAACACATTCATATTTCTCAAATGCTTTGATAATAACAATAATAATTTTCCATCCTGATTTTTTCACCACCATTACCTTGTTTGGTTTCCTCAGTAATGAGCAGAACTTATCCCTGAGCTGTCCAAACCAAGGAGCCCTGAGGCCATCACAACCCCCACCCCCTGCACCCCCACATGCCCAAAGAGAATTCTCAGCTTCTGCTTTGTCATCTAATGGTAGATCTTTAGAAATCATTTCTGTCCATAACTAAATTTCTCTAAGAGCATCATTGTAAGATTTCTCATCAAAGATTTTTTTGGAAGATGATATAAATTCTAGCCTGCTGGCTCTCTGACTGCACAGGATATTGATCCCCTTAAAAATTAAAAAAGGCTGAAAAACAGCATGAGTCTTGTAGGGGAAGACTTTTGGTCTTTTTGTAGCTCTTTCATCCAGCTTTCTGGATGCAGCCCTTGTGCTGATCTATAATTCTCTATCATCACCTTGCAATTCCTACAGAGAATTACAGCATGTACCATATTCCTCTTCTCCTGGGGAGAAGTAGATTTCAACATGTTTGTGCCTTTTTGTTAGGAGTCCAGCACCCACTTTAAGTGCCTTCAAGACTGTGGAACACATCACTCTGTCCCACTGACTAATTTCTAGTGCAGTTAGTATTTTGCTTTAGCACTTCCTCTTCTGATAGATGATTAATGGAGCCTCCTCTTTATTATCAACAAAGAGAAACCTGGAGGAGTAAGCATGCCTCCAGAGGCTGATACAACCAAGCACTGGTGAAATTGAGGGGTTTTCCCCACCAGTCTTGTGATTCAGTAACTATTTCTGATGACCTGTGACATTTCACATCAGTGTCTGGTTTAGGTGATTTGAGAAAAGCAAAGTGAATTCATTCTACAGCGCTCAAATCAAGGATTTTATGGTGAGTTGTTTCCCTCATAATGCTTCCAAACAGTCATATTGTTCACATAACTCAGCGTCAGATAATCACAGAATCCCAGACTGGTTTGGGGTGGAAAGGACCTTAAAGATGACCTAATTACAACCCCCCTGCCATGCTCAGGGACACCTCCCCCCAGCCCAGGCTGCTCCAAGCCCCATCCAACCTTGGACACTGCCAGGGATGGGGCAGCCACAGCTTCTGGGGGCAACCTGGGACAGGGGCTCAGCACCCTCACACCTAAGAATTTCTTCCCAATATCTCATCTCAATCTCCTCTCTTTCAGTTTTAAACTATTCCCTCTTGTTCTGTCCCTCCAGGCCCTTGTCCCAAGTCCCTCCCCAGCTTTCCTGCAGCCCCTTCAGGCACTGGGAGGTGCTCTAAGGTCTCCCCATTGCAGCCTTCTCTTCTCCAGGCTGAACACCCCCAACTCTCTCAGCCTGGCTCCAGAGCAGAGCTGCTCCAGCCCAGCTGAAGGAATAATAAGGAATAAGGAATAATAATAATTAATAATAATAGTAATGAACAATTTTCCTATCATTACCTTCAGAAATCACTGGTGTGTCTGCAGCAAACTTAGCTCCCAGCTATAAATTCTTTATTTACAGAGCACTATGGTCATTCCAGTATTAATACATGAGAGATCACTGCTTCCTTCACTGATACACACTCTGGACATTTCATGAAGTAACCTGAAAGTAATTTATGGGAATCAGCTGATTCAGGGAACAACCAAGGAATGCCTGGATGACTTCATTGTGAACCAGCTGCAGTATGCATCACAAAACAGACAACTGCTCCAAGTCACAGACTGCACTTCCTTACCAGCAGGGCTGGGTGATGCTGAGCACAGGCATCAAAACACAATGCACACAATATATGCACTGAGAGCAGAGTCAGGGACATCCCAAACAAGCAAAGGTTTTGCACTTCTCTGAGCGGTACCTCTGCAGAGTGTCAGAATCTCAAGATCCACAGACATTTTCTGAAAATGAGGTCATTTCCATCGTGGAGAAGCACATGAGACATTTGTTCCCAGCAAATACATCATTACACACTAGGGAAAAAGGAAGAGAAGAGATCATTCTAGTTCTTGCCTTCATTACATCAGATTTGGAGGAGGCGAGATAAATCTTTCGCAATTGGTTCTGCAAAGGAGTCTCCCTTGCTTGCAGACAGAAAACCTGAATAACTCTTACACTGCACTTGCTTACTCACCCCTGGTTGACAGAAGAGCTTTTCAACTGCTTATAGGCTTATAAAGCAAAATTATAAAGCATAACAATACTTATTTCTCTGGATTTACAGGGCCCACCCAAATGTTACAGTAAGGAAGAGGGAGGTACCTGTATTTTTGCAAACTGCTTCATTGCTTCAAAACTGTTGAATAACATATGAAAGGAGTCAAGAGCCTGTGGGCAACAGCACCCACAGGAACCTCCACACCCAGCATCCCACCCATCCCAGAGAGAACAGGTGACTGTGTCCTGCAGGTCCGTGTAGGCTCCAGCAGCCAAGAAGAGACCAAAGCCTCCTGCCTCTGTCTCCTGGGAGGACAGGGTTCCTGCTGTGCTGAAGATGTTTTCAAGAAACAAAACCTCTTCAAGAATGTAGCTGCTTCCTTGTCTTCTACTGCAGAGCTTGCTGCAAACCATGAATAGCCGTACCCCCAAAAAGCCCCTCTGGAGGCCTTGGGACCTCACAGGTCAGCAGCTCTGTCTCCTTCACACAATTGCATCTCAGGAGCTTCTTCCACATGGCTCCAGCTCTTAAAGATCTAGCAGTTTCTGTTGGATCACTTTCCCAAAACAGCAGGAAAGCAGCACCCTAAATAATGTTACAGGCAGGACTCTTAGGTCAGGACAAGGTAAAAAAGACTGACTTTTTAGGCTTTTTTTATGAATTACCATGATTCCACACACTTTCTGGAACACTTGAGTGCTGCTGTGGTGAGTGGGAAGTGTAGAGGCACAATATTAATTTCTGTAGAATAGTTCTGAACCCTTATTGAAGCACCAGAGAAAAAGGGCTCAACTAAATGCTCTGTGAGATAGATGAAGCCATGTAATGCTGGTCCTGGCTGGGCTGAATTCCCCAGTTATTTGGGTTTTCCCATGACCAACCTAGGCAGCAATCTGCTCAGCACTGCCATGAGACCTTTTCCACTCACCTGTAGATCCACACACTATGGTGGCTGGCACTGAAGGACTGAGGACACAACTTAGCCACAGAGAGGAATATTACTGGGTAAAAACATACAACCTGCCTGCCTTGTCCTCTCCCACCTTGCACTGAAAGCATGGGGCAGATCCCTGCTGTGTCTCTTCTGGAGGCTGGGCTCCAAGCAACCTCCCCAGGATGGATTTTTTGTGTTTTGCCCACCAGCAATGCCTTCGGTGTATCAACTTCACCCCACAGCAGCAAAACCATGTAACAAACCCCAGCCACAGGATGATGACTTCACATCACCCATCAACACGGGGAGGAACTGGCCTAATGGAGACTCCTGAAGAGGATGGATCCATAAAGGAGAACTTGAGAAACTATCCCAAACCCTGACCAATGTATCTGCCTGTCATTCTGGAGGGACTCCATTATGTCACCTTTTAGGGGGTTGGACTAGATGAAACCTGGGGTTTCCTTCAAACCTCTAACATTCTGTGATTCTCTTTGCCAGCAGAAGAAAGTTGTGACTGAAAAGCTGCTGTTATTTCAGACTCCTTCCCAACGGCCACTTTGGCTACAGAGGACATCTCTGTCCTTGCTGTCACCCTTCCTTCCTCCTACTCGTGTGCCATTTGACACTTGAAACCTCCAGTCCCTGCTCTTTACTGACAACACTGGGCAGACAATTAGAATAAAAGGCTGAGCTGCAATAAAAATGAAACACTCAAAGAAAAAGGCAGCTAAAGGTTCCATGAGCGATACATCACCACCCATCCACAATATCAGCATGTCAGTGTCTGTCTGTCACAAACATCAGTCCATACAAACAAAGGAATAAATCAAGGGACCTGGACACCCAGGCTTATTATCTCAGAGAACACTGCAGGGCTATGAAGCACCCTCTTTATTTGCTCAGCCAGAACCAGTCACTCTGCTCACAAGATGTTGCAGGATGAATTATCTTGCAAGGGCCTCAGGATATCACTGTCTAATCTTCTGCTCACTGTGACAGCAGTTACCAAATAACCTGGCATCTGAGCAGTGGTCAGTCCCAGTTATGGGCAATTTTCTCATGGGTTTCTTTGAACCTCCCTGGCCTGCTTCCTTTTGCACTCCATAGGCTTTCCCCACCCCAAATGCTGGAAAAGTCCTGGGGAAGGAGATTGCTTTTCCTGCTGTAAGAGTCCCCTGACTCCAGTCCCAGCAGGTGCTCACACCACCATGGAATCAGAGAATGGTTTGGGTGGGAAGGGACCTCTCCAGGCCCCCCAGTCCAAGCCCTGCAGTATCAGGGACACCCTCACCCAGGTCAGGGTGCTCAGAGCCTCCTCAAGCCTCACCTTGAATATCTCCAGGGATGAGACCTCAACCCCCTCCCTGGGCAGCCTGCTCCATGGTTCAACTACCAGAAAAGAAAGAGGAGCAGAATTGGCCTCTGAGCACTCTGCACATCTTGAAAGGGGTGGTAGAAGCATCTCTTCCACTAAAATTGTCTTTTTTTAGCACTCCCTGTAATGTAAACTTCAGTAGTAGGTATGCAGCAAGCCTGATCTGACAGAGCTGATTTTGCTCTTGTCTTCAGGAGAACAATCCAGGGGATCAAGCCCAGCTCACTTTGAACCCTTGGCCCTCCACTTCAGGAAACAAACCATCTCTGGTCACCCTACAGGGCAGAGAAATAATGCAACAGGACCCTTACCTGTCACTCTCTCACCTTCCTTTAAAAAAATACACAATAAAACCACCCTCAAGTGGCTGAACTACAACTGTCATGAACTTAGAATTGTGAATTAAACGGGAGATGAAAGTTTAGTGATTAATCTTCAGCTTCTCCCAGTGCAATGTCTTCTCTTTGTATTCTTGACCTCCAGCCTATAGGAGCCAAATTGCCTGTACCTGACCAACTCCTAAAAAACCTACTCAATTTTTATTTTTTTTTTTTTTTTCCCAGAAAATATCTCCAGTGTTCACCTTTCCCACCCCAGAGCTGTCTCAGAGCAAGTGAAACAAAGGCTGAGGTTGGTCCCATTCCCCCCTGGGCAAAAGGGAGCCTGGGCTAGGACACCATTTCTGGCTTCTTGTCTGTGTATACACCTCCACCAAGGTCCTATTTCAGGAAAGACAACCAAGAAGAATGAGTTTGACATAATGACGTGTGAAGGGGAGAAATAAGGAAGCTGGACCTGCTATAATTAGAAAGTGCTTACGCCCCCGAAGGCGGCTGCTCCAGCCCACGCATTTCAACACCAGGAGGTGCTCAGCTATATTTACCTCCTTTAACAAATGTTTAACTTGAGATGGGACACAGAAAACCCCACCAGGATGTGGTAAGTGAGAGGGGAAGTTCGCAAGATGAGATCTCTAACTGACAGAGTTTTGAGACACATCTGAAACTCAGATGCTTTGTGAGTTTTTGGGTTGGTTTTGTATTTTCTTTTTTATGTACAAGTTATTCATTTAAACAAAAATAGAAAAAATGAAAAAAAGAAAAAGAGACACAAAAAGGAAAGAAAAGAAAAGCATGCTTAAGAGAAAAAAAAAAAAAAACAAACAAACTGCATCAATAGCATGACAGTTGCTTTGGGGCAGCTCTGCCATTCATTTAGAGATTAAGTCCTCCTGTACCCAAACCCAGTCCTCGTATCTCGGAGGGCAGGATCTCCTGCTGAGGAGCTGCACCCAGGTTCCCACCACAACATGATGCTGCTGGCCTGGCCTGGCCCTTCAGGCAGCCAGGTCCACCCATCACTCTCCTCTGCAGAAATACCAGCACCTCAGAGTCACCAGTCCATGGGCTCTGCACAGAATTTCCCTGCACTGGAAAATACCATTAAAGCTTTTTTGCTGATACTGATGGAAGGAGAGATATTGGATAAGCTGCTTGTACTAACAAGGGCAATAGGACCCATGGTCTGTGTGGGAAAGGGGACACGTCTTATCTCTTTTCCATCCTTTGTCTTCTCCTCCTTTCATTGACCCTCTGATTTCCATGTTTTGTGGAGTTGGTGGATCCCAGGACTGGCACCTGCACAGCCACCAAGGCTCATTCCTCCCCTTGTTTTATCACTCAACACGAGCTTAGAGCAGTGCTGACTAGGAACTAAAACTAAGAAACAATTTTCCGAGGTCTTCCAATGGAGGAAAAAGGCTCTTGTGGGATCCCACAGTCATTTGAGAGATGTAAAATATAACTAGCAATGACAGAGGAGGAAGAGAAGAGTCCTGGCTGCTGGGAGAGCACCAGCCTATTTATTCCCAAGTTTCAGTACTCTAGTAAGTGAGGTGCATCTAAAAGTTTGTCAGAGAAAGCACTAAATAAATAAATGAATAAAGTACTTGTCCATGTTGCTGATTTCCAAAATGAATGTCAACACATTCCAGTCATCTTCTCCGTTTTCCGAACAAGAATGGAGCCAGCTGGTTACTGAAGATTCTGCCTGCCCCCCAAGCACCATCCACACGTCCTGTAGCACCCCACAAAGGAGCTGTGGGATTCCATGGGTGCAGAGAGCACTAAGGAGAGATTGTGCACTGCAGAGCTTCCCCTTCACTGGCACAACCTCTGCAGCTCTCCGTAGCTTTTAGCAAAACCACAAACACCCATCCTGCCACGGAGGAGAGGGCTCAGGGACCTGCTGCAGCCTCAGCTCTGGGGCTGCCAGGGAGAGGTTGTCCTGTTCAGACCAAGCTTGGAGGTGTCAGTTTTGGGCTGCACAACACTGAGCTACTCCAGGAGTCCACATGAAAGACCCTTTCCACTCCAGTTGGGTGTCTGAAACACCAGTTTGACCCAGTCACCCATCTGTATTCAATGACTGGTGCAGGAGGAGCTAAAACACCTCTGAGAGCTCCCTGAATCTAAAATTACAATTGTGACTTAAACTTTTAACTTTTATATATTTACAATTGCATCACTAACCTCACCCCAAATTTCAGTCCCAGTATACACACAGAAAGAAAAATCTAGCTTGGAAGACCTGTGCCCAGTCAACCAACAAGAGAAAATGACCACGAAGCCTCAGACAAACAAAAAAGAAAATGCCCTGGAAATTACAGCATTCATTCATAATTTGATTAAACCAAAAGAGATCAGTTCTGCACACAGAACTCTCCTGGTGCCAGGGAGGGAGGCAGATTACAGACATCAGTCTCTCCAACCTGGTGCCCACAATGCCAGAATGACAACCCTGGATATGGAAAATCTTCCTGCAGCATCACTGGTCCTCCTACCTCATATTGCTCTGTGCTCTCACGTCCTCACTCAGTTTCATCCCCATGGACATCACCATGAGCCACCCTGCGACCTGGAACTGTCACCTCAACACTGACTCACAGATTCCTCCAAGAACCTATACTCAGCTACATGAAGTCTTGGTTGTTTCCTCTGCACAGCCCCCCCAAGGCACAGCCCTCCTACACACCACACCCTGAGAAGTCCCCTCAGCCTGATTCTCACACTCACAGTATGCTTTTGTCCTTGACAAATGCCACCTCGTCATCCAATATTGCTGCTGGCCTGCCACTTCGAGCATCTCACCTTCCACCTCTTCCCTCTTTATAGCATCAAACAAGAACTGCTTGTCTCTGTTTTCAAGGCCCTTCCCAGTACTCCCCAACCCAACATGTCACTTCTGCATTTACTGTTTCAAGGTCAAATTCTGTTTCATGGATTAATCGGAGGAAATCTTATTGGTGTTACCAAAATCCTGCATATATGTGTACCTATATCCTTCTGCTGCTTGTCATCTGCTCCTTCAAAGGGAAGACAACGGTGGAGTTCAGGCTGGGCCATCTATAAGACATGACTTAAAAACACGAGGGGAAAAAAGAAAGCCCAGGGATGCTACAGTGGCAGTTATTTATAGGTAGCCTTCAAGAACTAAACATTGCCTCTTGATAAGGCCCTGCATAGGAAACTCTGAGCACCTACTACTTTCTGGGGAGATTTGGAGGTGGAAGCTATGGAGAGGAACACAGTGGAAAGTTCTGTGTCGAACTACAAAGAAAGTCAAGCCTCTGCAAGACTGCAAATTGACTTCTTCATGAGGAAACCAAATGCTCAGCCACAGCCTGGTTCAAGAGATCTTTACATTTCCCTCATAGCTAAAAACCCCACGTTCTGCTGTTTGCCAGAGCTATAGGTTTTACCCGTGATGTCCTGATGAAAGCCAGAGTCACACAAATATTTCCACAGCTGCTCAAAATGTTTGCTGGATTATAAGGTCACATTTAGGACACATCTTCAGTTTGCTCTTAGAGCCGCAATGCTGAATGTGAAGAGGATTTTTTTTTTTTTGGTACCAGAGGTCCTCATTTTCCCTGATACTCCTCTAGCAGCACTGATACCCAGGGTTATTTAACCCTGTCTGTTCCTTTTTGATGGTGTGTGTGTCCTCAGGTGGGGAGGGCAGCACTCTCCCCCCACCCCAGCCTTGCCACCAGGAATGTTTCTGACCTGACCAGAACTTTGCCTTGGGACTGTTCCAAGATCAATCATTTAAACACCCAACAAACAAACAAACCTGACAGCCAAAACAAACCAACCAACCAAAAAACAAAACAAAACAAACAAACAAAAAAAACAAAACACCAAACCCCAAACAAACAAAAAAACCCCAAACAAACAAGCAAAAAAACCCGTCCCAAAAAGAGCCAAGAATAAAGAATTAAGCAAGAAAAAATCTATACACAGACCCCACAAACCCAATGAGAAATGGTGGTATCTGCTGAGAAAGCTCTGCTGCCCTTTCTCTCCCCTTGCACAGATCCACACAACTGGATCAATAAACACACTCTGCTCAGCAGGAGCATCCAACAGCCCAAAAATGAGAAACCTGCAGAATTTCCTGACAGTCCAAACCAACATGAAAGATGAACAGTGCTCTGCACTCCAGTGATGCCTGGGGCCCAGGCAGGTCTCCAGCTAGAAAACAAGGCTCCCAAAGTGCAGGCTTCATCTCTGGACCTCAAAAGCTCTCCCTCTGGGAGAGGAACTGACCCAGATCCAGGATTCTGTAGTGAACACGGTTTTGTATGGTGGAGGTGTCTCTGGGCCAGGATTCACCACTGGGGGGGTACAGAACCAGCCCAGGAGCAGGGGGAGCTGGCTGGGCTGCATGGGAGCAGCTGCACTATGGATCAGGTCAGCCAGGGCTCCAGAGCAGGAACATGACTCAGGTAGCACAAAAAAAAAAAAAAAAAAAAAAACAAAAAACCACAAAAAAACCCCACAAAAAACCCAAACATTTTTTAATAGCCTCTTCCACAGTTCTGTTGGGTTTTTTTGTTCTGACACTGAGATACTTCCACTCTTTGGGAAACTGCCATACTATATCTGCCCTCTCTTTAGAAAGATAGGGGTGTGCAAGCTTCCCTCCTCCCAGCCCAAACTCATCACCATCTTATCAGGCTTGGAGGAAATGATGGATGAAGGTAAATAATCCAATACCAGAATTTTGAAACCAAGTCAGGTGGCAGCCAGTGATAGGTAGCTTGCATAAAGTCATCTGGGGTTTTTACCATTTGTCTGGCAGAAGCCAGCACCTTCACATTTTAATTACAACCCCTTTACCAAACTTCACCTCAAGCTACCTGGAAAAGCAAGTATTAGAGATGCACAAATATTTTCTGTTGAGCAGCGATGAATACTGGGAGGGGTAGAAACAGAGATAAATCAAAGCACATTGGCAAAGATGGGGCTGCCAGCAATATCACCTTGATACATTGGTTTCATTTTTGGCATACGTCAAAAGTCTGCAGAGACGGTGCTTTCCACTCCGCCAAAAAAAAGCTCTAAGGCTATATTGCTTTTGTCACACCAAAGAAACCATCAAACAGGTGGAAAGAAATACTTTCAGATTCTTATTAGAGTGTCTATTTCATAGATAAGCATCAAGTCTTGCCTAACCCAGTCTCCTTTCCATTTTCCTACAGGATGAAATTGTACAGTCACAGTTCCAGAAAGGAATGTACTGGGAAAGCTTGAAATGTTCTCCGTTTAATTAAATAATGGAACACTTTATTTTTTCTTTTCTTAATTTGTGCTAAATGCAGTGCAATACAGAGACTTTAACTCAGATCCTCCCTCTGCTACATGTCCGTACATCCCTGGATGAACCACCACAAACACCCACACTCAGATGCAGTGATTTAATCAACCACACTGGGTTATCTGCAGAGGTCCCTGATGCTTCACCAAACTGGGAGGATATCATTGCAAGGGAACACGTCAGAGTAAGATTTGATTTCTGTTGAATATCTTTGTATTAATAAGACCATTTGTATGAGACATGAAACGTCCAGTGTGTCCTCAGCTGAAACCTGAATCCTTGGTTTGTGGCCTCAGCTGGGAAGATGCAGAAATGAAGGCAGTGGCAGGGCCCAGGGCAGGGGAAGGTACAGGGGCAGCTCTGTGTGGAGAAGTTACTTGCAGCAGCTCAGAATGTGCAGGATCTAAGTCTGTAAGTGACAAATTACATTCTTTCTTGAACACATTTTTACAACAGTGGAATAGAGACTCCGACCCAAATTCTGCCCTTCTGGCACCCAGAAGTCTTTCAAAAGCTTGTGAGCCAGCCACAAAACCTACCTAACAGCAAGGACATGTCCTGATTTTCAAAAGCCAAGATGTGCATGCACCAGGATCTGAAGGTGCTCAGCAGCTCTGAGCATCAGGGACAAACAGGGGCTGTTGAACCAGGACCCAGTATGTCATCCCTGGGACCTCACTGGGTCCCTGGAGCTGGGAGGAGCAAATCTCAATACCACTGACTTCAGCTGAACTTAGCAAATCAAAATCTATTGGAGAGTCCTAATATCTGATGATGTCAACATGACATTTCCATAGTCCCATTTTAAAGTAGATAAATATTAAGCCAATGAGGTGCAGCTTCTCCCTAAGCATATCCAAGATGCACAGCAGAACAACAAGGAGAGAAAAACTACAGGTAGGTGAAAATTTGGAAAAACTGTTTCTGAAACAATCACTGTCTTTCAGAAATTAGACAGTATCTGAGCTCGTATGAGGTACTTTGTGCTATAAACAGGAAGCAATAATAACAACACAAAGAAACACAGATTTAAAAGTCAAAACAGGTAGAGTAATTCACCATCACTGTCAAAAATCAACAAATTGCATCACACAAAAATACACCATTCTTTGGAAGCAGAAAAACATGCACAAAAAGCAACTAAAAATTTGCTTCAATCTAAAAGGAATTGCACTGATTGAAGGAGCTCAGGTGCTCTGCAACCCAACAGCCTTTTATAAAACTTCAAGCCTCTTTGCTTAAATGATTTTTGCTTTTTTGGTGGAATTTTGGCCTGCCTTTAAAAGCTCTTGACCTGTGGGTCAGGAAGCAATGAGAAATGATGGGTTGTGAAAGAAAAGCAGGTTCATGTCAAGGGCCACATTATTTGTAGAGGGCACACACCTCTGTTGGAAAACTCACACAGGGGTGTCTTAAAATTAATAAAAATTTATGAACAGACACTGTTTTAAGGAAAAAAAAGTCAGCAGAAATACTCTCTGGGTGTTCATCTAGCAGGGAAAATTCCACAGAAAGGTTTGTGTTATTGATATGTTAAACTCTGCACTAAGCAGGATGCAACACAAACCATAGATCAAGCACAACACTGAAATAAAATTCTCATTAAAAACACCTAACCAACAGGATTGGGAAAGGTCTGATGAAGCTATGGCCAGACCCAGCCTCTGGCATCCACAGTGACACTGAGTATTGAAATGTTTCATTACCAAACCATTTCATTCATCTGACCAAAGAAATGAGACCCATCCTGGAGAAAGGCATCAAGTGACACTCCTCCTTTAACACATGGAGATTTCTTCACCAGTATTTTTCTTCCACCTTTCTTCCAAGCCCTTGCACTCTCAGGAAGTCCCAGTGAATGGACAAACCCAAGGCACTGGTGTCCCCTTGCACAAGTGCCCCGAGCTGTGCCAGGGAGCCTGCTGGCCTCCAGGCCATGCAAAGTGGTGACAAAGCTGGACATGTGCTCTACAGTGGCCTCTTCATCTCCAGACTTTCCCATGGCTGCTGCTCATGGGGAGGCTTGACAGGCTCCCTCTGGGTAGCACAGTCAGCTGGCATGGTGCAGGCAGTTTGCCAGTGCATGAAAAGTACCCAACAAAGCTGCCCTTGTGTCAATACAGTGTATTTACTTATTCCCATTCCATTTATAATATTTGCTCTGAATGAAACAGCCAGTTTACATCCCTCAGGGGATTCTTGGGTGGTTATAAAAAATATTTCGGGATAAGAATTTAGATTTGGAGCCCCTCAGCTCTGGGTTCCCCCATGATTCACTCTTTTGGGGGTCCATCAACTACAGAGTCTGATTTATGTAGCAAGTCATCTTTGATTTCTTTCAAGATTGTTTTTTAAAAGGCATCTCTATGCACTCCTTGGAATTAGCCTCTCACTTTTCCATATCCCAAGCCTGAACCTAAAAACCTGCAAAGAGCTGTTCTAAACCTCCTCTCCCTCCCCAGTACTTTATGAACTAAACAAGACACTATGGCCAATTCTAGAGGTTTGAAAACTGGGCACAACATGGACATCCACTGCTCCTCCACTGCCCCTACCTGACTGAGAAAACAGAAAACATGGCAAAGTGTCTCCTGAAGCAGCACAAACTGAAGTGATGAAAAGTTTAAAACAGCTTCTACACAACTTTGACAGAGGGGTTGAAACTGCGTGAGCGAAAAGGTCCTTTCCAACCCTGAAAATTCTGTGTTTCTATGATAAAAGCCCAGGGAAACCAGAGGCATTCCAGATCAGGAGAAGATTGGTTTAAGACAGAGAAAACCAAGTGTTTATTGTCACATCAGTGGTGAGTGGCCAGACTTGCTGCCAGATGAGGTTGATGTGGCAGGTGAGACCAGAAGGTTCAGAACAGGGTTGGGCAAAATTTGTGAGCTAGAAGCAAATGGAAAAGTCCCTGGACAGGAATGTCTCTGTCACCCCATCACACCCCTCCTGTGGGGTCACCAGTGGTCAAAGAGCCAGTGGCCAGGCTGGTCTGCTCTCCCAGGACTGTATCTCCTGTTGGAATTTCTCATCTCAGCTACATGCAAGGCCCACTCCTTCTTCAAGAAAGCTTACAATAAGCTAGCATGTAAGTGAGAAAAATAGACATTAATTAAATCACACATAAATATCCCAGGCACCAGCACTACACCTCACCAACTCTGATCATGGTCTTGCTCCCATAAAAGCAAGAGTACAGTAGTAACAAAAGGAGAGCAGAGTGGTAATAAACAGTAGAGTGGTTAAATAAAGAGTAAAATTTTCATTGCTTTCTATAGGAACAGAGTAGAAAGTGAATCTCAAAGTGAAGGAGCTGGTGAATGTGTCTCCCCAAGGACATGCAGGCTGAGGTTGGGTACACAGTGTCACCACTGAGATCATAGAACGGAGCAGGTTGGAAGGGTCCTCAGAGCTCATCTCCTCCAACCCCCCTGCCATGGCCAGGGACACCTCTCATCCAGCCCAGGTTGCTCCAAGCCTCATCCAACCTGGCCTTGAACACCTCCAGGGAGGGGGCAGCCACAGCTTCTCTGGGCAATCTGTTCCAGAGGCTCAGCACCCTCCTGCTGAACAACTTCTTCCTGAGATCCAGAGATGTCAAAGCCAGCACTGCAGAGCTGGAGCTCAGATCTCAGTGTGCTGCCCCACGGCCACTGCTCAGCCACCCCCCACCCCTGCTGCATCCACCCAGGGACCTGGAAAAAATCAATCACTCAACGTCCTGTGTTGCCAAGGCAACGGGATGCAGAGGGGGCAGAAGATGCAGCACGGGGCTGAGGGATGCTGCTCCCTCCAGCCTGGAGAGCCCATGCAGAGGACAGGGAGGATCCCAGCTCCATGGAGCAGCTGAGCCTGGCAGATGGGCTCCTAGAGCTGGGGTGGATGCCAGTGCCACGCAGGGAGCGTGAGACGGGCAAAGCAAAGAGCTGGAGCCTCCCAAGCACTGGGGGAGGCTCGGCAGACCTGGAGCCCTGCCTGAGGCTCTGGGGCAGCACCAGGGATAAACAGCAACTGCACATGTCTTGGACATCCAGGGAGGAAACAGGAGACCAGCCCAGAAAAAAAAAAAAAACACCAAACCAAAAAAACCCCAGACATTTGAAAGGGCTTTCCTCTTAATAACTAGCTGAATGCTTCCAAGTATTCCAGGATATCACAGGGCAGCCTATAGATTCAGCAGCCTCGAGAAAAGGGAAAAAAATTCCCTTATCAGAGAATCCTGATTTTCCCTCAAAATCTGTCACGCCTGGGTCACCAAACCAGGATCACCATGAACAAACCAATGAGGACAATTCCTCTGGTTTTGTGTTTACTTGAGTGCTTCCCAGGGAAGCTGAAGCCCTATGGGGGTTTGAACAAACCCTGTTCTCAAGCCTTTCCTTACAGCAAAGTCAGGCTCTTTTGTAACCAATAACAACTTTCATGACCAGACCTTGGGGGAAAAACGATAAATTATTCGAGAGGATGTGAACAAATAACCCATGTGCCTATAAAACATTTATGCTTCTGAGAAAGATTCAAACTGTTTATCACCATAGAAAGGTTCACCAAGAATTACTCTGAAAAAAATCAGTCAGTTGCCTGCAGAAAGCACACACAGAACATTTCTCTCTTGAGCTGGAGCAAAAGCTTCTCTGACCAAATACCTTAGTGAAGCAAAGTAATGTGCAAATGATAGCACTTAACTACCTTTTGTAATAACTGAAACAATTCTTATCAGAAAGATGATAAAACAGAAAAAAATCACATGCAGAAACAGAACTTTATATGAAAGTTTGAAGCAAGCTAAATGCTATCAGGCAATCCCACTTTTCCTCCAAATTCCCTACCAAAACCTTTTTTCGCCATTAAATGGCCCAGAGGTAATCCAGCACTAGTAATCAAAAATATGTATGACCTCCACATGTCTCTGCTGCTCTTCAAACTTTTTTTTGTCTTGTAGTCTGCAGGTCCCTGATATACACTGACTTACTGTGGGGCTGTCCCAGAAAAGCAGAGGTGAGAAGCAAGGCCACAACTGCCAGTGGATTTCAGTGTAAGAGACTGCTCCTCCAGGGAAAGGTTTGGCAATTTCCAAATGGAAAAATATTGGAGGTATTTGTCATCAGGGATTGATTACCTCCATTACCCACTGCTAGCACCTTCCCTCTTTCCTTTCCTGCCCCCAAAGCCCTGGGCTCTGCTGTCCTAAAGAAGACAGATGGGGTGGAGGGAATCCAGACTGATTCCCCAGGCATTTATTCCTGTGGACCACACAGGCTCAGTGACACTCAAACATTTAAAATTAGGAAAAAAGAATCACAAAAACCCCAGTGAGCTTCCAGAGGGGGTTCCTGACTCTCCCAGCTGCCTGAGGACAGAGAATCCCAGATCTCAGGGAAGAGCTGAGTGACAAATGCAGAGCTCATCCTACCTGGCACAACCCCACCTGCCTGGCCCTGCAGAGATGTTCCCAGCTGGCTGATCAGACACCCTGGGCTTGAAGGGAAAGACTTTGGGAAAATCATGCATTGAAAGAGCTACAGAAAACATCCACTCTGCCCCAACCCATAAAGCCTTATCTGTTCAGCTCTGTTGGCCCTAAAATAAGGTGTAATGGTGCCTCTGGGAAGCATATCATGGAGACATGAAATGCACTGTCCTCACAGGCCTCTGCTGCACACAGGGCAGCATTTTGCTGGGGAATAATATTGAGAAAAAGCAGCATATAAAGTGTATCTGGAAATAGTGTGGCTGCAAAGAGTCAGCTCTTACAGTCTGCAACTTGTTTCTCATGGCTGTTTGTGAAGGGACTTCCCTGAACACAGGGAATCCTCTAAAAAGAAGAAAAAAATATATATCTAGTATATATTGAATTTATTTCCTTTATCCCTACCTAACTTCTTTATATTGGGCTGACTTTGAAATGTAAGAAACAAGCAGATGACCACAGACCCTTCAGCTTGGTGACCATCCAAGGTATCTGTTTCAGAAATCTAAGCACCAAGTCCAAGGGCCACTTCCCCATATGAATTTTGAGGCTTTGAATATGTCAGTTAACTTTTTCCAATATCTTTTTCACATGTGCAGAATTGCTGTAATTCCTAACCTGATTAAATGACATTTTACTCCCCTCAATCCACTTTTCACAACTATTTTCTTTGGATATTTGTTCACCAAGCCTCATCATTTGCTCATTCCTAGTTGTTATGCAAAATCATTAACATGCAAACATCTTTTTTACCCTTAGATTAATGAGGCTAACTGAGGGCAAAATGATATTATTCACATTATATCCTCCCCAAAACCACCCTCACCTCTTATCTTAGTGCAGCGTTATTCAAAATTTAGTTCAACTAAAATAACACCAGAGGCTCCCTGCTCAAGGACCACAGGCTGGCTATCAAACATCAAAAAGAGTCCAGTACTTAAACCAGAAGTAGTTTATATTATCCCACCTCACCAGTCTTCCAACCTTGCTGCACCCTCTGCCTTGGAACACAGCGGGAGAAGCAACCAGGAGCAAAGGAAAATTAGAAGCTTTTGCCTGGAGCAAAACCTGGAGTTTTGAGTCATGTGCAGCAGAGAGGCAGGAGCTCTGGCACAGCACTGACAGCTCCAAACTCGTTTCATCTTCAGCTGCCAAAACCAGGGAACTTTGGTGTTTAGGTTAAAGGGAACACTCATGGGAATCAACTCTCCAGCAGCTCTGCCTCTCCCAGCTGCTCTCTGGTCCATCCATGCTGGGCTGTCCCCAGGTCACCTTCCACACCAGCCTGGAAGCCCAGCAGGCTCTGGCCATCAATCCCAAGGGAGAATGGGTGGGTCAGGGACACTCACTGTGCCAGCACCCCCCAAAACCTGCTCACACACCTCCCCAGGGACCCTTGGGCAGGAGAGCAGACACACTCCTGGGATGTGGGACACACTTGGCTCACGAGCAGGCAAGAGCTGTAGCCTTTTTTTTTTCTTAAATATCTAAAGCAACCCAGCCAGGAGACACCCTGGGACTTCTTTGTTCCTTGCCATTTATAGATCCCCAATTGATGGCCTTCACCATGTGAGTGCCAAGCCTGGGTGTGTAGGACAGGTCACATTCCCTGAATAGGAACTGAATTCTGAGCATGATTTTGGCTGTCACCTACCACCTGGATACACTTTTCATCCAAGCTTAGGAACCCCTCAGCACCCCAGCAAGAAACAAGCAGCAACTGAGAACAGACGAAATTTCTGCAATGGCACAGAACTGTGTTCCTTCCCACTAAGCAACACGATACAAAAATCCTCTCCATGCTCAGTACGAGCATCACTGTCTGGGGTTGGTGGGGTTTATGGTGGGTTTTTCATAAAACTCACGTGCAGTTGGTTCACTGCAGTGCCAGAGGTTCATTCACCACCATGGACCTGTCAAACCTGCCTGCACAGTGCAGATGGAGATGTGGCCAGAATAAAACTCCCTTTGCTGAGGATTCCAAGATGAATGTGAAGAACTGGCCTAAAAACCCAAGTCAAACATCCCAAGCAACAGGGCACCAAAGCCACCTGGCACTTCTCCTACATAACCCAGATGCATGCAAAACTTCAAAGATTCCCTCTCCACATTCTTGCCTCTGTGGTAACTAAGAAGAAATAGAGAAATACATCAAAACATAAAGTTTATTTCAACTTAGCAGGTTGGCAGAGATGGGGAAAAAAGAAAAAAGCAAAAAAAAAAAAAAAAAAACAAAAACAAAAAACAAAGTAAAAAAAAAAAAAAAGGAAGCTGCATTTCAGTAGTGTCACTGGAAATAAATCAAACCAAATCCTAAAGGCCTGATCCAACAAAAACTTGGACTTTAAGCCATACCAAACTCTCCAAGCAAACAGACAGTATTCTGGTTGAAATGTAGATGCCTGTTTGCCTGCTGGCTTAAGAGAAGTTAAAAAAACAAAACAAAACAAACAAAAATCCCCTTCTGCTCATGTACCTCAGGAGTATGTGTCTGGGAAGATCTTCTGGGCCCCTTTTACTCAGTAGGTGCTGGCCTTGGTACCTCCAGCCCTGTCAGGATGATGCTCAATGGAAAAGCCAGCTCTGCCTAAAATGAAAAATGAATTTCATACCTTGATGTGCATTAACATCTTTTTCCTACAAAATTTGGGAGCAGGAGACACCGCCCATTTGAAATTTCACCCAGAGTCTTCTCTACTACCCCTTGCATTTTATATATCATTTTCTTTGCTCCCTATTAAGCCTTTCCACAGAATCACAGAATTGTCAGAGTTGGAAGGGACCTCTAGATATCACCTAGTCCTCCTCTCTCACTAAAGCACATAGCACTTTTAATCAGAAGCCTCTGCAAGCAGCTGGAAAGCTTTTCCTTGCTTATCCTGGTCTGTTACCTGCACCCAGTCCCCATCTGGGATGCAGAGGGTTGGATGCCCAACCAGCCCCTGGGAACAAATAGGTTAAGCCTGGTTTTGGGAGGAGATTGCCCTCTTTTCTTCTGTGCTTGTTTTTTATTTTCTTTAAGAGGTAGGAAACAACCCTCCTGAGCTACTGAACTGGATATAATTGTTAACCCTTGGTCTCTCCCCAGTACAGTTAGAGAATGCACCACGTACAACTACCTGGTTGGTGCCCAGCTGGAAGCTAAGCATTGTTTTGGGTTGAGACTGATTGAAACATTAAGAACAGAAGGAGCAAGGCAGCAGGGAACCTCCCCATCAGCTTCTGTTGAGGTTAGCATGACACAACAAGATATGACATTTTCTCTGCATGGAAACACCCATTTCCTGTAACTCATTTTATCCTGTAACAAAGAGGGATTGTGCACTGCGAGTTGTATGTAGAAGTTCAAGTGCAGCAGCTGACATGAAGTGCTCTCCATCAGCAGCTGACCTGGTCACATTTACCTTGTGTCCTGCTCACCAAATTCTTCCTCCTACTAAGACCATAAAAACGAGGCAAGAAATGAAGGCACAAGGAAGCTTTGCTCCAAAGCTGCAGGTTGTTCAAAATGTTCTTTACATAGCCCCCCGAGGAGAAGGACAAGGTATGTCAGGTGCTCTCCTGCTTCTTTTCTTCCACGCACATATACTTTTGCCAGAGCTTTCACAGCCCTACAGACTACAACCAACCAGAGGGCTGGAGCAGCTCTGGAGCCAGGCTGAGAGTTGGGGGTGTTCAGCCTGGAGAAGAGAAGGATCCAGGGAGACCTTAGAGCACCTTCCAGTGCCTGAAGGGGCTGCAGGAAAGCTGGGGAGGGACTTGGGACAAGGGATGGAGGGATGGGATGAGGGGGAATGGCTTTAAACTGGCAGAGGAGGGACTGAGGTTGGACATTAGAAAGAAACTCTTCACTGTGAGGGTGCTGAGCCCCTGTCCCAGGTTGCCCCCAGAAGCTGTGGCTGCCCCATCCCTGGCAGTGTCCAAGGTTGGATGGGGCTTGGAGCAGCCTGGGCTGGTGGGAGGTGTCCCTGACCATGGCAGGGGTGGCACTGGGGGGGCTTTAAGGTCCCTTCCATCCCAAACAAGTCTGGGATTCTGTGAAACCTCCACAATAATGCCAGTCCTTCCACCTCCTAATCCAACCAGTTGTCCACCACCTCCTTCCTGGACACCTCCATCCCATAAATGTGTGTGTACTCAAACATGTGTGAACTTGTTTGTTTGTCCTAGCTGCCAATGCACTGAGACACACAAAAAATAAATTAGAAGTTAACCTAATACTTTCAATTATATCTGAAAAATATTCTGAATCTGTCACTAATAATTGAAGGTTTCCCAAAGTAAGATATCTAGGATCTCATGCTGCTCATCCTCTGCAAACTCAGAAATCTCCTGTTCCTGATGGCAGCACCTGCACTTTCCACTCCTTGCATGGATGCAGAGGATCTGAGTTCATCAGGTGACAGAAGCCAGCAGTGTCTTGCCTGCTGTTACACAGAAGCCACCATTCACAAGCTCTATCCACTTTATTTTGCTATTCTTTTAGCTCTTTAAAGCTAAACTTATTACCATAAAAAATTACTAAATGTGTGTTCAAAAAGCCACAAAACTTATCTTTATTGAGTAAATAATTTGACAACAGCCAGCTCAACTATCCACATGCCTACCAGGCTTCTCCAGTGTCACCACTTCGCAAACAGGGATCTTCTTTATTTACTTTAAAGTTCAAAGAATGCTTTCTAAATGAGGAAAGCATCGTATTTACCTGAAAAACCTAGAGCCCAAGCTTCGTAAAGCCATTTTTTTTCTTATTCAGAAGGATACAGCCAAAGTGAGGTCTGAATATCAAATCAAGCATAACACAAACAAAGGAAAAAGGAAAAGAAGGGAGGAAAAAAGAAAAAGAAAAACAGTGCTGGCCCAGAGCTCTCCAGCTTGTGTTACACACAAGGCCAGCATGGAAGAACACAAACCAGGAGTCAAAATTCAGAGTAAATCCTAACAGCCCATCAAGTCTTCTGGCTTTCTACACACACAGACACAGGCAGGGATTGCAGACTCCAAAGAAGCCTTTGAACAGCCCCAGGGGCAATGGGAAATAAAAATCATCCAGAAAGACAGCTGGGAAACATGGCAAGAGAAAGAACCAGTCCAGTCCAGAAGGCTTCATTTCCATAAGATAAACAGGGAATATCAAAGGGTGCATCAGAGGACCTTGTTCAGCCACATGAGGGATAGAAGGGAAAGAAATGTTTGTCAGGCACAGAACTCATAGGGATGCAGCCAGGGACCAACATAATATGAGCAATCCACTGTAAAGATGAGGAAGGAGTAAAATCAGAACTGCAAAACAATTTTGGAGAGGGTGTTAATTGTTATTATTCATTATTCTTATTCCACTGTGCATGGAAGTGAACTCTGCACCCAGCAGCAGGTGGTGGTGATGCCACTGGGGAAGCCCTCGAAGCAGACCAGGAGGGACAAATCCTGTACTGGGTTTGGACAGGGCAGTCCTAAAGAAGCTGAAGGGTCAGGGTTGGGTTTTTTGCTAGCATCTATTAAGAAGCTTTATTTAGAGAAGGACAAAGGACTCAAATGTCCTCGCCAAAGGGGAGCAGATGGGCAGCAACAACACCCAACAGGCCTTGGGAGGTCTGCACCAAGGAGGAAGCCATCTGTGCTCTACCATCCCAAAGCACACTTCCAAATCCTTTCGAGCTGCATGGATATATTATGAGGAAAAAGGAGAGGAAGACTCAAGGCCCAGGCTCCATTGGAAAAACCTGTCTGAAGAACTGCTACTCGGGTCAGTCCTAACCTTACCCAGCCCTCAGGGATGGAAAGGAACAAAAAAATAAGGGGAGCACAGAGCAGTCTCTCCTGTTATTGCTAGGGACAGATTGGAACAGCCAGACAAAAAGCTAATGACAGTGGCTGTAGGATTAATTAACACTCATGCTACCAAAGCACCAGAGATTCCAAGATAACTCCTTGTGGGGACACATTCCCAAGAAGACAGAAGTTTGCCAGCTAAGAAGAAACACGGCTAGTGGGAAGAGACAGATGTGACCAAGTGCAGAGACACAAGCAAGAGACCTCCTGAGATTGCCATCTCCAGAGCTCTGATGATAGAGCACGGGCCAGGCAAACCCATCCTGACAGTGAATTCACCTCCTGCACAAACTGGGCTGTTGGAAGGTCTGGCTGAGGTTGCAGAGAGCCTGAAGCAACACTACTAATTACAGCATTCCCATTATACATCCCATAAGATATTTCTGCTGTGAAATTTTCTGAAGCCTCATTCTCAACAAATCTGCTCCTCCTCATGGGTGCCTGAAGGACCTGCCCAGAACTGCCTCTCACTCAGTAGCTCCTCTCATGGGCTTTGAGGAAGAAAGGAAGAGCTCTTAGAATCATAGAATCATAGAATAGGCTGGGTTGGAAGGGACCTCAGAGATCATCGAGTCCAACCCTTGATCAATTACCACCACAGTCACTAGACCACGGCACTGAGTGCCATATCGAGTCTCTTTTTAAATATCTCCAGGGACGAAGAGTCCACCACCTCCCCAGGCAGCCCGTTCCAATGTCTGATCACCCTTTCTGTGAAAAAATTCTTTTCTTAAGAAATTTAGACTAAAGCCACTGTATCTTAACCAGAGCAAACATGACCAAGAGCTGTCTTCCATGTTACCATCAGCTCAAAATCTCAAAATCAAGTTGGGGTCAGCCACGTGTTGCATACCCTGGTGCTGAGAGCTGGTGTTAGAGCATCAGGAGGCAGCAATGCCCACATCCAGCCCTGGGTCTAGGGGCACTCTGCTTCCCAGGGTGTTTGCAAAGCATGGAACAGAATACCTTTAATTAAACAGCAAACAAAGTGACAGCTTAATTATGATGCAGAATCAATCTGAACGGCTCTTTAAGGCTAGGTTCCTTGTGGACAAGGTAGGGATTCTGAAAGTTGTTATGGCATTAGGAGAATACATGGGTATTTTTCTGGGCATGTTTTTATTCAGTTTATACATCTTTTTATTGAGTCTTCTGCTCTGCAACCTCCAGCTAGTAACACTAGTAAGATATTTATTTACTCAGGAAGAAAAAGAAGCCAAAACATTTTCCAGGCAAATCCATAATCCCCCCTTTCCTCTGCAGACACCTTATAGCATCCCTCTCAAAGAGGCTGAAATTTCAAAGGGTTTCTATAATCAAAGAGAAGGGCTTGAATTGCAGCCATGGCAGCAGGCAGGGTGCTCTTAGAAAGCAAGGAGTGGGGCAGGGAAGGGGAGAGGCAGATGTTGGCTGCGCATCCTGACACCAGAGGCAGAGCAGCAGGGATTCTCCTCTGTTCTGCTGAAAACCCAGATGTTTATCTCCACCTACCAGCAGCCCAAGTCCACAACACAAGCTTAGCCCTGACTTGAGCAGCCTGGTCCAGTGGGAGATGTTCCTGCCCATGGCAAGTTGGAAGTAGATAATCTTTAAGATTACCTTTAAGGTTCCTTCCAACCCAAAGCAGTCTGGGGTTCTATGACTTGACAAACATTAGGATGGGCTCCTTGACCAGCATCTTGTGTTGGATTCACAAGCTCAAATCATACTGGGATGATTTCCTTGATCTGACTTCAGAGCCAGACAAAAGGACATCAGGTTCTGCTGGAGCAACCTCTCTCCTGAAGACAGTCACAAAATTTTCCACTAGCAGCTTTCAGCAGCTCTGACCAGAAGCACAAAGAGAAAAAGGATAACAATGTCCTTATGCTGCCTTCAGATTATGAATGTTAGGGATTTTGTAGAGCCAAAACAACAAACAACATCCAAGGCACCAAAAAGCAGCAATGGCAAATACAATGAATGAGTCTGTCCTGTCCCCAGGTGACTTTTAACAGAGTAAAGCTGGGCCATCCCTGCTCCCACAGCCCCAGGACTGAGATGCTGCTGTCAGCCTGGAGTCCAACACAGGTAGGGAACAGACACCCACCCATGCAGGAAACTGCATCACCAGGATCAAAACTAGAACAAGCAAGGGAAAAAAACACACAATACTAAAAAAACCCAACTGCTCAGATTTTTCTGTTTTTTCCCAAGAGCTGAGTACTTCAATAGCTTTTTTTCTTTGCCTCCTCATTGTTAAAGTTTGTGTTCTGTCTGAGAAAGATCATGGTTATTTCCTCTTCTGAGCAGGGAACAAAAATCGTGCTCATTCACAAGACAAATCTGTCACTCTGTAATATCTGTTGTTTTTTTTTTTCCTTGGTCTGTGCCATCAGGACATATAATTCTGTTTGTTACAGCAATATGGAGAATGGCAGACAGTGTTTGCTCTTTGAGGTCGATTTGATTGACTTCAGCTACCTCAAAATCAAAGGTCACAACCAGTGGTCTGTTCCCATCACAGTCAGTGGAGAAAGAAAGAAGCTTTGCCATCTGAGATAGGTGCCTGAGACAGATGGGCTGATTCACCCCCTGGCAGCTCTTTGCTTCCAGGAGTTTTGAACAGGTGCCCAACTCTTAGACCATTTAATTAGGTAAAATAATTCCTTTCTGAAGTTAAAAAAAACAATAGAAACTATAGTATGAAAGTTGATGAACTGGAAGTAGGGTATATTAAGCCCTAGGACTACAGAAAACTCCTCCTAAGTCTGCAGCACCTTCTCTTTTGGAAAATCTTACAACCTATAGCCAGGGAGGCAAAGGATGGCCCTTCAGTTCTTCACTCCCCAAACTCAGGCTGGTTTTGTGACACCACAGTCCCTGACACAACTGCATACAGCCTTCTTCTCCTGCTTGCTTTTCCATGTGGATTTTTAGGAGTACCAACAACAGAAGACGAAACCTTGAGACTACTGGGCATGCCTCTCTTACCCTACTGGATACCAGTGTTTAGAAGATCATCTAACTATTTGCTATTCATCTAACATTCTAAAGAATTAGGTTGCTTTTTTCCTCTTTAGGACATCCAACCTTGCAGGGTATGCCCTTCACATTTGCCTTGAAGATGCCCCATTAGCAGAAGAGTGGCACAGCTCCTAACCACACCATGGGACAAGGTCTGCAGAACCCTTGGCAACATTCTGGCCAAAACCAACCAACAGAAAACACTTAGAGCCAGGGAACAACACCCAGTCTCATCCACATACATCAAACCCTGCAGTGGACTTGCTCTGCTCACACTTTTTTTCATACAGACTGAAGGAACATCTTCGTAGAGAGCCACCAACCCACTTAAGCATCTTTGAAAACATTTTTCCTCCTCCCCCATGAGCCACTGCTGCCACCAGGAGCCTTTCCTGGAGGGAGCTGTGCTGAGACATTACCACACAGTGTCACACAAGCCCCACCACACTTATTTTGCTCTCCATTTGCTTTTCTCCCTTGTAGGTTTCACACCCACTTGAAACTTTGGTCCACCAAACAGGAAGGACTGAAATCATGCCCAGACACAAACCCATCAAGTGAGGGGAAAAAAACCAAAAGGCCACTATTCTTCAGCTGGAAAACTTTCTTTCTCTGCTGGAGAGTTTTTCAAGTCTGCAAGTTTGAGCTAAGGAGGAATTTTGCAGTTTCAGTGTGTATATTAAACAAGGAAATAGCTTGCTAAGTCCCTGCTGTATTCAAATGAACCAAGGAGGTGATAAACTGCACTTCCTTGAAAACCAACACATTGCACAGGGCAGAAAAATCCAAGCTGGAGGTGGTTGAACAGTGCTAAACCTCATCTCATCAGCATTTGCCATATTTCATGCTGCAAATGTGGGGGTTTCCCACTTGCTGACAAGCATCTCTGAGCAGGAATTCTCAGCTCACGGGTTCAAAGGATTCTTGAAAGCCATCCCTGCTCTGTAACCTCACATATCCCTATCCCTGGGAAACTGTGTGCTCACAGAACACATCCAAAGTCTCTTCTCCAAAGACAGCACAGCCAAAAAACAGCTTCACCATCCTGCTCCAGCCCAGAGACACAATGGAGCTATCAAACCAGCCAGGCTTGTAATTGCTTTGCATCACCCACCCCCAGAGCAGCCAGACCACACTGGGGAATCTGGCTGTGATGCAGTGGGAGCAAGAGCAATGGAAGTGTTGGGTCTGTGTGGGTCAGGGTATTAGGAGCTGATGGTTATGCTGGGATGCACCACACTGGCTCAATGAATTCGTTATCCCAGATGCTTTCAATTTGATTTTCCTGCACACCGCCAGAGAAAAATGGCTTAAAGGGGCTCAGAACAAACACTGTGAAATTCAAGAGAGGCCCTAAATTATAAGGAGAAGCACAGTAAAAAGTTCTGATCCAGAAGGAGGCAAGAGGAGTAATGAAGAGGGTATTAAAATCAGCCTGCCAGACAGAAGAAGGAAGCACACGTACATCCTGACATCCTTTTTTTCTATTTTAATTTACAGACTGGGAATAAACTTTGCAAATGACATCAAATCAGGGATCAGAAGCCTCAAACAAAGAGCCCGCGCTGCAATCCAATTGTAAAATCCAGCACCACAAGCAGGCTCAAATTTGTGTTTTCTTTTTAAATTCCTGCTTGGAATCTCAGTAGGAAAATAACTTTTCTTGGATTTCCCTTGCACAGCAGCATCCGTATCTCAGAAACACATAAAATACCAAGTAAATTCTGCCTGCCCTGAAGAGTGTCAGCAAATCAGGCACAGAGCAGCCCCAGGAGGTGGCACCAAGAGAGGCAACGATGGAGGAGAGACTCAGGATCTGGATCCTGGAGCCCCACATTCCCAGCTGCCACCTTCTCTACTTTCCAATTTCATTTTTCCGCAAGAGTGCAAGTGGCTTGCACAACGTTTCATTTGGGAGTGAACTGAGGATGAGCAGAGAGGGACCAGGGATGCTCCACTGGCCCTGCAGGTCCTGGGACATCAGGAAGCTCAGGGTCAGGAAATTTGTTTACTTAATCAGATGCAGAGGGACTGGGTGGCACTGGAGAGGTTTCTATTCCAAGCCAGCAGACAGCAATTAAACAGCCTGAGCCACACACCCTCAATTACAGCCAAGCTACACAAGGGTCTGTTTACCAGCCCAGTTAACCCACAATTATGGATCCTTCCACTGAGGCCTCAAACCAGCAAACTCCTTCAAAAATATTTTATTTTCTTGTGAAAATAAAACAAGCACGTTCTGTTACTATCTCAGTTTGTTTATTAAAGGCCTGTCAGCAAGTTGAGGGCACCTTTCTCAATATTTTGACCAAGCCCTATTAAATTACCTCTTCTTACTTAATTTTAACTTTCCCCAAGCATTTTACTCCTGTATTGGAGTATTATAGGCTGTAAGCCTGGCCAGACACTGATCATGTTGAGAAGCTTCCCAGAACAACTCAGAGATCAGGTGAAAACTATGTGGGGATAGAAGAAACTCTCCAGCATCATCAGGCTCTTTAGTATCACATTTATTTTCCAAAGTTATTGGTGGCTTGAACTCAAATGCTGCTCCTTCTATGACCAGCATAAACCACAGGGCTCAGAGAAGCTGCTGTAAGGAGTATAGAAATATTTTTGGCTCAAATGTGCTTTTTTCCCAGAAAGAGGGTGTGATGAGGATCAGGACACAAAGCATTTCTCAGCCTCTTGGCTGCCAACCATGAAGAACATGGGTCCAGAGAGAACTTGTCTTCAAAGTTGTAGGCATGGCCCAAGATGGATTTAAAATTTCCTGTGGGCAAAAGCAAGGGCCCAAACACCCGACTGCAGTCTCCTGACAGCCACCATGGGATGGAAATGGGGCTTGAAGATTTTTTAGACTTGCAAGTCAATCACTGACATTGCAGAGAGCACACACAGAGTTCTAGGGAGGCCAGAAAAGTCACCCCAAGCTTTTCTGGCTTTCTGACTCCATACAGGAATACTCTGAAATCTGCTGGGAGTGGTCAGCAGGCAGAAGGTTTCACAGCAGGCAGTTCAGAGCAATGAATGAATAAATAAATGAATGAATGACCCAGGGATTTAATATTCAACCCACTTTTCTCCACACTGAGTTAAAATGTAACATCTTGACATTTTTGAGCTGTGAAATTGTCACCAAATTTGCTGATATCATTAAAACAAGAAATACTGTATGGCATTAGCCAGCCATATGCAATGCTTCTGATAAAAAAGGAAAAAAAAAATAATAATAAAAAAAAAAATAAAAAGAAGAAAAAAAAAGTACCAAAATTAAGCCCATTTAGCCATCAGCCACAAAACTTCCATTAAGCCTCAATATTTCCCCACTGTGGCAGGAAAAGAGCCAGAAAGATCAAGAGATATTAGCTAGGCAGGCAGACACATGAACATCTTGATGTCAAACAATGTGTCTGCAAAGGAGCAGATGAGGAAACTGAAAGCCACTGCAGGAGGATGCTAAAGGTTGTGTGAAACAGGCAGGGACAAGCCCAAAAATGGGAAGTGATGCTGAATGGGTCCTCCCCTCCTTTCCCAGGCAGGATCTCTTTCTCCTCAAAAAGCATTTTCTCACACCAGACTGAGCTTTGCCTTCATGGCAGCTGTTGCTGGAGGAAAGGCCCCAGGTGCTCCTCAGGGAAAGAAAAGTGCCTGGAGAGCCTGAGCAGCAGGATGAGCTTTGGTACAGCCAAGAACACAGCTGGGAGAGTGCTCAGAGGAAGCAGCTTGAGCCACATGTTACCACTCTGATTTATTTTATATTTTCTATTTTATTTTCTATTTTATTTTACTCTATTTCATTTTTTTATATATTATTTTATATTTAAAAAGAAACTCTTTGCTGCAGAACAGAGCACCTCTCCTATCATCACCTGTTCACGGAGCTACACAAAGTTCCCCGAGTCCCTGCTCTGTCACCAAGGGACACTACACTCACCTGAAGTTTTGATCCACTTTGAGATCACCAGGTGAAAAGCATCATTACTGTCCTTACTTTAATTAAAAGAAGGCTTTGGGACACTCTGTAATTACACCACATTCCTCAGCAACACTGAAAAACAAAGCAGCTTTCAGTGAGGCTGTGAGAGGCTTTGGTGCTCTTAGCACAGAAAAAATTTACCTCTCTATATATGCATAAATATAGATGTGCATGGGTATAACTGAAGATACCTACAAGTGAAAATCCAAAGAAGTTTGACTGACACTAAGAGAGGGCATTAAGATGGAAAGAGAAAAAGCCTCTTGGTTTCTAAATAAATCTCCTGTTAGTGTGCTGCTAGTGCCTGTTTCTGCACTCCCTCCACACACACACACACAAATGCATTCACAAATGCACTGCCACAAAACTAACTGTACAATGACTCAATGCCAAAGAAAAAGAAAAGAGCCTTTTATTAATGGCATCTCATCAATGGCTACTTTATATTAAAATCAAGGCACATGCTTTCCAAACTTAAAAGCTGCAGGGAGGGGGAGAAAAAAAAAAAATAAAGTCTTCCTCCTCTGCCATTAACACTTTTCTCACCACTGCTGGGAGGTGGCTGGAGAGAGGGGAAGGTGAGGGAGGGCTGGACTTTGCAAAGAACATTTTGGTGGTTTGTTTGCTGTTTAACCCTGGACATTACCAGGGGGAAGTCCTTTCCCAACACAGTACCTCCAAAATGGGAAGGAGGGAACTCATGCTATGTTGGATGCAAAGCGGTGTCACTAGGACTCATCCTGCCTGCCATCACTACACCAAAATGCTGAGAATGACCCCAAATTCCAGTGGCCAGATTTTCAGAGAAGTGTTGGATGACTTGGTGGCTGGAAGAGCACCTGAAGACAGCCCTGGCTCCACTCACTGACCTCACACAAGTTTTAAGCACCTGAAAACCTCATCTAGTGAATAAAGCAGTTAGAGTGTAATTTACAGGAGAGCTTTTGTTTTACCTTGGCATAACTATTACTTGCTGGCTTCTTTTACCACTTCTGTGATGCAAATGAATATCCTCAGAGGACAGGGATATAGTTACAGCCCACACTAGGTGGTTTTTTATCACTTGGAGCTGTTTGGTGGCAGGAGCTGGCATGCAGGGCAGAGGGATGCTCTGGCAGATCAGGGTTAGTGGAAGGGTCCTCATGCCAGGCAGTGGGGAACCCAGCATCCCAACAACCTCTGGCCTCAATTCCTCAGCACCACTCCCAAAAGTACATGCTGGATGGTGTTACAGCTTTTTTTTTTCCTAGGTTAGAACAGTAGGAGCACATGGAAAAATAAAATCTGTGAGCTGGAGAGAAAGAAGCAAGCCTTGTGCTACCAGAGCAAGGATCACAGTTGGCAGAAACAGTGTGTGGCAAGAGTTAAAACTTGCTTTGAATGTTCTCTAAACATGGCAGAAATGTCAGGCAAAGTTTTACACTGCATGCCCCCCCCACACCACCACCCCCCCCCCCAAAAAAAAAAAAAAAAAAAAAAAAAAAGACAGAAGGCACAAGCTTTGCTGCCCCTTTGGGCTGTCTCAGCACCACATCTGCAAGGGCTCATTCACAGTGACACCAACAACCCAGCCTCCTATAGATTTCTGGCTCCCTCTGTTACCACCTTCCTATCAGTCCTTCACAGGATTTGACTGCAGCAGGTTTTTTTCTCAGTGGTTTTTGCCTTTCCACCTTGGATATTTCAGGGTTTTTCCACACCTGGCTCACCCCCTTCCCTAATTTCCATCCTGGTTTAATGTCAGATTCCCCAGAGAAGGGCAACCAGCAGCAGCCCCTCTTTGCCCTGCAGATCCAACACTTCCAGCACCAGCCTGGAACTGGACAGAAGGGATCCTGCTGGGTACCAACCCTAGAACTGCAAACTCAGTGGGCAGGTTTCAAGTAAGGAGGCTGGCTTTAAAATTCCAATTTAGAAGTAAATGGCTCCTCTTTGTATCCTTTCTGCTGAATTTGGTTGTTTCCTTATTAACATTTAAACAGAAGCTTCCAGCCCACTTTAGGGGCAATTGAGAGAGCTGACAATCTAAATTGAAACCAATCCACAGAAGCAGAAAACAATTCCATTGCTTAAGGTTCTGTATATATATATTTTTTTTAAGGATGAAGAAATGTTTTTAAGTCTCCTACTCTCACCAAACACAACATTTCCAGGCAGACCCCAGAATTTAATAATTGTTCTACCAAAAGCCCTGTCATTAAAAACCCAAACAGACACGAAATCCTTGTTAAGCCACAGCCATGAGGCAGCCTAAAACAAAGAAAAGAAGAAAAAAAAAAAAAAAAACCAACCAAACTGAACTTTTGAACTGAAGCATCCAACAAACTGCACTTCTTTTGCAAGACATGATTCAAGTGAATTCTATTATGAAAATAAAATCACATTGTGATCCGGAACAAGATCAAGCAAAGAAAGTCTTAGCAGCAGCTCAGCATCTTTAGAATATCTCAAGAAAGCCACTGAGCTTGAAATTTTTGCTCAGTACTAATCAGCCCAGTGGTAAAGCTGTGGTACTGGGGGGAAGAAATGAATTTACAGGTGAAGAGCAAGGGTCTTGCTAGTTAGGCTGATGCTTTCTAAGTTGCTAGAAAGAAAAAAACAGCTGCCAGGAGAAAGGAGGGACAGCTCAACTACTTGGTTGTTGTTACTGAGTATGTGTATGGACCTGAAATGGTACTTATGCACAGTATGATGGGCTATTCTTTATCTGTAATTATGATGTTTATCACAACAAAATACGTATATCCAGACAGCAACATCTCCACAATCCATCAGCAAGGTAGCAATGATCACAGTGTAATGTTCTCCCTGGTTCCAAAATTAAAATGCAATTGCATCAAAAAAAGCAACCACCTATTTAGTTAGCATGAGCAGTGGGCATGGCAGGTTGGACAGAAAAAAAGGGAGAATTCCCCAACATTCCTTGGAAAACTCCTAGGGATTAGAGGTGAAGTGCAGGATGGTGCCCTCCACAGCCACACATGAATTCATTGTTCAGCTCACACAATGGCCAAGTAACTCCAACCTTCTCAGAAAGCAGACGTAGCATTAAAAGCCACCATGATGGGAATATAACTCAAAAAAAAGTGCTCACAGCCAAGGCTAGCAGCTCTGCTCACAGCAGATGTAGCTCCACATCGAGATTTTAATGGGCAGGATGAAAACCTGAAGATGCTCTACCTGCCCCATAGCAAATCCAGAATATTTGCCAGAAGGCAGCCACAGAATCCTAGAATGGTTTGGGTGGGAAGGGACCTCAAAGCCCCCCCCAGGCTCCCCCCTGCCATGGTCAGGGACACCTCCCACCAGCCCAGGCTGCTCCAAGCCCCATCCAACCTTGGACACTGCCAGGGATGGGGCAGCCACAGCTTCTGGGGGCAACCTGGGACAGGGGCTCAGCACCCTCACACCAAACAATTTCTTCCTGATGTCTCACCTAAATCTCCCCTCTTCCAGTCCTCTGACTTCTGCCTAGAGCCTGCTTCATCCTTTGAAAAAAGATTTATTACATGGTCAAGAATCCAAAGACCTTCACCTTCAGAATATAATTTACTTGGAAGCATCTTTTTGCAATAAACACGCTGTAATCTTTTCCAGCTCTCTCCAGTGTGCAAAGTATGCCTCCCCATAAAATAGGTGAGAAGGAGAGGAAGGACATTGCGTGTGATTTGCTGGCAGCTGGAGTGTAACATTTATCAGACAGTAATAACCATCACACTTGAGGATGAAAGCCCCTTGGCTGGAGCAGGGCTGGAGTTCAGAAACAGCACTCACACTGCACTGGAACACAGCAGGAAAAGCTGCAACCCCAACCAGACAGAGGCCACAACTCATTCCAGCGTTGGGAAATGAGGAAGAGATGCTAAGCTGCACTCTGTTCTTTCTGCCAGTCCCTTTCCATACTCCACAAGCTCTAAAATAGGCTCCTAAGCGACAGGTCCCATCTCTGCACTCAGCAGCTTCTCCTCCCAGAGGGGAGGGAAGAGGAAATAGTGTGTTTCTAAAGAAGAAAGTTTCCTCTTGAATTTCCAACTAGAATTTCAACACAGCATTTAAAAAAGGCAGCTTAATTAATGAGATGGCACCCCAATGATCCTCACAACTTAGTCACATCAGGTTCGCCTGTCAGGATATGACCATGAAGGTCACAGCTACTGAGGGCATTCTCTGGCACAGGGTATCATTCACACTACTCCCTTCTTCTGGTACACAGTCACTCCTAGTTTTACATCTCAAATCTACTTCTTTCCCTTTTCAAAAGATATTCTATACTGGGTGTTATTTTGTTTGGAAGTAGAAGAAGCAAAGGCTTCCTTCACCACCTGAGCCCTGTGCTCTGGCCTTGGGGCCAGGGCAGAGACTGGAAAGCATCCAGGAGGTGTTTAAGGTCTGAAAAAAAAAAAAAAAATCAAAATCAGGGCCCTCACTATCACCCTGGTCTCTCTCTGTGACTCCCCAGACAGGGTCATCTTCCAGCTGACTGATGGCCTATTCAGAAAGAATTTTAAGATCTCTGCTGAACTTCCAATGAAGATATTTCCAGAGTTAGCTCTAACACTCTGGGTTCTTTTCACGTGCTTCACCTGGTACCACAATGCTCCTCTGGTACACATGCAACAAACAGACCTGAAAATAACTCAAGTAAAGCACCCACACTTTGAAAAACAGCTGCAAAGCAACTAGAACCAACCCAGAGCAATCAGAAATCAAAAGAGAAAACCTCCTTTTGTCCTTGACACAATCTGAAGCCTAAGTAGCAGCACTCAAAACAACAGCAACTCCATAAAAGATGCTCCAACGTTCACAGGAAATGTTTAGGAAAGGGGGAGAAAAAGCAGCAGCAAAGGGTGGTGGCATCACTGCAGCTGTGACACAGCTGGAGGTTTCTGCTGGGGCAGAGCAGCTTTGCTTCCCAACACACCCTTCCCAGCCACTGAAAAGCTCAGAGACTTTCCTGTTGAGAAGAAACTACTCCTCATCTCCCAGCCTGGCCCCGGGCTCCTCTGCCCTTGAGCAAACCCAGAGCCACCAGACACCCCCCCAACTCCTCCATTTGCCACACCTCACACAGAGACAAGATTTTTCACAGCTCAGGAGCAAAATGTGGCCCTGCTGGAAAACAGAAACAATCAGAAAAAGGGCATCCAGACAACCTTTTTTTTTTTTTTTCCCTGAGCTTGAAAACTCAGGATTTCTTTGCTGGAGAAGAGCATTTAGCAACTCTCCTTCTTTGTGATGGCAATAAATATTTTTTCCAGCTTGCAATCAAATGGCCAATAATCTCCAACCAGTGCTGGGGCAGGTGGGTGTCCAGAGCACACAGCATCAGACTGTCAGTGATGCTGCATGACAGAATTTACCCCCCTCCAGCCAGGACCGGGTATCTTGCTCAGAGCAGCACCAAGAAGACACAGATGTGTGAAATGATCAGACAGTGTCAAACCAGCCTTTGTTGTGAGAATTACAGACATTTCTAAAGCTCTAAGGTATTCCTTTCTGGCTGCTCCTTTTTAACAGGAACGGCTGCACAATGCCTTAATTGTGCAGATCTGCCTGGAAACCCAAACATCCATGTTACAGGTGTCTCAAAAATGACAGCCTTCACCCAGCCCTTTCTGAAGCTCCCTGGGGATCATCTCCACAAGAGCATCTTCTGGCTGCTGCCAGAGCAGGACAGAGCCAGCTGGAGGGTGATGCCCTGGGGATGCCACTGGGATGCCTGCTGTCACCCTCCCTGTGTTTCACATTGGAGAGAATGCTGATTAATCCAAGAGCAAAAGCTGAAAGCACTTTTCAAAATGCCCCTCTGAATCCACCCAGCTCTTTCAAAGGCACTACTACCAATAATGTCAGCGGGGACCAGCAAGGCAGAGTTTCTGGCACCCTGTTCCTGTGAGCCAGCTAACAGCCAGACTGGCTGCATGGGAACAGTCACCATTACATATTTTTACACGTCTTAATACAGAAACGGTGGAAAAAAACCCCAACTGCTATATAGAACATTAAAGCTTTCACTTTAGTAGTTTTTCTTATTCCCTTTTCCTTTAAGTGCAAAGTGTTTTCATATAAAAACTCTGATACTCTTTCAGACAACATTACACCTACTAGTAATCACATGCTGGGGAGAAAACATTAGCTGGAAGGGACTGGAGCTGATTTTGCAACCACTGCTACTAAAATCCCCTTTCCTCTGCCTCCCCTATCCGAATGGGTAGGAGAAAGAAGGAGTAAAAGAAGGAGAATGGGGGAGGAGAAAGAAGGAGTAAAACAGAAAGCACACTTCTCTTTCTGATATCAACTCTTCTCCCACCTCTATGTGAGAACAGCAAGGGCTCAGCTGAACAGAGCAGCTTAGCACAGCTCAGGAGCTCAACAGAGCAATGGACATGGGAGGAAATTCAGCTGAGGAAGATGAAATGTAAGGACTGAGAAAGGCAGAAGAATGAGAACATGATAAGCTGTTCTGCATCAATGTAGATTGCAAGTGACAAAATACTGACTTAGGGAGGGAACACAGTCCCAAATCCTTTAATATCTTCAGAACTCAGGAGTGCTTTGCAATAAAGCCCTCTGTCTCAGGGGCAGGGCTGAAGAGGGATGGGGGACAGCCCCTGGGGAGGGAAGGCACCAGGCTGTAATTGTGGGGACATTCAGAAGAGGTTTGGGTACAAAACAGGCATCTGCAAACCCCAGCTTAGTGTAGCTCACTGACTTAGATCAGGTAAAGAGACACCCCACATGATATCTAGATTTATTTATTTATTTATTTTCATTAAAAAGAAGATACTATCCCAAGTGAGACCAACTCATGCCTCCAATGGGAAAGAACCAGGTTTCCCAGCGAGGGGGTTGAGGTCTCATCCCTGGAGATATTCAAGGTGAGGCTTGAGGAGGCTCTGAGCACCCTGACCTGGGTGAGGGTGTCCCTGATACTGCAGGGCTTGGACTGGGGGACCTGGAGAGGTCCCTTCCCACCCAAATCATTCTGTGATTCTGTACATATAGTGCATGTATGTATCTGTATGTACAGGTACACATACACACACCATCTCCTGTTTCCTCTGTCCATATGCACACATTGCCTGAACATTATATTTCAATATTTTAACAGCAGGCAACCAGGGGGGTGATCATCTTCCTTTTGCAATGAGTACATTTGGGTTATTTTTTCTTCCAATTCCATTACCTACATTCATAGAGTTTGAGACACATCTTGCTGTTTGTTAGCCTTATTTAGAAGGATTCTGTGTTTCATTATTTTACTATTCAACCTTTTTTTGTTTTTTGTAATACTTCCCAGCTTTGTCTCATTTAGAACACAGCTAATGTGCCATTTATCCTTTCTATCAGATTATTAAACAATAACCGTTAAAAAAAAGCTATTAAAAGAATATTTTTCAAGTAATTTACCCAACATATAACAAATTTAGGAAGTCACTGGCTTGACAAAACAGGGAGCTGAAGAACTCGAAAAATTATTAAGGGACTGTATATGTGCCTGGCTTCACATAAAAACTTCCCCAAAGTAAACTGAACTGATCAAACTCCCAGGAAAGAGCCCAGCAGCTGGTGCTGACCTGCACCCATCACTCATTGCTACAGGGAGGTCCATGCAACACTGGACCTGGCCATGGCATGGGGCACAGGGTACCCCACAACCACACCTCTGATTCATGCTGAGATCAGCTCTGTCCATGCAGCACTGCAGATTCTTTAATTCTTTACCCTCCTGAAGGCAACAGTGACTCCTTGCATGGCACTGAGGAGCCAAGCTCCAGGGCAACCCCCCCAGCCCCACCATTGTCTCCATCTTTCAGGCAGCATCCAAACAGCATCTTGGCTCCAGGGCTGCCTTCATCCTGCTCACAAAGCAGCACCCTTCATTTTACCTGATTTTCAGAGCACTACAGAGCCACTGCCTGCAACCCTCCTCAGTTTGTGGCAGGGAAACAACAGCTCAGCATTGATTCAGTTTGATCTGAATCACCCACAGGATTCACCTAACTAACCCAGGCTGAAGGGCCCAAAGCATTTTTTTAAGACACAAGGCAACCGTGCTGCCTTGCTGGCACAATGGAAATACACAGAGGTCATAAATCCTAAATCCCTCCCCAAATACCTCCCTAGCAGGACAGGCAGTGCCTGCCCCAAGGGGCTCCTAACATTTAGGAGCACAGTCCCATGGGGAGAATAACTGCTGGGAGCTCACCAGGGGAAAGAGCAAACCAAAGGATGAAATCTGCTTTTCCAGCCTGCAGGGTTCCCATGGAAGCAGATTTTTGAGTTGCTGTTGGTTGAAGGGTTGGCCCCACAAGCCCAGGTCCCAGAGGATGACCCAGCTCTGCTCTGCCATCCTCCCACCCTTGGCAGGATTCACAAAACCAGAGTCAAAAACACAGCCTGCAGGGAGGAGAATAACAACACTGAGCAGCTAATTCATAAATAACCCCATCTCTAATCATTACCTAATAATTACCAACTGCACCATCCCATCTTCATCTCCTAACATGCAGCAATTAAAGGTCTCCAAAGCACACAGCTCCACAAGAGCTTGGAAAGCTACAAATCCAGGATTGGATCCTGCTCCTCGTCCATGGGTCAGGCTGGGGTGAAAGGCAAAGGGATGTTTGCTGCTGTGGATGTCTGTGAGATGGGAAGAGCCCAGAAACCCCCCTGGGGCTGCAGTGAGAGGAGAAGGGGAAATGGCAGCACTGGGGTGTCCGGGAGTGAGGGAACAGGCACGGGAAAAAGAGGGAGAAGAGGAAAAGCAAATGTCACCCTGACATGGTGACAGGCACAAAGCTGTCAGCACCTCTGTGCAGGAAACATCTAGTGGAGTACTGCATGACAGATGATCATTTATTATTCTCAAACACATTTATCTGTTGACATTGAACTGTGCCTTTTTCTCTTTTTTTTTCTTTTTTTTTCTTTTTTTTTCTTTTTTTTTCTTTTTTTTTCTTTTTTTTTCTTTTTTTTTCTTTTTTTTTTCTTTTTTTTTAAAATCCCTTGGATTTACAACTCTTTGTGGAAAACCTTCTATGAATTCAAAATAATCTATATGGAGTGCCAAGCAGCCTGAGATAAATTATTGATGAAAGGGTTGATTTGGGAGGTAGGAAAGATATATGTATATATAAGACTAAACAATTTCACATATGTCTTGCAATGGTTGTTGCTTTAGCATAGTGCAATCCTCACAAGATGAGACACTTCAGAAGAATGAAATAAAGAAATCCAGTTTTAAACGAAGAAGAAAAAGAAACCCCCAACAACCCTGCCACACAAATCATGTTTATAGTCTCCTGAAATTTAACAACAATGTGCTTCTGACATTTCCACTTCATCCACATAGATCCTGCATAGGCTTTAATCTTCCTTTTCAGTTATTCTCACCTCTTTTATGCTCCCTGAAACCAGCCTGAATTTATTATGATACCTCTCGTATAAGCATAGAAAGAAAAGTTATTTTATTTTGTCAAGACTACTTCTACTGGAACGTTAAAAATAAAATTAAAAGATGTTGAAATCACCCTAATGAGTTTAAAATAAAATAAAATAAATCATAAATAGGATTGTCTGACATGCGAGTTTTATCATTGAAAAAGCACTACACAAAGTTATTCCAATCAGCCCATTTGAACACTGAAACCTCGTAAAAGACACAACTTTATGAGGGAAATGCAGCTCTTCAGCAGAAAGGGCAAAGGCTGAGCAGAGTATGGAAGGCTCTCAGGAAGCAGCTCTCTCCAAGAAAAACGCTCAGGATGCAGACTTCTCCTGCCACATCCAGATTTCACAATTTTTATAGAAAACTATTTTACACTGAATTTTCATGCTAATAAAAATGGTGTCAGCACAAACGTCTTGGAAAGTAAAACTGCCATCTTGGGGACTCTTAATCCCCTCCCTACACTAAAGCCTGGAAACTCACTCCAAGCCCAAGCATGCTCACACTCCTAAAAGTTACAGCAAAACCTCCCTGCAGAAGCTCTTGGCTTTTCTTTACTTTTGGATCAAACATGTTTCATCCAACTCCACAAGGATAAAGGGTTTTTCCTCATAATCCAAAGGCTGTGGAGCTCCCTCCAGGATCTGAGAGTGAAGCTGCGTGTTTCTCTCTGCCTCTCACATCCTCATCGCTTATTTACAACCAGATGTGCAAGTCAGCTCACACTCTCCTTGCTAGCAGGGCAACAAAAAGGCCTAAAAATCAGAGAACTTGAAGAGGCAGCTCTGTTGATGCCATAGAGCAGCATCTCTGGCTCTTGCAGATGAAGTATCTTGCCGCTGTAGAGGTAAATCACAAGGCAGCAATAAGCATTTTTGCCAGTGAAACCAACTGAAAAAAAAATTTGTATGCCCAGAACAGATAAGAGTTATTCATAATGCATCATTACCAGACCGAAATTCAAGCCCAATTTGAACAAGGAAGCCACTTCATTCAACCTTTTTCATCACAGTTTTTCATAAAACTCTTAAAGCCTCAAACAGAAGCAGCTGAGTGAACTGAATGAAGGCAATGGCTCTGATTTGGCAGTTTTTCCCCTCAAATTGAGTAGCATTCCATCATTCGGGTGGTCCTAACTGAAGTCTTAGTAAGCTTTCCTGAGCCAGCATCACTCAGGATGGATGACACTACAGCCAGTGCCATTCAGATGGGCCAGGATCCAACAAGCCCATGATCCTAGGTGGAATATCAACAGCAATAATATGCTGTCAAAATCTGATGCTCAGCTAAAGGCAGATTCAGACTACAGAGATGATGGAAGGTAACATGGGCTTAAAAAAAACTTCTGCAGCCTCTGCCCCAAAACTAGCCCCACCACAAATACTCCAAAAAGCAGCCCCTGGGCAGCTTGTGCCAGGCTCTGCCACGGATGAGTGAACTGATCCATACACAACAGCAACAAAAAAATCTCTGCTTGAGATCTCTCTCCAGCTTAAGTCAACTCTGATGGAAAAGCCCTCAATTATCCACGCAGCAAAGTGGTCACGATGACCCGGGGACCACTCTGAACCTGCACCCTGATGGACAGCACTCATCCAACCTAAGCTCATTCACCTGACTCAAAGTTGCTTCAGACTTCAGGTGATTTGGTTTTGGTGACCAATACACCCATTCTCTTGTATGTGCCCTCTCTACCAGCATGAAATCATGTGCCAGACCTGGTGGACCCACCTGACAACCACCCTGCTGCCCCCTGAGTACAGATCCACTGGGAATTACTGCAGAACCACAGCCAGTAGTTTCCTTCCTTTACTTTATGCATGTCTTGCGACCAAAAAGTGGTCATGGTTTTCATCCTTGATTCATGCATCTGCCCAAATCCTGTCCGGGTATCTCCAACTGGTTTGGGACCTGGTCTCCCACTTTGAAGATCTGCATCCCCCTTTGCAGGCAGTGCCTGCTGGCCCTGCAGCATCTCAGCTGAGCTGATGCTCCTCCTGTGCCCATCCTGGGCCCAGATGCCACAGCAGAAGCTCAGATTGTTGCTGCTCTGAGCAGTGCCAGCAACAGGCCAGGGGCTCTGGGTCCACATGGGCTCTGATGAAAGTCTGAAACTCAGAACAACTCCTGCAGTCACAATCTGTTAATGGCCCCATTAGATGGACACAGACGAGCAGATTAAATTAGGCAGGCAAACAGAAAGGCTGCAGGAGACTTATCACTAAATACAATTACCTCTAGTTGAAAAAACAAACCACTGCCAAGTCTGCAGTTGCCAGTACAGAAATCTGACTTGAATATAAAAATAAAGAGGACTAAAGAGCAGGATGGTTCCCATCTAGCAGTAGATTTCTCAGAGCCCTCATCAGCAACAGACTTTCACAGTTCTCTGGAAGCTCAGCATTCAGCCTCACCTCTCCCAATGTGCTGAAAGATGCTGCTGCTGTCCTCTTTTAAAATGACACTAGAGCTGTCATTATTACAGGATGCTCCAAGGAAAGTGCAAGACAAGAGAACACCCAGCTCCATGCAGGAGCCAGAGCAGAGATAAGGGATCAGGATACAGAAAGATACAGCGAGCATTTAAGGGGGAAAGCAGCACAGTGCAGCCATCCTAATCCCTAACAGCATGCTACAATTATTTTTCTTTCAGTATTGAAACAATTTTCTTGTCAATATTTTGTTTTGGCTTAATGTTTTATTAAATGTTGCAATAATGAGCTGTGCTTCCAGTAAGTTCAGAAATTAATGAGTCAGACACTGGACAAGAACAGCAAAATCTGAGGCCAATTTCCACTTCTGCTACAGACCTGGGCCACAGCCTGGGACTAATCCAGCCCGGCACTCAGCACCTTCAGCTCAGGGCTTGGCTAGAGCAGGTGGCACCCAAAGCACCAGGGCTCTGGGCACTGCTTCTGCTACCTCTGCAGAGCCCATAATGGTAACCAAACACCAACCTTGTGCCAAACACCAACCTTGTGCCAAACACCAACCTTGGCACAGCAGCAGCCACTGCTGGGGAGGTGCTGGGTGGAAAGCATCCAACCTTTGCTTCAGAGTCTCCATCCTCCAGCTGAAAAATGAGATTGGGTGTAGGACAGGGAGCTCTGGGCAGGATTAAACCCCAGCACTGGTTTAATGCATGATGCCAGGCAGCATCACAGCCCTGAGCAGACACAAAGGGCAGTGGGGACAGTGCCAGGGTGCAGGGAAGGTGCCCAGGAGGGGGGTCCAGGCTCTAAGTGCCCCCAGCAGAGCCTGCAGGGCATCCAGCCAGCACAAGCAGCTCTCCAGGGAAAACCCAAGTCCCCAAAACACAGGAATTGCTGCTGGTTCAATGCAAACCCACAAAGAGTTTCTCACTCTCAAACAGCTGAACATCCACGCAGCCAAGAGGAAAAGAAAAGAATAAAGAAATGTATTGCCTGGGCTGAGTGCAAGTGCTCATGCTTAACCCCCAAAACCCTATCATTTTAAACTGAGTGGGTTTTGTGCTGGAAAAGGCTGGCTCAGTTCAGCTCAGCTCACTCAGAGAAGAACTACAGAGTGCTGAGCAGCAAATACAACTTCCCATTAATGAAAATCATCACAACTTCTACCAAAATTACAGGCAGATGGATAAACAAAAACAATAAAGGAAGAACAGTAATAATAATTGTCAAATGCTTCAGGGGAAAAGGAGGAAACTGAACACAATTTGTTTCTCAAGGAGGGGAGATTGGGATGGAGCTGGAGCAGGGGGGGCAGCAGGAGGTGGCAGGGGAGGACATGGGACCTGCCCACTGCCCTGCTTGGGCACAGGGACAGCACTGCCAGGCACTGGGTGGCTTGGAAACCCTGTTGATGGCAGCTAAAGAAAGAAACTCCAGGTATGAAAGGGGCCAAGTTCTGTTCTGAACACCACGAATTATCCAGCTCGCTTCACAAAACCGCAGTAGGAATGAAGCACAGGTGGAAAATGCAGAGAAACAGCCCCAAGCAGAAAACAGCCCCCCAGGAACCCAGAGCAAAAGCAACTCCCCCCCAGCAGCCTGCCCACACACAGGATGGGAAACAAAAAGGTCTCCCCATGCACCCCAAATCTCCAACATGCAACACACAGCCTGAGAGCATGGAGGAAAAGGAAAGCAGAAGGGGAAGGGGGAGAGGAGAAAGGGGGAAGGGGGGAAAGGGAAAGGGACAGAGAAAGGGACAAGGAAAGGAAAGGGAAAGGGGCAGGAAAAGGAAAAAGGGGAAGGTTTCTATTCTCCAGCCTGTGACAACAAATTGCTAATTTTGCCTGATAAAACCTGGCACTTTCACTGGCTCAGCGACCTTATGTCCTCAGCTGGCAGCTCCTGTGAAAGACAGCAGCACCTTGGCACAACTGAGTGCATCAGATGCTTTAATTCTCCTGAGTAAATTTATAAATGTAATAAATGGTTAATTTACAACTGCAAATGGACACAATAATACAAAGATCTTTGCAGGGGAAAGTTCTAAAACGACACACTTGTCTTTATAGCCATTTCAGCTTTTTCCTCTGGTCCCATTCAAGTAGTTCTAAGACAAAATACAAAAAGACACTTAAGAAAGAATCAGAGCGGTTCTTGAGCCTCTGTGCTTGTGCAACACACATCAACTTTCTTGAAGCATCAGCTTCTGTTTGGCAAACATACACAGAACTAACCCAAAACCTGCCCTCATCTCCCCAAGCCCCACTCAGCAGAAGGTGATAGTCTCGGTCACAAACAAGAAGAACCTTCCATGGGTGCCTCCTCCAGCATCCAACAGGCAAAACAAACGCTTTCCACTTGTACCAGAAGCAGCAAAAATCAGAAGTCCCCTACAACTCTTCACCCCCCCTTGGGTACACCAGTCCATCAGCTTTTCTGCCCCCCAAGCTGCACACAGTACCTCGAATAGGCAGGAAAAGTTCATTGGGGTTATTTGATTTCAAACACAGCAAACCCCTGGTGATTATCAGAATCTGAAGACATTTCACAGAAGGTGATCACTTCAGTTAATCCAGATATGTGAAAAACAACTCAAATTTTTGGAAAACTGATATACTTCCACCTCCCCCCCCCCCCATTAAATGCTGAGGGTCTGTCCATGGCACTGAAATAAGGTTCCTGACTCCCCATCTCAAGTTGCACACAACTTCAGTGATACCAAATGCTTTCAAGAGATACAAACTCTGTGAGGCTTTTCTGAGCCCACTGTCTGTTTTAAGGTAACAAGCAGTTTGCCTTGGCTTTGCTCCAGCTCTCCAAAAAACCCAATCCCCCAGGCTAGCACTGCAAGCCCAATGGGATCACAACCACCAGGCTCTTGATTCCTCCCTTCCAGCTCCCAGGGCCTCCTGCTTCCACTAACATCCACCCAAAGAAACATAACTTGTTCTCCTCTCATTCTCCCACCATCAATTAGAAAAACTGAGGCAGATAACTACCCAACTATCATCTTCCTTCAATAAACACCATTTTCAAAAAGCAAGAGCAAAGCATGCAGAGATCTCACCCCTCTGTTCATCCTCCTCCATATTCACCCCTTACCCCAGAAGAAACTGCTCACAACCTGAGAGGAAAAAGGACACTGATATTTGCATATTTAATAGTTATTGCTCTTGGCTTTTCTGGAAATGCCTAATGGACAGGTCTACATTCCTTACTCTGACATAACTTACTCCCTACAGGTAACTTCAATTATTTTAATTTAGGCTCCTCCATAGCTTCTAACCATAAAATCCTTCATAAAGAAGTGCTATGCATCTCCAGCAAAAGTTCCAAAATTTTGCATAAATTACTCCGGTCTCTTATGCCTGTGTCCTGCACCACTCTGCTCACCTCCCACCAGGAGCTGTGGGATGCTCCTGACAATCTTCCAGCTCTGTGCAATGCTCTGCTCTCTCCTGAGATACCTTGTGCTGAGACATCTGACTTTTCACCTGGTCTCCTAAAGCTCACATGCAGGGCTTAGAGGATTAGGTACATATGTATCTTCCTACTCACATATTCCCCTTAATTTCTGAACCACTGAGTTCATTACTACCATGCTGGATCAGGAGACAGCAGCTTGAATTATTACTTTCCTGCAAACTTCATGAAAATAGAACAAGAGGAAGAAAAGAATGACCCTGCCTGGGTCCACACTAACTGGCAGCATGATTTGATTAGACCACTTATTCAAGAAACAGTATTTTGCAAGCCTTAACCTGACCAAAAGCTTTATTTGCAATTATTAAACACTAGAGAATACACTCCCCAGTGCAGCATCCCCTCCCATGTAGATTCTCTGATGTCTAATAGGTGTGGAAAGCTAGTCAAAGCTTGTCCTGCAATGCTGGAACATTCCTAATAGCTCTGTCCAATGCACATTCTCTGATGTCTATTTAGGAGCTCGCTCTGAAGCCTTTTTAAATTTAGTTAGAAAGGCATCAGACCTCAGGACACAAGTCTATTGGAAATGGGACTGCATCCATCCAGGGATCAGGGAATGTCTTGCTTGTTTTCCACCTCCATTATTTACTACTGCAAAATCATTTAATTGAGTGTAATAGTTCCAAACAAGCTGGTGCAACTCATCACAGAAGCCAACAATTTGTTACACATTTGACCTGGGAACACCTGACTAAACAAGAAGGAAATATTTCTGTGGGTGTCTTCATCTCACCTGAAATGAATTGGTATTTTCAAGTCTTAAATGGTGGAGTTGAAAAGCTGCATGTAGTCCAACATCAGGAGGAAAAGCAGTTTCCAGTTAAGTACCTGAAGGCAAAATAATTGCATTTCACCATTGCAAAGGTGATGCTGGGGCAAGTGAAGCACATCAGTCCAGCTCCTAGGTGAAGAAAATCAAGGCTACTTAGTAAGATCACTATCATTTCTGTTTGTTCATGATACTGAAAAGAAAAACACAAGAGGGTGAGAGTCCTTCCCTCCAAGCAGAGAGTGCAAATGTGCATGTATGCACAGCACAGACCATGTCTGACACTTGGGTTCCAAGCTCAGAGGCTGCAAATTTGTTTTCCAAAAGCCTCAGTGCTCATCCAGCCTCACAGATGCTACCATCCTTCACCTTACAGCTCTTTCCATCTAGAGAAGAGATGATAACACACTTTCTGCCTCAAAACCTTAAATTCGGACCTGACTTTTCAGGTGCCAATGGTTATCATTGCAGCTTTCCTAACAGACTCAAAGGACACACTTCATACAAACAGGTGCAAATCAAATCTGATTCCATGATTACACCCTTCAATATTCATAAAAACAGAACTTTTTGGGTGTACATCAGCAACAGTACCCTCAGTGGGCAGTTTGCTCCTTGGACCTGTAGATGTCTAGAGGATTTTCCAAGCCCTGTGCTTGTGGAAGAGCAGGAAAGCTGAGCTGATGCTCCAGGAATGGATTGCACATTGCAAGGAAAGGCTACTCCAAAGCCACCTGACACAACAGCAGCCTGGGAGGAAAGCAGAGGAAAGCAATTTATAAAACTTCCCTGCTTCTCCAAGTTAAATTTGCATTTTTGTTGCGCAGAGGATGAATCCCAGTGGTGCCTCCTCATCTCACCCTTGCACCCTGCTCCAGAAAGCAGCACAGGCAGCCCCCAGCAGCCCCTCTGAACAGCACCCAGTATGGACAGCCTGGCCAGGAATATTCCAAATAACATTTCTCTCTAAATCAGCCTGAGTCAGCAAAGGGCAAAATGCTTTCAAAGGCTGGAAATAACTTTGAGGCACTTATGAGAGGAAGGCAAAGAAACTTGAAACTTGCTGACTCCCCAGCAGTCCTTGAGCATCTGATGGTTTAATGCCCGCAGCATCACTGGGGAGGGTGCTGCTGTCACACGGGGCAGGGCTGAGGTCATTGCACTGATGTGAAAAGCTTATGTGGGAAGTCTGATCTGTAGTGATTCACTTAGGGATTTTATGTTTTTATTTCAGCCCTCTCCTGTTTTGACAGGCAACTTGAACCCAAATAAAAAGACATAAGGTAAAAGGGGAGAAAGAAAAGAGAAGAGAGAAGAAGAGGAGAAGAGGAAGAGAAGAGGAAGAGAAGAGGAAGAGAAGAGGAAGAGAAGAGGAAGAGAAGAGGAAGAGAAGAGGAAGAGAAGAGGAAGAGAAGAGGAAGAGAAGAGGAAGAGAAGAGGAAGAGAAGAGGAAGAGAAGAGGAAGAGAAGAGGAAGAGAAGAGGAAGAGAAAGAAACCCAGACATTTTGACAGCTTGGGTTGCAGGAGGGGGGAAACACAGGAGCAGATTGAGAGGTGCAGGCCAAGCAGCTGACCACAATGCTCAGTTTCAGAGGAAAAAAATGCATTGATGTTAAACGCAGCATGCCCCAAAACCTGAACTTAAAAACGCTCAAGCAACCACAAAAAAAAAACAAAAAACAAAAACAAAAACAAACAATCCTAAAAGGACCCCACTGCACTGTCCTTCCTCACCCTGCTCTTCCTCACCGGACACTGCTGGGTTTTCTCTTATTCTCATGAAGCAGTTGAAATGATGCTGGGGCTTTGGCTTTAACCACAGCAGAGAAACGATGCAGCCTGAGATCAGAAGGAAAGGAGGAAGAAAAAAAGCAGGCTCCGATTTTCTCACTATTCATGTCAGGTGAGATGAGTCATTTATGCCATAAGACATTAGAAAAGAAGTCTTAAGGATTCATAAAAGACATAACGCATGCATAAAATGCTGTTAGGAAGAGAGGTTTGCAATTAACAATGTTACTGTATCACTAACATGTATCTATGCTGAAACCACTGGGGATTTTAAGCCATTTTCACAAATACAATATTCTATTTTAAGGACAGCACTGAACTCCCTAACAGCAACCAGGAAAACTGCCTGGGAAGGCAAAGCAAAACACTCAGATTCCTGAGCCAGATGGAGCCACTTTGCCCCTGATCAATCACTGTCTGTTATTATCCTTACATGACCCCCAAAATAAAACACATCCTGCAACATAAACATAAATTTTGTGCTAAGCACTCGGCTTTCAGCATTACCATCCTTCCCCCATACTCAGTGTTTTTAGAAGGCACAGTGAATGTCACCCATAGCAACTGCAAAATGTCCCATCAGATTCAGATGCTGATTGTTCTATACAGAATTAATATGACATAATGGTAATGATTCCAGAAATTAAAATCACTTTATTTCTACAGCTCCTGCCTGCCATGAACTGATTTCAATCACTGCTCCTCACTGGGAGGGACTGACCCTGCCGGGCACCATCTGGGAGGGAGCTGGGCTGCAAACATCACTCTTTTTGCACTGCAATCCTGGGTTTTGGTTGTTTTTAGAGCCAAGATAGGAACTGATGTCACCCCTTCTGCTATGACTTGGGTGCCATTAAGCACATTTCTTTTGGGCCACAACCATGAATCTTTGTTCTCACTGTCACTCACCCGATCAAAAATAAAGGGCTGTGAGGCTGTGCAGTGGCACCCTGGGGAACACAACTCTGATAAAGTAACACAGAAAGATATATTCAAAATAAACATGTCCTGAAGGTTCTGCCTGAGGCTGTGGAGCTCACCACCAGTCCTGCCCTCTGTTCAGAGCCAGGGGCTCACCTCAGCAGTCCATTTATAGGCCTATTTTATATATTTATATTTGTATAATGCATTAAATATAGTATGATACAATGTTAAATATAAAAATATTCCAAAACAAATATATTTTAATTATTATGTAAAACAATTTAATATATATATGTATATATCACAGAATTGTCACAGTTGGATAAGACCTCTCAGATCACCATGTCCAACTGTCAACATCCCCCTTCCACAATAAAAATCAATAAGAAATATTTTTCAGTGTCCATGACACTGAATGTATGTCCATACATACATACTATGTGTATGTATAATCTCATCTGTTGAATGAACTGCAATATAGAAGTTAAATTTTCAGTTCCTGAACTGGACTTCTCAACCATACAGCTCCCACAGGACTCTTTCTGGCCATGACATACCTCCCCTTCTTCCTTTAAATTAGCACTGCAGATGAAACTGGATGCCTCCAGGCTTTGTTAATGCCAATCTGAATCTGACCCAGCCAGATCTAGTAGGGATTAAAAGCTGTTCTCCTCCCTTGGATGTTAAATGACCTTATTACAGAAAGAGTTTTGTGTTTGCACACTGCTGTGCTCTGCACCGACCAAAACCAGGAGAGACCCAGAAATGCATAAATGCCATGGACTGAACCAGCCCTGACTCTAAGACAAAGCTTTCTGCTGCCCAGACACGGGCACAATGGGCTTAGGGGAATAAAATATCGTTGGCACAATGTGGGGTGTAGGGGGAGGTCAGGGAAGCAAATGTTTGATGCAATGCTCCTGGAAATGCTAAATGTGCCATAGAGCAGCAAACCTGATCTTCTGTGGAGAGCTCCTATATTTTTTAGACCTTAACAAACTCCAACCAACCCCTCTCCAAAATCTCGGGTCTTCCCGAGGTTAAAGAAAATTACTATAGATTTTCCAGTGAACAGGGTGGTTGATTTGTAAGGGATATAAATATTTCTCCCTAGGTTGCCATTTCAGCATTCAACTAGTGGTCCGCAGAAAACCTAGTCCAATTAACATTATTATTACTATTATTCTTTTTGAAACAAAACTCCCATGTTCTAGTGGTTTCTGATTTCAGATGCTGCCTGAACACCCACCTCCACGAGGGCTGGCAGCAAGGCTCTGCTTCCAGAAGCACAAAAATACTTGACTGGAAAATGGAGCTGTGGGTCATACAGCTGCTTGTATACTTCATTACACCACCCATGACATGTTTTAGGTGAACTGATGTTGCTTTGGCCAAATTAATGTGCTTTCAGAAAAAGAGTTAATCCTTTTTTTTTTTTTTTTTTTTCTTTTACAAGAGGAGACGACTGCTCCTCCCTAGAGCAGAGCTCTTGTTTGCAAATCACTACTCGAGCATTAATGTTAATCCTCAGGCTTCCCCAGTGCTGCCCTGGCTTATCACCAGCATAAAAGAAAGAAGAAAGAAGCTGGGTTTAGAGATGAAGTGGTTGGGGAGGAGGCCATGCGCATTTCTGCTTTTCAAGGGTTTGAAGTGGGGTTGTTGCCACAAAGCAGCTCTCAAAACACCCCGGATTAAAATACACTCAGTGTCAGGCAGGTGGGTGAGCCCAGGTATCTGTGTTGCACCAGGGGAGTAAAAACACTGAGATTAAGGCATGTGTTTTCACAAATGACTTCTGCTTTTGGATGGCTTCATTCTTTACTATGAGACAAGTTTTTGACAGCTGAAAAACCAGGTATTCTCATGGGTAATTTCAGACAAGGACACAAACTGCAGTCCTCAAAACTAAAAGTCATTTTTCAGCTATTACTTCTCCTTATTATATACTTTACTCTCCTGCACTAATTAGGCCAATTAAAATTTTTTTACTGCACTTCGAAGATGCTTTGCAATGCTTCTCAACCAAACACTTCAACAGCACAAAACCAACTCACATCATTGCCACCAATTCTGCTCCGAGCCGGAGCACCCAGCCCTGAGCTTCCAGATCCTGCACTTCAAGAAAACATTTCAAGGAAAGCACCTTTCCTGGCCTGGAGACATGTACCAACAGAGACGAGATGCAAATGTTAACAAATCTGCCTGGGAGCCACACTTTTTCTTTCCAGCTCCTCTGTTCTCTCCCCCACAGCATCCGAGATGCTTCAGGTGGGCACAGGCAGTGGGGCTGATCCCATCCCAGGGCTCTCCTGGAAACCTGGACTCTGGTATCTCCCCCAGATCCCTCTGCCTGCCCGGGGTCAGCACCAAGGGAGTAAAATAACCCCCAGGGATGTGGTGGGGATGCTCTGGAGCTGTGCCATCTCTAGGGCGTCACAGTAATTCCCATGTGAGCGCTTTTCTTTGACTTAATCCTCAGGTTTTTAAGTGGTCTGCACCGACCAAAACCAGGAGAGACCCAGAAATGCTCCCAGAGACCCAGAAATTAAGTAATACAAATTACTTAATCCTCAGGTTGTTTTTTTTTTATCATCAAAAAGAAAAGAAGTTTAAAAATTAAAAAATACAAGCATCACCAAGCCCCTGCTTTCCATTGCAAATGAAACTAGTAAAATACTGATTTTATTGCTTTCCCAGGAAAGTTCACCATCACTTTGTAACATCTCAGCCTGGCTCCGGGTCCTGCCCTCCCCAGGCAGAGCTGGGACACATCTGGCTCAGCCCTGACCCCTCTCCAGACTTGAACACCACAGGCTTTGCTTTTCAGCCCTCGGAATTTGAACGAAACGGGCAATTCAGCCGAGCCTGGGCAGGCAGCTCCACTGGGAGTTCATTTTCATGCAGCTCCCTGGCTCTACCTGTCACTGACACCGACCCAAAGAAAACCACCGGGATCCACGGGGATTTTTGGCACAAATCACGAGAGGGTTTGGCACAGCCCTACAGGCACTGCCGCCCCGCTGAGCAAGCCCAGTAGATCTGGATTTTATATCCCCAGGAGAAAGGATTTTGTGAGCTGAGCCTCTACATAACCCTTTAACCATGGAATTGAAAGCTCCATCCCCTGAAGCATCTTCTCAGACAGAGGATGAGGCCATTGCCTCTTCTCAGTCCACATGCTGAAGCTCAGCCCAGAGGTCTCCATCCTCTGTCCCTCTTTGTCTCCACAATGACAGCACCATACTGGCATAAATGGGAATGGTGCTCTATGCCAGTGTGTGTGGTTGCACCTCACCCCATCCCTGCAAACACTTGAATAAAAACATAGACAGACATATACATGTAGATATAAATACATATACCTACATCTTTAAGTGTTTCCTCTCCATCACGGAGGTTTCCCTGCCAGGTGCTCAGAACAAGATGCTGAATGTGATAATTCCTCCCTACCAGGCTGATTCCCTTCACCCAGGGGTAAAAATCCTTCAGGATCTCTCTAAACAGGACACGGAAAGGTGATCCCACCAGCAGAGATCAGATTACAACACCCTCTCTCAGATGTCTAAACTGCTTCACTTGAGATTTTTCTGAATTCTGCCAACTCAGCATTTTGCCCAGAATATCATGACATTATTTCCCTTAAAGGCCCAGTTCCTGGAGCTCAGTGAGAGTTTCAGTTTTCCTTAAGAGCGACAGCCTGGAGGAAACTTGAAACTTAAACCCTTAAAACCCCTGAAATAAAATTTATATAAGTAAATAATCACCCCTAAATCTCAAACTGTATTATGCTTAAAACCTCATGGCTTTCAAACCATTTTAATGAGTTGTGTAGCTTTAATTTACTATTTCTTTTTCTCATCCTGTGCGAGCAACTGGTGATGCCAGTAGCCAGCCAGCTGTTTGGAAACAAGCAGAAGATGTCAGGAGGAGAGAAAATCTGGGTAATAGAAGCTGAAGTAAGAAGCACTGATGCACAAATCCAAGTTGAATGGCATGAATACAATAATGTCTAACTAGTGAAAATTTTGTTCTCCAGCATCCTCTTGATACTGAAAAGGCTTCAACAAAACCCAAGGCTGAACAGCCACAACAATGCTGGGACCCACAGGGCATATTTTAGGAGAGGAAATTAATAGAACTAAATGCAAATAATCATCTCCCAAAAGAGCCCAAACGACCTCCAACAGCAAGGCTTGTCCCAGCAGGCTCCCAGCTCCATTTCTAGGGAGCGAGGTGGCTGGGAATTTCCCTCCTGCTGGAGGGGCTGGGTTCACAGCCCACAAACCTCCTCCAGAAAATCCCAGTCTGGGGGTCATTTTGCTTGAAAGACTCTTTATTTAGCTAATACACATCCAAACCTGGATGCAGCAGCAGTTTCTCAGGGCGCTTCTCCCCAGGCTTCCTTGCTCAGCATCCTGGCTCTGGTCAGCTCTTTGCTCCCCTCCTGGCTGTTTGGCAGTAATGTGACCCCTCTCCCACCCCCAGGACATCTGCCCACCCTTGTCTTTACTAACACCTCCTGCTACGTTCAAACACATTCTCTTTTTCAAAAATTCACATCGGCAGTGCTGCTTTTACTCAAAACACAATCAATTTCAGAACTCCAGAAAAAACAGCCACATGCTTCCCCAGCACTGACACTTGACACGATCAAAAAATGCATTAAAACAAATATTACTTGTCCTCCCATTAGGTTCTTTTTCATTAATACAGAAATCAAAGAACTATATTTATTCCAGTTTGTTGTCCACTGAAAACAAAATGATGCTGCAGTTTTAAGATAAACCAGATGGCTTCACTGAGGAAAAAAGAAGCCACGTTACTGGGAGGGATGAAGAACATCCCCCACTCCATTATTATAGAGAAGAATTTGAAGAGAGCTGAAATTCCAGTATCATGCTTTTATACTGAAAAACTATCCAGGCTTGTCTAAAGAAAGAGAAAGGTTGCAGGTAGGAATGCAGGATAAAGAAACATAATAATTCCCAACCAAATATAAGATCAAGAATGCCAATCACCTAGGATGCTGAACACCCAAGTACCCACAGGCAGCACTCATAATCACTCCACCTCCAGCTTTATGAAAGGACAATAGACCTTAAAAAGTGGAAGAGATCCCATATATAATTAACACGTGCAATTTTTTCTTCTGTATATATATATATATTTAAGACAGATAGTAAGGGGTCCTGAATGACAAGTGACCAAAGAGTTTATGGTACAAACTCTGCACAGGTAGATAATTTGAAATGGGACAAAGCATTTGAATTCATGCACAAGGAATCCTGGTCTCAGAAGGGAGAGTGGTGTCCTGAATGTTCTTTTTCTTGAGTTTGCTGCATTCATTTCCTAATGTGTTACCAATGGCACCCCCCAATCCCATGGCTTTAAAGTGTATTTTAATCACCTTCAACCACCACCAGGACCCCAATGAGGGAAACTTTAAGAAGAAACTGAAAAAAAAAAAAACAACCCAACCACAGAACAGCTTCTTGTGTCCTGTTGGGTCACAGAAGATTCCATTTCATACAATTTCTCCCTCTGAAGGGGGAAAAGCCCTTCCCAGAGGTTGTGTGGGGTTGGGGATAGGGACCTGCAGGGATTCTGGGTCAGACCTGGTACTGGACAAGCACAGCATAGCATTCGTGTCTACACACCTGAGGGTAACATTTACAGTCACAACACAGAAGGAATTATAAATTTTGCTTTGTAGTATCTTTTCTCCATTTTTAGTCGGCTACACAATCCTTTCTAAATCTGTGACTTTCTAAAACTGACTGGGCTGCACCAAGCCCTGCCCATCCAGATGGTTTCAGACAACCTGCTTCTGCACTGCTCAGCCCTTCAGCAAAGTCTGGGTGTGCTTTCCCAAATCTGAGCCTATTTTGACTCTCCTCTTGCCAGCATGCATCTACCTCTCTGCTAAAGAACCAAATGTTGCTAGAAAGTCTAGAAATTTCATGTATCACATAAGATAGAGTTTTCTGTAAAAAGCAAGCTTGTCCAAGTGACCACAGTGCCAGCTCAATTAGATATTCTAGCAGATCACCACAGCTAGCAACAAAACACCATTTCTGTTTCTTTTAAATGTTACCTCACAAATCAAACAAGCGTTTGCAATTCCCCTTTCTGCCAGCTCCATATTTCCAGATTAAAACAACTTTCAAGGACTTTTTTTACCTGCCAGACATCCCCTGCTATGCAAATGCCATAGGGGGACAGAGAGGTAAGGAGTGTGAGGGGATAACCGATGGGTTATACACTGGGAGAATTGCCATGCAACACAACATTGGGCTGATTAACCCAGAGTCTCCTGTCACAAACTTCAATAATAAAAAACTGTTCCTCCCCCAAGCTGGGTTCCACAAGGGGTTTGACTCTGAGCCTGAAAAAAAGTTATTTTGATTCTGAGATTTTAAGCCTCACTGTATACAAGACTGTCACCTCCTCACCACTGTGGCTTGGCCCCGTGCCCACAATGTTTGATTCTTTTCTAAAAACCAAGCCAAGGTGTAGTGCTGAGTTGCAAAAATACAGAGCTTGGAGCAGGGCAGGTATGTCCAGACAAAATGACCCAACACTGTTGTTTGGAAGAGGATGGATTCATAGCTGCTGACCAGCTGGTGGAGTAGGTGTCACCTTGGAGCCCATGGTCACCTCTCCCAGCACCGGGGGCAGGAACAGAGCAGCAGCACCAGCTGCACCCCAGGGTGCTGGTCCCTGTTGAGCTGGGGCTGAGCCTCAGGTTGGACATTAGAAAGAAATTCTTCACTATGAGGGTGCTGAGCCCCAGGTTGCCCCCAGAAGCTGTGGCTGCCCCATCCCTGGCAGTGTCCAAGGTTGGATGGGGCTTGGAGCAGCCTGGGATGGTGGAGGTGTCCCTGAGCATGGCAGGGGTGGCACTGGGGGAGCTTAGGGGTCCCTTCCAACCCAAACCAGTCTGGGATTCTGGGATTCTATGAGCACAAAGGAGCTTGCAAGGAGACACTTTTGCTCAGCATCTCCTTTGCTCTCAAACTAACAACAAAAATACCCTTGAATCCAGCCCTGACAGTCAGTCTGGAAATGACAGCAAAAGGCAGCACTTCTGCCAAGAGAAAGCAACAGGGAAAGCTTTATATCATCCCAAGTCAACTGCTGAGGTCTCAAACAAATACCATCTGGAGCTCTTTGCAGACCTGGTGCCTTTCCTTTCAGATGTTGGATCTACCTAACAAACCACAGGGCAGCTGCAAACCTGGACAGACTTTCTGAGAGCTGTGGAGCCAACCACCCTCACCTGCAGCAAACACTGACTGTGTAAAGGGGGGGAGGAGGGATGTACAAATTAAATAACTTGCCTGAGGCGACTTGATATTTTCCTTAACCAGGTCAAATAAACTGTAGCAAACCACTCTGCCTTCCTCTCCTCTTAAAAAAAAAAATACTAAGTTGCAGGTTTAATGAACTGAGCCTCCTACCAAAAATAGTTCTGCAGGTTGAGACTGCACCTTCCCCCATCCTATCAGATGTGCACAAAACAGAGAAGAAAGTGTTGAGTGTGTTGATCTTCAAGATGTACAGGACCAGACTTCAGGGCTTCTGACCACAAGGAAGATACTGTTTTGATGCATTAAGAATAAGACCTCAGGATTTTCACTTTCAAGCCACAGGTGGTTCAATGGCTGAAGCAGATCTGGTGTTCCTGGTATCCAGTCTTAGGTCCCACCTAGAAAAAGGTGAAGGCATGATTTCAGCTGCCTTGATCCCATGTCATCACCTGCACTGCTGGTAACTGGGGATCATGTGCTACAAAGGAAACAGAGGAATCTTTAGTCCTCCTTTTGCACAGAAATACAAGAATAAAAAGTCCCAGGCAATGGAGGCATCTGTGGCCTGGGATCCTCCACACAGCTGTTCCTTCCCCTTTGCTCCTGGGGATGGATGGGCAGTAATGCTGTGGGGCACCAGTGCCAGCAATGTTGAGGGACAGGCTTGAGGCACAACATGTGTGGGGAGATGTTCACCTGTAGATGGTCCTGCTGTACCAAAACATGTCCCTAAATAAAAGGGAACATGTCCAGTTCCACAGGAGTCCAAAAGAGGGGATGAGCTGTTGGCTTTTTCTCCAGCAGCCCAGGCTCCAGGGGGAACCAGTGCTAACCAGTACAGCTGGAGTGAAACCAGGCAATGCTGGCATGGCCCCAGATGCCACAAACAATAGAAGAGGAACAACATATCCTGGATAACCTGTTAGTCTGCTGAATTTCTCCATGAACACTTTTAGGATGTGCCACGTTGCACCAGCCTTTGCTCTTGATCTCATACCTACTCCATAGAGGAGGGGAAAACTTTTGACCTGGATCTTCTCCTCTTCTCTTGCTACCTATTTAATAAACCCATTTAACAAGGCTACAAACAATCTTGTATTCTCCACTGGGAAACAACACTGGGGGGACTTGGAAACATCCAGGAATTTAATATGGAAAACCCTCAGACAAAAGCAAAACCTGGCCTGAAGGTTTCATCCACCAATGGGACTTGTACCACAAGTCAGACACAGCAAGATCATTGCCTCTTAAGTCTGACTCATTTTTCTGGATCCATGCTAAGACACCACGCTCATCTGCTCACAAATTTCCCACCAGGAATCTGGGAATCAATTACAAACACACTTGTAATCACTCTGAAATTGTACTCCCTGTTGATGACACTGAACTCTGCCCAGAGCCTGGGGCACAGTGAGAGCCAAACACAGCCCAAACACCCGGGCTACCCAGGATGTTTTTTAAAGGAGGCAGCATACATCTGAAGTCACAGCAGTCAAAGAGCTTGCATAGGGCTGTCAGGCACCCCGATAGAAATGAACACTGCAGCTCTTTGTTTTGGTTTGGATGCTACAGTGGAAAGGTTAAAGTTCCTATTTTCTTGTGCTTATTGTTTCTCCACAGACCACGAGAACCTTAAAAGCAACATGCTCCATTCAGGTGGCCTTGCTGCAAAATGCAAAAATGTTAAATTTTGCAATGGGGTTTCACAGAATGTTTTAGGTTGGAAGAGACCTTTAAGAGCATCCAGTCCAGCCTTTGACCAACACCATCATCTAACTACTAAACCATGTCCTTAACGACCAGATCTGAATACCCTTTAGATCCCTCCAGGGATGGTGACTCCACCACTGTTCTGGGCCATTCCAGTGCCTGACAACTCTCTCAGTGAAAAAATGTTTCCTAACATCCATCCTAAACCTCCCCTGGCACAGCTTACATAAAAAATCTTTCATGAAATGTTTTGATCACATCAACTGGGAACCCTAGATTAGTTTGCTCAGCTTCCACAGCCCATACAATGTTGCCCCAACAAGCAGATAATTGGGATGATCAGGGATTGTTTGCACTTTTTCAGCAATTGCAGAGCTTGTGTTCACTTCTGCCCCAGAATGTTACAAATCCCTACAGCATATCTGGGGAGTGACAAGGAACAAAAAGAGAAAAAAAAAAACAAAACAAAACAAACCCACCAGATAAACAGTAATACAAATGCAATTAATTTATCAGAAAAAAAAAAACCACCACTGTTTTTAATCAAAGCAGTGAACAGTTACTGTTTTGGCACACTAGTTAACAATCAAAATCAACAACTGCTTGTAATACCACTGGTGCCTTATAAAAATACTCTCCAAAACCACTACTGGTCGTCTTCCATCAGTGAAGGCTACCATAGGAGCATCCATCCACTCAGGCAGCTCATCCCCTCTCAAGTCATACTGGGACAATACTTGGGTTTCAACCACAGAATTTTGTCCCTCCTGAATAATCAGTCCCAGGATTGTCAGCAGGGAGCTACTTTCTCACAGCAATTCCTGACTAACTCACAGATCCCCGAAACAACTTTTGTACAACTGCTGGGGCTTTTGAAAACCTCACATTAAGTCACAGCTGTACACATAAAAATTACACTTTCTTTTTGTGCACATAAAAATTACACAAAAGCACAAAACTCAAAAAATATTTCTGAAGCAAACAAAATAAATCCTCTCCCGATTCCTGAAGACCACATTGCAACTTTGCTAATAGTTCCCAAACTAAGTTCACCTTTAGCTATAATGAGAAATATTTGTTAGCAAATAAAATAGGAATGAAAATAAGACCTTATAAAGAACTTCCTTCTTGCACTTGAGTCCTTGAGCAACAGGACTCAACACTGGAAAATGGTGCATTTTATGAAGAAAAAAGAAGTGGCCTTTGAAAGAGCAGCTGCACGCATCTATGTTTAATTAAAAAACAGCTGGGATGAAAATTGTTGGTTATTAAGAGCTAATAACTACATTTCCTACTAATCTAGAGAGAGCTCCATCAGTGGGGCAATCATACAGCCAAATATATAGAGACATATTAGAAATACACATATAAAAATATTTGGCATGTATTTGCTTTGCAAAATAGCATATTCCAAGGAGGAGTCTGTCCCCATGAAAGGCTCTCATCCAGGTGTCTAAACAAAGCTTTAAATAAATGGCATTAGAAGAAAACCTGCCCACCTCATACCACCAGCATCCAACCTGCACAGGCTCCTGTAGCACAGAGACTGAAGGCAGCAGAAACCCCATCACCTGCTCCTGGGCATCCTCCCAGCACCTTACAGAGCCAGGTGGGTGCTAAACCCCTGCCAGACAGGGAGATGCTGGGAGCAAAGGCTACCAGTACAGTGGGAGCAAAGCAGAAGGAAGAAGGGGGAACAACAAGCAGCATTTCAGACAAAAGCCAGTGCTGCACATCTCGGAGGATGGGGAAAATTCCTGGGGTGCAGAGGGCTTTGCACCCCCCGTTTGGCACTGCTGAGCAGAGCAGTTCAGGGCTCTGCCCCTGGCTGGGCACAACGCCCCAGTGCTTCCTCCATAACCTCATTATTACCTTACATTTCTCTACACTTAACAGCCTAAGCCTCTTATCTTCCACATGCTCCGAGTCTATGCAAATAGCGCTAATAAAAGCAAAGGATTCTCATTACGGCACAAATCTCTTCTCAGAGCATGGTTGTGGCCTTTTTTTTTTTTTTCTCTAAGCACCAGGAAACAGCTTGGGAAGACAAAGCAGCACAGCCTCCGAGGACAAAAAGAATGCAAAGACCAGCTAAGATACAGCAAGGAAAGCCTTTTATTCACCTCCTCCAAGGCCAGCAGCTCCATCCCTTGGGGTTCAAGTTCACGTTCAGGAGAATTCCCAGAAGCCAACCAAACCAGCAGGATATATTCCTGCAAACACATCCCCACCCCTATGATTTAATGTTCAGATATGAATTTTCAAAACTTAAAAGGAAATCAAGCCAGAGCAGACTCCGCTCTCTGGGTACCCCTAGTCCCAAAGGGAAGCAGTGCAGGAATCCACTTTTCTCCCTGCTTCCTGCTACCAGCTGTGCATCACAGCCACAAAACTTGTTACCCAACACCATGTCAGCTCTGACACTTCAGCTTTGCATCTGCTTTCTGCAGGTCTCCTTTTGGCCTTTAACCTGTGCACTATCTCTCCACCTTTCATCAAACATCTGGTGAGGTTTAAGGGCAATTTATGTACTATGATTGTATGTCAGTGCTGAGCAGATGGAGGCTAAAGAAATGTCAGCCCACAGAAAAGGGAGGGAATTGGGAATCAAACCCTGAGTTTTCTTTCCAGTTATGAGCCAGCAGATGCAACATCTTTTTTCAGCCTCCCCTCTTTCTATGTGAGTGCCCACAATGTCTACTAGGCTACACATACATGAGGGACAGTATGTCTTAAAATGCACCCAGATCTTCATAAAAGGTAACATCACACCAAAGCAAAATGTTTCCCTTTTTATCTGCTCCTGATAACTAGCTGCCTACGACAAGAAATAGCATCCTTCAAACTTTTTATTTGCTTCTATTTTCCCAATATTTTCACTGCTCCTGCCTTAAATTTTGCTACCTTAGACAAGCAGACACGTAGCAGTTCCCTTCAAAGCCCACCAGGGAAAGGTTTAGCTCTGCATTTAGCCCAGACAACACAAGGTAGGGAAAAGAAGGGGATAACTAGCACAGAGAAATAAACAAAATAAACAGTCTACAAGGATCCAGTTTTATCCTGAACCCAAACTGCTGGCTAATGCAGCCCAAGACACAGACCTGCCTTTTCCACAGGTTGCTCTGCAGCAGCTTCAGGGGCAGCTGCTTGCCACGTTCCCTGCCCATCAATCAGTATTGTGATAATCAGATAATGACAGACTACAAATAACTATCTAAGCTGGTTTCCAGCAAAGTTTTGCACGGATTAAAAAGGACACAGCAGCTCCTCAGCAATTAAAGGGGCCAGCAGGGATTTGTGCTGGTGCTCTGGTCCCTTCCCTCACTGCTGCAGCCTGAAGCTTCCCATGACCTGGGGAAAGGAGGCAGAGCCTTGACTGAAGCCTCCATCTCCTTGGGCTTGGGGACTCTGGGGAGATGGCAGAACACCAGGGACACCTGGCCAGCTGCCAAGACCTTCTCTACCACCACCAATCTGGGATGCCGAGGGGCTGCATACACTCGCAGAGAGCTGCAGAGCTCTTTGCTGACAGCAGTCCCAGGCTGATGGATAGTTTTGGCAAGTTGTAGTGCAAAGTATTTCCTAATCCCTCATTCATTTACACTAACCCTGTACAAATCTCAAAATAAAGCTCTTGGCAATCACCAGACTGGCCTTGATCCTGCAGTTTCAGTGTCTGTAAGTGGGCAGTGGGGTTGGAGAGCCCGGGCAGAGAGCAGCCAGGTAACCAAATCACATTGTATTTCATTGAAACCAACAACGTGCAGACCAGCATCCAAGGGACATGTAAGCACAGTTATTTAAAAAGGAAACCGGTATTTGGTAGAGACTATTTTCCTCTTCTTCCCTCCCTTCACATTGCTGTCAGGTGTCCTCACCCTCATGTGAAACCTTCCAGAGAAACCATCCTCAGCTATTTCACATCCTACCTCAGATACAAACAGCCTTGAGTCCAAATATTCCTGATAACACCAACTAGAGTACTACAGATATTTCCAAGTGTGCTTGCATGCATATTCATCTTTATCTGGATAATGTGTAGCACCAGCACAGCAAAGCCCATGTCTAATCAGATATTCTCTGTTTGAAAGCACTGAGCAGCCCCTCACACCACACCAGCCAACATTTGCTCTTCTCCTTTTTTACCTCCCTTTCTTTTTTTTAAACACTGTGACTCTTCAAAGAGAATTTTCCACACTTTGGACACATGCTGTGTTTAAAGGCTTGGGAAGCCCTTTTAATTTGAAAAAGGCATCACTGAAAACAGAAACACTTGAAAGGAAAAGCACTCAGGAAATATTAATACGAAAGAGGTGGGATCCATGTGTTTTCCTTTGAAAAGTTCTAATATCTGAAACCTCAAACATACCTTGATAGACAACAGCAGGTCAAGTAGGATGTATGACATGACATTTCTGTTGGCCACAGGTTCTTCTTTCTTTCTTTCATTTTAAATAACTCTGCAATGGTTTAAACTGAAGCCTATTTACAATCCATACTTAATAAGAGTATAATGTTTGAGCAACTGATTATGCAGACTACAAATAGGCAAGGATGTGCTTAATTATCTAAAATTACAGGATGGGGGGTTGCATTTTTTTAACACATAGTTGAATATTTTCTCATTTGAAATATATAAAGCCAGTTTACAGTGTAAGAGGAGCCGGGACCAGACTGGTGCCAGGGAAGACCCTGGAGTGGAGGGATGCAAGTAGTTATGAGAAAAACTTCACTAAACTATTAGCTTGAAAATTAGGTCTCTAAATCTAAGTCAAAAACATCCACCTCAATGTATGGGATGCAGCCACTTCTTCTCATCTAAAATATTTTTAGTTAAAAATGCAAAATCCCATGGCAATCTGGAATTAGGTCTTGTGGAGTGATGGAGACCCAGATGAAACAGTGGTCAGACCCTTGGGCTCAGGATTCTGGATAACATCTAACTTCAGTGACTACAAAAACCCCAGGTCTCCTTCTTGGCTCATTTGCTGGCACCATGAGGTTGTTTCCCCCAGACCTCAATGCTTTGGAAATGCCTGGATGTCTCCTGCTCCAGGGTCAGATCAGATCTGGCACTGCTACATTTGTGAGATGATCAAGCCAAGGTACAGCCCATTGTGGTTGCTCCACTATACAGGTGCCAACCTGCTTTGAGAAAGATTGGGGGAAAAATGAAAATTCAACCATTCACAGTCTCTTTCTAGATTCAAAATGCTGTTGCAGTGAATGACAGGTCACACAGGACTTTCAGGGCTGAAATGCTGCTGTAACTCAAGTTTCTCCTTACTGCCTTTCCCATGCATTTACACCCTCTGATGCTCTTCCCAACAACTTGTCAACAGTTTCTTAATATTTGTGCTAAAACCACAAATTTACACCAGCTCCTTTCTCAAATTTCTTCAGTGTCCTTCCAGACTAACACAAAACACCTACCACCTGGTGAGTGCTGCTCAGAGAATAATGAAGGATTCCTCGTCAGCACATTGCAAAGGACAAATTCCTCATCTCCCAGTGCCTCAGAAAGCCTCCATCATTCACATTGTCATCAGGACACGTGCCATGCCTTCAGCTTCTGAAACCACGCCATGCTCTTTGCATTACACCCCATTAGCTCTGAGATAATCAATAATGACAATGCACAGCACTGCCATAACTCTTCTAGACTTGGAACACAAACACTTTATGAACACACGCAAACGATGGTAATGATGTTTTGCAAGTGAGGAAACTTGCGTGGAGAGCTTTAGTTATTTCTTCTGGAAGTCCTACAACGAATAAAGTGGTGGCAAGTTGTCCCCTTAACCCACTCCTGAGATGCACTTGGGGACAGGAGAGCCAGCAATGGAGATAACTGCTCAGCTGAGGCTGGCTGGCTTCTCTCTCCCAGATTTCATTTGCCACTTTGGATCCAGCCAAAGCCAGAGGCAGATACATTTTGAAAGCTTCTGTGCCAGCATTCAATGTTTCTCAGAGCTGCCATCTGCACCTCAAGCATCCAAACACAACAAACCCACCCAACAGAGCTGCAGGGGCTGCCTCTCCCCCATCATCAGCCCAGAAAATGCTCCCTTGATGTCAAATACTAACAAGCAAGGGTGTATAAGAAGTATTCTGCCAGGGTCCCTAGTCCTAGGGTCCACACCCAGAGCTGACCTCTCCACACCAAAATTAAATGCTTTGCTTCCCAGCACCAAGATCCAATCAGAATTTCCACCAGCCACAGGGATATGAGCATCCCCAGCACATCAACCAGCTAAAAAATTCCAGGCTTAAATTGCATCAGGATGTTTCTCCAGAAACACACTCAGGTGAGAAAAGTCAAGAGGTTGTCTCCTCAGTGCTTTTGACTAAGCAACTTTTCTGCAGCTGAGCTTCCCAATCTCCATAGTGGATCAGAGCAAACAAACTTGAAGAATACACAGGATTAAAGAGGAAATAATATTCCCAAAACAAACAGGGATGTGTGATTTCTGGCAATGGGGACAGAGGGCATTTTGTTCTTTCTCCGGGAGAAACTTGATGCCAGTTAGTCTGCAGAAGACCAGAAAAATTCACTGCTCCCAGTGCTTAGGGGACTTACCAGATACACAGATATAGAATGTGTTGGGTATTCATTAACTTTCATGTTAATTCAAGAGGAATACATAATACTTGCATATACATCAGCATGGAACAGGCATTAATGCATCAACCTCAGCAGGAGTACCCATGGCAATTCAAGCAAGCCCAGAGAATGCCTGTATGGCAAAGAAAACAACCAAAAATCACAGCAATACTTACTAAAGCACAGTTTGAATTAACAACACAGAATTGAAGTAGGGCTCTCCAGAGGTTGAGCAAGCAGCCTGGCTAGTGGGCTTAAATAGTATGGGCTGCACAATTTATTCTTTAGCCAATAAAGAAAAACAAATCTGCCACCCGAATAAACCAGAACATATTTACACACTCAGAGCAGAAGCTCAAGCTGACAAAATTAGAGCTAAACATGAGGCACACCAGGCACACAAACATCTCTCTGATTCCTCTCCTCTGGCCATCCCATGGCAGGTGCCAAGATGAGGTAACACAAGTGAAGATCCAGCTGCTGTGCATCCAATGAGACAGAGGGAAAAAACAGGGATGCAGCAATTATTGCATGGCTCACTTATTCCTTATTAAGTGCTCTGTGATAAAGAAATGAAGAATCTATGTGATTCAAAATGCAAGAGCTCAGTTTGTTAATGCCAAAACACATCCATCCTCTACACACTGCATTCAGATATCCACAGGCAGCCTATTGTAATTCTATTTTATATTTTTGCAAGAGTTGGGCAGAGTTTAATTAACTAACCTGGCAGAATATGGAACAATTGAGGCAAACTGCAAGAGAGTAACTCCAGGGCAGGCTGCAAGTATGGAGTAACTGAGCTGGTGAGCAGTGTCTGGCACCAAGATGCTGGCACCATAAAACTTTGAAAGGAGTGAAGCTTCAGCCAGCAAAGCCTCCTTTCAAAAGAAATAAGTCAGAAGTAGAACAAGGAAAGGCACAGAAGGAGCAGAATCTCTCTTGGAAAAAAGGCTTTGCAGAAATGGAAAAATATGATAAATGGAATCTCTATCCTTGGAACTTCTTTTCCGAGGGTTAGTAAAAGGGATATTTGCCATCTTGGAGAGGCTTGCTGGTTTTATTACCTCCAGACTAATTTTTATTCTGTACAGAATTACAAGAATCTCTCAGATATTAGTGAAACTGCCTTAAAGCTTCCCTTGTCACCTAAGAAAGCTGGTGCGGCTTTTTTTTTTTTTTTTTTTTTTTTTTTTAATTAACTTCTTCCACTTCTAGATTAAAAAGAAATAATATCAGCATACAGTTTCCTTTATGTGCTAATGCACATCCAAATGATGCACAGGATGCCTCGACAGGTTCATGTCTCCTTCAGGCCAAGCTGGATACATGCAGGGGGGTACTCCCAGATACAAAACCCTTCACATTTACCTGGGGGTGCTGCTGTAGGGCCCACAGCCATCCTGCACAGGCATTTCAGAGAAGGACCTTAGCACAGTGGGGTGGAGAAAGCACTTTATGGAGTTGTGACTCCTTCCTCTGTTCATACAGATCTCTGTTACACTGAAAAGTTATTTTTCCAGGCAGAAGATTTTTCAGTGCCTTGAGCACTGGCAATCTGGGCAGAGCTTACTCTACCTGCCAGGTTTTTTGGTGGAAGGGGCCTCACCTCCAAGCTTTCAGATTTATGCTGGCCTTCGGGGCTTCTGCTGTTTAGAAAGACACAAAGCAGAGATTCAATTTCCAGCATAGCTGACTTCCAAAGACCCATACCAAGACTGTGATTTTACAGTGGAGCTGTGGACAGAAACAGGGTGATGGAGTGATTTTCCCTTTGCAGACTGACCTGCAGGAGACCTGCAAAGTCTCCTTCACATCAGCTGGAGCTTTTTTCCTCACCCTGCTATTGCTTTCAGACAGGGAAAACTTAAAATAATCCATCTTTTGGGGAAAAATGCAAAACTTTCAACTTCTTCAATCTCTATCGAAGGAGCCACTCAATTTGAATGAGCCTGGAGAGGCTTTTTTTCCTGTTTACCTTCCTGAAAAATGCCACTCACCAACATGACAGGGACTGTTGGGGATTCTCAGTATTTTTGCAAACAGAAGGTACATGACTTCAGTAAAAGGTGAGTCCTGCAGAATTGTTTCCTCCCCACCCAGCTCAATTTCAAGCCCCAACTGTTGGACCTGGATCCAGCTGTTCCTCAGGCTGGGATTTCTGCAGACTCTGTGGCTTTCTAATAGCAGAGAATTTGCAATAAACAGCACACAAACAACTGCTCTCAGGAGACCAGTGATAGAAGATTTGCCCGTTTCTCACCTTTTCCCCCATCTGCTACATGTGGGGGAAAGGAAGAGAGACCCAAAGAGCAATTATTCAGCACCAGCAGCCCCTGAGGGCTGAGTACAGATATTGTCAAGGGCTGTAGCATCACTGAATCCATCTCCTGCTGTGGCTTCTCTGCAGGTTGGTCCCCAGGCTGGGTGTGATGCTCTGCAGTGCCTTCAAAACTCAGTATGGAAATGCAAGACTGAAGATGGAACAACACCACAGACATCTGTGGGGATGACTGCTAGATTTTTTTAAGTAAGAAAACTTGGGAAATTTTTAAAAAAGCATTGCAATTTGGCAAGGAATGGTCCATGGAGAAGCACAAAAGTTCTCTCAACCGCCTGCACAGAAAACCCCAAACCAAGTCATTTAAATTTTTTATAAGAGGTTTCTCTTTAAGCAAGCATACTACAGGTTGAAGCACACATGATAAAACGATCCCTTTTACATTCAGAAAATTCCACTGAAGGAGATAAGAAAACTCATCGTGGAGACACCTTAATAACAACCCCCCCAACATGCAAGTCCAGTAGTTTCAATGCAGTTAAATCATCAGCATTGCAGCAGAACTGTTTTAAAGATTTCTTTCAAAATGCTCACAAGATTCACAAAACCTGATTTTAAACTATCACTCCTCTTGTCAGAGTAAGCTTCAGCTTGCAACATTTCATTAATGCATTTAATTTTCACAGCCTGTACTTTATGTACAGGGCATCCTGGCAGAATTTCAAGACAACAATAAATAACTTCACTACATTCATGGGTGCTGCATCTCTGAACCACCCTGGCTGTGTGTGCTTCTCACATCACCTGTTACTTTACCTGGACTATGGACATCAGGGAAGAGAAAAAACCTTGTTGGATGGGATGGGAGCAATTCCAAAGAATCTTCTGTCCACTGCCTCTTCCCTAGTTCCAGAGGGCACTAAAATGGCACAGGATTTAGCCTGGGTGACACTTCATTGACACTTTCTCCTTTGGATACAGCACATTGTCAGAAAAAAAGGCTGCTATGTAACAAAAGAAATGTGTTTAAGAGGAAGGGCCAGATGAGCTCTTCATCAGACTCTCCAACACTGCTTTTACCTTTCAAGGTATGCAACTTTTTGGCAGATACTAAAAATAAACCTGGAGAAGAAAAATAAATCACTAACACCTAAGTCAGTGCCCAGAAGCTGAAAAGAGCACCGATTCAGCTCCCTGAGAACCCAGAGACCTGGGGGTATTCAGGCTGCAGAGATCCCAGAGGTGGCCAAGGTGTGGGATCAGGAATTAGACAGCAGGCAGTGGTAATCTGATAAAATCAGAGTGCATCATGTAAGTGGAGACACCTCAGGTAAGACTTAGGTCTCTCTCTCCCCAGGTCTTTATGCAAAATCTGAAAGATTAGCTTGAGCTTGTTGTGACAATCCACTTTTCAAAAAAAGTCAATACATAAATTCAAGGTATTTACTGCATTTGTTCTTTAAATTACATACTTTGATCTCAACACTGATAACAAGCAAGTAATTGAGGCTTGCCTAAAGCACAGTGGCAGCACAGTTATTCCACAGCCCAGAAGCCAGGAGCTTGGTGTATTTGGCATTCCTACATCCCTCAGGATTGAACTGAGAACATAACATGACCCTTACAGGCTGGGGAGCTCAGAGAGAGACTTCAGAAGAGAGACTCCAACATTTGGACTCAACTCCAGCACACAACTGGTCCAAACTCTGCAAGTGACACATTTTTTGTCATTTTTTGTTTAAAAAAACAAACAAACAAACAAACAAACCCTATTCTCACTCAATATAGTTATTTTTTAAAAAGCAAATTCTTAAAATGCAAAGAAGCTGAGCTCAGCTTTTGACCTCAACACTTCTTACAGCACTAGCAACAAGGAGATCACTGGGGGGCCAAATCCCTGCAAAGACCCCAGAATCAGCAGACATGAGGCAGTGGCTGGCTGGAGGCAGAAGAGGATTTTGTCCTGTCTAGCAGGCAGAAACTCCTCAAGAGAGCAACCTCAGCAGAGTAGGAGCTGGAAGGGAACACAGTGTTATTCCTAAGGGGAAAAAAAAAAAAAAAAAAAATTTAAAAAAAAAAGGCAAATAGGCACCAAATCACAAGTCTAAACCATTGACTCTGTAAGCTTGCCTCTTCTGCTGCCCCAGGGCCTCACACGGCTGGGACAGAAAAGGCTCACACCACTCATGAGCTCTGTGATGTTTTATGAGTAAGCAAAGAACACAAGTCCAGTCCCCAAAACACCAGTCCCAGCTCCTATGCACCTGGGAGGAATGCCTCAAGTAGGGGCAACCACAGCTTCCAATTAAAAAAGTGGCCACATATCATTTAGCAGCTCATGTCCAGTATTTCATGAATTATGACCAGAACTATCAAGCCCAACTTGGTTCTTGCAGCCAGGGATAAGGAAGCAGAACCCACACAGGTCTCTTCTGAGCTTCAGACACAAATCTGTTTGCTCCCCCTCTTCACCCCCAAGTTGAACAATTGGAGTTTGCATGCAGAGATGGCTTTTTAGGAACAAGGTGTGACAGATAAAAGCCTGAGACAAACTCCAAAATCATCAGATCATTACTAAGTACATCTCTACAGAAAAAACAGCCTCCTTATCCAAACACTGTAATAGCAGCTGTGCGGACTGTGGGCCCCAAGGCACTGGCACTGTGGTCACTGCTCTGCCTTCTGAGGAGCTATAAAGTCACCTGTAATTATTCCTGTTTCCTGTGTTTGATTATTTCCATGATGAATTTAGCAAGTCCCAAATTCAACTCACTATAAATCCAGTCCTGTGCTTTATGCTGGACTGTGAACTGCACAAGGCTCCCTCATCATGATTCTGTACATCCACCCTTGATGTCCTCTTGGTAAGGAAATTGCTCTCTTCCCATCACTCTAATAGTTGGTTGTCACATATATCCTAACTTCAGTGAATCTTCCAGGCCATTGGGAACCAGAACTTTGGACAAAAGCAGCTGAGACCCTCCAGTGCTTCCTCTCCCATCACAATCCTCCCTTCCACCCAATATGCATTCTCCCCATCTCCTCATACTTGCTCCACAGCAACCTGGCAGAGAAGCTCAACCCAGGACTGACCTTCAGGGGACTCCTCTCACAGCCTCTCCTACCTTAATTCTCCATGAGCTCATCTCCATTCCCCTTGGTGTACAATTCCCCACGTGACATAGTGTCAAAAACTTCCAGGAATTTGGAGAGGTGGGACCTGAAGCACTTCCCTTGTCTGCAAAATCAGCTCCTTCACTGATAATCAAGCAAGAGATAAAACCAGGTTTTTTAATAAAATAAGATAATCTGAGAGATCACTTAAGACTTTCACCCATGATGCAGTTTAACTGATTCTGCTAAAGGCTTTACAAAAAGTGGACAAGATAACACAACAAGATAACAGAAGATAAGAAAAGTTGAAACCTCAACATGTTTCCATGTTCACTTTGTGCTTACAGCTTGATGGCCAAATACAGACTTCTGGGGAGTGGGGGAAGAGGTGGGAAAGATGGACAGTGAAGATTCTAAGAAATATGAAGGGTCAGGTGACAGTGGGATTTCTCACATCCCATTATTAACACTGTGCAGGAAAGACAGGAAGGATAGCATCCCCTATGTTTTCATTACAACTGGCAGTCTGAAACACAGGAAATCTCACGTTACATGGATGTCTGGCAACCCTACCTCGTGGAACACAGTGGGAGCTGGACCAGAGCCTGAATTCCTCCTCTGTGTCCCTCTGATATTACACACTTTGAGAGCATGCTGGTCAGACCCTGGAGGGTACCAATAATCCAACCTTAGTGAGAAAATGGTGGATGAGACCTACTGCAGTCCTGCATCCCTTCAAGTTGCATCTAACACTGTATCACTGTAGTTGTACCTATCACTGTATTAAGGCTCCAGGCAGGAAGATGCTCCTAGGCTCATGTAACACATGGGGGGAAAAGTTTTTTACAAGTCCAGCAACTGAGGAATGGAAAAATGTGGCAACAAACTCCAGGCCAGGCTATGCCAAGTACCTCCTTAGAGCCTCAAGCAGGTTGTGCACAGTAACAGGAGTCAGCATGTTAAGGAAGGACAGGGAGTGTCATGCTGCCCAAACAGGAGATCTCTTCCAGCTGGCTGCATAAATCCCCCTGGTCGAGTCTCTGATGCTGCCTGCTCATGCTCCTAGACATTTCATCAGCCTCCTTTGCTTGCACTGAACAAAATAAGACTACCACAGTGCAATGACATCATATCCAGGTGATGCATCTGCCCACGATTACCTCTGGTGAGGTTACTGGACTCCTACTGGAGAGGTTTGTTCTGCAAGGATAACAGAGCTGTCTGGGCAAGCTGATGGTAGCTTGATCTCTACTACAGATCCTCTCTGTGTTTTCTTGGGATTCCTGCTTTTAGCAAGAGAAGCACAGAGATGTTTTTCTTAGGGCAAGAAAAGCACATGATTAAAAAGAAAAAGCCTCTGATCTTCTCTAGGCAGAATGTCTGGCATGGCTTGCTCCTGCAATTTATTCAGCACTGGGGCCTTCGTAGCACAAAAAGCTGCTTGAGACCACTTTGGCAAGCTGGCCTGCATAGATTTGGGGAATTGAGATATTAATATGATTTAGAAACAAATACAGCTGTTACAGATGTGGACAGCTTCACAAGGAAGGGGGCAGTGATAGTCTTGCTGTGAAATAATATTGCACTTGTAGTGTCAGCCATGGCTTGGGCTGCCACTCCTCACCCATGAGTGGCAAATATGGGGACTACACACTGCCCATCCACCTCTCAGTGCTGAAGGGAGGGTGAAGGGGACTTTCCTGGGGTCTGCAAGCCTACCAAGAAACCAGAAGGATCAGAACTACTCACTGTTGGGGTAAAGAGTGAATAAAAGTCAAGGTGAAAGCCACTTGTGAGGACTGAGTTCACTGCTCCTTGGCTGAGGCCACAGAAAGCAAATGGACAGAGGGTCTATAAAATAGAGCTGCTTCCCTTCCTGAGATCTTTCAGGAAACAAGACATGAACTGAACTTCAAGAATGTGAGTTTCCTGAAAGAGAAGCAGGAGGGACCTTGAGAGCCCATCACCCAGCAGTAACCTGGAGGACAAGCTTCAAGGGCAGCCACGGAGCCAAATACTTGAACTGAATTTCCTAGTGCCAGAAGGCATCAAAAGGCAACTCCAGCCCTGTCTCAGAGCTGCAGCCCCCACAGAGAGCATGGGGTGGGCTTGTCCTGTGCTCACAGCCCCAGATCTGCAGAGAGCTGGGTGGTAAGGATAGCCAGGCAGGTGCAGATAGTGCTGATAGCAAGAAGTTGGTCCCACATGTGGAGGGATGAATATTCACCACTGGAAGGAAAGACACATGCAAACACTCAGGAAAAAGCCCCCAATTTCTCAGCAGATTGGACAGCATATTACAACCAGTGACTGCAAACAGACTTGGCTTCCAGCTAACCCAGTGCAAGCCAAGGGGCAGCCTAAAGCAGTCTCTTTAGTTTTTTAGGGGTTACCCCAACATAACAGAGCAGGATCTGTGCTGTGCCCCCACACATACACCCAGCTGGGGTGTGAAAGCAGCCACAGAGCCTCCAGAAATCCTCCCAGCAGGACAGATCCCACAGACACTGCTCCAGCAGGGATGGGATGCTGCCAGCTGAAAGCAAGGAACTGGAGGGGAAGAACAGCAGCAAATTGGAGTGATCCAACAGCACTTCTGGGGAAAAGACATCTGAACCCAGAAAGCCTCGAGGGGAATTCCTGTAAGGATGGGAAGGCACGCCCTGGTACCCCTCTCCTGTGCTTAGGAGCCAAGAAAAAGTCCTGCTGTGAAAATAGAGACTGTGACAGTCACTCCTGTGAGCTCTGCTTTGCACAAGTCAGCTCTGCAGGGAGCCCTGCCAGCCCAGCCCACCCCAGCAGCCCAGCCCCAGCTCTCCTGTGTCTCTGAAGAGCTTAGCCCAATAAAAGACTGTTCTTAGGAGTCTGCAGCATCTTGAAAACCTTAAGCCTCCCTAAGCAGTAATTTCCATCAATTACAGTTGTGTTCCTCAGCCCCTTCTCTACCAAGATACCCTCAACACCTCATTTTCAGTGCTCTCCTGCCCAGTCCCCTGTAAGCTCTCCCCTCTTGTGCCATGTTCCATAGGCACACCAATGGCATCATCCCTGGCCATACTGTTCCTTCTTATTTCCAATCCTGACGTTTGAAAATCTTCTTTTCCCAGCAGATCCACCCTTATCCCCCCAGAACCCAACCTCTCCCCATACCAACCATTTCATCACTCAATGACCCAAAGTTATTTCAACTAGAATCAAAACCAAACCCAGCCAATACCTCTGAACAACCACTGCAACCTCCAGGTGGCTTCTCTCAGCTTTATCAACTTTGTCTTCAAACAATGCTGGCAGCAAATCCTATCTGTGATTTTAAAGACAGCAAAGCTTCTTCAGTGACTCAGCCACTTATTTTTCAGGTGACAAACCCTGAGCATCTCTGCGAGTGTCCACATCCTGCAAACCCAAGTGCTCACTGCAGATGATGGTAAATCCTCACCTAGCTGCCACCACAAAAAAATAATCCAAAACAAACAAACAAACAAAACCAAACAAAAACCAGACAAAAAACAACAACAAAAAAAACAAAACAAAACAAAAAAGGAAAAAAAAAAAAAAAACCAAACCAAACAAACAAAAAACCCCAAGTGCTGCTGTGCTAATTCACCCCTCAAACTCCATATTCACTCAGGGCCCCGCTGTGCATTGCTGCAGAAAGGAGTTACTTCTCCTTCTCTCATTTTTTCTTCTCTTTAGAGAAACCTTATTCATTTTTGCAGTCACCTGAGAGTGAAATTCCAGTATCAGGCAGGCTTCAAGGTCTCCACGTACCAGACACAGTCTGGGGTAAAGAAACCAAAAGCAAGAAAATTTCTCAGCCATTCAAGATAGCCTTCAATTCTCCTCTTAGGGCTCTTAGGCTCAGTGGCAAAGCAGGGGGAGGAAAGGAGAAATGAGATGGGGAGGAAGGCAGCCCCATCCTGGGCAGCCTGGTGGAGGCAGGGAGCAGCTGGTACCCAGTGCTGCTGCCCAGCAGACCCAGGGTCAAGCGAAGCCAAAGGCAGCAGCGTTGCCCATCACAGCGTGGGGTGCAGGCACAGAGCCAGGCAAGGGGCTCTGCAGAGCCAAACAGGGAGGGAAAGGACAAAGGAGAGAGAGAAAAACAAAAAAAACCCCAGTCCGCCCCCCCCCCCAGCCACCCCTGTGCTGCAACTTAATAAACAGCAGCAGGCTGTGTGCACCTTTCACAGAACCCCCTCTCTTTATTACTAGTGGGCATTTTTATCCTGTGGCTTTCTGTTTTTGCAGACACATTCCTGCACGAAACCAGAGACAATACGTGCCACTGAGAAGCAGAGTTTATTTTAAGGGATGTAACATTTTCCTGAGAGGATGCTCTATTTGCATCTGCTGCAGGAAGCAGTAAAATGGCAGGTGTGTTTCCATGTAACCCAGAGACACAAACCCAAATGCACAGTGCAAAGCAAACACTTTTGTCTTGCAAGTCACTGCTTGGTGCCCTGAAAAAAAAAAAAAAAAAAAAAAAAAAAAAAGGGATTTTCCCTGAGGCCTGTTTCCTAGCTGATTAGTCCTGCAAACGCTCAAGACCTACTTTGCCAGGAAGGAGCTTGGTGCCCACTGCACTGCTGCTCCCCATTTCCATGTGTGTAAAATGGGCAATGAATGCCCCACATGCTGCACCTTGCAGGAAGCCTCTGCTCCTTCCCTTCAGCAACCAACTTTTGGTGAGACCTCACTCAGAAGCACACGCTTGGAGTAATTTCAAGACAAAAGAAGTAATTGGGATTTTTTTTGTTTGTTTTATTTTTAATATGTATCTCCTACTAGCTCTGAATTGAAGCTTCATTAAGCCACAACTTTTTCGGTGTACCACGACAATTTGACTTGCCCTTGCAATAATCCCACTGAGGTTATTTCCTCTGAACAACTACTACCTCCAGCACAAAAACACAGTCAACTTTCTGGATGTTACAGAAAGAAATTAAAGATTTTTGATTTCCTTTGTTCCAGACTTATATTTAGTGGAAAAAAAAAATCCTTTTTTATTATTTATATAAAAATATATATACCATTCTGAGCTGGCAGGTTATTACATCACTTTTCAATGGCAAGTGTGATATGATGGAAAATAACACTCAAAACCAGCATTAAGTATTTAAAAGAAAAGGCTTTTTTAAAAAAAAAAAAAAAAAAAAGTGCAATTACTCCACTGGCAATCAGTCAATCAGCAGAGTCACAAGAGCAGAAGCCAAGAGCTTAATAAGATACCAGGAACACTAAAGCATTTGCAAGAATAAGTTACAGTAGAGTTCTGTTAGATGGGATGATGGGCCACAAAGAATAAAACCCCCAAATATTACCTGCTTGTGGGCTTAGAAGAAGCTGCCAAAAAAATGAGTTTTCTATGCAACATCAGTATTTTAATAAAAAAACAAGTTAAAAGCATATTTATGGGCACAGTAACACAAAGTGCAAAAAGGGCGAAATCTTTCCTTCAGAAGACACTCTTTTCAGGAAATGGATTTTTTTTTTACTGCTTTTCTATTCTCTAGAAATATTTCTGTTATAACCCATGGGTCTCATTGCCATTTTTTCTGTTTCTGTCTGCAGAGGACAACACTCCCTCACCTGCTCCATCCTTCTGCACAGTCATCTTCTCCCTGAGCATCTTGCATCTGTTACCTTGCAACCCTTTCCTGTTTGCTTTTCATTTCCACCCCTTATGTCTCATGGCTTACGTTGAGTTTCCTGGGAGTGAGGAGTTATTGATGAGCACATTCCTGGATGGGCTGCAAAGCCATGGGGCTGAGCTGACCTGCAGGCAGCACTGCCCTGAGAACCTTGAGAAAACAATAATGTCTGTGCCTAATTCACAACAGCACAGCTTTATTCTAACTCTGACAACTTAAAACAGAAATACTGTGCTTTCACTCTGCTCTTCCTACACACCTCTCCCAGTGATGGGCAAAACCACTGGAAGGAAAATCTTTAAGAAACCCCCTTGGAAGTCCCCTGCTCTGCCCAGGGTGCCACGGCCAGCACGCAGGGACACGAAACCCATGAAACAGACCCAACTCACCTCCTAAAAACCATCCTTTGAAGTTCCCCACCACCAGCAGTGGGGCCTGGGTGTCCTCTGACACCTTAGTTCTCCCAGCACAGCACCCAGAGGTGCTGCAGCCTCCTGCAGGTAACAGGACCAGCAGGGACACACAAACAAAAAGATGATTCAGCTGCATGCTCAGGGACTCTGATCCATCCTCCGAAAACACAGGGACACCAAGAGCATCCACACAGCCCTGCTGTGTCAATATAAATTGTCCTTAGGAGGAGAGAGTGAAGTCACCTGGCACAGGCAAAAGCTTCGTTTGCTGAACCTCATTTACCTGCTCACATGATGGGAGGGATGCAGGCACCACGTGCAGGCATGGGAAGCTGGAAGGGAAAGGGCTGGCTGAACACAGCACTGCATGGGGTTCCTTTGGCTTACCGGAAAATCAGAGAGAGGAGGGCAGCTCCTCCAGTATTGTATTACTGACAAATAATGTCACTCTGCCCTGCCTTACAGGGTCAGTAATTAAGACTGTCGGTACCTCCCTAAGGAAAGCATGCAAAGATAGGAACGCATGGAATGACAGAAGCTTGGGGAAGACAAGCCATTTCTACTGTACCAAAACAAGACCATTTGATAATATAACTCTATTTCATGTACAGGGTTATTCCTACAATACCACGTTTTGTTGCAGAATGGCAGAGCACCCAGAGTGGATTAAATTCCCATTATAGAGATGAACAGCAAAAATAAAGGGAATAGCTTGTGCCCTGTCTCCATGGAAAGGTTGTGGAGATCTCTGGCTTTAAAAAAAATGGTTGTAAATTTGGGGTGCAAGTGCAGTCCCCCCACTCCTCAGCTCCTCCATGGCACTAGCGTTTCCGTTTCACCTTGTGACACCGTAAGATGGACACAATCCCTCTCATTCTGTTCCCGTGAGAACACGGGGGATTTTCTGAGGGGTTTCATGTGTAAGCAGGAAAGAGGACATAACCCACCCCGACCCCTCCATCTGTGTTCTCCAGTGACCCCTGGGAAGAGCAAAAAGGGCTGGGAGAAGCAAATAAGGCTCCACAAGGTGTCCTACCACATGGACCATAAAACAAATGGGGCAAAAAACCCTGACAGGTTATTTTACCAGCAAGTAAAGTATCAATTCCCTTTGTCCCTTTGTTTCTTCATTCTTTTTGAGGATTTTTTTTGACTCGCTAAAGCACAGAAGTTTTTTTCTAACTTGCAGTTGAGTGGCAGGTAACCCCCTCAGGACCTGCCCCATCACCTTGGCAGCCCCAATGCACTTCCTCAGCACCAACAGCACTTCTCAATGTCATGACAAATTTTGCCTTTCACTGCCACTCAGACACAGTCTCTGCTGGCAAGAGACTGCCCTGACTCTGTGCTGACAGCACTCTGCTTCTCATTGCACCCTCAAACCCCAGCACCAGCAAACAGGAGCCCTGGCAGTGCCACTCGGAGCTGAAGAGACCAAAGACCAGAGCTGCAAAGATGACACAAGGTGTGAGAGCAACTCAAGCCTCCTAAACCTCTCAGTAAGAGGAACTGGTCACCACAGGTTCATATAAGCAAATAAAGCTTGAAAGAAGATGCAGGCATGCTTGGAGCTTTCTGTGAGGTGCTAAAGTCCAGGCCAGGTGAAGAGCAGCAGGAACATCCTGGGGGCAAAGGAAAGCATCCATGGGATGGTCCCAGCCCTGCAAGGCAACTGTACAATCAAAATCACCACTGAGACACCATGCTGCCCAGCACAAACACATGGGTTTCAACCTGAAGTTTCTTGGGTTGGGTTTGCTTAAACTAGCTTCACCTCGATGGAGCTGAGGCATATGTGAGTGCCTGGACAAAGTACAGCAAAAATTGGAAGAAGGTAGCAAGCAACACTCCATTGTCACCAGCTAACAGCCTTTATCATCACTGAGAAGACAGAAATGGAGGATCAGGCTAACAGAGGTGATAAAGCTCAGACCCATCAGCTCAGCTTCTCCTGGAGGTGGTGATAAGTCCCCAAGAAAGGTGAAACAGGGCTATGCCCAACTATCATACTCTCCCACACACCCTCCAGGAGGAGGAAAATCACAGCAAGTCACTTAACCTCACTGATGAGCAGGTGAATCCCCATCTTGCAAGCCAAAGCACATCTCCTGGGACCAGAGTTCCCCTGGTACCAGCAGGAGCATCCTCCCCACCTCAGCTCCTCTCCTCCTGCACTGCATCCCAGCCCTGGCCGAGCTATTTCCTTTCACCAACTCTAAATGTGCTGCCCATTAGTGACAAAGTGACCTCTTTGTCCCAGTTTTATGACACAGCACAAAGAGAAGGTGTAGCCACTTTCCATTAAGACTTCAAACAATCACATACTCCCCAAGTCTACTCTCCTCTCCAAAGCAAGTAATGCTCTTTCCCCTGACATCAGATGCAAATGGAGTGATGCCTTGTGAAATTATCAGCTGTAGTCTTCAAGTTTGTCCATACGTTCAACCACTTTTAAAAATAATTTGTATAAATTGTTGTCACTGCAATTTGGTTCATCTTCCAACCTTCTTGCATTAAAAAAAAAAAAAAAATAAAAAATCAAAACAAAACAAAAAAACAACAAACCCAAACCTCCACCTAAATTCCTGACATGCCCAAACCTTCCATTAGTTTGTGCCTACTCGTTCTCATGATAATTTCTCTTGTAGTAATTTTGGGAGTTCATTATCTCTGCTAATCCCCCCATCCAAACACCAAGGCTAGTCCCCACCCTTGACACTTTTTTTGACAACCCTTCTGGTACTCTGACCATACATATTTGGTGTCACAAAACCTGGGCAGCCATAAAATACACCATCCTCCTCCATACAGAGATGAGGACAAGGGAACATGTTTTATCACACATGGTCTTTGTGCATCGTAGTGGCACAGCTCACATAGTCACTGCTCACATCTTCTAGAGAGGGTGCCAGAGTTGTCACTTAGCACCACATCTTAAGACCTTTCCAACCCTGTTGCAACACTAATGAGTTTTTTGAGCTCAAAAATAAATATACATAGGTATATGTAACAGGCACCCCAGAGAAACAGCAGGTGCTGTGACTTGTATTAGGACTTTGAAATGCATAATATTTAGGGAAATGCATGTTCCCAAGCACAGCAGGTGGTGTAGCTGCCATGCTTTCACAAGGGTACCATCCCATGTTGGAAGGAACATTTCTGAGAGTACAATGCACAGCTCTATTGCAGCATCAGCAGTTTTCACATGAAGTTGCATCTGAGCAGTCTCCAGCAAAGTGTCAGTGAGCTCTGGAAGGAGAGGAGGGACACATCCTGCCTGGGGTGCAGACACACAGGTGTTTTCAGCCCAGGGCACCCAGCACCTCTCAGGCACCCTGGTAGAGATCACATAAATTGACCTGGACAAAAAGGAGTTTAAACTGATACTAAAAACCTTCTGCCCTCACATTTCACTGCTCTGCACCCACGCAGGTGCAGCCCCCCAGCCCCACATCTCACACGTTTCTTTCACACTTGTGCTCACGCCCATGCCCAGAAAAAAACTTGTGAGCTTTCTAGGAAATCTGGAAGAAACTCTGAGTCACTAAGTCCCTGAAGGAACGAGGCTGAGGACTCTCAGCAAGTCACTGAGAGCTAAAAAGACTCCGTAATCCTCACCCAACCCCCCCAATGTGACAAATCCTTCACTGCCACAAACCCCGTGTGTTTTATCATCCCCCACAGCTCACTGTATTCACCACTTCACCCCATTAAATAACACAGAGCTCTACTGGGGAGTTTCAGGCTTCCTTCTCTCCACATTGCTCATTTCCTCAACAGCAATGCTAATCCTAATGCTCATCCACACCCCATGGGGCTGGGATGCCACATCCACCCCTCGCAGTTCTTCACCCAGCACTGCAGCCCACAGGGTGCCAGCATTGGCCATGAACCAGAAAAAAAAACCAACAAACCAAAAACATTGAGGAAAATTATTAAGAGCAACATCATTATCCAGGCCAGCAATTAAGCACAGGTTTACAGCCCACCACATGCTTAAATGATGTCCTGGATGGGGAAGCTTTCAGAAATCAGGGTCCTGTCCACAGGAGGTGCAGCTGACGGGAGGATCAACACCAACTTGTTGGTACCCCTGCAGTTTCTGTGAACAAACTGGAGAAAAGAAAAGTGGAAGCCTCTCGCCTCAACCACCTACACCAGGCAGCTGGGCTCTTTCCTTTGACCCCAGATACTCCAAATTATTCTCTGCATCCCACAGTGGCAGGGGCAGAACTGAACAATGCTTTGTCACATGCCCAGTGCATTCATTCCCAGGTTCAGGGTTCTGCCTGGCAGCCCCCAGTAAAGCAGAGGGGGGGACACAGGGGCTGCCAGAAGCCCTGGGGTGACACACATCACACCCCATACTGTATTAAATCCATTTAGTTCTTGCCTTAGCACTGGTTGGTGTTCATCCTGATGCCAGCTGGGAACAGCAGTGGAACAAACAGCTTATTTCTGTTTTCTCTTCAGGAGGCAGTGACAGGGCAGGTTCCCTTCAGTGTGTCCTGCAGACCCCCCTGCCCAGGCTCAGGCCATCTGCACCCCCAGGGTTCTGCTGCAGCACCCAGGGGGGCTCTGGGATACTGGAGCAGTGGCACGGGTGCATGTGTGCCAGACCTAGTAACTGGAAGAGGGGACTGGAAAAACAGCAAGAAGAAGGAAGAGAGAGAAAAAAAAAATCTATGTCCCTTGTTTTTCTATTAATCCTGGCTTTATGAAGTTTATTCTCCTGTATTTCTATCAACAGCACAGAATACAGAGGGGTAGATTTGGGAGTAAGAGGCTCCCACAGGGGTTACTTGGTTCTCTACCTCTGCTTTGAGCCTCCAGTCAGAGGTATGAGGAGCTGAGAACAATCTGGAGTTTGTAGCAAACTGAAGGTAAAAAAAAAAAAAACGCAACTAAAATGGCTAAGCTGAGTAAAAAAGAGTCATTGCACCAAGCTGTCAGCAGCAGGGAAGCAGGAGCTTCAGCATCTCCAGGAGGGAACAATGCTCTGGGTCCAGCTCCAAAACCAGAGCCTGCTCCAGCTCAGCTCCACAGCAAGAGGAGAAAACCCAAAACATCTCAAATCCCACCCGAGGGAACCAGGGCACCCAGGCCAGAGGTGCAAAGATCCACAGCCTTGCAGGGCATCCTCAGGCCAGTCCTACTCACCAGCTTCCAGACAGGGGAAGTCAGGCAGAAAGGAGAAATCAGATTCAGAAAGCTGCTCTGCTCTCTGCCCTGCTTCAGCTGTGGTTTGCCCAGCTGTGATATGTTTACATTTCTAGCAAACTTCATCCTGAGCTCCTTGGGCCAGATATTCTTAAGAAAGGAAAGGAACTTTATTAATTATATACAAGAGAGCTGCACCCATGCTGAGCTTCTCAAGGAGCCAGGCTTGGATTGTTATCTCCAGCACCAAGTAATCCCTGGGAATTTCTGCATCTTATGTTGATTTCAGTTGTTTTAATTTTTTTAAATAGGTGTTTTGTAAAATTCCAGATTTTTCCACCTGATACTCTCAGAGATACTAAGGTAGCATTCAGGCTTCTTGCTCTAAGTATGAATGATAATATCTACAAGAGAATTCAGAGCCTGGCAGGCTGAAAGCAAGCAATTCACCTCCAAGCAAGCACTCACCTACTATTTCTATGAATAATAAACACTGATTTATTAAGTGAATAAAATGCAGGAGACCAGAACTTATTAGCAGCTGCACTGTGAATAACCTGTGCTAGTGATCTGACACTTGAACCTGAGAAAACAGCCCTGACTAAAAATGAGACTGAAATTTTTTCCTTAGTTTTCCAAAGTTTCTTACAAGTTCCAACATCTCTGATCCATGAAAATCCTGAACTTCTGTCTCCTCCCCATGCCAGGGCTCAGTGTGCTTTACTGATGTGTAGGACAGATTGAAAAGCAGATACTGCACATGGCTGAGCCCAGGAGGGTGGCAGAATGGGGACTGCTCCCAGTTAGTCTTCCCTATGAACTGCCCCATTTCCATCTCCAGTTTCTTAGAGGCTGTTCAAATACCACATTATACACAGCAACTGAGAAGACACCTTGGACTGGGTCATCTCGGAGGTCTCTTCCAACCTAAAAATTCTGTGCTTCTGTGAAACTTTACGTGCAGAGACACAAACCCCACCTGTTTTGTTACAAATCCCCCTCTGCCACCATGCTCAGGAGGAAGAGCCTGGGTGTGAGCAAGGTTCACAGCCCAACCTATTGAAAAGTTTGTTCCCTGCTCCAGGGCCTGCAGCTCAGGGCAAGGGGGGGAAACCCACCCAGCTGTACAAATGGCACTCCAGAGTTCAGCAGGAGGGAAAAGCCTTGGCTCCTTTTCTCTGTGAAGGAGTTGGAGGAGCAAATTTTGCTGACAGTGTCGTCTTACTGCCCTACTGTTGTTACTATCAGTTTCAATTATTATTTCCTCCTAAGGAAAATATTCCAGGGACTGCTGCTCCTTCAGCTCTGCTCCAAGGGAAAGCAGGTAACAGCCTCTCAGGGGGCTGGTGTGGAAGTGAAACTCCATCTGATTTAAATTAGGGAAAAATCAGAAGCCCTCAGCTCTTTGACACTGATTGCTTATTGCTTTTCCTTGCAAAATGAAGGACAAGTCTGACCTTACATTAACTCCAAGAGGATGCCATAGTGAGAAGCAGGCAACCAGCAGAGAACCTTCAAATTAACCTAAGGTACAGTCTGGACTCATTCCTCTGTTTATGTACATTTTTGAAGAGGTTTAATTAAGCCACCACATCTTAAGATGGGATTTTCAAAGCTATATAAGCAATTTATAAGAATCCTGACTGCAAAGGGCAGTTCAGGCGGTCCAGATTCTTTGAAAATCCTCAACTGGTCTAACAGAATTCATTTTCTCCTGCAAATTAGGTACATATTTAGCTGAAATAACCTGGAGCTGTGTACAGAAGTTACACACCATCACAACCAAAGCACCTAGTCAGACTTAAGGTTACAGATTCATACTTTAGTGCATCAGCTACTCAAAGTGTAAAAAGCACAAGACAGAAAATCAGGGCAGCTTCCAGTAAGGAGTGGTTGGGCAGAGTCACCCAGTGGTGACCAATGTACCTGTAAAATCAGCCAAATCTGAGACTGGCCAAATTCTTTCACTAAAGCTTTAGATCTGTTTAAGGTATTTAAGATAATCTAAGTCCTTACATTGGCACAAGCTGTTTAAAACGATCTAGGGCTTTAGAGGGGTTTAAGCTGCTTATGCAGCTTTAAGGTTTTAAAAAGGTTTAGACTGCTAAAAAACATTCCCCAAAAAGCAAGTGGGGTTATTTGCTTGGAGCTGGGTGTACCACTTCACGGATTTCAGCAGGACGCAAATGCAAAACTACGTGTGCAGGAGTAAAATATTTTGTTTGCAACACTAAAAGTCATCCAGTCAATACCAAGTCTACAAATACTGAGTTTACAGATTACTTCTACTGGCACAAGTTTGAGAGGAGTGGCACAACCCAGTAAAAGCACTAAGAATTCTCTGTCTTCTTTATTAAATAAATAAATAATATATGAAAAAGGTACCATAGGAAACTACATAAAAACTTAATATAACAATTCCACCTTGTTAAGAACAAGTAGACAAAGTGCCAGTATATAAATCCTACAAATGTAGCTTTTCTCTCCTCCTTTTTACTACTCTTATTTCCATCTTTGTATCACCAAAATGTAGTCTAGATGGACTCCAACCATTTGCAAGCCCACAGGTGTCTCTGGGGATATGAAGTTCAAGATTCTAACAGGGTGCTGGAAAAAGCTCAATAAACATCCAGGTACTTGCCTTTAGCAGTTCTCCTGTATTGCAGGGAGTGCTGGAACACACCAGGGCCAGGAAGGCTTTTCCAGGGGGCCAGGATGGGTTCAGTTCCCAGCTGCATCTTTGCAGCACAGCATCACAGGCCTTCAACTCATTTTTTGCAAGGAGCACACTCAAGCCCCACACTTCAGTTTAATGACCATCTTGGTGAAGTGCAGAGCTCTTAACAGCAAGGAGTACTTTTGTTTTCTTAAGTCCTCCCTGGCAGGGCCAGCTGGGCTCGAAATATCCCCCAAAATCCCCCAAATTCACTTGTCTCTGAGATGCATGCTTTTTCCTCTGAAAAGAAGTTTACCTGATATCAAACTAGAGGATCTCTTAAATGCAAGTGAACCCCAGCTATAGTGCTGAGCTGAACCTACATGTAACGAGACAATCATCAAGCCAGTGACTGAGTGAACAGCTACCCCCTGTGCTCCCTCTACCTCTTTTCAAAAACCTGCATGTGTCAAAGAATTTTACCCATTGCCTTCAGAGCCTCTGCCTCTAGCTCAAGTTCTTGATGCTCCAGAAGGATGCGAGAAGCTAAAAACCTTAAGTCTTTCACCACGGACTCCTCCTCCACTACCAAGCACTGAACCCAAGCTGTCACAGCTTACTGAAAAAACAGTAGAATCCAAAGTGCTAAGAGAACATGATAAACCTGAACTGTCTGTGCCACCAGTGCTCCCAAAGAGACCTGTGCCAAGCCATCAGCCCCAGCATCACACTTAGAACACAGAAGTCTTCGTGTCCCCTGTTACAATCACCACCAGATGGACAGAGTTTTAGGAGATTCTCATTTTAAAATCCAGCACTACCCTCCAAGCCAAACCAACACGACGATGGTTCTGATGGTGACCATGAAAAAGTTGGGCTGCCTGCCTCAGTCTTTATTAATACCTCTGAATCCTTGGAAGTTGAAAGGGCATTTAAAGCTGGCAGCCCACAGGGACAACCTCAAAATGGATTGTACTGTATTAGGAACTCATCTCCTAAGCCTGGAAAGGTGTTGGTTGCATGGGATGAATCTGTGGAAAAAGTGAGAAACTACAGAAACCTTGGGTCTTGCACCAACCCTGTGCCCTGGGCTCTGGAATTGCTACCCCAGCCAGACCTCCTGCCAGCCCCAGCTCTGCCCCAGCCCTTGGGTTCAGTCCCAGACCAAAGCTTTGGTCCCACCCAGGTTGTGAGATGAGGAGCCCAGGGCAGCCTTGAGGAGCTCAGTGCAGGGATGGAGTCACCACCTCGAGGAGATGGAATTTCCTTCCCAAAACACTGTCTGGAGAATCCAGGCAATTCTCCTGCTTGAGGCTGTAACTTTTATAAACAGTTGCAAAAATAGTCTCCTTGAGCCAGGTAGGTGTCTACAATCTTCAGTTTCCCTTTCTGCCCTATGGAGGGGACTGTCCCTTCCCTCCAGCCATCTAGATGCAGAAAATGCAGTTCCAGAGGAACAAAGAGACCTTTTTTTTAGCCACTTGAGTGTAGGCCCTGTGGTACACAGCCACCCTCTGCTCTCATTTACACAAAGGCAGGGCATAGCATCTGGCCATGTGTCAAAAGCCTTTAATCACATGATCAAGCTTATCTTAAATATTTATTTATTGAAAGTTGTAAATAACACAAGAATGCATTCTATCTGGTAAACATCACACATGTACAGGGATATTAGGATTACATATTCAACCTAATGCTTACTTATTCTATCTTTTGATTGCTTGACTTTGCAACATTTAAGTAATACTTTTGTAGGCATCCTCTCTCTTGCTCCAACTTTGCAGTTTGCTCTCGAGTACCAAGTTCATTTTACGGTTACTCAGCCAAGGAGAACCAAATATATTCTTTTTCATAATCAACACTTTTATCCCAATATGCATTTTTGACTTGAGACTGCTTTTTCAGACAGCATCAGTCTCCAAGCAGCTTTTTCAATGGTAAACACTGAGCAAAATCCAAATGACTGAGGAAAAAAAGGAAAACCACAAAAAAGACAGAAATAGCAACTGAAACCTGTTATGTACAGTTAACTGAGAAAATTGGCCTCTTGATTTTTCAATTTGCCCAACTGCAAGGAACAACAGACTGCTCAGGGATGGGTTCATGCCTCAAAAGCGTACACAGCATCCCAAAACAATGTGCAGGATAACTATGGATACTGAGTAATTACAGTTTCCTTGGAGTCCTCTCTATCTGAGGATTATCATATGATTTGCAAAATCTTCATAAGCAATAACATCCCACCAGGGGACAGCACTGGGAAGTGCAAGGCAGCACCAGAACTGGTGAGCTGGTTAACCCAGGAGGGAAGGCATCCCCCTTGCACCCCAAAAATTTCAATGGAAAAATAGGTCCTGTCAGCAGCAGAGCTTCTGGATAGCTTTATCATCACTTGTTGCATTCCCATGTTCACCATAAGCCAAACTGTCCACTCAGTCAGCTACTCTGGGAGTTGAGTTGCCTCCCTTGTGCCCCCACGCAAGCTTTCCAGAACACGTTTGAGTTCTGCTGTTATTTACACTCTTGTAGTGTTTTGTTATTTACATTATTGATCCCTGCCAGTGCCCAAAGCAGAAACTGGAGCACAGAAATACAGATTGCATAAACTGAGCAGAGAGCTCTTCCCCTCAGCATCCTCATGGACACAGCCCAGTCACCTTCTTCATAGCTCATGGTCAGCCAAGCACTCTGTGTGCTCTGCACTGCCCAGCTTCACTGTCTTTGCACAATTCACTGAAGGGCAACTCCTTCCTGATATTATCATTTGCTCTGTCTGAAATCTCCATCAAGACCAGGGTCCCATGGAGCTGGACAATACACAAACAACAAGAGCACCTCACTGCTCAGCAGCGTGTGAGTTACACCCAAAGCCACAGGGCTGGCATGTGCTGAGGTGCCAACCAAGAGCTGAAGCCAACGAACACAGTTCTTGCCTTACGGAGTGAAATGTTTCTGTAAAAAACAAAACAAAACAAAACAACAATAATGAGTCTTTCTTGTCATAAACTGCCTGTAGGGCAGGGAAACAACTGAGCTGGGCTCCCATCAGCCAGCCCCTGGCACGGGGAGAGCAGGTACACGTGTCTCACTTCACAGACACACAAGTGTGCAGAGGACTGAGGACAATTCATTTGCTGTGTCACTTAGGTGCACAACTTCCAACAGGCCTTCTGCATCCAGATCACTATGGTTTCACAAGGGAAAACTCAATCCTATCTATACTTAATCCACAGTGTCTTTGAGGACTAAAATAATGTATTTTCTGCCCCAGCTAAGAAGCATGTCTTTCATTCTCATTATAAACCAAGCCAGGTATATATTCAGCACTCCAAAAAGCAACTCCCTTGGCTCTACCAGCAATACCTTCCATTCGTTACTGAGTTTATTTGAAGTCTGTGGTTTCTGCTCTGCACCTTGCAGCCCCTGGGCAGCACACACCCTGGGACACCTTCTCACCATTGAAGCTGGCCCAGGATCAATGTCCACCCCCTGAAATGGGTGTTCAGAGCCACACAGCTGCCTCCTCTTGCCATGGCACCACATCTCCTTCAGGGACACACACACTCAAAATATTTTCCTTCAATCTGCCACGGGTGCACAGTACATGTCCTTCACTTGCCAGGTAGCAGATTTATTTTTTTTTTTCCACTGAATAAAATTTCTGCACAGTGAATTAATTACACTTACAACCAAGTGGCACTATCAGGAAGGGAGAAGTTGCCTGCGCTGGCTGGAGTCAGCTCATCTGGAGAATTCATTTCTAGCAACAGATCCACTGCAGCAAATAATTTTCAGAAGAAACCTGGCCAAACTGCTTTTAAACAGCCATTAAAAACAAAACAACCTGTTTGGCTCAGCAATTTTCATTCTCCCATAACATTCACTGTGATGCCAGAACCACGGAGATGATAAATATATGTTCAAAACACAAGATATAAGCAACCAAAAATGGGGTGGAGAGGAACATAATGTACAGGATTGCAATGACTGTGATAGCCAACACAGAAGCAGGCAAAGGCTATAAGCAGGGAGATGAGGGATGATAAATCTGTTTTTATGTACCAAGACACAGAGGTAAAGGGGAACTGGGCTGGTAAGGATTGGAAATGCTTTTGAAATATAGAATATGTAGGATGGACACTGGTTAGAGCTCATAATTAGAGCCTCATGATTAGAGTCTACTTTTGCATATAAGCAATTATTTGGAAGCCCGTGCTTGCTCCAACTGCAAAAGTTATTTCAAATGCACTACACCTTTTGAAATCAAATCCATCATTTAGTGGTAACATCCACTGGGATCTATAGAATGCGCTTAGTCTTAAGGACAACTTAGAAGCTGGGTTAGAAGTTTTGTTTGTAGCAGAGGAATATTTTAAAGGACTCTGAGGTCATCCTTTACATCATCATAAGCAGCACTCACCTTCCACACTCACAGTTTAACAGAATGATAAATTCTGCGGTGACTTATTTGCAGCAGATCACTTGTTACATCAGGGTTTACTCATTTCTTTTTTCTGGCAACCCCCAGCCCAGGGCAGTGAGTCAGCAGCAGCCCTGGGCCCTTCCTCCAGGTCCAGCCACCCGTGGTTGTCTCCTTCGCTGGATTTTCTTGACCACACTCCTTTCAAAGTTGCCCAAGCATCCCACATCAAGAGCTGCCAGAGTGACAAGGTGGCATATGGCAGGAGAAGCAAGCAAGAGACAATTCCTCCTCTGCACTGAAAAACCCAGGCAGTCTGAGGGGTGGACAGCCCATCCTAAAGTCTCAAGTGCCCTGGAATTCCCATGCAGGGAGCTTGCAAATAGCCCTGGAGCAGCAGGGCTGTGGGATCCTCCTCTCCCAGCTGCAGGGAGAAGCAGACCAGCCAGGCCATTAGGGTCAGGGTCATCAGGACATCCTGGGTCACAACAAACCATCCAGACCAACCCCAGGCTGGGACCAGCAGCTGGGCTCCTCCTGGGGACCATCCCAGCAGCTATTCCTGGGGCTCCCCCTCCCTCTGCTCCCAGGGGATGCCAGCAGCATCCCATGTCCCTCATCCACCAGGGCTTTCACACGCAGCCCGAGCTGGCCACGCTGCATGCAACGTGCCTTGGTAAATTATTCAAGTCATTGGTAACAGCAACCAGTTGCAGGGTTCACCTCCAAACAGCCCAGACCCCACCACAGCACCACCCCCCCAGGAACCAGGGTTGTTCCTACTTCTCACAGCAAGGATCATCTGTGCAGGGATGATTTATGCAGTAAAATACATTCCCCCGTGCATTTTCCTACAACAGTGGTGTCTGCCCTGCAAACAGCCATCTAAATAAAATAAAATAAAAATACAGCAAGTGCTGGCTGTCTATAGTTGAAGCTTAGAGTCAAAACTTATTACTTGTATTTTCAATCTTGCCAGGGACTCACACTGAGACCTTGGCCAAATGGCTCCCCCCCCCCTCCCTCCTCCCCATTTCCCTCACAGAAGAAAAAGTAAGACACAGAAAGGTTAAATGGGAACAAAAAAAGGCCATGCTGCTTCCCCCATCACCATCTCAGTTAACCACTGAGATAAGAGTTGAGCAAATCCATGACTTACATAGCTGCTGCCTTTCCATTCTTGCTATAAAAGTTTGAGTTTTTTAAAGAACTAAACAGCTATGAATTCTGACATCCCTTTTGCAGTATGGCCAGGAAGTATGGTTAAATATGGGTAAGCAAGAACCATCCCTCTCAATTATTTCTGAAGGTCCCCCAGGATAACAACTTGCACCTTTAAACAATCAAATAAATCAGCAGGCTGGGATGTGCTATTCCATGGTGCATCCACACTACTCCACATTATACATCTGCCTTAACTGAGCCAGCTGCAGTATTCAGCTTAACATGGAGGACAGAGATATTTTTCAGCCCCAAACAAGTCCAGAGTGGTTTAGGCTCCTACTAGCACAAGGCAGAGTGTCTCACTCCCAGCTGGTCCAATTAAAAATGATGGGTTTAGGTCAGTATTGTGTTCTTGCTCTCCTGGCACCGATCCCTTCCTCACCAGGCTCCACATCATGAACACAGATAGCTGAGATTTCTGATAATTGCTGGACCAGACCAGGACCAGGAGGAAATCCAGAATTAAAGGGAATCCAAGGAGGGGGCCCTTAAAGCCCTGTGAATCTGGGCTTCTCTGGAGGTCCATAAAACTTCTTGACCCATCCACAGCTTTCTCAGTTTCCCTGCAAATATCCCCATTTACATAATTTGATTGTAGAGACAAGTCACAACCTTTACCAGAAATGAGCCAAGATGCTGGAGACCCATTCGACAGCCAAGACCTTCCACATCATGTACATTTATAGTTCTACAACTATTTCAAACAAAATAATGAATAGCATCCTTTACAAGCACGATACGGTCGGGTGACCTGAGCTCCAGTGCCTCAGAGATCAACACTTTCATTTCCTTTTTCTCCAGAGGTGATGAAAGAATAAAATACAGAGGGATGCAGGGCCACCAACTCCCACCAGTCTCAAGGTATCAGAGACCTCATGAAAGAGCAGCTCCTGGCAAGGCTCAGGTGCCACCACCCCTGCAGAGAATGAGAAACCCCCATGTCCTGGTCAAGCTGCTGGGAGGAGGGTTTGGGCTGGGTGCCTCACCAAGGGTCCCACAGGCAGCAGAGCAGAACCCCATGCCTTACACAGGAAAAACAGCACATTCCCTTCCTCCTCCTTAGTCACCACCCTCCTGGGCTTTTCTCAGGAGGTTTCTCATCCAAACTGTTTCTCTCCAGCCTGAGCAGAGTGGGAGCTGGGGACTGGAGAGCAGCAGCAAGCTCCCACATGGCAGAGCTGTGCAGAAATCCCACTGAGCAAGCAGGCTGGCTGAGAGGAGGAAGAAGTAAAGACCAATTCCCCCCATGTTTTGGTGCAGCTGGGAGGATTTGCAGTCTCCAAAAAGGAAAATTAAAAACCAAACCAAAACCAAACCAGCACTGGGTGCACTCCTTCATCTGTACGGTGTGAAAACCATGAAGTCCCATCCCTGCAGGACCATGCAGCCCCCTCTGCAAGCTGAGCATGGTTCCCTCAGCACAAGGGAGTTCAGGGTTTGGGGGTACACATGGTTCATTTGCAGCCCACAGCATCAGGCTGAGGGTTGTCAGCCCCCAGCAGCATTTGGGTTTGTCATTTCTGGCAGAGCCGGAGGACAGGGGACACGAGGAGCTCACAGCCCTGCACCCAGCCAAACCCAGACTTGCAGTATTCTCCCACCAATGGCTAAAAAATGTTTATTAAATGTATTGTCCTGCGTGCACCTTGTATCAAACACCTAATTAAAGATTATTTGCTTTCACGAGGGTAGGGGGGGGGGACGACAGGATGGACCAGACTGCATATTCAGTTTTGATTACTTTTTATCTGGCAGGTTAGATATTCACAAGTTCTCCTTCTAGGGAGCCTCAAGGGGTTGTTTATATAAAATAAGTATTTTATTTCATGTGTTGCCCATCCTCAGCTTGCACAATTAATTGGGTTAAACTTTTTGCAGAGCCTTTCCTTAACAGTCAGGCAAAAAAACCTACAGATAATCTTGCACAGAGACAGAGAAAAGAAATATATTGCTCCAACACGCACCTAAACACACCGAGATACAAGATGCAAACTTCCAGACAAAGGGCTAATTTCTGTCCTCAGAGGGTCACCTGGCTGAAGAAGGTCCCAGCAAGGATTGGATTTGGCCCTCAGAAAGGCCACTGCAGTCCCTGCTGCAAGCCCAAGCTGTAGGAACAGAGCAGAAAACCCCAGAACCCGAGTGAGAGCCGTGGGAAATGGGGCAGGTCCTGCATGGGGCTGCAAAGGCACCTCCAGGTGCCCCCCCTGCCTCTGCCACAGCATGGGGGGAGAACTCGAGCTCCCCAGCAAAGGACAAACCTCAGAATAATATCCCAGTGCTGCCAGAATGACAGCCCCAAGCTCATGCAAATAAAATTAAGCAAGGTGAAAAAAAAAAAGAAGCCGGTGCCCAGGCTTTGTGCAGGCAAAAGGGGATCCAGCCCTAGGTAGGGATCTAGCTGTGAAAATGAGGCTTGTGATAATTTTTATGGTGGTTTGTTTTGTTTTTTTAATTATTATTCATTTTTAAAATCTATTTATGCATGCTGTAGCATCAGGTAACATCTGCTTCTACTCCACAGGGAAACAACATGCAGTATTGGAAGCAGAGGCACCCAGCATCCCCCTGGGAGGACGAGGCTCCCCAGGGAGCAACCCGGCCATCACCCTGAGGACACAGCAGCCAGTCTGGCCCTCTGCACCCCCCTGCCCAGCGCTAAAACACTCGGTGTCCACAGCCCCCAGCCAGGAAAAAAAATAAAAAATAATAATTAAAAAAAAAAAATTAATAATTTATGCACAGTGGGAGAAAATGAAGTTGATGTCAAGCGACGATAAATTCATGCGACAGAGAGGGCTGATTAGAGAGCAGTAAAGTAGCAGCGTGGAGGGGAGAGGGTTACAGCAAGCTGGGCATTGGCACCGCTGAGGTTACCTCGGGCTGGGGGAGCTCACCCATCGCGGCCACCCCGGAGCTGTACACACACATATATATATATATATATACATCTATAGACAGAGAAATATCACTGTGCAGAGGGCCAGAGCCTCGGTGGCAACCTGACACCTTTCGGGAGGCAAAATGGAATCTCCCCGTCCGGTTGTGCACCCGCAGCAAGGGAGGGGGAGAGAAAAATGTACAAATGTGTACGCAGAGAGCAACACCAACACCGCCAAAAATTAATAATAAAAAAAAAACCAGAGTAAAAGCCCCGGTGCTTACCTTTGCTGGGTGTCGGCTGGCAGATCCCAGGCTGGTTTGGGTCGGTGGCTGCTCCCTTCTTTAGGAAATGTTCGGTTCTGCCCGTGCTATTTGCATTCTTTCATTAGCACCTGTTTCAAGTAAGGAAGGAGAAAGCTCATTACGAGATCAGCTTCCTTTCAAAATAAATTATTTAAAAAAAAAAACCAACAAAACAAAAAAAAACAGATGCACGCTGCCAAACAATAACAACGCTAATAAGAAAAAATAATAATAATTTTAAAAAACCAAAACACATGTATATTAAAGCCCCAAACTAGGCAGTTTAATAATGGGAGATCTTGCAGGTTGTGAGCATGCTCCAGCCGGAACAAATCCTTCCTCTGTTATTCCTCTGAATAAAAATAAACCACGATCAAGAAACCCAAACGGAAGCTTCCTCTTAGAATCCCTGCTGCTGAAAAATATGTAATAAATTCAGCCCGAAGACGCAGACTCTAATCAGCAGCTGTTTTCTGGATCCAAAGCCAGCCAAAGCCTCTCTTGTCTTTTCCCACTATGAGTCTAGGCCTTTTTGAAAAGGGTTTTAACCTTTTAAAGATACAGTGCACCAATTATCACTTCTGGAGGACTGTCACTCAGGGTGCAAATAAATTAATAAAGCAGCAGCAGCGGCACAGCCAGAGCAGGGGGAGGTGCAGTTTGCACAAGCAGTCTTTCTTCGGGAAGATTATTATACGATTATTATTTGTTTAATAAGATGCCCCCCCCTCCTCCTTTCCCCCCTCCCAGCTTGGGGAGAAGAATAATAAACAGAAAACTTGCTACTCAGCTCTCGGATAAATGCATTGTCATTATCAAAATTAACAGCTGCTGGCTGGGATTCAGGGAGTTGCTCCTTATCAGCTGCGACTGAATTTGAGGTATTAACAGTTTCCAGCCCAGGCTGAGGTGTGAGGGGGTTAATGACAGGCAGAGAAGGAGCTCTGTCAAGTGCTTCCCATCAAACTAAGGACCAGGCTGCAAAGTTTGAACCGAACAGCCCTGGCACAGCCAGCAAGCGTTTTTCCGGGCGTGGGATTTTTGGGTATTTTAGCGAACCGAACCCAAGCCCCCAGAAAAGCTCAGCCCTCCGCTACCAAGCCCCTGCGTGGCCCAGCTCCCGAGGGCACGGCCAGGCCAGTTTCCCCACGGGGGATGGAGATGCCAGCTCCCCCCAGAAGCTGAGGGTCCCCGGGCAGCCTCACGCCTCTCCTGGTGCCACCAGCACCCTGCCCACCTGGGTGGCAATGGCATCCTCCTGGTTGCCAGCTCCGAGGTGCTGCGGCTCCGCACCCCGCGTTCCTCTCCGCAGCCCCCGGCATGAGAACCACCGGGAGCCAGCGGTCCTCCCGCCCTCTCTCTCTCTCTCCCCCCTCCTCCTCTTCAGCAGAAAATCATCATATTTCATGTGTCGCTGCTCCAGCCTCGCCAATTGGCTGGGCACTGGCAGGCGGAAATGTCAGGAGCAGCCCAAGCATCGCTGCCTGCCCGCTCCCCACTGCTTGCAAACCACAGCCTGGGGCAGGGGGCACAGGCCTGCCCAGCAAAACGGGAGAGAAAACGGGGTTTGGGGTGTCTGGGCTTGCTTTTTTTGGTTTGGTTTGGTTTTTTTTGTTTCTTTTGTGGTTTTGTTTGTTTTTTTCTTTTTATGCCACTTTGGCTGAGCTCCGGAGGGATGCAGCCTGCCAGCAGCTTGACCTTGACCCGCAGGGGTGTCTCGCTCTGCCAGCAAGAAGCATTTTCCAGCTGATGGAGACCCAGAACATCTGCTCTGCTCCACGAAGTCACCTCCCTCTCCATCGGGTCACACCGAGGGGCTCTGCTGGCCCCCCCCAGCACCAGCTCCAGAGGCACCCGAGGTACCACAGCTGCTTGGAGGGACAATACCTGACAAATACATGCTTTCTTTTTTCACCTATTTTCAAAATCAGTGCATTTGTTTACCACTTGCCCAGCCCCCCACCTTCGAGATCTTTCAAACAAGACATAGCAGCTATTTTTTTCATCATCTTAATAGCTGGAGAAGCTGGGATTTGGAAGTAGGGGTTTGCCTGAAGCTACCCAGAGTGGAGAAATGGCTCAAGTAGGAAGGCAGCCCAAGACTTAATGTATCATCCTTTTCCTTCTCAAAGCACATGGAAAAAAATTCAAAAACCTTCTTGGGAAATGGAGCAATGGAATTATCCTGATGGAAACTGTCATCTACCTCCCCTGCAAAGACACCACCTAGACATAAAAGGTGAACATATCCAGTGACACTGAAAAACATTCTCCTAAGGAACAACTGAGCCATGTTTTCCTGCTGGGCTCTCTAGCACAACGGGAGCATGAAGAGCAGGAACAACACAACAGCCAAAAGCCAACTTTTATTTTGTGGCTGCTTACACAAGGATTTAAAAAAAAAAAAAAAATTTAAAAACTGCATTGTCACAAAAAATAAAGAGGATTTGAGTATGGCATTTATGGTACAAATCAGCTTATGAAACATGCAATTCTCTACTGTTTGTGAAAAAAAAATCTCAGCAGTAAATGAGCAACAAATTGGATGAAAGAGTAAAAAGCTCCAAAGCTTCTTTATTTGTCTACCTGATGAGCAGCCTGAAGCCCAAGTCAGGCCAGGCAGTGGATCCAGCCCTGGCATGGCAAGGGGAGCTTGGCATCACCACCTCTTCCATCTAACACAGCCCCTACAGCAGAAACCCATCACCACTGTGTGTCACTGTAGGCATTAAAACAAGTACAGCAAGAGGGAAGAAAGGGAGATAATCATCAGGCTGTTAAGCAGAAGCCCCTCCGTTTCAGTCCAGAGCAACAGGACACTCTTCTCCATGCTGTTCTACCCCTCCTGGATTTCAAGAGCAAGGCACACAAGAAGACATTTCACTACACTATCCTGAACTTCATGTGACAGCCAAGCCATGCCTGTCATGGGAGGTCTGCAAGCTCCAGGCACGAGCACCTGAGGAATCTGAGCTACAGAAGTGGTGTCAGCATGTTGTCATTGGGCTCCTACCAACATCACCACCCTCATCTGAGCCCAGCTCTCCATCTGCCACCATGCTCTAGCACACAGACTTTGAGAAGTGACTTTTCTCCTCTGACATCCACAAGTCACATGTGAAAATAGCAGTGCTGAGAAGCATGGCAGAGTTCACTGCAGTCTCTCAAGTTGACATGTAAACTCCTAAATGTCTGGTAGCAAAACAAGAGCAACCATCACCTCATAACATGGGGCTGCACACCCACCACTTCAAAGCCTCGTGTGAGCAGGAGAACACAGTCCAACCTCCCAAGGAAAACACCACACTGCCCAGAATGAAATCTGTTTGAACACGAGACTTTCTTTGGGAAAATGTACAATCAGCTAAAAACTGCCTGTGGTAGCTGTAATATCTCCACTGCTAAGCATGAGCCTCATCACCAGCCTGCATTTACCTGGCTTCAGCTCCTGTTCTGGAGAGGCAGTGATTTCTAACTGAGCAAAGCCAGAGCCTTGTTAATACTCCCTGCAAAACTTCAGAGGTGGTTTAAAATGGGCAGGAGCTAGAAGAGATGACCTGCTACCAGTTTCTCTTTCCATTTTTGCTCTTTTAGACCATTACCACACTACTTATCTATATAAGGGAAGGATAAGAGGTGTAAAACAATTCTGCTCTCAGATATTGTCTTCACTTAGAGTAGTCCAAACTTCCCTCTGACCCCACAAAATCTTTAGATCCTTGGAGAAAAAAACATACTAGAAGGTGACAGAGAAATTACAGAAGACCACAATCTCCTCATTGACCCCTAGAAATGCAAATCAATAAAATCAGCCAGAAATCAATTAGCTATCTAGGTTTAAATCCTTTTCATGTGGCCATGTTGAAGTTGCACCCCCCTTTCTTACAGAAAGCAGCATGCCTACAGCAGCCACCTGAGGGCTTTGTACCAATTACCTTCACACTTTGCTCATCCCCTTTTTTAGGTCTTAACGGTGACACAAATTCAGCTTTCCTCCAGCAGCCCAAAACTTCCCCTGCAGTTCAAAAATTGTTATAAATCAACATTCACGGCAGGGAGAAATAGCACTGGGAAGACCTGCATTACAAATCATCCATCTCCTCATGTGCTGAGCTGGCAGAGAGGGGTCTGGAAACCTGGGAGACCCCCTCCCCGGTGGGCGTGCTGGTTCACTGCTCCCCACACAGTGGAGAACACCCTCATTAGAGGGGACACACTCCACAAAACCTGAGCTAATAAGTTCTGTGGGGCTTATTAGCTGGGCTCCATGCTGGAGCCAGGCTTGCTGGGACATAACACAACTGCAAAACCATCCTGCTGCGTGGGATGCAAAACCAGGGAGGTGCTCATCACAGTCAGTGGAAAAAAAAAAAAAAAAAAGGGGGGGGGGGCAGGAGTAGTGGGGGAAAAAAAGAGAAAAAATAAAAATAAAAATAAAATAAAATAAAAAAAAGTAAAGCTGTTATTTTTCTACTTTTTTCCTTTTTGTTTTATAAGGCAGGGCTTGTTCCTAGAACACCCTCTGTATTATACCCTGGCTGTATTTTAGAGGTCAAAACCATTCACTCTCTAGCTCATTCCTCCTTTTTATCCGTGTAAAATAATAGCAGAAAAATATCAGTAGAATCCCAAATTTGCTTTAAAACTCTTTCACACTACCTTGTGGCCACTTTTCTCTTGACAATACTAACCTGCTTAACCCTAAAGTGAGTTGGTGGGGAAGGACACAGGTGCAGGGAGCAGCTAAGAGCTTGCCCCAGACTCAGGGAATATTTGCAGAGGCAGCCTGCTCCTTTCCCCCACACACTGTGCATGTCCATCCCTAATGTCCATACTGTGCACAGCACAGTGCTCATTGCTCAGCAGGGTCAGTCTGAGCTCCTTACGTGGGAATGCACAGTTCTGGCATTTACTGGGCATTCTGGTGTGAAAAATGACAGAGACATGTGAGACTCTGCATGATTTTTGCCTTTTTTTTTTTTTTCCTTTGAAAGGACCTACCAAGCCTGCTCAACTAGAAGCTGAAAGTTGAATTTCCTTTTAACTGCCAGCTTCACTAATGCTCTTGGGATCAAAAAGGCAAGGTATGAGGTCGTTGTTCTGTTTTTCCCCTTGCAGTTTTTAGTAAGTAACAAAAACACAAAAGCCAAGCATGGCTTTGGTTTCAAGTGTTCTGCAGCCACTGCCTTCCTGGGACCCAATACAGCAAAACAAATAGGATTCCTGGTGCCACTACATAATGCATTGCATTTGGATTACATGCTGTGGTTTAGGAAGATGCAGCAGATAACAGCACAGAGAGGCAGAAGGGATGGGCTGTAACCAGGGGAACCGACCACAGGGCTGTCACAGCCCCTCTGTCTCTGCTTTCACCAAGCTGAAGGACTTTGATCCATCTCTCAGGGCACGTGAAGCTCTCTGCAACCAGGGGATTGTGCACAAAAGCAGAGTGGGGAGCAGGACAGGAAGAAAAAGATGCTGAGGACTCCCTGGCTGCTGTTCACAGCTGGCTTTTTATCTTGGGGAGCTGCTGTATAGCCCAGCAGATTGGACCCAGAATGGGAAGTGCCCTTTAACTGTTTCTTGAAGCATACATCAAAAACCCAGAACCTGATTCAACAACAGAAATACAAGAGCATGTGGACAAGGGCTTGATAAAGTTTGCACAGGGTTGGGAGCCCCTGTATCCCCTTCCTCATCACTAACCCCCTGCTCTACAGCCAGTCCCAACGGGTACCCCAGGGACTGCCAGGAAGGGGCTGAGGTAAGAGCCAGGGGGTGAGACATTGCACAGAGGAACCAAACCCTCTCTGGTTTGTTCTGAACTGAACACAGCCTAATGTGGGGAAATAAGGATCACAGAGCAAACCTGAGCCTATTCTGTTAACAACCTCTCAATTTTCAGTAGAGTTATTTGGCTCTTGTTTTCCCTCTCCTCTTGTTCCTACAAGGGAACGATATCTCTGCTACAGCAAATGGTATCTGCAGAATATTCACACATTTGCCTGGGATTCCCATTGCATCATCTCCTCATTTTAGGATATATATCTCTAAGTTTACCTGTACACCCGGAATGATCACATATTAACTATGACTGATAAAAGAAGAACAAACATCTGCAAATAATTACTTCTAGCTTGTTCTGTGATCCAAAGTTACTATCAGATACCAAATGATGGGTGGATCCCAAAAGATTCAAGTTTCAGATTTGAAAACTAGCTGATATTCCAGAAAGTTCATCCTCCTGACTTCTTCCTGAGTTCACAACCTAGTACTTTTCAGATCAGAGACAGTTTTTTCCCAACTAACTAAGCAACTGGTAAAACAAAAAATACAATCTGCCATTGGGCTCTACAGCATACCAAATCTCAGGCAGGACAGCCATAAAAGCTCATGAGTAGTCTTGTTCTCATGGTTTTGTCAGGTTTTTGTTTCAGACACTAAACACCACTATCTTCTGCCCCAATATCTCCCACCCACAGTGACACCCAGGGACACAGGCATCCACCCCCAGCAGGCTCAGTGAGGCTGCTGCTGGCAGAGCCCTGCAGTGTTGATTCCTCATCTCTGCTGTCTCACCACTGACTGAGATTCTTCTCAGGGCAAGTTATGGGGCTCTTCAGCACTCCCAGTTCCACCAGATGTTTCAGTGATCTCAATGGCTGGGAGCTGAGCTATGAGAAGAACCAGCTTCTTCAAAAGAAATTATTTGTCCAGGTCTGACACAACAATGAAATTTGAAGTTTGATGAATCACACCGTGACACAACTTGGGTTCTAGAGTGAACCCTGCTAGATAAGTGCTGTCAGAGTAGCTAAGCAGTACAACGAGCCTTGCTTATTGCTGGTTGCCCCCCTCCCCCTGAAATCATTCCTTGTCCTCATCCGAGAGCATCATCTAATTCCTCTACAGCATGTGCAGGATTGTGTGTTATCCCTTTACAAGGATCCATATTAAACCAGCCACAGACAATATAACCTCATACCATTCAGTACAGGAAGCATCATAATCTGTCATGCATTAAAAGTCTAAAAAACCCTGCCTAATGTTAGAAGAGTCTCAAGCTGTTAAGCTACTACTTAACTACAGTAATTCACCATGAAGGCTCTCCCATGGCACAGCTAGAGAGTTGTTTTCACTTTCTAATAATGAGCACGTGACTTCAGCATTTAATGAGTTCCCGAAATAACTAACCAAAAGGCGAAATCCAAGGGGTTTTACTGCCCAGGGAAAAAAAAAAATCATAATTAAAATAGTGAATGGGCAGAAGAATAAAATGAAGGCACAAGGTGATTATAAAACCATTTAGGTGGAATAGGGAGCATATTGCTTTCCAGTCTCAAGGGGTTTTAAGCCTGACAAAAGGCAGCAGACCTTGCAGTACCTACCTGGGGCTCTGCATCCCTCTCCCTCTTACCACCCAGTATCATCAGGAACACTGCTCCTTCATCTTGGAGCCAGCACAGCAATGATGAAAAAGAAGTACCAACAAAGTCATTCACTTTGGTAGCACTTCTCTTTTGAACATCAAAAGACACTGCAGATGTTAATGATACCTTGTTACATTATCACAGAATCATCTGTGCAAAAACATCCAAGTGGAGGGATGTAGAGGGTAAAAAGTGCAGAGAGTCTTATTTTGAGTTAGCAGGCAGAGTCTACAGGTTCTGACCACCACCATCTCTGCTGTAAGCACTGGGCTGGGTACTCAATGGTCCCAGTGTCTCAGTTGGGTCTGGAGCTACCACTGATCCCAAAGAGCCACCACCAAGGTAGATTTAGCTCTCAAAATTTTGAAGCAAGCTTGGCATTTAAATAATTTTATTTGTTTTGCTTGTCCTTTTTTAATCCCAGCAGCAGAGTGTGCTTGTCCTCTGTTGCTGGACTGGAGCAAGAACCAGCACACAGAGCTGCAGGTTGTACAGCATTGGCTTTTCCATCCTTCTGCACATCTCATCTGGCTTGTGTCACCATCCCACTGCAGAGCAACAGCCTGGGAAGCACCAAAACCTTAGGGCAGAAACTCCATTTAGAGAAAAACTGCGCTGTGGGTATATATATATATAAATATAATATACATATAGTTATATAAATTCTGCTCCATTCCGGAGGCAAACATTCTTTTTGGCACAGCATCAAAGATGGGCTTCTTTACTGCTTGGGTTTGGAGAACTGGGGTACAAGCATTTGTCCACACCTTGCACTTTTACACCCAGATGTGCTGCCAGCTCAGGGTTGCAGTCTCTCAGAAGGACAACCACTGGAAGTGGTCAAATTCTGGTCTCATGGAGACATGGGTGTATCCAGGTGCAGCCATGAGGAAGGATGGTCAGATGCTTCAAGGTTCCCGTTCACTCCAAAGCCAGTTTGGAGCATGGGGCAGCCCCAGCTGCAGGTCTAAATCCCACCCAAAGGATGCTCCTTGGCTCCTGCTCTCCTCTGAAGCCATCCTGGGTTGCAGGAAAGAACTCATCTGGACCAAAACCATTCAAGGGACAGTTAAGGAGCACAGGTGTTCAGATGCCTGTGGCAGGGCCCCAGTCTGCCACTGGACCCTCATCCAGAACCCCCTGAAGGTTTGGGTCTCCTCTAGGAATAAACAGCCCTCAAAGGCAGCCCCTGCACTGTACAACTAACCCCCCAGTGCACAAAGTGGGGACTCATCAGTCCCACTCTGATTTTAGAATTTGTCTGTGTTTAATTTTCTTATTTAAGTTCTTCTACAGATTTATTTCATTCAGTTGTTTTATAAAGAGTAGAAAACAAGAGCTAAGAAAACTTTGGAATTTTTTAGATTGAAAACCTGCAGTAAGATTTCATTTCAAATTGGGCTTAAGGAAAGTAAATTACATTTTGGCCAAAGGCCATGTTCTGAATTTCTAATTAACTTAATCAAACTTTTTCATAGTCTAACCCTTGATAATTTATATAACCAATTTCACTGAAAAGGCAGTTAGAATGAGCCCTGCACCAAATCAGACAGAAATAACTAGCGAGTTCAAAGGATTTGTTCTCATTAACCCTAGAGAAAATGAGTTCAGCAATGAGCTGAATGGCAGTAGCAGGTAGCAGCTCAAAAATGTATTTTAAAAGGTTGAGTAAACACTAGGATGGTAGATTTTACCACAGACAGGCAGGTAATGTTGATCATTCATATTTTAAAATATGCATTTTACATTAAGACCAAGAATTGATCAGCATATAAGAGAATTCAACCATGTAAGAAATTGCATCTTTTTGTTAGACCAACTAAACTGACTGGAACTGAAATAAATGGACCAGCATTCCTAAAACCTTGTCTATTTTTATCATTCTCACCAGCTGGTCTGCTGAAAGATATGGCCAGTTCTTATGAACTCCTTTAATACCTTTAGACTAGGCACGGCAGTAACAAAATGCCACGTCATTAATATACACAAAGAATCCACATTTAGGCTTTTGGAAAGCCTGCTATTACCAACTTATCAGGAAGATAATTGTTTTATTTCCAGCTAAACAGTCAGGCTGCCTGTAGAAGCAGTCACTGGGAAGAAATTAATGAAAACATCCATTGCAGAAGCAATTATGTTAAAGTTAAATAACTCAAGGCCATCACACTCCAGGGAAATGGCATATGCTGGCCTGACTTGGTCCCAGAGGGCTGGAGTGGGATAAATTGTCTGCCCTGTCCTGGAGAGGTCATCTGCTGCCCCTCCTGCTCCCAAACCATGACCCAGGGCACCCGCCTGGTCCAGTTTTGTGGCAGATTTTGCTCTGCCACAGAATCTGACAGCTAAAACCTGTGTCCAAACTATTTCTTGGTTTACTACAAGAGTGATGTACTCTTGGAATATACTACTATATTCTGCTTTCTCTCTCTTTTTTTTTTTTCTTTTCTTTTTCTTTCCTTCAAGTGGATTATCCTGGCTATTGCCTTGCAGAAAGCCTTGCCCAGGCATGCTCATAGCCCTCACTTCCAGGCTGCAAAACTACCAAGTTCTGAACAGTGGGATGAAGAGAGGCTCAGCACCTAAGAGGGGCCTGGTGTGCACAACAGCTAGAGCAGGAAATTAGAAATTAGGGCCAACCAATATGCAGAGGTGAACCTGGCTTTTTTAGCTGACAGCTAAGCAGCACGAAGCACCTATGAAACAGGGCTGTTCTGGAGCCCCCAAGCAGCTGCTAATTAAGCTTTAGTTCTGCATGAGAACCAGAGCATGATTTACAGCATTAGCTTTATGCACTCTGATGCACATACATTTTTCTCTACATAAATATATTGAGTAATATAATTGAAGCTACAGGCTCCTCATCCTCCTGCAAATCACTCTTGATGGTGTCAACATGAGTCTTGCTTGAATTAGCTAAGGGGACAGGTAACAAGATGAGGTACTGCAGGCAGGAAAGCATCTTCCATAGAGGAACCCTCACCAAGGAAACAAGGACCTTTTGGATCAGCAGGAAGAGCAATGGTGCAGTGTTAGCAGCATCAGTCCCCTCTGCCTAAAGATCCCCCCAAGGAAGCAACAATCAGTTGCCCTGGGCTTTTCCAGTCCCAGAAGCCTAAATGAAGAGCATGTGAACAGTGATACTTGGCTCCACTTACCAAGTTAGCTGCAAGGGTGTAACTATCAAAACTCTAAATCACACCTTTAATTCAAGAGGAAAATTCATATGGAGGGAAATGAGCAAAATCAGTTTAGATAAGCTTAGGGATGGGAACAGAGAAGATGACTGGAATTTCTTTAGCTACTGGGTGCTAAATTAGCAGGAATTTGCATCCTAGACAAAGAGAAGGTGCTAAAAAATACTGAAGAAAAGATCCAGAATAATCAGACAATTAGATCTCTCAAAGGATACTGGGAGTGAGCAGAGAGAATGCAAAGAAAGAGCTAAAGAAACAATCCCAGAGAAAGCTGCATCTTAAAAGCTGAATCACAAGGTAATAAGTCAAAAAGAGCCCAGATCAAACTGAATTAAAATCTGCAAAGGAAATTAAGGCATCTAGTTAAAATAACAAGCTGCTTTCTTTCTATAAATTACAAAAAAACAAACAAACAAAAAAAAAAACAAGATAAGGAAAATGGTGACTATGGGTGGCACCAGGATTGTTGATAATTCAAGTATGCTCCAAACTGTGCCATACTTTGCTTCAGATTTCAGAAGGCAAAGGGGCAAAGGTAAGCTGAGCACCAGGAACACACACATCAAGCTGGAGCTGATCACATCAAGGGCTGAAATAAAACTCTGACATCAATGGCTGTACACAGGTCTAAGAAGTGCCCTGAAACCAAACTAACATCTAAGACTTCATGTTCTATTTTCCTTGTGGAAGGCATCAAGGAAAGCTGAGCACAGGCTGCTGCTGAGTCTCATCTTGCTTTGGGGCACACAACATCAGGGCCTCAGAGACGGGGATAGAATATTTGCTATAATGCCACATAATCATGCATCCAGCTGGTAACAGGTCAAGCAGAAGAACTGTAAAGGACACAAGATATTGGTCATCAGGAAGTCTCCCAGAGTTTTCACCAATCATGGGACTGACTAAACCAGGATCACTACTGGAACTGCTCTAGAATTGGTCTCCAGACTGATTTCAGGGAATACTGTCTTTATGCAAAGCCAGGGGATTCTGAGTGAAATTGCTGATGATAGGAAGAAAGAGTGTATCATCAATGAAATATTGTACAGAAATATTGTACAATTCTGAAGACCAGAGCACTGTGACCAGGATGAAGTGTCATGGTGCAGAGAATGAGCAAGTTTATAAGAAAAGGAAGTGGAAAAAAACTAATAATAAATCTGCAGTTAGCTGGGAGCTCTTTGGTTACAAAACTGGAGGATTTGGAGAGACTCAAGTGGATCAAAGGTAAAGACAACCAACAGGAAGCAGAAAAAGAAAATTCTATGTTAAAACATATCCAGCAAGATACATTCAACAGAAGGAGACATCCATGCTGTTGTAGAAGTCCCTGATGTGACCTCCCCTGAAAACTTTTTAATCACATCTCATAGAAATCATTTCCAGTAAAGATGCAGAGAATTATAAAAATCAAAGAAATGGGGAACATATATTACAAGGGAAGACTAAAAGAGGACAGTTTGTTTGACCTAGCAAAATGTAAGCTGAGAGGAGAACAACTATTTCAAGGACAATATTGGCAGGAGATCAAATGGGGATACTACAGCCAAGGACTGAATTTAGTCATGAAGTCTGGCATCATCTTCAGTGCTTCTACAAGAGTAAAGGCAAGAAGCTACAAGATAAAACCTTGTCCCTTTGCAAGTCCACAGGAAAATGTTAGCACTGGGTGAGAGGGGGCTTTGCCCAGGTGGTTTTTCACCACCTGCATGTTTGGGCTCACAGCAAAGTCCCACCATGGTCATCTGCAGGCAGCAAGACATGAGGTTCCTTCCCATCACCTCCAGCAAGGCAGGAGCACGAGCATGGTTCCTCCACAGCTTTATAAACAAAGTTTGTAGTATTGGGTTTGAGTTAGCTCTGTGTAACCGTATCCAGGTGAAGAGTGTTTTTAAAACTCCCAGTGGAATAAAGAGGAAACAAGAAAATTTCAACAAGATTGTCAAGAATAAACATCAACAGTGGCAGGGGAAGCAACTGGCCTGCTGTGAAAGCCAAAGTCAAGCAAAGCCAAAACCATATCCAAACCTGAAACTAAGACAAAACAACTGGACTACACAGATCTGCTGCTGAGCAAAAAGCCTTTGTTTTCTTCAATGTGTTTCATGGGCAGATTCTTGGGGTAAGCAGAAGATTTAAACCATATTTGGCACCCACTTTTCTTCTGCATGGCTCAAAGATAAACACTTCAACTGGTCTGTTTGCTTTAGGAGAAACAGAATAACACTACTGTTAAACATCTTGGGTGAGAGTTCACAGTTTCTTTTGTGTCCAACACTTGTTACTCCAGGTAATACCCTGCCTGGATCAAGAAAATATTCCAATTAAAAAAACCCAAAACTGTATTAAGCACAATTCATCAAAATTAATATTTGCACAATATCGAGTTTGAAACTATTGGAGTTTGACCACTGGAAACAGCAAACCAGCTTGTTTTGTTGTTTTTTTTTTCTTATCTCAGTTTCTGATAGAATTTTGCAGCTTCTCAGTCTAATAAAACTCCGTGTTCACTGTGAAAGTCACCTTCAGCTAATCTGATGGCCAACAGCCCCAGCCCCCCCAGCCTGGCAAACCAGCACAGCCCAATTAAACAGGAATCTACCCCAGCACCGGCTGTGAGCAAGTGGTTTGTCAGGGGATGACATACTTCCTACTGTGCTTCCAGTGAAACACATCTGTGAATCAAAAAATAACATTACAGCATGGAAAATCTATGCTTCCTCCCATCTGACCCTAATCCAGGTGAGCCCAGCTGTGGATGAAGGAAAATTAAATAAAATATTATCTTGCAAGTGTTGCGTTAGCCCTATTAGAGGTGAAGCTTGTGGTCTCATTTAGGAGACAAAAGGAAAGAAAGAAAAAAAAGCTAGCTTATGGGCTTAGGAGTTTCATATCAGCCTGGAGAGCTGGGCCTCCAAGGGTGCTGTCTTTTAATTTGAGAGGTTCCAGGCTAAAACACCATTGCCTGACTGCAGGCTCCAACTCAAGTGCATGGCAGCTGTGATCTGCTTCCCTCTCTAACGCAACAGGACATCCAAAAAATCCCAAGAAAATGGACATTTATTTTTGACACTGCTCTTTGCTCACCAGTCCTTTCCAAGCAGAGAAGCAGAATGACATGTGGGATCACTGGACTGTTATGAAAATTAACCCCTTGCTGATCCTCCACCCCAGAGAAGCTCATGAATAAGTCAATAATCCTGCCATCAGAACAGCTTTTGAACAATAAGCAACACAGGATGGGTGACAACAGGGCACAAGCAAAATGATAAAGATGAAATACAGAAAAAAGCCAGCCAACCCCTCTGTGTATTTTCTACAGCAAAAATCCTGAAGCAACTTGCACATGAAAATGAACTTGTGGGCTACATCATACCCTTACTTCTGGCACAAACATTTCATTTGCAAATGCCATACGGATTCCAGTCTTTTGTATGGGATATTTACAAATTATGTGTTTGAAATTAGAGGAAATCATAAGCTATTACCCATATCCTTATTTCTAACACTGCTGTAAGTGTTGCTAAGTATTCTTAAATGCATCCAGCTTTAAAATTTATTCAAGTACCTCCAACAGAAGTGGTATTTACTGAGAATAATCATTAGTTCCACTGACATAATTCATGGATGTAATTCGAAAGTGTCTGCAAAGAATACCTAGGTGTCTTTTACTATGAAAATGTTCAGGGTCATGGCTTAGTTCCTCCATGCTGACTAAATTACTGTCAAAATAATGGATACTTCTGAGATCTGAGAAGATGACAAAGCCAAAATCTGCTCCAGAATCAGAGCTCTTAGTTAGATTTCTCTAACAGCTCTGAGGAAGTTTAAGGGGGAAAAAAAAACAAAAAAATCAAGTAAATACTACTACAACCGATATACAGAATTTTGTGGGTTGATTGGGGTTTTTTGCTATGGCACTTGTACACCTGAAGAGAACTTTGTACAGGGCAGTGTCTACAGGAATCGAGATGGAGAAGCTCAGAGGTCACAGCCTGTTGTCTAAGCATCCAAGTCTGGGATGCTGTACTGGAGTGAGGAGATTTTAGCCTTGCTCACCATCCAGGGCTCTGCACCCCCTGCAGAGATGCCATGAGCATTCTGTATCCTCCCTGTGCTCATCCCTATAGAAACACACTCACCTGCAAACACCACGTGTGTCAATTTGAAACAGGCAGGCTGAGGACTTTGTAAGAGTACTTTCTGTAAATTGCTTTCATAAAATAGCCTTTTTTTTTTCAGTTCCTTTGCCAAGTAATAACATTTATACCGTGCTGCTCATCAGAAGAGGTCAAATCACAGTTAACAAGAGATATTCATGTTGGTGCCTCAGCTCCCCCCACCTCAAAACCAGACAGAAAGCCACAAACCCAAAGAAGGGAAATCTGGCAAGAAAGCATGAAGAAACCCCTGTTTGTTTTCTGAGGAGATATATGCTGAATCAAGGTGCTCTGGAGCCAGGACTAAGCACCAGCTTCAGGTGGACCCTCACAGCATGGTGTGCCCCACCAATTGCTGCTGGTCCCAGTCCAACATCTGGCTGAACCAAAGGCTCCTCATGCTCCCAACTAAACCATCCAACATGTAATAAATCAACTATCACCAGAGCTGGTGACAGCAGAGAAAAAAAAGCCCTCCCCAAAACTGAGGCACAGCAGCAGGGTAGTAAAATCACCCTTCAAAGGTACCTTCTCACAGAGCCACTGCTCTTCACAAAAATCACTTTTAAAGACAGGCCAAATCTTATTTACAGCACAGATATCAGTGAAGAAGGTCTAAGCAGTCTGAAGGAAATCTGGTCACCAAAGACTGGCAGTGTTGGGTCCTTTCAACTACCGCTACTGCTGAGCTGTAATCAGATGTAGATCAGTAGGAAAGCTGCTTTATGGATCCTACAAGCACTCTGCCTGCACACAGTATTTCTTGCACTATTGATTTACTAATCCAAAGATTCCATATTTTTAGAACTATTTTTTTGCAATATGACAGTGCAAATTTAATGATCCATCCTATCCCCTCCGTTGCATTTAATGTTATAGGCAGCCACATACTTAGTAGGGTATTGGCAATTCCCTTAGAGATTTCCAAATACTGAACCAATTGTGTATAAAACCCAAGGAGATCAGCAGGCTAAAGAAACTTTAGGTTTTAGTTAATAAAAGAGCACTGACACCATCTACCCTGACCTTCTGATCTTCCAAGCCAGAAGGTTTTCATTCATTTCGCTCCCTCCTGAAAGTACAGTAGCAGCTGGTTTGGGTTAGGAGTGAAGTCTGTTGTAAGTCCAGGCTTTCTGGCTTTCTCCAAGAAGACGTTTTAAATTCTCACATAAAATCTCTGCACATACTTTCTTTGCCATCCCATTGTTCCCAGCTTGGATTAATTAACACGAAAAAAAAAGCCAACAACAACAACAAAGGCAAAATGGAACAACTAATCAGGAAATCAGTGAAAAACTGATGGCTCTTGACCACCTAACACTGAATAAAGAATTAAAAGTGATAAATAACTGTTTGTGGTAACTCATCAGAGCCTTGGGACAGCCACCTTGTGCCACTTGTGTCCTGGTCCAGGCCCAGCCAGGACAAAGCACCAGGATCAAAAGCTGCTGGGCAAGACGGGAAGGGTTCCCTCATCAGTGGTGGTCATGGGCAGAACAGACTCGCCTTGGGGGGAAAAGTCAATTTAATTGATTTAATTGGTCACTGGTCAAAAGAGAGATGGACAAAGAAAACACAACTGCATCTTAAAAACACCTTCCCCACCCTTCCCTTCTTCTTGTGTCTTCACCTTCTCCACCTCAGAATCTCAGGGAATGGCTGCCATCAGTTCCTCACATCCTGACTCTGCTGTTCCTCCCCAGGGAGGAGGATTCCTGCTCCATGCTGGAGCTGAGAAAGAGGATGAGGAGTCCTCCAGGAACCCCTCCAGCATGAGTTCCATCCCCCAGGTCCTTCAGGAACAGACTGCTCCAGCACAGGATGCCCCCAGGAGTCACCCCTGGCCCCGGGTCCTCCATGGCTGCAGGCCACATCTGCTCCTCCATGGTTCTCCATGGGTTTCAGGCCCACATTTGCTCCACCAGGATCCTTCACAGATGGAGGCCCACACCTGCTCCATCATGGTTTTCTGTGGGTTTCAGGTCCCCATCTGCTCCACCATGGTCCTCCATGGGTTTCATGTCCCTGTCTGCTCCACTGTGGCACTCCATGGGCCACACAGGGACAGCTGCCACCTCGCCATGGGCTGCTGCTGAGTCTCCACTCTGGCACCTTCTCCCCAGCTGCCCTGGGTATTTCTCAGAGATTTCTCTCCCCTCCCATCTCTGGTTGTACATGTTCATGGCAGAGGTGTTATCACCTTCCCCATGGGCCCAGCCCTGGCTTCAGAGCAGAACTGGGCACCCCCAAAACACACCAACCCCACACCCCTTGTCACTACCCCACCATAAACCAACAACCCTAAAATACCCCAAAAAAGCTGAAGGCAGGGGAAGAACTGGGGCATTTTCACACTAGAATGGCTGAGTGTGCCTCACACCTGCTGGACGTGTTCTTTCAACATGAAATTCCTGAAATTATCAACAGGCACTTAATGTTTGCAATTTTGAGTCCTGAAAATGAAAAGTTTTCAAGGCAGCAGCCTGGACACAGCCACAGATGGGTCTGGCAGCAGCAAAATCACAGTGAAGTAACACCTCGTAACACAATTAATCTCCTAAAGTAAAAGTAATAAGGACAAAACAACAAGACTTTCCCAGCTTCAAATGCAATTCCCTACACGTTACCCTCACACCTTTCCTTTCTTAAGGCTGGTAACAGTCATGTGTAGTTTTTCTTTTTAATCACACAAGCTTCCCTAGAGTATTGGTTGTACAAGAGGAAAACCAAACTGTATTTAGTGACCTTCTGCAAAAAGGGAAAAATGCCTCAGGGCAGGTGTTTTTTTTGGTTTTGCTCTGTGGGGTTTTGGTTTGGTTTTTTTGTTGTTGTTGTTATTACATTTTTTTAAAAAATTTTTTTTTTTTTTTAAGAAAAACTGAAGTGTTTGATAAATAAAACAAGGGAAGGTGCTAGGTACTGCCAGCCATTTGTCTCATCAATGAACTTCCACAAGTGACAAAGAAGTGTGAAAAATCAGGGCGGTTTGATGGGTACCTCATCCATTTTATCAAAGTAAATTGGATCCAAAAATATGAAATACAGGCTTTGCATTGGAGAAGGGAATTAACAGATTGTTTCTATAAGGCAAGTCAGCAGCGACTGGGCAAAAGATGACCTCCCAGGAAAGCCTGATGGACTGCTTCTCAAACTTCACATCACACCACCATCATCTCAGCAAATCTTTTCCAAGGTCCTGCACGAGCTGCTTGTAGTCTCTACTCAGGTGCCCCTTCCCAACTCAAACCACTTCACTGTAACTCCTCTCAGGGAAACTGAAAATACAGTAAAGTTTTACAACCAGAGAAGTCACAAGAGCTCAGTGAGGTGCAAAGATCATCATCAAGGCACTTCAAAGCTTTACTCCCTACACACAACCACTGGAAGGTCCTCCTGCACATACACACACACTAAAATATTAATTTTCCCCCTACTGTTCCAGCAAGTTTCATCTTTTCCACTGCTGACATAGCTGCATCTGTGGTTTGCTCTTCTCCAAACACCAAATACATATATTTGTATTTGTACAAATTTGTACAATTTGTACAAATACATATATATTGGAAATTCTTTTAATTAGGAAGGAGCTCTGGTCTCTCAAAACTGCTGGATGTTGGCTTTGGGGAGCAAAGCCCCCGTGCCTCCATGGCAAGGCAGCATCAACAGTGGGAAAAAGAAGGAACCAGGGACCTGACAGTTCTACCTGATAGGGATTGCTAAACAGGTCCCACATTTTCTAAATGAATAATTGAATTTAAATTACTTCTAATCCTGAAATTAATTTAAACTGTTTCAACTCGTCGTGTTGTCACATGATGCAGGAGTATGGCTTGCAGCCTTTCCAAGTCTATTAATAGTAATTCCTAAACTATTAATAACTGCAGCCCAGCAGCTGATCTGTCACCTGCCCGGGGGTCTCCAAGCACCAGCAATGCTCCTGTCTCCTTCCAGCAGGAGGTACATCAGCAGGTCCAGCTGGCGATGGGGTAGATGAGGGAAAAAGACTCAGAAAAGCCCAGCTGTGGTTGGCCAGGGAGGCTGAGATGGTCCTGGGAGCAGAGCCCACAACCCAATCCTCTCATCTTTGATCTCACAGAGGATTCAGGAAACTCTGGCAGGATGGGAAGATGGAATCTCCTTGGGGCAAGGACCGCCTCGTATCTTTGTACACAGAAGCCAGTGCAGTATTCAAAGTGTAAATAAAACAAGAAAATCTTTTCAAAATGAGGGCTGGAAAGCCACCCAATCGTTCTGTACCAGTGGCAAGACCCAAAACTTTCTGTTGGTGAGTGGCAGGGTGAGATGAGAAAAATTTTCATTACACTATTAAAGATTTCACACTTTTCCCTCCAGCTAAAGTCTGTATTACTCTGAGCATGCTAAGGGGGTGTCAGCTCCCTCTGTCCCACCTCCCCCATGGCAAATCCCTTGAGCAGTTGCAACAGGAGAGGCAAATGCCCCGTTGGGAATGTTGGGAATGTATTGTTTTAAAGCATCTCCTCTGAATAAATTTGTCATATCAAATGATAAAGAAATCAGAAGCCAACTTCACTTCTGTCATCCCTGCTGGAGGCAGCAGATGGGAAGACCCTCCAAATACCATTTCTGTAAGTAGTATGTTAAAACATGAAGTTTTCCTTGGGGCAATAAAACCACATCACACTGACAAAGGAAGATGAATATCGTTTTGCTCGAACAGGTAAAGGCAAACGCATTCCCCAAAGCAGAAGTTCATTGCTATCACTGTCATAGACAGGCACACTTTTCTTTTTTTTTTTTTTTTTTTTTTTTTTTTAATTATGGAAGAGAAAGAAGTCAAAAATCAGTGGGATTTATTTAAAAAAAAATAAAAATTCACGATACCATAATTTTGCTTTCTGCAAACTAAATCAGCTTCAGCCAGCTGGTAGCAGAGTAGCAAAGAGTGGGAATCAGCTGAATGTACCAAAAGTCACAACTTTAAATTTTACCTAGAAGGTATCAAAATTTGGGATTTTACTAAAATCCACAACTATGACACATAAACTACGGGAGAAGATTCCCCTTTCATTTAATACCCAAAAGCATCACTTTGCAGACAGGAAAATAAAAAACAGTGCCCACCAGAGCTAGAGGCTGAAGCTGCTCCCAAAGTATTAGAATTTTTGTTTGGTTTTTTTTTTTGTTTTTTTTTTTTAGAATGTAGCTGGAAGTACAGCCTGAGTCCCAGCCCACCCCAGCAGCGTGCCAGCAGAGCTGACCTGAGCTGCTCTCCAGGAACACCCCATCCCAGAGCCAGCAGCTGGGGAGCACCCTGCTCCCACCCCTGTGTCTCTGGGGAATCTCTCCCAAAGCAAGTCCCAAGCCATCCCCAGGCAGTTTAGAGCAGCGAGGTTGGAAATCACCCTTCTCAACAATTCTTGAGTGGAATTGAGAGGTTTTCTGGGCTCTGCAGGGATGATACCAGAATCTCAGAGGAGCCTGAATGTTCAGTACACTCTGCACATTGTGTACATGGGTATTTAAGATATTAAGATGAGGCTATATCCAAATAATTGCCTATTCATAAATATACTATTATATATTATATTATTAATGTGCATTATATAAATAATAAATGTTTGCTATTAAGTCATTAACAACAAATATCACAGAAAAAAAAAATCCCTTACAACCTCATTCAGGTCCCAAGAAGTTCATTCCAGCACCTGCTACACAACCATCCACACAGAAACCAAAACCCACTGGAGGGGGTCAGCTCTGGACCTCAGGAACCTGCCTGGCTCTGCTGGCTCCTGGGCCATGCCACCAGCCCCCAGTGGAGCTCAAGTAGAAGTCAGCACCACATCAGAAAAATTGACACTTCAGACCCATTCAAATTCAGCAGCTCACCTCTTCCCTTCTAGTCCTGGCTCAGGTGCAATAAACATCAGGGAAAAAGCAACGGCTGCATTTGTTTGAGACAAGGAAAAACGCAGACTTACAAACAATTAATATCACAGTTTGCTCTAGTAACACATTCAATCACTTTTAATTTATTTCTATCACCATCTGCAGAGGACAAGAGCATTCCCATTTCTCTTTCAACCACTTCCCTCCCAGGGGAGCTTTGGTAAGTTTCTACAGACGCTGTCTGGACACTCACTCAGTACAATAGGCTGGGGATTCTCCAACTCGGGCCATCCAAAAGCCCTCAGATGGCAGCAAGTTGGGCTTCTTTCTCCTTCAGGCTTTGTTTGAAACAACTGCATCAGTGTCAAAACGCTGTGAGCCCTGGGCTTTGTGCTGATCAGGCAAAGCCCTGGGGTCTGGCAGGGTCTGTACCCCCGGCTGCTGCACCCGGTGACTCCCTCCTCAGCAGCAGCATCCCCGGCTCCAGCGGATGTCACAATTTCTCTAATATTATGTTTCATGAAAAGAGGTTGGTCAGCAGAAGCAGTTTTAGGTACCTCTATAGGCTCACACGTAGAGGCACGTGGGGGTGTGTATATATAGCTATACATACCCTCCTATACACAGCTATAGTCTGTGTTGCCCAGTGAAACCGGGTGCAGCAGGTGGCTGGTTCACGGTGAGGACCACTGCACCACGCTTGCTGCTCCCAGCCCCACGTGCCAAGGTTGGGCTGCCATATCCAGAAGTGATGAGCTATTTTAGTGCCAAGCATTGCTTTCCTTTCATCTGCCTTTGGGCTTCTCGGGTTCACATTTTTGAGGTTTTTTGTGAAACATAAATAAGCATTCTTTGAAGCCAGTCTGCCCGCAAGAACACACAGCTCAGCTGGGCTCTTGCTGGGATCAGTTGGGTATTTGTCACCTAATCAAATGACATGCTTTCATCTGAGGTTGCAGCTTCCCAACTGGTATAAATTGATTTATGTCTGCACATCTGAACTGGACAGAGGCCACTCTCACTCCCTGCCCTGGGCCATTCCATCTCGACTCCTCCTTTGGGCCAGCACCAGCTTTTAATCTGCCTGCTAATTTATGGGCCAAAAGTGTATTCATTGCAAAAATACTCATGGATTCAAGTCATCGTGCAGGTGTTTTTGTGTCCAAACATTGGTAGCTGATGGCCCTACAGCTTAGAGGATAGGAGGGACAGAGAAAGGACAACTGCACCATCTGTGAGGTCAGGTAATGTCTTCAGTTCTGAGGCAAAGCATCTGAATGCCCCATAATGGCTTGTCACCTGCTCAGCATCAGACTAGAGAGTTTAATGGCTTCAGTGAGGGCTTGAAACTCAGTCTCTTACTGAATCATTTCACTCCTTCCTAACTTGTGACTTCTCTCCATCTTCATGGAGCATGACAAGTTCATGCTCTGGCCCCAGGTCTCCTGCAGAACGTTGCTTCTCCTCCTCTTCACACACTTGGACAGCCACCGAGTGTGTGAAAAAGTGAATGAGAACACCCATAAGGCTCAGTAAATTGCATTTTGCTCCCGTCCTGCTAAGGTTATGACTGTCAGCACATAGACAAGTCAAGACAATCAGCCCTCTGTGTCTTCCAGCAATACCACCTTCCTGTCCAAATCATCACTAAACTGATTTCCTACTGCAATTAAGACGCCGCCAGCAAATATTAATGCAGACTCCAGAAGGTTTCAAAAGGTACTTTAGAGGCTAGAGTTGGTTTGATGACTATGCTCTGATTCACTACATTTCTCTGTAGTCATTTAAAGCAGCATTTTACCCTTCTTGGTTTCCTTTCCAACCCTTAGCCTCCGTATAAGACCATTAATTTCTGGATATTTCATAGGACATTCATGCATTTCTGTTGAGTTTATGTCCCAGATCTGGGGGCAGAAACCCTCAGATTCCTGACTTTGAGGAAAAGAATTTAATTCTTGCCCTTGTTAAAAAATACCTTTAGCTGGAAATCCATCTTCCTCCTGTACTAATGAGTTTACTAGAGTCTCCTTCTTGGCTCAGACTCCTTCCAGTTTAAGATTTTCTGCCAAACTTGCTCTCTCCTGACAGCCACTAATTTAGAACTGTTTTGTCTTAACTCGCATTTGGCTCAATTGACCTCATGGGCTTCTTTCTCAGTAATTCCACAGAAAATGGGCTCAGTGTGCAATTCCCAAGTTTGCTCTTTTTTTCTCGTTTATTTATTTATTTTTAACCTTGCAGTCCTACAGACTCTACTCGGGAGCATGACAATTATTTCTGGACTTTTGTTGCTATTATCCAGGGTGTCATCGCTGCAAATACTTTGCCAACTGAAATATCATTCATAATTGGTACAAAGTACAGAAGGGGGGGATGGGAGGGAAAGGGAAAGGAAAAAGATCTATTCATTCTCCCACATGTGCCCTGCAATGGCACCAGGCTACAATGTGCATGCACCAAGGCAAGAAATAGCTGTTTTTCATAGTTTTCAATACACATATTTTTAAAATCCCTTACACAATACAATATATTAATTATACTTTGCCAAGACATTTATGTTTCATTGCACAGATCTGAGATAAGCTCAAGTGCAGAGACCTGCTCTGGCCAGCACCCAGCTGCATCCCTGAATAAAACACTTAACCACATTTAGGAAAGATCACACCTGGGGTACCTGTAGGTAGGTTGGTCAGCCCTGCTCAGCCCTTCTCTGTCCAGAACACTTGAAAATCATCTGAGAAAGCAATAGATGAGTGATCCTGCATGCCTTGTGGTGACATATCACCTTCTTCCTTTAAGGGAGAACCTAGCCTAAACCAGAGCTGGAGCCTAACGGTGAAAGAGGGAAAATAATTCCCAGCTTGCAACAATGATGTACACCTAATGCTGGAAAGGAACTTTGAAAGGTGGTACATGTCAGATACCACAGCTCTAATTTCCCTTGAGTCCAAATATCAACTTGGCATTAACAAAACTGCTGCAAATATTTTGTTCCAGATGTGCACAGAAGTCTTGTGCACAGTCTCTATACCTAGATATAATTAACTGGCTATCAGATTTTGCTTAATTACAGTTGCTCATTAATTTCCACAATATCTATCTTACCAAAATTCAGGATTTTTTTAAATCAAGAATCCAGGCTTAATTACTTGGTGTGTATTCTCTTGCTGCCTTCTTTTTGAATACAGACTTGGTGGCTCACTTTTACCATGGAGAAGCCTTCAAATCAGAGCATGGTCTCATGAGACAAGTACTTTAGTGCCTAAGCAGGTATAGTACCACGGGGAGATTTTAACATGCCTGGGGCTCTTGTGACCTCAGTAAAGACAAGATTCCAAACTGCACATCCTGGCACATTGGTTATGAAGTTTATGGCATAAATGTTTGGGAGATGATCAGCTTGGAGCTACAGGACCTTATGCAGCAGGATCTAGTGGAGGGGATAACTCACCATTAATAGATGGATTACTAGTATCCTAGCAAATATATTCTCAATTCTTTTCAAAATACATAAAGAAACAGTGCCCAGCATGGTTCATCAAGGTATGATGACAAATGAGGGTTTGTCAACTGTTTGTGAACTGAAGCATGACACTATGGGCATGATTTGAAGCACTGCTTCTTGTTCAAACCCCAAGAAAGCACAGGAGCTCCCAGAACAATCCAAGAACTGGCCCAGAGAGGGTTGGTACCTGCAAAAACGAGTCTCTTTCTTGCACTTTTCAAGGCAGGTAAATTCTCCATTGAACAGTCATTTAGTTAAACTGCTCCATTTTTTAATAATGCTATTTAAGTACAGTAACTAGAGTCTTCATTTTTATGGATGTCAGGAGAAACATAAGCTACAAGTTATACACAAACCACAGAGGAAGGATTTTAATTTCCAACATGCAGTGGTTCTCCTAACCTGAAATAACGATTGTAGTTTGGTTTTGCTCCCAGAAGCCATGAAGTCTGCAGGGCTCCGAGACATTAATTTACCAGAAGGTGTGAGAGAAGTAACACAGCTTACCCTCTGTGTCTGCTATATCTCTGAAACTGAGAGGCTCTCCACTAGGAAAGATGCACTAACAATCTTTCAATTTTTTTATTAATGAACTTTAAGAATGTCTCTTTATGCTGTATTTGATTTTTTAAAAATCAGTTTGCTAAGAAATGTCAAGTACCACAAAGCACATTCATACCCTCAAGACCAGAAAGTGGTGGTGTGGGGTTCTCCATCAAGTTTCTCCAATTAACATACGAAAGGATGTCATTAAGAAAAAAATAACCCTGTCAACACAGGCTGGTGTCTGCAGCTCAGGCTGGCTGCTCTCTGGCTTCTAAACCATTGACCACAAACGTTCTCAGCCCTGGATAGCAATTTGCTGGTGCACAAGCCCAAGACTAACCCAGCTCTTCCTTCCACATGTGCTGTCCTTCCAGTACAGCACCAGGGACCCCAGCCACAGAGAATGAATGTGTCGCCCATAAGGTGACACATAATAAACCTATAAAGTGGTTTATTTCTTTTTTTCCACTAGTGACACAATTTAGAGAAGTTGCAATTGGGAAGACCAACACATCTTGACCACCTTCATTTAGTTATTGGTAACCCATCTTCCTGCCAACAGCTCAGGTTTTGAGGCAGGGAAAAATGTGATATCTAATGGATGATCAGAGTGATATCTATTGGATCAGCAGAGTCTGGTGGTCCCCAGTTCTCACCCTCCCAGCAGGCAGGACTGCTGCTAGATGGCCCCATGGTGAACACAGAGAGGGAACACCCCTGTGTTCAGAGAGGCCTCTTAGGGACTCACTTGCTCTCCCAGACTAGAGATAAAGAACATCCCTTGGAGGGTACACGCAGGACTTCTCTCTGGTACCTTTCACCAACACGTCAAATAATCAGTTGCCAGAGTTTTATGAATGTCACAGCTACTGTTTGATTTTGTTTTCCCTCCCCTCACCATTCAGGTCTTCATTATACTCCAGCAGTTCGTCACCACCAAACCAGCAATAACAAAGATGCAAGGAGCACATAAACATGAGTTTACCTATAAAAGTGGAAACACCACTTGTACAGCCTTGTCATGACTCCAGGCAGAAGATGTGGTGTGAAAAGCAGAGGAAAAGAGCTCAGTAATGCTCAGCTGCACAGTCACTTTGCTGGCCTTTCACCTGGGGAAATTTCAGTTTAATTTTCACTTACAGCCCAGGCAGGATGTAATTCAGATTCCTTCTAGTCCCCACTGGACTTTTTTTTCCCCTGCTTTGTATCACAAAGCTATTAATCACATAGATATTAATACAATTGAAATCTTTAGAAATACCACATAAAATAATGGGCAGGGACAGCCCAGTATCTGCATTACCAGGGGTTGATGAGGTGCAGAAGAACCATCCCAGAATTGTCCTGTATGGGTCAGTTCAGTGGTCTGGCACAAGCACAAGGCCTCCTGGCAGATGGCTTTATCTTGCTGTAGGAGCCCATCATTGCAGCACAGCCAAATAAATCTTCCTACATGGTATTCTAGCCAGGTCCAAGAGCTGCGTTTCAAAGGGGCAGGACTCAGGCTACAGTGAGAAAATGTGGTTTTCTATTCTCCACTGTACAAGACACAGGAAAGGACTAAAGCTGCATCTAATTCAGCCCCCTAAATAAACAAATAAATGCAACCCAGCATCTTTTGACCTCCCCTGTCCAAAGCTCTGCAGTAGCCAGAGGGGAGATACCACAGGAGCAGAGAGAAATCAGCTGCAGCTGCTGCCAGCAAGAGAAAAGAACCCCAGGAAAGGTTTTCCTGCCTGCCCAAGGGTGAAGGCACATGGAGGTGTCCCTGCTCCTGGCTGGCTGGTGGACATGGCTGGGATGGATTTGCCCCACAGTCATAAAGGGGGTGCTGGCAGACAGCAAGAACTGCTTGTGCTGGAGAATGGTGCACACTGGGTGTGCCACGTCCTCTCTGGTTCCTGCAGCAAAGAGGATTTTCTGCCTGCAGCATCCCAGCACCTCCAAGGAAGGGCCCATCAAGTGCTGGGGCCAGAGCCCCACAGACCCATCCTGCTGCCAGGGCTTCTAGGAGACATCTCTCTCCACTCCGCTGTTTTCTGGGTCACCCACCCCAGGATTTCAGTTCAGCTCAGCAGTACTGAGGTCTTTTTTATCTGAGTTTCCACCACCTCCAAAAGCAGCCTTTGTCAGAACTGTTATTAAAGGGACACAGGTCTGTGAGGTGCTCAAACAACTGTTGCTTAAATCTTCAAAGAGGGCATCATCAGATTTGGGTCACTATTAAGTGTAAAGAGAAGTGGGAAAACAGCCTTGCTGTGGAACTCTTCATCTCCTCTGGCACAAGAGCCAAGTGCAGACTGCAGCACCCACACCATGCACACTGCTGCTCCTGCCTGGCCTCCAGAACTCCTTCCTGAGAGCTTTCCTGGGGCTGTACTGGTGATGTTGCCTTCCTGCTAAATGCCCCACATCAGGACAATCCAGGTCTGGTGATGGGATTGAAGCCAAGGTGGGGGACAATTTTGGCATCCTCACCAGCAGCACAGGGCATGGGATGCAGGGGAGAGGGAGAGGGTACCCCAGGGATGGACCCCAAGAGAGCTCAGAAACCTGACACAGAGATAACTCCCTCCTGATTAAGTCTTGTGGAGGATTTAATAGGAATATTGCATTAGCTTGTCACTCCTGGACTCTCACAAATGCACCTCCATGATGTATCCTAGTGATCCTGACTTATTTTAAATTTGCCCAAAGTGTGAGCTTTCACCTCATCAAGAAAACACACAGGTATCTTGCCTGAAATTCTGAAATCTGGGGGGAAACAGGGAAAAAACTCTCTACTGGCTGGCAAGGCAGACTCCAAGCCTGGGTTTCACCTTTCCCCAGAGGCTGGATGCAAAGTCCAGAATGCTCAGAAATGCAGAAATTCATTACCTGCATTGCAAGCACACGTATTATTATGTTGGTTTACCTTATTCTCTGCTCTTCTGTGACTGTTATGCTTTGTTAGCATAATGCAAGTATTTTGTAACACAGAACTGAAACGGAGGCAAGAATTACCTTCCCTGTCCTTTCATTTATACAAAACTCAGAGTGGGTTTCATTAACACAACAATTTTGAGCATAATTTAAAACCACAACAAACTTTAATTTTTAAAATTGATTTTTATCTAGATTTGGCTTTTTTTTTCCTGAAGACAGATTGGTGCTTGTTAGCTGGTAGAGTGATGAGTATATAGTAATTTAGCCTTCATGTTAAATTTGTTACTTTTTTGCTACCTAGAGAAACCAAAATAGAAAATTCTCTAAGTGTTGCCAAGCAATTATAACCTAGATTCTCTTAGTCAGAAGCTATATTTGAAATCCCCATTTATTTTACATGCTTTATAATTCTAGGAAATACAGAATGCCATACTTTTACTATTTTATAAATTTTGTTGTCTTTGAGCTGAAAATAGAAGTCAATTGAAATTACAGAAAACAAGCTTTATTTTTGCTTTTCAATTAAGTAAACCGAACTAAAAGATGCTGGAAAGACATTAATAATGCATTCTAAAGCATATTTTGCATATAAAACTGAACACCTTCTTCAAGGGATGTATGAACAGTAGTTAGTGAGTTGACTCTTTAGAGTTAACATGTGATTTTCCAAATACATTTATGTGCCCTGAGATGCACATAAAGTACCTAACAGCATTTTTTTAAGTACCTAAGAAAAAGTAAATAGCAAAGTACCTGAAATGAGGAGTTAAATTCCCAGCCTCCACAGGGCTATATGTCTCTACTGGGATTTTTCAAAGACTTTTAGGTAACAAGATAGCTTTGAAAATCTGACTCCAAGACTTAGGAGGTGGCAGGGTCCATCCTTCCCTGTCTGTTTTCAATTGTAGAGTGGAACAAACTTTCTTGGTTTTGTAATTCTTATCCTTTTGCTCAGTTTTGCATGAAGAAATCCAAATAAAACAAAACAACCCTCCCAAATATTCAGTTGAAAACAAAAAGTGTCAAAAGCAAAAGGTTTAGAGCATGGACTTTGAAAAAACTTATATTTGAAATAAATCAGAAGCTACCCAGTGTTCCTCATTTATAGAGACTAAAAACCCCAGAGTTTTAATAAATGCATGAAAATATGTATGCAGCAGCTTGAGCTGACTTCCAATGCTTAAGATAACTCTTATCACTTAGGAAACATGTTTTACTGCCTTAAAACTCAGAGAAAGTCCCATTCACAGCTTCCTCCCCAGCAGTTATTTAAAACAATGTCACAATGTCAACTATCCCTTGAAGCAGATTTTTGGAATTTCCAGTTAAACAGGCATCCCCCCTGCACCAGTACTCATTTTTTTTTTTTTCTCTCCCTTTTTTTTTTTTTTAAATAAATCTCATTTAAAACCCCAAAGCATCCAGAAATGTTTATGGAAAGTTTTTCACATGTCGAAGCCAGCTGCAAGACCTCCAGCCCCACACATTCATCAGTGCTTCCTGCAGCAGCTCAGCCCAGGCTTTTCTCCCCCCATTGCTCTAAGGAGACTGGGAGGTAGGAAATGCTGAGCAGGGGGACAGCTGGGAAAAATGAAGCTCAGGGTGGTGGGTCTGTGGGAGGCAGCTCCTGGCTTCCCTTCCTCCCTTGGAGCTTTTGTGCCGGGGACTGCAGAAAATCCCTGGTGTGGAGAGACCCAGCCGAGACAAATCCCAGAAACAAGTGAAAGGGAACATGCACCAAGGTAATAATTCCCCAGCCTGGGATTTCACCGACCCCCCAGGCCAGCAGCTGAGAGGTGATACCCCTGCCCTGGCAGCGAGCATCTCCCCGGGCACAGCATCCTCCCAGCCCCTGGGAGCAAACCCAGCAGGCATGGAGAGAACGGCTGGCTTGGAGCCAGATTTCCTGCTTTTTCCCCCTAACAAGACAGGCAGCTGACTGCAAATTGGCATAAAAATATACATATTTGCATAAATCCTGGGGCAGACCAAGCAGAGTTCATCCCTTCCCTGTTTTGAAAGGTGGTGCCTCCTCCTATGCTGAGAGGGTTACACGCATGCAGTGAATAAATAAGTGATAACCTCCTGACATATTCCAATAGGAGCCTCAACTTTCTTTCCTAGCGATAAGATGAACAAAGAGGGAGGAAGGAGAGGCCCTCTTAGTGCTATTTTCAGCCATTATTAAGGAAAATCAAAATGCGTGGCAGAAAGACCCCTGGCTGCTGTGAGCCTGGCTGGAGCAGATGCTGGTGGGCCAAGGTTGCACGCATGGGTTCCCAGTGCTCTGCTGGGAGGACCCCGTGGGCCCCAGACACTCCTGCAGCAGGCTTAAAATTCAGCAAGGACAAAACAAGGAATCCAGTAACAGATGTCTAAAGAGAGAGAGGGGAAGGGATCTGTTTGGACTTGTGAGAGTAAAAAGAAAATGAAGTATGCAAATTACAATTCCATACTAAAACACCCCTTTTTAAGGTTTAAGCCAAGGAACAGAGAAAAAGAAGAGTTTGCTTCAATTTGCTCATGAACCTGGAGGAAAGGACACAGCAGAAGACTTGGCTCACACCTCACCAGGCACACTGTGCATCTGCCTGATGTACACCCCACTCTGCACACAACCCAGGCAGGAGGTTCTTCCTCATTTGGGGAAGTCCTGGAGAAGCCAAGCCATCCAGTCCAGAGGGAAACAGGCTTCTGGAAGCTTCTGGAATTGCTACCACAACAGCTCCACAAAAGACAACGAAGCTTTTCCCACAGCCTGTTGCAAAACCAACAAACACATGGCCCAGACTCACTCAGGGATGGGTGTCCCCAAGCCTCTGCCACCCCATGGGTGTTCTTCTGGGAACACCTGGATAAGCAAGAAATGCCAGAGAATGTGCTTCTTGCTGAAGCCTCCCCTGGGAAGCCCTTGGTGGAAGATGGAGGAGATGCTGGTGGAAGCAGGGGAACAGCAGTGTCCCTGACCACAGCTGGCAACCTCTCCAGGCTCTGCTTTGCTCAGCCTGAAGATCATATTTATGCATTTTGACTGTTAACCTTAAAATTCTACTCCTTGGAGTAAATTAACTAGAACATTAAGAGTTTGGGTTTTTTTCCTTTCTATTCAGAAAAGACTTGAATTCAGCAGAAAAGCACCAGCCCCTCTCCATGCTGACATCATCCCATCTGAGCCACCAGAAAAGACCCAACTGAAGCCCTCCTCTGCCTGTGGATTGGGACAGTTAAACTCCCTGCACCACTGCTAGATGTGGCACAAAGACATAAAAGACACACTCAGTGCTGGAATGAGTACAAAGCCATTAACAGACATCAGCCTCCTCATTCCCTTCTTCCACACGGGGAGAACCAAGCACAGATCCAGTGCCACTGAAACCAGAAATTCCCCTGCTGCTCCCTGGTGATGTCATTCCAGGACATGGAGATGAAGGTGGTGTGGAGGCTGAAGGGTTAAAAAAAATCTTCCTATTCAGCCACCATCTGATGTGGGCACATTCAAAGTGCTAATTATATCTAACAAAGACCATGCACAAAGCCCTACATGATACTGGAGAAGATTTCAGTAGTGCCAGTACAGCTTATTAGGAAAGCTTTTTTTTTTTTTTTTGGGTTCAAATAGAGGACAGATATTCAAAACCTGCACAGATATTTGTATGCAGTATCTCAAAGCCCAGTAAAATTCTGAACTAAGAGAAATTATCAGAAAGACATTGTGTGTTCTGTGCTGTAAACCTATTGCTTTGCTCAAAGGTCCTTCAAGAAAGCTACAGGGAAATTTAACCATGACTTGGTGCCATCTCAGTTGGAAACTTGTGACTTACTCAGTTGGAAACTGAGGTGGCTGTAGCTAAAGCTACAATTCTTTTGCACTGGGGAGACAATTTCCGAAGCATTTTCAAGAAATGAGAGGAAAAGTTTGCATTGCTGAACAAAAGTTCTCCCCACAGCAAAGGTGTGAAACCCCATCTGCGAGAGGGGAAGGTGGTACAGAGCTGGGGTGCAACTCTTCCCCCCCCTCCACTCCTTTCCAGATTAACAAAGAAAATACAAGTCCAAATGTGGAAAAAGATGTAATACTGGAGTCTGGCATGCCAAAATAAGGAGAAGTTGCCGAGGTTAACCTGAGGACAGCTGGGATCTGAGCCACAAGCCTGCTCCCTCCCATGCAGGCAAGTTGAGCATCAGCTGAGCAAGTCTGGAGCACTTGCACAGGGGCTGTGGGGGCAGGAAGGAGACAGGTGCTGGGAAGGGAAGCAGTTGCTAGCAGGATATATATGTCCAAAATTATGTGCACACATGCATGCATAATGGGAGCAACCCAGAAAGCCAGGGCCAAGTCCAACCACAGGGCGAGCGATGGATTAGTGCTGTTTTAATTATAGAACTTTGGGCTTTTTGATTTTTCTTTCTTGGACTGCGTCTGCAATTTTATGTTTATGGAGTAGAGATACCCAGCAGGCGAATCCCAGAGTACCAGTGTTTCATCTGCTCATTTTGACTTGGCATGGCAGAACCTGGGAGCCCAAGGCAATGTCATGCCCCAACACGCGGGGCTGTGCTGGCTGTCTGAGTAAATCCCTCCAGCAGTGGTGAAAGGCAGGATTAAAATGTGGGTTTGTATTTCTGGAGGCTTTTTGAACTGCTACACATGGCAGTGCTATTAATTAGCAAGGTTTCCTATGGAAACAAGGTTTGTACCATCACACTTCTGTGCATATAATTGCAGCTAAATTCAAAACATGGGTAGAAACCTCAGGGAATTGTGTCTCTACAAAGGGAAGGAATAAAAAAACTGGTCAAAAGCAGCATTTGGGTAGATACAGGTGGACAAATTGCCACCAAAACACATGGAAGAAGCAGAGTTAAACCATTAGAGCACTGTCAGGTTCTCATCAACAGGTCCAGCAGCATGAAGCAACCATGCAGATGGTACATCAGGCTGCAGGTCATGCTGCAGGCAGAAATTCAGAAGTCAGAAATTCATAGCTTCAGCTTTGGTCACGGTCATGCTGGACCCACTGTGCACCTCAAGAAGGTGAATTAGTGAAGGATGAAGGAAATTTTGAAGAAATGAAGCAAGTTAAGCAACACCATACATTTCAGTATAGAATCACAGAATCTTAGCAAACATCCCCATGGTCAGGGACACCTCCCACCAGCCCAGGCTGCTCCAAGCCCCATCCAACCTTGGACACTGCCAGGGATGGGGCAGCCACAGCTTCTGGGGGCAACCTGGGACAGGAGCTCAGCACCCTCACACCAAAGAATTTCTTCCTAATGTCCAACCTCAATCTCCCTTCTGTCAGTTTAGATCTATCATCCCTCATCCCATTCCTCCAGGCCCTTGTCCCAAGTCCCTCCCCAGCTTTCCTGCAGCCCCTTCAGGCACTGGAAGCTGCTCTAAGGTCTCCCCTTCTCTTCCCCAGGCTGAACACCCCCCCAGCTCTCAGCCTGCTCCAGCACTCAGAGCACATACAAATACTTTGTTTGGTCCTTATAAAACAAGTTGCTAAAGTGCATCATTGATCTTGTCACTATTTGCAATCAGGTTCTCTACTAGCATTCAATTCCAGGCTTGCTGTAATCCCTCACATTGCAAACTCAATGTTAGCAATGCTACCCAGTTATCATGCATTAGGACAGAGCTTGGGCAAGCTTTTGAATCTCAGAATGGGTAAGACTGTGAAAAAAGTTCCTATTTGTGGTGTTGACCCACAGCAAGGACCCAGGGATCACCTCAACCAGTCATGGGGGTTATTCCTTCACTGCAGGATGGATTTTGAGATGAGGATGGGCAAGGAAATTATGAGATGGGCATTTTTGAAATGGGCAAGGAACCATTCAAAGCTTATTCTTATTCAAAGCTTATGATTTTAGAGACACAAATATAAAAAAGATTAAATTCTGTCACTTTGAAAATAATCAGTTTATGTTGTAAGGATGCCCAAGGCCTTCTCTATGGGTACTGTATTTTTGATGTAAACACTATAGCTGGACTTTACAGGGCTCAAAAATTACCCAACACTTATCTGTCCATTCTGAGCATATATGCCATCTTTTTAATTGTCAAAATACCTCCTGTCTTGTCTTCCATGAGTGATATTTTCTTTTTAAATACAATAGAATGTTTCATTTTAGCTTTAGTGTCTCAATTGTTCTGCTCTACCCCAGAGTCTGCCTTCTGGTGTGCTTTATATGATTACCAAGATTGCAAACTCAAGGTCTCCAGAGACTGGAAATCTGAAAACCAGGTTCTTCTGCCCATACCTAAATTTTGTTGTACATAATAATTTTGCTGCAGCCTTTCTGAGATGATTTTTTCCTTCATGCTCCCCTCAGTGCACTAAGGAGATGCTGCACAGGCAGTGAGCAGAGATTCAACCTCCTGTTCTGTTCTCACTGTTCAGTGTGTGGCCTTGTGCCTTATTTACTATAATTATTTCAACATCTGCTCTGAAGAAAGAAATTTGTTTATTTCCTCAGAGGCTTTTCTATGGCACTCATTGCTGAAGCTTTTGAACGCCTTATAAAATATTAATGAATTTCTGTTCTATTCCTTCTGTTATCATCTTCCCCCCACCCCCTTTTTTTTTTTTTTTTCAAAACAGGAAATTCTCGCCTGCATATTAAATTGTGACTTTGTTCATCAGTTTGGGAGGAAGCAGCAGATCTCCCACACATGTGCAAACCCACTGCAATGTGTCTGCAAAACACACTCAGGCCAAGGGTGATGCATGGGGCTGCTGGGTGCAGCCCTCACCAGCCTGGAGGCAGCAGAAGACTCATCCAACATCAACACAGGAGGCATTAAATCATTCAGAATCACACTGAAACTATGAGATTAGACTTGAGTTTTCCAAGCAATACAGAAAGGAGGACACTTTTGCTTCTTTGCCCTCCAGTTCTTGCATTAGATGCCTCCCTCCTACACCTGGTGTTGCAGAAACTTCATTGCAAGCATCCAGCCACTGTTCCCCATCCCTGCCAGGAGGATCAGACTCATCAGAGCCTTACCCTTTGCAGTAACATCTCCCAGTCTGAAGACTGGTGGCATGTTCAGTCTTTAGCAAGTGTTCTCCATCTTTCCTGGCAAGTCCAATTTCCCTGCTTTCTGATCATTCCTGGTGTTTTTCTCCAAGCACTCTCTCTACCTGGCCCACATTTGGTTTGTGCCCATTCTGTAATTGCTTCATCAAGATGCAAAAGACACAAAGCCAGGAAAACTGTTCCATTTCCATGTGCATCTGCAGCTACATTCAACATGAAAAAAAACCCTAAAATACATCCCACCTGCTCCTTTTCCCCTACCTGCAAACCTTTCTACCCACCAGCTGTCCTCCACAGTATCTCAGCAAGAAGCACTGCCAGGGGACTTCTGCCTTAAACTTTATGCCTTAAACTTCTTTTTTATATATATGTATATGTAAGGACACCAAAAAGTTCATTAGCCCAGGGTAAGTAATTAAATTAAAAAGAAACAACTAAAAAAACCCCAAAACACCACATTTATTCAATACATTTTCAACTGTCCTTTCTTTATTCAAGCAGGAGACTCTGCTGCCCTTGCTGTTTATTACTAATGGCAATAAACAGCCAATCCATTCAATAGTGGTAGAAGCAGCAAAAAAAATTAGACATGTGCTGCTGAATAATGCTTTCTTTGGTTGCTATATTAAGTATAGCATAACCAACTAACTTCTCATTACCATTCCTGAGTCTGGGCTCCTAATCTTCTTCCCCCTCAGCAGCTGTGCTCGTGGTTCCTTTTAGCCCCCTGAGGCCTGGCTGCACCCATCTCAAAGCAGATCAACAAATAACTGGAAATTGGAATATTGCTCATCCAAAGAAGCAATAGTAGAGGCCATTCTGACAAGGCATGCCAAGCATTTTTAGTCTAAAATAGCTAATTTTAAAAAAAAAACCAAACCTATACCCCAGGAGAAAACACTCCTCTTGCTCTAGAAAATATCTCAAATAGGTTTTCAGTACCAGCATGCCTGCTCTGCACTTTATTTTACTCTTTGCCTCAGTAGGGCTTGGGCTGTGGCTTAAAGTGACTGGAGTGTGGAATCTTCAAGCACAAATTCCTCTTCTCTGTCACTGCTTTACTTGTGACATGCCCAAGCCACCTACTAAGGGGTGTATTAAGTTTGATTGATGCCAAGTGATCAGCCTCACCCCAAACAAGGCAGCTCAGTCACACTTCCCAGCTCATTCCTGACTTCCCATTGTATTTAGGAGAGCCAAACCTCTCCTGTCACCTCTGCACTCAGCAAGGAAGGCTGAGCAGAAAGCTGATGTGTGGTTGTACTTTGAAATGACATTTGAGTAACAGCAGAAGTGTGATTATTTTCTTAAGTCTTGAAACACTGGGTAAGATAATCTCTGTCTGCAAGGAAAAGGTTCAGTTGTTCCCTCTTCCAGGCTTGCAGGCTCAAAGGGAGGTAAATATAAACCAGCTAAGGAACACCAAGAGCTCCATGTACTGCAGCTGGTAGGGGTAACAATACTGGTGATGATTCAGGACATGAGACAGACCCAGCTCTCTGCATAAAGCCTTAGTTCTTGAGAAGAAGGGAGGAAAAAAGAAAGTTGAAATGTGTTTAAAGCAGTGAAATTAGCAGGCTTTAGACATCAGCATTTTTGCTTGATTTTAGTGCAAATTTGGTAGTCATGAATGTATCAAGAAGTTGCTGGCATCTGGGAATTTCAGGCTAAGATGAAGCTGCTTCCTGCCCCAGGATCATCATCAGTGTCTGCAAGCCCTGAGCTCCTGCTGCCTCCAGAGCCCACGGCTGCTCCTGGCAAGGAGCAAAGGCACAGACAGGGACATTCACTTGGCTGTCACCAGCACAGCCCCCACCTGGCCCTTAAAAGCTCCATAAAACTCACTGGAGCTCTTTACAGGGAAAAGCAACCATGCACAAGCTAGGAACAAAAATGATGTCTTCTCCCACCAGGCACTCAGCTGATGGGATGCCCCAAGGGTCTGGAGAAGGGTCAGGGAGAGCAGAGGAAACTGGGAGAGGAGAGGGAGGTGGGGATGATGCTCTGGGAGTACCAAGGCCAAGCAGTCAGCAAATGCAAAGCTTCCAAAAGTGTTTGGTTCATTTTTCTCACAGCTTCAGAGCCCTGAGGGTAACCTCAGCCAGGTCAGTGAGCTCTCCCCCTCAAGGACCCAGAACCAACCTGGCACTGCTTTCTGCAAGCTGATATTCCCCCCATCACACACTTGCAGGAGTTGAGGCTGTCAGAATAAATTGCACAAATCACAAAGCAAGAGCTGGTAGCCTTCCCATCCTGAGCTGGGGCAGGAGCCAGCAACAGGAGGACCACCACCCTCTCTCTTTGGTCTTGATGCTCTTTAAGGTCCCTTCCACCCCAAACCATTCTAGAAACCCCAAGCAAGAGGAGGCAGAAGGCACAGGGCAGACTGGGCTCCAAGGAGCTTTGGCCATCAGCAAATCTACACCATGCCATGGACTCCAGCACAGACCTCAGCCCATAAACACCTTTCAAAGCATTTCACAAACTTAACACCACCAGGGCCAGCACAGGAGGGAAAGCAGAGGGGTCACACACACCTTCCAGGTCCAGAGCAGCTGATCTGCACCATCTTCCTCCTCTCCGAGGCAGGCAAAGCCAGGTCAGGACTTTCTGCAGCCCTAATATAGGCTTGTGCCCTCAGAAATAATGAGAAACACACTTGCCTCTGAGTCAGAAAGAAATTTAAAGAGGTTTTTTTTTTTCCACTCTGCACAGATTTTTTAGGGTCAAGTAATTCTCTTGGTTAGCAGGTGGAGGCATGCATTAAATCATTCATTGTAAGCTAAGCTGTCAGCATTGATCCCAACAGGCACTGAAAATGTGAAATGCAGTTTTTTATCCGTTTTAAATATATTGCCTTTCATACAAACAACAACAACAAAAAAAAGTCTTCCAAATCTTCTGACACTAGAGCACACAGAGAAAAACCCAATTATGGCATGGCACACTACAAAGTTAAAAAGGTAATTTTCTTAGCATCCAATTTTCAGCACCCTGCAACTATCTTTAAATGCAGAGGGGTGTACAAAGCCCAACAGTGCCTACAAATTAGCCAAAGGAAAGACTTGAAATGGGTAAAGTAAATAGTAATGATTGCCAAACTCTTCAGGTTTTTGCAGTTTACTAAACAGATGCACCAGGTTATTCGGCTGAGTGGCTACAAGAAGTATAATAGCTTAATGCACTTTCATATTTAGCACAGTGGGTTAACCATAATACTACAGTTTATACTAATGGATATTCTAATCAGGGCAGGTTCCAAAGGGGTGCTGAAAATTCAGCCACTTCACTTTCTTACCAGTGCTATTTATTAATGATGCTGGATTGCAGCTCAAGCAGCAGGGAGATTGTTCTCTTGATTCAAATAGCAACTAATAGTACTACAAGAGAAAAAAAATTCACTCAGGAGTTTCTCAACACATTCATTGCTTCTACAAAACTGCCAAGAAAAACCTCCTATTAAGAAGCACAGTTTCTTTCTGATTATAAGACTTGAAGGGACTTCCTTGGGCTGTGAGGTTCAGCACTTTGCTGTCCTGGGTAGCTAAAACTTCAGCCCTGGGTTTCTCCTTTCCCTTGGTCCTGTTTGAGAATCACTCTAAAACCTCACTGATGATGTTTAGGAAAAAAAAAAACAAAAAAACATTAAATAAAGAAAAATAAAAGAAGAAAACAAGTTGAATTCCCAGCAGAAACAAATGGCCATAGTCACAGCTTGCCAGAAGCACAAGAAAAACTGAAAATCTTCACTCATGACCTGGGACTGCCAATGATTAACATCACCCAGGAGCAAACAGCTTACAAATATCTGAGTGCTCCATTCACCAAAACCAGGTAAATCCTGCTGGTTCTGCTAAGAACCAGGTTTTCTTACACTGCATTATCTCCAGTGCTCAGTCTCCCGGCAACCAACTCACACAATATCACTGAAAGCTTTGGAAAACCACATCTTGTGCCTTTCTCAAAGCCCTGTCCTTTGGAATAACCTATAAAAATGAGTTGGTAAGTTAGTTTTAGTGAGAAAAGGCTCAGCCTTTATTAGTTTCCAAATTCCCCATCCCCACAGGACAGGTATTTGCATCTCTGCCCTGGTTACACAGTGGGACAAGACACAGTTGTTAGAAAAGACCATTCGTGGTGACCCCAAAAGATGAAAATTCAAAAAATTTTTTTTTTCAATTTTAATATTTCTGTGTTTTCTCTAAGTCAGGCTCATAGTCTACTGGCTCAGTTCATTTTTAAATGTTCTGGCTTCTGTAGTCCACAGAGAGACCAGGAGAGGGGCACAGGGGCTTTGGTGCAGGGTAGGTCCCCACCATCCAGGAGCACAATAAGAGTCTCATGGGACAGTGACAGGGAGGGCTTGGAAGGAACCAGGATGACCCTGTGCATCTCTGAGGTTTTATTCCCAGTATAGCACCCCTTCCAGGCACTAGAATTAACCACTGACCCCCAATATTTTTAGACAAAACATCTCAACGTGGCTGGTTCCTAGAACTTAAGGACAATGAACCAGACAATAAACATCATTACAATGCAATTAAACTCTTAAAGTCTGTTTGTTTATGTGGGAAAATTTCATTTAAAGTTCTCTTTACCTGCCTTTCTAAGGAAGTTGTTGCCTGCAGCAAGCTTGTGTTCCTCCTTTTCAGGATGAAAAGGTTTTCTAGGTAGAGTGCCCCTGAAAATGGCTCAAGAAGGCTGAAAACAATGAAGTGTTGATGCTCAAGAGGTGAAGACACTGTACCCAGGTAACACTTCATTCAAAAATCAATCAGGAAAATGCTGGTGCCTTGTACGAAAGATTTATTGACTTCTGGCAGCAGTGCTGACCTGGGTGTAACAATGTTCCTCAAGGAGGAGAAGGAAAGGAAGATGCTCATACACAAGACCTACAAGAGGGCAGGAGCTTTTAATTCCCAAATTGGCAGATATTGGATTTTGAAGCACTAATAAACCTTAGGGACAGGTACATTTGATGAATCACTACCATCATGGTTTTAGAGTAGAACATTGGGTGACTACAGTGGTAATATTTGGTCATCTGATCGCAATAAGAACAAAATTAGAAGTTCCTCACTGAGGGGTAACTTGTAAGGCCTAAATAAGATGGATGTAGCAGCCACAGCTGGTGGGAGGTGTCCCTGCCCATGCAGGGGGTTGGAACAATTTGATCCTTAAGGTCCCTTCCAACCCAAACCATTCTGTGATTCTATGATTTTATGACACTGTGTGACCTCATAGCCTGGCCCAGGGAAACCCCCATGAAACCAATGAGCACCTTCACATGTTTGTAACTGTGGGTGCTACATGCAGTTTATGTAGGAGAGTTTTTAATATCCATGAATAATTTGGGTCTCACTGCCTCTACATCCCTTGCACCTTGATTTTTCCCATGCATGAAACTGAACATAAATGGGAATATCCTGTTCACACCAAGCGGCGGCTGAGCTGCATTTCCACCTGCCCCAAAACAGATTTTAAACAAAATTTAAGCCAGGAGGGAAAGCTGACCCTCTCAGCTCACCCCTGCCTTTGCAGACCTCTCTGTAAGGAGAGCAGGGTCCACCTTTGCTTTCAACACCTTTCCCCAAAACTGGACCCACTGTGACATCCTTCAGCCCCAATGCTGGGAGTGCTGAGGTCTCTTCCCTCCTTCAGAGCCCAGATGGTACCAGAACATAAAGCACTGGCTCCTGTCCCAGAGGCTGATGGCCAGACAGCCAAACCACACTGCAGCCTGTAAGTCAGAGGGGATTTAGAGGCAGAGAAAGGCTTATTTGGTGTATCCTGAAGTTCCTTCCATAGCCAGGGACCCTGCGAGGGGTTAATTGGCAGTAGCAGAGGAAGTCCATTTGGTACTTGACTCCCCAATATGACTTCATTGCCATTTATAGACCACTCAGCACTTCAGCCACTGGTTTTATTCCCTTTTCTCCCTTAGGTTTTTTTTTCCCTCCTTATTCTAGGAAGGTTTTGGTTTTCCTGACACCCTTTTTATTACCCACCACCTTCTACCCTTTCACTGAATTATGTTTATTTAAAACCCAACCACCACATGACTCTAAGGGTTCCTGCTTAACATAATGAAATTGTTCAAGATATTTACTCAACAAAAAATAGATAGTGAGCTCACATTGCTGTTGTATGTTACAGCTAACTACTGAGTTTACTGCACTTAGCCCCAAGGCTCCAGTCCTATGGCTCAGGGACCCATCAGGTGGATATGGGTCAGGATCAGGTGGACAGGGGCAGGATCTGTGCTGAAATAATTCTCCAAAAGCCAGGTGAGCTCCTCTACACCAAGCACCATCAGTTCCCCAGCTGAAGAACAGGCTGAAAGCAAAGTATCAGGTGGAGGATGAGCCTTTTCTCTTACTAAGGGATTTCAGGTAATTAAATCTCCATAAAAGATGCCCTGAAGTGACTGTGTGACAAGGGGACATCTACACTGAGCATCTCTCTGTAGGACAGCTTGCTCCTCCTGTTATCCTCTTTAAGAGGCAGGAAAATTTTTTGGCCCTTTTACAAAGCCAAGCCAAAAGAAAAAGAAAACCTAAGAAGTTAACTAGGGACACCAGCAGCCTACCAGCAGATCCACTATTTCTTGCAACATATCATTTTCTTGTCTGATTTGTCAGAGAGTTTTCTCTTTAATGCAGAAACATAAAATTTAACAGTCTGGCTTCTCCCTTCCTCCCCCAAAGGAGAAGAGGCTCCTGGCAGCCTCTGAGAGAGAAATGTCCAGTGGCCCTGACCTTGGTGGGCATCACTCTGCTTTCCTCCACAAGAAATTCTTTAAAACACCAGGAACCATCAGCCTCATCCACTTAAAGATGATGGAAGGAAAAAAAACCAAAAAACAAAACAAAACAAAACAAAAAATGGAAAAAAAAAATAAAAGGTCAAGGAATCATAGAATCATCATGGTTGGGAAGGAATTTCAAGATCATTGAGTGCAAGCATCAGTGCTACACCACTGTAAGCACTCAGTCATCTCCTGGATGTGGGCCTGGAGGTTTCCCCAAAGGTTAGCAAGAGCCAGAACAGGACTCAAGGAATCCCTCAAAACATGGCATGGCTTCTCATTCTCACTTTAAAGTGGACACCAAAACCTAAAACCTTTGTATGTCTTAGCCAACAGAAAGCCAACAGCACCATTCACAGAGCAGGATCAAGCACAAGGCTACAGCTGGAAAGCTTGCATTGAAGAAGTTCAGTGAAGGAAATGGATGTAAAGAGTTTTGCTGTGCTCAGGTTTTCTCATCTAAAGAGACACAGCAAATATTTAAGGAATTCTTTTTCCTTGCCTAACTTTTCTTTGGAGGACAGAGCAGAGAGTATCCCAGGAACTGGAGCCAGGGAAGGCTATGTTATCAAGGAGGACAGCAGCAATGCAGCAGGAGGGATATTTTAAAATCCCAGTCCTTTAGGATGAGGATTATCCACTCTCAGTTAAAACACACTCCCAACATTGTCCCAACAACACAGGATCAGATGCCAGGGAATCTGCAGACAGATTATGTGCGTTTGATGGATGCTGTTGCCATGGCTATTAGCAGTCTTGATAGATTCCAATCCCAAATTTTTCCTCAAGGCTGAAGAGAGATTTTATAATTTTGCTATAAATATGCATTTTTTCACACATAAACACCGCCCTCTGCTGCGTGCAGAGATGGATGCTGCTGAGCAGATTTATGAGCGTTGCCCCTGGCAACGCAGTTGTTGAAAGTGATAAAAATTCTTACAGCTCTCTTTGGTTTAGAAAATGCCAGTGCATCAAAATGCAAATGAGTCAGCTTCCTGCAAAGGTCATTTGAGGTAAGGGATATGTTGAATTTCTGTATCTCTGGAAAGAAAATGTTGAAAACTGAACTACAGCACATTTCCATACTTGGGGCATATGTTGTGCTGTCTCCTCACTGGTGTCTAGGAGCACAAGAAGAAGGCTGCTGCCCACTCCTATAACACTTGCAGCTCATTTTATTTAAGAAAGAGCTCAAATTCACACTAAAGCAGGATTTTTTATTCCTCTGTAATGCACCACCTTCTTGCATAGTGAATCCCACCCTGCACATTCACTCTTTTCTCTGGAGGTCCACGCCGCTGTTTCTGCTCAGGGCAAGACTTCTTAAAAGAAAACAAAATTGCTCCAACCTGGCAGAGGAGAAACAAAGCTGATCTTATTACTTTTATTTGCATTTACATCTTGACACTCCCTCCTTCAGGCCAGGGCTGCTCAGTCTTGGCCAGAGCAGTTCACGAGCAGCTGCAAAACTTCAGCTTGCCTACAGCAAAAATCCTTATTTCATCTCTGCAGGCTGGGGCTCCCAACAACAAATATGCCAGGCTGAACCAAAAGGAAGCTTTTTTTTGTTGGGAACAGCCCTTCCAAAAGGTGATTAATGAAAGAGCAGCAGTAGCTGACAGCTTGCAGCTCTCCAGGTAGAGCTGGGGTCCCTTGGGTGGCCAGGCTGGCTCAGCCCAAAGCCCTGTAGACTTGTGAAGTCATCCAAGTGGTCTTTTACATTTTCTTGAGAGAAGTTATTGTTTTCTATTGGTCTGGTTGTCCTCAAAACAGATTTAGAGGGAAGCACCTGAGCCGTGCTAACATTAGGAACTGGGTGTTTTACAACCTTCACAGATGAGAAAAAGCAAGACTGGCTCCACCGAGAGCAGGAGCAGGCACTGAGGTTTCCCTCCAGCAGCTCAACTGATTGGGCAAAATGTCCAAAAGATCCTTGAAGTGCTGCTGCTGTGTCCTCCCTCAGGAGCCCCAAATGGTGCTGGAGAAAACCAGAGCCCTTGCCCAGGGTGGGGAATTGGTGCTGACCTCAGCAGCAGCAGAGCCTCTGCCAAGTTGTGGCTGCAAAAACCAAAACTATAGCCTTGCTCAGATTCAATAAATATACAGCAAACCCAAGATCTACCTCCTAAAAAACTACCTTAGGAGCTTTCATTTCCATGTTACCAGCACAGAGCAGATCCAGTGAGTAAAAGTCACTGAAGCACCAGAATTTGCTGTGCAGTGCCAGCAGGTCTGAGGCCCTCGTGATGGCTCCAGGATGGAAGCTGTTTCATTTGCACTCAACATGCAGCAATCCCACCAGAGAAAAGTGGCTTGGAGATAAAAAAAAAAAAAAAAACAGTAATTTTCTTTGCTATTTCCTGGGAAGGACTGGAGTTCTTCACTGAGAGCTCAAAATCACTGCCACTCATGATAGTGCCTTCATTACTTGAGGATCTGGGATTATTCGTCTCACACTGAAATCAGAAAATAAGGACTCAAGTGGTTCCTCTGAGATTACCAGCTTGAAAAACACCGAAATTGCCATTAAAGTTAACAGATTATTTTGTAACAGGACAGTTCTAATTTCAGTTTATACTGTAACAGGAAAATAAGAAGCCCAACACTTGAGCAATGCTCATTCTTCAGCATTTCTTCCTCAGCGGTGGAGAGCGACCTGCAGGGAAATACATTTGTATTTGAAGTAGTACAAGAAAGGGAGGGGAAATTTTTTTTTTTTTGCAAAGATAAACTTCACAACGTGAATTAGGATATCAGTTTAATCTTCCCAACACCCTGTGGGGAGCCAGAGGCTCTTAGGCAGGCACTGAAACCCCTCCAGGGATGATGGGGACTCCAGCCCTGCCCTGGGCAGCCTGGGCCAGGCCCTGACAACCCTTGCCAGGGAGAAATTCTTCCCCAGCTCCAACCTAAAACTCCCCTGGCACAACTTCTCATCATAATATTGACATCAACTGCATGGTCCAGCTCCTCTGTCATGAAACCATATGTCATGTCCTTACATTCATCCTGGGAGATGAATCTGGTATCTGTGGTATCCACAGGACAAGGTGAAGCAGGTTTCCTCAAGGACCCTCTTTGGCTCAGCTGCTGCAAAAGGGAAAGGATCTGCAGGGATGGGCCAGCGAGGCAAGAGTTTGACCAAAGAGGAGGCTAAAGAATACTCTAATTAACTTGGAAAATTCCCTTCAACTTCCTACATCTCGTATCTCATGCCAGGCTAAGCATGGAAGAGAAATCAAATGAAACAGCAGCAGTCCTAGCATGCTGAGGATTCACAAGTCTGAGTGACCTTGCAGCAGGAACAAACCTTCACTTCTGGGTGCTATGGGGACATCCTAAGCCATGTGTGTTTAGTTTTTAGAGATTACATCTTTCATAATCATTAAAGGGTGCCTGTTCCTACCTGGTGATGACTGTTGAGCTTAAGTCTTTATTTAAGGTGACCAAATTCCAGTGTCTGGTCTGTCCCAATCTTAGCTGGGAGTCCATCTCCTGGGCTCCACTTCTCAGATTAACAGGGTGAGCACATGCTATGGCACAAATCCCAGGAAAAGAAAGCTCTCCTACAGCCTTTTCCTGCCCACTTCTGCAACTCCCTCCCAGAGATCCCTTTCCAACATAAACACTGGAGCCAAAGAGGATGGCAAGCAAGGAGGGCAAACAGCAGCTCAGCTGGGAGCACAGGCAGAGACACAGAGATCAACACTCCAGGATGGGTTCATCTGATTTAATCAGTCAGAATCCCAGCCCCAAACAGGAGAAGAAACCCTGTGCTCACACCCCACCAAAATGCTTTCTGATCACAGAAGAGGTAGACACAGAACACTGAGCTGCCAAAGATCAGGTTTTAACACTTCCATCCCAGTGCCACTGGAACAGGAGTTTAGAAGAGCAGTAGGCAATGCAAAAAAAAGTGTTACTGAAACATGAAGGTCACGGGGTTACGACAGTCACAACTGAAAAAAATGAAGTTAAAAACTTGATTAAAGTGTTTCAGACACAAATTACTCCCCCTTTTTGCATGCAATGTTTGCACTTGTAGTGATACCCAGGTTTGGTTATTTGGTCAGACTACTACAATATATAAAAATAATGTAAAAAATTTAAAAGACAACAGACAACAATTGGTAGAACACAACAGATTATAAGAAGTTAAAGTATTTAACACTCCATCTACTTTCAAGTAGTCTTTAGTGTGGGCAACAGGAAACCCATGGGTCATCAGTTTAATTTTTGTTTATACTGATTAGAAATATCCCTCTTTTTTTTTTTTTTTTTTTTTTTTTTTTTTGCGTATAGAGAAGCTGACTTTACTAAAGTTGAAATTTGAATCAACTTGTTGAAAAGAGTCAAGTGAAAGTTTTGTTCCTGTTGGCCCTGGCTCATGAAAAGTATCTTCACCACAGTCTAAATATATGGTTTTCATTTTTTTCCCTTATTTTGCGGAAGAGAAGGGTTTTACTTGACAAAACAAACATCATTTGAAAACTGTCTCTGCCGCACCTCCTCCTGCCCTGCAGCTGACTTGTTTCTTAAGGCATTGCTAGGGGAGAAACACCATTTGGTAAAGAAAACAAACAAACAACAACAAAGTTTGACTGGCAGAAAACATTCCCCTCAGCACCCAAAACTCAACAGCAGCAAAAATTACCACCACACCCCAGCCCAGCAGCAGGGAAACCAACTTTCCAGCAGCAACCCTGGGAGATGGGACCAGGAGCAGGTGCCCTCTGCCCCCCTCCCTCTGCCCTGGATGTGCCCGAGCAGAGCACCCTTGGAGCTGCTTCCCGAGGTACCTCAGCCCCCCGAGAGATGGATCTGAGAGGCCTTGAAGGGAGGGGGAACAATGAGAACTTTGTCTGCTTGGTGAAATGGTGTGAAATGCCCTGGGACCCTTCCCTCTCACAGGAAAATGCCAACGCCTGGAGCAGGGAGAGAGCTGAGGACGGGCAGGGGGAGAGCAATGCTGTGCCACGGGTGGGAGAGCACCTAAAGCTTGGGCTTGAGACCCCAGGACCTTCTTCATCACAACCTTGAGTCTTCTGGGACATCCAGCAGCTCCACTGCAACCCCCAGGACTTGGAGGAGTCCCTGGGGCAGAAGGTCACCCCAGGAGCCTCCTCAGCCTCAGCATCAGGGTGACAGTCGTGTTTGCAAAAGCTTCATGGCACTGTTTGGCCTTTGAGGCTCAGGGTTAGGGGAAGGGGCTGGGGCAGGAACATAACAGCAAAGTCCTCCTCATCCATCCAACAAAATCCTCCTCACCTATCCAGCAAAGTCCTCCTCATCCATCCAGCAAAGTCCTCCTCATCCATCCAGCAAAGTCCTCCTCATCCATCCAACAAAATCCTCCTCATCCATCCAACAAAGTCCTCCTCATCCATCCAGCAAAGTCCTCCTCATCCATCCAACAAAGTCCTCCTCATCCATCCAGCAAAGTCCTCCTCATCCATCCAACAAAGTCCTCCTCATCCATCCAACAAAATCCTCCTCACCCATCCAGCAGCAGTTGGGAAGCCACAGGGGATGGGCAGCAGCACCTCCCTGTGCCTCAGTCCCTTTTCCACGGAGCAGCCAGGAACCCAAGCTGTTTTTCCTCCTCGGGGACCAGGTCTGGGAAGAAAAGTCTCTGTAGGGTGTCAATGTCTGGGTGAGAACACCCCCTGTGGGTGAGGACACAACCCAAACCACCCAGCATTCCCAGGAAGGGCCCTGCAGCCAGGAGCACCTGGACAGTCCCCAGCACCCCACGCTCCTCACCTGGAGCTCTGGGTGACACAAAAAGGGCCCCACGGCCACCCAGGGCAGGGGGAGGTGGAGCTGCTGCCCCCCCCAGACCAAGCATGGGGCTGTAGGTCCTGATCTGCTCAGGGATGGGGTTGGGTTTAATCTTGGGCAAAGCCATGGGAATAATTCATCCCACAAACCACAGGGGACCACGTAAGAGAACCAGAGCACTGAGATTTCTCCCCTTTTTTATATGATTTTTTTTTTTTAACTTAGCCACAAGTGCATCTTCTCCCAGATCTGCCACTTTTCCTCAGGGTGTTCCAGTGACCAGTACTCCCCCAGGCACTGTTATCTGAATACAAATCAGGTGAAAAAAAAAAACAAAACAGTAAGCATGGACACATGGCACTAATCTATTTTTCTTCCTGATGGAAATTTGCAATATTTCTGGAAAAATGTCTCTAAAGCAAAGTAACTTTTTAGTACAATTTACCTTTTCAGAATAATGATTCCAATGCACTCTTCCTTACTGTGGTTAAATCCTGATTGTGTTTTACCCTCTGGTACACACACAGATTATCTTTTCACTTAACATTAATCTTTAACAGGAATTTATATAGAAACAATCTCAATGTATTTAAATGTTTTGTCTGGTAAAGGCGTAAAAATTATTCTCTTCACAAGTCTCTCTTCTTTAACATGTAGCTTTTCAGAGAGAATAACCAGCCCAGCTGGGGGAACACAGAGATGTAGCATATTTTGGCTGGAATTTTATCTTCAGCTCCCTATTTAAATTGGCACAAAAACACCTTGAATTTTGAACAAGCTTTTAGAAAAGAAACCCAACAATCCTTATAGCTGCCTGAGCTGTGAGCACAGTGAGAGTTCCAAATTCTTGTGGTCTGAAACCCATTCAAAGATGAAATTATCCCACATTGTTTGATGATGTTAGGCTGCCCTAGGAATCTGTGGTGCTGCTACAAGGGAGACAGTAACTCCTCCTGAGCAGAGCAGCAGAATGTTCCCTGTTGATTTTCAAGGGATGGTTGCAGCAATAAGTCAGTGACCTTCAAACAGCTGTGAAAATGTAAAATACACTGAAGATGCTTTCACAGCAAATACCCTTGGGTTAAGGGGCTGGGCAGCTGTGTTAGGACATCACTTCTAGCAACTGCTCAAAGAAACTGCTGCTGCAAAAATCTTTCATTAATAATGATGAAAAACAAAGAATGGCTTGATAGAGAGACACTGGGAGAGCAGCAGGGATGGGAGTCACCAGGGCAGGGTTGCCTCATCCTTCTGCTTGACACAGGGGCTGAAATATGATTGTGTTGTGTGCTGCAATGGGATTTCATGAGGCTGTGGCTGTTTTCTTTGGGGAAACACAGGTCTGGTGTGCTCCTCCAAGGAATGTGCCAGGGTGTTCAGAAATCACCTTTTGCTGTGTTTATGGGACCCATGTGACATTGCAAAGGTTTCTTGAAGTTTTGTCAGGGCTAGCAGCTATTCCACAGCAAACAGGGCAAATAATCAAAAGCATTTAGTGAATGCAAATCTTTACCTGCTGCAACATAACCTGAAATACTAATGAACCCTTCAGCAAGATGTTCTCCCTGCCCTGGCAGATGTTGAGCAAACCATGGTGATGTTGTGCAACTTGGGGCTGCACCCAAAGGATGTGCCCAGCAGTCCCCAGAACATTCCTGCTCTCCTGGCCACACATCCACCAGAGCAGGAGCTCTGCAAGGGCTTTGACCTGGGCTGGCCCAATGGATTTGGTGGTTGGGTGGAGTGAGGATAACCCTGTGGGAAGAGGGTATGTGGGGAGCACAAGTTTTTCTCTCCTGAGAGCACCAAACTCTGGTTACAAGATTAAATCCAGTGAGATCCTTCAGGATAAGAGCTGTGGATGCAAGGAAACTTGGCAAATTCAAAGCTGGTGTGAAGGGGCTCCAAGAAAGCTGGGGAAGGACTATTCATAAGGGCATGTAACCACAGGACAAGGGGTGATGGCTTTAAACTGGCAGAGGGAGACTGAGGTTGGACATTTGGAAGAAATTCTTTGGTGTGAGGGTGCTGAGCCCCAGGTTGCCCCCAGAAGCTGTGGCTGCCCCATCCCTGGCAGTGTCCAAGGTTGGATGGGGCTTGGAGCAGCCTGGGCTGGGGGAGGTGTCCCTGACCATGGCAGGGGTGGCACTGGGGGGGCTTTAAGGTCCCTTCCACCCAAACCAGTCTGATTCTGTGATTCTATGATCTGAATGTTCAACAGCCACTGGCCAGGTAGGTGCAGTGATTTTTCTCCTGTCTTTTCTCACATCTACTGGAACACCTCCCCATCACTTCACTGGGCCTGCAGACCACAGCAGTGGTTTCATCATGCACAGCTTTTTGATCCATGTGCTGTGTCCCTGCAGGGATGCTTGCCCAAGATACGTGGCATGGGAAGAACCACGGGAGCTGCTGCAACAGGGTCTGTGGGGGCAGGAGCAAGCAGATGAGCCAAATCCAGATCCCTTTCTTCTCTTGCACATTTCTTGGCCCTGCCTGACTCTTCCCCAGGGATCCTCCTTTTTTTTTCTCACATCACAAGTGAGGAAATTCACGGCAGGTCCCTTGCAGCAGCTCCTGAAGACTCCAGGGCAGAGCAGCTCTTGCAGCTGATGCCTGAGAAACATCCTGGTGGCTTCTCATCTCTGCTCACAGGGATTTGCCCACACAGAAAGGTTAGGTGGGAAACTGGTTTTTAGGAAACACAATGAAATGCACTGCATAATGTTCCACTACCTGGAGGGAACCTCCAGGAGGGCTGGAGAGGGACTTTTCATCAGAGTGTGCAGTGATAGGACAAGGGGAAATGGTTTTATACTGAAGGAGAAGAGGTTCAGACTGGATCTCAGGAAGAAGTTGTTCAGCAGGAGGGTGCTGAGCCTCTGGAACAGATTGCCCAGAGAAGCTGTGGCTGCCCCCTCCCTGGAGGTGTTCAAGGCCAGGTTGGATGAGGCTTGGAGCAACCTGGGCTGGATGAGAGGTGTCCCTGGCCATGGCAGGGGGGTTGGAGGAGATGAGCTCTGAGGACCCTTCCTATTAAAGCCATTCTGTGATTCTGTGTTCAGTTTGAGGATGTATAGATTTGATCAGACAATCTATCAGACAATATTTCTGAAATATTAGTACAGGCCTCATTCTCCACCTGCTTCAGGCCCCACAGCATCCATCCAAACATGACTCTACTCATCCTGAAACTGCAAAGGGTCATGGCTCTGCACCAACCTTCACCTTCCTTCTCTCTTATGGGATGAAGGTTCATCTTTGCAGCTGAATGTGTCCTCACGACTCACTCATGGCCTCCAAATCTCATAAACTGTCTACCACACAGCCAACCTCAGGGTCTTTATTCCCTCTGGGAGATAGAAGAGATGACACAGGTGCCGGGGATCCAGGATGGAGCATCCCCAGGATGGCTCATGTGGGGCTGTGTCTGGACCACATGGGCAGCTCTGTCCCTGTGAAGTCCTCCCCATGGAGGTGCCAGAAGCTGCAACACTCCCCAGGCCCAGAAGCTCCTGTGTCCCATGGCTGCCTGCAGTTAGCTCTGCACTTTTTCCAGCTGGGAGATGGCCACACATAACCCACACCTTAAGAAAGGTCAATATTGTTACACTGAACTCTTGCAAGTCATTGCTGTTGGACAATCACTGGGTGGAGGGGAAGTCAGTGGAACCAGTATTTCACCTGCAATCTTCTCCCTTGCCTTTTTACACTCCAGCAGTCATTTGCTGTTGTTAATTACATGCTGGAGCATGTGGGCAGAGTTGCTGGAATGGAGGGCAACATCATATCCCAAGGGAAATGCCATGTTTATGCTGGCATCACTGAATGGAAGCCTTTTCCAACTGTGCAGAATGAACATAGGTTGGTTTTCTTTTATGTACAAGACACCTTTCCCCACTCCCCTGGAATCAGCAGGGATGAGCCAGCCCAACACAACCATCAACTTGAGCATCTTCTATCTCATCCTTGCCCTGCTGAGAGCTCACCTACCCTCTGCTCCACCTCATTTTTGGGGACTGGCTCTAATCCTCCTCCTGCTGCTGAAACCAGCAATAATCTCCCCTCAGTCACTGCTGACCTGAGGATGGAATGAAGAGAGGAACTGAGCAATGTTTCTGCCAGTGCCCTGGCTGGGGTTTGGGAGTTCTCATCACCCCACACCTGCTATGGGGTCTCGGAGTGTCCTATACAGTGAGGATGTGCCCAGCCTCCTCCCTGCTGGATCTCTCTAAGATGTACTCAAGATCTCTCTAAGTCCCATTTGTTTTGCCTCATCCCAGCTAGTGCATTATCACAGAATCCCAGACTGGTTTGGGTTGGAAGGGACCTTAAAGCCTGTCCAGTGCCATGGTCAGGGACACCTCCCACCAGCCCAGGCTGCTCCAAGCCCCATCCAACCTGGCCTTTCTTTCATATGAATATTTTTGCTGGTTTTGTATCATGTATAGTATGCAATTTAGTTTGATATTTTAGGCTGAAGTGTTGCATGAGAGCAAGCATAGAACCTGGTAACAGTTGTACTCCTGTATAGTAATCCTGCTGCACAAATATACAGCCACAGAGGGTATTAAATGTATCTTTTGTTATGCATCTACCTTTTGGGAAAAACAGACAGAGCCAAAAATGTTGTGGCATTATTTTATGATGTGAGGTTTTGCATTAATTTCACTTGCACATGTATGAACAACACAAGGAGCTTTGCTCTTAAAACAGCACCATCAAACCCAGGGTGCCTGAATTATCTATTTAACAAATACTTTAACCTACAGCAGAGCATATATGATTGGAAATTATGTCAACAGAGTCATTCATCTGTTTGCTTCTATTCTATGGTAGTAACAAGAAGTCAGAGACAGCTCAAAAAAAAGAAACCTCTTTCTGATCTCAGGGAAGCTCTGCTTGCCTCCGTGTGAAAGATTTGCTAAAAAACTGATTTTATGCAATTTCACTCTGCCAGCTTTTGAGCCCCATGAACCCCCAACCTCACTTCCCTACACTCAACCCTTAAAAGTGATACCAGTGACCATGCAGGCTGAAGTGGCACCTTAAACTTCAAGGACACCCACAGACTGGAAAAATCAGATTGGTGATGGAAAGCATTCAGGGTCAATTAGGAGGCCAGCTCCAAACACTGCTGCAGTGTCACCGAGGGTGCAAAGCAAAGTTTTGCTGCTGAATTCGGGTGTCACAGCCCAGCACTGCTGCACCAGGATGAAAAGATCCTTAATGTCTCTGCTAATGGGTTTCAGGATGATGAGTGGCTCGCACTTGCTCTTCAAGCAGGAAGACATCTATAATTGTGAGACTTATTCATTTTGTTTAAAGTGCTAAGGCTGACATCCTGGAGCTGTGGTCTCTTAAAAGCTCTTACTTAATTGTTTTAAAGCAGCCTTAAGAGCACTTTAAGACGTCTCTATTTTAAAAAAAATAGCCCTGTAGCATCTTAAATCTTCTAGAAGAATTTCCATTCATTTGGGTATTTACCAGAGACCAGGTTATTTTACCCCCTGGATGAAAACACACATACAGTTGAGAGACTGCTCCCTACAGTACCCAGCAGAAGTAAATCAGACATTTGAATTTAAACATATAAATCAGCTCCTTTGTTTCTGTGATTCCATACAGTGAAGAGAATGAGGTGTTTGTTGTTAAGCAAAGAAGCAGCAGGGCTATAACTTAGATATTAAATAAGTTACATGATATTTATTTAATTTCTCTTTGCTTTTGAAAACTGCCATATTTTTTCAGGTTCTGGAAGCCAAAGTGGAGCCTCCTCTGGCTTTGGTTGACTTAAATTTACCATTTCCTACATTTCCATCCTGACAAATCTACCTCAATATCTCCAGAGGCAACTTTTGAGGCACCAAGAACCTTGGGGCCACCACTGTGGGGACAGAAGGAGGACAGTTCCCTACCTTGGTCTCTGTCTTCCTGCTGCTCATCATGAAGGTTCTTCCCAAATCTCAGCCTTCACATCCATGATCTTTATTCTGCTCAGAAAATGTGGCACCTGCTTGGAAGGGGACAGAAGAGAGCTTCACATGATGCCCACCTCCCCTGGCAGTTCCCTGGATCATTGACCTCTTAGCACTTCTCTGCCTGAAAAAATTAACATCCCACCAACAGGAAAAAAAAAATGGATAAAGCCTCTAACAGAGGAGGTCAGGGCACTTTACCCAAACCTGCAAATCTTTCTTATGTTTGAACAGGGCTGTTTTGTCCATCCAAGGTGTCTGCTGGATGCATATTGTTTGCTGTTGCTCTTGGGGATCCCCTGCAGCTTCATGGGAGCTTTGTGTAGTCCAAGTCGTGTGCCATTCCTTGCTTACCCACCAGCCCATATCAGGAAGAACAGGGATACAAAGCCAAAACAATTTGCAAATAAGCTTCCATGACCTTAAAAAACTAAGGGCAGGATCCAAGCCCCAAATCTTTGGAAGGTGGTTGCTCAAACAAGGATCAAAGGGGACTCTTTCTGTTAGGAGAGAGGCAGAGAAAATGATTTGTAGAAGCTGCACATTTGCAAAGAGAGCTCTAAAAACGTTACTGAAAAATATCTTCATTCCCCAAAGCCTCACTATTATTTTAAAGTGTAAATAAAAAGAGCCATATTTTCTTACACTGGAGGGCTCTAAAACTTTAGTTGGGAAGAGTGAAATCCTATTCTGCAACTCTCAAATTGTGATTCATGGGTGTCTTTCCAACCTCAAAGAAATTCTGTGACATAAAATGTGAAACTAAGTGTTTGCTTTGCATTTGAAAGGTTTCATTAAGACCAAAACCAACCTTCTTCAGCCCTATAACATGTCAAACCTAATAGAAACTCTTCCCCCACAGGATGCCTTTGGAGGACACAGAGACATCAAAAGCATCCTGCTGATTTGCAAGACCAACTTACTTCTTTCTCCCAGAAACATCATTCCAAGGCTCTGGATCAGCAGATGATTTCAACATGTTCTTACAGCCATCCATCTGCAGCAAAAACTCCTAAACATCTGCTACTGTCCCACTGAAGCTGACAGCATTTAAACCTTCTCATAAAATTGAGCACTTGGTGGTTTGGCTGAGATGAGCTGCAGGATCAGTGTCCCCATCCTCCATCCTTAATGAAGAGCTCTTCTTGGTTTTAATAGGTACTGCACAAGGCTCTGGCATGCTCTGCTTGATTTTGATTTCGGGGTCATTTTGTTATTTAATAGCACTGTGATCTCTTATGCCCCTCTGCAGCACTGCTCTTCCTACAGATGCAATCCATTATACTCCATAAAAACCCTTACTTGTGCCCAGCCTTCTGCTGTTTATTAGGGACAGAGCTGGTGGCATCCTCATGGATAAAGTTGCTCAGAGTAAAGCTCTGCCTGTTATAACTTTACCAAAATGTAGCTGTTCTCCCTGAAATTTCAAAGGAGATTTCTATTAGGAGGTGGGATTCCATTTGTTTTTATTAAAAAACAGCTGATCACACAGAGAAATGGTTAACAGGAGGGTGAGGAGGAAAAAGTGAGCAGTGACCAGCAAATGCTACACCTGATAGTGCCTCTGCATGATGGGGGATCTGTAGGATGGCACATTTAGTGAAGTCTGTGCTTCATTGGCACAACAACCATGTCTGAAAAGCAAAATTGGGATTATTTTTTTTTTTAATTTAGTTTTGAGCCTTGCTCAACACCACTAAAAAAACTTTGATACAGACAAGAGGGCTGAGTGGCAGATTTGGTTAGGATAACAGAGCAAACATTTTCCTTGTCTTCAGCAGTGAGGCTTTTGCAACATTTCTCTATTTGGAAATGCTTCACTTCTTCTTTTCTGGCTGGCTTTCCTGCAGCAGCTCCTGGTTGGAGTTCCTCTTTGTCAATTGTCCCATTTTTGGCTGCAAGAGCTCCAAGTTTTCAAGCTGAAGATGGGAAAGTTGCACTTTTGTGGTTTGGGGTGTATGAATGTGGAAAGCAGGGGATTTTCACCCTGACTCCCGCAGCGTTCCAGCACATCTGCCTCATCCCAGCAGAGTTTGTGTCAGATCTGAGCCACCAAATACTAGGACACCTCCTCTTTCTCCTTTTATTTTTATTTTTCTGGCTGGTTCTGCTGCCCACGAGATCTTGCAGAATAACAGTTGAAGACAGCAGTGCCTGAGAGCAAAACCAAGGTAATTATGCAGTTGGTCAGTAACTTGTAAACTTTACGATCTGGCACTTTTATGACGTATTTAGAACCCAAGAAAAATGCCTAACTAGAAAGAAAAACCCAGCAATTCTGCAAGGGGCAATTGTGGGTACCAGCAAAATAAGAGATTTCCGAGAAATGCCTTTTCCCTCTTCTTGTTATCCACTATAGAGAATTACATTTCTGGAGTTAGATGTCTTATCTTCTTACCTGTTCTATTGAAAGAAAAGATCATTTTTTGACAACAGGCTGGAAAACAGAAGCTGATGAAGCTTGGTCCAACAAATCCACTTGCCATTCAACACCTTGCTCTGACCTGTAGTCTTCAGGAGCTGCTGGGAGGTGAATTCCTCCTTTCCCAGATGCCCAGGGCATAATCACCCCATTATCTTTGATGCCAACAACCTGATATTTGAAATACCTGAAAGTGAATGAGGCAGGGGATGGGTGAAGTTATTTTCTAGCAGCTGTGGAGGCTGTATTCCCAACCCAAGTAAGGGCTAAGGATGGGCTTGGTGACCACAACCATCACCTCGCACTAATCACTAATGGCTCCCACCACAGCAATGGGATCTTCAAAGTGAGTAAAAAAAAAGAAGGGTCAAGTCTGAAGGGGCACAGCCTGGACCACTTTTCTCTGAAGGACTAAACCTGCTCTGTTTAACCCCCTGCACAAACAGTGATGGTATTTTAAGGCTGGCAGATCTGTGTCTTAAGCCACAGACTTGGGCAGAGCTTCTGCTGCCAGTGTGGTTCATTGCACCACAACCTGTGGCACATCCCATGGTGCTGGGAACTTCCATGCCTGGGATTTTGCTGTAAGCCAAGTGGTTGGGACTTCAGTTGATGGTGGTGAAGGTTCTGGTTCTAATATCCACTGATGAGTTTTGGGTTTTTTTTGTGTGTGTGTGTGGCAATATCCACTGATGAAATGAGACCCTTGTGTCCTGGTACATGGGTTCTGGGATTTATTGTGCCAACACCTTTGGGCTCCAGTTTTGTCTGGAAGGAGCCCACAAGCACAGTGTTGGCATGCCCACTGTCACAGTGACGGTGGCCACTCTTCAAACCACAAACTGAAGTTTTCCAGAGTGGGACCCAGCACTGCCTGGTGCCATGTTCTACCTTCTCTGTTGAAGCCAGAGGGGAGCCAGGATGCTTTGAATTGCTCAAGAAGCTTTCAGCATCTCACAGGGCTCATATTGAAGACCAATGCTCTGTGGCTGCAGCCCTCAGAGCTGATGCTGTCAGGATGATGGACCATCTACATCTTCCCATCTGCTGATGCTTCCTGCTGCAGGAGCCATAGCCCAGTCTGGGCTTGCTTCAAGGTTTTCAGATGCTTTTTTGCATTACCAGGGTAATAAAGCCCTTCTCTGTGCTTTAACTCTCTGCTCTTGAGCTTTGTCAGGTGCATGCTGAGTTGGTTCAGCCTTGATTTGGTGCATAGAGGACACCAAAAGCCTTGATGGTATAATCCTCCAGGATGAGCACCCAGAGCAGTTAATGGGGAAAGAGCTGCCCTGAGAGAGGGGGGAGATGAAGAGCCCAGACAGAGAATGGAAAGGAGGTTACCTGGCAACATCCCTCTCCAATTAAAGCAAATTTATTGTCAAGTTTTCCCCTGACTGCTGCTCTGCTATGAATTGTTAATGCAGTGGTGAGCTCCAGGGGAAGGGGTGTGGGAAATGGCTGAGATGAGGAGAGGAGCTGGGTCTGGAAAAGCAGTTTCTGTCCATGAGTTCAGGAGTGTTGGTTGCTGGTCCTGCTCTGCAGGCACTGGCAGGAGATTTCTGCTCTTAGAACAAGAGGGCAAAAGGATGGCAAAGCAAAAGAAACTGTGTAGGGTCAATGGGTCTCTAGATTGTGCTGATGCACACATGTGAAAGGCTGGCAGGAAAGGAGGAACCCTGGGAATCTGAATTTGCCAAACAGTGTTGAGGAATTGTGTGCTGTTTTCTCTATAAATAGAATTAATTCTCTCCTTCATATTGAAATAGGAAAATGCTGTATATATGGATAATCACTGCATGGTTTTCTGTGCACAGTCTGATCATATCAATTCCCTCAACATTTTTTAAGAAAACCCTTGAATGAGTACATGGAGTCAGACAGTTTGAACTATCAGGAGAAGGACAGAACTGAATCAAGAAGGAGGAAGGAACAAAACATACAAACAAACAAAAAACAAACAAAAAACAAAAAACACCAAAAAAAAAGAGGGTAAACATTTGAGTCGGAGAAGAGATAAGCAATTGGCCCATTATTTGCCAATGAGATAGTATTTCTCCTCTGGACTGGCCTCTTGCCTCCTTTTCCAGAGGACTCACAGGGGTTTGGGAAGGGAAAATCACCTTCTTTGGGCAGCCCTGCAGAGCACAGCTCAGAGCTGCCTGCACCCCCAGCTGGGATTTCCAGGGAACCGAGGGGAGCTGCAGGATTCAGTATTCCCACAGCTCCAGAAGTCTCCCAGGCCACAGAGCTCAGACTTTTGCAGGCTCAAGCTTGACTGTTAAGGAAATGCCAACTGGAAGAGCTGCAGCAGGACAGCAATCTGAGCCTTGCATCACTGGGGCTCAGCTCCTCCAGAACTCTGGGATTTTCAGTAACCACCTCTGAGCCAAATCCTGCAGCCCCAGCTCAGGATCAGCTCCCACTCCAGCTTTAGGGGGAGCTTGTGCAAGGGTGAAGCTCCCAGTAAGAGGGGTTGAAGACAGTGTGAGCATTCAAACCCAGCAAGAGTGATGGGGCTGAGAAGAGGAGGCTCTTGTCAGCTTATTGTATTCTTCTTTTAGCCTGGGAGAAGAAATCCTGTATTTCCAAACCCACTCCTGCAAGAAAAAAAAAGAAAACCAAAATATTTTCAAATTCAGAAAGAAAGCAGCATTCATCAAGCCTCTTGCTACATATCAGAGGAAGCCCAGAGCTGCCCTGACAACATCTGGCCCCATGCCACTGGCTTGCAAACACTGCTGGCAAAGGCTGCAGAAGGGACTGGGACTTTGAATGCCTTTTTATTTAGGTGGATGCTCTGGGCTATGCTGTATATTAAGGTTCCATTTATAGATATTTTTACAAAGTGTTAATAAATTTACAAAGTGTTAATAAACATGGGTAATTATTTGTTAGTGTTTTTGATAGAATCCAACAGGGCCAAAGCTCCCTATAAATGATCTCTCATGCCGTGCTCAGATGAGCATATAAAATGTATCCAACAGACATGTGTGTAATGTGGTCAGAACATCTTTTAATCATTACCTCTTAATCACCCATTTAAAAAAAACAGGACAAATATAAAACCCTTCTGGAATCTGAGCAGCCTGGTGTTCAGTGGCTGTTGGCTTGAAAATTGAGGTGCTCAGGAGGTGGTAGGACCCCCAGCACAGCACATGGGGCTGCAGAAGCCCTAGGGAAGGGACTGGGATTTTGGCAGGAGGTGCCCAAGGAGGGAATTCAGATGTGGCTGCCTTATTTAGAGCACGTCCAGATCCAGGAGTGTCTTTTCCCTCTGTGTTGTCTCCCCCCCTGATCCCCTCAGCCCCTCAGCTCTGCACTGAGATCTCTGGACCCCCTCAGCCTCTCAGCTGCAAGAACAAATCCAGGAGTGACTGGAAGGGGAGTTTTCCATATAGGCAGTGTAAATGGGACCACACCACTTCCAAGAACACCTCCAAAGGACTTGTAACCCCACCCAGCCTCCTGTCACATCCCGGAGTGGGCATGAGCCATGGGGACCATGCTGGGCAGGGGCAGCTCCAGCAGGTTCCATGACACCTCTCACATTGTTCCAGCCCTAGGCTGAAAAAGCAGACAAAGAGAGCACAGCTACGTGTGTCACCCCCCAAGGGTGTCTCAGGACCTATGGGTGAAGGTGGCCCTGGGGGGGTGATATGTTGGGTGTTGCAGGACATCTACCAAACCAGTGGCCCCAACCCAGAAGATGTGAGACCACCACACCTCTGGGTGAGTCAAGGCTCTCTCCCAAATCACTGCCTGAGACACAAGACCTAATGATGCCTTTGTCAGATGTTGGGTTTACTGCATCTTCCATTTTGGTGTTTGCTGTGCACAGCTGAGGGCCTCTGCACTGAGAAGGGTCATACACAGGAAAGAGAAGCTGTAATCTTTTCCTGCAGAAAATCCACGTGGCTTTGCAAAAAGGTGATGGTGCAGAGTTTCTGCATAATGAACGGGTTCTCAGAAATTCTTCATCCCCAACAGGCATTTCACAGCTGGGAGCTAATTGTGTCTCAAGGGATGGATGTCAGAATCCTCTGCCCAGCAAGTGGCATCTCCCATGGATCCCACAACCAGGAGTCACACACCTCTGCCTGTGCAGCTGAAGGTACACAAGCAAACAAACTGATGGAGAGAGGATGAAAAAGATTTAGCAGGTACCCACTACTCCTTTTTCCTGAGACCAGTGCACTCTTACTCATGCTGAAATATTTTCTGCCATTTTATCCTGCCTCATTTCAAAACTGACACTGAGATCTCTTGTAAAAAGTTTCTGAGGCCCCTCTCTCACAAAATAAAATTAATTACTTAGGCAGGGCACCATGGCTCAGCAGATTTAGGAACAGGGTTTGGCAGGCTCACATTGCCAGCTCTGCATTGAGTGCATCAATTATACACACACCAGGTGAGGCTCTAGGAGATCAACTCCTTTCTTGATGCTAGAGTTCTTTATTTCTGTCTCTGGGAGCCCAGCAGAGCCCTAACTGTACCAACTGAGCTCCTCACCCCACCACCACTGCACCTCCCCAAAGAGCTGGGAAGAGCCTGAGAGGAGAGAAGCTGCAAAACTCCCATGAGAAAGATGAAAAGTCATCAGGGCTCTGGTGAGGAGGTTGGAGCCAGGGGGGGTCGGGCTCTGCTCCCAAGGAACAAGGGATGGGACAAGAGGAACTTTTGGCACAACTCAAGTTGTGCCAGGGGAGGTTTAGGTTGGAGCTGGGGAAGAATTTCTCCCTGGCAAGGGTTGTCAGGGCCTGGCCCAGGCTGCCCAGGGCAGGGCTGGAGTCCCCATCATCCCTGGAGGGGTTTCAGAGCCCTGGAGATGTGGTGCTGAGGGACATGGGGCAGGGGGGGCCTGGGCACTGCTGGGGGAAGGGTTGGACTGGGTGATCCTAAAGGTCTTTTCTAACCAAATGATTCGGTGATTCTATGGGTTATAGGATGGACATTTTGCAGCACAGATGAAAGGCTTCACAGCCTCTCCAGGGGTGTGCAATCTCTGCACCTCACATGTTTGTGAAAAACGATGAATTTTGTGCCATCAGCAACCCCATTACATGGTGAGAAATCACCTCCCTGGTCCCAGCCTCTCTCCAGGTGTCCTTGCAGATCACTCCCTGGCCATCCAGCCCCCTCCCTCCCCAGCACCCAGCATTTCCTCCATACTGGTGATGTCATGGCAGCTAATGGGCTTTAATTGTGCCTTTCCACTTAGTAACAAGAAGCTGAAAGCTCATTATCCACCAGCCTTGTGGCTACTGAGAACAGCTCTGGCTCCTCAGGAACTCTCTGACCAGCAGAGTTTTTTCCTCAGAGTACACAAAAATCACCCTGGGATGGGAGGGGTCCAGCCTGCAATGGGATGCAGGTGTGGGTGCTTGGGTGGGATGGATAGGAAGAAGAGGGAGATGGTTCCCCACATTAATTTCCCCACTGGTTTGTGCCCCTGGGGTTTGCTGGGTTAGACATGGGCTCTTTGTGCTTAGTGATGATAAATGCATTTCTTTTTGTGATTTTTCTTTTTCCCAGCTGCCTTCTGAGCCCGTGTAAACTTTCAGCACTCAGAGCATCCCAGTTGTGCTTGGATGTTTCCCAGCAGCTCCTCTCTCAGGCTGGGAGCTGGTCCCCTCCATTGTCATCAGCTGCCATTGCCTGAAGGAACCTCTGAGGAGGGAGAAGGTTGGGGGAAGAACTGCAGAGACACTGGAAAGAGGCAGTGCAGTGCTGAGTGTCTGGAGAAAATGAAAATGAATGGACTTTTTGTAAGGGTAGGTGGTGATAGGATGAGGAGAAATGGTTTTAAATTGGCAGAGGGGAAATAGAGGTTGGACATGAGGAAGTAATTCTTTGGTGTGAGGGTGCTGAGCCCCTGGCCCAGGTTGCCCCCAGAAGCTGTGGCTGCCCCATCCCTGGCAGTGTCCAAGGTCGGATGGGGCTTGGAGCAGCCTGGGCTGTGGGAGGTGTCCCTGACCATGGCAGGGGTGGCACTAGGGGGGATTTAAGGTCCCTTCCAACCCAAACCAGTCTGGGATTCTGTGATTCTATGAAATTCCGAAAGCATGGAAATTACTACAAAACACCCAAGTTTTTAGGATTCTGCTTGTTGCAGCTGCCCTGTGACCATGTGTTGCCACCAGCTCACTGCCTGCCTGGACCTAGGCTGATGCTCTGAACTTCACTAAATGAACATGGAGCTGCTTGCTTAAATACCCAGTCAGAGGGAGGAGAATGGATTGGGCTGCACTTAGGTGACTAATTGGATTAGAGAGAAATAATTTAATGATTTGGAAGTAATGAGTTACTGGCTGGCTGATCTCAGGAGAAAGTCTGATGGTGGCATTGTGCCAAGGAGACCACAGGCTGCAAGCAAGATCTCACTTGAGGTTTGACAGGAGACCAGGGAGAGGTCGTGGGCACGGGAGAAAGCTGCAGGGCTCCTTCTGATCTCTTTTTGCCCCTTCATAACTCCATGGCCCTGATTCACCCTGATGCCACTGAAGCCTGGGAAGTTATATCCCTCCCTTCCTAAAGCTGGTGAGCACTTCTGTGGACTGTGCCTGTTCCACTAATGAAGATGGATGAAGACTGCAGAGCTGCCTTTTTGCAGCAGCAGTACAACAAAACTGTCAGACATTCAGTTTACAAACCAAGATCTTCTCATGGGTTCTGTAAAAGTACCCAGATGTTCTTCCTGGCTCTACATTATTCCTTCCATGTGTGCCAAACTTGGCATTGCTCAAACAGCATTACATTTCTTTGGGATATTTTTCCCACTGACCAAGGTCATCTGGGTCTCATCCCTCAGCTCAACATGCTTGCAGCTTCTTCCAGGTGTGTAGCAGGTACATCATCATCCTCCTCCTCCTCTCCTCCTCTCCAATCCTCAGCTTTTCCCTGTGTAATTCCAGCCTTGCAGGGAGCCTTGAATCTCTCTCTCTCCAATATGGTTTTCAAGCCATTTTTGTTTTGGTTTGGTTTGGTTTTTTTACCTTTCAGTATTTATCCTTAGACTTTCTGCTCACAGCTGATTTAGGAAAATGCAATACAAAAACCTTCCTAAGTTCAAGATAAATTACTTTCTACTGTTCCTCCTTATCTCTTTACTCTCTCTTGCTCTGTCAAAGAGGAAATTAGATCAGCCTGGGATGCTCTAAACAGACTTGTGTCAGCTGTGAGTCACTGTACATCTCCAGCCTATCCATCTGTATCAGACCAGCAGTTACACAACCACAAAGGTTAAGATCATCAAACTGAATTTCAGTTTAACCGCTGTTCATTACAAAGAAAATTAGAAAAATCCATAGGAAGAGGAAGATTCCTTCATGTTCAGTGTAGTCTTGTAGAAGCCCATGGACCCCAGACATCCCCAGTTGTGATTTTGGTCTCTGAAATCAAAGCTGAATTTCAGATGCAATGTAGATTGGAAGTTATTGGAAGTTAGGGGTTGATAATTTCCCAGTCACACAATCAGTGCTGATTGCTGTGCTTCCCTTCAGAACAAAGAGACGGGGGGGGGGAGGGGGGAGGGAAATGGATAAAAAGACTTCTTTAGGAGAACAGTAGCTAATTGACAGTTTTATGTTATTAGCATTTTCCTTCTTTGGAAATGTAAATGTTCCAAAACCAGGTTCTTATCAGAAAAATATGAACAAGAGGAGCTGGGATTCAGCCTGGAGAGGAGCAGAGTGGGGAATACACCTTAAAGCTGCCTTCCAGTACCTGGGGAGAAACCACAGGAAGGCTGGAGAGGGACTTTTCATAAGGGTGTCCAGTCATAGGACAAGGGGAAATGGTTTTATACTGAAGGAGAAGAGACTTAGACTGGATCTCAGGAAGAAGTTGTTCAGCAGGAGGGTGCTGAGCCTCTGGAACAGATTGCCCAGAGAAGCTGTGGCTGCCCCCTCCCTGGAGGTGTTCAAGGCCAGGTTGGATGAGGCTTGGAGCAACCTGGGCTGGATGAGAAGTGACAAGACTTTACATGAAATGAACTTAAAAGACCTTGAAAGGTGTTTCTTCACCTTCTCCTTGACTCTTCAAAGCAGCCATTATGACAGAAATTTTGGTACTGGGAATGGAGGTGGTGATCCTTGGTTTCCATTTTCAGAGATTCAGTGTCAAAATGCTGCCTGAAAACATTTGCTTGGTTTGTGGGTTTTTTTGTTGGTTTTTTTTTTGTTTGTTTGGGTTTTTTGGTTTGGTTTTTTGTTGTTTTTTTTTTTCTCATCAAATGCAGAAGCTGTGGTTTAATGTCATGAAAAATGTGTTCACTCATTTTGAGTGCTCCTCCTGCTTGATGGCAGCTTCACCACAAGTATGGCTGAAACTAAATCCCCATCCACAACAAACCCCCAGCCAGGGTGGGGTTTTGTCAGCTCTGGCTTCTCCTAGGGCAGCCTCTTGCCCATGGCCATGTGGAGCTATTGTTCAGTATGGGATTTATGTCCATTGCAGATTGTTTGCAATCTGAACAGCAGTGATGACATCCCTGGAGTTTCCATCCATTCCCACCATCTCCAGATAATCAGGAACAATTGAATTGACAAGTCACTGGGAAATTTCCTTTGCTGGCTAACTAAGGATAGGGTTAAGATGCTGCCCCAATAGTTGCCAAATTCTCTTTCCTTTCCTAAATGCAAGAAGGAAAATGCAAGTTTGGGGGTGGAGGGGAGGCTGGGGCACCTCTGCCCCCAGGATATCAATAACATCCCACCCAGCTACCTGCCTGAGGCTGGCAAGGCACAAATCTTCTATTTCAGGTCTCATAGTCTTCACAGTGCCTGAAAATGAATATTAGAGTTTAGTCCTCTTGGGAATGCAAACCTTCACTCACATCATCCTCACCTGGCTGGGACAGCTCAGGTTGGGACTTCCTCACCCTGAGGACAGGGGGTTGTCATCTGGGAGGCTGCAGCTTCTTGGAGCTGGAAAAATCAAACACTATCATCTCAAAAAGTAAGACAGAGATCAGCTTTCTGGACTCTCATTTTCCTAAGAATAAGAACATCTGCATTTTGAAACTTTCCTGCATCCTCAGCATTGCCATATGATATTCAGACATCTCCACTCCTGGTTTATAAAAATATCCCAAGGAACAGCAAGCAAATGGCAGAGGAGTCAGAGAGCCAAGTTCTTGCAGAGGTACTTTCTCCCCAGTGACATGGAGCTGGCAAAACCAGAAAAGGAAAACTTTACTTCTGTCTCACTATCCCTCTGATGAGTTGACCAGGGCTCATGGATTTATTGCTCTTCTCTTTTCCTGTCATTGATGTCTGTGGGCTGGACAGCCACCCCCCAGGATTAGGCTGTTGCAAGCACCATAATAAATAAATAAATACAAAACAATAATTCACATGAGGACAAACAGTTGCTGCTCTAATTTTATCCCTGTGACCCTAGGCCAGTAAGGGGACAGAAGATCAGTTTTTCTACATGCAACCAGGACAGGCTGCACAGTTTTGGTGTCCCAGAACAGAGGCAATGTGGCAACTGGGCAGAGTAATTAAAAAAATTTGCTTAATTTGTTTTACATGAGAGACTTATTTAGCAGCTTTGCAAAATTCAGTCAAAACAGCCCCCAGCAAATACAGATCAGAAACAGACCTCAAGGAGTCTTTGTTTAGGGAAGGTAAACAGTGAAAAAATTACATCATTCTGTCTTTGAGAAGATAAATCATTCATCCTGTGGGACAAAGCTGTGTTACAAGTCCAGGGATAGCAATAATCAGAGTTTCCCTTGCTGAAGCCCCCAGTGCACTCACCAGTAAGTGCCAGTCCTTCCCCAGAGCTGCTCTGCTTTACACCAGCACAGACTCTGCCTTCTCATCAGGAAAAGCCTCTCCTGCCAGATCACTGCTTTGGGGCAAGATCTCAGGGACCAGCCCTGGCACCTTCACTCCATGGGAAAATCCCAGTGTCTTGTGCTCCTACAGGAGCCACACAGAGCTCCATGGAGCTTGCCTGCAGGAACACACCTCTGCAGAACTCTTCTTGAAGGATGTGTCCAAAGGAGAAGTCTCCAAGAGGAGTTCCAAAGCAGATTTTCTTTTCCCCAGTTAGAGGCTGAGAGTGCAGCAATGTGTCTTGGAGAAATATGCCAGCATCAGCCCAGACAGGGGATTGCCCTCCTGAGACTGGCTGTATCAGGAAAAGAAAATTGCTCTTCAGTGATTCCTGCACTGAGATCACAGAATTGTCACAGTTGGAAAAGACCTCTAGGATGACTGCATCCAACTGCCAACATACCCCCAAATAAAATATATCTATCAGTGTATCACCCACCAGAGCATGACCTAAAGTGCCTCATCTGCATGGTTTTTAAATACCTCTAGGTATTTAACTCCACCACCTCCCTAGGCATCCCCTTCCAGTGCCTGACCACTCTCTCAGTAAAGAAATTATTCCTGATATTGACTCTAAACCTCCCCTGGGGCAACTCCAGGCCACGTCCTCTGGTCCTGTCGTTGTTCACTTGGAGAAGAGGCCAGCACCCACCTCCCTACACTCTCCTTTCACAGAATCACAGAATCATTCAGGTTGGAAAGGACCTCTGAGATCAAGTCCAACCTTTAATCCACTACCACTGGTTCCCAGCCCATGGCACTCAGTGCCACATCCAGGCTCTTCTTAAAAACCTCCAGGGATGGAGAATCCACCCCCTTCCTGGGCAGCCCATTCCAATGCCTGATCACCCTCTCCGGAGAGAATTTTTTCCTAATATCCAACCTAAACCTCCCCTGGCAGAGCCTAAGCCCATGGCCTCTTGTCTGACTGACTAGTAGCTACTTGGGAGTATCTCAGCAGAGTGGTGGCTTTTCAGTGCTGGTAGTTTCAGGGAGTTGTGGAGAGCAATAAGGTCTTTTCTCAGTGTCCTCTCCTCCAAACTACACATTCCCACTTCCCTTAGCCTCTCCTCACAGGATTTGTTCTCCAGACCCCTCATGGGATGGAGGGTGGATGAGGCCACAGGGGAGATCCAACCCACCCAGAGCTCCTGATTCTGCTTTCTTCCCTGGAAATCATGACTGAGGAAAAACCAACAAGAAGTCCTTCTACAACCAATAGAAGAGGAACCTGAGTCTTGAGGTGACAAGAAAGGTCTTTTGCGGTCACAGAGAGATTCTGTTTGCCATCCTGGAAATGTCATTCCCAAAAGAGAAAACATTTCCTAAAAAGGTAAGCCAGGAGGAGGCTGGATTCTGGAAGTGTCCTCCACTAACCCTTCAGATCCTTCCTCTGCTCTCACCAGGGCCTGGCCCAAGGGCACACCAGTGTCCCCAGCATCAGCTCAGGGCTGAGGACTCGGCAGCACCCTCAGATCCAGCTCTTACAAGAAACTTCAAAGCAGCTTCTCCAAAACAACTCATTATTCCCTTCCAGGAAAAGCTTTCTGGGTAGCCCAGTTGCTGCATTTCTCCAAGGAGGGATAGAGTTCCTTTACATTTTTTTTTTCTTCACTACAATAACTGCAAACTTTGTTTACAACTGAGATTACTTGGAGTTAGCATTCCCCAAAAAGCCATGGCTCAGACTAAACCACCTCCTTCCCTCCTCTCTAAGCTTTTGCTTTCTGCCTGCTCTCTTTTAGCTTGAGTTTCACCGTGAAGTTTCAATGCCAGCAGCTTCCAAAGCACAGGGTACAAGTCACCATCCAGAAAAGCAGACAGGCATCCAGTCAACAACACTGCAGAGGCAGCAGCTTGCATTCCTGGTGCCAAAAGCATCCCTGGAGTAAAGGCCACTGAGTCAAATAAAGCTTTGCTGCTCCCACTGAGGGCTTTGACCCCAGCTCACTGATGCAGGGCAGGTTCAGGTTGCAGGGGTCAAGCTAATGCCAAGGCAGCTTTGGATGGAGCTCCCTGCCTGCTCCTGGCTTTTCACTGAATGTCAAATTCAAAGGGGTCCCAGCAGCCCCTGGGAATGGTTTCTCCCATCATTTAGAGTTTTCACCTCCTCCTGACCACCAGTGAAGCCCTGGGCTTTCTGATCTCTCCTTTCTGGAGAGGGAGTTACGACTTCAGAAGATTTAGCAGCTGTCAGTGACCCTGGAAATGAGTTGTTTGGAGTTGAAGCTGTAGCCACACAGGTTTCCTGTGTCTTGAGCAAGACCCTTCCACTCCCCAGAGGATCCAAATGAAAAGCCACCACTCTGCTGAGCTTCAGCTGAGGCTCTCTGGAAGGTTTTCCCTCCCTTTTTTTTTTTTTCTCCTGTGGGGCTCAGATTCGCTCATAGAATCATGGATTCACAGAATGGTTTGGGTTGGAAGGGACCTCAAAGCCCCCCAGTGCCACCCCTGCCATGGTCAGGGACACCTCCCACCAGCCCAGGGGGCTCCAAGCCCCATCCAACCTTGGACACTGCCAGGGATGGGGCAGCCACAGCTTCTGGGGGCAACCTGGGGCTCAGCACCCTCACACCAAAGAATTTCTTCCTAAGACCTCATCTCCTCTTTCAGCTTGAAACCCTTCCATCCCTTTATGCCTTCATCCAAAGTCCCTCCCCAGCTTTCAGATCCTGGGGGGGAGGGAGGTTCCTGCAGTGTGGAGAGCAGATTTCCATGCTTGAGCAATCTTTATCCTCCCAAAAATACAGCAATACCCTTGTATGGACCCATGGGGCAGGAAAGACCCCAGACCTCACCACCTCTGCACTTCTCTCATCTGACACTCTGCCAAGGATCTCCCCTGCCTGCAGGGAGCCACTGATGCAGTCCCCTGCTCCCTGCCAAGATGTCCCCAGCCCACTTCACACTGCTGGGGCCTGGGGGTGTCCTCCCTGTAGCACAACTGAAAATATCCTCGGGATCAAGTTGCACCAAGGGACCTTCCTCCCCTGTGGGACTCAGATCTGGAGGCATCACCATAGCAAGGACCCTGGTGTCACATGTCACCAAAATGCCTCTGAGAGCAGCTCCAGACCCCCAGCAGGACCTGCCCAGGTCTTGCCCATCCAACCCCCCCCACCACTGTGTCCTGACAACTTTCTAAGAACTGCTCATGGTTCTTAGAGGGTTTTGTGATCTCAGCTCAGAGAGGACCATGCAGCCACTCAGACTACATCATACCATAGCATAAAAAGTCAGAATCGCTCAGCCTGAAGAAGAGGAGGCTCTGTGGTGACCTTAGAGCAGCTTTCCTATACCTGAAGGGGGTCCACAAGAAAGATGGGGTAGGGGTTTTTACATGGTTGTGTAGTGAGAGGATGAGGCAAAAATGGTTTAAAATTCGAAGAGGGGAGATTGAGGTTGGACACGAGGAGGAAATTCCTTACTAGGAGGGTGGTGAGACCCTGGAACAGGTTGGCTGCCCCATCCCTGGCAGTGTTGAAGGTTGGATGGGGCTTGGAGCACCCTGGGCTGTGGGAGGTGTCCCTGCCCATGGCAGTGGGGTTAGATCTAGATGATCTTTAAGGTCTCTTTCAACCCAAACCATTCTATGGTCCTCTAATGAAGGATAAGAACAATAAGACCCTCCAACCAAACTGCCTGTCCCAAGGCTGCCCGAGAGCTCTGGGAGGCAGCAGCAGAGCCACAGGCAAGGAGATCATGAGCTTGTCTCAGGAACCTGGATTCATATTTAATCCCTTCTCCTCCTCCTCCCTCTGCAGCAGGCAAGATGCTCAGTGCAGTGCTCAGTGAAGGAGCCAATCTCTCCATCACATTGAAATGCAGAGCTTCCTCATTAGAATTTAATTTGCACCAATAGAGAGGAAATTATCATGTCAGTGAAGAGAAAAGAAACAGTGATTCAGGACAGGAACTTTTTGACAAATTGTACCTAGCCCTTTTATCACTAGAAGCTTAAGTGAAGATTTGGCTGGGAGAGGTTGGTACATGGCTTCAGAATGACCCTCCATGGAAGGGACAGATGGCCCCAGTGACAGTGGGAGCTGTTCTTGTTTTTTTTTCCAAGTATCTGTAGCAGTTGTCATGGCAACCCCCCTTACAACAAAATACATTTTCAGTTAATTTCTGAAAAAATCTAAGAAGTGGGACACATTTCTCACGAGAGATACTGACCCCTGCCTTGGTATTTTGGTGGTGATTATTGTTCTCCTGCCAGACATTCCATGTGCAGTGAGTGGAAGCTGTCCCTAGCTCAAATGTGGCTCAGAAATGGGAAATTTGTCAGCTGTCAGTGATGCTGACCCTTTCCCAGCCCCCCAATAAAGTTATCAAGGAAGATGCTGGAGATACCTCTTGAGCAGTGCACGAGAACCCTGAAGTTGGAAGTCTCCATCCCTACCACCTCTCCACAAGGGAAGGAGGCAGAACTTCCTTAGCAGAGGTGCCAAGCCCCACTGACACCAAACACCAAACCAAGAAGGTATTTAGGTGACTCCTGCCCCTCTGAAAGTGCCACAGTTGTACCCCAAGACACCCTTAGGGTGTGGGTGGCTCAGAGCCAGGGGCACCCAGGGCTAGGGCTGGAGCTTCAGTTCCTTACCAGGTGTTAGGAAACCATTTCCCCTCAGCTGGTTTGGGCTTTTCTGTCTCTCCCACCTTGCTTTCTCTAGTACCATGTCCAGACCTGATCTTTTTGCTCAGTACAACAGCATTTATTTTTTTTTTAATTTCTAGTCACTTCCTTCTCGTTCTCAAATCATCTGCTGCCTTTGAACATCCAAGTGCTCATTCAGAAAGACAGATACTTAATCATTGCTTCAGATCTCCCCAAAGTGTTCCTTCCCTCACATTGCTCATGTTGCTACATCCTCCTGGAGAAGGAATTTTTCTTGTTCTCTCCAAGCCTGCCTTGCAGAGAGATCATGAATTATAGAGCTCCCTTGCTTTGATGTCTCTACTGCTTTGGGCTAAGTTTCCCTGTTCCCTGGGAAAGGTTTGTCTTGCCCAAGGCAGGGATATGGAGATCTGGGAAAGGAAAAAAGTTCTTGAAGAAAAAGTGCAATTACCAGCAAGCAACCTCTTCCCAGGGTGATTCAGAGCACTTTGATGCTCGTTGCTGTCCACACTGGGTGGATTCCCAGTTCCTGGCTCTGGATGCCCAGCTGCCCACATCCTGATGACCTGCTGGGACAGGACCTGGGCTTGTCCCCTCTCCACACCCATCTCCAAGTGACAGGAGGAGCTGCAGATCACCTTCACCTCCAACAAGCTTTGGGCTTCTCCAACCCGGGGGAAGGGATGGTGCAGGTAGCCTGGAGCTGCTCCATCCTGCCACCAAGAAACAGGGCCAGGACCATAATTTCTGAAGAAGGACCCACAGCAAAGAAAAAAAAGCCTGGCAGATGTTCAGCACTGCTTATCTTAAACCACCCCAGCACCGTGAGGACCTGCCTGAAACACTGCTCCCTGAGGCTGTGAAGTTGAGGATGTGTTTGTGGGAAAGCCTGGTGGGCTGAAAGCTCAGCTCCAAATGAGACAGAATGAGTGGAGAAAGGCTGAGGGTGGCAGGAGAGCCCTGTGCACACAGGGTGAGGACACAGGGTGAGGTGACAGCCTTTAACCTGTACTTTGCAGACAAATAGCTTTTGCTTTCAGAGAGTCCAGGCTCCCTGGCTCAAAGCCCTACCTGCTGCCACCTCCAAGCCATCATTTCAAAGCACTTTTCCCTGTTATTCCCTTTTCATAATAACCATATATTAAAAAAAAATCCCATACAGGAAAAAAAAAAAATTTGCTCACCCTGTTCAGACCCATTTGTTCCCAAGGGTTTTGTCCCAGAATAAACACAGACATGTTTTGAAGCTTGTTGTGAAAGGAGATTAACTCTAAAACCTGCTTCCTGACTTTGAAGGCTGCAGACCAGCATGGCTTTTATTATTAAGTAGTCATTAGACTGAGTGACATAGAGAAGGAATAATTGCTTGGTGTGTTTGAGGGTTGAAGGATGTTAATTAAGAAGTGAAATGTTTGGGTTTTTTCTTGCTCCAAACAAAGCAATCTGAGGGCTTGTGTTGTGCTGGCATTTTCCTCCCAGGAGCAGCTCTGAGCTCACCCTCCCAGGGGGTTGGGAATATGAGTGTCAGCAGCAGCTCTGCTCCCACCACTGTGGTCACATCCCCAGAGGGAGCTGCTGTCCCCAGGGGGTGATGGGATCCTGGGAGGGATGCAGTGGGAGAAGCCAGAGCTTGTGGCTGGGTGCTCAGAGCCATACTGGCAATGGGGAATGGGCAACACCATCAGTGTCCTTGCTCTGGAGGTCTCAGCAGCTATGGATGGGCACTGGTGGGATTCATCTCACCCAACATTGATGGCCAAGGTCTCACCAGGGATCTTAGGAAGTTCTTTGGTGTGAGGGTGCTGAGCCCCTGTCCCAGGTTGCCCCCAGAAGCTGTGGCTGCCCCATCCCTGGCAGTGTCCAAGGTTGGATGGGGCTTGGAGCAGCCTGGGCTGGGGGAGGTGTCCCTGAGCATGGCAGGGGGTGAGGGTTGGGACAGATTCCATGATTCCACAATAACTCATTTACCTGCTTGGTACTCTTCCATCCTGCTGCCTGGTTCTTCTTTTTTGCAGCTCTCCAGGTTCAAGTTCTTATGCTAAAAGCTGTCAGGAAAGGAGAATACAAAAGAGAAGGCTGGTCCTGTGGGAGTGTGGTAGCAGCAGCTGAGCCATAGAGAAGATGGAGATGAACCAAGCAGCAGCCTCATCCCCATGTTGGGCTCAGCTACAGCCCAGCCCCATAGCACCAAGGTTTCTGAGGGTGCTGCAAAGCACTGGGGCTGTTTGCTTGCAGGAAATAACAGGGGTGCAGCTGCCCTGCCAAGTCCTGGGGTTACACAAGGCTCCCCCAGGCACCAGGCCAGCAGGGTAAGAAGAGCTGGGGGTGACCTTTCAGCAGTGACACATCAGGAGAGCTCTGGGACTAAATTCAGCTCTGCCCTGCTCCTGCCTGCAGGCATTACATGTGAGAAACATTGGCACTTGCAGATTTCTTGGGAAATATGACCTACAAAAAGGGGATGAGAACATCACATTGTGGCCCACTGGGTAGGCTGTCCCTGTGTGTCACCTCTGTGGGAAGATGCAGCACTCATGGAGAGAACTGCTCAGCTCAGCAGCTCACTGCTCCCCAGGGGTCACCCCATGTCCAGGCCCTGCAGAAGATCCCTGTGCAGAGCAGTCAGTGTTGCTCTGGGACTGGGGGGTTGGTTTGGCTTGGGGGTTCCTTCTCCATGCTGTGTGATGCAGAAGGAGGTGAGGATGATGCCTCAAATCTGTTCTTCCCCATGTCTCCTTCCCATGCCCCCCTTGCAAGCCCTGCTCTCACTGGTCTCCATCCCCTGACACCCACCAGTGCCTGGGCTGGGTGGTGGGACACAGAGGAGAAGGCAATGGGGCCAAACAGGGCAAAGTGGAACAGCTCAGTGGGTCAGGGTGTGGAACAAGGGTAGCATCGTGGACATCACTGGAGCACTTGGATCATCATTTTGGTGGCACGTACACAGAGACGGTACCAGAGCCACACATCAACAGCAGAGGTAGGACCCATGGCTCTGGTGTGGAGCTCCTGGCTCTCAGCCTTCTGCAAGGCAGTGACCCCAGAGCCCCTGCACTGCTGACCTGCTTCCTGGGGTATTTATTTTGTGTCCTAACTGGGAAACAATGAGGGCAGGAGGAAAAACGATGTGGTGCCCTGCAGCAAAGCTTGGTGGTTACTGCAGGACAATGGGAAACCTTTGTCACCTCACCTGGAGCCTTCCATATGGGATGGAGAGCCCAAAATCCCACAGCCCTCGAGATCCAAGTGTTCAAGGTCAGCTGGGTCTCCCTCGAAGGGGAACACGAGGCACTGAAGCAGCAGCAGTTTCAGGGCTCAGCCAGAACCCCCCTGGTGATGCTGAGGAGATCAGACCTGCAGGAGGGTAATGAGCTCCCAGGGGAGGCTGACCTGGGTGTCCATGGGTTGCTGCTTGCTCCTCTACTTAGCCTTGGTCTTACTGTTCAGATTCTGCCATATTTAGGGGGAAGGAGGTGTCTGACTACTCTGCTCTCCACTAAGGAGGCTCAAGGAAAGATCAAACCTTGCAGGACCCTCTAAGAAAGCACTGATGATGCCTAGGTTCCTCTGGATCTACCAGGGCTCTAGATACCCCAAATACTGCCCAAAATGTGGTGTCCTGCCCTGGTAAAGCTCTGCTGAGTTGGACAAAGTGGACAGATTGGATGAGGGTGAAAAGTCTTTGCAACAGCAGGTGAACAGCAAGTTCATACCAGAGGCAAACCTGCAAAATGTTCTCCCAAACCCGAGGTCCCTGGGGGTCCAGTGGTGTGCAGAGGAGTCATGGCTTGGTGTCTGGGGAAAAAGAGACATTTCCCCTGCCTAACCCTCTACTGAATCTTCCTGGAGACATAAATGAAGAATCTTTGCTTCCTGAGTCATATCTGAGTCTGAATTTTTAATTTCTCTTCAGCTCAGCTTGGGGCTGCATTAGTATTGCACTTTGGGAAGGGAAGGGAAGGGTAAAGGGAAAGGAAAAGGGAAGGGAAAAGGGAAGGGAAAAGGGAAGGGAAAAGGGAAGGGAAAAGGGAAGGGAAGGGAAGGGAAGGGAAGGGAAGGGAAGGGAAGGGAAGGGAAAAGGGAAGGGAAAAGGAAAGGGAAGGGAAAAGGGAAGGGAAGGGAAGGGAAGGGAAAAGGGAAGGGAAGGGAAGGGAAGGGAAGGGAAGGGAAGGGAAGGGAAGGGAAGGGAAGGGAAGGGAAGGGAAGGGAAGGGAAGGGAAGGGAAGGGAAGGGAAGGGAAGGGAAGGGAAGGGAAGGAAGAATAAGTAACATTGGAAAAGACTTCTAAGATCCTCAAGTCCAACCATTCTTTCACAGCCTCCTAAACCCATGGGTGAGGAGCAGGCTCTGCCTGGACAGGCAGCACCCACCTGGCAGGGCCGGGCAGGCTCCTGGTCTGCTGCTCACAAACCCCAGCAGGGATTTGTAGTGACAAAATGAAACCCCAACTTGTTGTATGGTACCCTCCAGCTTGTAAAGCTCTTCTGGTGATGTGACAGCTCAGACTTCACACCTACTCTGCTGCCCTGCGGCTCGTGGATGGTGATCAGTAATTAAATAGGTTTTATAGGCCAAATATGTTGCTGTCTCCATTCATAAGAAAGTTTTGGATATATGAAAAGCAAATTTGGGTATATATTTGTGTATATTTAAGGTCTGACACTTTTACTGCCTTGGCAGTCTCCTGATGTCTGATAAAGAGTCAAGAGAGGAGGTTTTGGTGTTTCCTGTGAGCTCTGACCACAGGGACCATCCCCAGCCCCCCAGTCAAGGAGATGGGTGCTAAGAAGTGGGAAAAGCAGAGCTTGAAGGCAGCTGAAAACAGCCCAGAAACTCAGCACCCAGCCAAGGAAGTGTCTCCAGGAGTGCAGCATCCCCAGCAGCCCAGCCCCTGCCACCCTGCAGCCTGCAGCACGGGGAGGACAGAGTTGTCACTGCTGTCACTGTCACACCCTGGACCCTCATGATGTCTGAGCATTCAGGGCATCTCCTCCCCCAAAACTGCAGTGGGCAGTGGGAAAACCAGCTGGGAACATTGTGAGAGAAGGAAAGAAAACTGTTCTCAGTGCTGCTGGGGGTGTTTGCAGGTGCTTCAAATTTTCCCTTAAAAACTCGAGCTTCAGCTTGACACCATTCTCACCTGAACAAGCAGGAACAGCATTCATGTAAGAGGAGGGGGAAACAGAGAAAAAAGTCATGTTAAGATAGACCTAATCCTTTTCTAGAGGGGGATGTACACCACCTCTCCCCCTGAGAATACAGAACTGGATGTGAAAACCAAAGAGGTCCACGTGCAGTGAGATTCTTTCCCAGGCTGCAGCTTTCCCAGAGGTTTAACCCCGTGCACTCCTGTCTTCTGCCTTTTTAACACTTCCCTTGCTGAGCTGGAAGATCATCCCAGTTACTAAAGCTCTCCACAAGAAATCACTTTCAGAACAGAGCTGAGACCTAAGATTTACTGACCCAACAAAACACATTGCTCATGCCATGCAAAAGGACTGGAAAATAGTTGCAAGCATGGCCAGCCCAGATTTCACAGGGGACCCCTGGGATCCCTCCCAGATGAAGTTGTTGAGGTCTCCAGCAGCCCCTGCACCCACCCCCAGGGTGCTGCTCTGATTCTCTGTGTGCTGCTGGACTCCAGATGCAGTGAGGTGTTCTGATATGTTGGAATTTGAGATAGTTTGGGTAAGAAAAGAAAAAAAAAATGGCTAAAGGAGGAGAGGTAAAGGTCAGGGCATGATCCTGGAGCTAATCTCAGAGAGGCAGCTGGACCCTGAGCAGGCTGGGCATGGATTAGCAGGCAGTGGAAACTCTGAGCCTGCTGCCAGATTTATCCAGGGAGGAATTTTCTGCTGTTGGGGTAGGACCTCACTGCATTTTCTAACTGCACCACATAGTAGTAGCTTTGATGCTCAAAGCAGCTTGCAGAAATATATAAAAAAAAATCAGGAAGAGCTCTTGAGGAATTTCCTGCTGGAGGTTTCTGCCTTGAATCTGTTTTTCCAGCCTGTTTACTCTTCACATTTGTCCAAATATTGTTCTGGATCTTCTTCTGGCTTCAGTTTGAGCTCATCTTTATGCTCCTCACCATGGGCTGCAGGTTGGTGCTCTCTCCATTCAGCAGACACTGGCTGAGGTTGAAGACCACCAGGAATCTCACCCACATGGGGCATCTGCAGCTCAACTCCCTCACCCTCCCTGGAGGTCAGCTTCTCCACATTTCTGATTTTTGCTCCTTGTTCACACCACCTCGCTCTGGTTTATTTTTCTCTCTTTGGTTTATTTTTGTCTTGAATCATGTTGCCACTTGTGTCCAGATTTCAATCCACCATCTCCCACTTTTCTTCCTTTTCCTCTTCATTTCCTCTCCAGATTGTTTTCCAAACCTTACTGATGCAACCACCTATCTATAGAATCATAGAATTGTTTTGGTTAGAAAAGACCTTTAGGATCACCCAGTCCAAGCCTTCCCCCAGCCCTGCCCAGGCCCCCCCTGCCCCATGTCCCTCAGCACCACATCTCCAGGGCTCTGAAACCCCTCCAGGGATGATGGGGACTCCAGCCCTGCCCTGGGCAGCCTGGGCCAGGCCCTGACAACCCTTGCCAGGGAGAAATTCTTCCCCAGCTCCAACCTAAACCTCCCCTGGCACAACTTGAGTTGTGCCAAAAGTTCCTCTTGTCCCATCCCTTGTTCCTTGGGAGCACAGGGGGACAATTCCTGCCCTGCTCCTGCTGCCCACGCTGCTGCTGACACAAGCCAGGGGGCTGGTGGCCTTCTTGGCCACCCAGGCACATGCTGGCTCCTCTTCAGCCACTGCTGACCAGCACCCCCACGTCCTTTCCTGGGCACTTCCCAGCTGCTGTGCCCCAAACCTGTGTGTCCATGGTTCCTGGTACCCCACTCAATTGAGGGTTTGGGGGTATTTTGAGGTCATTTCTTCAACTTGTCAAAATCATTTTGAATCCAAACCCTCTCTCCAACATGTTTGTGGTTTCTCTCAGGGGATGTCATCCCTGGATTCAGTGAACAAACTCCTCTGCCGTGCCAGGCACACTAACCTGTTGATGCAAGCATAGCTGGTTTGGGTTGGAAGGGACCTTAAAGCCCCCTCAGTGCCCCCCCTGCCATGCTCAGGGACACCTCTCACAGCCCAGGCTGCTCCAAGCCCCATCCAACCTTGGACACTGCCAGGGATGGGGCAGCCACAGCTTCTCTGGGCACTCTGTTCCATAGCACTGGTGCTTCAGTTTGCTGTACAGCTACATCTGTGGTAGCAGGGTGATTGGTTTTTCTATTTGTAGGAATATGACCATCCTTTGAAGAAGGAAATACCTGCCCTAGGATGTCAAAATGTCATTTCAAAAATGTCTGCATAGCTAAATTTGGGATGCTGGCCAGAAATCAGATGTAGTGTCACTGATTGCAGCAAACCTATCTTGTCTGACACACTTTGTGAATAAACACGGAAAAAATTTGTGGGTGACACAAGAACCAAGTTTTGTTTGCACTTGTTAAGTAAACAAAGACTAAAGAAAGTCACATAAACTGCTCTGTGTTTACAGTAAGGAAACAGGGAAAAAAAAGGGGTTGGTTTTGTAACAAGCTGCACGTAGCAAATTATTTGCCTGACTAAAATTCCTAGGAGTAAAAATGCGTGTGGAACAATGATGGTCCAGAAGAATGGCCAAACCCTCAGTCCAACAGAGCCAACAATGGAGCTTCAGTAAGATTGTAGAAAAGAAATATATGGTGATACCCTTAGAACCCCTCTGAAAAAAGCCAGTCATTTTATTGCCTTTTAAAGTCACTTTCTGGTCCTCCATGAAGTTCCAGCTCAAAAAGACCTCAGCAAGTTTTTTGTTGTTGTTGTTGTTGCTGTAGTTGTTGGGTTTTTTTCTGTAGCATCCTTCTAGACTTTCTGAAACTCAGCCTCAATATTCCTTTCCCTGGGTTCATACCAGGATGTTTTACCACTGCAACCCATCCAAATTGTCCCCCCTTCAAGACAGATATCTGTCAGGCAGCAGGATGCCACTTAACTGAGTCCTTTTGTAAAGCCTAAACACATTTAGTCCTTTTAGCCTCCCTTACAAAGCTGTGCCTCAAAAAATCCCCAGAGGCATTTGCTCCAATTTGTCACTTTGCTAATGAAGTGTCTATAAACAGCCACACAACCTTCTCTGCAACCAGCCTGATGGGAAACAACACCAACACTGCAGCTCAGAGCCCTGCTCCAAGTGTTCAGATTATCTCTTGGCATTCAGGACACGAAGATAACCCCTCCTGCTAAAAGGTGGGAAGGAGATACCCCCTTGGGATGGCAGCTTGCTGTGTGCCTTCTCCATGGACAAGGATGGGATGCAAATAGTCTCAGATGTGGCCACCCCAGGGTATCCACTCACTGCCAGGTCCTGCATCCCACCAGGCTCCTCTGCCTCCGTGGGGTGACACCTGAGGCTGTATCTGGTTTGCAGCATAAGTCCTGAGACAGGAATGTCATTGATACTGTTGCCATGACAGCTTGTTCTCCATCCAAAGCTGACACATTAAACAGATCCTTTTGTTCCTTCCCTGGCAGCCTCCAACTCCCAGGAGCAGACTGTGCTGGGGGGTCCCACACTGCAACCCCTGTGTCCATCCAGGTTCCTAACCCTGATGGACATCCCCTCCTTGGAGGCACAAGTGGTTAGGTGATGGGGCTGGTCACCCCCTAACATTTTCCACTGGAGAGCCTCTCCTTTCCCACCAGGTGCTGTTGTGGTTTCTTTTGGAAGCAGAAGTGAGCAGCCTGCCCTGGGCTGCAGCGTGCTGCATTGCTCCCTGCTGCTGTGCCACTGCAGTGATGTAATGCTGGAGGGAGCACATGCACCCTGACATCTGCATCACTCTGACACCTGCAGAGCTGGCAGGGGGTGGGGAACCCCCCTGCAAAGTGCTCCCTGCTCAGGCACCTTCACCTCCCCACCTTTTCTGCAGCCTCTTTCCCCAGGGGACTGCGGATTGCACAGCCTGGGAAGTGCTGAAATCAGTAGTGGGAGCTTGTGAAATAGGTAGAAATGGGTTGGGGTTTTTTTGCATTTGAAATAGCTGAAGCAGGGTGTCAAGCAGGAGAAGCTGGTTAAACTCTCAGCCCGTGGTTTGGCTCAGCCTTGCTGACTGTGCTCATCCCCTTTTTGCAGGTGTTCCCCCAAGACCCTGCCACCTCCATCCTGTTCCTTTCTGGTCTCCAGGGAGGAGCTGTGAAGCCTGGGCTGTCTCATCTGCTTCCTTGCATGGTTTATTTTTTACCAAGCTCTGAACCAAAATTCTGCTGTATTTTCAAGAGGAGAAGCCACGAAAATAATTTGAAGCTGGAGGAGGGCACTTTATCTGGATTGTGCTTATTTATTTATTTATTTATTTGCTTGGTGGGCTTTGTGTGGAGTGGAAAAGCTCCCTGTGGGTCCCTGGTTCTCTCCCTTGGCTTCAGATGAAGTCTGAGGGTGAAGCACCCAAGGTGAGTATTGGATTTCTGCTCTTTCCACCAGGATGCAAAGCCCCATCCAAGGAGATTGTTTTGCAGTGGCTTTTGAACATGGATGAGCTGAGAGCTCCTCAGAACATGTGTCTAGGGGCACCTTGGGCTTCAAAGGACAGGAGACACTGACCACTTTCCTTCCCACAAACCAGGGTCTCCAAACAGCTGTAGAGTGGAAAGAGACCAAATCTGGAGCCCTGCCAACCCCTCACAATGCAGTTTAATGTTTGATGTCCAGTGTCAGAGAGAATTCAGCTGAAGGCAGGAAGAGAAACAAGAGGAAAACAAGGGCAGCCATGCAGGGAGCCAGTTTCATGACTAATGCTGCCTTCTGGGTAATGCTTCAGCTGAAACATAAATAACAATAAATCCAGTTCCACTCCATCTGGAGGACGGAGCAGAGCCCACTCTTCTGGGCCAACACCAGCCCTCGGTGCTTAACCACAAGAAAATCCTCCCAAAGTTTTATTGCTTACTGCAAGGCCTGTGAAAGCCCCTGGGTTAGGAAAGGGCTTCAAGTGGATTTATAGCATCAGGACTTGGATGGAGCCTTTCCCATCCAGTTGGATTTTGGGAAGTGGAACAAGACGTGATGCTGGTTAGCTCTGAGGGTTGTGTTTCCATCTCAGCTCATGCCCAGTCATGAAGCTCTTTGGAAAAATGGTAGAGCTGAGACCCCCCCGAGTGCTTGAACACCAGAAGGACAGGGAAGTGTTGGAGTGAGGCCAGAGGAGGCCACAGAGGTGCTGGGAGGGCTGGAGCAGCTCTGGACCAGGCTGAGAGTTGGGGGTGTTCAGCCTGGAGAAGAGAAGGATCCAGGGAGACCTTAGAGCACCTTCCAGTGCCTGAAGGGGCTGCAGGAAAGCTGGGGAGGGACTTGGGACAAGGGCCTGGAGGGATGGGATGAGGGGGAATGGTTTCAAATTGGCAGAGGGGAGATTGAGGTTAGACACGAGGGAGAAATTCTTTAATTTAAGGGTGCTGAGCCCCAGGTTACCCCCAGAAGCTGTGGCTGCCCCATCCCTGGCAGTGTCCAAGGTTGGATGGGGCTTGGAGCAGCCTGGGCTGGGGGAGGTGTCCCTGACCATGGCAGGGGTGGCACTGGGGGGGATTTAAGGTGCCTTCCCACCCAAACCAGTCTGGGATTCTATGAGTCTATGATTCTGGTGTAATTTTAATCTCCCAAACCTGAAGGCCAAACAGCAGCTCACACTGAGTACAGGTCTGGATGGGGATGCTCTACTCCCACCTTTACAACTACTCCTTTGTGAAGCCTGAATCTTGCTGGAATACTCATCCCTAAACAAGAAGTTATGAGACCTCCTCCAAAGAAGTACTCAATGCATCTGGCAGTCTGCTGGTGAGCCCTGAGTCTTCTGCTTTGGGCTATTGACACCTTGGGGACCCTGTGGGATTTCTGGTTTGGCTCTCAGACTGCTTTGTCTGTTTAAAAAGTGATGATTTTTTGCCAAAAAAATGACATCTCTCATTGCTCAGGGTAGATGGAGCCTCTTCCATGGTGGAACAGTATGCTCAGCTGAAGGCAGGCATTGGAATGTCCTGGGGAATGGGATTTGGACAGATATCAAAAGCCAAGGTCCAAAAAGATGCACGAGTCTCTGCAGTGCATTCTTGGACTAAAAGAAAGAAGACACAAAATACTCTATTGGTTTTGAGCCCAGAATTCTCTGAATTTTTATTTTCTATGAGAAAAACGTAAATTTCCCCTTACTCCCTCCCAGGGGATGGAAGTTGTGGTTTTTTTCCTTCCTAGCTCCATTATCTGTCCATTTGTCACCTCTCAGCACTATGTGCTGGGGTAGATCATGGGGCTTCCAGATCAACCCAGTGGTTCCTGAGTCACCAGATTTAGGAAGAAGATGCCTGGAATGCTCTGTCTGGTTGTCCTTGAATACTGGGCCTGATTTGATGAGACAGTATGGTAAGTGGGTAATTAGTGGAGCTGCTAAAGAAAAGTTGGGTTTTTCCCCTCTCCCCACCCCTGGGAGGTGTAAATCCAAACGCTGCCCATAAGAAATGGAAAATTATGTTTTTTACTTCAGGTATGCAACCAGAGAACCACATCCAGGGGGCCCTGCCTTCAGGGAGGGGTGATGACCAGCAGGAGAGAGTCCAGAGGCCACCAGAGAACATGCTCAGAGGGCTCAAAAATGTGACCTGTGGGAGAACTGGGCTTGTTTAGTCTGGAAGTGATGGAGAGGAGACGTGATAGCATCCCTCAGCTATCTGAGGAGTCGCTGCAGAGAGAAGGGAACGAACTGTTCTCCATGTCACTGGGTACCAGGAAGGGTAATTTGGAGTCATTTAGGAAGAACACCCTGATGGGAGAGTAGGGAAGTCCCAGGTTTGGTGGTGCTGTGTCTGACCTGTGGCTGAGGGGTCCAGCCAGGCTGGCACCAACCAGGGACATGGGCTGGCATGATCTGGCAGGGGATGGCTGATGCCACCTCCCTGGGCTGTCTTGGATGTCTCTGAATGTCTTTGAAATCTTTCAGCCCACAGTTTCCTTTAAGAAAGTTTGGAAGGTGAACCCCACTAGATAACACTCTGGTGCCCACAAACACCAAACCATGGACACTCTGGGTGATGAACAGGGACAGAGAGGAGGGAGGAGCAGGGATGGGGCATCTGCTGAGCCCCATCCCCACCACGTATCCCCACAGGGGAAAGGCACCAGGAGCTGCAGAGGACCAGCATGTCACCATGCCTGTGACAGCAACAACTGGAGCCAAACTGGGTGCCTCTGCAGACCACAGTGCACTGCATGGTATCGGCAAGAAAAGACCTGAAAAATGTCTTTGGATGCAGGGGCCAAGTATTTTTTGGAAGAAAAGACTTTAACTGGGTGGTCCTTAAACAAAAGAAAACTGAGGGAGACGAAGAGATAACACATCCAGTTGGAGCACATACCATGGTTACACAACCAAAGGCTTTATAGCTTGTCAAGGACCCAGGGGGACCCGCCCAAGGGTTGTCACATGCCACCCATGGATCTGGGTGACAAAGTCCACTGGGTCCCCAGCATCTTGGTGACATCTCAGTTTAAGAGCTGCAATCCCGAGGGGTCAGAGTAACCTTGTTGTGGGAGCAGTGTCCAGCCAGCCCACCTCCAGCCCAGCCCGTGCTCCATCCCTGAGCTTTTCTTCCCAACCCCATGGCTGGAAACCCCAAGTTCAAGTCCATCACTGAGATCTGCGCCAGTGCTTTCCCCACCAGCTTGGCAAGCAGCACAAACATCCATCTGCAGCTGTCACTGGTAGCAGTGCACATCATCTGGAGAGAAACCGCCTGCTCTCAGACGTCCAAACACACAAGGAGCAAACAGTTGCTTTATTTCTGAGTTCTGGGCTTTGCAAACCATGAGGCACCTCATTAATCTTGTGTTTAATTCACTGCATGAGACTCACTGGAAGGAGGAATCAATTCCATATTTTAATGATTGAGGGAATATCTGGGGTAGCCTTCCAAACTCCTTTTCACCCCTTGCTGTTGCAGAAGAGAACATGAAAGATGGCAATCCATTGTCAAAGCTGTCCCTGCTGCTGTCAGTGCTTCCCTCCACCTCTGAGCACTGCTCAGCCTGAGGGTGGAGGGACCAAAGACCAACACTGGATCCACCAAATCCTGAGACAATCCATGCCTGAAAAGTGATCACCCCCCTGAGCTGGGTGCTGCAGAGACCGCACCTCGAATCCTGGTGTCACTTCTGGGCTCTTTGTGACAAGAAGGACATTGAGGAGCTGGAGGGTATCCAGAGAAGGGGAATGGAGCTGGGGAAGTCTGCCCAGAAGCAGCTGAGGGAGCTGGGGTCCTTCATCCTCCCTTTCTCCAGGGGTAAGAGGAGCAGTCACCTGCTGCCAAGCCAGAAGTGACAGCCCCAGATCACCTGCACCTACCCCAGTGGAAGCATCAGCTTGAGTCTCTCTGCTCTGATTCCTATGGACCTCTTGGCATCTTAGAATCACAGAATCATAGAATCACAAAATCACAGAATGAGCCGGGTTGGAAAGGACCTCTGAGATCATTAAGTTCAACCCTTGATCCACTTCCACCATGGCATGGTTCCCAGGCCATGGCACTCAGTGCCACATCCAATCTCATCTTAAAAACCTCCAGGGATGGAGAATTCACCCCCTCCCTGGGCAGCCCATTCCAATGCCTCATTACCCTCTGTAAAGATCTTCATTATTTTTCTCAGCTGACCAGCAGAGGCAGAAGGGAAAGGGACCCATGATCTCTGCTACCTCTTCCCCCTTGGAGCAGGTTTGCAGCCTGGGGAAGATGATCCTGCCAAATACAATTTGCTAGATTCAAAATAGCAATAGCTGGGCAAACGATGAAGCTCAGTACCACTGAAGATCTGCCTGGGAAACTGAATAATCTGATGTGTGAATGTAAGGAAAATCCCATTTCTGGGCATGCAGCAGCTCACTGCTTTTCTGCAGTGCGTTCAGAGGTGCAAGGAGGGGTTAAAACTATCTTTGGTTTGAGCCTGAAGAATGCATGCAGTGAGCATCTCACCTGCTGTTAGGCAGGACAGGACCTGCTGAGCTGGAGCCCATGGCATCAACACCTCCTGGAGAGCCTCCCCCCACCACAGGAACTGGCTGCTGGAGAGAGGAGCCACCATGGTGATGCTAGAATGGAAAGAGTCAAGAAAAAAGCCATTCTATTCCTCTTGCTGCTGCTGGAGGTAGAGGGTTTGGCCTGAGCTCGGGATCCCCAGGGCAGCTGCCATCACCACACTGCTCCAGCTCAAGAGGTCCCAGCAGCCTCCCTGGCTGCCCGCTCCCCTCTAGCTGAGGTCTCCCCAGCAGCCCTATCTCCAAAAAAACCCTTTGACCATCCCATCCAGGCCCTGATGGGAAGAGCCTCCAAAGTCTGCCAGTGTCTGAAGCCCAAATTAATGGGGAATCCTCCAAAAAGCTGCTCCAGGCTGCACTGTTCTTACTGCAACCTCTTTTTCCACTGTGCCATTCGTGTGTACACCCTCTGTGTGTGTGTGCACGTGTGTGCTGGATGATTTCTTGGTCTTTAAAGATGATTTATAGGGAAATGAAGGAGGGGGATCTCCCAGCAGCTGTGTCTGGCAGAGGGCAGCCTGCTGCTCCCAGAGCCTCTGAGATGAAAGGAGAAAACCCTTCCCTTGAAGACAAACAGCACCCAAAACTCCCACTGTCTCCCAGGAAGATGAATTTACTACCAGTGAACAGCAAGGCTGGGCTTTTATTCCCCCCTTCCCTCTCACCATGTGGCTTTCAGGCACACATGATGCTTTCCAAGGCAGATTAACCCTCAGCTGTGGACAGGAGGATGAGCAAGGAGCAGCAGGGAAATCACTGGAACTCCTTTCCCTTCTGCAGCACACGGGAGATACACAAGCCAGAGGTGTAACAAGAGGCATATGTTTTGGCGTGCAAAAAGAAAACATTTTCAAATTATTTTCATTTTCCAGGGGCTTTTTTATTATTATTATTTCTCTGGATCTGCTACATTAATTACAAGGCTCTGTGGCAAGCCTCCACAATTGCAACGCTCAGGAGAGAGGAGAAAGGTTGGTTGGTTCTCACACAGATCTAGAAATGGACATGATGGAGTTTTCCTTTTCTGTGTGTCCAGAGATGCCTCCTTTCTGAGCACCACTGGCTTTTCTGTCTGTGCTGGGGATTGTGCCATTGCCTCCCAGCCTCACCTCTCAGCAGCAGGTGGTGATGTGATAATCTCCAGCTTCATTGAAAAAGCCCCAATTATTTGGTTGGGTGAAAATATGGAAAACTTGAGCCCTCCAGACTCTAAACCCAATGGGCAAACAAAAGGAGAAAAGAAAGCAGACAGTTGGGGTTTGGCTGTGTTTTCTTGCATAATTCCTGTTTCCTCCCAGATTTCGCTTATAAAATTTGGTTGCTGCTGTTGGATATGGTGCTTCAAAACTTCCCCAGAATCTGGGACTTGGGGGTGTCTGGCAGTGTGCTCAGAGGGGAGAGCCAGCACTGAGCAAATGCTGTCACCTCGTTAGCTATTTTTAACATCAACAAAGATCTTGGCTTTTAAGTTGACCCCACTGTGTCTAAGGAGGAGGGGAGGCGGTGGGTGCCTCACTCATTACTTCTGAACTTCTGGCATGAAAAATCAAATTTTTGCTTCTTTCTTCCTCCAAAAAGGCAAGAGGAGGATAATTTTCATAACTGTTCTCCTGGTGTGAATTTACTGTAGGGTTAAACAATTTAATGCTGTGTAGAGGACTTTAAGAAAGTCAGCAAGAGCATCATGTTTCAAAAGGAGGAGGGGATGATGCCTGGCTCACCATCATCAGCCACACTGTGGATGTTAACAGAGCCTGGCACTGGTGTCCTGCAGCAGTGTCACACATGCCAAGCACATGCAGGACTCCTGCAGTGGAGCAGAGGCACCCGGTCCCCACCTGGGGCCGGTAAATTTGGCCTCTTTCCAAACCAGGTCATAACTCACCCAAAAAATCCCAGACTGGTTTGGGTGGGAAGTGGGAAGGGACCTTAAAGCCCCCCCAGTGCCCCCCCTGCCATGCTCAGGGACACCTCCCCCCAGCCCAGGCTGCTCCAAGCCCCATCCAACCTTGGACACTGCCAGGGATGGGGCAGCCACAGCTTCTGGGGGCAACCTGGGGCTCAGCACCCTCACACCAAACAATTTCTTCCTAAGGTCTCATCTCAAACTCCTGCTAAGGAAGTCCCACAGGGTAAGAAAAACACCTTCAGAAGAAATTCCCTGATTGTTTGTCTTCTTACAATAGTGGGGTTTGGACCTGAAGAAAGTAAAAGGAGAGGGGAAAAGGAGCCATAGCTTGGGGGTTTTTTTCCCCCTCTTCTTTCTGCTCGCATGTGCTCAAGGAAGGGGTGAGAGAAGCAGACACTGTCCCTAATCCTTAGGGACAGACTCAGTTTTTGATGGGATGCTTCTCACCTGCCTTAATCCCATCTCTCTACACATGAAAGAAGTGAAGTCTTTTTCTTGCCAGAGCTAAAGAGACCACAGCCAGGACATAATCTCATTTTTAAACTGTCCAATATTACCTTCTTTTTCTTCATCAAAGGATACAAGGGAAAGCAAAGGTCTAGGAAGAATACATAGCATTGTAACTCTTACAATTAGCAAAAAATACCCCAAACAAAACTCCAACATGTTATTAATAAAACCCCATCAAATGAGAAGAAATCAACAATTATCCCCAGGCTACCTTATTTTTCATTTTTGGTGGGGAAGAGGTTCCTTTGTCTCCATGGTTAGGGTAAAAGTAATTGTGCCCTTGGCTCTTTAAGATTAAAAAAAAAAAAAAAAAAAAAAGGAGAGGAGAGTGGCAGGAAATAATGAATTCCTTGGAGCAGCCCTGAATTGGTGTAACTCTGCTTGTTGGTTTCTGTGTGCTGCACCAATTAGTGCTGGCTGAGGATCTGTCCCAGAGTTCATACCCTTTTTGATTTTCACTTTAATTGTTGTTTCTGGATATAATTGTGCAAAGAGGTCTGTTAATATTTTGCAGTAAAAAGGAGTGATTCACTTGCCCCATCTATAGCATCACTGCCTATTAAGGCTGTCTGAAACTCCCCTTATAAGACTCTGCTTGGAGTTATAATTTTAATCTTAATCATTTGTGCTGAGTTCTTCTATAATGGAGCATCCACCTCAGGCTCATTTTCTTTTAAGGGGCAAGAAGAGGGGAGGGAGTGAACGTCAGCCAAAACAAATCAGCAGTTTCTAAGAACAAAGTGAGAGGAAAAAAAATATCTTGGTATTGCCAAGCTAGTAATTCTGGACAACTTTGTTTTGAAAAGTTTTGTTGTCCCCATTCTTCACACCAGGGACCTGCAGGGTGGTTTCCAGGTGGAAACCAATTGGCCAATTGGGACCACTTAGAAAATCCAGGTTGTAACTGTAAGGGGAAAGAATTTCTGACAGGGCTTGGCCAGCCCAGAAGCTCAGTTTAACCACCTGAGCTGGAAGGATGCTGCTGGCAGAGGGACAACATTCAGCTAAGCCACATCCTGGCCATGTGTCCAGGACACATCCTTGGGTCCCTCATGCTCCCAGCTCTCACCCTCACTATGATGGGTCCCATCCCTCACCAGTGCTGGGCTCACTCTCACCATACTGGGATCCCCATATTGGGCTCACCCTCACCATACTGGGTCCATCCCCATCATACTGGCTCCACCTTCACCGTGCTGAGCTCATCTCCACCATCACAGGCTCAGTCCCACCACACTGGGCTCACCCCTACCATACTGGGGTTTTACTGGGCTGCCCAGATCAGTGAGCTGAGCTGACCTGCTACAGGCTGGCACAGGACCAAAGCAGCACAAGGAAGGAGCAGAAGCATCTCCTGGGGCTTGGAGGGGGGAAGGTGGCTGCCAGTGTTGGCTCATGTCTCACCTGGACATTATAGGGATATGGCCCCCACAGGTCCAGCCAGATGGATTACCTGGATGATCCCTGTGTGAGCAGGACCCTCTGCTCCAGTGGGAGGGAGCATCTGGGAGAGCTGGCAGTGTTGGAGGGTGCAGATGGTGCCAGGGGCTGGAGGGGAAGCTCTGGCTTCAAGGGGAGGAGACAGGGCAGGCAACATGCAGAGGTGGGCAGGGGGAGGGCTGTAGCTTCCCAGGATCATCTAGTGGGATTCTAGGTGGGCTTCCCCAAGGGATGCAAGCCAGGATCAGCAAAGGGCCTTTCCCTTTCTCTACCTGCATTTTCCTTTGTTTGCTATCACCTGTGGCAGGTTGATAAACCCCTTTGTTAACAGTTGGGGGATGTTATGAAAAACCTTTAGAAGTAATAAAAATAACCATGGGAAAAAATTCTCATAAAATATGAAGCAATATTTAAATATTTCAAACACAAATATTAATGTTATCCAGCAACAAACACGCTCCAAAAGTATTTTTCCACAAGATGTTGCAATTCATATCTTGGCATTAGAAAAAAAAGTTTTGCAGCAACAAAGTCCCTGTGAGCTCCAGCCAATATTATGCTCAGATGACAAATGGGAAACTGAGGCCCAGAAATATGGAGTTTCCTACAGTCTGTGCCTACCTGAGTGATGAATCCCAGGAATCTCTTGTGTTGACTCAGTGTCCCTGGGTAAGGCTCTGCAGAAAAGATGAGCTCTGCCTTGAATTTTACATCAGCTGCTAAATGTCCTCTTTCAGTTTAGATCTGTACCTCACCCAATTCATTACATGTTCTCATTTCACCTGAGGAGATATGGGAATTCTCACTGATCTTGGAGGAAATTGCTTTTCCTTTTGTTAGGGATAATTAGGAATGCAATTTTTCTACCCTTAATTGGGAATGCAGTAGGATAAATTTTCCTTGTTAAATATTTATTGTTCAAAACCAGGTAGGAAGAAGCAGAGCCTTGGAACTGCGTTCTGGGAATTATGTCCCCTGATTTCCAATGTAACAATTAATTGCAATGTAGAAATTTAACTTGCTATTCTGATCCTCAGATCAGTTTTCCAATTCATTGTGCAGCACAAATTCACCAGGGATAATATAAACTTTTACTGCTACTGGCTTTGGGGCTACAAAAACCTGGAGTTTCAGTCTCTTGGCTTGGAGATCAATACTGAAACCTAAGTGGCTAACATCCCCATACAAGGCTAGAATTTATTTTCTGTGGGTGTCTATAAATCAGTGACAATATCATGTCCATTCTGCTCATGACTGCCTGGAGTATATGGTGAGCAGCCATCCAGAATTTGACTAATATGTGAAAATATTTCTATCCATCTGGTCCAGCAGGCCAGGCAGGCATGTCAGAGAAGAGTAACTCTTCCAAGAGCTGCCTTTGTTCGTAATAAATCTCTGATTAAAACCAAACAGATGTGGAGAGTGGGTGTTTCATGCAGACCTTCAGCCATGCCCTGCATTGTGAGCCCAGGACTGAGATGCTGAGATGCTCTGCGGAAGATTCCTGGCATTCTTGGGTTGTTTCAAATTGAAGCCTATCAAGAAAACATCTTGATACTTTTGGGCCACTTGACCCAACAGGTCATGAAAATAAACATTTGAAGGCAAGCAATATTTCTGTTAAATTCATATTTACAAAAAAACAAAGGCTTGTTTGTCCCTCTTGCTCATGAGAAGATGGAAAGTGGAGGTGGCACCATCCATCATATGGCAGAGGCAGGGACAGGACCACAGGGGAATTCTGTAACAATTCCTGCTCCTCAGCAGGAGGAACTCTTTGGAAAAAGAGATGCCAGTGAGGTTAACCCAGAGAGATTGCTGGGGGTAAGAATAAGGATGGAGATGCAGAGGTGAAGCTCTGAGTTCTGGACCTGGGTGGTACCCACGTGCCTGCTGTGTGACCCCACATACACCATGGTTTCTGCAGGGCTGATCTGGGTTTACAGAAACAGATCCTGACAGAAGGGGCTGGAGATCAGGGGGGCTCTGCATGACCACCCCAAGAGTCCATCTCAGAGTCTTCCTTGAGTGGTTAAACACAAAGTGCAAAGGGATCCTTTCTGAAGATCATTCCCAAATTCCCCTTCATCTCTGGCAGTGGCAGTTAATTACCACTAGACCTAGAGTAAGTACCAAGTATGAGGAGATAATTTTCCAGATGTGGAGCATGGGTTAATCCTGTCCAAAGCTACCTCTGGAAACAGAAGTGCAGAGCTGGGTATCTGGATCTCTGCCCACCATGCTGTTCAAAGCTGGATGCTGTCCATGATACCACCCTGGTGGTGGGAACTTCAGGGCCAGAGAGGACCACTATTAGCTCATTTCATCTGGCCTCAGGCAGAACATAGAGGCTATAAAATGTCCCAGTTACCTCTGTTTCATTAAAGCACCTTGACCAGAAAAATATCCAGTCAGCCTGGAGACTGTGATGAAGAAGGACTCAGCTCCATATGGTCACTGTCTCCAGTGCTGATCAATCTCAATGTCACAAGCAGGATCCATGCACCCAAGAGACAGATACCTGGTCCTGGTCTCACCTTCTGCCTGGAGAGGGCTGAGGAGCCATTGCAGGATGGCCACACAGGAACATTATACCATGGCACCAACACACTCAGCTCCACAACTGTCTTAAGAGCTTAATTCCAGGAAAACCTGGAGACCCCAGCAAGGATGGGAGGTCTGTCCTGATGGATACTGTGTGCTCAGTGTGAGAAACACTCCATCCTGATGGCCTTACAGGCTCTGTGGACAAGAGGAAAACAGGGGAAGTCCTCTTGCCTCAGGAGGACATGGTAGAGCAGAGGAGAAGCTGAGGCCACCCCATCAGCTGGAGAAGACACAGGCGTAGCAGCACAGGAGTGTGACAGTAGGAACTGGCCAGGACATGGTCAGGAACACTGGAGCCTGGGAATCACCAGTTATCTGCTCTTTCAGGACCCGTTTACAAACCCTCCACCTCCCAGAGCTCAGGGCTGCCTCCATCCCCTGCAGCAGGAGGTTGGTCCCACCAGCCCAGGGTGAGCCTCAACCTTCCACTAATCCAGCATGGACACAGTTAGGGTGCAGGGTGCCACACATTTTACATGTCTGGAGAGCAGAAGTCCCCTCATCACTTTGTCTCCTCTGTCAGGGAGGGGGGGGGGGGAACCCTTACAAATCTGATTTTTCTTTTTTTTTTTTTTTTTTTTTTTTTCCTAAGTGAACTCAGGATGTTCTCCTGGAGTTTCCTTTAGTGTTTTGGCAGGTGTGATGGATAGAAAAAGGGAAAGGAAACCACTTCTCTCTTGACAATCTTGGCTTTCACTTTTCCAAGATTTCCTTTCCAAATCTGTGCTCTGCAAACAACACTCATGTTTATTCCATCAATCTCACAACACTCCAGAAGGCTGGGACATCATGGGCCTCCACTTTTTCAGCTGGAGCAGAATTGGCAATTCCAGGTACAGCAAACACCAGCTCACTTTTGAGAGTCTGGGTCTGAGCAAGGTCACAACTTGTCCACACAAGGCCAGAGCTGATGTTCCCCACTTGGAGGTGTTGGGTTTGTTCCGTGCTGTCTACCAAGTAATGGTTCCTTCTTGGGTTTAGAGTTTAACACAGAAGTTAAAAGCTGCTTTCAGCTTTGCTGTTGGTGAACGTGGAAGCTTCCCTGCCAGGTCCCTGAACTGTGGTGCCCTTTTGGTCAAGTTAGTGAGGTTGAGAATAACTTGGGAGGGTGGTTAACTGGAATGGTTACAACAGCCTGATTGTGGCTGCCTGGAAAAAAGTTGAGGAAGAAGTTGGTCTTTCTGTTTCCATTTGAGACAAAGGGTGAATGACCCTGTTGGGGTTGGTTGTGCCAGTTCCCTTTGGGTAGGCATTTGGATTCAATATCTCAGGGGGGAGTATCTGGAGATGTTTTCAGCAGTGTGGGCAGATCTGCAGTGTGACTGCAAGGATCACTCCAAACCCCAGACTTCTGAAGGAGCTGCAGCAACTCAAACTTGTACCCCCAGCCCCTCTTCCCTGGTGTATGCCACATGCTTGCTTGGTGGCCTGGGTCCTCCTCACAAATCCTAAAACCCCACATCACCTTCACCCCCAAAGATGTGGCCTTGGGTCTGTGGGACAGATTTGAGCTCCAGATGGACCCAATGTGTCCCTCACCAGAGAACATGCCAGCCACAGCATCCTGAGCCACCCTTTCCCAAATTGCACCTCCATCATCTGGAGCTCACACATAGAAGCAGAACTGCCTGCCACTCCAGAAAAACCATATGCATTTTCTGGCATGAGGTTACTTGTGTGTGGAGGACACTTTCCTCCTGTACCCACCTGGTTTGCCCAGGATGGAAGGAGCCAGCAGGGCTGGTCCAAGCATCGAGGCTTTCCCAATGCTCTGTTTCCTCCACCTGAGCTGCCAGGTATGATCCAAACCCCTGAGTCAAAGCAAAAGGGTTAACTGGAGGTGTAACAGGCCCTGGGAATGGAACTGTCAGCACTTGCATTGGAAAGACAGATAAAAGGGCTGGCAAAACCATCTGTGCCTCTTGAAACCTTCCCACATACTTCCTCATGGCTCCAAATCACCTCTAGGACCTGTTGCTGGGTGAGTCAGGAAGATCTTCACACCCTCCTGCATTCCCCAAGCTCATGCTCCACTTCCCAGGTGCTGCAGTCCCAGCTGGTTGGTTTCTGTACCTGGGCTAACACTTCATAAGGACACTTCATTTAATTTTTCCTCAGTTGTTATCTCTCATCTACAAACACCTCCAGCTGGACGCTTCAGATCCTCCGGGTTCTGGTGAGCAGCAGAAAAACCAATATCCCCAAAGTGAAGGTGCCCTGCTGAACCTGCAAATAAAGCTGAATCCTTCACCCTTGCTGCTGTCCTGATGTCACTCACAGACACTGGATACTTGTGCTAGCTTGCTGAACTCTTCAGAGCACAAGAGATGTTCCTCCTTCGGGTGGTCACTTCCAGTTGTAGCATTCAAGTCCCCACTGCATCCAGATTTTGCTTCTTTTCCCTGAGATGGAAAGCAAGTACTTGCCTGAGGTCTTTCACATCTTCATGGGGGCTGTTTTCTGCTCACAGTACTGGGATAATCACACTTGCTGAAATTTCTTAGATGAGTCTTGCTCTGATGACCTTGTCCCACACTGCTTCACCTCTCTTCTTGCTGTACCCTTTACCACCCATGATGCTTCATGGGGCACAGACCATTTATTTGTCCAAATACAAGGTTTTCTACTGGTTGGACCTGTGGAAAGCATCCTCACCAAAAATGCTCAGCCTGCTTTCACTGAGCACTAGGCTTTTATTCCAGACACTTGTTCTCCTGGAGTATATTCCAAAGAAATGTCCTCCAAGCAACCTCTGCTCCACATCTTCCCAGCTCTCCTACATCTGTCCACGTTTGGTACATCACATGGTGGATGCAGTGACACTAAATTTTCTATAATCATCAAGAGAGTCAACAATTAGTTCATCAGCTCCAGTGTCTTCTTTAGAGCTCTTTTTTCCTTCCTGATGTTTCTTAGGACACCCTGGCAAGGACATGGGAGTAACTGGCAGCTCTTTGCCACTGCTTCCCTCTCCTTCAGGTCACTGAGACAACAGAGGATGGGAAACACAGGATTCTAGTGCTAAATCCTGTAACTGGGAAACCCAGGGAGTCCTGACAGAGCTTCAAGCTGTACATCTTACCTCAAACTTCCTGGGTAGCCTGGAGAGACCAGAAGACACCTCCTATGGGGAATCACCTGCCCTGCCTTAGAAGGCCACACGAGGAGGTGAACTGCTTTTTAGAGGAGCTCCACTGCCTGCAGAGGAAGCCAAGGGGGCTGGTTAACATTTAGGACCCTAATCTTTAAAGCACTAAATTGGGGGAAAAAGAAGTCATGAGGTATGGGAATTCCTTTAAAGATGGGATTCTTTCTTTGAAGAACCTAAAGGTGGTTCTTTCATTAAAGATACAGCATCATTTTAGGGCCCTGGTTTGCCACTTGGCCTGGCAGTGTTGGGTCTGTGGTTGGACCTGATGATCTTTTCCAACCCAAAAGATTCAGGAATTCTGTAATTTTAAGCCCAGCAACATCACAGCAACATCACAGCAACCATCCAGCTGTGGTCAGGGAGGGTTGGGGTCTCTGGAAGAGCACGTGGACGTGGGGGATGCCTGGCTTTGCTGGTGGCCTCTGTCCCAGTTAAAAATTAAGGTGAAAACACCCAGTGTCAGCAGCTGTGTGAGGCAGAGCTGTGAGCCATGTGCTCAGGCTGCTGGTGTGTGCTGCCTTACATGGAACACACTGCAAGACAGAGCCTGGTGGGACTGAGGTTCACACATTTCCAAATCTGCCTCAGAAAAGTTTTGATAGAAAATTCAAGTGAGATGACACTTTAACTGGAAATAACAGCAGCAGAGAAATCAACAAACTTCAGGCCTTGGACTCCCTTCATGTTCCTCAAATCCAGCACATTCATCTCAAACCATCTGGAGCAGACCTTCTGTGCACATTTTTTTTTTTTTTTAAATCCCAAAAGATCCCACAAACAGTTTCTGTTTCAAATTACCAAGTAATAAAAGAAATCTCACCAGAGTGCTATTTGTTATTAATTACATTATTTACGTTTTTATACCAGCAACTGCAAGCTGAAACCCACTTATGCAATGTAATAATAATCAAAACCCAGTTCAGGTCAGATTTTACAACCCCTTAAACATATTATCTCTCTGCTTCCCATCCAAAAATCAGTCCCACATTATATTCCTATAAGACATGGTCAGAATATCCCGCAGATGTTCCTGAGCATGGGCATAGCTGTTAATCCCAAGCATAGCTACAGGTTGGGTGGGGAATGGATTTAGACCAGCCCTGAGGAGAAGGACTTGGGAGTGTTGGTTGATGAGAAGCTCAACACTAGCTGGACTTGATGATCTTAAAGTCTTTTCCAACCAAAATTATTCTATGAAGGAACAGATATTTATGCGCCAGGGAAACTTTCCCCCAGCTGCTCCCAGCCCCAGGGAATCCCCTGCTCTAAAGCCAGGGCCACAGGAGGCTTCTGAAGGTGGTTACAGCAGGGCAGCAGACACAAAGGGAAGGTTCTCCAGGTTTCCTCCTCCAGGTTTAGCTCCCACATTGATGACAACCCTCAGCACCTCAGCTGACCCTCCATCCATTTCCTCTGAAGGAGGCTCCTTCCCCACTGAGGCCAGGCTGGGCTTTCCTGTCACCACCAGGTCCTGGGTGCTGGTTTGACCAGAGGTGAGAGATGAAGCATCACTGCTCTCTACCTCTGCTCTTCACCCGGTGCTGGAAGGGGCTGATGTGCCCACATGTTTGCTGTTAAACATTAAGAGTGTCTGCAAGGCTGGGTGGGTGAAGCCCAGGGATGCAGAGCTGCCAACAGCATCATCAGAAGTGTGCTGAGCCAAGTCTGGCTGGCTGGGTCCCATGGGTTCCTTGGATTTCCTGCTTAGTGTTGGTGGGTTTAAGGAGTTGAGCAGCTCTGTAGAAAGCTGCTGTGCTGCTGGCTCCCAGCCTTCATCTGGAGGCTTTGAGGCTTTGGAAACTCTGGGGATGAGACTTTCAGGACAGAGAATGTAGAAGTTTACTTGCAAAAAAAAAAAAAAAAAACAAAAAACAACACAAAAAAAACCCCACAAAGTATATAAAATGTTCAGTGGTGCTCAGTGAGAAGGATAAAACCCCTCTTGTCAGGAAACTGAGAACTCAAGTTTTTTATTTGTTGAGCAGTCATTTTTCTGTGGAAATAGTGTTTTCTGTTGGGAAGATAAGAAGTGATTTTAGGTCAGAGAAGTATTTAGGTGGAAAATTCCTCCTTGGCTGGAAAGGTTCCCTCAATCTCCCTGGAGAATGTGGGCAGTGGGAAAGGGGAAAAGAGCAGTAAAGGTTTGAACCCAGCTCTAAAAGAGGCTCTTGAGATGGTGGTGAAGCAGAGCAGCTCCTCAGCATCACCCCAAGGGCTGCAGGCAGAGCGAGCTGGCTGGTGCAGTGGCAGATTGCTCGTGGGTTGCTGGGCATGGCAAGAGAGATATGGAGATTGACAGGATGGAGAGACATCAAGCTTTTGGTTCTTCTTTTGGCAAACTAGCTGTGTGCTTTCTGCTCTGTCCCTTCCACAAGGAAAAGTTGATTTGGAGTGACTAAAATGAGGGTATCTGTGGTGGCGTGTGCTGGAGTGAACTCACAGTCACAGGCACTAAACAAACCGAGTCCTCTCCTGCTCCCTGCATCTCCCACCTTGCTCTCTGACCCATGGAAACCTGGTGTTCAGAGGATGGAGAGCTCAAGCAAGTCACCCAAATGCATGTTTTCTCCTCATCTTGCTGTGGAGCTCTCAGCCCTGGTGGGAAGGGATGGTTCCCACCCCCAGGTCCTTCTCTGGGAAAATTTGCTCTGCTCTGGGGCAGAGACAGAGTTTGCAGAGTGACCCCATCACCTCCACCAGCTCAGTCTGGGGCAGGAGAGCAGGGGCTCCCCCATTCCCTTCCACCTTGGTTGTGAGAAGATCCTCTGCAGGTTGCGTGGAGGGAAATGTTAAATTAAAACCAAAAAACCTGAACCCCTCTTTCTCCCTGATTTAGGAAGTTGAATTTTTAGGAACCTGATTTAGATAAAGTTGAAAGGTATATTTCTGGAAGAGGTGTTTTTTTCCAGGTCCAGCCAGGAAATTGAGGCACTTGGGCAGTCCCAGCTCTGCAGTTGCCTTCTCCAAGTTGGTCATTACCCTGAAGCAGGACAGGGGAGTCTCTTGAGGGGCGGAAAAAGGAGAAAGAAGAGTCTTGAGGGGCAAAGCTTTTTGAATAACTTGTTAAAAATAGGGGTTTCTGCTTGATTTCCTCTCTGGCAATGGTGTGGTGTTGGCAGAGCTGCCTCTGAGGTCTGGTGGCTCCCAGACAGCCCAGCTCAACCAGAAGAGCCAAGAATAACCCCAAATGGGATCTGTTAATGGTGTGAAAACATGTCAGTGACAAAAAACAGAGTAAACTGGAGGGAAATTAGAATGCTGTTTGCAAGGCCTTGCATGGGGCATGTCAGACTCCCAGGGGTAGGGGGGACATTTGTGCTGGAGACCATGGGTGGCAGGACCAAGGAGGAGGGAGGATGAGGAGGAAGGAGGTGGTTGTTGACCCTGGGAGGGTTTTGTGTGGCTAGGCAGAACTGGGGCAAGGGATGAGGGGAAAAAAACCCACCAGCTACCACCCCACATGTCACCACTGTGGTGGGACTGTCTGCCCTTTGCACCATGGGAGGAGCAAAGGCACAGGCTTGGACGTGTTGGGTTGGGTTGAGCAGAGACTTCTGAAGGGTGCTGGGAACCTTGGATGGTCCCAAATCCAAACTATTCCCCAAGCCATGAGCAAGGTGAGGCCAGGCAGGGAGGTGAAAACCCCTCCACTTTGGATGTAAACAACTTCCAGTCATGAGTCTCCCACCTTCTCCAAAACCTTTTCCCACCACTGAACCTCTTCTCAAAATTGTTTTAGAAACAATGGATTAATTTCTGGTGGTTGACAGACAAGTCTTGGTCTCATTCATCCTGTTCATAGATCCAGATGTGCTACAGCTGGGACAACCCAGGCATCACCCTCACCAGAAAGTTGCTGAGAGAAGCACGAGAGCTTGAGAGAGGAGATGTCTGGAGAACTTGGGAGCCATGGAGATGGGAGTGAAAAGATTTCCTTGAGCAACCTCATAGCCTGGAAGGCAGAAGGAGGCCTGGAAATGACACGCATGGCCCTGTCAATACAAACATCTATTTCTCAACAGGTTTTGTTGCAGAGGTCCAGAACAACATCACCTGAGCCCTGCCAGGTCCCAAAGATGCACCAGACCAGAACCTGCCTTGTGCCCCCTCCCTCTCTGCAGGAACTGGAGCAGGGATGGGTCACCATCCCTGGGTGATGTGCAGCTTTGAGGCTGCTGGAAGAAAGTTCTTGGGGCAGGATGTCCCTGAGCAGGCTGTTCAGGTGCACCTCCACACACCTACCCACATGGATCTGTGTGTAGATCAATGTATTTATGTGGGGTGTTAGTACAAATGACTGCACGGTACCCCGTGCCCACTGCTCCTGGTTTTGCCATCCACCACTACCAAGAATTTGGCTCCACCACCCATGACTTCTCTCAAAAAGTTTAAGTCCCACCCTGGCCTCTTCTCCACCCTCCTAAATAAACTCCAGAGCCTTCCCTCAGCATCTGGCGGGAGGTGCCCACCCCTCAGCAGACTCCCAAATGTTTGCTGGCACTCTCTTTCCTCAAGGGGGAGGGGGGCTCTGCTCTCTCCAGAGGGTCCTATGAGTTTTTCTTCCAAGAAACACAGCTCAGGCTTCCAGAGATTCTGTCTGCCACCCCCTGCCCCCAGGGCAGACAGATGTTGTTCACTCCTCCAGATGTTTCCAATACAAACCTCGTGTTCCCTCAGTGTGCAAGCCCAGATTTCTTTGGGTTTGTTTTTAACTTCTCCCAAGTGACAGCCATGAGAATGAGGTCTGGCCCACACAGCCAGCCCCAGCCTGCCAGCAGAGCATCTCCCGTCCGTCTGTCCGTCTGTCCATCCGAGGTGTTAGGGGATCTCTTGCCTGCTTCCCAGCAGGTGTCCGTGGGAAATCCCTGCTCTCTCAAGGCTGCTGGCCACCAGGCTTACACCTAATATGTTGCTGTACTTTCATTTCCTATTCCAGTCACTTTTCAAAGACACCTCAGTCATTCTTTTGGCTCTGCTAAAAATTTGTGGCTCTGTGTCCTCTGCTTTTCAAAACACAGGGGGAAAATTCCAGATGTATTTGGGGAGCTGAGGAGTGGGATGCTGGGGAGTTATTAGATTACTGCGTGTCTTAGAGACCCATAATCTGTGTCAGGACACAATATTTGTCCCATCAGCCACCTGACAGATACCAAGGCCTGCAGAGTGCAGTGTGGGTCCTCATGGATGGGCTGCCTCAGTTTCCCAAAGTGAAGCACTGTGGATGTGGTCCATCTCAAAAGGAACAAAGGGCTCCATCCAAGCCAAGCCCTGAGCTAGTCCTGCAGCAGCAGCTCACACCTCTGCCATGTAGCACTCATGTCCTGGCACATCTGAGCATAGTACTCAGCACCCAGGGGGGCAGGATGCAGCCACTTTCTTCGTTGGGTTCCCACCAGCCACAGCAAAGAATTTCTTCCTAATATCTCATCTCAATCTCCCTCTTTGAGTTTGAAACCATTCCTCCTCATCCCATCCCTCCATCCCTTGTCCCAAGTCCCTCCCCAGCTTTCCTGCAGCCCCTTCAGGCACTGGAAGGTGCTCTAAGGTCTCCCTGGATCCTTCTCTTCTCCAGGCTGAACACCCCCAACTCTCAGCCTGGCTCCAGAGCTGCTCCAGCCCCCTCAGCAGCTCCAGGGGCTCCTGCTCTGTGTTCTTCTGCTGGTGGGGACTCCAGCACTGCAGAGGGTTTCACCAGAGAAGAGCAAAGGGGGACAATCCCCTCTCTTGACCTCCCATCACTTTAGTGATGCTGAGCCCTGCATCCACCAGGCAAGCAGAGCAGAAAGCTTTCTGACTTATGAGGCCAGCGTTCCAAACTGCTGGTTGTTGTCTCAAAAGGATTGTGACATTTAGTGGAAAGTACTCCCCCAAAGCACAATCACAGAGCTCCAGCTGCAGGGATCACCCCACACTCCCCTCTTCTCCCAGAGCAGCATCCTGAGGAGTTTGCAGAAAAATAACCAGGTGAAAGTGGGATATGCAGCAAGGAAATGTAACATTTTAATTTGTTTTTTCCCCTGTGTCTATACCTGTCCCAAAAATCCTTTAACAAATTCATCCACCTGGCAGATGAAAAGATGACTGGCATTGTCTGGGTGTCACAGGGCTGTGACAGCTCTGCCTGCCTGGGGAGGGAAAGGGGGCAAATCTCCAGAGATGTGTCACAGCCAGCATTAGATTTAATACTGTGGGTGTGTATGTATATATGGACATATTTGCCACTGTCCATGGATATACTCTGATTTGTGGTTAAAGGCTCCCTATTTTCCAGCTACATAATTTGATTTAATAAAAAAAAACCACTTATTTCTTCCCACAAACATCACCTCTTTCGTTGTGTCTTCCTCAATAGAGCACTCCTTGGTGGAGCTGAAGGATAATTATTGCCTGCTCTACTTCTTCTAACCACTGCTCAATCACAGGAGTCACACAGTCAATGACAAACACATTCTTAAGTAAGGAAGGAGAGAAGGAGTTTTATTTAAAGCAAAGATATGATTCACCCTTAAAAGTTTTCATTCCAAGTGCTTCAGAACATGAAGGCATGTGGTGAACAATGGAGATCTTGCAACCACATTTCCTAGGAAGCCAAAAAAAAAAAAAAAAAAGAAAAAAGAAAAAAAAAGACAGAATAATGAAATTATTTTGATTACAGCCTGAGAGGCCTAAGAGTTACCCATGAGACAGCCTGGGATGTTTGATTGCAGCCCAGCCTGCATGAGGACAGCCCAGCAGCTCCACCAGAGGAGAGCCTTGCAGCCTTGCTGGGCTGAGCATCAGCTGGAGCCAACCCCTGGCTTCTCTCACTGTCCCTGTGCACAGAAACTTCCTCTATTATTCTAAGAAGGGGCAATTTTTAGGTCACCTCAGCTTCTTTAACAGCACTTGGCCTTTACAAAGCTTTTCAAAGTGGTGTCCTCCATTGTCTTTTTTAGCAAGCCCTTTTTTGACCACCACTGAGGACACCAATCCTTGAGGATTTATTTCCAGACACCTCCCAGTCCCTCCTGTATCTCATTTTCCGTGGACAGAACCCGAGGGGTTTGCCTAAGGAAGATGCAGCATCCCCAGGGGGGTGGGGGTGTTAACCTTTATCTGGGGCATTTAAGGCCTGGAGAGAAACATCCGTCAGGATTGATGAATTTAGGATTGGTCATGGGATCGTGGGGGTTTACAGACACAGCCCTGGGCTCCTGGAGCAAACAGTAGGGATGTCCCAAGAGGGATAAGCAGGAGCAGGATGGGATCCTGGACCCTCAGAGTGCTCCTGTACCTGCTGCACCCATGGGCAGCCCTGATGTGATCACCCAGGGCCAGGTCTGGGTGCAGGACCAGCTCAGCACTCGGATGCTCCCAGCCTGGCTGTGCCAGCCCTGCCACAGGGATTTCTGGGGACTTGGAGCAAGGCCACATCCAGGCTTGGAGGCTGCAGATCCCCAGGCAAGATCCTGAGCTGCTCATTTATTTTTTATATCCTCATGACAACCACAGCACAAGGCTGTGAGAAAGGGAGAGGCTGCCTGAGCAGCTGCTGTCCCCAGGGAGCTGGGGGACAGGCACCAGGGGCAGGGAGAAGGCTCCTCCAGCAGATTTCTTTCCCTGTTCAAGTTCAGGAGCAAGCAATTTAATAAAGTACCTTCCCCTAGCACTCTCCTTTAGCCCTTCTCTCCTGCAACAAACCCAGCTGCTCCTTTCCTACCCCCAGCAGCAAGGCTGGAAGTGGGGGCTGCACAGACACTGTCCCCACAGCCCCTGGAATCACGGCTGGCACTCAGCTGAGCCTCACTCAGTGCAGCCCCAGATGGTTCCCTGGGGGTGGGGATGCATCCCCCCTCCCTTTAACCCAGCACACACCCTGCCCAGGGGCTGCAGGGCTGTGTCCCTGGGCACTGGGGCTGTCCCAGTCTGGGACCACAACTCCCCCAGCAGCCCATGGCCTCGGGATGGGTTCAGGCACTCATCGGGCTGGGTCCTGGCAGCAGGGGTTTGGCCATGGTCTCTGGCATACAAATGTGTGTTTGTAGGTTGCCAAGCAATTTGGCAAAAAGTTCTCCTCCAAAAGAACAGAATCACAGAATCCCAGACCACTCAGTCCCATGGTCAGGGACACCTCCCCCAGCCCAGGGGGCTCCAAGCCCCATCCAACCTTGGACACTGCCAGGGATGGGGCAGCCACAGCTTCTGGGGGCACCCAGGGGCTCAGCACCTGGTTTCTTCCTAATGTCCAACCTCAATCTCCCCTCTGCCAATTTAAAACCATCACCCCTTATCCCATCTCTACCATGTAGCACTCATGTCCTGGCACAACTGAGCATGGAACTCAGCACCCAGGGGGGAAGCAGGATGTGGTCACTTTCCTCATTGGGTTCCCATCAGCCACAGCAAAGAATTTCTTCCTAATGTCCAACCTCAGTCTCCCCTCTGCCAGTTTAAAGCCATTCCCTCTCATCCCATCTCTCCAGGCCCTTGTCCCAAGTCCCTCCCCAGCTTTCCTGCAGCCCCTTCAGGCACTGGAAGCTGCTCTAAGGTCTCCCCATTGCAGCCTTCTCTTCTCCACAACATATCTGAGATGAGGAAGTGTTTGTTTCTTCCATTGAAATTTACTGCTAGAATTAGTTCAAGAGGGAAGAGACTGCTGGCTTTGTGTCACTAAGTCCCTCACTGTCCCTTGCCCCAGGGTTGTCCCTCCTGAGCTTCTGAACACCCCGGGGAGGGGTGCAGTGGGATGTGGGGAGCTGCACATTCCCAGCAGCAAGGGCAAAAGGGAATGAGTCAGAGAGGAAAAGAGGGGGAGGAAGGGGGGTTATGAAAAGCCCTGGTTGTTATAGGGAGATCAGGGGGAGGGGGTAGGGTGAGTGGGGGAATGAAAAAGAAAAATGGAATAAAACAAAGCAAAACTGCCCCCAGTGCTCCTGAGGAGACCCCCACCCTCTGCCCCCATCACTGACACTCTCTGAGGGTCCCCAGCTGTGACAGGGATGTGCTGGGCAGCAGTGGGATAGGGGGTGGGGTGGGTTGCACCCCGGGATGGGGTTTCTACAGGACCTGGAGTGAGCTGAGTCCTCACAAAGCTGGGAGGTGTCCTGTGGCCTGGCCAGCACGTGGGGAGGAGAGAAGCCAGGAAAAAAGAAAAGAAAAGAAAAAAAAAAAAAAAAAAGTGGAATGGGACCCAGCAACTGTCGGAACAAATGTTTCCATCCTTGCTCAGCCCTCTGGGATCTTCTGAGCTGGGGGATGCAGCCCACCCTTCCCTTGAGCCCAGGGAAGCTGAAGGATGCTGCACTCCAGGGGCAGAGCTCGCTGGGGGCTCTGGTCCAAGCACAGACAATCTGGGGGATGCTGGGGAAGAGGCAGAGCTGGGGTGCTGTGGGGCTTGGGGAAATGGCCTCCTGAGAGCAGGGCCAGCCCAGGCAGGGCCCCAGGCAGCTGAGCAGCCCCAGGACAGGCTGTGACACCAAGGGGCATAGCTGGGAGGAGGTAGTTTTGCTGGAGGTGGGAAAGGAACTCCCTGGAGCCTCTTGAAGTGGATGTGCATGCAGGCTCCTACCACTAAGGGGGGGATTTACTTTATAGGGGTTTTATATAAAGATGGGGTTTACTTTATAGGGGACTGAGGAATGTGGGAGGACCCTATGGCTCTTGCCTCTTGGTTGCTCCCCCCCAACCATCTGCATGGGCAATGGGGAGGGCTGCAGTGTCCCAGAAAGCTCATCTCCCATCTTGCTGACTCCCGGTACTCTGAACAAGGATTTGGGAGTGTTCAGAACCAACTCCAAGTCTCTGGGCCCAGAGTTAATTTGGTTTGGAATCTGGAAAACCTCAAGATGGCATGCTCCTCACTGGTGGAAACCCACAGCACCAGCAAGAGCTTGCAGGGACCTCTCTGTAGCTGAGGCTTCAGCAGCTCCTGTGCCAGGGAAAGGTCCCTGTCCCCTTCTCTCTTGCACCAGCAGCCAGGGCACTGGGGCACCTGGAAGTCAGGAATGTGTCTGGAAAGGGCTCAGCCCCTTTGGAGCCACTGATATTTGTCCAGGGAATGGGAAACACCTATGTTGAGAGCATTTCTGATGGGAAATCCCAACCAATGCAGGTGACAGTGGTGGTGGCCTTCAACAACCCCTGGACAGTGAGGAGCAGCTCCCTAGTGAGAGCAGCCTGGAATGGTGGGGTTCTGCCCTTGCAGATCAAACCCTGGCATCTCCATGGACCATGTCTGTGTCCCACTGGCCACCAGTCCATCCTGCTTCCCACTGGGCTGGTGCTGGGCTCCTGTGAAGAGTCAGGGCAGGGGTGGATCCATCCAGGAGTTTCTCATCTGGGTTAGCATCTCCCCAGCCCAGTGTCACCGTGTCTGCAAAAGGTTTTGTGTCTGGTGAAGAACTGAACCTGCACTTGAAACCAGTGTCTCTGAGCACACATGAGCTGGTGGGATGGAAAAGGTCACCAAAAGGGGTGACAGAGGGGTGGGGACCAGCAGCAGTACATCATGTCCTGGTGAGGATCAGTAGGACAACCCTGCAGCTCCCCTGAGAGCCCCCACATCCCCAGGGCTCAGCTCACCCTCCCTGTGACCTCAAACCAGAAGACAACACTTTTTTTTTTTTCCTTTTTTCTTTTTCTTTTTTTTTTGTTTTTGTTTGTTTGTTTGTTTTAAAGACCACTTTTTGGTGGTTTTTTATCCCTGGCAAACACCTGCAAAGCTGCAGCAGCCCCTGTGTGTTACAGGAGCTGTGCTGGAATGAGGTTAGCTGGGGCGAGGCTGCTCTGCAGCCTTAGGGAGCTGCTGGAGATACAGTCTGTTCCCACTCACATCACTGGGTATTTATAGATACAGATGTTTCTCTAGCAGCAGGGTTCAAGCTTGAATTTTCTTTTATTATTATTTTTTTTTTACACCCTGTCTTATTTCACATCCCTCCTTTGCTCTTCAAAGCAACACTGAGGGTAAAGAAAGCAGCTCCAGAAACCAGCAGGGAAGCAGAGGACTTGATCCCTGCTCTGGGGTTTTAGAAGTAACTGGGTTTGAGTGGGCTGACGTGTCCCCCATGTCCCCATGCAAGGCCAGGGGACATCTTCTCAGAAACCACAACCAACCCAGCCCATGGCTGGCAGATGGCCTGGGGCAGGGAGGGCTGGAGAGCACCCAAGGGAGAGATATCAGGGTATCAGCCCCGTTTCACAGCATTCCAGACTGGTTTGGTGTGGAAAGGACCTTAAAGATCATCTAACTCTAACCCCCCTGCCATGGTCAGGGACACCTCCCCCAGCCCAGGCTGCTCCAAGCCCCATCCAACCTTGGACACTGCCAGGGATGGGGCAGCCACAGCTTCTGGGGGCAGCCTGGGGCTCAGCACCCTCACACCCAAGAATTCCTTGCTCATGTCCAACCTCAATCTCCCTTCTGCCAGTTTAAAACCCTTCCATCCCATCTCTCCAGGCCCTTGTCCCAAGTCCCTCTCCAGCTTTCCTGCAGCCCCTTCAGGCACTGGAAGGTGCTCTAAGGTCTCCCTGGATCCTTCTCTTCTCCAGGCTGAACACCCCCAACTCTCCCAGCCTGGTCCAGAGCTGCTCCAGCCCTCCCAGCACCTCTTTGGCCTGTTGTGGACTCTCTCCAGCAGGTCCATTTACAGGGAGTGATTTCCCAAGGGCAGAGAGGAGGCTGAGGGTGGGACCAGGTCCCCCATATCACCCCCAGAATCCCCACTCCAGCATCAAACCTCCCCACGCATCAGCCCAGGGCTTGCTTGGCCCATGAGTAACCAAAAGGGGATATTTGGGGCTAACTGGTGCTGGTCTGTTTGCTCCTCACTGGAGTGGATTTTCTCCCCTCCAAGGGGTCCCTGTCAGCCCTCCCAGGGCAGCAGTCAGCCCTCACACCTGCCCATGGCCATGGGGCTCTCCTGGCTCCAGCACACCCCGAGCTGTCCTTGCAGGGGATGCTTGTCCCAAAACCCCACCAAGCAGCAGGAATTTCACAGCCCAGCTCAGTTTATTCCTCCTCCTGCTTTAACCCCAGCCATTCCCTAGCACCTTCCTACTCCAAGGAAGTTTGGCTGAACACCTTGGGATAGAGAAAAGACCCAGTGACATAAATCCCTGCCCTAGGGACACACAGACACACAGACACACAGACACACAGACACACAGACACACAGCATGGGGTGATGCTGCCGCTGCCTCCCAGCGTTATCTTCAGAGCCTGGGCAATGGCTTTGCTCCCCAATTAATTATACATGCTCTGTGGTCCGTCTGGGAGGCATTAATGGCTCCAGATGCGGATCATGGGGCTCTGCGTGGCACTGTAAACATGCTGGAAGTCCAATTTGGATTTCCCCGGGTGCCTCATTTAAATGAATTATGTAAACGCTTTCCCCTCCTCTTTTGAGCAGCAGCCAGTCCGGCTGCGGCCCGACGTGTTAATCCCATGAATAAAATAAAAACCAAGGGAGTCTGTGCATTAAAGGGAAGGGAAAGAGGCTGTCGAGCCTCCGGCAGCACCTGGGGACAGGGGTGGCACCACGGCCACCCCCCTGCCCCGGGCCTGCAGGGTCCCCCCTTCTGCAAAGCCCTGAACCCCTCAATGTCCCCAGCAGCTCCAGGAGGTGCCGTCCCCAGCCCTGGCTTTAGATTAAGTTTAATTTGGCAGCGCAGTGATCACAGTTACCTTCTGTCAAGCAAACTGCTGAGAGACCTCTCCTGAGTTCCTCAGTTTCCCCCTTTACCCTTGTTTCCCCCATATCCATCATTTTGAGGTGCCCCCCACCATGGACACCGAATTATTGCAATTAAAGCCACCTCGGTAGGCAGTGCCCGGGCTGAAGGGGGGATTTGCTGACACGGGCAGGGTCTGATCCTGCTCCCCAGGAGGGGGCAGGGAGGGGACCCAGCCCAGGGCTGCACTTTCTGCTGAGCAGATGTTTGCTGATGAATTATTCACCCAGAACACCAGAGGGAAAAGGGGCATTCTGGTTCTGAACCGAGGGGGCTGCTAGGCCCACAGGCTGGCCCACACCCACAGAGAGAACCAGAGAGTTGGTTTGGTTGGAAAAGACCTTTAGGATCATCAAATCCAACTGTTAACCCAGCCCTGCCCAGGCCCCCCCTGCCCCATGTCCCTCAGCACCACATCCCCAGGGCTCTGAAACCCCTCCAGGGATGATGGGGACTCCCCCCAGGAAGCACGGGACAGGGTGCACGATGCAAGGGTGCAGAGTGAGGGGTGCAAGGTGCGGGGTGAGGGATGAAGATTGGGTGCAGGGTGCGGGGTGCGGGGTGAGGGGTGCGGGGTTAGGGATGAAGGTTGGGTGCAGGGTGCAGAGAGCGGGGTGTGAGGTGCAGGGTGCGGGGTGCAGGGTGAGGGGTGCGGGGTGCTGGGTGCGGGGTGTGAGGTGCAGGGTGCGGGGTGCAGGGTGAGGGGTGCAGGATGCAGGGTGCGGGGTGCTGGGTGCGGGGTGCCCAGCGCGTGCTGCCAGCACCCCCTGGTGGTTGAGGCCGGGAATGGAGCAGCGGGAGGTGGGAGCTGAGCACCCCACACCCGGCGGGTCCCAGCACCCCACACCCGGCGGGTCCCAGCACCCCACACCCGGCGGGTCCCAGCACCCCACACCCGGCGGGTCCCAGCACCCCACGCAGCGCTCAGGCTGAGGGGACACCAAGGCTGCACAGGGTGAGACAATTCCCTCTCCTGGTTCTCCTGGGGGTGATGCCCCCACGGTGCCGTTTCATGGAATGGTTTGGGTTGGAAGGGACCTTAAAGCTGACCCAGTTCCACCCCCCCTCTGGCAGGGACCCCTTCCCCCAGCCCAGGCTGCTCACAGCCGGGTTTGCCCTCCAGGTGCCAGCAGACCGGTGGCTCCCCAGTGCCTGCTGTCACCCAGCACACCAGGGCCCTGCAGCTCCCCAGCCACCCCTCTCCCTGCTCATCCGTGTGCCCAGCATCACTCCCTCCCTTGGGCAGAATTCGGTCTTGGCTCCTCTTCAGTTTCCAGCCAGCAATGATTGCCCAGTGTTCTGATGGACCCAGAGGCCCCTGCACAGCCTCTCATCCCTCAATCACCAGCATCCCTCCTTTGGTGTCATCAGCAAAGCTGCTCCTGGTGAATCCAGTTCCTGCTTGCAGACCAGTGAACAGAACAGTGAAGCTCTGAACAGCCCCAGCCCTGGGACTGAGCCCTGAGGACCACCACTGGTCACCAGTCCCCAGCCAGATGCAGCTCCATCCACTACAACCCTTGGAGCCTGCCTTCCTGCCAGTTCTTCACCCCTGCACAGTGTACCTGCTCACCCCACACTTGGACAACTTTTCCAGAAGGGTGCTGTGAGGACATCATCAAAAAAGCCTTATCAAATTCCAGAAAAATTTATATCCACCACCTTCTCTTCATCTACCAGGTGGATGACCTTATCATAGGATATCAAATTAATTAAACGGGATTTTCACCTCATCAACCCATCCTGACTGTGCCTGAAGACTGCATTTCAGTAGCACTCACTGGGACCTTCTCCATCATTTTTCCAGGCATTGAGGTCAGCCAACAGCTCTGTAGTTTCCTGTGTCTTCCCCACACTCTTCTTGTAGATGGCAACAACACTGGCCAGGCAGCAGAAACCACCCAAGACCTTTTGGACATAACTGAGATGGGTTCCTGCCATAACACCCACCAACTCCTTCAGCACTCTGGGATGAAGCCCATCTGGTCCCATGGACTTAGGAACATTCAGCTGGAGCAATGGGTCCCCTATAATACCACTGCTCTGCAGCCGTGCCCCTCTGACCCTGGCAGGTGGGTTGATGGTTGACAAAAGAGTGAAACAACATCACCAGGTTTCCGGGTTTGGGCTTTAAAGCTTCTCTAGCAAAGCAAAGCAGAGGAACCCAAGCCAGGCATGGGTCCCCAGGGCTGGTCTGACCCCACACAGTGCTCCAGGGGTGGCCATGCCCCTCCTGGCAACAGCTTCTGCCCTCCCCATGCCAGGGCCACGGAGCTCTGCCCCCCCAGCACCACCCTGCTCCTGTGGGACCAACACAGCACTGCTGGCATGGGGCTGGATGAGAGCAGCAGGGAGCTGAGGGAGTCAGAACTTTACCTCAGCCCATTAGTGTAGGGTTAAATGACCATAAAATGTTTGTTCTTCTCCCAAAGAAATCTCCAAAGCCCCCTGAAGTGATGCCAGCCCTGCCCACATGCACAGGGCATCTGGCTGTGCCCTCACCTTGGCCTCGGGCCCGTTTAAGATTTCCCCACCCCACCACCTCCCCCACACAGGGAAGGAAAGCCCCCAGAGGACAATCTGCCAGTGTTATCCTAAACGAGACTTTATTAAGACCTCTCCTCCCATGGGGACAAGAGCCCTGGAGGAGCTGGGGCCACATTTTGTCTGCCTTCAGCCACCAATCCCCAAGATTCGTGTCCCTCCAAGCCGTCTGGGGAGGCAGCTCCAGCCAGGACACAGCCCCCACATGTGGGATGGTCTCCAGATCCCCCCCAAAAAGGCACCACAGTCCCGGGACACCAAGCAAGACAGCAGCATCTGGTGAAAACCAAACCTTCCCATGGTGAGGTGGTTGACTCAGCTAGAAGAAGAGGGGATGGAGCCACCAGAAGCAGCCAAAGGCACCGGACAAACACAAGAGTTTGTAAGAAGTTTGTTAAGAGCTCTAAAACCATTCTTGCTCAGTCCTTGCTGATTTTCCCCGCTTGGCACTTCATCCCTTTCAGACTAAAAAAGAAGGCACAACCCAGTGCAGCTGCTCCTGCGTGCAACACTTGAGGTTAAGGCAGAGCTGGGGCTGTCCCCAGCCTTGAAGGACACGGCCATGGTGGCTCTGACCCAGGGGTGGGACACTCAGGGCCACCTCAGCTGAAGTCCCGGTCTGGCAGCACCAGTGGAGCCACCAATGTCCAGAGGTAGAGCAGCAGCCCGGCCCAGCTGGAGCAGATCTTCACCCACACAGCAGTCCAGGGGCTCCTCAGCACCTGCGAGCTCTCATCTGGCCTGAAACCACAAACACGTGGATGGCACCCATCACCATGCAACCATCTCCCTGTGCAACCTCCCCCCCCCAGCATGGAGGGCACCAACCACACCCAGGAGAGATGGGGACTGTGAGCACCGAGACTTGGGGACACACGGAGGGGATGGAAGAGCAAGAGAGGAGCCCTGTGCCTGCAGCCATGCAGCTTCTGCAGCTCCTGCTCTCATGCAGCTCTTGCAGCTAGCTCCTGCAGCTACCAAAGCCAAGCAGCTCCTGCAACTCCTGCAGCCATGCAGCTGGCCCAGGGGATGCAACCACCCTGCTGCAGCCAACAGCATCCCCAGGGCTGTGTCCCTGCTCCCCCAGCAGCCCCAGGGCTGTGTCCCTGCTCCCCCAGCAGCCCCAGGGCTGTGTCCCTGCTCCCCCAACATCCCCAGGGCTGTGTCCCTGCTCCCCCAGCAGCCCCAGGGCTGTGTCCCTGCTCCCCCAGCAGCCCCAGGGCTGTGTCCCTGCTCCCCCAGCAGCCCCAGGGCTGTGTCCCTGCTCCCACAACATCCCCAGGGCTGTGTCCCTGCTCCCCCAGCAGCCCCAGGGCTGTGTCCCTGCTCCCCCAGCAGCCCCAGGGCTGTGTCCCTGCTCCCCCAACATCCCCAGGGCTGTGTCCCTGCTCCCCCAGCATCCCCAGGGTGCTGCATCTGAGGAAATGGCAAGCCCAGGTCCAACCTTCCTCAGGCAGCCCCATGCTACCTAGAGATAATTAATGCTAATTAGGATGCCTGACCAGCGGGCTTGAACATGGATGCATCCCCAGCAACATTTTTGCCCAGCACACAAGCAGGGGGGGGGTCAGGGGAAGGGGGGCAGCCCCTGGGAGCTCACCTATACCAGTTGGTGAGGGTCATCATGATGTAGAGGGCAGCCAGGAGGAGGCAGAGGTGGAAGAAGGTGTAGTTGTAGGAGACCCCATCCTGCTCATTGTCATAGGCACGGTGCAGCCCCTCCTCCACAGCCCCCTCCTCCCCCCCTGCCCTGCTCTCCTCTGTCAGCATCAGTTTGTTGACTTGGGGGTGGTCTGAGGAGCGGAGGCTGTGGGCAGAGGGGTGGTGGGCTCAGGGCTGGCTGCCTACTCCCCAAAATCAGGGGACAGGCAGGGCAGACTGGGGGATACAGCTTGTGTGGGAACCCTAAAAGTTGTACCCGTGACCCCTCAGTGGAGTGTGGACACCAGGGCTCTAGGACAACCGGCCACCCCTAATTTAATGAGGTTAATCAATAATGAGGTAAAGGTGATTAAATGAAATGTGAGAAACAAAAAGTTAGGGGGAAGATAAAGGCAATTTGATCAAACGTGAGATATCTTCTAAAAGTAATGTTAAATAAATGCAATTAAAAAACCATTGAGCTACAGTTTTTAAAAGTGAAGTTAAACAAATGTGCTTATACAACACCCAAAAGGTCTTTTTAAAAATGATGTTAAACAAATGCAATTACAAAACATCCAAAACCATTTTGTAAAAGTTATGTTAAACAAATGCAATTCTAAAACATCAAGATGTGGTTTTTAAAAGTGATGTTCAGGACTGTTTGCACTATGTTTGAATGTATTGCTTCTACCTCATGAATAATTTTTTGCGTTACAAATCACATGACTTGTACACTCTAACTCCCCTTTTTATAATATAATATGATATAATATGATATAATATGATATAATATGATATAATATGATATAATATGATATAATATGATATAATATGATATAATATGATATAATATGATATAATATGATATAATATATAATTATACGTGGTTTCCTTGCAAAAATGTCAGTTGGCAGCAGCCAGTTGTCCCTTTCTGGGTGACCAAGACAACTTTACTAGAAGCACTCAGTGACAACTTTACTAGAAGCACCCAAGCTGTGACCTCCCCCCCCAGAATCCCCCTCCCCCACAAGGCCAGGACCATGCAGCCCCCAGGGACATGAGCCCTGTCCTCACCTGATGAAGAGGGTGCAGAGGATGAAGATTACCAGCCCTACAATGCTTGGGGCATCCCACCAGGTTGTCAGTGGCTGGCTGCCCATCCCTGAGCTGGAGCTGTTCCTCACCAGCAGTGTGGGGTTACAGGTCTGGGCTGGGGGGGACAGGCAGGGGTTTCAGCACCTTCCCCCAGGGATTCAGGGAGGGCAAAGCACCCACCTCGGTGCGTGATCCCCTTCCCCAACCCAAGGTTGTGTCCTGCTTACTGGGTACATTGGCCAGGGCAGACCAGGTGACGTAGATGGTGTAGAGGGTGATGAGGGATGCCTGCAGCAGCCCGGAGTGTGGCTGAGCATCCTGCAAACCCAACAGCGGGGACTCAGGGATGGTGTCCTGTGCCCCAGGGTGACACAGCCACCCAGTGTCCCCCTGCCACCTCACCTGGATCTTGGGCAGGATGGACACGGCAGAGATGACGAGGCAGAGGATGAGGTTGATGCTGATGAGGACCTTGCCCTCTGTGCAGCCCTGGGGTTTGGTGTAGTAGACGTAGAGCAGCACCACGGCCACGAGGGAGGCGGCGTAGAAGATGAAGGTGATGATGCAAAGGGCTGGGGAAGGAAGGAAAAGGGAAAGAGGCCGGAGCAGAGCCCCAGGGGTGAGTGTCCCCACGGCTGAGCTCCTGGTGCTGCCAGCTGTACCCACCTGCATACCAGCCCTTGGCGTTGCTCTCGCCCGCATTACGCAGCCACAGCTGGCTCCAGGAGTGGGCGAAGTCGATGAGCAGGATGAGCTGGATGAGGATGAAGAGGAAGGAGCCGACCACACCAAAGTAAAACCAGACTTGAGGGGGAGAGATGGAAGGAGGAAGAGGTGGGATAAGGAGCCCTGGGCACTGGCAGAGGCACAGCAGCGGGGGTGCTGACTCCAGCCCTGGGTTTAATCCTGTGGGGAGGGTTAACCCCGAGGTGCAGAGCAGGGGCAGCTCCTCACCTGAGGTGAAGGCACCATCTGGGATGTAGAAGGCCCCCACTGTGATCCCCACCAGCACCAGGAACTTGAAGAACCAGAAACTGAAGGAGAGAAGAGGCAGCATCTGCAAGTGGGAACCCAGGTGGGAGAGGGGTAGGGCTGTCTGCCTCCCCCCAGCACCCTTCCCCAGGGACAAACACTCACCCGTTCTGCAGGGCAGCCCGTGGGTCCTTGCTGCTGCGCACACACACCATGAACACAGCAAAGAGGAAGAAGAAGGAGGCCATGGAGAAGCCCATGCGGTACACAGCTTTGTGACCCAGGAAGCTGCCACAGTCAGCGTGGGTCTGGACCCCCAGGACAGAGCCGGTGCCTTCACAGAAGCCAGGGAGCTGAGAAGGCAACAAGAGGGTGGGTGAGCATCATCCTGCACCCATCACCATGGTGCTGCCACCCAAAGATGGGCCAGCCCATGGCTACTCCAATGCCACCTGTAAATCCAGCAGCTGGCCAGCTCGGGGACAGAAGTGAGGGGACACAGCTAAAGACACCTGCTCAGTGGAAAGCTGGGGTGAAACCAGCATTTCCCAAAAAGCTTGGTCCAGCCTTAACATTAGCTTGGCTGGCAGACCTCAGCTCCCTGCAGCTCAAGTCCCAGCTCCGGGAAGGTGCAAGTCACTTGGCCAGTTGAACCCCCAGAAATGGGATGGATGTTCAAAACTCCTGAGGGACATCCGTGGAAAACCAGGTAATGCATTAAATTATCCCATGGCACTGTCCCCTTCACAGAAAACCAGGGTTAATAACACTCTCTCCCAGTGAAATGCTTAAAAAAAAAAAAAAAAAGGAACAGAAGCAACATCATGCCCCAAAAAATCACAGATTCAGCTTCACATACCCACCACAAGCTAAACCTTCCCCATGGTGACCAAGCCCAGTGACCTCTGGGAGCTATTTACCTTGTGCAGCTCCTTCTCCACTCCAGGGATTATCATAATGATGGACACAAGGGTGCCAAGGAAGAGGAAGAAGGTGAAGAGGAGGCGGGAGATGGTGGAGTTCTTGGCTGAGGGGCAGCAGGCACAGAGCAGACATGGTGCAGAGCCACAGAGACAGGACACCTGCAACAAGAGCATCCCCGTGTCAGAGGGGTCAAAACTGGCCCTTCAAATGTGTGCCCAAATCAAGCTGTATGGGGATCTGCCCAAAAATCCACCCCACTGCACCAGGTGCTTTGCTTTGGGCATCTCACCAGCCAGCATGGCAACCTGCAACCCATGGGAGACCATGGGAATGGCCCAAGATCTCCCAAAAAAAGCTGCTGGAAACAAAAAGCCACAGGAAGAGGTTCACTGCAATAAACAACCAACTTGGAAGATGACACCAAGAGTCCTGGGGACATCCTCATCTTTCTTTTTTGCTCCCCAGCAGCTGCATGGAAAAAAAAAAAAAAAAAAAAAAAAAAAAAACTCAGGCCAAAACCAAAGCACTGCCCTGCAGGAGCCTTCTTTCTTTACAACAAAAAGAGTTTGCAGAATAATCTACAGCTGTCTTTTAAATCTAATACAGGATGGAGAAGAAACAATTTCAGCATCATAGGGAAACACGGTCTGCCATCCTTCTCCCTCCCCAAATAGGTGAGGAAACTGAGGCACAGCATCCCTGGAAGCCCACAGTGGGTCCTGGCTTCCCAAATCCAGCACTGGCAGTGCTGCTGGGTGCACCCTCACTCCAGGGACTATGCAAGAGATGGGTGTAGAGCAGGAAACCAGGGAAACCTTGGCTTAACTAAACCCAACCTCAGAAGAAGATTGGTTTGGGGGTTCCTGCACAAGAAGGTTTGCAGGGAGAATAAGGAAATTTTTTATTAAATTTTATTCTTAAGATTTCCCTGGCTCCTGCAAACCATCACTAGAGGAGCATTGGGGAGATGCTGTTTGCATCCCAGCAGCTGGGACAGGCTGGGCTGAGTTGAGTTTTGCAGCTCCAGTTGATTTGAGTTGAGTTGAACTGAGCTGAATTTTGCTGCTCTGGTTGAGTTGAGTTTGGCTGCTGTTCTCACCAAATTCTCCAACAATTTGGATATTCACCCACATATTTATTACCTACAAGGTCTGGGAGTGCCTCAACCATTTGCCTTAGAGGAAGAACAGCAGTTGGGGTTTTGCATAACAGGTTTTAAAGCCCTTCTAGGGCAGGAATGAGGATACATCCACAGCCATCCCTGATTGAGACATCCCTGAGCCAGATGGGGAAGAATTTCAGCCTCTTAGTCAGTCACACCAGCCCTGTGATCTCTGGCACATCCTCAAACCTCTTTCTTCCCATAAGAAGGTGAAGTTGGAGAGGAAATAGGGCACTTTCAAGCCAGAGGATGAAAGGAGATTTTTGGGGTGTCACTGCTGAGTCACTAACCCAATTTGTTATGTGAGCAGAAAGTCCCAAATTAAATATTTGGGGGAGGAAAATAAGGGAATTATGTTACTGAAATGAAGATGCTGCACTCTTGGGAATTATTGGGGTTGGCTGGGGAGGTCAAACCAACATCTCACCTCAAAGCAGAGCAAGTGGTGATGACCCCCTGGCCACTGAACCAGGAGCCAGCGTTGACCCCATGAAAATGAACAGATGAACTAAAGTGCTAAATAAAATCTGTAAGTGCCAAATAAAGGAGCCAATAACTAATTGAAAACTAAGTTCCAAACACTGCCCCCCTCCCTGTGGTGGAGAAGGAGCAGTGAGGCTGTTGGGACAGACACTCCAAGCAATGAAACCGCAAAATACACCCCAAATCCTCCAAAACAGGGAAACTTAAGGCTGTTTGCCTTGTTTTTTAATGCTGGAGTGAAGCCATCACAAGCCCACAGCCTCCCCCAGCCCAGGCACAGGCCCAGGGCACAGGTGCCAGCAAGCTTCTAGCTACAAGTATTTCTCAGAGAGCAAGGGGAATATTCGGAGTTTGTTTGAAATACTACTAATTCTCTTTCCAAATATTGTTCTCTAGCTAACATGCATTCCCAAATCCACTTATGTCCAAATTTACAGCTTTGGGCATTTGAAACTCCTGTACCAGAGTCAGCTCCTCCCAAGGAATCCCTGTGACCATCTCTGGTCCTCAGCAAACTGCTTTCCATTTACAATCTTACTTAATTGATTTATTTTGCTTTTGGTGCTTCATTTCTTCCCCTTGAACAGCTCTTCCTCTCCTGCACCTGAGACACACCAGCACTTGCAAGAAGGAGGAAGGTTTGGCTCTCTCTCACTACGAAGGGATGAGCGTGTGCTGTGTGTTCATTTATCTACTTCCTAATTATGCCCAGCAATCAGTATTAATAAGGCTCAGTTACCAACTCAAATACACATTTCTCATTGCTAAAATTCATGTGAAAAAATAGACGTGGCAGAAATGAAAACCAGATGTTGATCTGCTGTGTGAGCAAGGCACCAAACCCACAGCTCCCTGGCCAGGGATGCTCATAAGTGATCATTTTGATGTCTCCAAATCACTAGAGGTGGGTTTGATTTTTTTTTTTTTTTAATTTTTTTAAACATCAACACCTCATTATCTGGGAAAAAAAAACCATCTCCTTCCTGATTTATGCCTCTTTACCCACATTCCTGCCCCACATCCCAGCCCGACCTGAGCCTGTGTGGAGCTAACAGTGGGTGAGAACCCCCACATCCCATGGGAACCCTCATCCCACCCCTCCAGGAGCTGCTCAAGCAACACCCCTCCATGGTTCCAACTTGAAAGCAGGACAAAGTGCCCTTCCATTAGAGATTGTTTCCTTTCAGGCTCATTAAATGCACCACTTGCACAAGAAAGTATTTAAACTGTGCCAGCTTTCCCCTTCCAATACAAAGCAAAACAAAGAACAATAAAAATCCCTTTGAATGCCAAATTATGAAGTTGTTTGACCTGCTCTAGCAAAGCACCCTCACCTTGAGGCACTCCAGTACCTCTGGCTCCTCAAAGTGCCCGCTGAAACCAAAACCACCTGTCCCAAAATCACTGAAAGTGGCCTGGAAAATCATGAGGTTTGCTGTTGTTTAGGAGGTTTGGGGATCTGGGGGTTCAGCCCCACATCCAAGCATCACTGAAGATGTGCAGGAGGCACAGCCTTGGCTTTGTCCTGGGGTGGAGCTGGTGGAAGAGGATGAAGGGATGGATGTCCATGAGGCCAAGACAGAGCTGGGCTGAGGGAAATCCTTGGTGCAGCCTCCAAACCCTGTGGTCAGCTTCTAGGAAAGCTGCAGGAGGGACGAGGTAGTTTCTTGTATGAGGTTTTCAAGAGCCTGCAGCATCCCTGCAGCCTGCTGGGGGTTTCTTTCCATGACAAAATCATACAGGTCAGAGCTCTGTGGCCATATTTCAGGTTTCACAGCCTCTTGTAATCCAGGGAAGGCAACCATGGAGGTAAGGGGGTACAGGGTACAGCAGCCCCATCCTGACCTGCTGGGTGCAGCAGAATACAGGGGGGACACTCTGCTGTTCCCAAAGATGCCCCTAAGTGTGAAGATGGCCACCAGCCAACCAGCAGGATGGAAAGCACCAAGGGAAGTGGGTGCAGCATGAGAGCGATGGATTAATGAGGAAGCATCGGTTTTCAGCTGCTGCAGATGAAAGATAAGTCTCTCCAATTTCACTCATTAAATCCAGCTCACCTCCAGCATGACTCAGCCACAGGGGCTGTTCTGCTCCCTGCTCTCTCTGCAGCTGGGAGACCACAGTCTGAGCTGAACCAGCATTGTCCACCCAGCCAGTGAAACATAACAACATGAACCCAGCTACACCACCCCAACTGCACTTAATCAACCACACCACCCCAGCACCACCAAACCAACACTACCAGCCCAAAATCATGAACACAACTACACCACCCCAGCATCACCAGCCCAACTACATCACCAATGACATCAATCCAACAACACCAGCTCAACACCAGCCCAACACTACCACCACAACACCCTAACAACACATCTGCAAGCTGCCTTCAGCCTGGCAAACCCAGGGACAAAGAGACTGAGTCAACCAAAAGCAATGTCAAACAACCAGTCTTTATCTCTGTTAAATTAACAACCTGTCAGGTTAATCAGTACCCAACCCACAGGGTTTGCACAGGCTCAGGTGACTCCCAGGCCTGGCAGGTTGATTTGCATTGGTTCCACTGGAAGGAACAGGAGAACTAAAACTACGTAGCAATTCTACCCTGTTACCAACCACAGCCTGGGCCAGAAAATGTGGTTTTGTGAAAAAAATACAGTATTAGATCAGAAATCTCCCTAGCCCTGCTCTGGAGTAACTCCCAGATTCTTCAATACCTGCTCCTAAGGAAAAGTACCAGCCATGTGTTGCAGACTATGGCCTCGCAGGCCACCCTACAGCTGATCTTACGTTTCAGAAACTTCCAAACTCCTCCAAAACTTTGAGGTCAAGTTGTGAAACCAGCCTCATTCCCAGGTTTCCAGGTCGGCTGCTCCCGTGTCATTTTCCCAGTCCTGCCCTGGCCCCATGCCCACAGGTGAGGCAATGCCAGGAGAGGCCGTGGGCAGTCCCCGTGTCACCAGGCACAGCACCCACAGCACTCAGCCCTGGATCACCCCCAATGGCACCCCCAATCCTGCACCCTGAGTCTGTCCTGGGCCACAGAACCCCAAACAGAGATTCCACATCCACTGACCTGTACCCCTGTCCTGCCTCCTTCCCTCACTCCATCCCCAGCACCCCACTTTGGGACTGGCTGTGAGAACCAGGCAGGACCCCAGCCCCTCAGCATCACATGGGTGCAGCAGGACCAGACCCACCCGTGTATCAGGGCAGGGGGGACAGGACTCCCTAACTCCCCCAGGTACAGCAGGACTTCACTCCTCCAGCTCCCCACACCCCCAAGTGTGGGGAATCCACCACCCCAGGCACCTTCAGAATCCACCTTCCCCTCAACCATGATGTTCATGAGTCCCAAGTTCTCTGGGGCAAACCCTCTGGGTCCCCCTGGACACCCCTGGGTGCAGCAGGATGCTCTGTGCTGGGTGTCCCCTGTGTCCCCTGCATCCCCGGGGGTCTCCCATATTCCCCCATACACACAGAGGTGCATTCCCGGGGGGTTCCCCAAATCCCCGTGTACACAGGAGTGCATCCCCCCCGTTCACAGAGGTGCATCCCCCCGGGGCTCCCCTCTATCCCCCCGCTTGCACCGCGGGCACCCTTCAGCCTTCCCTCGAAACCCCACGCGTCTCCCCCGCACCCCGAGTGTGGGGCACATCCCGGGGGGCTCCCTCAGTCTCCTCCCGGGGTCTCCCCCAGGTCCCCAGCAGCAGAACCAGCGACTGCTCCGCCCCGGGCAGCTCCCGCCGGAGCCACAGCGGCCTCGTTCCTCTCCCGTTCCCCTCCCGCTCCCCTCCCACTCCCCTCCCGTTCCTCTCCCGTTCCTCTCCCGTTCCCCTCCCACTCCCCTCCCGTTCCTCTCCCGTTCCTCTCCCGGTTCCCTCCCGCTCCCCTCCCGGTGCCTCATCGGGCGGACACTCACGCAGCTCAGCAGGGAGCAGACACCGAGACAGGCCCCCATGGTGAGGCCGCAGCCCCTCTCCCGGTTCCCGGTTCCCCGCTCCCCTCCGCAGCTGCGCTGTCTCCGCCCGGGCCGGCCCCGCCGCACCTCCCGCGGGGCGGGTCCCTCACTTTCCCTCCCTTTTCCTTCCCCTTTCCCCTAACCCATCCACCGCCCCCTTTCTGAGCCCCTCATTTGCTGCTTTCGGACACGGGAGGCGGCAGCCCGGAACCCCCGGGACACCCGCAATGCCCCCGGGATACCCGCAATGCCCCCGGGACACCCGCAATGCCCCCGGGACACCCGCAATGCCCCCGGGATACCCGCAATGCCCCTGGGACACCCCCAATGCCCCTGGGATACCCCCAATGCCCCCGGGATACCCCCAATTCCTCCTGGATACCCGCAATGCCCCTGGGACACCCCCAATGCCCCCGGGATACCCGCAATGCCCACGGGACACCCGCAATGCCCCCGGGATACCCGCAATTCCTCCTGGATACCCGCAATGCCCCCGGGACACCCGCAATGCCCCCGGGGCTGCTGCTCAGGACCCGCTGCCGGGGCTCTCCCTCCCCTCGCAGCCGCCCTTGGGGAGGGGATGGTTCCCCTGAAGGCAGCTGGGAGTCCCGGAGGATATTTTGAGTGTGGTCTTTGGGAACCGGGTCCCCTTGGTAAGGTCGGGTCGGGTCCCCATCATTGCCCCTTCCCGGAGCGTCTGGTGGGGTGCTGGGACCCTTCAGAAGGGGAATTAATGAAGGGCTGTGAGTGCTGAGGGCTGAATGGTGCTGGTGCAGCCAGATGTGGCCTTGCTGGGAGCTGAGGGGAGACCCGGGGTCAGAGAGGGCTCCTGGGGATGAGGGGGGAGCGGGGGCAGGGTCCCATATACAGCCCCCCCTGCACACCCCCGGGCAGCAGTGGACACAGCACAGTGCTGGGGCTGAGAGAAGCCGGGACGTGCCAGCCCACTTCCAGACCCGAAATTTAGACGGTGGGAAAGTCTGTCAGCATGTGGCAGCAGAAAGGCTACAGGGGCACAGGGCTGGGGCAGCCAGGCAGCCAACACAGAATTACTGAATGATTGGGGTTGGAAGGGACCTCTAAAAGTCATCCAGACCTGGGACACCCTCACCCAGGTCAGGGTGCTCAGAGCCTCCTCAAGCCTCACCTTGAACATCTCCAGGGATGAGACCTCAACCCCCTCCCTGGGCAGCCTGCTCCATGGTTCCACTCCCCTCATGGGAAAGAACTTTTTCCTCACATCCAATCTAAATCCACATACATCTAATATAAATCTACATGCCCTCCGTGTCCATGAGGAAGAGGAAGGGGTGATGCTTCTTGCCCCAGAGGTGAAGCTCCAGGCTTTGGCCTCTGCTCAGCACTTGGCAGGAATGAGGAGCAGCTCTGCTCAGCTCCCCTGCAGCTCTGCTGCTCCCACTCTTGCCCCAGGAGGTCAGTGCCCAGAAGCTTCGTGCTGACCTCAGCTGATCTCCTGTTGCTATTCCTCAGGGGGGGTGGCCGGGGGGTGGCCCGGGGACCTGTCCCTCTGCGGGCCCAGGGCTGGCAGTGGCCCTGGGGACACGGGCTCTGGCTCCAGCACAGCCCCGGGGGGGAGCTGGGGGCTCTGGCAGGAGCCCGGGGACACCTGCAGCAGGAGCGTCCCTCGGTCCCTCACCTCCCAGGAAGGGCAGATCGGCCCCAGGGCTCTTTGTCCCCTTGGTCCTGCTGTCCCCCTGCGAGGACCTGAGCCCGCTGGCGTGGCGGGACCAGCAGCCTCCCCCCACTGTCCCCTCGGACCCTTTGGTGACGCCACCAGATGGCAGTGATGGGATGAAACCAGTGCTCCCAGCTTGGGGACAGCGCTCGGACCCTGCCTGCTCCGGGATGGCCCGGGCTGAAAGGAGGGAGAGAACTGGGAGGACTGGGAAGGCTCCTGACCCCTCTCCCAGGGCAGTCCCCACGCCTGCTGGGCAGAGGCCACACCACTGCCACCACCCACAGCACCAGCCCCTAGCTGTCCCCCTCTCGGGAGGTGGCTTGGCCAGAGGCAGGTGGCAATGTCACAGGTGACAGTGCTGTGACAGTATCCCAAGCACCCCAGGACACACTGGTTTCACATTTCCCATCACACAGGAGATGAGAGATGCTGCCAGAGCCAAGGCCATGGGGCAGCCCCTGGCAGCAGAAGCCCCCAGCCCATGTCCCCCTGCTCAGCTGGGCTAGGAGCATCCTTCCCCATGCACCCCTAATAAAACTCCTTTTTTTTTTCCTGCTCTGCCTCCCCTTTCTGCATCACTCAGCATCCCCGAGGCACAAGGGGACAGCTTCTTTCCCCTCCCCTCATTGCTCAGTTCACTGGGGGTCTGGTTGTCACTTTCTGCCAAGCACGGGGGCTGAGGTGGCACCAGATGGGTGAGGAGCAGGGCCAAGGGCAGCCTGCCAGGGCTGTGCTCCTGCCCAGGGTCCTGGGGGGAAAACAAATGATTTCATGTGACTGTATGTGGGACAATACCAGCTTAGCTGTGGGTGCAGCCAGAAGGCTCCTGCTGAGCCTGAGCCATGTGATTCATGGATAAACCGACATTGCAGTAATTAATAATAATTAATAATTGAGTCTGAGCTTAAACCCACCGAGCATCTTTTCTGCAGGGCATGGTCTAGTGTGGGCAAAACACGGGCATGGTGTAAACCGTGGTTTTGGGTGAAGATTTGGGGTTTGACAGAGCCCTGGTCCACAAGGCTTTTCCATCTCCATCACCCTGAGCGCTGCCCTGCTCCTGGATGGGGCTTTTGGGGTACCCAGAACCTTTTCCCTTGGCTACTGACTACTAGCCAGTACATCATGGCCTTTGGGGAACTGCTCCAAGCTCTCAGGGTGCTGCTCATCCATGTGGGGGGGATCCCCTTGCACTTCTGGGCTGCAGGGAGGCCAGGGAAGCAGGCCAGGGATGAAGCTGTCCCTCTTTTCCTCCAGCAGTGTTTTTTCTCAGGCTGTCCTGGGGCTCCCAGCCTCCAAACAAGAAGAGGGACAGGCCCAGAGACAGGCTGAGATTGGAAGGACAAAGGCAAAAGTCCCAAGATTGAAACATCTTCCTCTCCCCTTGTGTTCAGATGCCTGCAAGAGGGGGAATTAGTTTTCCACTAAGCTCTTGTGGAATAAGCTGAGACAGGGGAGAACTAGGAATGGGTGATTGCTTGGCCTTTAATCACAGATGGAGGTAGGGTGGGCAGGGGCATGGGAGCTGGGATTCAAGCCCGGTGGAAATGAAGGGGAGGATTTTCAGGAAGACCATTGGAAGCACCTGCAGAACCTTCTGTGCTTGAGCTCCTGCTTTGTCCCTTCTGTTTACCAGGATCCTCCCCTCCTGCAGCACTGCAAGCTGAGCAGCTGGATACAGCTCCAACACATCAGCCCCTGGGATCAGCCCAACTGAGAGGCCTGATGAGACCAAGAAAAACCTCTGAATCTAGTGCTGGGCATCCCACTGCTTCTGGGAAACCCACCAAGCATCAGGATTTGCATTTGTGACCCTCTTCAAGGACCTTTTGCACATTTAAGATGACCAGTGGGGTGATGCAGAGCTGACATGGATGGTGGTTTCCATACCAAACCTATCTCCTGCCATCCAGCAGTCTCCCCAAAGCCTCTCCCAGCTAGAAGAGTGAAGAGCTGTGAGGCCAAGTTTAGCTCTGGTTGCCTCTGTCCTTGAAGCTTGGTGTACCCTGGGCTTTCAGGCAGTCTGGAAAAGCTTCTGTGTTTCCCTGCTGCCTTTGGACAGATGCTGTTTGTCTTTCTCACGGTGGTGGCCAGATGCCTGGCCTGTGATGGATGGGAGTGTCATGCAGGAGTTTCTGCACTGTCACAACTGCTGGGTCTCTCATGGGGTGGAAAATTTGGGGAGGTGACTCTATTGTGAGCTGAATGTCCTCCTGGAGGTACCAGAGTCAAGAGAGATGGTGGGGCAGGGAGGCTGGGGGAGGCAGAAGCAAAGTGGGACCTTGAGCTGAAGGTGTCCTTGGTCCACCCCGCAGGACTTGGTTCTTCTTTCACCTCCAGCCTGCAGCCTCCACACCACTGGGTGCTTCAGGTTTTCTGCTCATCCCAGCTCTGGGTTTGAGCCCTCCCAGTCTCCCAGTTTGCTTTCCCATCACCATAATTTCCTCCAAAGCCCAACATGAGCCTTTCTGAACCCCTCACCTGCATTCCCCAACATCTCTGGGGGTGACAGGGTGTCCCCAGTGCCACCTAGGTGTCCCAGCCAGAACAATGCCACAGGGATTGTGGGTTGGGGGTGCCAGGGGAAGCTGTGGATGGTGTGGGGTTTTTTTGAGCCTGTTTACTTTCAGCTGTAACGATTCCCCACTTCTGTGACAAGAGAGGAAGAAACCAAGCTGTACCCATGGGTGGGCATGCCAGGGGTTGGGAGATGTGTTCCCCCCCTTTGCAGACCCCTTGAGGTGTCCAGGGCAGCCCACAAGGTGCTTCACCAGGTTTTGGGTTTGCTCCTTCTCACAGCACCCCGGGGAGCCCTGAATCTGCCCAGGTTTGTTTTTTTTTTTTATTAAGCCCAGCAGCCTCCTGGTTTCTGTAGCATCAGGGAGGTTGACAAAGCCCACATGCTCTCCAGTATAAAATATCCCAACTTGAGTGGAAGAACCCCAGGAATCCCCCAGTTTGGGGGAGGAACAGGGCCACCAAGAAGCACTGAGATGCCTTCAGGAGGACCAAGGCCTCCATGGTGCTGACCTGGGTGGGGATGAGACACCATGGGATGAAAGATGCCACCAGTGGGGACCTCGTTGTCCTCTCTTGATGCTGACAGACCTCAGGCCCAGGGATGTCCATGGCAGTGCTGCCATGCCCCACGTGGCCCAGCCAAGCAGATTTTGCTTAGCTGCCTGGGCTATATTTAGCTGCCTGTAAAAGGGGTTAGCGAGCAGCTCTGGAGCCAGTGGCACAGCTAAGAATGTCAACGTAAGAGCAGCAGGGATAAAAAAAGCCCGGCCCAGGCTCTGGGAGCTTTACACAAATCCCTCTGGCTGCTGGAGGTGGAGGCAGGCAGGGCTGCAGGCAGCCCCTGTGTCCCCTCAGGACACAGCACTGGGTGATGGTTACTCACTGCCCACCCCACTGGACGTTTGTTTGCTGTGATTTGGGGCTGATTTGTCTGCTTTGCAGCATCCCAGTGCTCAACCAGACAGGGAGGGTCTGCCCAAGGAGAATAGGGCATCAGATCTGGTTAAATCTTAGGGCTTTTGGAGACAGGGGACAGCGGCAGGAAGCAGGGACAGGCTGCTGCCCCAAGCTGGGAGGTGGTTGTGAGTCTCCCTGCATCCCCATCCAGGCATCTGGGAGTTACTGAAGAGTGAACAATAGGACTGAGCTTTATCTTTGCCCACGAAGACATCTTTTTGGGGATGCTTTCTGCTCATTTGACTCAAATGCACCTTTCTTCCAAAGGTTTGCCTTGTTGCTCTGATCTGTTGTCTTAAAGCAAAAACTGGGCAAATCCCAGTGTGTCCCAGCTATTCCCAAGCCCTCCTGTGTTGCTCTGAGCTCTTCTCCGCTGCCCTGACCTTGCCTGGGCTCAGCCTCTGCCCATGTAAACCATGCTGATACCCAGAAACAGACAGGTTTAAGCCAATATAGGAGGCAACACATGGGAAAGGTCATTTTCCCAACCTGTATCTATTTTATCCCAGAAATAGTTTGTACATTCTGCTCGTCCATTGAGGCAGGTGATGAATATTTTGATTTCTGGGTCCCGAGGGCTTTGGAATCCCTCAATGGGGACCTTGTTTCCATAGTGGGACATCATTCTTTTAATTGAATTTTCCCATTCTGCGTTCCCAGCAAGGCTGCAGCTGAGTTGCAAGGACCTGTGCAGCTCATTGCAGGTCTTCAAACTGCTCTGGCCTCAGAAGTACAAAAAGCAGCTCGTGTGGAGGGGATGTGCTGGGCTGTGCACGCACTGAGGGGCTGTTGGACCGCATGGCCCAGGGAGGGCAGAACTCCATCTCCTGCATCCCCTCATGCCTGGGGAGATGGCTCTGCCCATCCCATGTGCCCTGTGAAGGACAGGCCAGCAGGCTCAGAGCCAGATGGACAAGTACCTGGAGCAGCCAGGACACCTGGGAAGGGCACTGCTGTCTGCTGTCACCTTAACATCTCTCATCCAGGCGGAGAGCTCCAGACTTCCATCTCCTCGTGATGCTGCACCCTGCCTGGTGACAAATTGCCTCGCTGGGAGATGCTTGCTGCTGTTTTCCCTCTCATTTTAAATACTCCGGGCAATGAGATGCTCTCCCTTTGGCTTCTGAGATCCCACAGGCAGGATGATTTTTCCCAAATGCTGAGCACATTTTCATCAGATCCATCCTGCAGGAGCCATCTCCATCACTCCAGGGTTGGACCCCCCATCCAGGGGGAGACCTGAGGCCGTGTCCTGCCCAGGCTCATGGAAAGTCCCTGTCCCCAGCCAGGGAACAACCTGCAGGTCCCCAAACCCTGTGACCCGTGTCCCGAAATAGCACCTTAATGGAGGGACTGACGCAGGCCAGGGGGGAGCTCAGCTCAGGAATAACCTTTCCTCCACATCACCAGTGAGAAATCAGGCTCTAAACCGGACTGGAAATTCAGAAGATGCATCTAAAAGAGGAACAGCAAAGTGCTGCTCACCCTCCGAGGTGACTTTTAGCCCAGATCAGAGACTGCAGAGCTGGGCAGGGGGGTGGGCACCATCCCTGCCCCTGCCCTGCCTGCACTGCTTGGCAGGGGGATGCTCCTGCACCCCAAGACTGCCTCAACCCTGAGGCAGCTCCAGGGCTTTTAGTGACCTTCTCATGCAAGTGGGATAAAGCACCTTGGCAGCAGTGGCACAGACCCTCCTGAGCCCAGTTCCTCCCTCTTCTGGGACTTTCTTTTAAGAAAACAAAAGAAATGTAAAGCAGTTGGCAGACCAGGGAGCAGTCTGAACCTGATCCTGCTGACTTCACCTCCCTGCTGGGTAAAGCTCTCCTGATGCTTGGGAGGGCATGGAAAGTCTATTTGATGTTCCCCACCTACAGGGATGCTCACCCTGCTGGGAACCCTCTGGGAAGAGGATCCCAACATCTCAAAGCCCAAGAGCAGACCCTGAAAGATCAGAGGAAGAGCAGAGCAACCTCTGCACGTGTGTTGGTGCAGCACCCAGCACCATGGCAGAGCCCAGAGCTGACACCAAATGGGTGCTGCCCGGGAGGGGAACCAGTTTCCCCTCCACTGGTTCCATGCTGGTGTGTTTGCACCCCTGGGGTTTGTACCCAGGAGTTTTGTGAGGTTCAGATGGGAGTTTGTGTTCTGGTACTCGCTGCATCCCAGGTGTGGGCAGATCTGGAGAGGTTCTTTGGTACCAGCAGTGAACGTGGAGGAACTCACGCACCTCCTGTGTGCCTCAGTTTACCCAAGTCCTCCAGCCCAGCCACCCACTGGCAGAGAGAAGGGCTCAGCCTCGATGGAAATGGAGCCTGTGCTGTAGGACAGAGCGTTCATAGGGGCACCCAGGACAGGGGGCAAAGGAGACCCACCCCAGGGTGCTCCAGCAGGACCCTCCCCAGCCACCCTGGCTTCCCCTCCTCTCCTCCCTCATCCCCCCACCTCCTTCCCCCTTGCTCCCAGAGCTCTCCTGGCACAGAGGGCTGGCAGCCATCCCCCTGCCTGCCCACCACAGCCACTGTCACATCCCATCGGGTGCCAGGCAGGATAAACATTGCCGACGCTCAGCCTGAGACTGCTCTGGAGAGGAGAGACGGAGAGGAGAGTCAAGGAGAAATCGGAGCATGAGGAGCTAAAAATAGCAGCTGGCGAAGGCTGCTGGAGGCTGCTGGAGCCTTTCCTCCCCTCTGGAGCTGCCAGCCGCCCATCACCACGCCTGGGCGAGCAGGCAGGATAAATGTCCCTCCCGCTGGCTGCTTCCTCTCCCCCCCTCCACTCAAAGCTGGTAAAGGTCCTGGGGTACCAGAGATGAGCACCAGGCTAGGACCAGCCAAGTCCTGGTTGCTTCAGTGCCTCTTGTCCCCACACACCCACGTACAGATTAATTTTCCTTGCGGGTGGGTGCAAGGGCCAGGTAAATGATGCCCAACTTCTGCTGGACCTGATGGAGACACCGGTGTCTCCCCATGGCTCACAAGCAGCCCGAGGATGCTGAGCTCCCTGAGGAAGGAATAGGATGGGTACCTTGCTCCGGGTGCTGAATATTACCCCTCAGCATCAGCAGGGACAGGAGGTTGGCTGGAGCTGGGGATTTGGGAATGTGCTGCCCAGAACAGCAGCTGGGAGCAGGGACAGGGGAGCAGGAGCTCTGTCACCCAAGGGAGCAGGAGCTCTGTCACCCAAAGGAGCAGGAGCTCTGTCACCCAAAGGAGCAGGAGCTCTGTCACCCAAGGGAGCAGGAGCTGTCACCCAAAGGAGTGGGAGCTCTGTCACCCAAGGGAGCAGGAACTCGGTCACCTAAGGAGGGAACTGGGGGCTCTGTCACCCAGGTTACCCTCCCCAGACTACATCCCACTGCCCCAGCCCTGAGGATACCCATCCTGAGAGCCAGGAGAGGATATTTTGGAGCCTCTCACCAAACCCCCACGGTTCCCAGTTTCAGGCTGGAGCTCCAGGGGCAGTTCAGGGGGGTGGGCTGCCCTTCCTGCCTGCAAATTCCAGCTGCTTCAATTCCTCCCCCCCCGGGGCAGCTCTGTTGGGCTCTGCCCTCCCGTCCCACTCTCCTGACCCAGATCAGGGGTGCAGCAGGGAACCCCCATCACACACACACACACACACACACACACACACACACCTCGAGCTGAATGGTGGCATCTGCCCCACGCCCGTGCCCTGTCCCGTGTCCTTCTAGCCTGAGGACAAGTCCTTGTGTTGGGTAAAGTTGGGGCTGGGACCTGAGCAGGTGGATTTAGCAGCTGGATCCAGGGGCTCCCAGCCCACCCACACCCACCGAGCGCCACACACCACAGGGGCGCAGACAAATATTTTTAAATTATTTTTCTCCCAAAGATTAGAAGCCTGGCAATTGGTTTTGGCTGAAATAATTGCGCAGAGGGGTGTGGGCTGGGGCACAGCTGTCCCTCCTGGGACCAGGGGGGGCGGGGGGGTGTCTCCAGTCTTTCCCTGCAGTCAGGGACCTTAATTCAGAAGAAATTGGGGGGGGGATGGAACCTTTTTCCCATCAGGCTGGTCAGGCAGGTGGCCCGAGAGGGGCTACTCACCATGCCGGGCTAGGAGCCCCCTTCCCCGGTCTCGGGGGGGTGGGAGGGTGGTCCCCAGCTCATCGCAGAACAATGTCACACGGGGGGACACGGGGTTCCGGGGGAGAATGTCACAGCCCCCCAAAAAACGCCTCCGCACGGGGTGTGTCTGTGGGGCGGTGTCTCGGGGGGGAGGGGAGTGGGGGGGGTGTGGACCCCAGTGGCGGGGCTGGGGGGCGGGGCCGGGGGGCGGGCGGGCGGTGGGACCCCCCCTGCGGAGCCTGGGCCGGGCAGGGGGGAGGCGGGGGGCGGGGGGCGGGCGGCTGCGGGCCCGGGTGCCCCAAGGGCCGCCTGGAAGCGGGAGGAGTCCCCGGGGCTCCTGCTCGGCGCTCAGCATCCCTCCTCCGGCACCGGTACCAGAACCGGCACCAGAACCGACACCGGAGCAACATCAGCATCAGCGCCGACATCACCGTCAACACCGACATCGACACCAGCGTCAACACCGACACCGGAGCAACATCAGCACCGGCACCGGTACCGGTACCAGCCTAGCTCCCGCCGTCGGCCCCAGCAGAACCCAGGTGAGCAGCCGGTGGGTGCAGGTGAGGCCCTTGGCCGGGGGGGTGGGTGATGCTCCTTGTTCACGGTGCCCACCGTGGGGAGTGGGTGCCCCCCCGGGACGTGGGTGCCCACCCAGGGCAGCCCATGGGGCAAAGGGAGGGTGCAGAGGCTCAGGAGGCCTCGGGGGAGCAGATTGATGGGGGGGGGAGTTGGGTGAAAGTTTGCTGCAGGCTGAGGTGCTAAGCAGGGCAGGGGGTGACTCCTGAGAGCTGGGGGGTCCCTCAGCATCCCCCGGGGGGCAGGTGACTTTGGGGAGAGTTGGGGTGAGTAGCAGTTGGGTGCTGAGCAAACCTTGTCCACCTCAGGGTGGGCATTTCAGGTCAGTTCCCCTGGCAGCCACCCCTGAACCCCTCACCCCATTCCCCCTCCTCCCTGGCAGGTTCTGGTGTCCCCACTGCCCCTTCTACCCTACCCCATCCTCAGCTCAGCTATCCCTACCCCCAGCTCCAGCCCTCGGTTTCTTGGATTAAAGCTTCCCAGAGGATTTGGGGCCCGGGGAGCTGTGGGGGTTCCAAGCAGGGAGAGCCGGGGGGCTGAGCACCGCCCTGGGCAGGAACCGGGCACATCCCCTCCGGAGGAAAGGGCTTCCCCAAGCACGACCCCTCCTCTCTGCCTTCAGGGCATCATTTTGGCAGGATGCCCCTGCAGATGCTTGGATCGAGTCCCTGGAGCTGGCTCCTGTCCCCTGGCTGGGCGGCAGTGCCCACCAAAGGGGTGGCAAAGGCAGAATGTCCTGTGTCCCCCCCCAAATATTCACAGCCCGTGAGCTTGGGGGTGTCCACCACAACCCCTGCTGTCACAGGGGGCTTCCTGGACTCCTGCTGGGGTGTCCCCTCTCGTCATGGATGAGCAGTAGAGGTGGGAGATAAAACTGGGAGGGGTAAATGGCCATGCTACCATCTTCATCCTTTATCATCTCAGCATCCCCCCCCCAGAATGAGGAAGATTTGGAAGGGGAATGGCAGAGTGGCAGAATTTCTTCTCACTTTTTTAAATTAGGTGGGGCCACAGCGTTTCTTCCCAAGCTGGGCTGCCAGGAAGCTGTGCCCAAGATGTCCAATCCTTGGGGATTATGCCAGGATGAAGCAGGAGACCTCACAAGGCTCTAAACTGGTTATTGGGATTTTTGCAGCTCTAAAAGTGCTGCTGCTCCTTGCCCTGTCCCTGCCAGCCCCACTGGGGGCTGCTGGGGTCTTCAGGGGCTCATGGAGGTCTGGGCCAACTCTGGGTGTCCCCACAGGCAGATAGACAGAGAGGGAGGCAGAGGAGGTGGCGGGGGGACACGGGGCTGGGGGGGGGGGGTGGCTGCAGCCACCCTTGGGGGGACCCTTGGGGTTCAGCTCCTGGTTCAGCTCTGGCACCCATTCCTGACCTGGCCTCGTGCTCCCTCACAGGATGGGGTGCTCCAGTCCCCTGTGGGGATGTGGCACCTCAAAGGATGGGGACAGGAGCCACAGCCCTGATGTGACCTTGGATCCTCAGGCCTGGCTCAGCCAGGGGTGATGGCTCCTGCTCTGCTCCATTTTTGAGATTTCGAGCCATTGCTCTGATCCTGGGGTGCCTGAGCTGATTTCTCCCCTCTTCAGCTTTTCCACAACCCTCTGCCTGCTGAGTCTCTAGCCCATTGCTCTGTGATAAAAACAACTGGGTCTGTCCCAGGAATGAATTTGGGATGGGGATCATGCACTCCACTTCCCTCAGTGCTTTTGGCGTCTGCCTGGGATTCTCCATGAGCATGGAAAAGATGCCCCAGCTTTATGAATTTATGGAGACACCAAGCTCAGCCCAGATGTGTTGGGATTAATCCCCCTCCTGAGCACTTTTTCCTGGCCCAATCCATGTTTGCAAGATCAAGAGGGGGTTCACCCTCTGGGGAAGCCAAGCCAGGACATGGGGCAGGGGCTGAGCCCCTCCAGTGCTGGGGGCACCCAAGTTGGGGTTGGCAGCACTGGGGTTTGCTCTGGCATCCTTTGGGTGGGGATGTCAGTGGGTGCAGGAGCTGGTTTCACTTGTAGCCTCCAGCAGGACTTGCTCTGATTTGTGTTTGCAGTGCCTGAAACCAAAGTGACACTTTACACAAATAGTCTGGAGAGACCCCAGTTGGATTTTCCCTGGCTTTTGGAAAGGTATTAAACTGAGCTGAACCAAGGGGGCTGTTGATTACCCATCCCTGGCAGTGTTCCAGGCCAGGATGGGGCTTGGAGCATCCTGGGCTGGTGGAGGTGTCCCTGCCCATGGCAGGGGTTGGAACTGGATAATCTTTAATGCCCCTTCCAACCCAAACCATTCTATGATTCTGTGATTCCTGAACACGACCAGACCAGGATTCACTCTTCATTCCTCCCAGCATCTCCATCTTATGGATGTCAGGAGCAAAACCCACGTCTTGTGCTCATCTCCCCCTTGGCATTCAGGAATCCCAGGGAACGACGATTCCCAGTGTCCCATTCCAGAGCCTTTTGTTCTCACTCTCTTCCTTGGATGAGAATTTAGGCACCAACAGCCAGGATGAGCCCCATGGCAGGGCCAGTGAAGAGAGGAGTTTCTGTTCAGTCTAGGCAAGTTGGTGAAGACAAGTCTCAGGTTTTATGATGAAAAAGAGATTTCTAAGTCTTACAGGTGGACTGGAGAAAACAGTTCCAAAAACAAAAAATAAGTCAGCCCTAAAGTGTGCAAAAAGGAAGGAGTGGGTGGAGAAAGATAAGTGCAGGATGATCTTAAAAGCATCATTGTAACCCAGGGAAAGGTTTGGGTAGAATAATTCAGGACTGAGATTGAACAAGGATGAGATTAAGCCCAGACCTGGTCCTGGCCAGGGGAGCAAGGAGTTGAGGCCATGTGGTGAGGAGGAGACAGGAAAAAATGGGTGGGAAATAGTGTGAGACCTCAGTGATGCTCTGAGCACCCTGGAGCTGGTTTGCCTGGGTCCCTGCACTGCTTTGCTCTGTGCTGTGTCACCATCATTTGAAAGGTGCCAGGCAGGTCCCAGCTGGCCCAGTCACCTTCCCAGCCCACCTGGAAACCTGGTGACTTGGGGACAAAAGTATCTGTCTATGGACAGAGAGGTTTTTCTGCCAGAGGCAGGCAGGGAGTTGCCAGCATCCCACCCAGCACCTTCCCACCATCCAGAAGGGATCTTGAAGCACTTGTGCTGGGCTTTCCCCATGCTCTGGGGAAAAGCAAAACCAGAAAAAAGCTTTTACCAGAAGCAAACCCTGCTCTCCATGTCACTCTGCATCTCCACATTAAATATTCCAGCACCAGCCAACAGCCCTGGGAAACCCTCTTGTTTTCTCCCACTGCCCTGGTGATGATGACTTTGAGACAATATTTATTCCCATTTTTCCTTCTCACTGGGATCCTGGGAGATGTTTACAGGCTGCTGAAGCCCATCTATGTGGCAGTGGGTGCCTGCTCAGCATCTCCTGGGCTCTGTTGGGTAGGAACAAACATCCCTGGAGACAAAACCACTGGGACCAAAGCTGCTGCCTCCATGGGAGAGCTCTCAACTCTCCAGATTTTATCCTGTGTTTAATTATTGCCATCTGCTGTTCCAGGCTCCAGGGGCTGCTTGCTCTGTCTGGTGCCTGTTGGTCTCTGGTTAAATCAGTGCTGTTTGATTCTCCTCTTGTGTGGACTCATTGATTTTCCTGGATGATGCTTTTATCCCTTCTGATCCAGGGCAGCTCTTTCCTTCCTTAAATATCACAGTGGCACCTCAGTAAATCCTTCCCCTTTTTCATCACATTCATTGGTTGTTAATAACAGCAAGGCCTTGGAGATGCCAGTGCATTTTCAGAGGGCTGCAGCATCTCCCAGCCTGCTGGACACAGCACACATGGAGTTAAACCTGTGTGAAGAATCCACCTTACCAAAGAAAGTTCAGAACATCCAGTAGTGCAACCCCAACTTCCAGATGAGCTTAATGATCTGTCAGGAACTCTGAGGCTGAAAAAGCAAATCCATGGTTAAATGAATCCCATGCAGAACTTGACAGCCATCACTCTAGCAGCTCCCTGGTCCCAAAGACTCCAGAGTCCTCCCAGTTCCTGCACCCTGGCAAGGGGAACACACTGGGCAGTGCTGGCCAGTTGGTGTGGCCATGGTGGGGACCACAAGATGCTCCATCATCCCCAAGCTCCGGGCATGGGCTCCATCTGCAGCCACAGATGCTGGTTTGGGTGAGCCCATGAGCATGGACTGATGCCTCCTGAACTCAGAGTTCTTGTGTTAGAGGGGATGCCCCAGGAGTGATTCGTGGACATGCCCATGAAGGTGATCCAAAGCTGAATCTGCCTTCTCTGTGGCTGCTCCATCACTGGGGGGGTTCACACTTTGCTCTGCCTGCCCCTGGTGTCACCACCTGGGGGAGAGGGGTGGCTGTTCCCAAGCCAGGTCCATTCTACATTCCTGGGTCCGTTCCACAACTTCCTTGGCCCAAGGCTGGAGGAGGATGATAATGATAATGATAATGATAATGATAATGATGAAGAAGAGGAGGAAAAGGATATTAGGTGCTTCTCACCCAAAACCACTCTTCCTCCCAGAGCTGATGCTCTGGGTCTCAGCAGAGGTGTCCAGCTGGAGCACCTCCATGAATTTTGGCTTTTTGGGGCTTGGATGAGGAGTTTTGGAGGAAAGAGCAGGCAAGCAGGCAGCAGGGCTGGGGCAGGAGCCTTGCCTCCCAGGGCCCACAGGCAGAGGAGCTCCCCAGGCTGCTCCAGTGGAGATAAGCAGTGGGGCAGCACCCACAGTGAAGCTCAGGAGATGTTTCCAGCAGCAGATGATCCTGTGTGGAGCTTGGATGCTGAAGGCCAAGGCCTAATCCTGCACAGGCTGGGCACTGGCCATGGGGTGGGGATCTCACTTCTCTGTGCTATCCTCTCATGGTCACTTTGCATCTTGCCCACTGGCCTTCAGCCAGCCCATCACCTTCCCCTCTGGTGCTGTCACAGGGCACCACCTCAGCCAAACTGAGTGTCCCCAGACCAACCCCACGGGGGTCACCTTCATGGCACCTGAGCATCAGGGCTCAGCAACACCGCAGGGACAGGGACACGGGGAGCTCTTGGTTGTGTGAAGATACCTGAGGGCATCTCAGCCTGGACGTGGGCCTGCAGGACGTGTTCTGGGCTCCTGGTGGCCTCTGTGCAGGAGGCAGCTCTTGCCGGGACTCTTGCCCAAGGGGACACAACACCTCCCAGCATCATGTCCTCCCTTCACCCCTGCCCACTCTCTTTCTCCCCAGCTCCTTTCCTGGAGAGATTAAGGTTTATTTCTGCCCTTCTCTCCCGTATCCCATTAGGGGCATTAAAGCAGGGGCCAGCAGCCCTGAGGACCTTCCGTGTGACTCCAGGGGATTTTTCAAGTGGAGACCACACTAAGCCTCCCTGATACTGTCCCTGCTTAGAGAGGGAAATCCCCTCTGCCCGGGTGGGTTTGTGCCCTGCTCCTTACCCCATGCTGGGGGGGATTTGCTGCTGGGGGGACACGGCAGCACCTGGCAGGAGGTGGCACTTGGACCTCAGTCCAGTGGAATCCCCAGGGATGTGGGAGCTGGGGACAGCACCATGGGCTCCCTGAGACATGGATGCTGCATCCTCAGGATTCCCCGCCCTGGGACAGCCCCTTCCCCCCCCCCCATTGTCTCCAGGGTCCCAGTAGCCTCTCTGTCCATGCCAGTGCCAAGGTCCTGATGTCCCCACACCCTCTGTAGGGTGGGTGTGAGGGTGCAGCCCCTGCCCGTGTCCTGGACACCCCATCCCCAGTGTCCCTGGAGATGTTTGGTGTGGGAAGGGGCTGAGCAGGATCAGGCCTGGTTCCGAGAGCTCTTTCCTGCCCCGTTCTCCAGTGCTGGATCCAGCAGGATCTGCTGGGAAAGGAGCCTGGATCCAGCCCTGCAGGGTTTCCCACTGTGCATGTGTGTGCACTCACGTGTGCATGCAGCTGTGCACGGGTGCCTCTGGGTGTGCATGTGTGTGCACACATCTGGCTGCACATGTACGTGTGTGACTGTGTGGGTGGTGTGAACACGAGTGTACACACACGTGTGTTTGTGCATGCTGACACCTGACACACGTGAGCCCCAGCTGCCCCAGCCCCTGCTCCCAGATGGTCCCACACAGGAGCTGCACACTTGCTGCTCCAGAACCCCAACCTGTGGGGTGTGTGACTGAGCAGGAGGTGAGAGGGCACCTGAGCACAGGGCACCCACATACAGAGCACATAGTACTAACACGGACACATATATGTGTCACTGTGCACCATACATGCACACGTGTGTGCCAGAGGATGCCATGAATGCACATGTGTGTGACACAGTGTGCCAGGCATGCGCACACATATGCCAGAGGGTGCCCTAAGACATGATGCACGCACACGTGTGTGCCAGAGAGTGCCACACATGCACACTCCTGTGCAATGGAACACCATGCATGCACACATATGTGCCAGGAAGTGCCATGCACACGCACACGTGCTACAGTGCACCACACACATGACAGAGGGTACCACACCTGCACAGACAACTCCTACACTGCACCACGTATGCACTCGTGTGCCATGGGACACCATGTGTGCACACGTGTACCAGAGGGCACCATGCATGCACACACTGGGGCTCTGATCCAGCTCCATGTGCACATGTACTCACACAGCAGCCTGGCCTGAGGTGACACACACAGACGTGCACATACGTGTGCTGGTGCACACACAAGCAGCCCCAGGGAGCCAGTGATGGTTTCCATGTGCACACACAGCCACGCAGGGAGCAGCATGTCTCTGACGTGACTTTGCCACTGCTGGTGGGCTGCAAATCCTGCCCTCATCACCCCCGCTCCGTGCCTCAGTTTCCCCACCCGTGTCAGGGGGCTGCCCCGTGACCAATCACCCCCCAGGTTAATCACTCCCCTCCCCTTGCAGCCGGGGTCAGCACGGAGCCTGCACTCAAGGACTTGGGGACCTTGGCTCGTCCTGCACTGGAGGGCGGCTCCCAGGGGGACACCGGTGAGTTCCCACCCCCCTTCAGGACAAGCTGCCACTGCCACCCGCCTGGGGACACCGGTCCCAGCATCACCACCAGCACCAGGCCTGTGGGGGCCGGGGCTGCGGGGGTGATGGTTGGGGGTCCCTGCACCCCATGAGTGAGCGCAGGGGGGTTGGGAAGGTGGAGGCCACCCCGTGCCACCCCTGTGCTACATCCTGCCTGCAGCTGCTCAGCAGGAGCCACCTCCAGTGGACACTCTTGGGTCCCCATGTTGGGACAAAGTCCCCTGGTGCCTCTAAGCCCCCCTTGCTGTCCCACACTCCAGCAGGGTGCCACCTCCGTGTCTCCATCTCTGCTCTCCATCCACCCCTGGCTGCTGTCACCTCCTCCTGCACACACATCAGGATGAGAGGTCCCTGCCAGGACAGCCCCCCAGGGTGCTGTGGGTGCCCTACAAGAGGACACAGCCTCTCCCACCCCTGGAAGGACCCTTTTGCTCCCTCCTTCCCACCCAGCCCCAGGAGCTCACCCCCTGCCCAGGTGCCAGCAGGAAGGCACCCAGCCAGGTGTCCCCACCTCCTAGGGTGTCCCCGGCTGACTGGGAGACACTGGGAGGGGGGAAATACCAACCCGGGGAGCCTGGCAGGACCCTGGGCACGGGAGAGACAGAGCCCCAGGCCAGGCTGGAGGGTGCTCTGTAAGGCTTCCTCCATGAGGCAGGGACCAGCAGAGGTCACAGCACCCAAAGGTGCCACCCCGGGGGCTGAGGAGCCCGGTGGGCAGGGGGGGCTCTGGGGGGTTCCTGGAGAGCCTGGGAGCGGGATGGGAGCTTAGCTGGGGGTGCTGGGGCATCCTGTGCTGTGCTCAGGGGGAGGCAGGATGGGGCAGGGTTCTGTGTCTCTCCAGGCTTAGCATGACCGAGGTGGAACCCGTGCTGGACTTCGCCTCCTCCGGGAGAACCGGCCGGAGGAACGCCCTGCCCGACATCCTGGGCTCCCCGGCCGGGGTCAGCCCCTCGGAGCTGCCCCTCAAGCTGGCAGAGATGTCCCTGAGCGCAGGTGGGTGCCGGGAGGAAGGAGGCGGAGGAGGAGATGGGAGCGGCGGTGGGAGCCGGGGTGGCTGGGCTCACCCCCTCATCTCTCCTCGCAGGAAGCGCCCAGGAGCTGCAATCCCCCTCGGCAGAGGTGCCCCCCCCGCAGCCCCCCAGCCCCGAGCTGAAGGACACATCCTAACCCCGCTGCCCGAGGGGACGGTGCTGAGCAGCGGGGGGGACAGGAGCCCCGCGGAGCTTCAGCCCGGAGCCCGCCGCGTTTGGAGACCTTGGCTGTGGGGGGGTCACCCCCATCCCCCCGCCACGGGGGGAGCACCTCACGGCGGGGGCTGCCGGGATGAAGGGGCGAGTCCCACCCCCGCCCTGGGCGAGGACCCTTGGGTGCGGGGAGGATTTTTGGCCCCCTCGAGGGGCAGGAATATTTTTCTTCCGGGGCATTGGGCAGAGGCGAGCGCAGCGGCTGGGCCGGGGGGGGGGGTGGGGTGGGATGGGGGGGTTCCCTCGGGGGGGTCTGGCTGAGTGTGGTGTCACTGTGACGTTTTGGGTACCACCCCCGTCTCCTGGCCTTCCTTCCTGGGGGATCCGGGAGATCTCAAGGAGAGAGAGGGGGAAAGCCCCGCAAAGGCCGACGCCCCCCCCCTCCCCTCCTGAGCCCCTGGGGGGCACTCAGGCCCTTGCTGAGCGGTTCCTCCATGGATCGGAGCACCCCAGGGGAGTCCCTGGCCCAGAGATTCGGGATTCTCGGCTCCCGGGGGGCAGGGGGATGCTGTAATTTCAGCAGGGGGGGAGCAGGGTGATGCCCCCTCCCCCGCCCCCATCCCCACAGCACCCCGCTCCAGGGCCACAGATGGGTGCCGGCCCCTGCACCCCTCCCGGGGAGAACCCAGCAGCGGGTTTTGGGGTGCCGGGGGGAGCTGGACCCAGCTCCTCAGGGACTGTCACCTCCAGCTGTCGCTGTGGGACCAGCAAGCAGATCCCGAAGGGCGACTCCGGCCACCGCTGGGGGGTGACAGGGCTCGGGGCCACCCGCAGGGACACCGTGTCCAGCGGCACCTGGCCCCAGCCCCCAGGGTGGCCCTGGCCATCGCCACGCTCCTGGGCAAGGACACGGGGTGTCTGTCCCCGCGTGTGGGGACAAAGCCGGGCGGGACACAGCGTGTCCGTGCGTGGGCACGGGTATGGTGGCATCTGTGTGTGTGCCTGGACACCCGTGTGCGTGGGAGTCTCTGTGTGTGTGCCCGGACACCCGTGTGCGTGGGAGTCTGTGTGTGTGCCTGGACACCCGTGTGCGTGGGCATCTGTGTGTGTGCCTGGACACCCGTGTGCGTGGGCATCTGTGTGTGTGGCTGGACACCCGTGTGCGTGGGAGTCTCTGTGTGTGTGCCCGGACACCCGTGTGCGTGGGCATCTGTGTGTGTGTGTGTGTCTGCGTTTGTGGATGGGCATCTTTGTATGTGGGCAACCATGCTCGTGGGCACCCGTGTGTGTGGGCAGCCATGTGCGTGGGCACCCGTGTGTGTGCGTAGGCATCTGTGTGCATGAGTACCCACGGGTGGGCACAGGTGTGCGTGGGCATCTGTGTATGTGGGCAGCCATTAATGTGTGTGGAAATCCGTGTGCATGGGCATCCATGTGCGTGGTCACAGAGTGCATGGGTATCCCTGTGTGTGTGGGCATCTGTGTGCACACTTGTGCACAAGCACCCACTTGCGTGGGCACCCATGTATTTGGGCATCTGTGAGTGAGGGAATCCATGTGTGTGTGTCTGTGTGTGTGTGTGTCTGTGTGTGTGTGTGTCTGTGTGTGTGGGTGTTTGTGTGGGGGGGTGTTTGTGTGCGTGGGTGTTTGTGTGCGTGGGTGTCTGTGTGTGTCTGTGTGTGTGGGTGTCTGTGTGCATGGGTGCTCCTCTGGGTGGGTGTCTGTGTGCGTGGGTGTCCATGTGCACACACAGCTGTGAGCACACAAGTTCATGTGTGTGCATGCGTGCTCATGTGCACGGTGGGTCCCTCTCAGCATGGGTGCCCACATACATGGGTGTCCTGTGGGTGGGCAGTCACACGCGTGACCGTCCACACCTCTTGGTGCCTCTGGGGGACACTCAGAGCCCACGTGGGGACCAGGGCCACACAGATATGGGACACAGATGCCCAGGAGGGGACAGGGGACACTCCCCATCCTTTGTCTCCCCAGGGCCCTGTGGGTGGGTGTCAATGGGGGCTCTGGCTCCCTGGGAAATATTGTCCGTCTGTCCCTGGGGAGCTGTGTCCTGCGGGGTGTCCCGGTCAGGGGGGACATCCATCCCACGGGGTGGGTGCCTGTGTCCGCCTGGGGAGGCAAGGCCAGGGTCCCTCCCGAGGGTGGTGCCGGTGGGAGGAGGCCAGACAGGAGCTCCAGCTATTTTTAGGTGCCTGCAATGACACCCTGGGGCCAGGGAGAGGGAGAAGTGACCCCACATCCCTCCCAGACCTGGCCACTTTGACCCCGATGTCCCCAAGACTGGGGGGGACATGATGCAGCCACCAGGCTTGGGGACACCCAGTCCCTAAAATGGGACCTCGTGATGCCTGGGGGTGGGACAGGGGGTGGCACGTCCCCAGGGAGCTGTGGGTAGGGGACACCGAATCCCACAGCCACGGGTGACCCAGTGGTATGCTGCACTCTGGCCCCAGCCCCATGGCCACCGGTGTCTGACATGAGGGAAGGAGGGGGACACACACTGTGAGTCCCACAGCTGGCCTTGCCCCCAGTGTCCCCTCAGCACATGGAGCATCACTACACAGAGGGTAGGGACAGGGTCCCCACACACATCAAACAGAAGAGGGGGCAGATGTGTCCCCACAGTTCCCTCCCGTCCCTGTTTCCCCAGCTCCTCTTCCCAGTCCCCAGCACCCGTTATCCTGCAGGACACTCTCATCCCTGGTGTCCCTGTGTCCTGGCCATGTCCCCCCACCAGCAGACCACAGGCAGCACCTGCCCTCCCCCTCCTCCTCTTGGCTACCAAGGGGTGGGCACACCCCCCCCGTGCCCAGCTCTGTCCTGCCTCAGTTTCCCCAGATCCCCTGTCCTTTGGGTGCCCCCTACCCAGTTAATGCCAGCTGGGCCCCTCCACCCTTCCCCTCTCTAACCTCACCCAGCCTGACCTCTGTCACCAGGGGGGCCGGACAGAGCTTGGTGGCCGGTGACAAGCTTGGGGTGGCCGGGGCGGCGGTGGCCGCTGGCAGCGCTGCCGGGAGGGGTATTTCTGGAGCCTCTGGTGCTCTTTCCAATCATGTGATGAGGACATTATTTAAGGCGGTTGCGAAGCCGCCAGGCAGCTGCGAGTTGGGTGCTGCGGGACACGCTGACAGCCCGCGGGACCGCACCGCCCCCCCGCACCCACCCGACACGCGTGTGGCTCCGTGCCCCCCCCTCGCCTCCTCGCCATGGTCGACGCCTTTGTGGGCACCTGGAAGATGGTGGATACGGCCAATTTCGATGAGTACATGAAAGCGTTGGGTGAGTGGAGAGGGGGGGCTGCGGGGAGGGGGGGCTGGAGTCGGGACATCACCTCCTTTGTTTCCCACAACACCCCCCTCCCGATTTTTCCTGGGGAATACAGCCCCCTCCCCACCGGGCTCTGGCTGGGGGGGGGTTTGGGGGGGTGCAGGGGTTGCTGCTGCCTGAGGGAGGTTTAATGGGGGGAGCTCTGGAGCTCTGTGCCTGTAGGGTTGGGTTGGTAAGGGGGGGCTCACCCCTCCCCTGCCTGCCGCCCCCACATTCTGGAGGGAGGGGGTGCGATGCCCCCCCCCGGGGTACAGGGAGCTGCTCAGGACTCCATCAGCCTCCATCCCCCCGAGCCATCCCTGGCTCATCTCCTGCAGAGGGGGGGGCGGGGGGCGGGGGGGGAAAGTGACAGGAATGTCCCCCTAACCCTATCCAGCCCAAGAGCTGGTGGGTGCTGGTGCTGGATCCAGGCCCAGGCACCAGTAGTGTTCCCAGCCCCCACCCCTTTCATACACCGGAGACACATCCCCCCCAAACACGGTGGGGTGGGAACAGCGGGTGGGAAGCAGCTTTTGGGTTCAACCCCCAAGATGACAGGGAGAAAGAGCTTTGGGGGGATGATGGTGGGGAGAGGAGGCTGAGAGCCACATCCTGCCCCTCCAAGCACCCTCAGCTCCCCCAAACACCTTCCCTCCCCCCTTCAGGCGTGGGCTTTGCCACCCGGCAGGTGGCCGGGTTCACCAAACCCACCACCATCATCGAGGTGGCGGGCGACAAGATCACCCTGAAGACCCAAAGCACCTTTAAGAACACCGAGATCAGCTTCAAGCTGGGAGAGGAGTTTGACGAGACCACAGCAGATGACAGACACGTCAAGGTGAGCCCCCTGCCCCCCAGTTTCAGACACCCCCCCCCAAAAAAAAAAATTGTCCGTGGGCTCCATGGCATTCAACCAGCAGCTCTTGGGTCTGGGGCTCCATCCTTTTTCCCTTTTTGCCCAGAGAAGGAGAAATGGCTTTGCCCACCGGGGCTGGTGCTCAAGCCAGCTGAGCTCCCCCTCCGCCCCCATCCTTGCCCCGTTTTCCAGGGGGGATTTTCCCTGGGAAGCAGCACGGGGCGGGCTGGAGCTGCCGGGAAGTTTGTGCAAGAGCTGAGCTTGCAAAGGCCAAGAGCCTGGCGGCCTGGGGCTTGCTCAAGAGGAGTCAAAGGGACCCAGTGGGGTGACAGCAAGTGCTGTCCCTGCTCGGGGGCAGAGGAGCACCGCGGTTCTTGTTAAACCCCCTCCTTGCTTGCCCCCCCAAGCACAGAAGCTCTGCAGGCAGGAATGGAGCAGCTGGGCAGTCCTGCCTGGCAGATGCCTCCCCAGGGGCAGATGTGTCCCTAGAGAGGCCAATACCTCCCCAGGGGACAGATGTGTCCCTAGAGAGGCCAATACCTCCCCGGCTGTGCCGTTCCTCCTGCTAAGAGCAATGGGAAAAAAAAAAAAAATCCACCTTGAGAGGGGTTGGAGCTCTTTTGGTGGCCTCTCTCACCTTGCAGTGACAATTCCCCTGCAGGACTGCTCCAGCCCCTGCTTTTTCCTCATTTCCCAGCTGCTGTGTCCCATGCACCGTTCAAGACTCCATTCCTGGAGCAGCCAGCAGCCCCGTGCCCCCCAGCCAGCCCAGGAGGCACCTCAGGGCTTCGTTGGACACAAACCCCCTTCCCCAGCCCCAAACCAGCAAACACAAAGCCAGAGTGTGCTGAAAGGGGACGAATGTGAGCAAGGTGGACATGGGGACACGGGGCAGCAGGTCCCTGCAGAGCTGTCACTGCTCAGATCTGCTGGAGCTGGTGGAAACTATGCTCAGGGCAGCAGAGACGTGTGACCTGCCACCAGCTCCTGCCTGCAGCCCAGGACATGCCCTTCAGGCACCCCTCGGATGGTGGCCAAAGGGCACACGGTGAGGGGGGGCTGCCTGAGCCATGGGGCTGCACAGGATGGGGCAGGCAGGGGCTGCCATGCTGTGGGGCACCCCAGGTCCCAGGGAACCCAACGTGTGGGGTGCACCGAGTCGTGGGGCACCCAGGATGTGTGGGGTCCAGGGCTGTGGGGCACCCAAGTTGTGCAAGAGAGCTAAGATGAGACTCAAGGTGAGCAGAATTTGGCTGGGTCCATGGGAGCTCCCCAGCCATGTGTCACCCGGGGTCACATATACTATGGGTTGCCCAAGCCATGGGTCACCTAAGCCATGGGTCACCCAAGCCATGGGTCACCTAAGCCATGGGCTTCAGATTCCCAAGCCACGGGGGAGCCCAAGGACTGGGTCACTCAGTCCCTGGGGCTTCATGGTCCCAGCCCACGGGACCCCTGAGATGTGGGGAGACCACAGGAGAGCTGGGTGGGGGGCAGAGGGCAGGCTGGGGCTGTGCTGCCTGTCCCTGCATAACCCCACACGGTGCTGGCTGCCACAGCAGCCTTGGCACCAGCCAGGCCTTTGGGGCCGAGTCAACAGCAGCGGCTGAGCAAACACCAGCCCCAGCAAGCAGGAGAATGTTTGCTGGATCAGCCTCTCCAAAAACCCTTCCTGGGAGCAGGGGAGGTCTCAGTTCAGAGCACTGGTACCCACCCCACCTCTTTCATCCCCTCTGGCACCAGAGGTGTGCTTGGGAGAGACCAGGGTCAGGTCCCAGAACCCCAGAGCAGAATGTGGTCCTGGTCCTGGTCAGGGTCACTCTGGTGGTGCCCAGGGTGAGGTTCTCATAGAATCCCAGGAGGGTTTGGCTTGGAAGGGACCTTAAAGCTCACACAGTTCCAACCCCCCCCAGACAGGGACACCTCCCACCAGCCCAGGTTGCTCCAAGTCTCACCCAAACTGGCTTTGGGCTACTGGGGGGCAGCTGAGGCTGGGACCCAGCTGGCAGCCAGGGCAGGATGTGGCCCGTGCTGAACTGGGCTGAAGGAGCAAAGCTGCTGGCCTGGCATCCCAGGGGACACTCCCTGCTGGTCCCTGAGCCCCAGGAGGGTGCCCAGCATCGTTCCCTCTGAGGGCACCAGGGCCAGGGGCACAAAGCCCCGGGACCCCCCCGTGGTGACGTGGGTCTCGTTCCCTCCCCGCAGTCCTTGGTCACGCTGGATGGGGGCAAACTCATCCACGTGCAGAAGTGGGATGGGAAGGAGACATCGCTGGTCCGGGAGCTGAAGGATGGGAAGTTGATTCTGGTAAGGGAACAACAAAGAATTTAGATTTGGGGAGGCTGGGAGGGGGGGCTCAGCCTGGGACACAGCCAGCTGGGGGGGGCTGCAGTGGCTTAGCACAGCTGAACCCCCCCTTTCCCGACCCTTTCTGCTGCCAGACGCTCACCATGGGCAACGTCGTCTCCACCCGCACTTACGAGAAGGAGACATAGAAGGTGCTGTCCCCAGGGTGTCACCCGGTGCCACCTCCACCCCCCCCCATCGCCTCCCTCCTCTCGGGTTTGGGGTGGCCTCGGGGCTGCCTCCTGGCCCTGTCCTCATCGCCTCCTCCTGGGGCTGCCTGAGGCTTGGGAGCTGCTTTTGTGGTTTGGTTTCTTTTTCCTTTTTCCATTTTTTTTTTTTTAATTAATAACGGGAAAAAAAAAACACTTGGAAAAAAAAAATAAAGGCCATGTTGTTACAGCTCTGCAGTCAGTTTACTTGGGAAAAGGCTTTTTTTGGGAGCACACCTGGAGTGTGGAGTCATGAGGAGGTGTGGGGAGGGGATGGGAGTAAATTCCAGCCTGGCAATGACAGGGTTAAACACCCAATGATCCTGGTTGCACTTGTTCTCTGCACTGTGGAAGTAAGAGGGGTGGTTAGGGTTAGAAATCTGCTTTTCTGGCCAGAATATTGGTTTATTCCCCCTGCAGGCTCCATCCCAGCCCTCCAGGTGGGTCCAGATGAGGGTGATGCCTGGCACTGCCCATGCCAGGGTCACTGTCACAAGAACCTTGAGGATGATCTGGGGACAGGAAGCAGAGCTGGGGAGACTGGAACTGGGATGAGAGGCACTGGGAAGAACAAAGCACATGGAGAAGGGGCAAGGTGCCTCTGGCCACCCCACATCCTCCTGCTCCAAGGGGTCACTGCCAGTCCTGCTCTCTGTTCCCCTGGGTGACTCAGCTCACCCGTGTCACATCTGTCCCCACAGGGACCAAGCTGTCCCCAGCAAACCTCCTCCAGCAGCCCCTGCAGTGCCCGTGCAGGCACCAGCCCTGCCCTCCAGACCTTCAGTTCCAGTTACAACATTTATGGCCCAGTTGCTCCTCAGCAGAAGGGAACAGGCTTCTCCTCTTCACCTCACCACAGCCCCCTTTCCATCCCAGGGAATCTCTGAAAGCAGCCAGGACTTGGAAAAAAACCTTTCCATGCAGGCCACAGCTCCTCTCATGCAACCCTCCCTAGGGAGGGACCTACAAAAGACCCCAGTACAAAGTACACTTGGAGACTGGAGAAATTCATTTTCCCTCACTTTACTAAGGAAGCAAACACACCATAGTTCATCTTTACTTAAAGTATCTCCATTCCCCCATTTATTTCTTACTCTTGATAGTTGCAGGCAAAACAAGTGAGGCTGGGGGAAGGTTTGCACCAAACCCAAGTAGCTCCACATCAGTAAGGGCTGGGAGGACACAGCCCCATCACAGGGCTCAGCACCAACCAGCTCTGTCCCCTGGGGCATGTGGGGACAGGCAGGGAGAGCACGGCCACATGGCTCCACCTTTTAGAGACAGCTGGATGGGGGCTGGTGTCACCCAGGCTGGCAGCTCCCCCAGAGCAAAACAGGAAGAGCCAGGAGAGGAGAGGTGCTGAGGAAGGGGTGTCATGAGCCAGTTTGGGCAGGTGTGCCCACTGGGGAGAGGGAATGGCAGCCTGCAGCAAAGTCAACACCTGGAACCCCACACACCAAGTGCCACTCTTAGGAGAAGGAAACTCCTTGTCCTGGGAGCAAGAGGCTCTGGCTCAGCTCTGCTCACTCCTCAGGGGGTCTCAGGGACTCACAACACCCCTCAGTCCCGAGGAGTCTTCTTGTGCTTCTTTTTCTTCTTCTTCTTCTGAGCCTTGCTGGGCTTCCCCGAGTGCTTGGTCCTCTTACTGCCTGGCTGATCTCCATCACTCTCTGAGTCTGAGCTCTCTGAGCCTGATTCAGAGGACTGCTTATTCCTGTGCTTCTTTTTCTTCTTTTTCTCCTAGTGAATGAAGGAAAAGAAATAAAAAACCTCACACAGAGGAAAATTGTCCCTTGAACTCCCCAGGGCAGCAAGAGACTTTTGTTAGTGCTGTGACAGGGGGGGAGCCTGCTCAGACATGAGTGTCCAGAGGGCCACAAAGATGATCAGAGGGCTGAAGCATCTCTTACAGACAGGCTGAGAGAGTTGGGGGTGTTCAGCCTGGAGAGGACGAGGCTCCAAGGAGACCTTAGAGCACCTTCCAGTGCCTGAAGGGGCTGCAGGAAAGCTGGGGAGGGACTTGACAAGGGCATGGAGTGAGAGGACAAGGGATAATGGTTTTAAACTGAAAGAGGGGAGATTTAGGTTAGAGATTAGGAGGAAATTCTTTGGTGTGAGGGTGGTGACCCCCAGGCCCAGGTTGCCCACAGAAGCTGTGGCTTCACTGTCTTGAATGTGTAATGTCAACACTGCCATGGATGGGGCAGCCACAGCTTCTCTGGAGAGGGAGGGAAGAGAGGGAGGAAAAAAAGAGAGAGGGAGGGGAAAAAAAGAGAGAGGGAGGGGAAAAAAAGAGAGAGGGAGGGGAAAAAAAGAGAGAGGGAGGGGAAAAAAAGAGAGAGGGAGGGGAAAAAAAGAGAGAGGGAGGGGAAAAAAAGAGAGAGGGAGGGGAAAAAAAGAGAGAGGGAGGGGAAAAAAAGAGAGAGGGAGGGGAAAAAAAGAGAGAGAAGGAAAAGAGGCTTTGCTGAAGCAGGATTGGGCCAGGAAGGCAACCCAAGCTCCCACGAGCCACCAGCAATGAGGAATACAGCCCAGACAGCAAAGCTGCTGCTTGGACTAAGCCATTTTTTAAGCATTTGTGCACAAAAGTGTGCTGCACCTTCCTGGGCAACCTATGTGTGCCCACTGCTCAGGCACTGGGGGGCCTGTAGAACTGGGCACAATCTTCCCCAAACTCACAGCACATCAGCATCCTGCTCTCTTCCATACTTGAACTCCAGTAAGGCAGCTGCAGGAGATGAGGGGGTTTTATCCCCTGGCTCCTCTCGCCCTCCACCTGCTTTACCTCCACTGGATGTGCCCCCCCTGTGTTTGTCACCCCTGGTGACATGGCTGGGGCACAGGGAGCTCTGGATGCAGAGCAGGAGCAAATGACCACCTCTGGAGGGCTGGGCTCCTCATTAGTGGTGATGAACCTACACCATGAGAGCAGGAGGAAGACTCTTGGTAAGCCAGAGCAGAAATCATGTTCTGCTCCATCCCTGCCCTCTAACTGAGAGAAGTTCAAGGAGGACTTGTTCAGAGCATGGCAGCACACAGGCTGTAGGGAGCAGCACAAAGGGACACAGACAGCAGTCAAGTGACAGTCCAATGAGCCCACGGCCACCCTGGACAGGGTTATGCCAAGCACAGGACTACAGGTCCTCTGGGAGGCCACCCTCCTTGGCCAGCTCCTGAGGACATCCACAGAAGCTAAGCCAAGGGAGAGAAACCAAACCCACAATGAGCTGAGGGGAACAGCAGACATCAGCCACACAGGAGGGACATGTGCAAAACCAGCACCTCGTGGGGACAAGGATGTCCCAGCCAGGTACAGCACACAGAGGCTGAGGGGGTGAACTCTGACACTGGTTCTGTGGGTCTGGACAGACACCCCATCCATGGGAAAAGAACAACCCTGGCTGGAAGTGGACTGGAAATGCATCCATTTAAGGAAAAGTCCATTCCCAGAAGGAAGCCCTGGGCATGTGCATACTCAGAACACTCCAAGCTGAGGAACCAGCACTCCTCTGCTCGAAACAAAAGCCAAAACCAGCTGCTGGGTACAGCATGAAAAATGAGGCAAAGAGAGAGGGAGGTGGAAAACCAGCCCTGCAGTCACTGATTCCTACATCCCAACTCTGCATCATCTGCTGTAGACCTGGAGCTGCTCTGGGAGCTCCCACCAAGCCCCTCTGGATTCAGGTACACTTCAACAGCAAGGACATGGGGCTGTGGTGAGGCTCCAGTCCACCCATAAACCTCCCCTGAAGGGCAAATCGTCTCCAAATAGCTTGAGGAAAATGAAGAATTCCAAAGTGGATCCCACAGAGAAGGTTGGGTTCCTCCCCCCTCCCAGCCAGACCTTTCTTGCCTCTGATAGCTTCAGCCCCTTCCAGAGGAGTGCACTTTCTACCTGAAGATGAATGCTCTGGCTTAGGGGAAGACAAGGAGAGTCTGTGTGCATTTCATTGGGAAAGAACATTCTCCTGGAAGAGTGAGGACACAAACAGCCCAGCTAAAGGCATCAGAGCACCAAATACCAGTTATCCATTAGGGACAGGAGAGGGAAGCTGGTTTAATGTGAAACAGAACAACCCTTCTAGGGAGAAGAGCAAAGCCAAAGCATGGCTTGGAGCTGAACATCAAGCAGAGTCCTGGAGACCCCATGGAAGAGAGGACTGAGTTCATTCCACACCAAGCAAACCCTTGGCAGGTATTGGGTCTTCATAGCTCTACAACAGCACTATGATTACTGATCATTTAAATTAAAAAGTAGATTTAGAGTGGATGTGAGGAAAAAGTTCTTTCCCATGAGGGGAGTGGAACCATGGAGCAGGCTGCCCAGGGAGGGGGTTGAGGTCTCATCCCTGGAGATATTCAAGGTGAGGCTTGAGGAGGCTCTGAGCACCCTGACCTGGGTGAGGGTGTCCCTGATACTGCAGGGCTTGGACTGGGGCACCTGGAGAGGTCCCTTCCCACCCAAATCATTCTAGGATTGTATTTTACTCAACACTTGACACTGATTTTTTTCTGCAGGAAAATGCCAGACTCACTCCCAAGTCCCCCACCCAAGGAGGAAGGGCAGAAGCAAACCCAGCAGCCTTTAGAAGAGGATCATGGTCAAGAATTAAATCATCTAAGGAAAGGGACGCAGCAAGGAGAATTTTCTCCAGCTTTTCCAGCCTGTGCACATGGTGACAAAGTTTGCTGAGACCTTAACAACTAACACAGCTTCAGTCCAGAGCTTGTGAACTTTCTCAGGCTGAGGAGAGGACAGAATGTCACACCAGGCCCTTCAGGATTACAGGAGAAATACAACACAGGTGGATATTGTGCTGGCTGTAAAAAATACAAACCTTCAGTCTCCCCTTTCTGGAGGGCTTCTCACAGCCAAACTGCTCTCACCAACAAAGCAAAAGCACTTCAGTGCAGACACCACAGCATAAACAAATCCTGCAGGGAGCAAGCCAGGGGCAGAACTTAATGGTTGCTGTAGCAGGAGGTGGTGCTGCTGTGGAACTGTAACAGCCTCCTAATAAACCCCAGATTTCAACAAACTCCAGCACCCCAGTTGAGGGAGACTGAGCAGTGCTTCCTGCTGTGCCAGCAGGAGAGTTTCTCGGGTTTCCAGAGGGCAGTGGCAGAGCTCGGGTTGGGTGGCTGCTGCCTCCAGCCATGGCAGCAAAGCCCTGCCCCACCCTGAGCTCCCAACGGGGCTGCAGAAGGGATGAGTGGTGATGGATGGAGCTCAGCTCTGGGGCACACCCAGGCACTCCCCCAGAGATACAAACACTGCCTTTGTGTCAACATTTTGAGTGGGTTTTGCCCCAAGGAGACTCTTAGTGCAACCATGCAGAAGGCCAAGGCAGAGCTGCAGCTCAGGGTTCCCTGCACATCCTGTCCAATTTCTGTAACCATCACAATTCTACCAAAAAGGAATGAACTTGCTTCAAAATCACTGATTCACAAAACCTCAGCTGGCATGCAGAAGAACATCAGGATGAGTTCTACCCTGATAGTCTTGGTTCTACTGTTCTGGGTATCCTGAAGAAGCTGGCACTAAGAGGGGACCACCCCAGCACCCCAGGCTCCCCCCTGGAGGGCCTTTGGAGGGGAAGTTGCTCTGGGCTAGGCTTTAAGAATGTTACAGCATTTCATTCCTTGTAAAGGTATTTGGTTTTCAGACAAGAAAGGAGTGTCCAGAACTCTCCAATAAGTTTTAATATTTTTTTGCCAGACCCTTTTTTGGAATTATAGTCTGATTCAGAGAAGTTATGCCTGACCTTGTGAGAAATTAGAATGAATTTTCAAACACATCTTTCTGCAGCTTTCTGCAGGTTTGTTATTTTTTTTAATTATTAGAAAAAAGCACAAACTGAAAAATATGAAGTCCCACCATGCAATTTAGTTCAAATCAAGATTCATTACATAAATGTAATATAAAATTTAATAAATTACTACATCCCTTATTTGAAGAGCAGTCAGCATTAATCTCATGAGAAGAATCCAGTCTGAGGTCATTAAACAAACACAGCAAAGCTCAGAAAAGCACAGACAGGACAATGGGAGAACAGCAGAGTGTGTGAAGAGCTGTGCCCTAAGCTGCTACCATTTCAGAACTGGTAAAACAAGAACCAGCTATAAGTGATGATGGACTAAAGCTGGATTAACTACAGATCACAGATGAACAATTAAGGTGCAGTTTGTATATGCAGAGAAACATCTGCAAGCAGATTGTCAGGAAATCTGGAAATCTTCTCCATGGTGGGAAAAAAAGAGCAGCAAAGGCAGCTGAAAAGCCACCACAGGTGACATTTGCAATGCAGTTCCAGTGAGCATCATAAATCTAGGCAGGAATAAATAAGTTAATCAATGCCTCTGAGAAGAAGATGCTTTTGTAGAATTTAAATTTGAGGGGTGACTCAAAGTGCTGAAACAGCAGATCCTTTCTTGAAAGACAGACAGAAGATCAGAAGGCTTCCTTTCTTCTCAGCACTCCTCCCTCTCACCCAAACTCAGCCTGGGCATGTTGCCAAATTCCTGTAGGAACTCCTTCACCCTGAGACCCAAGGAGAAGCACAAGGGCCATGGCCAGGGCCTGGGCAGCTGTCAGAGGCTCCTGGAATGCTCCTCACACAACCTCCAGGATCAGGGGAGGCAGCACAATGGTCTTGTGCAGAGGACCAGAAGGATTTGTGCCCTGGGTCACACCAGGAGCCTTGAAGCACCCCCAACCCCCATAAATTCTGTGGGGTTCAGGAAGGAGGAAAGTGAGGAACTATTGGGAAGACAAGCTGAGAAAGAAGAGGGTGAGGACCCCTGGGTATCTCTGTGAGGAGAGGAAGGAACACCCAGAAACTGCAAGGAAGCATCAAATGAAGGAAAAAATGCTGATCAGGAGATGTTGACACCATTGCTATGACACTGAGTGGGTGGCAGACAGCAGCTCCCCATTTTCTCATTTAAAAATGTAAATTCTGTATTTATGTTACAAAGATCAAATGGGACAGGGTCAGCAGAGCAACTGGTACAAGGTAGACTGAGCTATTCCTGCTTTGTGTAAACCCCTCCCTGGGGCTCCAGGGAATCACATGGTGGCTCCCAGACAAGATACCAGCAGGGATCCAAGACAACAAGGGAGCTCTTCATTTCAAGGATCCCACATCCTGCCTCCAAAAAGCTCAAAGTTTAATTTTCCAGCACTGGAAAACATCTGAAAACTTTTGATCTGCCTCCATGAGAAAGGAGGAAGATCAAAGGAATAAAACCAAGATTTAAAGGAAAACTATTAATCTACAGAGTCCCCCCCAAAAATGAGTAACACATTCAGGACAGCTGGAGCCTCAGCAGGGGATTCCTCACCAGGCAGAGGGGCACTGATAAGATAAGCTATCTGCACACCTCTTAGTGTCATTTTTTTTTCCCCCCACAGCACTTAAATGAGAGCTAGATGAGCCTTTACCAGGCAAACACCATCACTGCTAGAGGGAAGAGAGCCCTGCTGAGGTATCACCCATGGCTCTCACACTGCTCCATGGCAGGGGAGAAGCCCAATGTCTGTAGTTCAGGAAGGTCCAAGTCACATTAGCCTGGGCTCTGAGAGGTGTCTCAGCTCAGTGCTGTTTCCAAGATCAGAACAGGTACAAGAGTACCTGGATTTTCTATCACAGCATGACAGCACCCCACAGACAAGCCCAAGGCATTCTTGAGCAAGATCTCATGTCATTCAGAAACAAGGCACATCTTAAAATGGAACCAGGCAACAGGATCTTCAGCCAAGACCATCCCATTCCTGTGAATGGATCCACTCTGCAGAGCCAACTGGGCAAACCAGAACTGCATGGAATTAACATGGCCCTCAGGCCATGACCACAGAGGCTGAGAAACCTGGGTTTGTTCAGCCTTGAGAGGAGAAGGCTCAGGGGAGACCTTATTACCATGTTCCAGTACTGAAAGGGGCTGCAAAGCAGATGGAGACTCCTGATTTCCAAGGAGTCCCATGGACAAGACAAGGGGCAATGGGCACAAGTTGCTCCTGGGGAGATTCCCATTGGACACAAGGGGAAAACTTTTCACTCTGAGGACAGTCAGAGATTGGAATGGTCTCCCAGGGGCAGGGGTGGATTCCCCCACTTGGGAAAGTTTGGAGTCTCAGCTTGATGGGTGCTGGGACATCTCAGATCAACAATAAGATGAGAAGGGTTGGACCAGGTGAGCCTTGAGGTCCCTTATGTGACACTGTGGGATTCTGATTCATGTTGTACTGACTGCAGGGCAGGAACAGGCATGGAGCAGGGCAGGGACTGAAAGAAGAGAAGACAGGAAGGCTGGAGAGGGACTGTGTGCAAGGGCTTGGAGTGAGAGGCTGAGGGGCAATGGTTTTAAATCAGAGAGGAGCAGATTTAGATTGGATATTAGGAAAAAGTTCTTTCTCATGAGGGGAGTGGAACCATGGAGCAGGCTGCCCAGGGAGGGGGTTGAGGTCTCATCCCTGGAGATATTCAAGGTGAGGCTTGAGGAGGCTCTGAGCACCCTGACCTGGGTGAGGGTGTCCCTGATACTGCAGGGCTTGGACTGGGGCACCTGGAGAGGTCCCTTCCCACCCAAACCATTCTCTGATTCTGCTCCTGGCTGTATGAACAAACTGGTTCCTGGTTTGCATTCAGCTCTCCCCTACATTTCATACCAGCACTCCTTGAAGGCAGAGTTCAAACACTGGACATGAAAGCTCTCTTATCTCTTGGTATTTTCACACGGACAAAAATTGCTTTAGAGCCTGGAACTGGAGCACTCTCCCTGTGCAAGCAGTGATTTTTCCCAGGCACGTGCAGATAAGGTTTGTTCCCCCTGAGCTGGTTGGGTCAGGACACCCGTGGCAGTAGGGTGCTCTGCTCAGGTGACACAGAAAGGTGTGAGGGCAGGAAGAGAGGAGAAAGAGGGTTATTGGCAAGAAGCACAGAAATTTAGGGCACTGAAGCAGTTTCTCTAGACCCTCAAAAAAGCCAGGGAGAAAAAAAATCACATCCTTTTCTCACTCTCAAAAAAACTCTTTTGAAGACTGTGCATTATAACACAAAATAATCTTAGTTTTACCAGAATAAAGGCAAAAAATGTGTATGAATTTCTAAAAAGTCTGCATGATATTTGTTTTGCTACAGAACCTTCACAAAACTGGGCCAACTTTCTGTTGCTGTAGTAAACCACAGCTGTAACTACACAGAATAAATGATCTGTTAACTTTTACAGGCAAGCAGTAGGGCACTTTGTACCTTTTTCCTTTTTTTTGAAGAATCATCAGCCACATTGGTCTTTTTATCTCTTTCACCTCCTCCTGCTGCCACCTCCTCTTCCTCCTCTTCTGGAATGAGGCTGTATTTGGTACCTCCAGGCTGCATGAAACATTCCTTGGCAAAATGACCTGTAAAAGAGTGTTTGAAGGAGCAACCCACACCTTTTTGTTTGTTTGTTTGTCTGTTTTTGTCCTAGCATTTCAGTTTGTTTCACATGCCCTGATTAAACAAACCAGGGAGCAAACACACACCAGGGCATTCTGGAAAGATCAGTCAGGCAAAAACTAAGACACTCTGAACAGGGCAATTGGTAGAAATGTGGCTGCACCAGGGCTTAAACATCATGGAGAAGTGTATGGGATAAAGACTGAACTGGTAAATACCACAAAAATAGAGGAAATAAGCTCCTTCTGGTTCTACCCTTTCTACTTGGGAGACATTGAAGCTGACCTAACAGATGTAGTGAAGACTAAGGAGAGATCACATCTGTCTGCCTGTTAGGAGTCAACTTCATCATTTAAAAGGCAACTGGAAATATGCAGAACCCAGTTTACTTCCAGGGGTTCTTTAAATTAAAAAGATTATCACTACAGAGAACAATATTTATTAACCTTTCTCCAGAACAGCATTAACTCCAGCTTTGCACTTTACTCTCTGCCTAACTAACCTAAGACAACCAGGAAGCAGCAACAGCTCCACATGGAAAAAAAACCCAAACACTTTGTGCCCCAGCAACTTGCAAAAACTACTGAGATGGCATCACAGAAGCCAACTTCCTACTGCTACAGAAGACAAAAAAAAAACCCCAACCAGATTATAAAAATAACCACTTGTTTCTGGTTCTAAGACTCACAAGCTAGCACTGCTCCCAACAAGCAATGAGTAAGTAATTTCTACTGAGAGTTCTTTAGAATGAAATGATCTGGTGATGGTGGAAGTTTATTTCTTAAAATGCAGCACTGGAACAAGATCTCAACTACAGGACACAAACACAAATGCTGCAAAAAGGGAACCTGCATGGATCCTGTCCTCAGGAGGAAGGTTCTTCACAGGAAGCTCAACAGGATGCAATTTAAAAAACAAACCTCTACAAAAGTTCAGCTAAGTCTTTGATTTTTGTTACAAGTGATAGAAAATGTAGTTCTCCTAACAGTGACATCTAGAAGCAAAAGAGGCTGAGGCTTTGCTCTCTACAGCTACATGAAAGGAGGATGGAGCAAGGTGAGGGTTGTCTCTTCTCCCACGTAACCAGGAGAATGGCCTCACATTGAACTAGTGGAGGTTCAGACTGGGTATCAGGAGCAGTTTATTAACTGAGTGAGTGGTCAGGCATTGGCACAGGAGTCACCATCCATGGAAGTGTGCAAAAAACATGTGGATGTGGCACTTCAGGACATGGTTTAGTTGGCATGGTGGTGTTGGGCTGACAATTGACCTTGAGAAACCCAAAGGCCTTTTCCAACTGGAATAATTCCATGAAAACCCAGTCCTTATATAGCAAGACAAAGCCACAAAACAGATGCTGCTCCCATCCCACCTGCAGGTCAGCACCTGGTTAGAACAAGGCTGCACTGAAGCAACAAGACAGCACTGCATGGACATACCTTTGCAGCCACATTTCTTGCACACAGTGTTCAGGACAGCTTCCAGGGTGATCTTCTGACTCGTGAAGTCTCTGAACGTGCGTTTCTTCCTCTCATCCTGACTGGAAAGAGGAGGATAGTTCCATTTTCAACTACTTCTCCCTCTATATTTATATGAACATGATCTAAACACAAGGTTTTTTTTCTAATGTTGCTCTAAAAGCACCACTTAGCTGCACTCAGGAACAGAGCTGACCCACTGCTCATCAGATAAACCATGCTGTTACCTCTCATCATTTATTTTTACCACTACCTGAGCACTCTCCACACAAAGCAGAAGTGGGGAGCTGCAGTTACAGCCTCTATACCAACACCTGTGTCATGCATGTGAATACAGACACACATCCTTGTGCAGCAAAATAAATAAAATGGGTTTATTTGACCTGCAAGAGATGATGAAAAAAAAAAAGAGAGAGACAAAGATGCCCTGAAACATCCAAGCAGTTAAGATTTGTAGTATGTGAAGATGAGACAAAATCCCAACTAGAACGAACAGTCCTTCCAGCACCAGCACCCATCCATCACAACACAGGAATGGAATCCTGGGGTGCACCAAGAGTCTGGGCAGTAGACTGAGGGAGGCTCTGCTCCCCCTCTGCTCTGCTGAGGCCACATCTGGAGAACTGTGTCCAGTTCTGGGCTCCCTGGTTCAAGCAGGAGAGGGGACAGCAGAGGGCTAGGAAGATGATGAGGGGACTGGGACATGTCTTCTGAGGAAAGGCTGGGGGACTTGTGCCTCATTAATCTGGAGAAAAGAAGGCTGAGGGGGAATCTTATCAACACTTTAAAAAAAAGGAGGGTGTCAGGAGGCTGGGGTCAGGCTTTCCAATCTTTTTTCTGTGGTCACAGTGAGAGAACAAGAGGCAAGAGGCACAAACTGGACACAGGGACATGAAGCACCTAAACATGAGGAGGAAGTTCTTTACTGTGGGGCTGGCAGAGCACTGTACTGGGCTGCCTAGAGAGGTGGTGGAGCCTCCATCTCTGGAGATTTCAAACCCCACCTGGATTCCATCCTGTGCAACCTGCTCTGGGTGACCTGCCCTGGCAGGGGGGTTGGACAGGATGATCTCCAGAGGTCCCTGCTAACCCCCACCATGCTGGGATTGTGTGAATGAAAATCCCAGTGAGGTGTGAAGGGCTGGAACTCCACACAGCCTCCTCCAGCTCCTGTCTGACTCTTGGTGACATCCAGAAGGGAGTGTCCTCTGTCAGAGTATCACCAGGGGCTCAGGAAAAGCTCCCCTTCCCCATCCAAAGGTGGAGGGGGAGAGGGAATAAATATGTCAGGGAAGGCAGGGCTGCAGGGCAGGCAGCAGCAGCCTCTCTGATGGAGCACAGTCAGCTCAGGATTTACCTACTCAAGGGAAACATTGTTTGGATCAAGGTCCTTTCCTGTGCCTTGGTTAACAACCTTCATGGAGAGGGAAAGCTTCAGTTTGTCATCTTTCATCTGGAAGAGAAAGAGATAGCATGAGAAGAGTAAATGACAATGAAGTTAACAAATACACTGCCTGGAGGCCTGGGGAGGAGGAAGCTGTTGGTTAACAAACAGGAGCTCCACAAAGGACATGACTATGAAAGTGCTTTTGTTCTGTCAGTTTGTAGCTGCCTTTAGAGCACTCCAGCTGATAAACCTGCTTCTGGGAGGCAGGAGAAGGTCAAACCATTGCTCTGTTTAGGTTAATATCCAACTTCCAGTAGGACCAAACCCAAGAGCTGTAGAAGAGAGGGCAGGTTTGGAAGCTTTGCTGAAATTCTCTGCTCATCCACCCCCAGGGCCATTACCCTGGGCTGGAGCTTTGATCAAACTGTACCCTGAAAAATAAAACTTTAGATCCTTTACTTCATTGTGATCCTCTTAGGAGACTGAAAAAGTTGGAACTATTTCCATGAGGGGCTTACTCTTCTCCGAGTCCTACTAAATCCTCGGTTGCCACATTATCACTTTACAAGTAAGGGCAGATTTGTATTTTGGGCATTTTTTTAAGCCTTTCTTACAGCTTTCTGAATTCTCCCCAAGGCTATTGCTGAAGGTGTTTCTTGTTTGTCTGTTTCTGACATCCATGCAGTTACCTGCAAGCAATCTCACAATGAACTCTTCAGCTGCCAGCTCTCCACCATGCATCTGCCCCTTGCCCCTACAGCAAAGAGGTCAGGAGCCAAACAGCTTTGATCCACATCAAGAGAACAGCAGCTCAGTAACACTTTATAGAAACAAAATTAAAAAGAAAGGCACACCAGAGATGGTTAAAAACAATCTATGGAGTCTTTCATGTAGATTTTCTATACCTTGTAAATGAGACCAAGCTTCTCAAACCTATTCCCACACCAAGTGAAGTCCTTGCTTTGCACACCAGCCCAATTACCTTCTTTCAAAAAAACTCCACAAACCAACAAACCAACAACCTAGTAAAGCATTTATGGCCAAATCCTGTGCAGCTCTGAGTGGAGTCCTTCCACCTCGATCCCAACAGAACACAGCCAGCTTGCTTTGTTTCCATAGCTCATAAAAAAAAAAATATGTAGGTTCTGCTCCCAGTAATCTTTGAATACAATGTGGCTCTTGTCACATCTTCTGCAGAAGGAAAAGCAATGTAGAAATTGGAAAAAAAAATGTGTAATGCTCCTGCTTCAAAACAGATAATCAAACAGCCTCTGTATTTTGTCTCAGCCATAATTCAGTGCCTCCAACACCTTCCTGACAACAAACAAATGAAGAAACATATCAACCTGTCTCCCAAAACAGTTCCTGAACTGTGTTTGTGTCTGCTGTTATTGTGGGATCCTCTCAAACTGATCACAGAGACATCAAACAGATGCAGGCTGTGAAGGGGAAGCAAGAGAAGAGTTTGTTACTCTTAAGCCAAAATTCTTGAAGTGCATTTTCCTAACTGGATGATTGTGAGTCACAGAAAATCAGTGCCCAGAGTCACATCTGGAGGCAAAGAGCCTTCACCTGTCAGTAAAACAGAGCCCCCACAACCCCCCAGAACACAACAGGTACACACAGCCTCTGAGCAGAGTCCTCAGCTGACTGTTTTTGCAGCATTTTTACCCACACAGCACTGAAGATACAAGAATTAACATTACCTCTTTCCCAATAAGCTTCACCCACACCTTGTCTCCAACATCTACTATCTCTGAGGGCTTGTCCACACGGCAGGAGGACATGTGGGTCCTGTGGACCAGGCCTGGTTGTGGGTTTCAAAGAGAAGAAGAAATAAAATAGTGAAAAGTCATTATCATTTTGTCTCTGGAACACTGGGCTCCAAAACATTGCAAGACAATCCTTGGGGGATAGAGGAAGAAAATGGTTTTGTGCCATTAGTAAATTAAATGTTAAGTAAAACTAACAGTGCTTTTCATCTTTGGCTGATCCTTTTTAATTTCTTTTTTTGAGTAAGATACATAAGGTACATAACATCAGAACAGCACCACTTGTAGGTAATTATCAAGACACACACAGCTACATCTGAACAAAACAAGGAACAAACCTTGCTTCCTGCAGCCAGGAATTTTTATAAATGCTCCATATTCTGTCACTGCAGCAACCTGGGAAGAAAACCAAGAGAACAGCTACAGTGTAGCCCTTCAGAAAGCACCCATTTGCAGAGCACAAAAAGGCTACAGGAATCTCCTGCTTTCCTGCAGCTTTGCATTTCAAGGCAGATTGGAATGATGCAGGAGGCAGGGACAGGGAAACACTCCTGGAATATCCAGGGGAGCATCTTAGGTGTGTAAGGAGTTACATGTGTGACTGCATGGACATTAGAATGGGACAAGAGGAACTTTTGGCACAACTCAAGTTGTGCCAGGGGAGGTTTAGGTTGGAGCTGGGGAAGAATTTCTCCCTGGCAAGGGTTGTCAGGGCCTGGCCCAGGCTGCCCAGGGCAGGGCTGGAGTCCCCATCATCCCTGGAGGGGTTTCAGAGCCCTGGAGATGTGGTGCTGAGGGACATGGGGCAGGGGGGGAAGGGTTGGGATGGATGATCCTAAAGGTCTGTTCCAAGCAGAACGATCCTGTGAGTGTTCTGAGCACAAACACAGCCCTGGCTGTGCAGAACATCCCCAAACCTCCCCTGAGGAACTCAGCACCTCAAACACCAAACCCAGGATCAGGAGATGCCCCACAGCGACTGAGACAAACCCGGGAGGCACCGCAGGGTGACACGGGGACAGACGGACACACACACACGGACACACACACAGACACACGGACACACACACACTCACACACACACACACACTCACACACTCACACTCACACACACTCACACACACTCACACACACACGGACACACACACACAAACCTCCCCCTGGAAGATGCCGTAGAGCTCGGGCAGTGGCTCCATGCTGCCAAGGCCCAGGAGCCGCTCCAGGGGTCCCCGGGCTCGGGGTGGCTCCCAGAACCCCCAGGAGGAGCCGGGGCGGGCTCAGACCGCGGGCAGGGGCATGGGGCCGGGCCTGGGCCGTGGGGAGAGCCCAGCCCGGGGCACAGCGATGGGGACAGCCCGGGCAGAGGCGGGGGAGGGGAGGGCGAACACCGCCGGTTCCTGCCGGGTCCCTGCCGGGTTCCTGCCGCTCCCTCCCGGTTCCCCTCCCCAGTTCCCCTCCCCGGTTCCCCCCGCCCCAGGCCTCGCTCCCCCCTGCGCAGCCGCCGCGATTTCCCCGCCTCCGGAACCCCTTCCCTTTCTCCTCGCTGCTCCTCAGCGTTCCGCCAATCGTCTCGCTCGATGGTTGAGGGCGAGTTCCCTTCAGCCAATCAACGTCAATCATGTTGGGCACCGGCGTCACCGGGCCCGGCTCCACCAATGGGCGCGGGGCGGTGCGGAGCTCTCAGCCAATAGGGGCGCGGGGCGGGCGGGCGCGCAGGGGCTGTGGCGGCCATGATCGAACAGCAGAAACGGAAAGGGCCCGGGGCGGGCACAGGAACCGGGACCGGGACCGGCACCGCCCCGGGAGCTGCCCCCACGCCTGCACCCGGCCCCGACCTCCCCCTCGTCCCCGTCCCAGCCAAGCGGCCCCGCCATGAGCTGCCGGGAGCGCCGGGCGGCGGGGCGGGACAGCCCGCGGGAGGCACCGGGGCCCAAACGGTGCGGGAGGCGGGAGGGGAAGGGAGGGAACCGGGGGGGAGGTGCGGGAGCGATTGCTGAGGCAGCAGCGGGGATCCGGGGCTCAGTGCGGGGCTCCCCCGCCACATGGGGGACACTGAGGGGCTGGGGGGTGTCCAGAGAAGGGGAATGGGGCTGGGGAAGGGTCTGGAGCAGCTGAGGGCCCTGGGGGTGCTGATCCTGGAGCAGAGGAGGCTGAGGGGAGAGCTTCTGGCTCTCTGACACCCCCTGAGAGGAGGTTGGAGCCAGGGGGGGTCGGGCTCTGCTCCCAAGGAACAAGGGATGGGACAAGAGGAACTTTTGGCACAACTCAAGTTGTGCCAGGGGAGGTTTAGGTTGGAGCTGGGGAAGAATTTCTCCCTGGCAAGGGTTGTCAGGGCCTGGCCCAGGCTGCCCAGGGCAGGGCTGGAGTCCCCATCATCCCTGGAGGGGTTTCAGAGCCCTGGAGATGTGGTGCTGAGGGACATGGGGCAGGGGGGGCCTGGGCAGGGCTGGGGGAAGGCTTGGACTGGGTGATCCTAAAGGTCTTTTCCAACCAAAATGATTCTTGAAAATAGTGAGGGGAACACTTGTAGTGAGGGGGTAGGGGGGGCACATGAGGAGATGATGGGGGTGGTGTGGGTGTGGGAAGTCTCACAGGGGTTAGTAGGGGCCAAGGGTCCTGGCTGGGCTTTGGGGTGACCCCTCTTTCCCCTCACCCACCTCCCCTCTCTCTCCCCCAGGGCCCTCCACGCTGCTCTTCCCTGCAGGCGCCCATCATGCTGCTCTCAGGGCACGAAGGAGAAGTTTACTGCTGCAAGTTCCACCCCAATGGCAACACCCTCGCCTCTGCTGGCTTTGACAGGCTGATCCGTGAGTGCCAATCACTGCAAGCCAGGCTGAGTGCTGGGCTTTCATCTCAGCCCTCGGGCTGCTGGGTCCTGAGGATGGGATTGCATCAGCAGGAGGGGGAGGAGAAGCTTTTTCCCACTCCTCTGGTCAGGCAGGGTGCTGCTGCTCCTCAGGGGGTTTGGTACCATGCTGTGTCCCCACCTCCATCCCATAGTTTGCAGTCAATCTGAGTTTGCAGCAGTCTGCAGGAACACCGTTTCTTTATGCTTTGTTGTGTTGAGGTGAAGGTGATTGCTTTCCTTAATTAATTCAGGTTGATCTGAAACCATAAATCAGCTCAGGCCCCCCCCCTCTGGGGTTCCCACTGTGCCTCCTTGTTGCTGCACATCGTCCCAGAGTGGAGATGGAGGCAGCAGCAGGACACAGCTCCTTCTGCTGGATCCCTCCAGGAGGCTCTGCCCACAGCAGGGAGGTGTTTCCATGCTCCCTGCCCTCACCTCTTCCTTCCCTCCCCACAGTGCTGTGGAATGTCTACGGGGACTGTGATAACTTTGCCACCCTGAAGGGACACAGTGGGGCGGTCATGGAGCTGCACTACAACACGGATGGGAGGTGAGTGGTGCAGGGAAGGTCAGCACTCAGCCTTGTCCCTGCTCACTCCACAAGTGAGTGGAGGTGAACCTTTGTAGTGTGGCTTTTCCGGGTGAAGGAAAGGGTCTGGAGTCACCCATAACCCACCAGTGCCCTTGGTTTCCATCCTGAGGAGCACCAGAATGTTGCTTTTGCTAAGCTGGGAGAGACTGGGAAGGGAAAGAAACCAAATCTCTGCTTATCTCCAGATCCATTCCACTGTTGCATTTGAGCCATTGCCACTGAGCTTTCCTCCCCATGCTTATCCCAGGCAGTGTTTGAGGTGGCTGGAAACCAATCCAGAAATGGGATTTAATCATAGAGTCATTCAGGTTGGAAAACCCCTGTAAGACCATCCAGTCCAGCCTCTACTGGGGGTGCCTCCAGCAGAGCTGCTCAGTCAGCTTTCTGAGACACATCCCATCTCTCTGGGCACTTGGGATGTTCCCAAGGAGTGTTCCCAGCTTTCATCCCAGAACTTGGGACTGAAAAAAGGAGGGAGGGGAGAAATGTTTCCCAAACGGGGCACCTGACAGCAGATCCTCTCTGCAGCATGCTCTTCTCAGCATCCACAGACAAAACCGTGGCTGTGTGGGACAGTGAGACTGGGGAGAGGGTGAAGAGGCTGAAGGGCCACACGTCCTTTGTCAACTCCTGTTACCCAGCACGGCGTGGGCCCCAGCTGGTCTGCACCGGCAGCGACGACGGGACAGTGAAGGTGAGTGCCTGGGGTCAGGAGACAGACTGGTCAGGAAAGTGAGAGAGGAGTTTTGAAAGAACATTCAGAAGCTTCTCTGTTTAACCAGGCTAAATGCAGCGTTTAGATACTCCCATCATTTCATCATCTTAGGACTCGGGTCTCAGGAATAAAAAGAAAAAAAAAATGGAAGTGAAATTTCACCTCTTGTGGCCAGCAGGTCAAGAGAGAGGATTCTTCCCTTCCACTCTGCACTTGTGAGACCCTCCTCAAATACTGTGACCAGTTGTGGTGTCCCCACCACAAGAAGGACACAGATCTGTTGGAATGAGTCCAGAGGAGGCCACAAAGCTGATCCAGGGGCTGGAGCAGCTCTGCTACAGGGAGAGGCTGAGGGAGCTGGGATTGTTCAGCCTGGAGAAGAGAAGACTCTGGGGGGACCTTAGAGCTGCCCCCAGTCCCTGAAGGGAACCTCCAGGAAGGCTGGAGAGGGACTTTTCATCAGAGTCTGCAGTGATAGGAGAAGGGGAAATGGTTTTATACTGCAGGAGAAGAGGTTCAGACTGGATCTCAGGAAGAAGTTGTTCAGCAGGAGGGTGCTGAGCCTCTGGAACAGATTGCCCAGAGAAGCTGTGGCTGCCCCCTCCCTGGAGGTGTTCAAGGCCAGGTTGGATGAGGCTTGGAGCAACCTGGGCTGGCTGAGAGGTGTCCCTGGCCATGGCAGGGGGGTTGGAGGAGATGAGCTCTGAGGATCCTGCCAGCCTCAGCCATTCCATGATTCTATGAAGCTTGACTGCTTCTGTTTTCTGTAACTGCTGGGGGGTGCAGATTAAGCAGATCCTTCTCAGGTGTTAGTGCTGCTCTGCATTAACAAAGCAGGAGAAAGGCAAACTGGGAATGACACTTCCCACTCTGGCCCCTTCTCTCCTCCCCTGCACTCCTGTGCTCCCACCACAGCAGCCCCTGTGATTTTTACAGAGATCTCTGAAGGGAGGGAGGGAGTTCAGGGCAGCAGTTGGAGCATCTGCTGAGGATCTGTGCAACTCTCTAATTTTATCATTAAATATCTTTATGCAACTTTAACAACTTCCCTGTCTTTTCAGCTGTGGGATATCAGGAAAAAAGCTGCTGTCCAGACCTTCCAGAACACATACCAGGTCTTGGCTGTCACTTTCAATGACACCAGTGACCAGATCATATCCGGAGGCATCGACAATGACATTAAGGTAAGACACCCATTGTCTTGTCCTTGTCTGCCTCTCCCACTGCCCCCACCTTTGCCATCCCCTCACAGATTTGTCAAGGACAAATGTGGAAGCCTGGTGGTTAATTTTACAGTCACAAGAGCCACTTGGCCCTGCTGTGTCTGACTTCTCTGTTGATACAGGGCCAGTGAAGCTCAGAGGGAGTTGCTCTGTGTGTGTGCCATATGACAGCCTGGGCAGCTCTGGCATTCCTGGCCAGGTGTCCCAGTGCTGCTGTCACCCACTGGAGCCAACACGGTCTGTTGGCTCTTCTGTCAGCTTGTGCCTGTCCCACAGGGTCCCTAGAGCCTTATATGAGGTAAACTAAAGAATATGTGGTGACACATCCACACTCTGCCCTCTGCTCCAGTTTGCAGCTTACTTTGTCACCTGCTAGTGTGGAAAGTTCTTATTTAAGTGTGAGCTCAGTGTTTCATTCATCTGGTAACAGATTCCCCTGATAGTTTTGTGGTGCAGTCTGTCTTACTGAGCTTTCAGCCTTAGGCTCCATCCCTGGGCAGCACGTGCTTGTCAGAGGACCATTCACCAAGTGTAGCACTGACATGAGATCTGTTCCAGGGGCCCTCTGACAAGCAGTAACTCTGGGAGAGAACAGCATGAAATTCTGGGGACTGGACAACTCTTGTGTCATCAGTCAGTGGAATTTGGGAGCTCTAGCCAGGTAGAGAAGGATCCTGTGCTCACAGGGCTGCTGATGTGTAACCCTTTGGTGGTTGGACATCTGGAAGAAGGCTTCTAAAGGGCAAATTTCATTTTCTTTACAAGATGTAAAACCGTGACTTCTAGCTTCATCTTTTTAGACCCCACCAGCTGAAACACAAGGCTGATGTGATCAACTGGCTGATGAGTACCAGCATGAGACAGTTTGGAAAGAGCCATTCCACTAATCTTGGCTTTATTCTTTTTTTTCATTAACCCATGTTGTTGTGTCTGAAAGGTTTGGGACCTGCGGCAGAACAAGCTGACCTACACCATGAGAGGACATGCAGACTCAGTGACAGGCCTCAGCCTGAGTTCAGAAGGTTCCTACCTGCTCTCCAATGCCATGGACAATACAGGTATGTCCAGCCTGGTGGGAGAGCACAGCTGCCAGGTGCTGCTCTCTCTCTTCACATGGTGTTTAGGAAGGAACAATTCAAGTTCCACCTCAATGTGAGGAGAAACTTCCCAAGTGTGAGGGTAAGGGAGCCCTGGCCCAGGCTGCCCAGAGAGGTTGTGGAGTCTCCTTCTCTGGAGCCTTTCCAACCCCCCCTGGATGTGTTCCTGTGTGTCCTGCAGGATGCAGGGGGGTTGGACTGGATGATCTCTAGAGGTCCCTTCCAACCCCTAATGTTCTATGATTCTGTGAGTTGTGAATGAGACAAGCTGAGGGGAGTTTGGTTCCAGAGATAAAGATTGAATTCCTGTTACACCAGGGACAGCCACCTCATCAGGAGGGTTTGTCACATTTCCTGAAGAGCAGTGAGAACACAAGCCATGGCACTCATTATTTGGCAACCAATTAAAGGCAGTCCAGGGCTGGCTCTCCTCAGGGGGTCTGGATGTGTCCCCACAGTGGGGAGTGATGCCACAGCTTCCAAACTACTTGATCCCTGTGTGGGTGCTGAGCTGGTGGGCAGCATGATCACAGAGTTGGGAGGAAGGAGCTGGTGGCTGGGGTGTGTGATAGCTGGGTTGGGTTTTTACCCTCCTGTTGGCAGTGGGCTCAGGGTAATTATAAATTTCTGCATTTGACCTTTGGTGTCAGAGCCTTCTGCAGGGGAGCTGCTGGATCCTTCTGCTGGGCACATCTAGGCAGGAAGAGGAGCAAGAGCAGGACTTTGCTTGTTAGCAGCACATCTGGGGAGGAGCCAGGCTGGCAGCAGCTGACCCTGCCCCATGCCTCTGCCGTTGACAAATAATTACTGCCAGATAATTATTGCCAGCTAATTACTGCCAACTCTCTCTTGCAGTTCGCATCTGGGACGTGCGACCGTTTGCCCCCAAAGAGAGATGTGTGAAGATTTTTCAGGGGAACATACATAACTTTGAAAAGGTGACTGGGACTGCAGGTTGAAACAGGGTTGTTTATAAAATGCTCTTTGCTTTCCTATAAGTTGTTTTTTTTTTTGAAAACCAAATTTTAACCAGAAAGGCTTTAATAAGAACTCATAGCAAAATAAAAGCACAAGGGGGATTCCAATAAAGCTGCAGTAAGATTTCTTTGTTCAGTTCAACTGTAGTTATCTGTAAATTAAGCATTTTCTACATTTATGATTACTTTGTGTAAAATAACAAGGTATTGGATGTTTCCAGCAATAAAATAAAATCTTTAATTACTGTCTCATCTTCTGAAGGGAGATGATTACAGTGTTGCTCATGGTATTTAAAGTCTCAGGGTGATTTTAATTCAAGTAGAAGGGGAAAACCAAATCTTCCTCTGAAAATAAACTTACACTTGTTCTTTTGCTTTAGAATCTGCTGAGGTGCTCTTGGTCTCCAGATGGGAGCAAAATAGCAGGGGGATCAGCTGACAGGTGAGTTATCACTGATTTCCTCTGTGCCCTTCAATCCCAAATTGCTTTACAGGCACTTCTGCAGTTAGTTGGACCAAAACCTGAAGACTCAGGGTTGTGTGTAAAGGTATAAAGACCAAAACAACCCTCTGTGAGCACTGCCTGCCCAGATGACAGTTACAATGGCTTTACATGGCCCTTGTGTCAGTGGAGGAGCTGTAAAATTTTGCTGTAAGCAGTTGACTAGAGATCTGCATTACTACTTATGCTCAACCCCAGGATCCAGCAGCAGGTGGCAGGAGCATGGTTGGCAGGAAATGAGGCACCAGCAGATGCTTGGGGAGAGTCTTCTGGAAGCAGGGAGCCTGGGCAAGTGGTGTAGTGAGGGGGTTATACTGGTAAGCACCACAAATACCAGTTAAATTGCTTGCACAGTGGCTTGCAGGGAGCACCAGTGATGTTCCAAAGATTGTTCTTGAGCCTTACTTGAATTCATGAGTAAGGAGAAATAAAGATCTGACTAGATTAGCACACACTGGACTTTTAAATGAGCTTTTCTGTATGAGGTAACCGAGGAGTAAACTGGATAGAGGGAGGAAACCAGGGGGAGGAAGCCAGCAGAGGGTCCATGCCAGACACTGGAGGTCACCATGAAGGTCACCAGCCTCTGCTGGAGCAAATCCAGATGCACTCAGTGACATGGAGACAGGAATTCCTGCAGGCTGGAGTCCAGAGCATGGAGTGGTAGTAATCAGCAAATTAATGAGTTTCTGATAGAGGATAGGGAGAACTTTAGCTTTCCCTGTCCAGATATAGTGGGACCAGCTGTCACAGCAAGTGGCAGGGGCATGGCTCTGCTCCCCAGCCCTGCTGGGCAGCCTGGCAGAGCACACAGTGAGGGGACACTGTGGGTCAGCCCCCCCCAGGGTTCTGCCTGAGCTGTTGAGCTGCCAAGTGCTGCTGGAAGGCTGAGCCCCTTGGGTTGGTTCTGCAGGGGGTGATGTGGCTTTGCAGTCTGAGAGCAGCTTTGTTGTGACATTGGTGGGCAAGAGCACAGAACCAGGACCTGGGGCACATCAGGCAAGGCCACTGAAGACTTTCTGCTATCTCTGAGCTTTTAAATTTGTTTTTTCATAGAATCATTTTGGTTGGAAAAGACCTTTAGGATCACCCACTCCAACCCTTCCCCCAGCAGTGCCCAGGCCCCCCCTGCCCCATGTCCCTCAGCACCACATCTCCAGGGCTCTGAAACCCCTCCAGGGATGATGGGGACTCCAGCCCTGCCCTGGGCAGCCTGGGCCAGGCCCTGACAACCCTTGCCAGGGAGAAATTCTTCCCCAGCTCCAACCTAAACCTCCCCTGGCACAACTTGAGTTGTGCCAAAAGTTCCTCTTGTCCCATCCCTTCTTCCTTGGGAGCACAGGGGGACGATTCCTGCCCTGCTCCTGCTGCCCACGCTGCTGCTGACACAAGCCAGGGGGCTGGTGGCCTTCTTGGCCACCCAGGCACATGCTGGCTCCTCTTCAGCCACTGCTGACCAGCACCCCCACATCCTTTTCTTATGAGGAGAAAGCAAAGTTAAATCAAGCAAACATTTCATTTAAGTACAAAGGAATTCCCCAATGATTGTTCTCTCCTGCATTATGTGAAGTGTGTGTGTGTATGCTGGAGGGACTTGGCCTGAATTTTTTTTTGCTGTTGAACCTCTTAGAAGGGTCGTAGTAAAATCAACAACTCCAAGTGCTTGCCTAATTGCCAATACCAAATTCAACATACAACAGCAGGGTGCTTTGAGAAAGCATTTGGTACAGTTCTTGTCTGGCAGATAAAATAGTGGTGTTTGAAGAAATGCTTGTTGAAGTGGTGGTCATGAGTTAAGTCTGGAATTTTTTCCCTTTTATGTGTTTCAAGAAAACAAACCAATGAACAGCCCCAGCCCCAAATCAAGTGCTGCTAAGGAAGCAGGGCTGCCCTGCACTGGCACCCAGCATCCTCTCTGCCTATCCAGCAAGTGCCTTTTGGAGAGGAAAAGCAGCTCACTTTTGTTTCAGCTAAAAGACAGGCCAATTGTACAAGTGAATCCTGTTCTTCACCCAGTGTGCCAGTCTCTGACAAATGAGAAGGAGCACGAGAACTGAGGAGTCCATTGCTGTATGAGCCTGAAACAATTTGCCCTTGGTACTCAGAACCTGAGGGGCTGAGGAAGGGGCTGCTGCTCCCCCAGGTGCTTGAATTTGTGCAGGCAAGACATGGGGATGTGCAGTGGCAGTGATCTTCATTTGGAGGAGTGCAGTGCAGTAGATTGGTTCTTGACATGTTTTATGGCCTGACCCCTGTGCCCTCCCCCTCTGCAGTCCCTGTCAGTCCCTGTAGTGAAGCCTCTGGGCTGTGCAGGCAGCAGAGATGCTCTTCACACCAAACCCTGGCAACTGCTGCCCTGCCACCTCCCTTGTCTGCTCCCAGAAGGTTTTGGTTTAGCTGCCAACTACCTCCCTAAAGAGCAGAACACGAGCAGAACTGACACCTCTCCTGAGCCACCAATGGTTTTGTGGCAGAGCTGTCAACCTTTTTACAAATGCCACTTCAGGTGGGGAGGCTGCTGTGTTTGGGAGGGATGTGGGGTTCCTGTGTAGGTGGGGTGCAGCAGCACCTTCCCTAGGATGTAGGATATTGCTCAGGACCCTTCTCTCTCTCTCCCTCCCTCTCTCTTTCTCTTTCTCTTTCCCTCTGTATTTCTCTCTTTATTTATCTCCTCTCTCTTCTTCCCCTTCCTCTCCTCCTCTACCTCTTGTGGTTTGTGCTGAGACCACCCAGCACACCCAAACCAGGAGCAGAATCCTCCCCACTCCTGGTTTCCTCCTTCCTTCCCTGCTGTGTTGCTGCTCCATTGAGGGTCTGCACAGCCTCAGGCTTGCAAATCCATCTCTGCACATGGGGGCTGAGGTGGGGCTGCTATCCCGGGGTGGTGCTGAGCCTTTTAACACCAACTTGACATGTTAGCTCCTACCTGCTCAGCCCTCTGCTCTTCTGGATTTGGCAGGGCAGCAAACCTCTTGCTCCAAAGAGGTTCCTTGTTTATCCCCAAGAGCTGCATCTGCTGCAGCCATAATGGTGAAGAAGCCACTGCCACTTCAGTAGCAGGAAAATCCACTGGTGGGGTGGCTCTATTTTTCCTTCTCAAATGCCTGCCCTCATGATGACTCTTGCAGGTTTGTCTACGTGTGGGACACCACATCCAGAAGGATTCTGTACAAGCTGCCAGGCCATGCTGGGTCGGTGAATGAACTGGCTTTCCATCCAGAGGAGCCCATTAGTAAGTCATCCCTACCTCAAAGTCATCTGAGGAAACAGCTTCAGGGCTGGCTGAACTGTTGATCCCATGGAAACAGCCCCAAAATTGCCTGAGGCCCAGAGCTCAAAAGAATCAGACACAAAGTTAGGGCTTGTCACCTCTCCTGCAGGCAGGAGTTGGGTTGGGTGTGAGCACAGGGATTCTGCAACTGTGTTCTGCCCAGGGGGTGAGACACCTGCCCAGCAGCAGGATGCTGGTGGTCTGGGGTGGTGGTCATCTCTGGGTGACCTAGCTGCAGCCTAGCACTTGTTGGGACTTCCCAAGGGCTTTGCAAAAAGGTTTTGGGGTACCTGGGTTTGGACACTAAAGATAAAACCATACATTTGGTGGTTATCACCTCAGCCTGGACAAGAGAAGGCTCTGAGGAAACTCTGGAGCACCTTCCAGTGCCTGAAGGGAGGTACAGGAAAGCTGGGAGGGACTTTGGACAAGGGATGATGTCTTTAAACTGGAAGAGAGAGCATTTTGGCTACATATTAGGAAAAAAAATTTCTGTAGTGTGAGGGTGCTGAGCCCCTGTCCCAGGTTGCCCCCAGAAGCTGTGGCTGCCCCATCCCTGGCAGTGTCCAAGGTTGGATGGGGCTTGGAGCAGCCTGGGCTGGTGGGAGGTGTCCCTGACCATGGCAGGGGTGGCACTGGGGGAGCTTTAAGGTCCCTTCCAACCCAAACCAGTCTGGGATTCTGTTTTAAGGAGTTAGGGTAACCTGGCATTGTGTATCTAGCCTGGGATCTCTTCATTTACCCAAAAGCTGTAGGAAGCAAACAAGACTGTGTAGCAGGTTTTGACCCCTGTTCTTAGAGGTGTCCTGCACATGGCACCACTCAGCAGCACTGGTGGCTTTTTCAGAACCATTTGGACACCATGCATGACCTGAGCCCAGGTTTGGGATCAAGTTGTGGGTGCAGCCTCTGCCCTGGCAGGACCACAGCTGCTCTTTGTGCTGACACCCTCAGCTGGGCCACTGCATCACTAGCCAAAAGCTGGTAAGAGTCAACCCCACAGTGAAGCCAAGAGCTGGGCTGACAGCCTGCAACAGGGCTGTGAGTTATGGGGTTTTTCTGGGGTTGTTCATTGCCCCAGGAGGCTGCATGGGGCCACTGGAGCCATCTCTCCAGTCTGGAGCATGGTTTTTGCAGCTGGGTTCTGCTGGACTCCTCTTTGGGAATCAATTACTCAGCTGAAAATAAAAACTAAAAAACCACATCCAGGCACTTGGGTGTGATTAATACAGCTGAATTCTGGTAACATCTGGGAGTGTTAAATCTAAATGGCTGCACCCACCCCATGGTCCTCATTTGCATGGGAGAGTGCAACATACAGCAAGCTGACAGACACAAGCCTGTGAGTTCCTGCAGAAATCCTTCAAATGCCTCCTGTCCTCAAATGAAACCATTGTCAGTGGCAAGAGCAGCACTTCTGAGGTGGGACTGACATCTTCCTCCAACACATGCATCTTGAATGCCCTCAGAAGCCTTTTCTGGGTGCAGGTGGTTCAGTGCTGCGTTGTAGTTGGGTGCCAGCTGCATTTTGCCTGTCCTGATAAAACAAGAAGGCTCTGGTGAGGCTTTCCTGGCTGGGCTGTGCCCTCTAGTGGCATGCAGCCCCCCACGGTAGTGCCTGCTTTGCCACCTGGCCTTTTCTTGCCATGAAGATCCTGCTTCAGGGTGCTGGAGAACATCCAGTGTTCATGTGCTGCTCTTCACCACTCTCATGTTAAGACATTCCTTGCTGTTCCACGTGTCCTGGGGCAGGGGATGGCAGCCACAACACACAGCATCTGATCAGGTGTTGGAGTAGTAATTCCATGAAGTCCTTTGGGGGGAGCAAATGAATTGTGGCTCTCTGGGACATGTCCATCTAGCAGGATGAGTCCTTGGATTCCTGTGGAGTGTCATTAGCCAAGCTCTTGAAGTGCTGTCTTTAATTTTCATCTTCTCTCCCCTCTCTCTCTCCTGTAGTACTCTCTGCATCCAGTGACAAGAGACTCTACATGGGGGAGATCCAGTGAAGCCAACGAGCAGGCAGTGGGTTTCATGCCCTCGGGATCCTTGGTTTCCAGAGCAGGATTGACTCCTCTCCCTGGTGCCAGCCCTCCTCACGTTTGCAGCACTGGGGAAACACTGAAGCAGTTGGATGGGACAAGCTGCCCTCTCACAGGCTGCAGTGTCCACCTGGTCTTACGGTGCAGATTTTTTTCCACTCACCCCTTTGGGGAGGAAGGAAAAAATGGAATGGAAAGGAATTTGGTTTTGGCTTTTGCCACTATTGTTAAACCCTTTCCCAGATCACTTGAAATTGGTAAAATTTGTCTGAGTTCCATATGTGGCTTTGTGTATCCCCTGTCAAGTTTCTCCTGGTTTTTTTATACAGTCAGAACTGAAATACACAGCTTTTTACAAGAACTGCATGTCTGGGACTTATTGCTCTGGTTTACTTTTCTATTGTATATTACTAAATCAAGGCTCTTGCACATAGATAACCCAGGGAAGCCATGGCCAGGCACTTCAGAAGAGCAGCTTTATTTTTAATTCATGGCAGTAAAAATGACCACATTTGAAATAATTATTGGCTTACTGCTAAATCCCATTTTCATGTTTTGAGTAAAATCCAGCCCGCTGCTATAAATAAATATAAAGGGAGTGAGTTTTCTGTGACAGTTCCATCAGCAGGGGGAGAACTAGACTGTCTGAGTGTTCCCCTTCCCTAGCCAGGCTGTCAGGAGGGTGGCATGAGATGCTGGCAGGTATGAGATGCTGGCAGGTATGAGATGCTGGCAGGTATGAGATGCTGGCAGGTCCTCAAGAAATCACATCCAGAGCTTGCAGATGTGTGGCTGCCTGCTGGGACAAAGCAGCAGTGCTTGTACCCTGCATGGCTTGAAGAGGAGACCTCAGCTTCTGCCACATCTTGCCTCACAGCTGGGATCCCCTTGCTGTGCCCCTGCCCCAGGGTTTCAGTCAGCAGGGAATGATCTGCCCTGATGCTGAGGCTGAAGCCTTTGTCCCATGGCTGAGGCTCTGCTGGGCTGTGTCACACCATGCCAGGGGGGTCCCCATGCTCTGGGGCTGATGTTAACTTGTCATGTTTTAACACCTCAGCTGTTCAAACTGTTCATCCTTTCCCCCCCCGTTGGCTACCCTTGGCTCAGTTTATTCCTCACGGCTCAGCTGCTGTTCTGCCCCATCCCAGAGGAGGCTTTTTGAGGGCTGCAGCTGAGCTGGGATGATGCAGCATGGACACACACTGCTCCAGCACCACTGTGCTCAGCCCTAAGACTCTCAGTGACCAAGGAGTCAAAGGGCTGAAGTTTTAGGGACTGAAGCAAACCTGTTTCACCATTGTTGGAGGTGCTGTGAGTAGATTCCATGGCAGAGTGAGGGCCAGCAGGAGTTATCAGTAGTCTTTCCTTTTTTGAGCCAGGCCTGTTTGCATGGAATTTTGGAGCCAAAATCCCTATCAGTGGCAGAGAAGCCAAGGGGTCAAATGGTTGAGGTTTTTGGTACTAATACAAACTCGTATCCCAATTCTTGGTGCTGGTTGTGGGTAAATTTCCATGGGAGCAGTGGGGCCAGCAGGAGTTTAAAGATGACATTCTTAGAGTTTGGGAGCCAGGCCATTTTGTGTGGAACTTTGGAGGCAAATTCTGCAGAAGTGGCTTGAGGGGTGTTGAATGCTTGAGGTTTTTGGTACTAAAGCAAACTCGTAGCCCAATTGTTGCTGGCACTGTGGCTAGGGTTCTATAGGAGGGTGAGGGTAAACAGGAGTTTTCAGAGCTCACTCTTTGTGCTAGGGAGCCAGGCCCATTCATGGAATTTTGGAGCCGTATTAAGATACACTGGGAGAGTGGCCAAGGGCTGGAATATTTGAGGTTTTTGGTAAAATGCTAACCCATCACTCCATTGTTGGTGCTGCTGTGGGTAGGGTTCCATGTGAGGGTTAAGGCCAGCCAAAGTTTTCAGTGGTCACTCTTTGCATTGTATTGCCAGTCCCATTTATTCGGAATAGTGGGAGCTCTATGGAGCAAGAGTGGGAGACCCGCTGCCGAGGGGTGGTATATTCGAGGTTTTTGGTAAAATGCAAACCCCTAGCACGATTGTTGGTGATGCTGTGGATAGGGTTCCATGTGAGGGTTAAGCCAGCAAAAGTTTTCAGTCGTCACTCTTTGGATTTTTTTGCCAGTCCCGTTCATTCGGAGCTTTGGGAGCCCTACTGAGCAGCAGTGGGAGAGTGGCCACCGAGGGGTGGTATGTTTGAGGTTTTTGGTCCCCCCTTTTCCCCCAACCACCCCTTATCCAACCATTGCATACACAGGCTCCCCTGTTGTTACCTTTCCGAAATCAAGAAAATAACGTTCTGCCATCTCGGCACTCTTGGTTGTCTGCTGTGCAAAACGTGCCTTAGGGATGCTGAGAAGCAAAATAAAATCTCTAGCTCTGAGACACTGCTGAGCTCTCCTAACATTGCTCCATGTCAAAGAGAACCTAGAAGCCTTCTATCTCTCTTCTAACATTTCTTTCCCAAAATATGATATTGGACTCAGAGATAAGCTGACAAGCAAAACCAAGAAAATACCTTAGAGCTTTATAAAATGTTCCAGGGACAGAGGAGCATCATTCAGTGTCAAACAAAAACCTTGTCTATACCACCCCTCAGGGGCCACTCTCCCACTGTTGCTCAATAGGGCTCCCAAAACTCTGAATGAATGGGACTGGTAAAGAAATGAAGAGAGTGACCACTGAAAACTTTGGCTGGCCCTAACCCTCACATGGAACCTTCCCACAGCACCACCAACAATCGGGCTATGGCTTTCAGTTTTACCAAAAACCTTGAATATACCACCCCTTGGCATCCACTTTCCCACTGTTGCTCAACAGGGCTCACAAAACTCCGAAAGAATGGTTTGGCAAAGAAATGCAGAGAGTGACCACTGAAAACTTTGGCTGGCCCTAACCCTCACATGGAACCTTCCCACAGCAACACCAACAATCAGGGCTCCCAAAACTCTGAGGAAATAGTACTGGAAAAATAATGCAAACAGTGACCACTGAAAATTTTTGCTGGCCCTAACCCTCACATGGAACCCTACCCACAGCACCACCAACAATTGGGCTATGGGTTTGTGTTTAAGAAAAAACCTTGTCTATACCACCCCTTGGAGGCCACTCTCCCACTGTTGCTCAATTAGGGTTCCCAAAATTCCAAACGAATGGGACTGGCAAAATAATGCAAAGAGTGACCACTGAAAACTTTTACCAAAAACCTCAAATATACCACCCCTCAGGTTTTTTTATGATTTATCTTGACTTTCCCAGGCAGTGGTTTGGATAGCACTCAATAGTGTGTGCTGCAAACACTGTGCTCATCCCTGGGCAGATGTCACAAGGGTCACAAGCGTTGCATTTCCAGTTGTCCCAAGAGCTCAGCACAGCAGGTGGCAGCTGTAACCCTAGAGCACAGCATTACCCTCTGTCTCCTCAGCCAGATCTGGGAGCTGACACTTTGCCACTGCCCGTTCCAGCAGCCCTGCTGCACCTCTCCAAGGATCTTTGCATAGGGATGAATATATTGCTGCAGAGCAAGGCTCACATTCTCCCTCCTTATTTGCTCTTTATTTGTTTTGGCATTGACAGGTGCCCTGATTGGAGCCTGTAATAAATCGCTGATGATTTTTAACAAGGCTTTTGAGGAAAATCTTACTCAAGGGCAAATTAAAAGCTCTGAATGCTGGAGACAGAATGAATCTGAGTTGAGGGATCTGAAAGTATGAGGGATACTGCTAAAGTACACTTTATATCTGAGTGGTGTGACAGTATTGCTGTCAGTGCTGCAGCAGAATTGCAGCACCTGCATCCCAGTGCTGAGCCCTACACCTGCTGGTTCAGAGGATTTAAGATGTCCATGTCTATCTTCTTTCTTCTCAGACTGAGATGAGAGCTGTGAGACACAATTATAAGACACTTCTGTAAGAAAAAGGTGATAAAAGTGATCAGCATACAGATGAGGCGAGTGTAAGTTAATGACAAAGCTGAATTCTCCTTGTAGTTCTAGAGCTGATCCTGCTGGAGTTCAGCTCTGGTTTATCCTGATGGTGAAGCTCACAAAGGTTCTTAGAAATGGATCCCACTGATATGGGCACGGGGACTCAGACTGTTCCCAATCTGATGGTGGAGTTCATTTCCACAAGGCCCTGTGGAGGCCAGAATCAGAAAGTGTTCAAATAGAAAACAGGTGATTTAACAGGGATGGGATTATTATCGACCCTAAAGACTGGTGTTCAGCTGCGGATGAGCTAGAGACCACTCTCAAGAGACAGGACACTGGCTTGAAGAGATCTCCAGTTTATTTTATGTTACTACATATCCTTTTCATAGACTTTTGGCAGCTCTGAGAAGCCTACTAGAGATGTTCTGACTCCTTAACTAATAAAATGTAGCTGGGAAACATCTGGCTCACAAACTGGTATTGCAGCCTCAGAGCTTCACTGCTTTCAAACTTTCATTTCTCCTCCAGACACCACAGGAAACATTTCCCACTTGTTGCTGGGGGGTTTATCCTGAATGCTGAAACTGCAAACCTACCTCAAATGGACGCAAAACAGGAGCCTGTGCTTTTACCCCAGTTCAGACCCCACCACGGGCTGCTGGGTTTATAAACTCCCCCTCTGCTGTGGCAGCATTTGCCTATAATAAGGGAAGTGTAATAGCTGCAGCCCAACAAAACCTAAGAGCTGCTGTTAGCTCCTGATCTAATTATACACTGACATAATCTGGCTGGTGTTGGCATTCATTACAGAGATGTCAAAGGAAATGGTTTCACTCTACAATGCAGCAATGGCAATGCTAGCCCAAGGGAAATTCCTGGAGGAGATGAAAATATTCATAATTCATTTCAGATGCTTTGTGAGCTTCTATCCCAATGAACAGAGAAAAATCCAATATTCTGATGCCTGAATTTTGGAGGCACCTGTCTCTCCCTATATCATTTGGCCAAGGCAATAATTTGTCTGATCCGAGGAAGAGTTTTTGTGTAGTAATTGTTGCAGTAAACAGCTCCAAGTGTGTAACCCCTGCTTGGGTCTCCCCATTGTCACTGGGATGGCATGGCAGGCTGCTATATTTAAGGCTCCAGGATGGGCACTCAAACATGGGGAACATTCTTTTGGGGAGAGTCATTCTTAGTGTCATCACCAGGGAGAAGGAAAAGCTCCTTTGTGCTTTCTCTTGCATGAGGACTGGCACCCTCACTGTAGTCTTCACAGGGTGAGTTTGGTTTATCTGTAAATAAACTACTGTTTATAGCAAGATTATTTTAAGTTCTTCATATCAGCATCCGTTATTTTGTGTGATCACTTTATTTGAATTGCTCTTCATTATTCTGTCTGCTTTGAAGTGTCATTACTTATTTTACAGTGTTATTCTAATGAAAATACTGGTTTGCTTTGTGTTTTCTCCCAGGAATCTATTCAGGTTTACTGGACTGTTTAGAAAAAAACCATATATTTGTATTGAAAAGTGCTGGTTTTTAGCAGATCAAAACTCTCAGCCTTTAAAATAAAACCACTGGATTATAAGGCACTGAAACTTTTCCAGGGAAAAATCAAAATTATTGCATAGTAAAGATTAATCTGGATTGATAACTATTCATTAAAATGGAAACTAAGTGCCCGGTTGTCATTCTGAAGCTGAAAGAGTGCTGAAGAGAGCAATATTCTATGAAAGTACAAGGATATTTTTTCATAAAAGCCTGGTTTATTTACTCTTTCTTATACTTCTTATACATTTCTTTTTTTCTTCCCAAATGAACATCTACTGAGGAAATAATATCATGATAATCGTGTATTTTCATTTGTAGTTTGGGATAGTTTGCATTTATCACAACTCTGCTTTTCCATCTAACTCTGCTTTTCCGTGGATCATTTCTTAAGAAATTTGACAGAAAGCTGTACTATTAGTAAAAGCTGAGGAATTTGTATATTTTTATCAGTTTAGGATTAGAAAGCAGTAAAACTAAAATCCATCTGCAAAAGCTGCCAAGGGAGAATTGCAGTAATGGAACATGAGCTAGGGAAAGATTTACAAGTATGTTTGTACAAGTACTATTCAGCAACAATTAAATGTTCAAAGCTACTTTTTTAAAGTAACCTAAGCTCTTTGAACTTGAAAATCTGAATAGTTTAAAGAGTGTCCTGTGAGTTTCTGAACCAATTGCAGGACAGCATGAGACGCAGAGGGATAAACTTTTAAAACTTGCTTTTGTTTAATGCCCACTCCTTAGTCAGTGCCTAAAAGCAGCACACTGCTTATTCCCAGAGAGTTCCCAGTTTTTCAGCAGCTAATGCAGGAGCTGGAAGGGAGCCAGGAGCACTCCATGTATTTTACCTGTAGGAGAAGGATTTCCCTGGGAAGACTTCTCTGGCCACTCTGAGGAAAATCCTGCTGTTTACTGAGCAGTTCCTTTAAGGCTAACATTTTGAAGGATGCTGTGTTTTCTCCATGATTTATCAACCTTTTTTAAAAAACCTAAGAAGAAACAGCTGGTCTCTCAGGATGTCCTCAAGGGACAGAAAAAGTATTATTGAAGTACTGAACTAGAACTGTTCTTGTCAGAAGCCTAGATATGATGATGGGAACTGATGGTGGTTTGGCAAGAGCAACTGGAATTGGTTTAGTTACAGAAAATCCAATTGGGTTTTCCAGCTACCACAGACATCAGATGATTTCTGCACAGCAGCTATTTGGCATCACAGCTACCCTTGAAATTATTTTTTTTTAAAAATCAGCTCATTTTCTTAACATTTCTTTCATATCTCACTAGCTGATGTTCCCTATTTTGTCTCTAATCTTCTATGTCCCTTGATCTCCCTTCTCATGATGCTCCTCACTGGTCTGCATGCTATCTTGAGGGTCTGATCTAATGAAGATCCCTGGAAGAATATCCACCAGATTTAGAGCAGAAGAGCAGTTCTAGGAAAACAAATCTACCCACAAAACCACTGTTCTGTTACAGCTTCAGCTGCTTTTTAAGAATTACCAGTTTCTTCATCAGATTCCATTTTCGACAGAAGCATCACAAAACAAACCCCTTTCACAGTCTGAATGCAGAAGGTGGTGTTATATGAACTTTCATTCACAGCCCTTGAACATCAAAGCAAAAATGTAATGACTTAAAGAGATTTTGTACATATGTCTTACTTGAAAGCCACTCTATGTTTTATTCTATACCAGCAAGAAAGTACAATTTTGACTTCCCAGCATGGGAACCCGAACCTTCTTCCACCACAGAGAAGAGGAGCAAAAGGAGGAGAGGCAACAGAGTTTGCAAATGAGTTCCACAACCAGAAAGAGAAAGTTCAAAACCAGGTAAACCACGAAGTCAGGGACAGGTAGAGTAAATCAGGTCCAGGCAGGGCTGGGCACTGAGCACTCACAGATTGGTTGAATTTTGAGTTTTTGAAATTATGGAACTTTGTCTGGATTCTTTTCCATGTGCCTGCCCCTGGAAGTGAGGAAGAAGAGACTTTCAGCCTTTCAGACTTATCGATAGCAGCTGCCCTTGCCTTGACCTCTGAAAAAACACAGTAAGTCAGAAATCATTATAAGTCAAACACAACCATTGTGTGAAACATACAGGAGTCACAACTCATTTTGTTGGAAGCAGAAAGCAGGTTCAGTCAAGAAGTTTTTCCTTCATAACAAAAAGTGCCAGAAATCAACTGAAACACAGGAAATCAAATGACATCCCCTTGGTGCCTGTGACAGCGAGTAATGTTGTCCTGCTCACAAACAAGGGCCTCAGAAACCAGGTTTCCTGGGGATAAATGGAAAATACAGCCAGATGCATAAATTGATGTTAACAGATGGAACTCCCTCCCTTCCCTAGAAAAAAGGTCAAACAGGGGGTCCCCTTCCTGTGATTAAAGCAGTGCCTCTCATACTGCTGGCTGCTATGAGGAAGAACTGCATGACATTCATACCCAAACTGCATGCAAGCTGATGTTCCTGTCCTGAACACTTCTGATGTAACAAAAAATATGTCCTATAAAACAAGAAGAGAAAAAGACCAAAACAAAATAAAATCACTGTCCTAAATTCTGTTGGTTTTTATGATCCTATGTTCCAGGGATTACAAGCTAAGAAGAGAAGCTGCCGACCTAGAGCTAGAACAGAGGGGGCAAAAAAGAATTTTGTTTGGGAATGACCTGGAGAAGTTGGAACTGGAGGTTATTCAGAACTGCAAACTGCTGCGAGTCAGAGCTGATCGGGAGGCCCTTCGGAGGAAGGTCAGCTCAGCCATCTCCATTGGCACCAGAAATACAAACTTTACTCACCAAGACTAACGAGCATTCTGGAGAGCATACTAAATCAAATCAGGTGTTAGGACAACCTCAAAATCATTAGAAATAAGGACAAGGCTTTATATTCCTGCCACTGGAGCATTATCATGTCCCTTTTGTCAAAAAAAAAAAAAAAAAGTGTAATTAGAAGATAATCCCTTTCTCTTGCCTTCATTTCTCTCTCCCTCTCTCAGGCTGTCCAAAAGGCACGTCTGGAGCAGGAGTACATCGAGCTGCGCTCGGGGCGCCCACCCATGTTCTGGGTCCCCCTCAGAGCCCACACAGTCTGGGAGAGGATGGAAGTGACACTGGAATGTACAGTCCTGGCCTCCCCACCACCACAGGTCACTTGGTAGGTCAGCCAGCAGCCATGGCTCTTGCTGCCCATGGGGCTGAGAGGCAGTCAGGGCAGGAACCAGGTCTGTGTCCTCCTGGAGAGGGAAGGGAGAGCTTCAGAATTCCCAGGGAACACTTTCAGCTCTCTGGTTCCACTGTTAGGACCAGTAAAGACAGCAAGTATTCAGTGGGCACTGGAGGCAGTGGACAGTCCCACGGGGCTCATTCCAGGGCCATGCTGACTTTCATGGAGCTTTCCTTGCTTCCTTTGCTGCTGTACTCTGTCCTGAAGGCAAATTTGGGATTTAAGGCTCAGAAACCAGGATCTCCTGCCAGCACTAAATCACTGCACACCCCCCTCATCAAGGCTTGGCTCCCATGGGTACTGTGCAAGTTTTAGCATTAAAATGCTATCGATTCTGTGCTTTGTGAAGTACAAAGCAGCCCTTTCATTTGCTCAGCTCTGTGTATTTACCAACCCACAGGAGAGGAAGTGCTATATACCACACCTGACTGCAACATCTAATGTTAGTAAAAGAGGCGTAAAAGATCACCTTAAAAAAAAAAATAAATGTGCAAAGTGTACTTCAATCAGTTTGTCAGAGTGATTGAGCATCCCTCCCATGGAAGGTCTGAAGTATGCAAAAATTTAGATTACTAATGACTTCATGGACTGCTCACTCCACTAATGCCAGAGCTCCTGATGTCCTGTGTCCTTCTGTCCTTCCTGAACAACCTCTTTGAATTATTCAAAGAGCAAAGAGGATATGAACCTCTCACAGATTCCCAGTGAGCAGAAAGAAGTGAGGGACATCTGCTCAGACTCCCTCACATGGTCTGTGAAACAGGGAGGGTAAACTGAGGCAGAAGCATCACCCAGCTGGCTGTAGGCAGCCTGCAAGCGTTGCAGGGAAAAAACACACACGGGGCTATAGGAGGGGATCTTGGTTAGCTGCAAGGCTGGTTTGGATCAATGTGGGAGACCTGTGAAAGAGGTCTGCTCCTCTGCCTACTCCTCTGTTGTGCCTCTGTTGTGTTTGGCATAGTTAAAAGAAAGTGTTCAGTTCACCAGTCTGTTTCCTAAGCAGCACATTTCCTGTGTGTTCAACTAGGTATAAAAATGGAATCCGTATTGATCCTCTCCTTGCCCCAGCAGGAAAATATAGGATAAAAAACAAGTTTGGGATGCTGACCCTGCACATCAGCAGGTAATGTCTGTGCTCTTGTCTGTGTTGTTTTTTCAGTTCAATAGACCAATTCTCTTCATTCTCCCAGTTTGTGTATGCTAAACAAAAAATATTTTACTTCTGAGTATCAAAAGAAATAATGGACGACTAAGTATAAGAAATCCTTGTAATGGAAAGGAAAAACATCTTGATGAAAAGCAAATATCTGCTTCTAACTTCTGGGTTTAAAAGGAAATCCCTTTCAATTTGTCATGTCAAGTATGAACAATAACTGACAGATAAAAAGGAGGGGAAACATTTTTTGTTCCCAGATGCTCCTTGGAAGATTCTGCTGAATACAGTGTTGAAGTTAAGAATCAATATGGAGAGGCTTATTCATTTGCTACAGTGCTTGTCAGGAGTAAGTACAAATGTTCCTTTGCTTCAAAATTTTCAGATTCTTCAGACAGTAAGCACTTCAGTGGGACCTAGAGAGTAACAGATGAAAAGAAAGGGAACAGGTTGGCTCTTGGACATCTTACTGGTCATGAAGAGATGAGTTTCTTTGAATTGCAAAGCCAGCTTGAACTATTTTGTCAGACAGAAGGAGTCTTACGTGGTTCAGATAGAATATTTATTGCTAGTGCTTTAATATATTCTTGGCTCTGCCATGGGTTATGTTATTCTCATCCTTATTCTTTGCATGCCATATTGTGATCACATCTGAATATCATCTGGGGATACATATGCTTACAGAAGAATGTGACTCCAGAATAGAAGTGTATTCTTTATGATATCTTTCAGATCCTTTAATTAAATGGTGTTAAAATTCAGCATATATGGAAATATGCAGCCCACATTTACCAGTTCTAAAGGGACATATATAATAGCCCAGAACACCTTAGTTTGCAAGCTTTCCTGTATCCCTAAATTTTCCCTACCCTACTGCAGAAATACAGAAAAAGTTACCAGGTGTGCAGTGCTTCTCTTCTATAAAGGTTCTCATAGTATGTCCAGAACTCAGGAACTGGCCCTTTGCCATAAAGCAGAAGCAGCTGTCTGAAAAAAATTCCATGGCAATAATCCCATGCTCCTCCCAAGTCCCATCAGAATCCTTAGGATCAGAGCAGGTACGATGACAGACAAGGGCTGTGGTTTATCTCAGCAAACCCTGGATGAGGCTGCTCTCTGCTCCTCTAAGTGCCTGGTTAGACTGTCCTTCCTCAGGCCTGACCACCACACCAACAGCTTGCAAACATTGTTCCTTCTGATTGTGTGTAAGAGGCCCAGACTGTTCCTTCTCCCTTGACCCTGTCTAATGCCACCCCAGTAACATGATTCTTCTTCCTTTTGCTATTTGCTTTTAACATTCTGAAAATAGAGACTACATCGAGGCCTTAATCCTGCCTCCACTGGAAACATTCCTAGCCCCCAGGCAGGCTGATGGCATCTCTTTTCCTGGCCCCAGGCTGTCTGGAATGCCCTTGATGCCAGGGGAGGGATTCTGGGTCCTGTGGTTCCTGTAGCAGAAGTTCCCTTTCCCTAAAGACATCACTGAGGCTCTCACAGGATCTGGGGCCAGGCTGTGCTTCGCCTCTTGTGTTTTCTATTTCTTCTCTCTGCAGATGAAGTATCACAATTTCATCCTGTGTGAAGTGCATCAGTTCTTAGATTTCAGCTCAAATAATTTCATTTTGGGCTCTGATGCCAGCACCTCTCACAGGCCAGGCCAGATGCAGTGCTCACCCATGATGAGCCCATGGCTGTTGACACAAGTGATGTGGTGGGAGACACTTCCCTCAGCTCCAGAACTAACTCAGTGTCCCAGGACAGATATCCTTGCAAAAAATCTTGGAGTTCCAGTCACTGGTAGTCTTCAAGGATCCCTTATCATCCTCTGGGATGATTTATTTCCTTCTCCATGGTGTATGTGGCAGTGAGGAGCTGTCATGCTCTGACTCTGGAGAGTTTCCAGGGGAAGATAAACACTGGCATGAGATAAGCTAACTGGCTTTTCCTCTTGTCTTTTAGAGTATTACGGAAAGGAGTCAGGATGTGATTCAGAAATATACAAAAGTGAGTAAAATATTGTTGTTACTATTATTATTAATTTTATTTTCATAGCCTGAAACTATTTGATTCTCTTTTGTCTGAGCTATAGCTTTTCCTATTAGCCTGACCACTCATGAGATGTCCAAGGCTCAGGTACCACTCTAAATATATGAGAACTAAAATACTGCAAGGAGGAAGGCTTCAGGAAGTCTCTTTACCATGCTGACTTTTCTTTCATAGGATCCCTTCTGGCCAGAGAGGCAGATTTTGCTTTTCCACTGAAACCCTTATTTTCAAGAGAAAAGGAGCCTTTTACCCTCTCCTGTTACTTCTCCTCTGATTTGCTTGAACACCAACGAGACATTACCTGGTTCAGAGATGGTTTGTATGCAGCAGCCAAGTTTAGATTCATATACCTGCATGACTATATCCCATGAACTCATAGCTGTGACCAAATGTTCACAGAAAGGAATTAGAATTTCGGATTCTTGAGCTGCTCTTCCCCCTCCCCATGCTTCACAGGTGAGTTGCTGCAGAATTCTGACTATCAGGAACTCAAGTACCAAAACCAGGAGGCTGCTCTGAGAGTCTCGTGTGCTTACAAAGAAGATGAGGGATTCTACACCATCCGTGTCCCCTCCCTGGATGGATATAAAGAGCAGACCACATACGTGTTTGTTAGAGGTATAAGTGGGGTTGTATCCTACTTAGAACAAAAGTTCCTTTCCTAATCTCTTGCCATAAAGGAATTCACAACCTCCGTTGCAAGAAAATGTCTCCCAGTTTTGTGCATGGATACAATAATCAAAATGTCCAAATTTTATTCTCAGTAGTGATTTAGGCATTAGAAATGATGACTTGTGTTACTGGGATATCAGCCTTTAGAGTCTTAAAATGAAACTTTTGAATGCAAGTTGTAGTACAGAGAAGAAAAACACCTCACCACCCTCACTTGGTGTTTCTACAGATGCTGCAGCAGAAACTCTTGGTGCACCTGGATCTCCACTCAGTGTGAAATGCCACGATGTAAATAAAGACTGTTTGATCCTTTCTTGGGTGGCACCCAGTGACAATGGAGGGAGTCCAATCCTGGGATACTGTATTGAAAGGTCTGTATGTTATTCATCTGAGAGCAAAAAAAGCTCATGAACACGTTGTGGAAGAGCCATGGAGCAACTCCATGGGCCATGTTTCATTTCAGGTGTGTTGCTGGGTCAGAGGATTGGGTCCCATGCAATGAGAAGCCTGTGAGAACCTGCAGGTACCCTGTCCTGGGCCTTGCAGAAGGACAGACATACCAGTTCCGAGTCAAGGCTGTCAATAAAAATGGAATCAGTCACCCTTCAAAAACCAGTGAGCCAGTTACAACATATGACGCCAGCAAGGAAAAGAGAGTGACAGGTTTGTACCCACCTTTGCTCCCACAGTACAATGTGAGGCTGCAGATACAACTGAATGCAGTTTGTCCAGATTGTTCCCATTTCCCAAATATCACTACAACATACTGCCAGGCTGTGACTTTGCTGAACCCACCTTAGTGCTATTCTGAAGAGAAAAAAAAATCAAAATACCAGCCAGGCATCATCTCTTAGTGGATAACATTCCCCTGTTTGACATTACAGTTATTCCATATGATGATGGAAGGATGATAGAAATTTTCAAGGATGACCTGGAAGGTAAGTTCAAATTTATACTGAGACATTCTTCAAAGAGGAATTATTTTCTGTAACAATGACATCTGTAGTAACAATGCTCTGCAGAACACACTCTTAAGAAAATATAATGTGAAACATAGTTGTAAGCTGCACAAGAATGAGAAATTATCCTAAACAAACTGTTATAATAACCTGTATTTGCCTCTATGTCCCCCAAAAGTTTAAGTCCCCTCCTTCATGTAGGAGAATCTTACTTTATAGTGGGAGAACATAATTTTTGTAAAAGAATTCTTTTCCCTTGCCATGTTATAACTAAAGCATAGCCTATTCTACCTTCCCATAGGACATATTAAAATTCCCTTGCCACCCACCAATGTTCATGCAACTGAAGTCAGAGAAGATTACGTGGCTTTGGCCTGGGATGAGCCAGATCCCAGAGGCAGAGCCCCACTGCATTATTATGTGGAAAAGGTAAGAGAAAGAAAAAGAAACTGCAGAACATAATAATTTATTTCTCAGATGGTCTAGAGCACAGGCAAGGCCAGTCACTGTGTAGATAACTAGAAAACTACAGCCTCAGAAATGGCTCTCCTGCTCCACAGATTACTTGAGCTGTGATCCTGACTCTTGACACCAACTCAGGTAGTCATGATTAACAAAGAATAAACAAATAATTTTCACCCTACAGAAGAACAGCAGGATTTTAACAGGAAGACTGATAATTTTTGTGGTTAATTAGTATGTGCTACCAGATCCTTTCATACATACTCCTTGCCCACTTACTCTACCACTTCTGCTACAAAGGAAGAAAACATTTGGGTATAGCAACAATATATCATGTAGGATTTTTATTTGGGTTTTTGGTTGGTTGGTTGGCTTTTTTTAAACTACTTCCCTGTAAATATCAGCTTTGTTATTGCTCAGGATTGTTTTAAGCATGAGTCACAACATGAGTTGTACCCTTTTTCTTTTCAGTCCATTGTAGGCAGCAACTCCTGGCAAATGGTTAATCTGGATACACCAGTTAATTCCCCAAGATTTGCACTCTTCGATCTAGCTAAAGGAAAATCATACTGCTTCCGTGTGAGGTCAGCTAACAAGTATGGAATAAGTGAGCCATCCCTGCCCAGTGAGCCTGTCACTGCTGGAGCAAAGCTGGGTAATTATTTCTTTAATTTACTCTATGGAAAAGGAGATGTCCCAGGAAAGTAACATGGGTTCCTTGCCTCCCCTTTCCTCTCAACAGCATGGTATATGGTCACACAGCAGTTGCTTTGATATCAGGAAGTCTCTTAAAGCTGTAAATCCATGTTTAATTACTTTGCTGTTGGTCAGGGCAGTGCAAATCTAACAAAGCATTGAGGGAGGAATTACAGTTAATAAAATAAGAAACCGTGGAAGCCCCTGTTTAGTCCAAGTCTGCTTCCAGTACTGTGTCAGAGAGAAGTTACACAGACTAGGTTGGAAGGAATGATACAAGTGCTGAAGGAAGGAACCTGACCCTGGGGGCTTCAGACAGAGCTGCAGGCTTCCCAGGGCTGATCTGATTTGTTTTCTCCCCAAGCTGAGCTGACAACAGCAAGAGGTGCAAAGACTCAGGCATCATGCAAAGAGATGAGCACTCACTCTGTCTTTTATTCTTTTATATGTTCCCATATTAAAGATGCCCCAAGTGTTCATTCATAATGTCCTTTTTTCTCAAGAGTAAAGCAGGCTCCATGTCATAGTGAAGTTACATGAGTTACTATAGGAGTCTTGCTTCTCCCCTTCTACAGAGAAGGTTGCACAGGAGTTACCCTGCACAATGGGCTCCAAGGGAGAGGGGGATGAGATACGGCAAACCCAACCATAATGATACAGGCTGCAGACTGGGACAATCACCCTGATGTTTTGCTCTAATGTGAAAATGATGCTCGTTAAAAGGTGAAAAAATCAAATAGGACAACTAACATACTTTTTTTTTTTTTTAATTTATAAATACTAAAGCCCTCTATTTTTCTCTTTTTTTTTTTTTTTTTTTCTTTTTTGTTTTTTTTAGATACTCTGCCTCCACCATCTCAGGTTTTAGCTTTCAGAGACACCAAGACATCTGTTGCTTTGCAGTGGGAGAAGTTAAAGGATGGTCTGGAACCACTTGGCTATTACATATACTGTCGGGAAACTGGGACAGAAGAATGGCAAACTGTGAACAACAAGCCTGTGACATGTGCTGAGTGAGTTCAGCTCTTACACTCCACTGGGAGAACACAGGGTGCCATCCTGGATTTTTATTTGTGGCTGGAGTCATATTTCAGATTAAAAAAAGAACTTCAGTGCACACACACAGCCTTGCACACACACCACCACTACATCTTCATCTAGAATTAAGTATTGCTCAGCAGCTCACTTGTACACTCAAAGCCAGACTGGCAGCAAAGTCTGAGGTTGTCTCCACTGACTCTGGACCTGCAGAAAGTGGACAGACCTTGAGGTACCAGTAGAAGCACATTCCAAATTTTTGCTTGCTTTCCAGTAGAGTAAGTTGGTGTCACTCACACATAGGATTTAGGAAACCTCTCCAGCTTTGAGGGCTGCATGTCAAGCAGAAAAAGTCCACTAAAAAATCCTGTTTGTTCTACCAACAATGCCAGCTGTCAGTGTTATACCTCTCTTTCTGATCTATACTTACTGTCTGATCTACTGGTAGCCATTTCATGTGCCACAGTGCACTTTAAATTGCAATGGCAAATAATGATTTTGTCAGTAACAATGCTTTATTAAATGTATTGCAGTCTGTTCAAAAGACTGTTTACCTGTACTTTGAACAGCCAGACACAAACATACTAATTTCCTCTCCCAGATTTACTGTTCCTGGGCTGCAGCCTGGGAAAGAATATGTCTTTTGTGTGAAATCTGTCAGTGAGGCAGGACTAAGTGAAAGCTCCCCAGAAACAGATCCTATCGTTGTAAGGCCAGCTATTGGTAAGTAACACACAGACACAAATTAACTCCCTCAAAAATTTATCTATCTGTGGATATCTATTATTATTATTACATGTAGCAGTAATAATGTCAAGCAGATAAGCACAGCAAAGCCACAGGGAACTGATTTTCTTGTACTCTGCAACTTCTGTCATTAATTTTACCTGGCAAGGGTGGACAGAGTTAATTAGCATTTTGACTTAGCAGTGTATTACATTTTCAGTATTAATTTTTGACCACTTTAAGTGCTCAATTATGCTGGTATCTTGAAGTCAGCATTGTGAATTTCTTCAGGGCAACTACAAAATCCAACCAATCACATCAGCCAGTGCCTAGCCCTCCATCTTCTCCATGTTATTGACCCACTGCTTCCATCTCTTCTACCTGACAAACCAAAAAGCAACGTGCAAGAAACATCCCGAGAAACAACTATGACTTTTGCTGTGACTTCCAAATAAGAATCTGATCATTTCCAAATATTTTTGCACTGCAAAAGTGGCAGGGGGGGGGCTTTACCACAAATAGAATCCCTTTTGGTAGAAGCACACAGAGATTTCCTCAGCTCACTTCTTCCCATATGTACACCTCCATTCCTGATCCCTAGATCCCAAACCTGCACTGAACAGAACTGTGTTTTCTCTCTCTTTCCTGCCCAGCTTGTCCATCAGCACCCCATGGATTTGTTCTGCTGAACTGTGGGAAGCAGAACATGACCATCAGCTGGAAAGCCCCAAAGCGCAGAGGAGGAACAAAGATACTGGGATATTTCCTAGATCAGCATGATCCATCTGAGCCAGACTGGCATGAAGTCAATATTCAGCCAATTCCTCAACAAGTTTACACGGTATTCATTTCAGATCTATCAGTGTCCTTATAAGCAGAGTGGGAACCCAAGCTGCAACAAGTTGAGCTGTTTTACCTTTCCTTCCTCTAGCCTAAACCTCTCTCCCAGCCCTCACAAGACTGTAACCCTAATACATAATAATTGACACAAAGACTACAACCCTAATAATAAACAACTGTACTAATAATCTCTATGCACCTCTGAACCAAAAGGTCAGTGACCTGGAGGAAGGGCACCTGTATGAATTCCGAGCCTGTGCAGTGAATGTGGCTGGTGTTGGGGAACTGTCTGAGCCCAGCGACTTGTTCAGATGTGAGGAATGGACAATGCCAGAACCAGGTATCTCTCGTGTAAAAACAACAGCCAGAAAAATATTACCAGGTTATATTCATCATCTCCTCACTCTTCTGTGAATCGAAAGACTTCTGAAAATCATGGGCCTGTAAAGAGTGCACAGGAAAACACACAAACACTTCTAGAGAAGTTTTGATTTGGATTTTCTTTCTGCATTACGTAGATGTAGCACCCATGTGTTTTAAATGATGTTTCCAGAGAATGAAGAATCTGGATCTAATAATCTTTGTCTATTGCATCACAGCAAATAATATTAGACCAGCAAGTGCATGCTTTTTTCTAGAACCTAGGGCTACAGGTAATCAGCATAGAAAGCAACTCCCATGAACTCACTATTCACTTGTTATCCTAAACCCCTCTGTTTTCTGATCTGACTCAAACAAAGTGCACCCAGGTGCATTTTTTTATTTAATGTTAGTGTTTTACAGCCTGCCCTTCTTTGAACAGGCCCTCCTTATGATGTGAAGTGCACTGAAGTAAGAGACTCATCCCTGAAGCTGCACTGGGAAGCACCACTGTACACTGGAGCAGGTCCAGTTACAGGGTATTACGTAGAGATGGCTGAAGAAGGGTCAGAGGAATGGAAACAAATTCATAAGCAGCCCATAGCCACCAGCCACATGAAGGTCTGCATCTGTACTTAGTATCCAGGTGTTGCTTCTCATTTAGTCTTACATTAATTCCTGTCATTGTTTCCTGCAGGTCTCAGATCTGGAGACAGGGAAATGCTATATTTTCCGAGTAAGAGCACAGAACAAAGCTGGAATTGGACCCCCATCACCTCCCTCAGATCCTGTGGTGGCTAAAGCCAAAGCTGGTACAAAACTAAAATGATGAGATCGTGCCAGTCTGTAAATACTATGGTGATTCCAGTAAAAAACTGCTTTGTGAAACATCAGCTACAAGGAGGAAAGAACCTCCATTAAATTGAAGATTAGAAACCAAACTGATTAGAAGATTAGAAACAAAACTCTAGCTATTACTGTAGAGTCATACAGCCAGTATTATTCTAGCTGTACACTCTTTTTTTTTTTCTGAGATAGCCATAAGCTAAGCCCTGCTCATTTTTTGTAAGGAACGTTCTGTGATATTTTTTCTTATACAGGCACAAATGAAATTGAACTTGGGGTCGACGAGGAGGGTTTCATCTATATGGCTTTTGAAGCTCCTGAAAGGAATGACTCCTCTGAATTTATCTGGTCAAAGGACTATGAAGGACCACCAGATGCTGACAGAGTTCAGACTGAAGAGAAAGGCAATAAGTGAGTACCTAATGCACACTGAGAGAATTAATTGTGGACTGTCAAATCAAGAACACATGGAGAAAAATATGAAGCTAAATGTTTCACTCTCTTTCCAATATTCAACTAAAATACATAGACACAATTATGGGTAAATCTCTGTTCCTGTTTCTCGGCCCTGGTGCCCATGAAATGGGGGATTCAGTGCAATCTTCAGGTCACAAAAGGAACGATTTTTGATGTTATGGGTGTATCAAATGTAATGCATTCTCTTACAGGGGGCAATTTTGGGGGGGAAATATGATTTTTGTTACTATTATTTTTATTTCAAAGATCTAAGCTTATACTGAAGGACCCATCAGAAAAGGATCTGGGCATATACTCAGTGGAGGTCACGGATGTAGATGATGATATATCTGCCAGCTGCATTTTAACAAAAGAAGGTAAAAACTAGCAGTTGACAAGAACAAAAATCTAGTGTGCTACAGTGTTCTAACATTAGACGTTTTGAGGAAAGTTTCTCGCAGAGGAATGGTAAGTGATAATGACAGCCACATCATTAGAGAAATGTTTCCCATTCCTTGAAGTCTCAAGGGCAGTTTCTTTTACAGCCCCTAAGAAAAGATTCTGTGCTCCTGGAAGATCGTTTTTCCATTATGGTTCAGATTTCACATGATGAAACATATACGTGATGCTACTACATGATCACAGTGATTTAAAATTTAACATGTTTCTTGAATTTATAAAAACACCATTTTATTCAGACATAACTAAGAGTTATCTTCACAACCTTTTCTAGCTCTCCTGCTACCAAATGTTTTGTACTTAGTATCTTCTTCTTGACATAAAAACAATTAACAAATTAAATTAAATTAAGACAGTGAATTAATTTGGGCCTAGTTGTACTATTCTAAATGCCCTGTAACTCTTTGCATTTCAGATCTGGATAAGTTACAGAAACGTAGCCATGAAATCAGGAACCCATGTAAGTTGATCCATCAAGAAGCCAGTGCCATGTGAGCAGACACTGAAAGGGGAACCCTGCACAACCCAGGCAGAGCCAAAGGTTGTGGTTTGCCCCTGAATTCCCCTCCCAAGTTCTTTGTTTTCCAGTGATCAAGCTGATTTCTGGATGGAACATTGATGTTCTGGAGAAAGGAGAAGTTAGGCTGTGGCTGGAGGTTGAGAAGCTGTCACCAAATGCAAAGCTGCATTTAATCTTCAATGAAAAGGAGCTCACAAGTACTCCAGTATGTTTTTGTTTTGTTTTGAATTCTGACTTTCCCCCCTGCTGAACAGAGAGAAAGAGCAAACTGGTACACTCCTGGTTTTCTAAATTCCTATCAGATATTTTCATGTGTGTTTTTGGAAGACTCTAGGGCTTGGTTGGCATACTTTTTTATCCTGACTGTTGTAGATGATGTTGTGCCAGGATCTGACCTTGGAACAGTTCCACTGGGGAAAAACCACTCAGTTTATCATATTTTCTTTGTTTTAAACAGACACATAAAATAAACTTTGTTAAAGGAAAAGGTCTGGTGGAACTGATAATCGAGAACTTCTGTGAGAAAGACAGAGGGACGTACACAGCCCAGCTGCAAGATGGAAAAGCTAAAAATCAATTCACCCTAGTTCTAGTGGATGAATGTAAGTGGAAATTCAGGATCAAATATAGACTGCCATGCTCAGTGGAAAGTTTTCTAGGCACTTAAGGCCTCAAAGTATTTATGACAGTTAAGATAGCACACTGGGAATGGGGAGAATGAATATTTATTTCAGCACACATTTAATGTCCAGGAATCATGTAATAAATTATCTGCTTTTGTCTTCAACATAAATTGAGGGCCTTATAAATAGGGTCCTTGATGATAAAAATGGTTTGGTAAAACAAAATACCATTGCTGTTCTCATAGGTTTTGCTAAAGTTATAGCAGAAGCCGATGCAAAAAGGAGAGAATGGAAGAAGAAGCAAGGTAAGATAAACTGAAGGTTAATGATTTTTATGCCCTTCTCGTGAGAACAAAAATATGCACATTAATCCACAGGTGCAGTCTCCTCTCTTCAGAGATGGTTAGTGCACGATGAATGCCTCCAGTTTACCTCCCAGAATCAGGAAGAAAATCAGAAACTATGGATTTCTATTCCATTGCAATTCACCTGGGAAATACCTACCAGCTCCCACACTGACATGAGGCAGAGTAGAGTCCTAAAGGCCTGGGTAGGCAGCAGCATTAACTGCATTTTGAGATAGGATTCCTCAGCCAAGGTAGGTTACCTATGGACACTGCAAAGCCAGCAGGAATGATGTGCTCTGAATTTTGGGATTACCGCATGGAAAAACTCAGCGTGCAGCGTTCCCTGCAGCCCGCACTGCTGGGATTCACCAGGAGATGGAGGCATTTCTGCAGGCAGCACTTGGAAATGCAGAAATGCATAATTTCTTTTCTTTTACAGGTCCACATTTCATAGAGAATTTGAAATGGAAAGTTACGGAGAACTGTGAAGTACTCCTTACATGCAAGGTATTACAGCTCTGTGATGCAGCTGAATGCCTTTCATATGAAATTTTACACGTGAGTTTTAAGGGAAGGGCACAAACAGCACTCACCCAAATTTGCAGATGGATGAAAATTGATAGTTTAACTGGGACAGAAATGTTAATAAGGAAGGAAGTTCCTCAGATTCCTCGGCAATCCCTTAATGCAAGTGATGTAGCAGAAGGGCATCAAGGCATTCAGAAATAAAAAGCATCTTATGAAGACTCTGACTTCTAAATGTTGACTTCAAACAGGCAACAAACCTGAGAAAGGACACCAGCTTCCAGTGGGTCTTCAACGAGAAAACCCGAGCAGGTGGCATGTTTGATCCACAGACTGGAACAGGAACTCTGCTTCTTAAACAGGTGAAAAGCAGAATGGAACTCAAAGGCTTTGGTGATCACATGAAACTGCAAGAAATATGGATTGATTTTATTCAATGTGTGTTTTGGGTAGTTCCCTCTAAGTGAAAAATAAATGAACAAACGCTGAAAAAAGCACAAAAGAAGACATTATTTAACGTGAGGGCCAGGTAGATCTGAATTAGAAACAGGATGGTTTTAACATCTTTTTAAGTGCCTAAACAGAACAGAGTGGTCTTTTCAGGTTTTCTGATCAGGACTGGTTGCCTCTTCTGAAGAAAAACTTCAGTAACACCAAAAGAAAAAACAACTACTGAGCTCATTACAAAAGTAACTGAATGAAAATTTATGGCTTGACCTATAGAGAAGGCCAGAGAAGCTGACAGCATGCCCCATGTAATCTCAAATCTGCCTCTGAGATTGATGGTGCAGTTAGCATTTTAGTGCTCACTTTGTGGGGCTAATTTGAATCTTGTTTGGATTTGATTTTTCATTTTAATCTCAAATAGCCAAATCACCAACAGAAAACAAACAGATAAATGCATGTGAGCTGGGACTTGAACCAGAACCTCTTCTGACCTTTCAAAGGCAATTCTAGGGAAAATTACCAGTTTTGCCCTCCTTTCTGATCTGCCCAGCCAAGTTCATTGGGAGGGAAGAAAAAAATCTCAGCTATTCCCATTTTTCAAAATCTGCTCTCTGTCAGCGATACAATAAATTGCTGCTGTGTGTGTGTGTGTGTGTGTTTGGTTTGAGTTTTGTTTGGTTTAAGACATTTAAAAATATTTATTTATAAATAATATTACAAATGTATTTCCTAGATAACCAAAGCAGATGAGGGCAAATACAAAGCACTTGTTTCAGATGATCGAGGAGAGGACTACACCCAGCTTGATCTCACAAAAGGAGGTAAGGGAACCTTGTATCAGGCAATAATACACAGTCACACCCCTGCCTACACTTAACTTTGGATTTAAAAATAAACTGCATAACTTTCTACCACACTGTTAATAATTATAGTACCTACATGCTTTTATAGGGATTAAAACCTGCATTAAAAGTTGCTGGCCAAACTGAGAGTTTCCTAATCTACTATAGCATATATATATATATATATGCTGATTATTTGAAAATAGAAAAACTATTTCATGTGAGGTTGGAGTCATAAAATGCAGATTTCTGCTTCACTTTTTGGTGTTCTGAACATTGTCTGGAAATTGAAAGACAAATATGCAGTTCTGACGTTCTAATGCTATTAACATGTATGGCAATTCTCAAGCTATGACTGCATTATAAATTCTGTCAGGCTTCACAGTTAAAAGCTCAGTAATGATTCAGTCACTTCAACTCATCATCAATCAGAAGATTCTTCTCCTCCTCCCAAGATCCTTAACATCTGGAATCTATCACTGAAACCTGATATGTAAATCTGCTTTCTGTGAGGCAGTCTGTCACACATACTGAGTGCTAAGGAAGATAGAAGCACCTAAATTTAGTAAGAAATGCCCAGCATCTAAAAATAAATGAGTCAGTGGCAAAAACCTCCATTCCCAGTAAGCTTTGCAATAGAAGACAGTGAACAACCACTGGGTATAAAACATTCTAAACCTAATGAAACTGAGCTAGTAGATCAGATGTGATTTGCTAAATGTTGTATTTATAGACATTTAAATCCTTATTTCTTGCAGCCTTTGAAGACCTTCTCAAGGAGCTGTGCAGGATCAGTGGTGTGCCATCAGCTGACACAGTAAAATGGAAGGGGACAAGGGTGGGGTGCCATGCCCAGAGCAAACTGCTGGGGAGCTCTCAGGCTTGGGTACCCCAGCATCATTTACTGGTGATTTAGTGCTAGAAGCACTTTCAAACTGTCAGGCAGGATGGCCAGTAAATAAAGCCAGGGACTAAAACCTCTCTGCTTACAAATTAATTCTGTGACCTTCATGTGCCAGCAGCCTGCTCCTTGTCACATCACTTTAGATGTGAATTTGGCCAAATTGTACTATTTCTACCAATGAGATGTGTATTCCAGTCCCAAGTCTCTAGAAGTAATGCTGACATTATCCTACCAGCCTCTAAAAGATCCAGAGGAGTATCTTCCTACTTCCAGCTAGCCACATTCTCCGGAGAAAAATGTTACTAAATTGCTTGGGATTTTGTTTGTGTGACAAGAAACATTGTGCATTCTTGAACTTCCTCCTCAATTTCAGTCTTTCTATTAAACTCTTAGCTCTTTCTGCTACACCTCTGAAAATTCAGCCTACTGAAGAAGGCATCAAAATCTACACAGATGTGAAGTACTTCACAGACTACATGAGAACAATTTGGTATCACAAGTAAGTCCCCAAAAGATCTGCAAGGCTTTGGGAGTAGTGCTGCTTGTAACTTCTACCATCAAAGCTGAACATGTTGGGCCTCAGCCTGTGACTTTTTAAGGTAATGGGAGATTTGTCAGAGTAGGAGATGAAAAGCACAGTTCATATGAGACATGTCTGGAAATTACAAAATAAGCAGTCATGTTACCTTAACTTAACACTGCATAAATATTTACAAGTGATCGTCTTTACAAGAATTATAATGATGCATTTAAGGTACTGCTCACCTTGGTTACAGACAGGAAAAGAAGTTATTGGGTTTTTCAGATTCTTTATTTCTACTACTTTGTACCTCCCTCAACCGTTCTGTTCCTCTAATCTGGAAACCAAATATTCCCAAACATTATCAAATTCTTTCCAAACACTAGCTCATTTAACCTCATAATGTCTTCGTAGAGAACTGGCATTTTATTAGACACCACCTATACAGGTATATAAGGAGGCCAATTTTTAATAATGTTGAAGGGATAGACACAAATATTCAACATCTAAATCCTATTTAATCTCATAAATAAGAACTAAGAGGTCATTTGTAGAGTTTGCAGAGCCTTGGCAAACTGCCTAGAAGCACAGCTAGATGCCTCGTGAGATTTTCACCAGTGACTGAGTATGTAACTCTCCATGAAATTAACAGGGAGGTCCTGACTCCCACTCTCTTATTCTAACTAATTTAGATTTTTAAAAAGGTAGCACTCTAATTTATACAGCTCTGCCAAATCCCATGGAAATTATATAATTTATTTATTTAGGGAGAAACAGCTGGAAAGCCGTGACAGACTGAAAGCTGGGAGCACCATGAATCAGATCTGGCTTCACATTCTGAACCCAACAGATGCAGATAAGGGAAAATACACCCTGGAGTTATTTGATGGGAAGAGCTCACATAAACTGTCGACAGACTTGTCTGGACAAGGTAAACTGAGTCAAACAATACTGTCACAGGAATGAGAGAAACCTGAGATGCTTTCCAAGATTCCTTCAAATCATGGGCAGTGATTTCTCTCTCCTTTATTTGTGCTGGAGCCACAGTTCCAAGGCAGCATGCTAGGAAATTGGGTTAACAGACAGTGAGGTGCCCAGAGACATCAGAGGAGGGATGGGGAGAGCAGAAGTGCAGCAGAAAATACTGAAGACCCTAGGGAGCTTCACTGTTATTCCAACAGTGATGAATTATGTGAAATCTACTAAATCAACGAAGTAAACAGCAACTTTCCCTAAAATCTTTTCATTCCTTGCAGCCTTCGAAGATGCCATGGCTGAGCACAGAAGGCTAAAGTAAGTTCCTGCCTAAACACTTTCATGGCTAAATCTATGTTGAGTGTCATATCCCATATTAAGAACACAACACCTAATAAATAAAACCACTATAATTTTCTCTCTCACGCTTTCAGGGAGAGAGCAATAGCAGAAAAGTGTAAGTAAATTAATTTCCTTCCTTCTGTGAACCATAGCCAAGTGGTGTGCTGATAAGGAAAACTAAAAGGTCATATTTGTTCACCCCCAGGTCGTGCCAGGGTTGTTCAAGGTCTGCCAGATGTTGCCACCATCATGGAGGACAAGGTAATATTGAGTAACTGCTCCTATAATTGGCCCTTGCGCTTTGAGGAATAATTGATGGGAAGAAACCCACTTGTTTGCCCCTCCTGTATCTTCCTGGGAGCTTTCCTGAGCTCCTGCAGTTGCTGGGGGTGGGAAGTGGTCCCCTCCACAGCATCAGCCCCTGGTCCTGGTGCCTCCAAACACACTCGGAGAGATGTGCTCTTTGTGGCACTGCAAGGTTTGAATGGTTCTGCTTCCTCACTTCGTTTCTCAGCCAGACTCCTTCTGTTGTCTTCCCCTTCCACAGGAGTAGACTAAGGCTTTTAATTGTTGGACCTGATTTTCCCATTGTCTCAACTTGCTGCTTGTATTTCTGAGTCACAGTCCTTTCCTGGTACACAGGCAGAATAAAAATCCTGTAAAGGAATTGCAGATGCACTACGTGTGAATCTGTGTCACTTTACAGTGTAAGAAAGCTATAAAAAGACAGTATCCCAAATATGAGTCAGTGAATTCAATCTGCTTCATCCTGATTATACTGGAGGATATCAGGAAGAAGAGTGGAATGTTCTGGAATCTCACCTATTGAAAATCTAGGAATATTTATTTTTCTTAATTTCTTATCAACTGAATTTCCTGGCTCATTCATTTCTTCACAATCTGTTTCTGCTATCTGTTTTACAACAGACCCTGTGTTTAACTTGCTGTGTCTCTGGAGAACCTTACCCAGAAATTACTTGGTTCAAAAATGAGAAGGTGATTGTCTTTAAAGATCGTTACAAAATGGAAGTGAAGGGCTCATTTGTCACAATTACCATAGAGAAAGTCTGCAATGAAGACACAGGAAAATACAGCATCTATGTCAAAAACAAGTATGGTTCTGAAACCGGGCAGGTTACCATCAGTGTCTACAAGCATGGAGAATTACCAATAGGAATGGAAGAAGAGGAAGTCCCAGGTGGGATTAGAATGAAAAAGTATAAATGAATTAGTCAGTTTTGTCTCATTGAATTTAAAAGGAATTTAAAACCTTTGAGTTCATTTCAGTGTCTCTGCCCTAAAATTCAGGCTCAGGTATCTATTTTTGTTTTAGTGATATTTTAGTATTTTTGTTTTGGTAGTTGTTAGAAAACAATTCTAATTCAGATGTGCACATGTGTGTACACATGCATGTTCATCTTACAGAGAAACTCTTTCCTATTAAATCTGTGTGGGAAATGCAAGAGCATCCACATACGAGAGCCAGGCTGCCTGTGAAGTTCTTTTGTATTAAATCACTCCGTGTTACTGATTGGCTTGTAGCTGAGCAATGCTTGTGTGTGTGTGGTATTAAACTTACACCCTTGGTGAGACCTCAGCACTGTTGTCATGTTCATCCATCTGAAACCAGGCTGGGTGTGGGAAGGTGGGAATATGGACCTCTGAGGTATGGACCTTTACATACCTAAGCCATATGGGAAGAGAACCAGGCAGGGATATTTACAAGGCTTGGTGCTTTCCAGAGGAACACATTCAGCTTCTTTATCTGCTATACACAATATTTACACAAAGGGATTGAGTAAACAACTACAGAGGTGGACCCAGATCCTTCTATCCTACTGATCACCTATATTCTTTAGAATTGAAAGAGTCTTGTAGGTTTATTTGTAATGTTAGATTATTCTCAGCTGCTCTTAAGCCCCAGCTCTGCTCCCAGCTCCTAGCAGTAACTGTGCCAGTGAGAGACACACAAGTGACTGCAGCCACCCCTGCTCCTTAAACAAGGATCAGCTGCATGGATCCACAAGAGCAGGGGTTTTCCCACTGTTTGAGGGACAGTGCTGTTCCAGTGTCAACATAAATGAGCACAGCAACACAGTACAGGGTTGCCAATCATTTGGCCAAAGGCAGTTACATTTCAGGAATAACCTAAAACTGAATTTATATAATTCATATTACTAAAATTAATAAAAAGTGAAAGTTTAGCTAATTGCCTAGATTCATTTTCCAGTGAATGAAGAAAAGGAGGTCCTTTTGATGGTATCATCATCATCACTCTATAGTAAAACAGATGAAATCATGTCCTAGAATAACTCCAATTAAACGTGTGCCTTTTAGAACCATGTATACCCCTCACACACTTAATTCATTATCAGTATCTCATCCTTGCTACTCAGGTAAAAGTAATTACAAGATTGGCTCTTTCAGAATTTTCTTTAAAACTACATACTAAAAAAAATATTTTTTTTTAATTTGTAAAACTAAGTTTAGCATTTGGTGTTCTATATTTAGATAGAATTATTGGACAGTATGGAGTAACAGAAGTTAACTTAGGAAGGTCACCTACCCCTGGGATACAGGCTCTATTTGAATTAAGCAATATAATTGCAAGACACACAATCCAATGAATGTCCTCCAAAATCAACAGCCATGCTTGCACAGACAGCAAGGAATATCACTCTATGGCTATAATGAATGAGGAATATTTTGTGCAAGAAAACCAATACAACCCATTTACTTTGGTCTCCAAACAATGTTCCAGGTTTTATTTTATCTTTAATCTTCTATGTATGTGATGATTTTTAAAATAAATAAATAAACAAAGAGTTTAATACAGATTTAGGTGCACATTACTGACACCTTCTGGATAGAATCATAACTGATTCTCCCACTCTAATATCTCTGTTCTCAAGCAATTGGAGCCCCACAAGTTTGGAATTTTATTCCCACCATTTGAGGTCGAAGTCTAAATAGTAGAGAATAAAGTGCTACTTAGGAAGTTCTTGCTGTAAGACAAGACCTTGCAACAATTGTGCACTATGGTATTTTATCTGAAGAATTCTATCCAGAACATAGAAAATGTCTTAAACATAGAAGTTGTGAACAAAAAGAAAACAAATTAAACCATGCAACACTTTTATGAATAATCACTCAAGTTCAGTAATTCACAATAAACCTAACACCAAACCTAACCATCCCAGCTGGTCAAGGGAAGACTTTCTACAAAGCAGAATGAACTAGAGGTTATGATCATTAAGAACAAATACATGATTAATAATTGTTAATACACAGTTAATATTTAGCCAGTCATCTCACAATTTGGGCTGGCCTTTCCCTTGCCATAAATAGCACCTGAGTGACCAGGGAGAGCCCTCACTTCCCTGCTAGGACTAGAACATCCACAATGGCCTTCAGTGGAACCTGGCAGGTCTATGCTCAGGAGAACTATGAAGAGTTTCTGAAAGCCCTTGGTAAGTGTCCAGCTACTCTGGAAATAATTTCCCTGAAATGCAATGCACGCTTTGCATGACTTCTTTTATTACTGTATTTCTCCTTGGGGTTATTTTTCTTTTGATTGTATAACAAAGTACCCCGTGACAGGTAAGTCTGTTAAGTCTAATTTGGAAATGAAAAGAAGCTGAAAATCAGACAAACTGATGTAGAAAGGCTACAGATAACCCTCAGATCCCTCACTTAACGTTAAATGAGCCCCTGATGAAAGAAAAGCTAATCAGAAATCACCTTGTTTTGATTAACACAGAACTTTAGAAATACATTTAGCTAGAAACAGGTTTTCCAAGGCATAACCAATTGTCATTGTGTTGTTAGCAGTGCAGGCACTTTCTCCAGCAGCAGTGATTAATGTATGTGGGAGCTGTGAAGTAATCTATAAGCAACAGACTTGGTGAATACGACTTAGTAGGTGCCTGCATTAAGAAAAAACCCATGTACCCTCTTGACAACCTTGGCAACAAATTCATATCTGGGATTTTAGAGATATTTGGTAGAATAAATCTCAGCTACAGTTGAAAAGCCTTGTTGAACAGCCTGAAGCAAGCCCTCAACTGTTAGAGATGATACTCTCAGATCATGCTGGAGACATCCTGATAAGGTAGTTTGAGGTTACTTTCCCTGTTACAGCTCTGACTAGACAGATAACCCCCACCTCCCATCAATCTGGGAAGAGGTAAGGGAAACAAAATAACACACCCCTGGTTTTCTTCATGGAGAAATGTCACCACTTGGCAAGCCCTTACAGAAAGGAACAGTACACACTGAGGCAAGAGATTAACAAATATAGAATCAGAATCTATAGAGATGAGCAGGAAGGGAATGCTAGAAGCAAGGAATCCAAACCAGGATTGGTCTTTTAACTTGGACATCACTTTCTATTATTGGTTGCACCTTTATCAGAGAATTTGCTATTTCATACCAACCATTACTTCATAACAAAGTCCTCTTTTTTGCCTTTTTTACAGCACTGCCAGATGAACTTATCAAAGCCGCCAGAGATATTAAACCTATTGTTGAGATACAACAAAAAGGAGATAACTTTGTTGTGACATCAAAAACACCCAAGCAATCTGTCACTAACTCATTCACGCTTGGAAAAGAGGCTGACATCACTACTATGGATGGCAGAAAGCTAAAGGTAACATCTTTCAGGAAGGGGTGCACCTCTAGTCATCCTTATACTTCAGTTTCTGTGTACAAGGAAAACTGTTTTGTACCATTTCCAGTAGGACATATTTCTATCACTTCAACAGACAGAAATGTTTCTTCTAAAACTCTTTTTCCAATGCTGCAGTCTCCAGTTTAAAATAGCAGATGTTGTTCTGAAGAATGGCTATAATTTATTTCTTATTTCTGTGGTCCCCTACTTCATCTAACTGAATTCCAAAATCTGGTATTTTTTTGTAATTTTTAAACCTGCTTCAACAGTGCACAGTGACCATGGTAAGCGGGAAGCTTGTGTGCAAATCAGAAAAATTCTCTCACGAGCAAGAAGTTAAAGGAAATGAAATGGTGGAGGTAAGTGCTTGGACATAGTGGCATGTTAAGAAAAATGCTGAAGGGAAAAATGTTCTGTGTTGATTGGCTTAGTGTAGGGTCAGTACTTTAACCAAATCCTGGTCTCTACATGACCACATTACTTGCAGAAGTCCTCACAAGTGCTAAAATCTACCCACATAGAATTTTAGCATTTCATATTAACCAGTCAGTGGAAAAATACTATTCTTTTCCTTTATTCTTCCTGCTTCTGATTAAAACCATATTATTTCTAATGCATCTAAACTGCATTAGATGACTCCTTTGAACACTCATTCTGCTCGGCACATCTTTCTATTAATTAGTACCCTGAGGCACTGAAGTGTGAAGGGCTTTAGCTGCTGAGCATGTTGGAGAACAACTCCTGACAAATTCCCCTAGAATACTATACCAGTGTCTCCACCCTTAGATTTATCCACAGGCTCTGAGAATTTACAACATGCTTTCTCCACCTACAGTTCTTTGAAGGCTTTTAGTTGGTTCTAAGTTGTTTGGTACTGACAAAGAGCTTTTCTCTACAGAGTTGAGCTCATTAGGCTTCTAAAGAGTGTCCACTTGGGCAAAGACTGCTACAAGAATGAGCTAACTACATTAAATTAAAAGTGATATGTTCTGAACATACAGTTCCTTAAGATCCTTTTGAGTATCTCAAACTACTTTACTAGTAATAAAAAGAACTCATTACCACTTGAGACAGTGAATTTCTGTTAACAAGAAGCAGATTTTCTTGTAGGATTTATGACTTTCTAAAACAGAGTAATGAAATGTACTTCATGATGGCATTTCAATTTAGATTCTTCCAGCTTCAGAGGTGTTCCTGTAAAAGAGAAGTCTTTAGTATGAATGTTATATACTTATAAGTAGGTACCGTAAATGTATTTTAATGTGGAATAAGATGGATTTGTACATGACTTACAGAAACTTCTGGCCACGTCACCATGAACAGATTTCCTAAAGTTTAGATGAAAAACAAGTTATGCATATTTGTCTCCCACAGACTATGACTTATGGTGGAGTAACACTTGTCAGAAGGAGCAAGAAAGTTTAAAGACAGACCACTTTTGTGACATCTTTACATACCTAAAATAAAGTGCAGTTTCCACAAAGTCTGATCTTTGTAATCTGATAAAATAGTATAGAAAATAATTGTGATTTCTAGCTCTCCTTTCACATGGACATCACTTCCCACGATTACAAGTCTGTGTTTCCCCTGAGTACAGTTACAGTTCCTTTCCATACTCAAACGTGATAGATGTTTGTCTCTCAAGCAACCAGACCTGGACATTGACTGGAACACAATGATCTGGCACCACAATCCCTGGGAATGGACAAAAGCTGATACAAATGCTTCTTAGTTTCTTACATACTCAGTGAACAGATTCAGCTCTAGTTCCTTTGTCTAATAGACATCTACCAAAACTCCTCAATAATCTAACCAGCAAAGAGCAATTAGGCATTTGTTTAACTGATCTGCACAACGAGTCTGCATCATTAATACAAACAGTAACATTTTAAGGGCTATGAAGTATTTAACAGTCATAAACAATTACAAAGTAATAATAGAAATGACTGCTCTGAAGGTGAAGTACACAGGAGTCCAATTAAACAAAACTGAAGCACTACAAGAGCAAGGGGAAGAAAACACACTTCAGTTTGCAACTTGCTCCCAATGTCTGCTTGTTACAGTGAAGCTCAAGTAAACTGGATGGTTTATGTTGTTGACATTGTGTCTCTACTGAAATACACATTTTTCTGTACACTGATGATTACATCCTACTATTAACAGTTTGTTTCATACTTATTTAAGTCACTGCAGATTTGTTAGAATTGGTCTTGGGTGTAAGACCTTCGTTTAAAAAGTTGCTGGACTGATTATGCCATTTAAAATCCTCACGGGAATGTTTTATTCCAGTTAAGAGTGCTGAGTCTACATCTGGCTGTGCTAGGAGCAGTTTGTGAGGAGGGGGGAGATGGTGTTTCAGTTAATAACAACTTGCAACATGGTGTAAGCAATCTGGGAAGTGTGTCCTTACTCTGGTGTAAGGCTGTCCTCATGGGGAGCTTTACTGGCATAACCATGCAGGTATCATTGTGTTCATTTTGCTCCCCAGGCAGTTCTAATACTAAGTACACTTTTGCAGACTAAAATTCTATGGGAGTTACACACAAATAAGATCAACAGAAATCCAGGCACTGGTAAAACCAAGGGAGAAAACTCCCTTGAAGCATCTGTACTGCAAAAAGCCATATAAGAGCTTGAAACATTTCTGTTTGGAAGTTGCTGGGTAACTGCTGCTAACTGCACAATGCAACACCACAAAACAGAGCACAGCTTTTCAACAGTGTATCTGCAGAACACTGCAAGAGTTCAGTGACCAAACGCTTTATCTGCACCTTAGTAGGATAGAAAATATAAGACACTTCAGGTTTATTTCTAAACTCAGAGACTGAGATCATTCATTGCTCCAAACCCTACACTTCTAAAGCATGCTACAAAGCAACAATTACATGCTTTGATACACTGACATAAAGTGTTGTTAAAGCAAAATGTGTGTGTGTTTGCTTTTAGAAGAACCACGGCCTTATTGGGGTTCAATAACTACTCAAATATTCCCAGCACACTTGGGAGCTGCCTTGCAAACTCACCTCTTCCATATTCAACACCTTATCAAAGTTCAACCCAACATAAGACAGCTGATATAAAAACACAGGTTAAGCTACAGACTGTATATACTACATACCAAACCCACACTAATCCTATACAGATTCCTATAGGATTTTGTGTGTGCCACATATTCCCACCATAATTTCAGTCTCTAATGTACATTCTTAGCTTGATTTTAGTATTCTTTTCATAACTCGTGTATGTGACTCTGTATATAAACTGCACAAGGTAACAAATAGCATGCTTAGCCCAGAATAATGTTAACTGTAAGCACTAAATGCAGAAAATCCTGTGAGATACCCACACTTCTTTGTGTCCTGAACACAAAGCAAACAATCACCACTGTTTGTTTTGTTTGGTTAGCTGGGTTTTTTTGGAAGAGCAGCATATCTAGTTGACATACAGCTCCTGTATCACTGATCAGATTTCCACTGTTGTTCAAAACCTGTAGATGTGTCAGACAATGCTGAGCAAGTAACTGTCAGGATAGGAACAGCAGTGTCCACCCACCACTCTTCATACCCAGGCATTAAAAAGTGAAATTCTGTTGGTGACAGACATCAGGGCTGCCTCAGCTCTCCAGTCTTTTGTCTCCCATCTGCAGTTCTCTGGAAATTCCCCACACCAGCAAAGATGCAGACACCGCTCGACTGAACCTTTCATCGAACAGCCACACATGTGCCATTTCTCTGCCTATTCGCGTTGGTGGGTCGCACATCCAGGCATTAATAATCCCCCCTACTTTATTCTCATCTCACAAATTGCTTTAGTAAAAAAAAAAAAAAAAAAAAAAAAAAAAAAAAAAAAAAAAAAAAAAAAAAGTAAAACGGGGAGCCCCCCTGCAAACAGCGCTGCTTCACAACCGCTCGATGAAAACCCGAGGCTCAACAGGGCCACAGAACAGGGATGACTGAACCAGGGCTTAAAGCCTCACACAGCGAATCCTCCCGGCCCGGGACAGCACCCCGGAGCAGCGCGTTGTGACACAAAGCCCCGAGAGGGGACAGCGTGAGGAGAGGGGACAGCGTGAGGAGAGGGACAGCGTGAGGAAAGGGACAGTGTGAGGAGAGGGGACAGCGTGAGGAAAGGGGACAGCGTGAGGAGAGGGGACAGCGTGAAGAGAGGGGACAGCGTGAGGAGAGGGGACAGCGTGAGGAGAGGGGACAGCGTGAGGAGAGGGGACAGCGTGAGGAGAGGGAGAGCGTGAGGAGAGGGGACAGCGTGAGGAGAGGGGACAGCGTGAGGAGAGGGGACAGCGTGAGGAGAGGGGACAGCGTGAGGAGGGGACAGCGTGAGGAGAGGGGACAGCGTGAGGAGAGGGAGAGCGTGAGGAAAGGGACAGCGTGAGGAGAGGGACAGCGTGACCAGGGGACAGCGTGACCAGGGGACAGCGTGAGGAGAGGGAGAGCGTGAGGAAAGGGACAGCGTGACCAGGGGACAGCGTGAGGAAAGGGACAGCGTGAGGAGAGGGACAGCGTGAGGAGAGGGGACAGCGTGAGGAGAGGGACAGTGTGAGGAAAGGGACAGCGTGAGGAAAGGGACAGCGTGAGGAAAGGGACAGCGTGACCAGGGGACAGCGTGAGGAAAGGGACAGTGTGAGGAAAGGGACAGCGTGACCAGGGGACAGCGTGAGGAAAGGGACAGCGTGAGGAAAGGGACAGTGTGAGGAGGGGACAGCGTGAGGAGGGGACCCTCCTGTCCCCTCACGCCGCGGCCCCGCTCCCCCCTCACGGCCGCCTCGCGCCGCCATCTCGCGGCTCTTTCGGCGGGAACGGCGCGCGCCGGCAGGAGCGGGACAGGGGGAGGCGGTTGGGCGCATGCGCAGTGCGGGCGGGTCCGGTTTTGGCGCCGGCAGCCTCCCTCTCCTCCCCCCTCCCTCCCTGTGCTTCCCTCCTCGCGCCGGAAGCCCCGCGGGAAGTCTCGCGAGAGGCTGCGGGCGGGTGGCGGTCTCGCTGCGTGCAGCTCCGGAGGGGTCTCCTCAGACTCCGCTCCCCGCAGCGCCTCGGCCCCGCCGCTCCCGCACGGATTTTTGCCCCCCCCCCGCGGCTTCCCCCTCCCCGACCCCTTCTTTCTCCCGCATCCGCCGCCATGTCCCGCTACCTGCGTCCCCCCAACACCTCGCTCTTCGTGCGGAACGTGGCCGATGACACCCGGTGAGTGGGGGCGGGCGCCAGCGGGGAGCGGGGGCTGCGCAGGCTTTGGCGGGCTGGCTAGGCCGCTCGGGCGGCTGCGGCCGGAGGGGCTCGGGGCCCTCCCGGAGCGAGGGGAGGGGTGGGGGAGGATGAGGGCCCGGCCTACCCCCTTCCTTCTTTTTTTCTTTCTTTTTTTTTTTTTTTTTCTTCCTTTTTTTTTCTTTTTTTTTTTTTTTTTTTTTTCTTTTTTAAACCTTTCTCCTTGCTTCGCCTTCCGCGCCCTTCTCCGTTTTCTCCTCCCTCCTCGCGGGGCTTTTTCCATACACGAGGATCGGGTTTGAAACAATGTCCAGAAAGAACAAAGCTGGGCTGGAAGAAAGTAAAACTCTGGGACCCGCGTTTGAGTTTGTCCAGCGGGGATTTGAGGCGGGATTTCCCTGCCCGCCTCAGGGATGGCCCCTGGGGCCCCTGGGCCATGCTCAGCACCCGCGGGACTTTCGGGTGCTCGGTTCCAAGGAAGGGAGAAAGCGGCGCGATTGCCACGAGTGTCCCCAAAATCCTTGGGGTAGTTGGTTCCGTTAGGATGGGCATTGGTGCCAGTGCGGGTGGAATGTCATTGCATTAATTGTTATGTACCGGGGCCTCATGTGACTGGCACTGTAGAGGCGGCGGAGGGGAAGCAATGGGGGTTTTTTTCTGCTTTTTTTTTTTTTTTTTTTTTTTTTTTCGGAATTATTGTATTGTAGCAAAATGCCGTTGGGACCACATGTGTGCAGCAGCTTAGTGAAAGGACTTTGCATAGCGAATTGGAATAATTAACAAGTTGGTAGGTTCTTCTTTTTTGCTTGGATATTTTTAGCAAGCTGCCAGATTTCTCCACTTCTGTTTTGCAGTTTTTTGTGTTCCTTTGGATTTGTTAGTATGGAATGTATATGTGCATTAGAGCATTCTTCTGTTGTTAATTATTTCAGCATTGTAGGGAAGGCCCTGCAGCTCTGGTTGAATAAAATACAACTTGCTGCCTGGGCAGCTTGGAGCAAAGTTGCTCAGTGAATAACAATACCATGGGCACAGTGGAATTAATTAGGAACCTTATTGTGCTCCAAAACATAAATCTCTTCAAAGTTCAAGTTGCGGGGGCAGTTTAGTGAATTTTCTTCCCCCTTTTAGCTAGTTTATTTTACTGCATGAACAGTCAAGACTGCTGCCTCCAAACTCTTTCAAACAATGTGTGTCCTGTTGAGGTTTTCAGCAGCAGGTTGTGATTCGTAGGGACATTCTCCTCAGGGATGGTTTCATTGTCAGATGGTGATGGTGGTGCCTGTAGTTCCCTTCTGCCCTCACTGACTCCCTGCACCTCAGGTTCTTTCCTAGCTGATGAGCAAGGGAAAAGAACAGTAGCAACCCTTTCACTCCACAGAAGTATGGTATTGCAACAATCTTGCTCATAAAGTTTGTTGTCCTCAATTGACACAAAAAGTCGTGGAAAGAAACTGATGCTGTTGGGAAACCTCACTTAGAGGAGGAGATGGTGGTTGTTCCAGGTGCACTTACAGATCTCTTGGACAGTTTTGTGCTCAGCTCTCTAAAGCCACCTCTGGAAAAGCTGTCCTAAGGGTGTGAATGGTGCTCACTCAAGTTTTGTTGTTTGATGTGGTTGTAAGTATTGATGATTCTATGGTAATGAGTTTGTGGGACTGTTTTACTATGGTTTCTTTGAGTCATGGCCTTTATGCTTGCATGTGGCAAGAGCGTTGTCAATGAAAAACTTGAGCAACAACAATTCCTAGATCCTTCTTTTCACTTTCTGCCCACCTCTGCTCATACACCCTGCCTTCAGTTGACTTACTTTGCATCACATCTCAGTTCACACTTCCACTTAAGCATCCTGAGGTTTTTTTTTCAGAAAATCTTCATGTGTTGCTTAACAATGAATTGCTTCAACACTGTTCTCCCCAAAACCATTTTGCTACCTGCATTCTCTTATCAACTGCTCCCCAAAAATGGGTAATCGTGTTAGCTCTGGATTTTAATATTGATTATGTGTTTTTAATCTGATGTTTTGTAATACCTCCAGCATGAAATATGAGCTGTTTGTGATGTTGTAGGTCTGAAGACTTGCGCCGTGAGTTTGGTCGCTATGGGCCTATAGTTGATGTTTACGTTCCACTTGACTTCTACACTCGTCGTCCCAGAGGATTTGCCTATGTTCAATATCCTTTCTTCAGATGGCTGATTAGTGAGGGGTGTTGAAGTTTGAAATTCAAGTTTGTGTAAGAGGTAACAAATCTAAATGAAAAAGCAGTTTACTTTTGTGTTGTATCTAATACGTGTCTGACATATTGTGGTGTTTCGTTATTTTTGAAGATTAACTTCTCTCAATTGCTCTTTGCCTTTTTTTTTTTTTTTTTTTTTTTTTTCAAAATTTAAATCAACTCCAGTAATATAAAAGCTTGCTTATGTCGCTGAAATTGATATATTATTTAGATGAAAATTTATTGCTGCCTCAAAATTGTCTAGCACGTTTTTATTATCACTGGTGTGTAAGTAAACTTGTGCTTAGCAAACTGTGGCTGGTATTCATTGTTAATTTAACAAATGGAAACTAGAATCACTTGATCAAAGTCAGATTGTGTAAAAAAATGAGGTGAAGTTCTTTCTTTAATATTGTCCCCTAATTTGCTGTCCTCTGTTGTTGCCTCAGAATGTAAAGCTGTACAGTAATGGCGACCCCAAAGAGAAAGCATGAAAGAACCTTTAGAGTAGAGTTCAAGAATTAAGGCAAGTAGACAAGCCAAAGACCTCTTAAGGATCAGGCTTGAAGAGAAGGGAGAGTTTGGGAAAAGAAAAAATAAAGAAAAGCTGGAAGAAGGACAAGCCATATTGGGAGACAAAGCTTCGCTTTATCTACAAAAGGGGGAAAAGGTTGTTTTTCAAAGTAAAAGATAAAGCCATCTGTCATTTTTGGCCAAGCATCTCATGACAAGTCCTTCTGACAAGCACTTAAAGAGTTAAAGGTCAAGATGAAGTTGAATGGTGGCCAAGATTAAAGGAGTCATACCTGATGTATCCTACAGAATAACAGTTTTTCTTCTGTTCGTCACGTAAGCAGTAATTTGATGAATGATTCTGGCTTAGTCCATTGACAAAACCTGTGCTCTTTCTCTCGTGAGTGCTATTGTGACTGTGGTCTTGAATGCAAGTGTATGATCAAGATGATTTAGTTCAGTTTAGTTTCTGCATAGATTATGCTGATGATGAACTGAGTGTCTACAAGAAGAAAGGCAATTCCTTCTTCCAGGTCACATAGCTGGAAGAAGGTGTGTGAATTACAGCAGTGGTCAATCTGGCAGATTAAAATTCACAATGATTGTGTTACTGAACATCTGACCTGACAGCTCAGAGGGGGTCAGTGTCTGCTTTTATTGCAGGCTGCTGAAGGTCTGTGTGCATGTCCATTTCATAATATTAACAGTTGATGAAAAAAGGAAAAGTTTTATCCCAATTATGAAATGAATAGCCATGTTAACTTTTGCTGTTGGTATGCCTAGCATAATTTTAGAAGTGGGATTTAATTTTGGTAAAGTCAATATAGTAGAAAGAACTGAATGATCACTAGCAAATGTATTTTGAAAAGGATACTGGTTTTCTTTTTTTGCATAAGTACAAGTGGGAGAAGGAAAAGGTTAAGAGCATTGCATAGCAACTGCTTGCTGATAAGTTCATGGTCCTATTATCAGAGTTTAATTTTATTGTAGGAGTTCTCAGATAGCTGGTGGTTAATTAAAATAAATTTGCCAATGCATACTGTAGCATGACCAAAAGAACTTGAAAAAAAAAAAATAAAACCAACACACCTGTAAAATTAGAAAATAACTTTTTTTTATTTTTAAACACCAAACCTGTAAATTATTTAAATTCCCAAGTACCTTAACACTCACCACATTTGAAGATGTCCGGGATGCAGAAGATGCTCTCCACAATTTGGATCGAAAGTGGATTTGTGGGCGGCAAATAGAAATCCAGTTTGCACAAGGGGATCGGAAGAGTAAGTGCCTGGCCTGGGATTCATCAGCCTGAGTGTTTGGTGCCTCACAGAGTGATGTGTTGCTAATTAGTGTGATCTGTTCTTACTTGTGTCTAAATAGTTTGTGGATGTTTTGCTTTTTAGCCAGTAACTATTAATGACTTGTTAGAATTAAAACCAGATAACTAAGTACAATGGTCGTTTACCAGAATCTGATTTTTGCTGCTGGCTGAAAATTCTTAAGAGGTTTCTGTGCAGCTCTGTGTTTCTGCAGAGAAAGCTTGGCTGTTGGAAATTCTCCCTTTCCAAGTGAGTAGCCCAGTTTTAATGTATTGCAGTGTTAATATCATGTTGCAGCATGTTAATGAGTCCATGCTGACATTTCCCAGTGCAGTCCAATTTCCAGGACTGAGGTAATGTCTTATTTTTCACCTGGCTTTAGGATGAAAGTATATTTCAGAATATCCCAATTCCACACCAAACAGGAGTCTCATTTTCTGAGCAGATAATTGGAAAGAGAACTCAAATTTTTCTTTCTTAGTATACAGAATCTTAAATGGATAAATACTTCTAGAATCAAATTTCTTTGTGTGGCATCCCTTGCTGATTCTGTAAGAGCTGTCTTTTAATCATTAAAGGCTGTGAATCAGGTGTAATGTGTGGTGTTATTTAGTCATGGAAATGTACATTTAATCTATTCCCTGTTAGCTTTCACTTTTTGGGTAAATTCAGGAATATTAGAATGGTTCAGCTATGTGTGTGGCCTGTCATACCAGTACAGCCACAAATCACCTTAGTCAGTTCTGGTTTTATGGAGGGTTAGTCCTTCCCTATTGCTTTTTTGGTTTTGTTTTGTTAAGGATCTTGGTTTGTTTGGGGTTTTTTCCCCTAGATTTATGATTCCACAAAGCTGCATTAATTTTTGTCCATTGCTTAAGGCAGCAAAAAGCCAGTGGCACACAGCAGCCTCTCATCTGCCCTTCTCATCAACGTCTCTGCTAGAATCACGAATTAATCTTTCTGCAAAATAACAAATGTGTGGATTAGTAGTGTCACTAAATGGAAAGTAGGGCATCTCATCTAACTTAAAATGTTAAATTTTGCCATTTTTTACAGCACCAAATCAAATGAAGGCCAAGGAAGGGAGAAACCTGTACAGTTCCTCTCGTTACGATGACTACGACAGGTACAGGAGGTCCAGAAGTCGGAGTTACGAGAGGAGGCGGTCCAGGAGTCGCTCCTTTGATTACAGCTATAGAAGATCATATAGTCCCAGAAAGTAAGTGTATGGGTGTTTGACTTTAACTGCACAGCAGGCTGTTGGAGGAGAAACCATATTGCCTATTTAATTGTTAAAAATGTGAATAGTCTCTTTCCCTGCTACATCCCTGCGGGAGATGCGTATCTTGCATGCTACAGCGGGGCAGAAATATTGCATGAAATAGTTCTGTGCTTCATTGAGGAGTAACTAAGAGCAAAAGCACGGCTTGAGAAATAACTTATTAAGCATCTTGTGAGCCTGCATGGGTATTTATCACCATTTCTTTTTTCTGATGTACCTTTTTAGCAGTAGACCTACTGGAAGACCCCGTCGTAGCAGAAGCCATTCGGACAACGATAGGTAAACCACTTTTTACACCCTTTAAGTTGAAAATTAGATCACTGTATTCCTTTAACTTTAGGTTTCTAAAAAACAAGTTTCTCCTGCAAAAAACGGTAAACAATTTTTAATGTACTAGTTGTCTAAGAATAGTGTTTTTACATTCAAATCTCCTCTCTCCCCTTTATTCTGATAGGTTCAAACACCGCAATCGATCTTTTTCAAGATCTAAGTCCAATTCAAGATCACGATCCAAGTCACAGCCCAAGAAAGAAATGAAGGCTAAATCACGGTCTAGGTCTGCATCTCACACCAAATCTAGAGGCACCTCTAAAACAGATTCTAAAACACACTATAAGTCCAGCTCAAGATATGAAAAGGAGTCGAGAAAAAAAGAACCAGCTAGATCCAAATCACAGTCAAGATCACATTCTAGATCTAGGTCAAAATCCAGATCAAGGTCATGGACTAGTCCCAAGTCCAGTGGCCACTAGCAGTGTATCCATGTTGTTTTTAGGCATGTCAGATTCATTTACACACAGTTCAGTTTACTTTAATTATCAGGAATATGATGTTGCAACCGTGCTAAAAAATATTTTCTTTGTCAGTTTTCCCTGTAGCCAGCAATGGTTAAAATTAAAACAGTGTTGAGAAGCCACTAGGAGAGAGAGAGGAAAAGAGAGAGAGAGAGAGAGAGAGAATGTCCACGTGGTTAAATGTCATGGGCAGCTACTGACCTGGTTGTGGTGTCTCTATGTATATTTTTGTAAAGATTTGCATTTTTAATGCTTAGATATTGGTGATGATTTGACTGATCGTAACTTGCAACATTGTCCCATTAAAAATGTCATACCCATAGAGAAATTGGTTTGTGCTGAACAGTTAAACCAACTGTTTAACTTGTTATTTAATGCTAAGCTTTGTGATAAAAAGCAGAAAACTGGACAGTAGTGCAACACTGACTGCTGTGAAATGCAGACTGGCAGCTGTGTTTCCATTGGTGAAAGGCAGGTTTCTGTGTTCTCCAGGCCCACTGACACCAGGAGGTCAGCAAACGGAGCTCTGTGGAGAGAGATTTTTGAGATTTCTCTTCACCCTGCCATCTGGAGAGATGGTACTAACATTGCATGTACTACACAGGGAGAGAGTTCAGAGACAATGCAGTGTTGTGACTTGTCAGGAGAGAGCCTTCACTGCTTTTGACCTGGCTGCTAGTACTAAATGTGTGAGGAAAAAACACACCTTGAAATGGAAAATGAAATTCAGATTTCAGCAAATGACAGAGCAACTAAATATTAGGTTGTGTGTACATTTTATGCAGTTTTTGTATCTATTCTAAATTTTAGTGAGCAGTTAACCATAAAGTTGCTTAGTTTTCCTGCTGTTAGATACAAGTAGATTGTTTCGAGTTGTGTGTGTACAGTATATAAGAACTAAACTTTTATGCCAATGACTTCTGTGGTTAGTTGGTGTATTCCTAGGTATAAAGCTGTAGCCATCTCCTTGAGTAACAAAGGCTTGCTTTTACACATCAAAAAGTATTTGGTCAGGCAAGCCTGAATCACTTCTTCCTCAAAATGGATAGTGGTTTGGTTACAAGATTTCATTTTCCTGAAGAACAAATATTTGAAGTTGGGTATGAACAAGAGCTGCATCACTAGCTATTTAGTTATCACTAATACAGTATATTTAGTAAATTGAATGTGAAAAAAGTAACAAAACCAGTGTGTAATCTTGCCAGTATTTCTCTAGAAGGCAAGATACTTTGTTATGAAAATGGCTTTTGGCATTGTTTTTTTTTCTCTTTACCTTCAAAAGCCAGCATCAAACACCTGGTGGTCCTCACTGTCTTATGTAGTAGCATATAAAGACATTGACTTCAAAAAAGTTCCTTTTTAGAGAAATGTTTTAGGTTTGGGGTTTAGTGTTTTACAGCAGGGCCTTTGAAAAAATGCAGATGGCTTTTAATTATTGGCAGTGGAACGTGCTTAGGGGGTTGATTCTAGACTCTTTGTACATTTGATAGTATTTCTGACTTTTTCTTTACTGTTTGCAGTTAATGTTCATGTTCTGCTATGCAATCATTTATATGCACGTTCCTTTAATTTTGTAGACTTTTCTGGATGTATAGTTTAAAAACAGCAAAAATTCTATTTAAAACTGTAGCAGTAGTGTGCAGCTCTAGCAGAGGAAAGTTGTGGAATTAAACTTTGTATTTCCTTTCTTATAGAGGCTTCTAAAAAGGTATTTTTATATGTTCTTTTTAACAAATATTGTGTACTACCTTTAAAACATCAATGTTTTGATCAAAATAACTAAAGACCCAGCTTATTTTCTGCTTGCTGTAAATTTAGCAAACATGCTGTAATAAAAAACATGAAGGAAATACTGATCCACTGGAATTATTGTAGCTTTAGAATTTGACTCCAGAGCATGGTTAGGAGCAGAGCTATGCATCCCTTATGGAGTAAAATCCTTACTATGGTGTTTCAGTAGGTCAGGAATTTATGATTTAATGTCTGAATAAATATAATTTCTAATTTTTAAAGTGGTACTAGACAAAATAAGAATGATAAGCATATGTTTTAGTCTAATATATTGAAATTTCTTTTCCATTAACTTTCATTACTGCTGGGTGGAATTCCCCATGGTAACAATTTGGGTACTATTAGCCAGGTTATGTACTTATACTTAAAATTGGTTGTGAGGATTCACATTGAACCAAATTTCTAATATCACCTCATGGATTTATGTTTGTCATCAAAAATTGTACCAGCAGTGGTTCTCTGGGAGGTGGTAAAACTTTCCTGGTGACATTTGGATCTCAACCTGCCTCCTGGCACTTGTGGTGTAGACAGCCAGCAGTTCTGTGGCCACTGCAGGAAAAAAGCACTTAATTGTTTTGACAAACCCATTTGTACAGTTCCTAAGATCAGCTGTGAGGGTCTTGCAGCTTTCTGCTTGTACCAGCAGAAAATCTCACCCGTTTTCAGTTTTCCTAATGGAACAGTCTTCATGACTAAAATCCTACTAAATAGTGGTCCTGTGTGACTGTGTCACAGGAAAGTGTGGTTGTTTCTGTCAGCAGCCTGCAAGTGACTGCTCTAATTAATGTTCACCTTAGTCCAACTGTAATTAATGTTCATGTTAGTCCAGCCAGAATTACAGATGGATCAGTGAGGAGCCAGAGGAGGGAGGAGAAGAGATCATCTTTGTGTGCAGGCTGAGGTTCTGATCTGCAGAATAATAGTAACAGTACCTTAACTATTTTGTCAGCATGTCCTTGTATTATGTGCCTCAACATTTATGTATAGCACAGTTAATTTTTGTATTGAAAATCCAATTCATTGCAAGTATAATGTAGTATCTGACAGTTCTGATGGTTCTTTCTTTCTCTCCCAGAGGTAGGACTAAACTTTGACTTGACTTGTGTATATGAACAAGCCAGAAAAGCCGAACACAAACCCACGATGTTTCAAGAGTGCATGAATAAAGATGTTGTCCTAGTTCTTGCTCCCATGGAAAAATTGTGAAGAAGCTGTTCTGTGGGCCTTTCAGTTGGGGACGAGTTAGCAGGATGTGGCCAAAAGGGCAGGGAATGTTTACGCATTCATGCAAGTCAAGCCACAGCCCATCTAGATAACATCTCCCTTCCTTGGTGCAGGTGTCCCAGTCCTGCTCTAAAAAAAGCAGTAGCCTGTCTTGTGCACGCTACCTGCAGGTTATGCACAGCTGGAATGCAAGAACATACACAGGCTACAAAAGATCATGTATAGGCATCTTTCTTTTGGAGTCTCAAGAACGGTGGGGATTATGTTTTTCTGTGGTAAAACTAGAGTTTGTCATTCCTGCAAAATTTGTAGAATGGAAGTAGTATGTTCAAAACAAAACATTCTGCTGAAAGTAACGGCTGTGCTCCAAAATATCTGCAGTGGATTGGTTTGTCTCAGCAGTAATAGAAGGCTCTATGGGAACTTCTTTTTCACCTAAAGTCCATGCACCCAACTGATAATTAAGAATTTAGTGGTTAAGTAGCTGGGTGTTTAAATTAGGGGCTACAGTAGAGTGGTCTCTGAAAGCTTGATGTTATCCTTTCTATGTCTTTTAAAGATGTTTAAGTGTACAGTATAATGGCTTTATGCAAAGTTTTAAGTTTTCAATTTCGATGTTATTTTGAGCTCCAAGAAAGAGCTTCATTTTTTTTCTTCTGACTGTTGAGTCTGGGTGACATCTGGAAAGGTGCTCAGAGAAGGGCAATTGGATTGAGCTACACTGCAACACTGATACTTGATTTTTGGCAGGGATGTTGCAGATTAACATTTTGAAGCATAAAGGGATAAATTTACATTTTTAGGACATAATCACCCATTAATAATTGCTGGGGTTTTTTTCCATTTATCTTGTAAATTGCTTTAAAAGTCTGTAGTCCGTTGCTATACTACTTGTCTAAAGATGCTCTTACTGATGAGACTATGATAGGAAGGGAAGACTATGTACCCTGTAGTGTGTTTGATCAAAAGATGCTAATGTTTTATTCATACCCATCCTTTTCTTCTTGAGTTTTGTGTTCCATCTGTGCGAATAACCCTGTGAATTGGGAATAAAATGTACAAGTTTTGACTATAACTTGAGAGCACCTTCTGACTCAATTAATACAGCTCTAGCCTGCTGGAGATTGATCACCGAGCCCTGAAATCCCCAGAGAAGTTCCCTCTAGGAGCGAGGCAGCCCCTCGGAGGTAGCAGGGAGCCTTGATCCACGGTGTAAACTCAGATTAAGCTGCATCTCCTCAGCCCAGCAGCCCCTTGGGAGGCTTTGGTTTTGTGAGTAACTCGGGTGTCAATTTTCAAGTCCTGTGTTCACAGAGCACCTGAGGAAGCACAAGAGGCTGAGGAAGTGGCAGTTGCAGCTTGGTCTGACAGCCAGAGGCACTCAGACCATGGGGGTCTCAGCTTGCTGCTCCTCAGCAGGTAACTGGAGATTCCTGCCAGTGAAGGATTCCAAGGGGGCATTTCATTTAAAATACGTTCACTGGAATTCTGAAGTGTCAGTGTTTGATATAACTCCTTGGCCTGCCAAAATAACAGCATCCCACTTTTACCATCTCAAAATAAACAGATGCTTTCTAGGGGGTAAAAAGTTTTTATTTAAAATTTTGTTTCCAATTTGTAGGTAGACCATTAGTACTTGACAATTTGTTGCCAAGGATAGAGTTGTAACTGGGATACAGCTCACACACTGCTCGAGGGCCTGGTAACAAAGACAAGTTTTGGAAGTTTAAAAACTCAATTCCATCTGATTTACAGTGAGATTTGTAAACATTCAACCAGCTGCCAATGCATTTTGAATGTACAGAAAGACATCTCCAAAAACATTTCCCAATCTGCACCACTCATGTTAAAGCACATTATTATTATTTTAGTGAGTTCTGTATTTTGAAATAATCTCATTCTCTTGTCACAGTTCAGTTTCTGCTATGGAACCAACTAAACCCACAGCACTGGGACCTGCCCTGTCCCCATGCTGACACGGACATCTGAGCAACTGTTGTGACAAAATGATGAATTTTATTCATTTTAGAGAAAGAAACACTTAAAACACTTGTTCCATCAAGCACCCAAACCTCAGTCATTTGCTGGTGAAGCATTACTTTTGAACACTTTGGTGTTTTTTTATCATTTAAAACACCCTTTCCTGTAAGTTCAGAGGATGGGTATCTTCGGCTTCAGCAGACTTTTGGGGGTTGTTTTGTTTTGGGTTTTTTTTGGTGGTTTTTAAATTTATTTTATAAAAAAATTCTAAATAAGCCTCTTTTGCACTGGTTTTACTTTAAATTGAGCTCAAAACCAAGTAAAATGTGCATATTCACTGTATGTGAAGTGCAAGGGCACAGCCGCAAACTTTTTTTTAACAAAATATCATTTTTTAAATTGGGCCATGTACTCAACACAGCCTTCTTACATTCAGCAGTTTTGTACTAAAAATATGTCTGTGCAGGAAAGCCCAGCATAAATTTACATATGCTACAAAGTTTTACACTTATTTACATGGCTCTGTCTTCCCTATGAAAACACTGGGATACCTGCCACAAGCTACTGAACAACTATTACAGGGTAACCAATTCAAGACCAGCCTAACTACTCCACCTATTTCACAATTTTAAACACTTGATACAAAAATGCATTTCAGAATTCATGAGTGCAATGGGAAAGCGCTTTTTTTCTTTTTTCTTTTTTTTCTTTTTTTTTTTTATATTTTTTAAGGTTTTGGCAGTCATCTGGCAACACAGTGTGTGTCATTAGTTGGCACAGTCCTGGGTGTGCCTGACATTTTCTGGAAAGAAGAAACGTTTTGGTTTTTTTTACTTTGAAGAACATGCACCAATTTATCTCCTAGATCTGTTTTAGTCACAGGCTTGGGATGCTTGTCCCCCAGTTCCAGAGTGCCAAATAAAGCTCAGAGGTATAAACAAGGGAAGAACCTGGTTTACCTGGTGCTGATCTCTGCTTGGCAAACTTGCAGTCACTGACCTGGCCAATGTCTAAGGGAGTTTTAAGAGCAGCAAAGCACCCGACTAAAGCTTTCAGTGCAGGTTTGTTCTTTCCAGCCAATGCTGTGTCGTTAGGTAAAAGCTGATTTTTGTAATGCCATGCTAAGGAGTAGTCACAATGCCAATTTTGGGAGGCAGTCCCATTTACTTTTACAATAAATACAATAATGGTGACTACTCTGGGTTTGATTAGATGAGGATACAAAATATACCTATTTCACAGTGAACACAGCACACAATTTTTGAGGTAAAACGAGGGGAATGTAAACTTGTACCCCCTTCTCATCCAAGTGAGTAACTACAGGCAGCGAGCACCCCTGGTTCTGTACATCTGCACTTCTGAAGTCAGGAATAACAATTCTCAAATGGGAAACCCTGTAAATTTAACTAACTTTAAAAATATGAAAAGTTTTTTTAGATCTCAAGCCTGGACTTTAAGTAATGTTTTAAGCTGAAATGTCATAATTTCTTTATCAGAAGGTTTAAAAGAAACAGGTACCCAGTGGCTTGGTGGCTTAGGAAGAACACTTGGTGAGGGTGGCTCACTGAATTTTGCTCCAGCATAGTTGTGGTTGGGTTGAGGTGTGAAAAAGAGACTGCGATTGGGTAAAGCAGGACTCCAATTTTGATTATTGGGGAAATGAACATTGTTCTTTCCCCCTTTTTGCATGGCCTGCCATGCACCAGGTGATGAGTTGCATCCATGTCCTCTTTCTTTCTTCATATAGGTCTTCATCTGTGAATTCTGGTCTTTATTCTTCTGCCTGTTTTTAAGTTGTTGATGGTTCTTGGTGGTATTTCTAGCCTGGGGAACTGGAATGTCAAATCTTTCTCCACCACCCATCTTCAACTTAAATGTCACCTGTAACAGGGGCACAGTTACATACAGTGAAGTATGGAATATTACTTTTTTTTCTAAACAGAAAATATTTGAGAATTTTCAGATTCTAAGCAAGGGGACTGAAATCAATCTAACAAACTTCTATACATAGGAAGCTGTTTCTCCTTCACTGCACACCACTTCAACAATAACTGAGAAATTAGCTGGTGGTTCACAGTGCAGCATAAATCCTAAGTGGGAGATTACTGACTCTGATATGGTTTATCCTTTCAGGACTGTACCCCAGCCCCTCAGCCACAGCTCTGTCTGCCCAGTTATGGAAACACTAGTCCTCCAGGCACTGTAACTTCTAAATACACCGTTTATCTCCTCATTAAATGATGTTAGTGGAAAAATGTGAAAGATGCAAACTACAGTGCCAATTTAGGGAATTAGGATTTAATCATGAAAAAGCTAAGCTTGTCACACCTAACTGAAAAGGCCACTCCCCAGTCTTCCTGATAAGGCCAAGAATTACTCAGATAAACCCAAAGTGAAGTGAAAAAAACCTCAAATAAAATGTAGCCATTTACAGCTGAATTCCAAAGCAGCCTGCAGGATACTATCACACAGTACTTGGCACCTTCACACTGACTCTCCTACAGAATACAGTTATTCTCCCACCCCATTTACCTTTCAGTTGTCTTCTCAGATTCTACACTCTCCAACTCGTGCCCCCTTTCTTGCTTCCAAGCCTGAAAGAGTAGGTGCTGCCTTTTGCTGGACTCCTTCCTTTGGCTGGGAATAGAAGTTTTCATGGGCTGATTTGCTGTATTCAGCCAGGCAGCCGAGCCCAACATCAGATTCTCGGCACAGAAGCTCCAAGGGAGAAGTCCCACTGCATAAATGAGAATGAAGTTTGAATTCAGCTTAGAATAGCAATTGTTTCCCTTTCAAATAAAAAACAAACCCTGAATTCACATAATTCATAGAGTGGCATATTTGTTAATGGTGACAGTATACTTCAAACTTGGAAAAAAAAAAAATCAAAAAACCAGAAGACAGTTTCACTGTTTCTCTGTTTGAGTAAATGTTATCATATTTAGTATTTCATAAAGCTTAGTGCTTTTACCACTCCCTATGTAACTCTTTAATAGGCAAGCAAGACCCTTACATTTTCTTTAATAGGCAGAAAAAGTCAAATCCCATGGAAAACACTTGGGAATGAACTCTCGGGGAAGGAGCGCTTCAGCGTTATCACTTCTGAGCACAAAGAACCCCTCCCCTCACACCACCCCTTGAGCACCGCCTCGCTCTGTGGCAACGGGACAGAAAAGCGACAAAAAAGGGACAAAAAAGCACCGCCCGGAATTGCTGCGCACAAAGTGACTCCGAGTGTCCCAACTCGAACCCAATCGCACCCCCAAACCCTCCTCCAGTCACTACAAGAAAACTCCACTTCTAATCTGTCAGCCGGTGTGTTTTGGTGCGGTTTTTTCCACCTTCGTTATTTAAGTATTAGCTCTCGCAATAATTTCCTGTTTAACCCACGGCTCATCCTCTCAATCTTTTTAAAAGACTTTAATCTTAAAGCACCGCAATCTGTTCACCTTCCCCTAATCCCTGTGTCACTCACCACCACCCCCAAGTCCATCTCTCCCCGAAAGTTCCTGCCAGATCCTCCCCATTTTCATTTCCTGCCCTCGCCTCGCTCGCCACTGAAGCCAAGGGCCGCGGTAACGCCATTAGCACCACCCCAGCTGCTCCTGATCCTCACAGGCTCGGCGCTTCCCAGAGCTCCGTCTTTTCGCCCCCAAACTTTCTTCTTTCTCTTAACTCATCGGTCCCTCATCCCTCGGGGAACCGGGAACCCTCCCGTCCGCACTCCCCCAACAATGAAGCCGCCCGGCGAGCACAACATGGCGGCGGCAGCGCCCGGCCCTTCCCGCACCGCTCCTCACCGACTTCTGTCCGTCCGGTTCGCTGGCAAGCACGGGCACACACAAACAGACACGGGGCCTTAGGGAAGCGATCCCCGCTGCTCCTCCGCCGTCACTCTCCGACACCCCCCCCCCGGAACAGCACAGCCCAAACCGCTCCACCGACTCCTGCCGCTCACCCTCTCCCCCTCACACAAAATGGCGGCCGCTCCCCTACGCCGCGCAACAGCCTCACCCTCCTCCTCCCCGCCCCGCCCGGCCTCAGCCAATAGGAGCGCGCCGGCCGCTCCCTCCGCCAATCAGAGCTCAGGGGGCAGGGTGGGCGGAGCCTCCGTTTGAATCGCCTCAGCGCAGGGCAGCTCGGGAGCGCTTGGGGCCTTTGTCCGGGGGTCCCTGGGCCGGGCACCCCCACAGCACAGCCCGGGGCTCCGCTCCACAACGCCCCGGCCAGGCAGGCAGCCTCCTGTCCCCGCCTTCACTCGGAAATTAGCACAACAAAAAGGTGGGGGGTGACCCCGCCAGATACCGCTTGGGCCTTCAAAGGGAGGAAAATAATGAACGGCGGCGAGAAAAAGAAAAACCGACACAAGGCCTCTCCGGCTCTCAGAGGGTCTCCGGGAGCTGGGGTTCACTGAACAGCTAACAAAGAGGAAAATCCACTAACTAACAAAGAGGAAAATCCACTAACTAACAAAGAGGGGAACAACAGCCTCGCAGAGCTCTCCCCGCAGCTTTCAGATCGCCAAATGGAGTTTGTCCTGCCCAAACCCAGCACAAACCCATGAAACAGGCTTTTTCATGTTTCTTGTTATTTTTAATGATTAGAAGCCATTTAGAGGTATTTTCAATGTCAACAGGAAGGGAAAAGCTGCCACAGGTTTAAACTACTGTAATGGGAAGGGACTGAAACCTGCAGAGCCCCTGGTGTTTGTGTTCACATTTTCCTGTTTTGTCTCAAGGGATCATTTACACCAAAACCCACAAAATTCGGCCTTGGCCATGGACATTCTGAGGTAAAATTACACATACAAGAAACCTGCACATTTTGAAGAAAGCTCCTGTTCCGTGACTGCCACTGAAACGTCAGTTCAGCACCGGCACCACGGCCAGGGCTGGGGAGGGGAAAAAAAAAAAGAAAAAAGCTATTCAAATGAAAAGGAGCACATCCAATTCAGTTTGGTCACCACCAGGCTGGATAATTCCTTAAAAACAACACGTCAAGATCCAGAGAATTTGAGATACAGACTGACACCTTGAGTTCACTGAAGTACTCTGCATATTTAGCTACAAAAGGAAAAATTACTCGTTCCTCCTTTATCTGTAAACCATTTACAACAGAGCTTACTTCTGACTGTCCAGCAACTAGAACTGCAGAGCTCTGACCCCTCCACAGAGTCTTCAAGCTCTAAGAAGACAAAAATAAATGCTCCAAAGAGAAGGTTCATTTTTAAGTGTGTCCTTCATTATGCGGTGTTGCTGAAAAAGACACAGTATGTTTTAGAATACAAGATGTGTTGACATAACCTAAGCCCAGACCTTTGTTCATGTTCTTTATTGTACCTCTGCACAAACCAAGACGAGATTAATTTGTTTTCCTGCCTTTGCTGTGTGTTTCTTGGCACAATGTTATGGGTAAGATCTTTTTAGAAGCTTTCATTTATACAGAAGACAACTTTGTCTCTTAAAACCAAAACTAAAGCCTTGAAATTCCACTAATTATCTCAGACAGCTCTCCTATAATGCATATCAGCAGATGTTTGCTTTGGTTCTATCTTTAGTGTGCTCATGTCTGCTAAAACAGCATCTTGTCTCAGTGTGTGTAGATGTTTTTAGGTCAGGACATGTCACTGAGATTTTACTGGCTGCAAATGTGCTCTCTTGTCTGGGGAGCAGAATATCCATGTACTTTTCAGGTCAGATCAAGGATGACACAAGCTCTGACAGTTTTTTCCTCGCTATCTTTTAGATATTTCAAAAAAATCTTGTCTTTTAGATTTGGTTTTGGGGTCAGTCTTTTTTTTTTCCTAATGGCCCCACACAAATCTTGTTCCAAAGCCTCAGGCACTCCATTCTCCTCAGTTCCTCTCTGGGCTGCAGAGGGATGTGACTTTGCCCCGTGGTAACACTGACCTCAGCTCCACTACACCTTTACTACGTGCTCTTATAAGTCACTGTACGTGGGGGTTTTTGTGCAAGTGCCTTCTCAGTCTGGATTACTCTGCTTCCTCCAGGTAATGCAAGACTGACTGCAATAACAACCAAGTTTCCTTATGTTCCCAGCAAGCCAATTTCTTCAGCAGGTTCCATACTACTCAGATCCTCCTCTCAACCCCCCACCATACTTTTGCTGCCACAGTGGCAACAAAGCAAGGTTTTCCCTAGCCACTATTATTTTCTATTTAGCATCTCTATTCCCAGAGCTTTGATCAGCATGCTTGAGGGATAAAGATTCTGTCCCCTGCACCCAGCGCTGCTTTGCTTACTGCAATTTATTAATTAAATCCAGCTACTAAAGAGAATATTGAGTCTCAGTCATTGGTCATTTTTATAACACCTCCCTAAGCAAGTGTTAACACCAGCCCAGGGCAGCAGCTCCATCTGTGCTGGCATTGCAATTTGCACAGAACTTCCAGCAAAGACAAGGTCCCCAGAGCTTCATTAGCCCCAAACAGCAGTGCTTCCAGCTGGGAAATGGATCAAACCATCCACACATTGGGTCATGCCAGAGGATTTCAGTGGAACCACCCACTGAGGGTGCTGCAGGAAGTCAGGAAGCACAGATGAATCATTTGTTAAGTCAAGAGTGAGCCATGGCCCCAGTTTTATTCTACAGGTGAGGAGTTTCTGGGGGTGCATGATTCTGAATAAAAGGTAAACACCTTGGGGTTACTAAGAATCCCATGACCCACTTGAAACGTAAGCATTTTCCACCTGAGCCAAACTTTAACCAGGGTAACACTCTATGGAAGTTTTCCTTGTGTCAGAAATGTATTGAATTTGTATTTTCCTAAAAATATGCATTATACAGTAACATTTAGAATATTTTCTTCTGTTTGGCAGCAGACCCCAGTTTCTCAATCAACTCAAGCTCAGGAAAGCCACAACAGTGATCTGCAGGAACCAGGTGGGTATTTGAATCTCTCCAGAGTAAACAGAGAAGAGGTACAAGACAAGCACCCCAACAATTCAATAACACCATATATTTTAATTGCTTAAATCTCATTATAAGTTTGTTGTTAAATAAAGCAGAGGCAGCATAGAGACTTTCTATATAAACTGTAGAAATTCAGTGTCCAGCAGTACCTGGGGTTGTATCAGCTCCAGACTAGGATTTGCCTTTTCTGCAGTGCACAAGGAGTGAAACCACCCCAGACACACACAGCTCACTGAAGAGCAGTTATCCCAGCCCTGAACATTATGGCCCGAGGGGATTACAGGGTTTGTGCTGAAGCAGCTTCATTGCAGCTGATGTCTGAACTTGGTAAATAAAGGCACATCCAGGCATGACTCCCAAGTCACACCCTGAAGGTTTTCTGTCTCAGCCACTCCCTGTTCAAATCCACACCAGAACCACGTCACACAAACCTGCAGGAGCCTTCCAGCCCATTTCACTAAATACACCTGGCTCATATCCCATCAGCAGGAAAAAACATTTCCACCCTCAGCCCACCAGAAGAAGCAGAGGTGATTACCCAGCAGGACAGCTCACCCCTGGCACAGGCCCTGCCTTACAGGGACAAAGGCAAACTCCTTTGCCAGGCCCTGTTCTGCTCACACAAGCTGTGCTACACAAGAGAGTAAGCAGGGCTTTTTTTCTGAGCATTTCCTCCAAGAGCACATTACAAAGCTACAGTGTCTCTCTGGTTCATACCTTATCAACACAAGCAGTGCCTCAACCCCCAGCCCACCCCAGCTGCTTGTTTTACCAATTCAGTCCCAGTAAACCCCAAAGACAGAGAAACACAAGCAAGTTACTGTCCTCCCAGAAAGCACAGCCATGGTTTCTGCAAGAGCTGTGACTGAGTGTGACAGAATCTGTGTCCTAACAGCAGCCCCAGGGGTTGTTCCCTACTGACACTACAACCGAGCAACACCAAGCTCACATGCTCTTTCCCCATTACCTGCAGATTTTCTTTGAACCCTCCTTCCAGCACCCTGCAGCTCACCCAGACACAGCCCAGCCTGCACCCCACCAGCCAGCCCTGCAGCCAGAGCCTGAGGAAGCTCTGGGGGAAACCATCCCTCCCAAGGTCATCATCTCCCTGGTTCTGCTCAGCCTCCTTCACTGGAAAGAGCTCACACAGCAGCTGCTGCCCAGACCACCCCGGGGAGCTGAGCTGAAGAAAAGCCTGAGCCACAGCCTATATACCAGCTCAGTCACCCCTCCCTGTGATTCTATAAATACCATAAAATCAGGTGCACTGAATTCAGGTGACCCCACCCCAATGAGAGAGGGGCACCTGAAGCCCACCCAGCCCTGCCAACCCCTCCTTCAGGGCTGGGGGCTCTTTAGTTCTGAGCAGTTATAACCTGACTGTACTGCTGCTCAGTGCTAGCAAGACAAAAGCAGAACATGACCATGACCTTCATGGGAAAGTAAAACTGCTCCTTGATCCCAGAGAGTGCCCTGGGTGTGGGGGTTCCCAAAGCAGGGCTGTGCACAGCTCTGTCAGCTGCAGCTTGCAATAGCTGATTGAAGCTAGAATAAATAATTTGCTTATCAAATTAAGTTTGAGTTAATAAAGTTACAATAAGGTGTTATGTTCTGTTATTCTAAAGATGATGTTTAAGTGTTATATCCTGTTAAATCTAAAAGTGTGGGTTTAAGTGTATTTATAAGGAAAAATAAAAGTCAAGAAAAACAAGAAGAGAGGACAAGGACCCTGAGGAAAACCTATTCCCTCAGCAACAGGAAGAGCCCACAAAGCAAGAACCAATGGAGGAAGAGCCCAAGAAATGAGAACTGATGATAAACTGATAAAGGACTAAAGGGGGGGATAGAAAAGAACTGGTTCTGCCTTCTTGAAACTTGCAGACTGCTGGTGGAGCAGGAGACTCCTGGGTTGCCCAGCATGCTGTTTGGCTTATTTGCCCTTTAACAAATCTTTAGTAAATGTTTAATGTTTTTAAATTTTAAAATTTGTCTGGTCTATTGACTATAACAAGCTGATGACAAAGGAGAAAATCCAAGCTAGAGAGGAACAAAAAGCCCCTAAGTTACAGAAGTCAGCATTTAATGGGTTTAGTTTACTCTGGCAGGGAAATTTTTCCTATAAAAGACACCCCAGAAACCAAGTTACAAACTTCCAGCCATGCTGCCTTACAGCTTGCACACCTTGGACAGAGCAGCTCTGCAGATGGAGGAAACCTGGGTGTGTGCATCCCGGGATCCTGCTGGATATGAACCTGTGACAGAGCAGAGAATAGTTTGGGGCTGGGTGTAACTTATAACTTTTCTAACTCAGCACTAGAATAAAGTATCTTTTTGTGCTTTGGGAGGCACAGAGCATGACTTCTGCTGGCACTTCAGCCCACTGCAGCTTTTGTGCTCTTATCCAACCACAATTCCTTCGGGATTTTGAGCCTTAAGTAACAGGCAGTGTCCTCCCTGGTGCTCTGGTGTCCCCTGCCAGCTCTCCCTCCTTTTCCATACCCACAGCACAACCTGCACAGCTCCGGGCTGCTGGGGGATGTGATTCAGGGCCAGGAGAACTGAGAGCAGAGACCTCAGCCCTGCTGCCCCGGCTCCTTCCTGACCACAGGGGCAGGGTTGTGTAACTCAAGACATTAAGCCATTTCCTTTCCTTTCCACTTGCAAAGAGAAAATCACCTTACACTTCTGGCATCAGCAGAGCATGTTTGTCTGCAGAGAAGTGGTTTGCTGACTTTCTCCTGAAAGAGAGAGGTGGGGTTCTTGCTGTCAGTGAGCAGCAAACACAGAGGGCAGATTTCTGAGCTTGTACACAGCCAGGTATCTCCAGAGTTTTCCACTTCTGCCTCCTAACTCTTTTCTTTCTTCTCCCAATTCCACAGAGAAATCAGGAAAAGGCCCTAAATGTATCTTGCCTCAAACACTGCAGGGACAGGAAGGAATTCAAGGGACTGAAAATAGTTTCAGCAAGACGGTGTCTGTGAGATGTGGCAAAGCAGAACACAAGCCCCAAAGGGGAAGTGGGGGAGGAAAGAAAACCTGACTCACGTTTACCAAAAGAGTTCAAAAGAGAGCAAGAAATCAGAAGGAAAGATTTGCGCTGCTGGATTTCCAGCCTGGAGGAATAAAACAGAATGTAGGAGAAACCAGGTGAAACCAGAGGTGATGGGAAAGAGAGGGAAGCAGGAGCCCAGCTGCATGAAGTGGGAGCTGGAGGGATGGGAAGGCCCCAGGCACCATCCCAGCCCATGAGAGGAACGGGATGAGGTGAGTGGTTTGTGTGTTCTAACCCGTGGGGACATCCTGCAGCCAAGGATCCTTTGTCTGGCAGTAAAACACATCATCCCTTCCAGCCCAGAGACACAGGGGAGCTGAGCTGTGCAGGGTTTGCCACGGGGAGATTCCAGGTGTTCCTCTGGATGAACTGTGATGCAATGGATCACAAAGGGTGGGGAAATTGTTTTGCAGGACGAACGTTTTCCTAAGGAGAACATGAAGGGTAAGTGTTCAAATAGCAGACTGCAGACTTAACCTTTGCAGCTGGTTTTAGGGAATATGAACATGGGATGTGTCAGAGGGATTTCCAAATGCCTCCCAAGCATGGGGCTGGGATGATGCTGAGCTCTCAGGCTGCACAAGTCAGTGTTTGTTACAAACCCACGTGTGGTGCTTTCAGTGCAGTGGAAGAAGCTCTGCTTTGCCCTGCTTTGTAGCCAGGTTGAGCAGTTGTTTCCAAAATACTGTCAAAACTTCTGCAAGTAAAACATGAAGCCACATAAAAACTCAAATATTTGTAAAGCAAAAGGTGTTTTTATTTTTCAGCAAGTGAATTATGCAAGCCTTAATGAAAATTTTTGTATAAATCACTTCCCATGTTCATATCAGTTGATCACTTAAGACATTTTATTTTATTGCAAAGATCAAATCTCTCCAAAATTTGGGCAATTAAACATTCAAGGCCCGCACTTTCAGAGCACTGCAGGCATATTGCACCGGCTGATTTCAGCAGGAAAATTTAATTTACATTATCTAAGCAACTGGTATGTTAAGTTAGCAATCATAAGGCTTCTATATAAATGAAGAAATCATCCCAAGCAATATCAGAAATGGGGCTGCTGAGTGCAAGGCAGTGTAAGTCTGACAGCTGACACCGATCCAGCAGTGCACTGAAAAGGGAAAGGACTCCTTTACTTGTGGATTAAATTTCCATGGAAGCAGGAAGAGGTATTAGGCTGGAGTGAGTGGGCTCAGAAGCAGCTCTCACAGGGGGAAGGTTTTTCTGCTGCTCTTGGGCAAACTTTGCAGCCAGTGAGGCTGCATCAGAAAGATGCTGCATTCCCAAATGTCTTATCTGCATTTTGTTACTAACTGCTGGACTTCTTGTTCACACAGCACATTGCCTCCATTTGCTACCTCCTGGGGCCCTGCTATTGTTATTGGTGTTGTCTGGGGGTTTCTCCCTTGGAAGGGATGAGGTTTCCATTACTTTATTTTGGCAGAATACTCCCCACCCTAGGAGAATTCCGCTCGCAGGAGACACTTTGCTGTGTTAAGAGGAGAATTAATCCTGTGCAGAGCCCCAGAAAATCCTCATTTGGCTCCTGCAGCTTCCAGGGACTCAGTCCTTCTGTGCCACACCTCCTGGCTCTAGAGGAGAGCCAGAAGCCCCTTCTCTCTTTCTTGCTGAGCTGAAACAGCAGCCAAGTGGGCATGGAACCTGGGTTGGTTGTGGTGGGGATCCACAGCCATGCCCGGGGCTGCAATTCCCAGGGAGGTGGAGATGCTGCCCCTCCAAAGGGGGTTTCCATCCTGGAAATGGGATTTGCCCCATGGAGGATGCTGCAGATCAGCTCTCCCCCAGGGTCCAGGCACAGGCTGGCTGGTTTCCCAGGAGCTGAAGCATGCAGGAGGCAGTGGGCATGAACAAAGGGTTGAAGGAGCCCATCTGACAAGAGAGAAATATCCCCTGGGCAGGAGAAAGCTTGCCAAAAAAAAAAAAAAAAAAAAAAAAAAAGAGGGACAGGCAAGGAGAGTGGCTTTTGGCACTGCCCATGTTTTCACACCCTGGAGTCTTTGCAGAAGAGATCTTGTGCTGGAGCAAAGCTTTCCCTCACAGACACAGGAGATGGAATTTGAGGGAGCTCAGTCCAAACTGCAAAGAGATTTGTCCTTGTCATTCTGCCTGAGACACAACAGATGTGGGAACAGAGAGTCTGGGCTGTCTGGCTGATTGCTGGGAGCCCAGAGCAGTATTTTGGAGCTGAGGCTTATCTGAATTATCTCAGCTTAATGGAGAGAGCTGTACCACAACACTCAGTGCAGGGTTTTTTTGCCATTGCAATCCAATTCTCTCCCCAAACAACACAACTTGAGGGACAGCATTTTTCTGGGCTCCACTCTCTTGCCCAGTGCTGAAACCATTTTGCAAACTCCTAACTGTGTTCCGTGGATATTGCACAACTGCATAGATTGAGAACTTCAAATGTTCCTGGAAGTTAATAGATAGGAAGGAGATTCTGGAGTCTGCTTAATTGAGAAATGTCTTAGTTTGGATGCTAGAGTTTTGGCTGGAAGTTTTGGATACTCAAGGAGGAATTTACTGTCCAGGTGGCCCCTGGTGAGCCCTGAGATATATCCAAGTCCATCTGTCTGCTAAATCCATCTCTCTCTGGGGACAGAGATGTTGTTAGGTTTAATAACAGCAGTTAGAAATGACTGCTGCCCTTGGAGTGTTTGTGTGATGAGCTGGAGCAAACAAGAGTGCAACATCTCCAGTCCTGTGTGATTACCTCACACCAGAGCCTGATGTAAGGGGAGGGAGCCTTGCTACAATGCTGACCCACATTTCAGCCCAAAGTCCAGGACTCCTCCAGGCAGACATGCCAGGAAATTCACATCTGTCTGTGATGTGCAACCCCTGTCCTCCAACTGCTGATGTTCAAGTCCTGACAGGCAGGAACAAAGTGTGGGGCTTGTGCCCTTCCCCCTTACCTCCTGGGCAGCATCTCCAGTGCTCAGGGGTATTTTGCAACTCCTGTAAAACACAGAAACAGTGATGGGTGCCAGGGGATGGGGGAATCAGAGGGGAAGGAAGTAATGCAGACAGGAATAAGACACATGTCAATGCTGAGATGTTGTGGGCAGAGGTTTCTAGCCTGTTGGTCACTGCTGGTTATTGGCACCTCTAAAAATGGCATTGCCTCTGCTGAACTTCAGAAAACTGACAAGCCACAGATGCTACCATCTCCTGAAGCTCAGCCCCTGGGCACTCACCCCTCTCCTGGGTTGCTGTAGCTGTCACACGTCCCTTCTGCTGTGGCTGGGACATTTCCTCTTTCAAAAGAGAGCTGAGGGCAGGGAGAGAGGGTCCCTTGTTTGTTCTGGGGGAAAGGGAACACTGTCAGCTCAGAGCTCTGCTCCAGCAGCAGGAACTCGTGGGCCTGGATGTGGGGTCCTGGACAGTCCAGGCCAGGTGGATGCTTTTGGGAAGGGGATTCCTGTCCCCTGGGCTGTTGTAGGGCAGGATGAGCTGCAGGGTGGGCACAGCATCTCTCTCTGCTCATAAAGCAGCTTCAGTGTATCTGACACTAAACTCTTCATCTGCTCTGCATAACCCAGCCCGGGATGACTTTGTTCCTCTCTCACATCAGGCAGCACCCTGAGCCCTCAGTGAAAGCACATTTGGTTTAAAGCTCAAATATAACCAAGAGTAAGAAGGGGAGAAAAATAACATCTGAAGGACAAGCTCATGAGTGTAATGAAGATAAAGGGATTTCACTGCATGAAGCTGCAGAGGTGTAGAGAAAAACAAAACATTGCTGCCACAGAGTGCCCTGGACAGCTCAGGCTCTGCCGAGGGGGAAATAAGGCATTTCCCTCTGTCATATCTCTGCTGAAGCTAAAAATGTTGATACAATTAACCTAACCCTGGGCATGGACAGGGGTTCTTAGTCTCAAGTGGTCAAACTCCTGCATGTCCCTGCTTTTATAACCAACCTGCCCCTAATATTTATGTTAAACAAAGGTTTTCATCACTCTGACCATGGAATAGACTGAGTAGGGGGGGAGAAACACGACTTTAATGAGGCTGAGCATTATGAAGCAGTGATGGAGAAGCTTAAATTTAAAACTGGTCATGTCATTTTGTGTTCAAACAGCTTTGGTGATGGGGAAATACTTCAAAGTGCACTCTGTGTTCCCAAATGAGCCTCTGGCAGTGCAATATCCCTCATATTTCTCCATCCCAGCCATCTCCCAGGGCAACTTCACTTGGACAGGCTGATCCCCAGCCACCACACCCTGAGCAGCCCCTTCCATCACTACTGCACCAGAGCAGTGAATCCGGGAGGACTGGTAAGAGCTGGCCCAGGATTTGTACAATTCTGAGTTGCTGCTTCCCTCTTGTGGTGAGGAAACAGCCCAAGAGGTGGACATGGAATGGATATGGTGTGGATGTGGTATAGATGTGGTTGCCATGGGCTGCAACAGGTATCAGCCAAATCACTGGTGGGACAAAGCCTGGATTTCTGCTGGGAAAAGATGGACTTTGACTCCAGCATTTGGGCTGTGGAGCTGAAAGTAGCTCTCCCTGGGCTATTTTCCTCTTGCTTGCCTCCCTGCAAATCCATCCCATGGAGGGATGTGCCCAAGGGGGTTGAATTTATTGTTTGTTGTGCTCCTGTAAGTCCCCTTCTCCTTGGTCTTTTTCAGAGCATCTGAAGAGGTGCAGAGGCAGCAGAAAGGCTTTCTGCAAGCTCCTGGCTCCAGTTAATCACAATGGATATTTGTAAAGAACAGGAAAACATCTCCAAATGCAGCATGAACACCACAGAGTGCTTCATGGTTCTCAGCACAGAAGCACAGAAGATAAGCATTGCCACACTCTGTGGCCTCTTGGGGACACTCTGCATTTTTGAGAACTCTCTGGTGCTGTACTTGATCTTCTCCTCTCCCAGGACCAGAAGAAAACCTTCCTACCTCTTCATCAGCAGCCTGGCCCTGGCTGACATCCTGGCCAGCATCATCTTTGTCTGCAGTTTTGTTAACTTCCACGTCTTTAATAAAACTGATTTCTCTAAGGAAATATTCCTGCTGCAGCTGGGGGGGGTGACCACCTCCTTCTCTGCCTCCCTGAGCAGCTTGCTGCTGACAGCCCTGGACCGCTACATCTCCATCAGCCAACCCTCCAAATACAAACTCCTCATGACAAGGAAGAGAGCCTGGACAGCCCTGGGGGTGCTCTGGGTGACATGTGCCACCACTGCTTCCCTGCCCCTCCTGGGCTGGAACTGCTGCACGCTGGATTCCACCTGCTCTGAGCTCTTCCCCTTTGTGGATGACAATTACCTCTCCAGCTGGATCTGCTCCATCATGGTCCTGCTGGGCTGCATTGTCTATGCCTACACACACGTGCTCTGGAGGGCTCACCAGCACGTGGCCTACATGGAGAAGAACCAAGCACAGGCAGGGAAACAAAACACCAGGATGAGGATGGATGTCATGCTGGCCAAGACCCTGGTCATGGTGCTGAGTGTCCTCATGCTCTGCTGGTCTCCAGTCCTCATTCTCATGATCTACAGCATCTTTGCCAGGCTCAGCAATCACCTGCGGAAGGTGTTTGCCTTCTGCAGCACCCTCTGCCTGCTCAATTCCATGGTGAACCCCATTATTTATGCCCTGAGAAGCAAGGAGCTCTATTCCTCCCTGAGGATGCTTGTTTCTCGGTTCAGGAGGAAGCTGAAGACCTCTGAGGAAAGCCCAGAAGCAGAGAGCACCCACAGGTCCTCAGTCATTGAGACCACATGTGAGGACATGCAGGTAACTTAGGGAGTCATCTGTGGGAAGTCAGACTGCCAGGAACAGCCTGGATCACTTGACTTTTCCTTTTCTCTTCTTAGGGAGTTTCTGGGAGGTGAAGGATCTGATGCCTGGCATGGAGTCAGCTCCTGCTGATGTTATTTTTAGGTGCTGGGACATAAAATTCACAGGCAACTGGTCCCCAAGCTGCAGGGATACTGGTGCCATGTCAGTGTGCCAGCCATGAGGCATCAGACAACACCCTGCCCCAGAACAGCAAATCCTGAGATTTTATGACAATGATTCCTCCTGCCTGGCCCCCCACCTGTCCACCAGTCACCTCCCAGCCTATTTTCCTTATATTCAGTGGTGTCTTACTTAAAATCATTGAAAATATCACTAACCTGAAGGAATAACAGTCCATAGACCTTCAGTTTCTCCAGACATCCCCAGGCATCATGAAACTCTCTCTGAACACCTGAAGCTGCTGCAGGTACCTCGGGGATTGTTGGGGAAGATGCAGATGGTTCCCCTGGGCAGTCCTGGCTGACTGTGCTCACAGCACTGAGGGTTGTGTTGATCTTAGCAACTGATTGTTTCTGGAAAATGGAAATGCTCTCACTCTGGCTTATGGACTCTGCCATAGATGAGGATTTTGGGGAGGAACTGACCCTGCAGGCAGCGTTTTTCTTTCAGCACACATGAAGAAAGCTGCGTTGTGCCAGGCAGGTGCTTGTTGGATGTTACATATTTAAATATTAAAGCCATTTCTCATCCTTTTCTTCCATTAATCTCTAAGGCAAAAAAAAAAAAATTATCTCCAGGCAACAAGTTGAAGCCCAAGCTGGGGTAAATACTTTGAGCACGAGGAACTTAATAGATTTTCTCTTTTTATTGTTTTTTTGGCCAATGACACAAACCCAGCACCTTTGGCTGCTTGCAAAACCTGCCTGGAGAGCAAAGTGTCCCCTCAGCCCCAGAAGCTGTGAGGCTCCTGAAGTGGTGATGATCCCAGCCCAGGACACAGCCCGGACCGGGCCCTCTGGAGCCAGGGCCTGGGGGCTGAGCTGCTGTGAGGCCAACCCAACCCCGGGCCTCTCATGGGAGGGACCCAGAGGCTGAGCAGGGCCAGGCTCAGGGACGGGCAGGACTTGCTAAAAGGAAAAGAGAAGGAAGGGGAAGGAGCGCTCCGGCCTGGCTGCCCGGCTCACTGCAGCCTCGAACCCGCGGCCCCCGGGGCGGCAATGGCGGCTGCCGGCTCCTGCGGCGCTGACGTCAGGCGGGAAGATGGCGGCCGGGGCGCTGCTGTGTGTGGCGGCAGCGCTGGGACCGGTCTGGGCCTCCCCGCGGTACCGCCCCGACTGGGCCAGTCTGGACGCCAGGCCCCTGCCCGCCTGGTTCGATCAGGCCAAGGTGGGGGTGTTCGTGCACTGGGGGGTCTTCTCCGTCCCGGCCTGGGGCTCTGAGTGGTTCTGGTGGCACTGGCAGGGCGAGCACCGCGCTGATTACCAGAGCTTTGTGCGGAACCGGTACCCGCCCGACACCACCTACGCGGACTTTGCGCCCCACTTCACCGCTTGGGACTTCCAGCCCCGCCAGTGGGCCCAGCTCTTCCAGCGGGCTGGTGCCAGGTCAGTGCTGGGCACCGGCAGGGGTGGTCGAGGTCCCTGAGGGGGATGAGGGATCCCTGAGGGATCCCTGAGGGATTGGGGGAACTGTTTCTGGGGATCTGTGTGAGGTCTCTGGTCAGTGAGTGGATGGAACAGCCGTGTCTGGGGGTTCCTGAGGGGATGGAGGGGCCTGGAGGGGATGGGGGTCTGTATCTGGGGTCCTCAGAAGGATGCAGGGGTCCCTGAGGGGAGTGAGGGGCTCAGTCTGGGGATCCAGGAGGGGCTGGGGTCCCTGAGCAGTGCTGGAGATCCCTGAGGGGTCATGCCCAGCGTGCTGAACTGATGGGTCTTCCTTCTCCTAAGCCTCAATTGTTCATTCTTTTCCAGCATTAAAAGCCCATTCAAAAAAACTGTTACTCGTACAGTTGCTTCTAATTTTGAAGGGTAATGAAAGGGCTCCTCACAGCATCACGGCTCAGGACCTTGCTTTTTTAGTGACTGAGTTTGCCAGTGAAGCTGAGCAATATCTGAGGTAATTCCTTCACCATCCTGACTGAGTGCTTTTCCCCCCCTCAGGTACGTGGTGCTGACCACGAAGCATCATGAAGGCTTCACCAACTGGGGGTCACCCGTGTCCTGGAACTGGAATTCTCTGGATACAGGGCCCCACCGGGATCTTGTAGGAGAGCTGGGAGAAGCCCTCAGGGAGAGGTATGGCACTGTTCCTTTCATCTGTGTGCATTGAATGCTCCTGGATGTTCTTGACAAACAGCAGAAAACAAGTTTGATATGGAAAAAGGAGTGCAAGCAAAGTCACGGAGTCTTCTGGGAAACACGAATGTCAGATAATTAATCTGCCACTGGTTCTTAATCCTGACTGCCAGCCTAACCCTTTCCTCTGTGTTTTCTGCCCTTCAGGAACTTACACTATGGGCTGTATCACTCCCTGCTGGAGTGGTTCAATCCACTCTATCTTGCTGACAAGGAGAGTGGCTTCAAGACCCAGAACTTTGTTTTAAAGAAGACCATGCCAGAACTTTATGATCTGGTCTTAAAGTAAGTGTTGCAAACAGAAATCAGGAGCATTTCCTAGTTTCAGTACTGTAGAGAAAGATGCAAAGTGGTTGCAGAGAAGAGAGAGGACACATGTTAATTTGTGCCTAGTCAAATCTGTTTGCTTGTCAGTCATGATTTGTGGGAATTAGAAAGGGGGTTCATGTGTGCTCTGGGGACAGTCTAACTTGTAGAATAAGGTAAGGACAAGTTTTTCATGCAGAGTGGCTTTGCAAGTGGAGCCGGATGCTTAGAGTAGAGCAATTTCACTGTGAATTTACATTCTTGCTTCCCCTTTCTGACAAAAATATGAGGCTTGGACACATGTTGCTCAGAATGGCCACTCTCCCAGGTCAAGAATGTGCCCAATAATTGCCTTTGAGATGCAGTCTTGTGGTTTTTTTAAAAAATTGCATCCTTTCTTGAGCTGTAACCAACATTTTTCTTTGCTTGCTGCAAGAACCTCCCCTAAAGCTTTGTCTGAAGCAGAATGTGATAGCAGAAACCTCCTGGGGTAAAGCCAGGAGGAAGAGGAAGAAAAGCTCTAGGCTTGAGCTCTTCCATTGTGCTAGGAGAAAATCAGAATTTGAAATAACATTCATCTCTCTGCTAGATATAAACCAGATTTGATCTGGTCGGATGGAGACTGGGAAGCTCCGGAGTCGTACTGGAATTCCACCTCTTTCCTTGCCTGGCTTTATAACGAAAGCCCCGTCAAGGTATCGCTTCCCACTGGGGCTGCTGCTTGATGGGGATGGAAGGTCTGGCAGCAGTGAGAGGTGACCAAAGCACAGACCCTCGTGGCAGGAGCCAGATGGGCTTTATTCTGCACCAAAACAATCAGAAGGTCCCACTGTGCTCCTGGGAGAGAGAAGGCTGAGGTGTGCTTTGCAGCAGGCGTGTGAGAAGATCAGAGGCCAGGGACCTTGTCTCAACTTCTGCCTGTGAGAATGATTCTCCCAGAGAGGAATTCTGCCTTCTCTGGGGGATCATAGAATCACAGAATGGGCTGGGTTGGAAGGGACCTCAGAGATCATCAAGTCCAACCCTTGATCCACTCCCCCTGTGGTTCCCAGCCCATGGCACTGAGTGCCACCTCCAGGCTCTTGTTAAATATCTCCAGGGATGGAGAATCCACTACTTCCCTGGGCAGCCCATTCCAATGTCTGATCACCCTCTCCATACAGAAATTCTTTCTAATATCCAACCTAAACCTCCCCTGGCACAACTTGAGACCATGTCCTCTTGTCTTGTTGAAAGTTGCCTGGGAAAAGAGCCCAACCCCCCCCTGGCTCCAGCCTCCTTTCAGGGAGTTGTAGAGAGCGATGAGGTCTCCCCTGAGCCTCCTCTTCTCCAGGCTGAACACCCCCAGCTCCCTCAGCCTCTCCTCACAGGACTTGTGCTGGATCCCTTCCCCAGCCTGGTTGCCCTCCTTTGGACCTGCTCCAGGACCTCAATCTCCTTCCTGACCTGAGGGGCCCAGAACTGGACACAGGACTCGAGCTGTGGCCTCACCAGGGCTGAGTCCAGGGGCAGAATCCCTTCCCTGGACCTGCTGGCCACGCTGTTCCTGAGCCAGGCCAGGATGCCATTGGCCTTCTTGGCCACCTGGGCACACTGCTGGCTCCTGTTCAGCTTCCTGGCAATCCAATCATCTCTCTTTCCAGTGACTGCACAGGGGGGTTTAAGGCCTTGTTTCCTCACTCAGATGCCTCTGCTAACTTAGAAGGGATGAGTGCAGGCTGACGAGTCCGAGACAAACCATCCTCCTCACTGAGCTGAGTTTCTTCTTTCAGGACACTGTGGTTGTTAATGATCGTTGGTGCAATAACTGCTCCTGCCATCATGGAGGTTTCTACAATTGTGCTGACAAATACAAGCCAGGGTCCCTGCTTACCCACAAGTGGGAGATGTGCTCCTCCATTGACAAGCTTTCCTGGGGCTATCGAAGCAACATGAACCTCACTGAGTTAATGGATGAAGCAAGTATCATCGAGGTAAGAGACCTGAAATCAAAACAACAACTGTGGTGGACTTACTGGGAGTTAGAGATTCCCTTCATCCTCCTGCTTGCAAAAAGAGTTACTGTGTCTATCATACCATCAGGCTGGAGTGAAAGCAGCTGATGAGGACAAAGCCTTCCTCATGTTTTTGTTGTCAGAAGATAATACAGGTTGATACCTTGGTTTATCTATCACAGGAGCTAGTGCAGACTGTGAGTTTTGGAGGCAACTACCTTCTCAATGTGGGACCTACAAAAGAAGGGGTGATTGTTCCCATCTTCCAAGAGAGACTTCTGGCCCTTGGGAGGTGGCTGGACACCAATGGGGAGGCCATTTATGGATCAAAGCCATGGAGAGTGCAGATGGAGAACAGCACAGATACCGTTTGGTAAGGACTCTTTTGCTCCTTACCATCTGGGCTGGGACTTCCTGAGCTGTTTCTGTTGTATTTGTTCTGAAATTTGGTACACTCTGAAGTGTCACCATCAGCTGCAGGTGGTGCTTAGGTAATATCCTACACCTGGAGTACTCAGTGAGTGCCCCAGGGGGTTATCTAAGGAATATTTTGCTTGAAAAAAGAGAAAGAAAATCAAGACTTCATTCATATTACTTGATTTGGAAAAAAAAAACCCAATTCTTAAAAACATTTCATGCTGCTGCTGTCAGAAGTGTGTAAGTAGTGATCCTAGTTGGTTTGAACTGCACAAACATGGTTCTTCTAAACACACCCAGTTTGTAAATACATTGATGTATGCTTTTAAGCTGGTGTATAATAGTGCCAATCACTGCTACCCAACTGTTAGATTTATACTGACTGGGAGGGAATAGTCAGTCAAGAGCCAGAAATGCTACAAAATGGAGCTGAATTTTCTTTTTCCCTACGTGTGTGCTGCCCAGAAATGCGGAGCCACGGTCAGGAGCAGGCAGTGTATCTGTATCACAATCTGAGGCAAGGGCAGAGCAGCAAATGACATTTGCTTTTAGAAGGCACTCGTGGACTTTGTTTGGGTTTCATCAACCAGTGCTGACTGGCTCAACAGTGAGTCCAAAGTGGCAGTTTTTGGAATGAGGGGAAAGTAGGTGACCCCTGTGCAGTGCCAGCAGCCAAACTGGTGATGTCCTGCTGGCTAGGAGGGGTAAGGCTCAGGTTTGGTTCTCTCTTTTATGGAGCTCTTCACCTTGCTGAACCCTTGCTCTCACAGGTACACTTCTAAGGGTCCAGCTGTCTATGCCATCTTTCTGATCTGGCCTCGGGACAATGTTTTGGAGCTGTCCTCACCTGTTCCATCCCCAGTCACACAAGTAAGGAACTTGAAAAAATAAAAGACAACATACCCTGAGAGCCTACCTTGGGCACTGGTTGGCTGGGCAGGCCTGACCCAACTTCATTTGGAAACTGGGGAGAGTGTGGGAGTTTTCATCCCATCCTTCTTGTTCTGGGGTGCTTTGGTCTCCCTCCAGATCCTGGCAGCACCCCAGGTTATTCTCCAGGCTTTAGCTCTCTGCTCAGCACTGGAAATGGGATTGGATTGGTCAGGACAGGCTCGTGCTTTGCCACAGAACAGGCAGAGATGCTTCTCCCCCAGAGTCTCTCAGTCCTGTTGACACATGGAGGTGAAGTAAAAAATGTGAAGTAAATCACAAGGCTCAGCCCCTTCCCTGAGGGAAGGGATCACTGGTGTTGCATCTCAGTTCAGCTCAGGTACACTGACCCAGGAGCTGGGAGTGACGCAAATGCCAGAGTGCCCTTTGCTCTGGGCAAACAGAGGGAAAGCTTTCTCAGTAAAGAACAAAACAAAACAACAAGCTACAGTCAAATGTTTGTCCCCAAAATATCCTTACCTTCCGTGTACTGTGGGTGATGGGTAGAGATCTGCAGGGCTGCCTGGGGGGTGGGAGGTGCTGGGCAGAGGTGGCAAATGGGGAGGTGGAGGTGTTGGAAGGGAAAGTGCCCATGTGAGCTGCACCTGAGTGTGTCCCCTGCCCTCCTCCACAGGTGACAATGTTGGGTTTTGCTGGGACTCTGAAGTGGCAGATGTCCCCAGGGAAAGGACTGCTGATAACTCTGCCCTACATGTTCCCATCTCCTCTGCCTCCCCAGGCTGGCTGGACTCTCAAACTTGAGGGTGTGAAGTGATGGCTGCAGGATGAAAGCAGCAAGCCCCCCCCCCGCCTTTCTTTTGGATTGGGTCTAAGAGGATTTTGCATTTATTGTTGAATAAATTGTTTTTCTCTGAAGAGAATCTCTCTCTGTGAGCAGTCTGTGTGTCTGTGGCCCTCATTTGGAATATTCCCCAGCAGGAAGCTGGGACTTTGCAATAGCCTTTGCAGCATCCTGCCAGGATGTGACAGTCCAAGAGCCAAACATTGGCACTTGGAAGGTTTTTGGATGTAGAGCTGAGCTCCTGGGGAGATGTCACTTGTGTAGGCTGCAGGAGCAGGTCCTGCCACTTCCCTGACTTAATTACTCACTGAAATTAATTTGATACTCTTACGTGTGGAATCCATGAAGCCTTGCACATGGTGTCACGTTCTCATGAGGACCAACCACCACGCACTTGCATACAAACAGGTGCTGGGTGAGAGGTGATGGGGTGACTTTGGTATTGATTGACATAATTGTGATCAGGTACTTCCTCTGTGTACATCTGATGGAAGCTTGTTGTTTGTTCTGTAAACAGCAGCTACAGAAAATCATGATCCAAATCCCTTACCAAGCTTTTATTTCCCTTCTGGTGGAGACAGCTGTGAGCAGAAGATTTTGTTCTGACATGAATTTAAGTGGGAAGCTGCCCCTCTGAACTGGACCTCTTGACCTCTGCTGCCTGGAATTCCCACTTTTCTGAAAAGGGCTGAACAATATGTACATAAATGATGAAGCACGTGTTTGAATCAGAGAATCTTTCAGGTTGGGAAAGACCCTTGGGACCATGGAGTCCAACCATCATCCCTACTCTACAAAGTTCTCCCTAACCCACATCCCCCATCACCACCATGAAACCACCCTGGAACACCCCTAGGGATGGGGACTCCACCACCTCCCTGGGCAGCCTGTTCCAGGGGCTGACCACTCTGTCTCTGAAAAATTTCTTCCCAATGTCCAGTCTAAACCTACCCTGCTGCAGCTTGAGTCCATTCCCTCTTCTATCACTGATTATCTGTGAGAAGAGACCAGCACCAACCTCCTGCAGGTGCTTACAGGGTGATGAGGTCTCCCCTCAGCCTCCTCTTCCTCAAACCAAACATTCCCAGCTCCCTCAATCATTCTCCAGAAGATTTATTCTCCAGGCCCTTCCCCAGCTTGGTTGCACTCACCCCATCACCTCCACATCTCCCTTACCTGGAGGTGCCCAAAACTGGACCCAATCCTCAGGCTGTGGCCTCACAGGGGGACAGTCACCTCCCTGCTTCTGCTGGCCACACTATTTCTCATACAAGCCCTTGGCTTCCTTAGCCACCTGGGCACACTGCTGGCCCACTCCTCCAACAGAACCACCCCCACCCCCGGGTCCTTTTCTGCCTGGCAGCTTTCCATCCACACTTCCCCAGGCCTGGAGCATGGCACGGGGGTGTGCAGGACCTGTCCCTTGTTGAAGGTGATGGTGTTGGTGGTGGCCCATCCATCCATCCATCCATCCATCCATCCATCCATCCCTGCTTCCCTCCCTGTCCCCAGGCTGATCCATGGAATCTCCTGGTGGGACATTGTGTCCTCCTCTGCTGCAGGGTTGTTGTGAAGGATGTTGCACGCAGGTTGTGTTTTGTTGTTGTACACCACAAGTTGTTGTGAAAGCCCCGGGGATGCTGCCAGCGGGTTTGGGTTTGTTGCTGTACACCCAAAACTGCTGAAACGCTCCCAAATTCGGTGGAAGCTGAGGTGCTCCCCACCCCCAGGGGCAGAGGCTGAGCCAGCGGTGTCAGAGCTGTTACTCAATTGTCAAACAAGGATGGACGGAACCGAGCACCGGTGACAAACAGGGAGAGGGGGAAAGTTTGGGACAGCAGAACCCCGGTAACCTCCGGAGCAAAGGGGAAGGGGGGGGGCACCCAAACCCAACCCCCCCGTGTTTATTGAACAGCGGGAAACCCATCCCATAAATAGGCAGGTCCCAGAGGGTGCCGAGGACCAAACGGACCGGTACCGGCAGGAAAACAAAACACAACGGGACAGGACCAGGGAAACGATGCCACAGGTTGACACCGGCTCGGTGCCGCGGGACGGCCAGCGGGGACAGGTATGGGATGGGACTGGTACCGAACCAACGGGCTGCGCTGCCACGGTACCGGCACCGGCATCGGCACCCCGTGGTACCGGTACCCGCACTCCAGAGTATCGGGATCATCACTCCGTGGTATCGGTACCGAGATCGGCACTCCGTGGTACCGGTACCAGCACTCTGTGGTACCGGGATCGGCACTCTGTGGTACCGGTACCGGGGTCGGCACTCCGTGGTACCGGTACCGGGGTCGGCACTCTGTGGTACCGGGGTCGGCACTCCGTGGTACCAGGATCAGCACTCCGTGGTACCGGTACCAGCACTCCGTGGTACCGGTACCGGCATCGGCACTCTGTGGTACCGGTACCGGGATCGGCACTCCGTGGTACCGGTACCAGCACTCTGTGGTACCGGGGTCGGCACTCCGTGGTACCGGTACCGGGCTCAGCACTCTGTGGTACCAGTACCGGGCTCAGCACTCCGTGGTACCGGTACCAGCACTCTGTGGTACCGGGATCGGCACTCCGTGGTACCGGTACCGGGGTCGGCACTCTGTGGTACCGGTACCAGCACTCTGTGGTACCGGGGTCGGCAGTCTGTGGTACCGGTACCGGGGTCGGCACTCCGTGGTACCGGTACCGGGCTCAGCACTCTGTGGTACCGGTACCAGCACTCTGTGGTACCGGGATCGGCACTCCGTGGTACCGGTACCGGGCTCGGCACTCTGTGGTACCGGTACCCGCACCCCGTGACACCGCAGCCATTTCCGCGCCTCCCGCTTCGGTGACGTCACTGGGAAGGGGAAGTCACGTGATAGCCGCCCAAGATGGCGGCTGCGCGGCGGCTGCTGCCTCAGCCTTGGGCTGTGTGGCTGCGGCCGGTGAGGGGGCGGCGGGAAGGAAGGAGGGGACGGGACGGGACGGGACGGGACGGGACGGGACGGGACGGGAGGCAGCGGGGCTTGGGCTGACGTTGTCCCTTTGTCCCCAGGTCAGCGGCGCAGCGGCGGCGGTGGCGTCCGGAGCCCTCCCGAAGCGAGTGAAGGTGGTGGAGGTGGGGCCGCGGGATGGGCTGCAGAACGAGAAGGTAACGGCGGGGCTGGGGGCCCCTTTGTTCCCCTCCAGAAATTCCTTCAGCACCGCCGGGGGGGCTTTTCTGGCCGCCACACAGCAACGCTTTGCTTTTATTTAGATGCCCCTTTTTTTTTTTCACGTTAAAAGTTGAAGTTTACGCCGTTTTGGGATATTCAGGGGTGGAGTGGTTGATTGTGGAAAGGATAAAGTGTTCTGTGGTTGTTTTTTTTCTTAGAATATTGTGCCAACAGCGGTGAAAATCGACTTAATCAATATGCTGTCAGAGACAGGGCTGCAGGTTATAGAGGCCACCAGCTTTGTTTCCCCCAAGTGGGTTCCTCAGGTCGGTATTCAAATGGGATCTAAAGACAAAAATGCCTTTGAATAGATGGTAGGCAATATAATAATGATGTAGTACTAAAATATAGATGGTATAATAACAGATAGGAATCCAAGGAGAACATCCTGCTTGCTCCAAAGTCCTTGCTGCCGTGGTTTGTAACTGGGCAAGAAGCAGCAAAGCCAAAAAGTGGTGATTGCCACATCCCAGCCCTTCCCTTTGGACCCTGCCAAGAGCAAAAGTCCAACTGCAGTGCACACAGCTCGGGGGGACTCAGCTCAGCTGAGCAGGGGGCCAGGTTCTCACGATCCCAAATCTCTCTGTTCCCATTACAACAAGAAATTTTAAGCATTATTTTTTGCAGAAGTGGATGTTGTCAAACCTTGTCCTCGTTTCCTTTGCAGATGGCTGACCACACTGAAGTCATGCAAGGAATTAATAAATTCCCTGGAATCAGTTACCCCGTGCTGACCCCCAACCTGAGGGGGTTCCAGGCAGCGGTAAGGGATGGGAGCACCTCCACGTGCTCAGTGTTTTGTGTCTTCTCCTAAAGAACATTTCCCCTGTGGATAAGGGAGGGAGATGCAGCTCTGTCCTGGTCTCCTCTGACTGTTCCTGTACAAGGCATTGCTTTGGTGGGGAAATAGAAAACACCTTGAAATATTTGATACCATAAAAATCCCTGGTCTGTTTTAGCTGATGAGGATGTTTTCAGTTTTATCCACACATCACACAGCTCTCCATGCAGTAGGTGTAGATTTACTGCTGCACTACTGACTTCACAGTTCTTTTGAAGACAAACTTGGGCTTGTCATTCTGGTTTTGGTGTAGAATGAGCTGAGGAAAGAATTGTGTCATTCAGGGGAAAAAAACCCACCATGTTTTATAAAACGTAAGAAGTGTGGTCAGGGCTGTGCCTTGCAAGGATCAGCTGACTTCAGTGCATTCCTCCTGCTGGCAGGTGGCAGCAGGGGCCAAAGAAGTCTCAGTCTTTGGGGCAGCATCTGAGCTCTTCACCAAGAAAAACATCAACTGTTCCATCCAGGAGAGTCTGGAGATGTTTGATGAAGTGATGGCAGCAGCACGAACCGCCAGCGTTCCTGTGAGGGGGTGAGGAGCTCCTCCTGCCCCTTTGGCATCCAGCAGCTCGGGGGGGGCAGGTGGAATTCATCCCCTTGGAGTCCAGCCTGAGCAGTGCTGGGGAGTGGGATTTATTTTCAGCTTTGCCTCTTTTTGGAAGGGTGTCTCCCCACCTGGGTTAGTGTTGATTTGGAAGCAGCACCACAAGGTACCAGGGGCTGCCTTGGTGCAAGGCTCCTGACAGCTCATACTCTCCCAAATGGATTTGCCCTTTCTGTAATTAATGCCTCCAGCTTTACTACCAGGTGATCCAAAGGAACACTGCTGTGTAGCGCCACAAACCCAACATTCCCATGTGCTCTTGTCTTGGCAAATTTTTCACATTCAGGGAAGAAGTAATTGTTGAGTAGTTAATTGTGTGAGCTCTGTGTGAGCTTTGTCCACTGGAGTGATGTTTAGAACATGAAATCAACTCTCCTGTTATACAGAGCATGCAAAATGCAGCACAAGTCCTGACTAACCTGGCCACTACAGTCTCACTTCAGTTCTCTAGCTAAAAGTACATATTTCTTTTAACCACAGGTACGTTTCCTGTGTCCTTGGATGCCCCTATGAAGGGAAGATTTCTGCTGCTAAAGTTGCAGAGGTGAGTTCATTGTAAACATGACCAGAATTTCTGAGAGGTTTTTAGCTCACAGGTGTGAATTGGGCACTGGGGAGGGGAGGATGTGTCCAGTCACTTAACTGAAGACTGGGAGAAGGCTGAGGAAGTTGGACCTTGCTGGATCTAACCAGAACAGGGAATGCAGGGAGCTGTGGGGATCTGGGGATTTTTGACCCCAGAGAAGAGCCTTCTGGCTGCTATGTTCCCATCCCTCTGTCTCCACCTCAGGAGTTGGCAAAGCTGCCTTTTCAGTGAAGAACCTTGTCTTTTGGACAGGTCTCAAAGAAGATGTACTCCATGGGGTGCTATGAGATTTCTCTGGGTGACACCATCGGCGTTGGGACCCCGGGGAGCATGAGGGAGATGCTGACAGCTGTCATGAAGGAGGTGCCAGTTGGGGCTCTTGCTGTTCACTGCCATGACACCTATGGGCAAGCTCTTGCCAACATCTTGGTAGCCCTTCAGGTAGTATTCTTGCAGTTCAGCATCTTCCCTTGAGTTCCAGCCATTCCCTGAACCCCAGGTTGGTCCTTGAGGAGCAGTTTCCTGACAGATCTTTGTTTGCAGATGGGTGTGAGTGTGGTTGATGCTTCTGTTGCCGGCCTTGGGGGCTGCCCCTATGCCCAGGGAGCCTCAGGAAATGTTGCCACAGAGGATTTGGTGTACATGCTGAACGGGCTGGGCATCCACACTGTAAGTGTCACCAGCTGAGCCCACACCAGGGCTCTGGTTGGGGTTCAGAGCTCAACCCAGGGAGCCTGAGCATGCTGGGTGCAGCTGCAGAATTGCTCTGGTTCTGCCTGAGGGCCTTGTCCTGCCACTCCAATCCCCTCACAGCCCCTGTCCTGCCATCCCAATCCCCTCACAGCCCCTGTCCTGCCACCCCAATCCCCCCACAGCCCTTGTCCTGCCACCCCAATCCCCTCACAGCCCCTGTCCTGCCACCCCAATCCCCCCACAGCCCCTGTCCTGCCACCCAAATCCCTCCACACCCTCAGGACCCCCCCCCCCCCCCCATTTTTCAGCTCTCTCCCATTTGACCCTGGCTCAGATTTGTACTAATGAGCAGCAGCACTTCAGGACCTCATTAGCAAACCCTCCAGGCTCCCTCACCCCCTGCTTGTCTCTCCCAGTTGTTACTGGGCAGCTTTTCATGGCAGAACTGGTGCCAATGTTGTGTCCCTGTTCCCACAAAGGGTGTGGATCTGCAGAAGCTGATGGACACAGGCACCTTCATTTGCAACGCTCTCAACAGACGAACCAATTCCAAAGTGTCCCAGGCTTCCTGCAGACTGTGACCCTGACCCAGTTCCTGCTTGGGTCAAAGAATTAAGAAAAGGATCTGGTGCTGCCTGGGTGTCCCCTCCCTTCTGCAGCCCCTGCTCTGCACTGCTCTTTCCACACTCAGCACTTGAACTGAAATCTGTAATCCACCAGAATCTTTGAAGAAATGTAAAGGAAAAAACTAAGTCTGTGTTCAGCCTTAACCACTTGTCTGAGAGAAGGGAGGACGTGGGTGAGCTGAGGGTGAAGCTGCAGCAGGGAGCAAGATGCAGCCTCTGGCACCAGCTCAGAACAAAGTCTGGTGGCATCTGCCTCAAGAGTGTCTTGCCATGAGCCACCAGGAAACCATCAGATCAATCAATGGGTCAACCAGCAGATCAACCAGTGGATCAACCATTACATCAACTCTCAGATCAACCAACAGCTTTTCCAGTCGAAGCACAGCTCCAAGTCAAGCTCACCCCTTCTTCCCTTCTCTCTCCTCACTACAGATTTTAAGACTGAAATGGAAAGGAGCATCCTTGGACTTTCTTTCTCATCATTTAGGGGGTGTAATCAATGGCTGTATCTGTTGTAAGATACTTCTAAATACTAGGAATAATAAACACTTTATTTAATATTCTGGACTATTGGGAATTTGGGTTAACTAAACCCATTCAAGAGCTTTTGCTGCAGGTTTGGCTCCCAGGTGCCTCTTCCCCCAGCACCCGATGTGCTGCATCCTCCCCTGAAAGCAAAGAGTGAGAAACGCCCCTGGGGGGCGGAGTTCATTGTTGGGTACAATAATTCCATGAACTCCTTATTTGTGAGGCCAGAAAGGGCACAGAGCCTGTCCCTCCCCTCACTTAACCACCCTGTAACTTCAGTGAGGAGCTGACACTGAAATGAGGCGGAATCGGTGAAATTGGGGGGGGATTCAGTGCACCCCTCCCGCCGCCAGGGGGCGCTGCGACCCCTCCCCCCCCCCCCCGGGAAAGGGCGAGAGACCAAAAGACCAAAACTTGGAGATTTTTGTAATAAAGCAAACCCAGAGCCTGAGTGTTGGGGGTGCTGTGGGTAGGGTTCCATGGGAGGGTTAGGGCCACAAAAAGTTTTCAGTGGTCACTCTGGGCATTTCTTTGCCCAGCCCATTTATGTGGAATTTTGGATGGGAATTACACAACAGTGGGACAGCAGCTGAGGGGTGAGGGGTGGGGGTTGAACTTTTGAGCTTTCAGCCTCTTGGGGCTGTGTGAATTGCAGTTGGTAAACCAGGAAAGGCTTATTGATTTCAGCAGACTTTTTGTGTGTGAGGGGCTGGGAGTTTAGGGCAGAGATCCTTTGAGCCTAAGTGATGCCAGAGGTCTTTGGAGAGGTGGGCTCTGATGGGAGTTTTACTTTGCACCCTTCCTGAATTGTAGAGACAGCAGTGCCTGGCTCACCCCCTAGAAAAATCTTGTAATTTGGCAGAGTGGCAGTTTAATCAGAGAATCGTTTGTGTTGGAAGATACCTTAAAATTCATCCAGTGCCCCCCCTGCCATGGTCAGGGACACCTCCCACCAGCCCAGGCTGCTCCAAGCCCCATCCAACCTTGGACACTGCCAGGGATGGGGCAGCCACAGCTTCTGGGGGCAACCTGGGGCTCAGCACCCTCACACCAAACAATTTCTTCATTATGTCTCACCTAAATCTCCCCTCTACAAGTCTGAAACCATTTCCCCTTGTCCTCTCACTCCCCATCCATGTAAAAAGCCTTCCCCCAGGCTCTTTGCTCAGTTCAGAGCCTGGTGGTTCTTGCAGTAGCCCATAACTAGGGAAACCTGGCGTTAGTCCCTTCTCTTTCCCAAGCCACATTCCCATGAGCATCTCCTCCTCTGCAGGTATTGTCAGGACCACCTCCCGTAGGAGTGCTGTTCAGAGATCCCAGCTGCACACCAGAGGAGGCCTGCAGAGCAAGAGCCCTCCTTAAATGAGCCTGCCTGAGTCCACCTTAACCATGCCTTCCCTCCTTGCAGCTTTCCTTCAGGATAATTAGGCATGCAGTAAGAAGTGGAAAAAGCCCAGGAAGCCTCCCTTCCACAGGTGGCTGCAGCTGAACTGCTTCCTCCCAGGGCCTCTTCCTCCTGCAGTTCTCTGCAAGCCAATGCCCCCACACAACTGCTCCTGATTCACCTTTCTGTCCAAAGTTTGCAGTTGTTAGAAGGATTCAGAAGGTTCACCTGCAATTACACAGGACCAGGTGGAGACCTGTGCTGGTCTGCAGGTACCAGGTCCCTTTTTTTTTTTTTTTTTTTGTTATTGCACCTTGACAAACCTCAAGGCTCAGAGTGATTTCCTGCAGCTTGTGTGCCTCACCCTGGAGGTCTGGCTTTTTCTGCCTGGATGCTGAGCCCCAGGGAGCCTGGGGCAGCTGCCTGCACAAGCACACCTGGTGTAGAACCTGCCCTGGGACAGGTCTGCACATCCCACACTGCCTCCAGGCACAGCCAGCTCTCTGCTTGTAGCTCTCTCCCCACTGATTTTTGAAGGGGTTGTAGCTTCAGCCTGCCCAGGGGGTCTGCAGCAGGGCTGGGGGCTCCACCAGGAGCTCTCACCCAGGGACTGGGCATGAACTCCTTCCTGCCCTTTTGCAGGATACAGACACTGGTCACAGCACTCCTTTTTGCAGGATTTTGTACATTATTCAGGCAAAATCCCCCAGGCTGTGCTAGGCAATAAGTAGGTGAGATAATTAGAGTAGCTGGCCTGAAAGCCTCCCAGGCTGCCTGGCTGGGGGAAAAGGCCAAATTTATCACAGAAACAGGGCAAACAAAGTCAGGCTTCCACAACCAAGGCCTGTGGTTTTTTGCACAGAGCTCCACACCTGCAGGACTGTCCCTTGGGAATGTTTCCTGTGTGTCCTTGGAAGTGTTGGCTTCCTTACTGCTCAGCTGGCCTGAGAGGGGAATGCTGTGCATCAATATTGGGTGTCAGTGTCTTTCCTGGTGGTCTCTCTGGGTGCCCTTGGTTGCACACTCCCTGGTGAGCTGCACAACTGGCTTTTTGCCTCCTGCAGGCTTTAGGGAGGCATTTTAAATTTTTTTCTTCTATTTTCAGGGGAGGAATGTGTGCTTTTGCTGACAAGCTCTGTTTCTAAGCACTGTCAGTTTCCAAACTCGTGATGCCAAGAGAGTTTTTATTTAGGTATTTCCTTTTTACAAGGACACCAGCAAGCATCCCACCCACCCCAAGCATTGCACCCCTTGGTGCAGGCTTTCATTTCACAACAAATCCTCAAATACAATGGAGTGTTCCTCCCAGAACTAAAATAACTGGAGACTTCATTAGTGAACTCTTCAGCCAGGGACAAAATTTGTTCCCTGCTTGACAGCCCTTAAAGGATGGGCACAGCAGCAAGCCCTGGGGGCTGTAGTGTCTGCCAAGCCAGGCAGAGAGGGGAATCCTGGCTCTGCTGGAGCCAGTGGGGGTTTCCTGCACTCAGGATTTCATCCCAAGGCTGGGCAGTAGTGCAGAGGGTGGGTTTGGGTTTTTCCTGCCCTTCCTGTCCTTAGGGCAGGGGTAACCTTTCCCACCCAGATTGGAGCTGGCTCTGCTGTGGCCTTTGCTGAGCTCTGGTACTCACTTTCTCTTCACTACCATCAGGATGCAGCTGGGACAGGGGCTGTCAGGAGGCAGTTCAGGAGCTTTGGTCCTTCTCCACTGATTATAAAGGGATCTTAGAGAGATTAGGCTTCTAATGGAGATGCTTTAATTAAGTGTCTACAGATTAGATGGCATCAATCTGACCCTAATTGTCCCTCTAGACAGATGCTGAATTAGCACTGAACTTGAACATGGGTCTGGAGGAGATCATCTCAGCTCTTGAGTCCCTGGGAACCATCTTTAGCCTCAAAGCTCAGTCCAGGATTGCTCCTGGGTCCCACCCAAGGCACACCTGAGCTGCAGAGCTCCTTCCCAACCTTGCAGCAGATTTACAGCCCTGACAGCCACTGATGGGGTTTGTTCTTTTATTAATAACACACCACAGGTGGAGAGATCAGCATCAGAGTGTCACTGGTGTCCTGCAGCCTTACTTCATTGGGAAGAAACTGGATGAAGGTGCCCAGCTGATCTTCAGAACTGCTGCTGCTTCTCAAACTACAAACAACCCCAAAAAGCAGGGGACAGGATTCCTTCATGCCCCAGATCTGGCAGTTGCTTTAGCCTGGGTTTAGGCAGGATGCATCAAGCAGGCATCAGCAGCTGGGTAATGAACAATGAAATGAAACTCAGCCTCTCTGCTGGGCCAAATTTCTGTGTGATACCATTTCAGCAGGGCTGAAATCAGAGTGATTGTCTGTGATCTACTCCAACAGGGGCTTTTAGCAAGGCTGACCAGCTGGGAGAATGGAAACTTTCTTGTGAGGAGCAATCCTGAGAGACACCAACATGTCTTGGGAACAGCTGTGTGGCTTTGAGACAGGGTACAGCTTTGAAGTCAATGAAGACAGGGTTCTGTCCTCACCTTGCTGCTTGTACCTTTTTATTTTGCTGCTAGGAGAGGTCACACCAAGCCAAAAACTGCATATGCTTGCTTTAGTTTTATTCTTGAGCCTTACATGATTTTAATAATTATCTAAATGTCTTTTTTTTTTTTTTCTTCCAGTTACTCTGAGTTCAAGAAAGCCACTGGATGGGGATGGTGAGTGAACCCAGAAGCACATAACAAGGTGAATTAAACACCCACTATTCTGTGCTCGGGGGAGATTTTAAGCAGGGTTGACATCTTCATCTCTTCACTTGAAGCAGCTCAGGCAAAAAGAAGAGACACAAATCAGTGTTAACTTGGGTGTTTCCTCTCTTTGATCATTCTGAGTCACTCAACCTTCATGTTCTCCCCTTGCTTCTTGGCAAGTGGGGTGCACTTGGCAAATGGTATGTGCAGTGGGGTGAACAGTTCAGCCACTAGCACTGGGGGGGTAGTTTTGGTTGTCCCAGTGCCCTAAGAAAATGTTGGACCAGGGGTGTAGGGAGCTCTCTAGCATTTGTCCTTCATGTCCTGCTGCTCATCTCCTTTTTATCAGCTCCTGGTGGAAAGGAGCCTTTGTGGCAGACATGCTCTGGGATCCAAGAGGCAGAGTGGGCTCCTCTACCCCCAGAAACCCTCACGTGGAGGGCTTGGTGCTGCTCCTACCACTTTGGAGTGAGGATACTTGGGGTAGATATTGGTTCTGCTCTCTGGTAAAGGAGCTGGAGCAGATCCAGACTCATCTCTTGGCAAGGCAGGGGACCCAGCTGACATGGCAGAGCTGTGGTGGCTTGAAGGATGAGCAGGATTGCAACTCAGGACATTTTACTTATGCTACGGTTTTGGGAAGATGAAAGCATTGAGGTGGATGATGATGAGCAGCTCAAGAAGGGAGGTTTATAATCTAGTCACTCTGTTGCTGTTGTTGTAGGTTGAAAACTGAATCAGCCACCCTAATGCTGGTGTTGTGCTGAGTGTTCCCTGCAGAACCCCTGGCAGGTGAGTGAGTGAGCTCTGTGATTTTGGTTGAACAGTTCATTCCAGGTCATGCAGCAGGTCAGAAAAATCTTTAAGCAGCAGAATTTGGGAGATCATGGCTCAGGGTGCAACGGCTGCTTCTCAGACAAGGAGCAATGGATGAATTGAGCACTGTCCTCTTAAAATAGGCACATATATGACACCTTCAAATGCTCCTTATGGCTTGGAATCATTCTTATTGCGTGAGAAAATGAGGACAGAGGTGTGGAGCATTTTATTTCTGTCTCATTTAGGAGCAGTGAGAGAACATCCTGTGATATGTGAGCAGCTGATTCCAGGTGACAACACAGTTCAAGGTGCCAAGCCTTCCCAAAGGGGGAGGAATGTATACCTGTAGCTCCCAGCTGCTCTAGGGCACTGGTGTGTTTATGCCACCTTCAGTACATCAAATCTTTTGTGTGGAGACATAATCCTTGGTTGTGACATTAGCAGAGGTAGCTGTAATGGGAATGATTGTGAAATCCCTTGCCTGGTGTTAGAGGAGCAGAAAGAGGTGCATCTGAGGTGGTTTGCTTGGGGCTAATGCTCTCCAGCCTCAAATAATGAGGGGCTTTCCAAGTGCTAATTAATGAAGAGTTGGAGTTGTCTGTTTTCAGCAGTGATGCAGAGAGTGTGAAGCCTGATCTGGTGTTGCACAGGGACCTGAAAGGACCTGAGTAAAATACAGGGTTTGACTCCCAGCTCAGCAGTCCTGCAGGAAGGAATGAGGCTGAATTTAACCCACCACACACTCCCAATATTCTTCTTGATGTCCTGTCCTGCTTCCCAGCACTCTGCTGGGATGTGGCAGGGACCGTGCTGCACAGTGCACCCTGTGGATGCTCCTGCCCTCTGCTCTGTGTTGCCCCAGAGGAAGTACACACATCTTACACACATCTTACACCACTTCCACCCTGACTCAAGGCACAGCTCTGTCTTTTTAAGGCCACTTCATGTGCAGCAGAGGATTCCAGCCCGGTGCCAACCTCCTGTCACATCCCAGGCCAGCAAGGACTAAGAGTGCCCTCTGCTGCACTCCTCATCTTCCCATGGCAGCGTTCTGCTTGTTGTTTGGGAATAAACAAAACTACTCCTTTAATAAACAGAACAATCCTTTCATACTCAGAAGGTCTTGTTTTGTTTTGTTTTTTTGGTGCAGGCTCTGCAGAAGCCGGGTTCTGCCTTTCAGCAGCAAACAGAACAGATTGTTACCCAAGATGCAAACGCGTGTCTGCATCAATCCCGAGGCACCACAGGAAAGTGCTGCCCTTTATCAACAACCTTCACCCTGTGGCTTTTTAATTGCCTCATAAAACAAGCATCCCCTCTTTGAAGGAGTCCAGACAGGAGCTTTTACAGTCGTGGAATGTCTCATTTCTCAGAGCTGGCAGTGCCAAGCAGTGGTGATGCACGGGCAGTTCCGGTACCGAATTGCAGCTCACAGCCCTGAAGTTTCCATCTCTCCCCCCTGGTCAAAGGAAAAACATTGAGCACTCTGCTTATTTCAGTCCTAAGGAATGGGTGTAGGTAAGGAAAGGGGGGCTGTGTCAAGAACATTGTCCCACACTTCATACTTTTGAAGTTAAAAAGAGGAAAAAATAACAAAAAATAATCCTGCTTTTACTGGGCTTTGATTTACCCCCGTGGAAAATAACCAGCTGTGCCGACAGACCCGTAACCACCAGGGCCACAGGAATCTGCTCGTGTTCCCCAGAATTTGTGCATCTTTGTTGTTGCACCCCTTTCTGCATGCTTCCCAGATGATGGCTCTGGCGCAGGGCACGCCTCCTCCAGGAGGTTATTTAACCAGGAGCTGATGTGCAACTGTCTGCAAAGAGAGGAGAAACCCAGAAGGAGAAGGAGTGAGTCAGTCGGCAGCCTGAATCCCTTCCCTTCCCTTCCCTCGGGATGTCTGGCAACTTGGGGACAGTGACCTGGACCCTGTTCCTCCTCCTCCTTGCAACTGGCTGGGTATGTATCACACTGCAGCAGCTCTGTTTGCTGCCTGGGCATTGCAGCTTCTTGCTTTGATGCATGGGAATGCTTTAGGCTGTATAACTCTTCCCAGCTGCCACCTGCCTCCCAAGGTTTGTTTTTAGTTTTGTTTTGGTTTTTTTTTTTTCCCTGGGAGAAGGTTGGTTGGTAGCAGAGCGATGCAAATGCAGGGTGGAACTGACCCAGGCTGGGAGCCTGCCTAGCATCCACCCACCTTGGTGCTCTTGGCAGATGTGCATGGATTTTGTGTCACTCCTTTCCTGGGAGCTAAAAGCCAGCCCTGCTTTACAAGGGGAAAAGAGACCAGAAAGAGGTGAAGTCACTGAGTTTATGTCACTGCAAGTAATAAAAGGCTCACACCCCAGTTCTTTACTGTCACCATCCTGCCCCAGCTGCCACTGGATCCACCCATGTGTTCCCCAAAACAGTGATGCCCAGGGGGAAGTAAGGCTGCAGCCTCTCTAGAGCAGGATTTGTGCCTCACTATGTGTTGATACAAAGTGCTTGACAGAGGAGCTGATTATTCTGTTCAGGACTTCTGTGTGCTATTGCAGTTCCAATGGTAGCAGGAACATTGCTGCACTCACTTGCAGTTTGGGATTGGTGAAGAAATCAGGTTCACAGAGCCTTGCATGGCTTTTTGTGCTTCTGGATGCACAAAATTCCTGGTTCATAAGATCTTTGATCACTCAGCGTTCAGCATGTGCCAGCCCCTCTCTTCCTTGCCAGGAAAGGTGCCCTGTGCCCCCAACTTCTGCCATTTGGGATGGTCATCTTGGTTCTTTCACTGACCTGCCAGCAGCAGATTGGGTATGTAAATGAATGCCATGGCTTTGTTACTCCTCTGGGTTGATGACATTTCCCCCTAAGCCTGCCTGGGAAATGGGACTTTTGACTGGTTTTAAGCTCTGAGTGGGATGGATAGTGGATTGAGTAAGGAAGCAAGAGCTGTAACTCCTGAATCTGCCTCCCAGGGGAGGTGAGAGCTGGACCAGGACTGCTGGCTGCTGCCTTGAGCTCTGCCAGGCTCAGCCTGGTTGTTGTCTTTCATCACAGGCTGTGCAATGTGGGAAAGATGCCTTGAGAGCCTTGGGATGGAGGGAGAGCAGATATTCCCCATGATAATGCAGTTTTGGAGTGTGAGAGTGGCTGTGTTTTGGCTGCTTTATCTGCTGCCAGTCTCAGGAATGTGAAAGAGAAGCTGCCAGGTGTTTATTGTATGACTCCCACCTTGCAGCATTAACCCCTGACTCCTACAGCACATTGCAAACAGCCAGCTCAGCTCCAAAACACCCCTTCCCCAGCCCTTTGAATGCCCAGGCTCATTTGAAAAATCCTCCTTGGCTTGGCCCTCATCGCTCATTCCCTGGGTTCCCAGAGGTGGATCAGGAAGGAGAAGTCCTGATGATGGCACAGAACTGCAGCAGTGCTGGGAGCTCCTGTCCCCACCCCACTCCTGAGGTGCCTTCCTGAGGCTGGAGGGGGAAGAGTTTTTCTGTGCATATGAAGCAGTAAGAAGGTTCTCATCTTTTCTTTCCCCCCCAGGTAGCTGGGTTTGGTGCTGGCAGTTGGGAGGAAACTTGTTCTGGCTTGTGAGGTGGGAGCTGGGAGTCAGTGGTGTGTGGAGCAGAGGCAAGGGAGCTGGTGTGGCCATCACTGGGGGGATGCAGTTCCACACGTGGTGGTTGTGATGGGAGCTGACACTCCAGGCTTTAGAACTTTCTGAAAGCCTTGGTCTCTAATTCTGTCCTGCTGCTCTCAGAAGTTCCCAGAAGTGCACTGCCAACCTCAGCAGAAACAAGGTCAAGGCTCCACTTGAAGTTAGGATCCTGTTCAGTGCAGGTAAAGATATCATTTTGGAACAGACCCTTCTCAGCGGGGAAGGAAATTAAATATTGAATCCCTCTGTGCCCAGGTCAGGGCATGTTGAGTGGAAATCGTATGTATGGGTCTGTAGTAAAGCCCTGGATGTGAATCCTGGGCACAGTTTCCACACTGTGTTGAAAAAAACTCTGTGAAACAGCTCTTGAAATTAATGCAGGGTATGGGGTGCTCCTTGCAAACCCATTTTTCAACCTCTTTGAAATTGCTGTGGAAGTAAATTAAGCAATGGAAGTTGGCTCAATGTTGACTTTCTCCCAGCTGTTCCCAACTCAAGCAGTTCCCCTTGCCAGGCAGCTCTTCCAGGGTCCCTGCTGAGTGTGCAGGAGCCAAAAAAGATCTCAGCTCATTCTCTTCTCTCTTGGGCTCATGGGAATTCCACGCAGCCTGAGCTGAGGCTGCTCAGTAACAAATAAAGCAAGCAGGAGCCCAGCAGCCCCTGGGGCCAGGTGGGTGATGAGGGGAGGCATATCTGAGCTGACTGATTGGAAAATCTCAAGAGTCTTGGAAAGAGCCCCAGAACTCTGGATGAATTGGGCCTTTTACACCCTGCTTGGGCTCGCAGGTGGGGGAAGTGAGACCCAGAGGTTGTGCTGCAGGCACCCAGCAGGTCTCAGGTCTGAATCCAGATGTTCCTGTGCTGAAAAGCAGCTGTAACATAAGAAGGAAGTGAAGCTGGTTGGGAAGAGAAGGTAAAACCAGGAGGTTGAGTTTTCTGGGGCGTGAATTCTTAAAGGAAGTAAACAGCATCAACAATGATTAATGAAAGTTGAGTTGGGGTGAATTCTGTTGCTTTCCCTCATATCCCCAAAGAGGCTCCTTTGGTTTGTTTTGCAGTAGGGGAGCTATTTTGAGAGCTGTACTTTAGTTGGCCTGTGGCTGACACTGCGTTGGAAAATGCTTGTTGTCATGATTCTGGTTTTTTTGTTTTTTTTTTTAACAAGTTCATGGATTGCATCTTAATATAGACCCCGTGTTAGGAATGCTTTGCCTCATTTATGATCCCATGTACCCCCTCACCCCCTCATCCATGGTTGAATAACACATCCTGTTGGCAGCTACAGTGGTTGCATACATGAAAAAAAAAAAACAGTAGGAAAGCATTTCTGTATTTTTAGTTTCTTTTAATGCACTTCAGCAGTGGGGAAGAGGTCCCTGGGACGTGCCAGCTCCCAGCAGTGGCTCCAAGGCTGAGCACAGCTGGCTACAGGCAGGAGAGGTTTGTTTCCAAAATACTTCTCTGCTAAGAGTTCTCAAGGGGAATTACATCAATTCCTGCTGAGCAGGGAGAGACTCTTGGGAGGATTTGGAAGTGAAGATTTAGTCTGATCCCTGTCCTACACCACACTGTGCTGATTGTCAGAAGAACAGAAAGCCCTTGGCATCTTCTGACCCCCGGGGGAGCTGGAGTTAGAGCAGCTGCTTTAAGCAACAGTCAAAACAGCTGGAAAAGTTTTCCTGCTATTATTGGTGACAAACACAATATCCAAGGAAGCCTTTTCACAAGCAAGGGTTGGATGGGGTGGAATAAGTGCAAACAGAGCTGCAGCAAGATCTTTTTTTGGCTTTTGTTCCAGGTGTTCCCCCTTCCCACCCTCTCCCCTCTCCCTGGGTGGCAGTGGAGCTGTCAGGAGGGGTTTGCCTTTCCTCCCCACCCACCCTGGCTGTGGCTCTGGGATCTCATGTGTTTGTGTGTGTGGTGCAGGAGCTCAGGGCAATCCAGGATCCCAAATTGTTTTTCTGGCAGCATCTACATGCAAGGGCTGGAGCAGCAGCTGCCCCACATCCTGCAGCATCTGAGTGCTGCAAAGCAGAGCAGAGCTTTGCATCCCCCTCACATACCTGGAGTACTTTATTGGGCAGAAGCTGAACAGAAATCCACGCTGGATCTGGCACACTGCTGGTTCTGAGCAGGTACAAGAGGATCTTTCCAGACCATGTGCTCTGCACCTTTCCCCTGTGGCTTTTTATCTTGCCCAAATCCAGGCACAGCCAGAACTGAACCTGGTGTGTCTGCTCCAGTCTGCTCTGGGACAGGAATGCCACAGAATTACCAGGGTGTTGGAAGCATCCTGGTGTTTCTGGAGGAAGTAACCCTGATCTCTGTTCAGCAGATGACAAAAAAGCCAAGGCTGGGTTTCAGCACTTCAGAAGTGCTGCCAAGGAAGGTTGGGTATGCTCTGTTCTGTGGAAAGGGGAGAGGAGAGAGCACATCTCTGGGAATAACAAAGACAATAAGGGATGCAGGGGACAGAATGGGACTCAGGAGCCTTTGGGTCAGTTCTTAGGGCTGGCTGACCCTGGGCAGGTTCATCTCACTGTGCTCCTTGCTCTTTCCCTCTCTGAACAGGGTCTAATGCTGCTGCTGCTTTGCTGTGTTCTTCTGGGCAGTGCTATTTAAGAGTAGGGAAATTCTTCCTGTTAATAATTACTAATTTATTGCTTCCAGGGAGGTGGGGGGCTGAGCTGTGCATGGGACTGCAGGCTACTGCTTGTCCTGTTTGTTTTGTTCCTGCTTCTCAGACGCATTTTTTTTTTCTCCTCGTGAGCTCCAGATGAGTTAGGGATGAGGAAAAGATGAGTCTTGTGAGTCCTCAGGAGCTGCACACACACATCCCTACAGCAGTGCTCTCCAGTGAATGATCTTCCCTCCTCTTGATGGGCTGTCTCTACTTGACCCAGACTCATGTTTCTTTCATTTCTCTGCCTGCCTCATTTTCTCCGCGTTTTCCCTTCCTTCCAGGTAGAGCCACAGTCCTGCACTTACCCATGCCAGTGTCCCTCCCAGGCTCTGCAGTGTCCTGCTGGCACCAGCCACGTCTTGGATTCCTGTGGTTGCTGCAAGGTGTGTGCCAGGCAGCTTGGTGAGCTCTGTTCCCTGCAGAAACCCTGTGATCACCACAAGGGACTCTACTGTGACTTCTCCAAACCCCACAGAGGCAGTGGGATCTGCTTAGGTGAGAGCTGTGTGTTCTGCTGCTCCTTGGGTGCTTTTTCTGGTGGTCCCATCAGCCCCCTGCCTGCAGGACCCCCCAGGACCCCCCCAGCCCTGGCAGAACTTCCAGCAGAGCTTGGAGCTTCATCCACCCGCAGCTTCTGAGATCCCCACCAGCTCCAGCAAACCAAAAGATCCACTGGGACCGACCCAGAACCTGCTTCCCCCTGCAGGGCAGGATGTTTCCAAAGGCACAGACTGGGGGTTTGGTGTTGCCATGAGACATCCTCCAGCCCTGTAGCACCTGGGGGGAAATAGCAGCAGGCTGGGCTTCTACTGGGAAGTGCAGTTGCTGGGAAAATCTTAGCAGAGCTTTGCATTTATGCACCTGACTGCTCTCAGCATATTCCTGGCTGGAGCACATGGGTGCAAAGAGCTGAACAATTCGTTTGCAAAATTATTTATGGGTAGAGCAACAGAATTGCTGAGCCAGGTAAATACAAACGCAGGCCTGGTTTCTCTAAGTTAATTCTGGTGCCTCTTTTCAGGCAGAAAAATAAAACTATTTTGGGGTTTTGTTTGTGTGTTGTTTAGTAGCTATTTTTAAAGCACACCAAAATTATTTTGGTGGAGAGGGAAAAAACCCAACTATTTCCTCAGTCTTCTGCGTTTACAAAGAGGGCTCCTCAGCAGGAGCTGACCATTTTTTAAATTCAATATCAGGAAGACACAGGGGCTGGGAAGCTTTGATGAGTCTTTTGGGAAGTGTTTGGCTACTGCATGTGGCATCTCTGGAAATCCACAAATTTCAGCAGCTGAATGATTCTCAGCACCCTGAGACAAGGGAGGGGGAGTTTGGGGTGGAACTGCCCTGTTTTGCAGTGCCAGGATCACATATAATGGTTTTGTTAACTCTCAGTAATGGATTTAACTTGCTGAAGGTGTTTTCCTATTGCTTATGAGGAGTTTTTAAAGTCGTTTAATTTTCCTCCCCTGGTTACTGTGATCTTTAGAGGCCACATGAGCTTCCTAGCACTTCCTTTAGACACTGGTGCACCAAAGAGCTGAGGATTGAAGCTTAATAAGGAAAATGTAGGTGTAATATCTGGGTGCAAAGTGTCTAATGAAGACTGGAAATGAGATGTGTGTAGAGCAAAGGTAGGTAAATCCCTGAAAGAATTAACTCAGGAGCATGAGGGAAGACTTCCCATGAAGCCAGGACAGCTCCCCAGAAAAGTTTCATTTCACTGGGCTGTGGGGATTCGCTGCAAACGTTTTGGAGTGAGAATCTCCTTAGGGGAGAGATCCCCCAGCTTCATCTGCTCAGCTTCTCCTCTTCCTCCTTCTGCAGCTCAGGAGGGTGGGAGCTGTGACCTCCTGGGGAGGATCTACCACAACGGGGAGAGTTTCCAGCCCAGCTGCAAGCTGCAGTGCATCTGCATGGATGGGGCCATCGGCTGCATCCCCCTCTGCTCCCAGGAGCTCAGGCTGCCCTCCCCAGACTGCCCCAACCCTCAGAGGGTCAGGATTCACAACAAGTGCTGTGAGGAGTGGGTCTGTGAGGAGGGCAGCCAGGACCAGCTGCAAACAGCTGTGGCAGGTGAGTGGTGGGCAAATGGGAGTGACCAGGAGGGCTTTGCTGAGGGACTCAAACTGCCTCTGGGTTGGGACCACAGGTCACATCTCTGTGACTCCACACCACTCTGGAGGTGGTGGTGGCTGCTGCCTGTGTGGGTACCAAACCTTGGGCTCCAGACCATGAAGGTGAGAGCTGCGTGATGCTGGGGAGGCTCACACACCCTCTGATGGCACAGCAGAACTGGGCTGTGGTGCACAATACCCCCCTGCTCGCCTACATCCTCCTCCTGCTGGCAGGGATCAGACCTTTGCTGCTGTCTCTGGGGTCACAGCAGTTGGGTGCAGCATCCCAGGCTCCATCCCAAGCCCTGATCCTCACCTCTCTCTCATGGGGCTCAGTTTTCAGGGAGGACCCAGCACACAAAGCGGAGCTGAACAACCTGCAGGAGAACTGCTTGGTGCAGACCACGGAGTGGAGTGCTTGCTCCAAGAGCTGTGGGATGGGCATCTCTGCCCGGGTAACCAACAACAACCCCCAGTGCCACCTGGAGAAGGAGACCCAGCTCTGCATGGTCCGGCCCTGCAACTTCACCCTGGAGAAAACCAAGGTGCTGGGCTCGGGGAGAGGGGACACAGGGGACACCCTGAGTGCCAGGGACAACCCTGCCCCTCTGACAGGGTTTGCTCTGGGATGCCACGTTCTGTGTCCTACTGCTGATGGAGACAGAGCACGAGCCCAGGTGGAGCTTTTGCCTCTCCTGTCCTTGGTAACACATCTGCTCTCTCCCTAGAAGGGGAAGAAGTGTGTGAGGACCCCAAAGCCACGCCAGAGCCTCCACTTTGAGTTTTCTGGCTGCACCAGCACCCGTTCCTACCGGCCCAGGTTCTGTGGCAGCTGCAGGGATGGGAGGTGCTGCACCCCCTCCCTCACCAGCACCCTGGAGGTGGAGTTCCACTGCCCCGAGGGGGACTCCTTCCAGAGAAAGATGATGTTCATCAAGATGTGCTCCTGCCACCACGACTGCCCCCGAGACAACGACATCTTCCTGGCCACACACCACCGGAGGATGATTGGGGACCACGTCAGGACAGAGAGGCAGTAACCCCCCTGCCTCCCCCCTGCCTCCCCGTGCCAGACCCACGGACCCTGAGGAGGGCTCTGCAGCTCTTTGGTGGCAGTGGCCCAGGACTCTTTCCCCTCTGTGAGGGGCTGTGCTCTTCAGAACTTCACCCTTGGCCACCAGAGCTCCCTGCTAAGAAGTTGAGGTGCAGGGGGAGCAGCCCCCCAGCCCCCTGCCCTTCATCCCTGCTGCTGCAGAGCTCAGGAGCTGACCAGATGGGAGAGGGGATGACAGCCCTGTGGCTCCAGCCCAGGGGACATCAGGGTGGCATCCCCAGGGCCCTGCCCTGCCAGACCCAGGCAGCAAACCCAGGGGTGAGACAGGAGAAGCCCCAGAGACTGAGCTACCCCCGGGTACCCCCTGTCCCTCTGAGTGGGACTGCAGGGGCATGGGGCAAAGCTTCTCCATGAGGAAAGTGATCCTGGCCTTGTGCTGGGCTCCTGCTTAGCTTTCCAATTATTTTTGCTTAATTGGATCCAAGGTGCCCAAAGCTCTTCCCCATCCTTGTGCTCACCTTTCAGCCTCCCAAGTGCTTTGTTTCAGACCAGTTTGCTCCTGGAGGGGCTGGATCATTGGCAGGGTGTCCTCTCCTCCCAGCAGCTCCAGCCTGAACCATCTTCTCATCCTGGTTCAGTTCCTTTCAGCCCTGATGTGACAGTGACAGCAAAGACACCAGTGAGCTGTGCAGTGTCACTGAAAGGGACAGAGGATGGCTCAGGGCCTCCTGCAGAAAATCCAAACCTGGGAGGAGATTTCTTCAGAGAGGAAAGGATCTGTCCAGGGGGTAGCATTGCCTCTGGTGCTGCTCAGGGCTCAGACAATTCCAACCCCGGGGGTGCTGCTGGGACCTGAGGAATTCCCATCCCAGCTGGGCAGGAGCAGGAGCTGTGCACAGCACCCAGGCTCTCCCCACCCCAGAAGGTCCTGGGTGCTGGAGGATGCTCCTGGTCAGCCCTGCAGCCCCCAACTCCCCTGAGACCCCAGCCCAGGGTCCCTGTCACCCTCAGCCCCTCTTCCCCAGCCTGCAGGAGCTCATGAGCCTTCAGTTCCCTGTAATCAATCTGAACTGTAAATCATTTCTCTCATGTTGGGGTTTGGGGTTGGGGTTTTTTTTTTGTTTGTGGTTTTTTTTATTTTTAAAAGGCTTTTTGTACAGCTTTTGTATCCTTTCAGCACACTCTTTTGTGAGCCCCTCTTTCTCCTGGCCCCCCAGGTCTGGTGGGAGCTTTTCCTCTTCCTCTTTACACAGTTCCCAGCTGGAAAACCACCCGGAGGTTGCCCTTTACCCAGCACTAATAAATCCCTTTTTTATTTTTCATATTCCCTGGCACCATCCCTCTGCTTTTCCCTCGGGCCTTTCCCCAGCACCTCCAGCTTCCTGGCACCCCTGGGGACCCTCTGCCAAGCTACTGGTGTGGGGGGGTGACACTGGTGTGTGTGTGTGTGTGGGTGACACTGGTGTGTGTGGGGGTGACACAGGGGGGGGTGACACTGGTGTGTGTGTGGGGGGTGACACTGGTGTGTGTTTGGGGGTGTGACACTGGTGTGTGTGTGTGTGGGTGACACGGGGGGGGTGACACGGGGGGGGTGACACTGGTGTGTGTGTGGGGGGTGACACTGGTGTGTGTGGGGGTGACACAGCGGGGGGTGACACGGGGGGGTGACACTGGTGTGTGTGTGGGGGTGACACTGGTGTGTGTGTGTGTGGGTGACACTGGTGTGTGTGGGGGTGACACGGGGGGGGGTGACACTGGTGTGTGTGTGTGTGGGGCTTGGGGTCCCATTCCCCAGCCTCAGCGGGGTGGGTGTCAGTGTCTCACAGCACCCACAGAATGGGATTTTGGGGCCACACACAGGGATGAGCAGAGCCCCCCCCGTGCTGCCTGCGGAAGGACCCAGAAGTCCTTAATTCCCGATTAAAAATAACCCAGGAGCAGATGTGAGCAGAACTCCAGCAGGGGCTTTGTGGGGCTTAACCAGCTCAGAGCATCACCCCCCACACCCCCCCGGGGACAGGGGCTCTTCCCACCCCCTAAACCCCCCCAAATTCCCCCAAAACCCCCCCAAATCCCCCCAAACCCCCCCCCTCCCCTCCCTGGGGACAGCGGGGACAGAGGACACAGCCCCGGGGTGCTGAGCCCGCAGCAGGATCCGTCCCGTGGCTCCCTGCAGGGTCACAGCCCCCCCGGAGCGGGGACACGGGGACACGGGGACAGTGCTGGGCTGTGTCCCTGGGTGGTGGCACCGGGCACCTTCCTCGGGGACCGCCAGGGCCACCGCTGTCACTGCGGGGCCACCAGGGCCACCACCCCAGCCGAGCCCCCGGGAGGTGTCGGGGATTCCCAGCCCCTCAGCCCTCGGTAGCCATCCCGCTCTCCGGGGTGGCCCCTTGCCCCTTATCACCCGTGGCCACCACCTGCACGGCACCGATAGCCCGGGCGGGGCCCCGTGCCCCCTCCTGGGACACCCACGGGTCCCTTATCGGCCCCGGCCACCCCGCCGCGGGTGGGGTCAGCCCAGGGTGAGCGGGGCCGGGGCTGTCCCGGAGCCTCCGGATCCTCGTGGAAGGGGAAAAATTTCCCTGAAAAAATGTTAAAAAAGGCAAAAGGCGAAGAGCAGAAACCTCTCCCAAGGCCGCGGGTCCCCCCGGCTCCTGGGGCTGATCCGGGGCTCCCGGGCTTTGGGGGGGGCGCGCTCTGTCCTTATATGGGGCGGTGATGTCACGGCGGCGCTGCGGTGACGTCACCACGCCCCTTCACCTGCAGGCCCCGCCCACTGCAGCGCCGCCGGCTCCGCCCTCTCCGCGCGCTGACGGCCCCTGACGTCATCAGTGGGCGGGGCCGCCGGCGAGAGGGGGCGGGGCGAGCGCTGACGTCAGCGGGGGGCGGGGCCGGGGGCGCAGGTGGAGGCAGCGCCGGGAGGAGCGGAGGGGACGGGACGGGAGCGGCGGCCCCGGAAGGGTACGGGGGGGAACCGGGGGGGCTGCAGGGGGCACCCGCTGGGGGGGGGGGGGGGGGGGGGGGGGGGGGGTGGGAGGGGTCTCTGGGGAGGTCACGGCACGGTCAGGATGCGGGCGGGGTGGGGGTCACGGGGGGGTCATAGCGGGGTCAGGCCGGGTATGGGGTGGGGGTCCCGGGGTCCGTAGTGGGGGGGGGGCAGCTGTGGGGTGGGGGGGTCTGGGGCACGCGTGGCGGGGTCGGTCTGTTTGTGGGGCGGGGGGGGTTCTAGGAGCATTTGGGGTGGGCTGGGGGCACGGGGGGGTCAGGCTGGTTGTGGGGTGGGGGGGTGTGAGGGGATGTGGGGGGATTGGCAGTGGGGTCAGGCTGGGGGTCGGGGGGGAATGCGGGGTGACCTGGGGGGAGCCACAGAGGTCAAGTGAGATGTGGGGGGCTCTGGGGTTGGGGGGGGTCGGTTGGGTTTGGGGAGCTGACAGTGTGGGGCAGGGGGTTCCGGGGGAGCGGGGGTGTCCTGGAGCAGGGAGGCACCGGCTCAGGCAGCGTGCGGGGCTGGGGGGGTCATGGGGGGACCCAGAGAGGGCTGGGGGCTCAGGAGGGGGATGGGGTGTGGGGCCCTGCCCGGGGGTGTCCCCCCATGGCGCTGTTCCCGGGGGTGCAGCAGAGGGGTCGGGGTGGGCACAGCCTCGGGGGGGTTGGGTCCCCCCGGGGGGGGCAGCTCCCCCCTTGGTGTCGGGGTTCGGTTCTGGTTTCTCGGAGGCGTTCGGTGCCCGCTGGGGCTGAGCCCGAGGTGCAGCGGCTCGGGCCGGGGGGGCCCCGCTCCTACCCCACCTCCCCCTCCAAGCCCCCCTCTGTCCCACCGGGAGGGTTCCCGAGCACCGGGAGCCTCTGCCCGGCACTCGCTGCCCCGGTGCTGAGCCTTCCCCCGCACCTCCCCGCACCGCTGTGCCCGAGGGGCTCCTCACTTTCACGCGGGGTCTCACGCGTGGGGCAGGAGCCGGTGTCCCCGGTGTCCCCAGCGCCTCCTGACACCTCCTCCTCCTCCCCTCAGTTTCCCCTCCCGCAGAACCAGGGGTTGCTAAACCTGCTGGCTCATCCCCGCAGTGGGGTCCCTGCCTTCCCCGCTTCCCGGTGGGCTGGGGGGGTGCCCCGGGGCCGGAGCTGCTGCCCGGGGTGGCAGGGGACAGTGTCTATCTTTAGGGTGGTGTTGCAATGGGGGGTGTGCCTTGGCAGCTGCCTCCTCACCCGAGATTGCCTTACACCACATGGGTAAAACCAGCATTTCCCCTGCAGGCTGGGGTGTTGGGGTGCCCCTCCTCTGGGGGGGCTGTGGGGATGGTCCCAGTGTGGGGCTGAGGTTGAGGGGTGTTGGCAGCTGTCCTCAGGGGGGGTGATGCCAGGGCTGCTGGTGGCAGTGGGCAGGGGCTGGGGTCTGCTGGGGGGTGCACTGACAGCCCCCCTGACACCCTCCTAATTTCTCTGCCACAGCCCAGCAGCAGGACTGTGTGAGCTGGAGCAAATGGAAAGGAGGGATGGGATGAGAGGTGATGGCTTTAAATCCCCTGGCAGAGGGGAGAGTGAGGTTGGACATTAGGAAAAAATTGTTTGGGGTGAGGGTGCTGAGCCCCAGGTTGCCCCCAGAAGCTGTGGCTGCCCCATCCCTGGCAGTGTCCAAGGTTGGATGGGGCTTGGAGCAGCCTGGGCTGGTGGGAGGGGTCCCTGACCATGGCAGGGGGGGCACTGGGGGGGCTTTAAGGTCCCTTCCCACCCAAACCAGTCTGGGATTCAGTGAAAGGTCTGGGGAAGGGGGAATGCCCTGGCAGAGGAGCACAGCCTTGCAAGGTGCACCCCAAGCCCTCTTGGCACAGCTGTAGTGCTGGGGTCAGGGCTGCTGGGGGCAGCTCCCACTCCTCTCTCTCTGCTGGGGTGACCTGGCCAGTCCATGGCAGGAACTGGCACTCGGGGTGCTGAGGTTCCCTCCTGGGCTCCATCCTTCCCCAGCTCCTGCTGACCGTGTCCGTGGGTGCTGCGGGGTCCCTGAAAGGAGGCAGCTGAAACTTGTGGAGCAGTTTGTGTCCCCACACGGCTTTCAGACCAGATAGGGTGCAGGTAGCCACGGGTCTCCCCCAGCTTGCCACAGCACTGCCTGTCCCTCCTGCTCCTTGCAGGGGGTCCCGATGGGCAGGGGGGTGCAGAGGCAGCCCAGAGTTCCCCGTGCAGCAACACCACCCCCCCCCCCCCTGTGCTGAAGCTGTGGCGGGGGCCTCTCCCTTCCCTCTGCTTGGCTTTAGCTCGCCTTGGAAAGAAACTTCAGGCCTTCTGGAGAGGGTTTGACTGCGTGCCGAGGAGGGAAAAGTGCCTTCTCATCGGCTGCCTGCAGCTCTGAGGATGCTCTCGCCTCCCGGCTGGCAGCTGCTGAGCCTCCCGCAGCCGCAGCTCACCGCACCCCACCGCACCCCCTCCTCCTTTTCGGGGGTGAAGCTCGCCCAGAGGGTAAGGGAGACATCAGCCCATCTCCAAGCCGGGAGGCTCTGAAGATCAGTCATTAATTTAAGATGTAACCAAGCTTTTTTTCCTAAGCTCCATCCGCAGCTCTTCCCCCGGGAGGTAGCAGACGGTGCCCACCCCGCAGGGCAGGGATTGTCCCTTCTGTGCCCAGCCCTGCTTCACCTTTGTGCCTGTTCCCAGCCAGGGGCAGAGGCTCCAGATGTTGGTGGCTGGAAGCTTGGGGTGAAAATTGGCTCTTAGCCAGGCTGGGTGCTGCAGGTTGGAGGTGTGGAAGGTGTCTGGAGTGTGGTTCAGGAGGGGAGATGGACTCTGCCACCTTCAGCTGGGGGTTCCCTCTCTCAGTCACCTGCCTGGGAAAGGATTTGGATGCTTCTGGTGTCCTTTTATACAGTTTTTTCTTCTTGTACTGATTTGTGCAGGGCTCTGAGTAGGCTTTATGGGGAGATGCTGCAGCTCTCTCTCCTTAGCCTTAGTACCAGCACTGATGCTCCAGCGAGGCCGTGGGGTGTGGGGTTCAGCTCACAGCTCTTGGGGTCCCTTGGGCCACCAGCACTGGGGCTATGCTGGGCTGTCCCCATCTGGGGTGGTGGGCACAGCCAGGGTGGGCTCGGTGGGGCTGGTGGGGTCTGTCCATAGCGGGTGGCCTGGCTGTGCACTTCTCCCCACTAGAGGCTGCTGATGAACAGGGGATTTTGATTTCCCTGGCTCCATGGCAGCAGCAGGGTCTTGAATTTGCAGTGCTGAGCATCCCAGCCTGAGCTTTTCCTGCTGATTCACCCTGGAGACAGCAGTCGGGTTCAGGGGACACATCTGCTCCCCCCCACCCCCGCCGGGCCCACAATAGATCTCCCCACTTCATTAGGTTTAGTCTTAATTAGGCAAACACGCCAGGACCATGTGCAAGGTCATTGCCAGGGGCCATGGATCGTGCCTGGAGCTGGGTACCAGAGATTCCAGCTCCTGGGGGTGCCTGTGGGGTTTTTCCAGCTGGATCCTGCGTGTGGAATGAGTTCATCCTCATCTGTTGTTTTCCTGGAGGATGTGTGTGCAGTGATAACTGCTTCACCCCCCAGGCATATCCCAACTGGCAGAAACCCCAAGGATTAGTTAGGTGATGGAAGGGATGCTCCACCAGCACCATAAATCTGCCCTGTAGACACAAAGGAGACTCTTCTTCCAGGCCAGCTGGTTTAGTACCTAAAGCTTGGGCAGACTGGAAAAAAACCCAACAAAACAAGCCCAGACCCCAGGAAGATGGTTAATCACATAAAAATTAGGTGTAAAATGGAAAGCAGTTGCTGCTGCATGGTAGAAGGTGCCTGGGAAGGAATTTGTGGTGTTGCACAAGCCCCACTGCCTGGGTATGCTGAGGGCAGCTCGGTGCCAGCTGGCTCAGCCCCACGTCCCCCACAATGGCAGAGCAGTGCTTTACATAATCAGGGACTTGCAAAACAAGCTGGAAGGGCTGGAAAATCCTCCTGCTATTGTTGGTGCTCAAAGTTTGCTGAATTTCCTGGTCTGATCTGCAGGTCTGGTTTTGGTTGGGTTTTAGGACCACGCTTTGCCCAGAGAAAAGGGAAAGGGAGTTTGTGGTGTTTAATCCCTGCCCGCTCCTTAGATGGAACTTTTTTTTTTAATGTGGTTCACAAGAGGTTTTGAGCAGCTGCTCACAGCTTTGTGGGGCCGTGGAGGACTCCGGGTCTATCCAATTAGCTTGGTTTGTCTCCAGTCCCCTCCTGATGCCCCCCGAGAAAATCCTGAGCCGTGGGCAGAGCATACACAGGCACCATCTGGGCTCCCAGCCCCTGTGTCTGCTCAGGGGCAGAAAACTCCAGGTCAAAATGGCTTTGTGGTGTCTGAGCCTCCTGCTAGTCAGACCCAGCTGCTCCAGGAAGGCTCTAAAAGCTGCCCCTTGATTGCAGATTTTAAGAGAAGCAGCTGGAAGGGAGCTTGGGTGGGTTTGTTGTGTTGTGCTGCTTAGCTAGAGTTGTCCATTGCTGTTTCCTGCAGCTTGTGGAGTTGAAGGCAGTGGGGGAAGTACAGCCAGGAGGATGCTGAGGCTGTCAGGAGCTACCCCAGCCCCACACCAGCATGGTTCCTGGCTCCCCAGGGAGTGTTTTGGGGTGCAGGGCCTGCCTTTGCCCACCCTCACTAGCTCACCCCAAAGCCTTTTGCCCACACAACTAAAGCCACTGATGCCCTGTGTGCTGTTCAATTAAACGAAGGAATCCTGTTAAAATGTTCTCCTGGCTTGCTCAGAAACAGGTGACTGCAAAGCCTGCCTTCTCCTGCAGTTCCTGGGGAAGCTGGGCCACGTAGTAAGGAAGGAGGTTAAGTTCTTGCTGGTCCAGTTGATGTGAGGCAAATTTTGGCACCCTGATAAGTTTAAAAAAAAAAAAAAAAAAAAAAAAGGAGAAGGAACCCTGCCCTGCCAGCACAAATACATCCTCCTAATAGAGGCAGCTTGGAGCTCCTTTCCTGTAGGTAATTACATCTGACCGTGGCTGACCTGAGCTGGATTTGAGCAAGGGGGTGTGAGGTTTGATGTGTGCTGGGAGTCTTCAGAGTGGCCCAGCTCCAACCACCGTGGCATTAAAGCAATCCTGTGGGTGCTGGAAAGAAGGGGTGAGATGTGGTGGAGCTCTGAGCCTGCTTGCAGCCTGGAGAACCCAGTTATTATGCTGTACATGACCTCTGTGAAATGATCCTTGTTTGGTTCCTGTCCCCCTAATGGTTTAGCTGCTTGCCATACAGCAACAGCCTTTGAGGGCTTGGATTTCTGTATCTGCTCTCCAGAAGCCCTTGGAGATGGGGTCAGCTGTTTGTGGACACTTCAAAATTTGAAGGGAGCTCTTTCCTTGCACTGAAGGTCCATGTCAAGCAGAAGCAACATCAAATCACTTCCCTGCATCTGTGCAAACTCCAATGCTAAGGGAGGGAGGGAGGGCAGATGCTGGTCCAGCCCAGAGCCACGTTGGGCTGTAACGTGACTTTGTTGATGTTGTGCTGTGTCTGACGTGGGGGTGAACCTCTCTCTTATGGCTGGGATCAGCTTTGGCCAATCTGTGACTGTGAAGAGCCCTGCCACGGGCTGGCAGATGGGGTCAGAGCTGCTGGGGAAGATCTCCCCGGGTGCAGAGTGGAGGCTTTGAACAGCAAACCCCATTGTCTGTGTCATCCTGGGGCTGGAAACCTTTCCCTTAGGAATACCAACTGGCAGCTGGGGTGGGGCTGAGCAAGAAGTCTGCTTTCAGAATTTTTTTCCCTGCTTTTGAGTAAACTAAAAGAAGGTTTAAGCCTTTGATAGTGATGCTGAGGTGGTGGTGGGTTTGGGGTGCAGCTGCTCTCTGGGGGAAGCCCTGGCTCTCTCGGGCAGGTCACTCAGCCCCATGCCATGGTTGGATCCTGCCCCGGTGCTGTGCTGACAGATCCTGTGCCTCAGCCCGGGCCTAGATTTCAGCCTTCTAGGAAAGGCAGTGAGGGCTGGTGTGGGTTTCCCTCACAGCCTGTGGCTCCTGGTGCCTCCCAGCAGCAGTTGGAGGCATCAGGGCAGTGTCTGGACCTGCAGATGGTTCTTGGTGGGGCTGCAGCACCGCTTGATCCACCCGAGCTGCCTTGGGGTGGGAACACACGAGATACCCCAGTGCAGGATTCATCTGTGCTGCTGAGCAGGCTTTTTTTAAATCTTCCTGCCACTATTCTTTCCCTGCTGCTGTAGCAGGAGGTGTGTGTTCAGAGCAGCTGCCTGGTTCTGGCAGTTTGGGTCTCATCTCCCCTGCAAACTGCTCTCAGGCTCCTCGGTTCGGGTTGATCCGAGGCTGTTATCAGAGCTCTGCAAACAGTGGTGGTCACATCCCAGCACTGTACCTCAGACCACCTGGCAGTTCTGGGCTGGATGAAGAGGCTCATTTGCACGGGGTGCTTAATTCTCTGTATGTTTTAATCTCTGACCATCTGTGTTCTTGCCTGGGCTGGGGAGATGGGAGCTCTTTGGGATTTATTCCAGGAGGTGAACGTGGAGAGGATTGCTTATTCTGTGTTTGCTGAAAACTGCCCCAGGTCAGAGCAGGGCAGGCTCAATAACACCAGGAACAGTTCCTGCATCTTCAGGGCCTCCAGGACGTGCTGGCTCCATCCTGGGGACACATCCCAAGAGGCTGCAGGGAGAGGGGGAAAAGGGACTGAGTGAAAATGGGGAGCTCTGTGCATGCTGCCCAGCACACAAACCCAAACCCAGAGGGTCTGCGATGGGCTTGGATGGCACCTTGGGAGGCTGTGTTGGTCTGGGGAGAGGTGGTGTGCTAAAGGATCTCCTGACCACCCCAAAAGCCTTACCCCAGGCTGGGCTTTCCCCATCTGCTGCAGCCTCTGTCCTCGTGAACACCAGGGCTGGAGCTTGGATTTGAGCTTCAGAAGCTGCTGCTGAGATGGAGGTGCTCACATCCAGCACCAAAGTCAGGGGACCAGTACCTGCAGGTGGGCTGCAGTAGCATCTCCAGAGACCCATGCAGGCTACCCCTGAGCAAGGGAAGCTTTTTGGAAGTTTTGGGTTCTCATGGTTGTGAGCTGAGACTCAGGAGCCCCAGTCAGGATCCTGCTGACCACAGGCTCTGCATGTGGCACAGGCAAAGGCAGCTCTTGCTGCAGGCTCTGTTGAGGAACTCTTGTCCTGTGGGGCAGCACAGGCTGCTGGTGACATCCCAGCCCAGAGGAAACCATCCCTACCCTGTAATTAAGCTCTCCTGTTTTCCATAACTAATGAGCAGTCTCCTTGATGTGCTCCTTGCAGCTGCTTTTTCCAAGAGCCACCTGCAAAGGGCAACCCCAGATCTTCATCCCTGTCTGACTGGGGTGAAGCTCATGGGTGAGCAACCTTTGACTTCCCAGGCTTTTCCTTGACTCTGCCTTGCTGGACTGCACCCTGCATGCTGTAATTCCATCTGCCAACGTACACCCCTCTTTCTTAAGTAAGGAAAACCCTTCCTGGTGTCCATGTTGGTGTGGCTGGGTGAGATGGAGATGTTTTCCCAACCTGTGGTTGAAGAACTGAGGCTGCCTCTTGAGAGCTTTTCTTTATCTGCTTGCCAAGCTCTTGACAGCAGCAAATAATAATACTTAAACCCAACCAGCACTCCAGATCCTCTACTGGTTCAGCAGCTGTGGGGTTCAGTCTGAACCTCAGCCTGGAGATGACAGACAGCCCTGGGACTAGAGGTGACATCCCAAAGGATGGCTGGAGGTCTGTGCCCATCTCTCTGGTGTGGCAGGGTGGTGGTAGAGGAGGCTGGATTCCCCCTGGGTGCCATGAGCACTTGACTGCACTTGTGTGGAACAGGTCCCCAGCCCTGGGGTGTGGGCCAGGGGTCTGGCTGGGTTTTGGGACCCTCCTCAGGCCCTGGTATGTGTCTGCTGCAGCGGCATTGCTGTGGCTGAGAGCAGCATTGCTCTCTTGAATCTCTTCATTTAGTTAATGATCCTTTTGTTGAGAGGATTAGGGTTTAGAGGCCTCTGGCAGTGTGTTAATTAAATTAAATCTGTGGGTGTTTTGTTGAGTGTTTAAAGCCCACTAGAGGGCTCAGTTGGAGCCCTTTGGAGGGGGAGGCTCTGGGCTGTGTCCATCCCCTGGAAAAGTTTGCAGAAGTTACGCAGGGCTGGAGGAGCTGGGCAGAGGTAGAAGTGGACAGACCCAGCTGCAGCCTCCACACCAGGCTCACTGCTGCTCCAGCCCAGCTCTGCCCAGGTTTGGGGGTGCCCAGCCTTGGCTCTGCCCCCTCCAGAGCCTGGCAGGAGGCTGGCAGGCATGGGACATCTGCGTCACCGCTGGCTGTTATCAGTTTTAAGTACTGACAGCTAACGGAGTGGGGTGTTTGGTGGTGTGTTGTTTGTTGGTTTGTTTTTTTGTTTTTTTTTAATATTTTTCCCTCACCACTTGGTGTTTACATTTCTAAGAAGTGGCTCAACGTGAACGTCCAGTTCCACCTTCAGCTCTGGGAAGAGGCAGACACCCCCGTGTGCTTAACGTGGTGTGAAACACGAGTGTGAGCACTTGGCCACTTGGTGCCTGGAGGGGTTTTTCTGGTGGGTGCCTGGGGTTTTTTTTCTTTTCATGTTTTGCTGGAACTGCTGGATAACCAATATCTCTTCTTTCTCCCCTATACACTGCCCTGTGATGGATTTCGCTGCTTTGCCTGCCTGGTCTGCCCGGCTGCCTCATCTCTGGGTGAGTACCTGCTTGGGTGGGTGAGGGGAAAGAGCTGAAATGGGTCACTTGGACTTAAATAACAAACTCATCTGTTTAGTCTGTCTTCAACTTTGGAGCATTGGCTTTTAGCAAACAGTAGGATTTCTTGTGTGTATGTGTGTGAAGATTCTGGATGCTGAAAAGCACTTTATATAGCTCTTTCCAGAACATGTTTTATAACATGAGAAAAAAAAAACCAAACAAACCTGCAGCTGCTTTTCTTCCAAGTCTGGACTGCATAGCACTGACCTGGTGATAAAAACACACTAAGTGCCAGCAAGTGGGCAAATAGAAGTGAAAATGGTTTTGGCAGTGGGAAGCACTACTCAGTGTTTCTCCCCAGAAGCAGCTGTGGGTGGTAAATCAGGCTGAGGTTGTGTGAGGGACTCTGCTGTCTGGAGCAGTTCTGGGCTGGCTTTTCCTTGCAGACCTGCAGATATATGGGGCTTTGCAGGGAGTCCTGGGGCCCTTCTGGCAGGAGAGGAGAGGAAATGAATGTCGTGCTTGGGGAAGTGCAGCAGGCACTGTTGACTCCAGCTCTTCACAGAAGATCCTGCTTTGCACGGAGGGAACATTGTCCCAGGGGGTGGATTCTGATGGTTTCCCAGCAGAGGTTTGGTGCCTCACCCGAAGCCTGGCTGTGAGGGGCTGTTAGGGGCTTAAAGCTGCTGAAAATAAGGTGTATGTGGAAGGAGAGAAAGGATGTGCTTGAAAACTTCACAAGTTTGTAATTGGCTTATTACTATTTTTAATTTAAAATATCCTCCTGCTAAGCTTTCTCCTCTTCCGTCCATCTCCACCTCCTCCCCAGTAACATCCTCTCCTCTCCCAGGAGGAATGAGGGTACTTTGAGCAGCTCTGCTCCATGCCTGAGCCTTCAATGTTACTGCCAGTCACTGAGGAGAGACTTGGAGGGGAGGCAGAGGAAGGTGCTGGGAGCAGATTGCTTCATTCTTAAACTCAGAATTATTATACGATGCCTCACAGGGAAGGGCTGGAGAGTTGAATCAACTCCAAGCATAAACCTGTTGTTTTTACACAGAAGTGCAGCACTATATTTGGAAGCTGAGCAGCTGTCTCCTGTTCTGAATGAGTGGTTCTTTGCTACCAAATCTCTAAAAGAAGGCTCATTAATTAACTAGAGAACCTGCTTTGATTGGAGGTGCTGAGCTCCCATATCCACCAAACACCCAGCAGTCATGTGAATGCAGGATGAAACTCTTCCACACAGAAGGTGTAGCTGCAAGAAATGCAGGCTGGGAGGTCACACCTGGAGCAAAATGCAAGTGCTCTCTCCTGTGACTGTCAGAGTGGGCTAGCAAGAGGCATGGCTGGACCAGTGCTGCAGCTGTAGCTGTGCCAGGGTGAGCAGGGTCTTCCTCCTTTGTGCTTGAGCAGACCTGCAGGAGAGAGTCACCCACCTGGTGACAAGTGTCTGGTTAAGGGGGGACACACACACACACCCTGGAGATCCCCTGGTTTGCTCTCCCCAGGAGTCTCTCTGTGACATTTGTCTGCCTTAGTGGTCTCTTGGCTTTCATGTACAGCTCAGAGGGTAGAGACTTGTGTTTCAGTGGTCCTGCCTGTTGTAAGCTTTTGGGGTTTTGGCCACGATACGAGATGAAATTTGCAGCTTGCTGAATAGTTGGTATTAATTTTAGCAAACAAAAAAGCAAAGTGGTACCTTGTTAGCAATGGCAAAGTTAGAGGTGGTGTGGTACAGTTCCACTGGATCAGGGACAGCTCTGACCTTTACCCAGCAGGAAAATCAGCAGGCTCAGGTTGCCTTTCCATCTTTAAGCCTGGCTTATCTCTTAGGTAAACATAAAATGCATAGGAGTAAGTGACTCTCCTCTCCTGGCTTGATGAGAATATTGGCCATCAATCCTAGAAGTAACACAGGAGCAGCCTCTGTGGAGGGATGTGCTGCAGGGAGCTGGAGGGCAGAAACCATGGAGAAAAATGCTGAAGGTGCAAGTGCAGCAGGAGCCTGTGAGGTTTGAGGTTGAGCTCTTGACCTTCAAGCTAAGATTCACATATGTTGCCATTATTTGAAGGCTGTCAAGAAATCTGAAGTGAAGTCACGTGTGCTGGCTGAAAAAAAAAATATTCAAAGCTATCCTTGTGGCAAAGGAGGTGGTAAGAGCAGAGTGTCCCTTCATGGGCTGCTGCTGCTGGCTGTGTCTGCCCAGACACTGGTGTTGGTGATGCTGTGAGCCACGTGTTGTGATCTCAGAGTTTACCTGTACATTAAATTTGTTTCTTTCTATCCTTTGATTCATGGGTCTCCTAGAGAAGGGCATTGCTTCATGGAGCTGCTGAGCAGCTCTTGGCTTGTGAGCTCTGATCTCCCCTTAATTCTTATTTACGTACAGCTCCAATAGGAAGAACAAACTGCTTTTCCACCTTTCAGTGAGATTTTCTGCTTTGAAGCTCTGCTGGTAGTGTGGTAGTGGGGTGTCTGTTTTGCTTGTGCCATCCTTTGACCATCAGAATCTCTTGCAGAGCCCCATTCTAGGGTGGGCTGAGCTCCGTGGTTTCACTCCAGTGCTTTGTGAGGCAATGAAACAGCTCTCATTGTGGTGTGTGCCTTCTGAATTACCACCTAATTAAATTAAAGCAAAAACTCAAAAAGCAAGTGAGCTTTTCTGCTTCTCTTGTTATGAAAGAAAAGCTGTTTTGGTTGACCTAAAAACCAACCTTGAAACCCAGCCTAAACAGAGATGCTTTCCTCCCAGCTCTGGGGGCAGTTCCTAGCAGTTGCTACTGTTCTCGGAGAGCCATTCATGTGGTGGCAGCTGCAAACCCTCTTCAAAACAGTTATTCCTTTGAGGCTTGCTTCCCCTTCACTTGCTGGTTGGAGGAACCCTGCTGTGGAGACAAATAATTAGAAATAAAAGATGGCAGCCTAATGATTATTAGCTTCTTTCTGGTGCAGGCTGTGGTGAATGCGGGGCTGAATCTGGCTGCTGGGAATCCCAAAGCTGTTCCTGCATCTCTCTTCCTCCACCACTTTAACTTTCAGCCTCTGTTGCAGAACACACTGAGCTGACAGAGCCACGTTATTTATTTCACTAAGAAACCTTTTTCACAGAGGATGGCTCTTGGCAATTAACGGTGACAATGGCCACAGTTCAGCTGAAGCAGGCTTCCTGCCCTTCTCCCCGTCTCTCCTTCCATACCCACAGCTTTCCTCTACAACTTCTGAACCTCCCCCAGCACTTGGATTCTGCCTATAAATCTGAACTGCTGTGGGTATTCTTTGGAAAATGAGCATGGAAAGATGTGACCTTAAATAAAGCCTCCAAAAGCCTTATTTTGTAAAGCTCCAGAAAAACTGGCAGCAACGTGATTCCATCCTATGGGATTTTGTCCTATTGATACTCATCTTTTTGAAGCTGGTATCCATGACTGCCAGTTTCAAAGGTTAATATCTTGCATTTCAACCAAGCTGAGGAGCCTTTTTAATTTTATTTTATTTGTGATATGGAAATGTGCACCAGTTAATCACTGTGCACCTGCAGAAACTCCTCTCTCAGCAGACATTGGCTGTGCTGCCTCAGGTTGTGGGATCATCTGTAGAAAGGACTTGGGCTGATGAGTCTGATCCAGATAGTAGCTTAAGACAAACCCTGCAAGCCTTGAGGAGATACCAGGTAGGAGAGGTGGCCCTGGACAAGGTGGTGTGGAGCTTCAGCTCTGATTTCTGAAATGAATGAGGTCTCTTTGCTCAGTTTAGAAGTTGTATTTTCTCTCTAGCTAAAGTCACGATTAAACAGATGTTGAGGCTTTGTCCCTCACTCATGTGCAGGTGTGGAACTTGTTGTCAGTTGTCTAGTGCTGGGTTCATTTGGGTGAATTTGTTGCCTTTGGGTGACGGTTGATGTGTTAGCACAGACTGGAGAGCTCTCTGCTGAGGACGTAGCTCTGAATTACTGCTGGGTACACACTGCTCCTAAATATTTCTGCAGCCAAGGGGATGCCCTTTGCCCAAACTGGGAGTGTAGGAGTGGAATGAAATCTGCACTTGAGCAGCCCCTTGATAAAGCTTCACCTAACTGGTGCCTTTCTGGGGAGAAGCTGCAGCTCAAACCCCCCACCTCATTAGTGTAATTAAATAGACCAGAGCTTCTCCTTGCTGCAGTTTGACTTCTTATCCCTGCAAGGAGTAAATCAGCCCCTGACATCCTTTGTTTGTGGTGTGGCTCCTCTGCCTCCCTGCCTCAGTACTGGTCCCTAGGTGGCACTAACTGTTGGTTTTGGGATGATTTCAGCAAAGGCTCTGCATAGCTGGGCTTGTCCCCTGCTGAAGTGACAGCTGCATCTCTGGCCAAGCTGGCTGTTGGTGTTGGGTTGAGGAGGCTGGGGCAAGGCCTTGAACCTCCTCCTGCTGCCCCAACATAGATGTTCTCAGCAGCAGCAGCTCCTGGAATTCATTAAACGAGGGCAGGGAGTCAAGCACTCTCCTCTATTTTTAGTTGTGTCTTCACTAAGACTGCCAGGGAATGGAAAACTGGGGAAGGCTTGGCTGAGGAGAGCTCAGGACCTGATGGAGCTCAGCATGCTGTTGGGCTGCTGTGTCTCTGTGAGGGCTTTTTCCATGTTTCAGTCCATTTCTTGGGCTGTTTCTGGAGCTCAGGCTCATGTCACACTGATTCTGTCTTTCCCTGAGCCTGCACCACTTTTATTCACAAGCCTGTAATCAATTCTTCAGGCTTTTAAAAGCACTTTCTAGATCTTTCAAGTGCAGACACTCATATTTTTAATACTTCCTACCCATACTTAAGAGGAAAAGTATTTTTCTCTGAATGCAGAAACATTTCACCACATGAAAACGTGATCCTGCAATCTGAAGCTGACGTCCTCTAATCTTGTAATGGTGCATCTTGGCAGAAATGTGTTTGACAAACCATTTCTAAGCCCTGGAACAAAGCTGACTTTCCAGGGAGCTGTTCTTCCCTGTCCTGGCACACAGATGATGCTCTTCCTCATCTATTTTATTCCTCTTTACTCTTGGAACTAGTCTGCTGTGCTGCAAGACACTGACTCAAGTGAACATCAGCTTCATGCACACTGATCAAATCCACGATGGGAGCTTTCTGCAATAATTAAGCAGATTCTGGGTAGGACAGGAATTCTGAGGTGCACTGACTCCATTGCCCAGGCATCCTCTCTGCCCTCCCTACTCCCCAAAGTACTTCTGCATAAGCCAGCCCAGTGCCAGAAAGATGTAGCTGCTAAAAAATAGGATTCCTCTTCTTTCATGGGAAAGACCATGTGGTCTTAGTTTGGCAACAATGCCCTTCAAAGGACACAACTCCTGCTGTTCAAACAACCAAGAAAGGAAAACTCTCCTGTAGGGAACCATACAGCAAAGGACAGGAGAAGCAGCTTGGATTTAGCAAAATTTAAAGCTAGCTCCCACGGTGCCAAGTGGGATTGCAAGAGCAAAATCAGTCTCTTCAGCTCCAGAGGGTGCTGCTCGGCCCTTTAACAACTGCCTCACCCATGAATCAGTTGTTGGTTTTGGAGGGTGCCACCCTGGGCTGGACTGGATTTAATCTTTGGTTAAATATTTGATGCAGAGCCAGGTGAGTGTGGATGTCCCAGGTATCCTTCACTGCACAGGCACACACATAGCAAAGCAGTGCAGCATCTTCTAGTTCTTTGCCAAAATTTCTTGAGTTTGAAATTCAATCCTTCAGAGGCTTGTTTTTTGGCAGTGGATTCTGCTGTGCCTGCCACTTCACCTGCTAAAGCAGGGGGTGAGCACAGGAGAAGAATGGGGCTAACTGAAGCACCCCTTCCTCCTGGGTAAATCATTTACTCGAAATATCTTTGTTCTAGATCAATGTTTTACAATCAGGAGAGGATTGTGAAGCCAAAAGGAGATTTCCTTTACACCCTGTCCTGGCTTTCTGCTCTCAGCATTGCTGCTGGTGACAGTGAATCTGGGAAGAGGAGCCAAGGGCAGAGGGCCAGTAGCTGGCAAAACTGAGCCACCTGCTCTCCTCCCACCTTGTTTGCTCTTCTGAAATGGCTGCTGCTGCTCTGGGGACTTGTCACTGCCTGGCAAAATGTGGGAACGTGGCACAGGAATTGACTGTGCCTATTGTGTGTGTACAAACGTGTGCATAATACAGACAAAACATACGCTTCTGGAGGGCAGTGGTGGAGAAATGATTCACTTGACCAGCTTAATTTCTTTTTCTACAACCTGGCATAATCCTGAGTGTTTCTCACCTCCTGCCCTGCTTGCTTTGGGGGAGGGAGCACCGATACCAGTGTGTGATGCAGGGTTCCTTTGTTTAGATTGGGAATTCCTCACATAGAGAAGCTCCTCGGGGTGAGGAGAGCTCTGTGAAGTTTATTGTTTGTGCCTGTAGTTCTCTAAGCCTGGTGTTCACCAGCACTGGTGTAAACTGGAAGCCCTGTTTTACAACACATCCATCCTACCAGCAGTGCATCCTGCAGCACCCTTTGGAGCACTGGGTCACCCTACAAAGGATTTTTGGTTTTGTGAAGAACTTACTTGAGCTGGATTTAATTTACTGTCTAGATGCCCTTAGGATGCCAGAGCATGTAATTCTGAGCAGCTTGGTAGCTTTAAGCAGAGGGGTAGGGGTTTGCAGCATTCTCTCCTGTGACCCCGTTGGTTTGCACTGAGTGAGTCCCTGGGGATCTGAGCACTCACTCACCAGTGGCCTTTCAGCTTGCAAGGAACAGCTTTGGCCTTACAGACCACAAACACATGCTTAAAATGAATATAATTCCTCTCCTTATTCCTATATCCAGCAGCTGAATACCAAGAAATCCTGATTTATTGAAATAATTCTCAATCTCTAATTGACTCCTACAAAGCGACTTAAACCAGCTATAACTGGGAGAGTTCTTTAAATGTTTGCAATCTGGGCTTGGCACAGGGCAAGCTCTTCTTATGGTGAGGAATTTAGGAAATTTCCATTACTTCCTATGGGATTTCAGAGGTCAGTTTGGGTCTGTGTAGGAAGTAAAAGGTTAGAAGTGAAGCCAGTCACTTACAGCTGAAGTGTGCTGCTATTTCCATATGCAGAAGAGTGTTGGCTTTGTTTTTTTTCTTTTTTCCTTTTGTTTGTTTGTTGTTAATTTGCTCCCTACAAAGGGATTGCTTTGGCCTGGCTTCAGATCCCCCTCTGCCAGAAGAACATTTTCAAGGCACTCTCATGGCACAGACCTTGTGCTGCCTTTTTGTGTCTGCTGTCTCTACTGCTCTTAGGTTTCTCCTGCCATTTGACCTCTCTGCCATTCATTTGGGGTCTGAGGAGTGTCCTTTCCCTGCATGTATGGCAGCTTGCACTGGTGTTCCCTGTGGATAAGTGCTACACCTGGGAAATAATGCCTCAGAATAGAGGAGCTCCTGCTCCCTGCATTCAGATGCTGGCAGATGGAGTTGGGGGATCATCTGGTGATCTGTATGCTGGGTGACGTGCTGCAGGGTGTTAAATCTCTGTTTTGATGCAAAGTTTTTGTTGCCCTGGTCTCTTCTCTTTGTAATCTGCAATCTGCTGTTGGTCAGCCCGGTGTGCATGTCAGGACAGAGCAGTGTGGTTTTGTTTTCCTTGTTTTTCTTTAATTTTAAGAAGCTCTTGCCAAGCCCTTGCATCTGAAAATTGTATCTGCTTTGCTTGGTGGTTTCCTCTTTGAAGCTCTATGGACCTGTGTTTCTCTTCTCTGCTTTCAGCCCATCCACAGCTGAGCAGTAGCAAGGGCAGCATTTATTGTGGTAGGTCAGCACCAAACATCTGAGCCTCCCCTGTTCACAGCCCGGGCTATTAAAATGCATTAATTTAATGCCGTGGGGAGTGGGGACAGTGCTTCAGGGGAACTGCCAGTCCTTGGTGTAGGAGCAGCGACTTCCAGCTGCCAGACTTCCCCCAGCCTGTGCCTTTGAATCAAATGTGCTCATCCGAGTCCAAGGAGATGACCAGGTAGTCCAGGTTTAAGGCAAAAATGCCTCTAAAGAAGGAGCTTCCCACAAGCAATCTCAGCAACACTGAGACAAGGGGGGAGCTGCCCCCTTCTGCATGCTGCATCCCCCACTTGGTGCTGCAGGAGGAAAGGGTAAATAGCTGTGAGAAGTGTATTTTTACAGAAAAGGAGGTTTGGTTGGCTCTTATTTAGCACCAGAGTGTGAATAGTCCTCTCTTGGTTGGCACTAGTGAGGGCTTCAGCCTGAAGGGTAGGGCATGTGCATCAGCCCAGGGGTTATCTGCTGATGAAGAGGTAGGACACTTGCTCTGAATGCAAGCAGAATAATGTGCCTGCTAGATTAATTCTCTATTGGGAGGCAAACGGAGAGGTCTCGGTGCCGTGTCTTTTTGGGGTTGTGTAAATATTTGAGAGGGATCTGGTCTGGCACCAACCTCTCTGGAGCCCTGATGGGCAGGGTTTTACTCTGGTGAGCACAGCGAGAGGAGCTGGACAGCTCTGCTTGACAAAAATAACTTGGGAATTGGCTGGGAGTGAGGAAAAGCCACTCCATGCAGTTGGGTGCAGTTCCAGAGCAAGGGGAATGTCCATCCCCTCTGTGGGGAAGTGCTGGTGCTCCTTGTGTACAGTGTGGCCGAGGGGTTTTCATGCTGTTTCCATTGCAGTACCCCATCGCCTGAGCCACTGCTTGGTCGGTTCCTCATGGCCATATGCTTAAAAAAGCCCTGCAAATAAATGAAAGAAATAAAACCCCGCCAGCCTCCCCCTCCCCATCTCCCGGGTCTTCCCTTTTGAGCTGGGCCACAACTTTCCCTGGGAGACAGCGAGCTAAAATCTAGGTCACGGAGGGAGGCGTGAGCAGCCGGCTGCCCCTCAGAGGGGTGAGGGTAGCGGCCGCCTGGCTCCCTTCGTGTCACTGCCGGCGGGCGCCAAACGATCGCGGCCCCTTCCTTCCCTCCCCCTGCCTCTCCCCGCCATCGCTTTAGCGCCGTGCCGGCGTGCTGCCGGTAATCCTGTCAGGTCAGCCTCCCCTCCGGGGTGTTCGGCGGCCAGGCTGAGGCAGGCGGGGGAGCTGAGGCAGGCGGCGGTTCCGCTCCGCTCCGGTGGGGCCGCGGTGCAGCGGGAGAGGAACGGCCCGGGGGGGGCTGAGGGGGGGGGGGGAGCGGGCGCGGTGGAAGCGCTGAGGGGGCGCGCGCTCCCGCTCCGCACACCCTCCCCGGCAGCCGCCGTTTCCCCTCAGCCAATAGAAGCGCGGCGGTGAGGCCCCGCCCACCGCTCTCGGCCAATGGGAACTTACTACAGTGTTGTGGGGGCGGGGCCGGGGGTGCGGGGTTGAGGTTGGGGAGGGGGGGGCTGGCGGCGGAGCGGCGGGGCCGGGAGGAGCGGGAGCGGAGCAGGGCCCGGGGCTGGGAACGGAGCCGCACGACCCCGAGGTGCTGGAACGAGGAGCGGGGTTCGGCTCGGTTCCGTTCGGTTCCGTTCGGCTCCGCGTGAGGACGGCGGGCGCCGTGCGCGGGGGCGGCCGCGCGCGCGCTCTCGGCGGGCGGGTAAGTGCGCGGGAGCCTGCGTGTGCCCCCTGCGCGTGCATCTGTGCCCCCTGCGTGTGCGTGCACCCTGCGTGGGTGTCCCCCGGGTGTTCGTGGCTGCGCACCCTCTGTTCTGTGTCCGCACCCCCGTGGTTTTGCACGCCGCGGGCGCGTGCGGGGTGTACCGGTGTGCGCGCGCGTGTGTGCGCGTGCAAGGGGAGGGGGAGTGTGCACAGCATGTGTGTGTGGTGCGTGTGTCTGCTGTGCTGTCTGCGTGCGTGCACAGTGCATGTGTGTACGTTTACACGCGGGTCTGTACACGTACAGGGTGTATCTGTGTGTGTGTGCGTGCACGTTGTGTGTGTGCACAGCGAGTGTGCAGCCCGTGTCTGCACAGTGTATGAGTGTGTGCACAGTGCCTGTGTGTGTGCAGCCTGTGCCTGTACGCTGTGCTTGTGTTTGCACGGCGTGTGTGCACAATACATGTGTCTGCATGGGGTGTCGGTGCACGCACAGTGCCTGTGTGTGTGCACAGTACGTGTGTGTGCACAGTGCATCTGTGTGCACGCTACACGTGTGTGTACACGGGGTGTCCGCCTGTGCTCGCCCATCGGTGCACACCCAGTGCACGCGTGTGCACAGTCCACATGCGTGTGCAGGGCCCGTCCCCGGGTGTGCACAGTGCGTGTGTGTGTGCGGGGCTGGGGTGTCAGGAGGAGCCGAAAGGCTGCGGCCCGGCCGGGGGGCCAGGACCTGGCACTCAGTGTCCCCCCCTCGCTGGGCAGTGGGTGCCCCCCGGAGCCATCCCCCAGGAGGAGGCAGGAGCCGTGGCAGGGAAGGTGCTGGGGGCTGCAAGCCCACCCGTGGGATGAAGGTGGGTGCCGTGGGCTGTGTGCAGGATCCTTCCCGGCCGTGCTCAGCTCCCGCAGATCCCTCAGCCCGCCGGGCAGGATCTCTGCAGCTACAAGGATTTTCCTGCCATATTTGTGTTTTTTATCACCAGCGAGGCTGCGTTTGCAATGGAAACGACTCCAAAGGGCCTGGAATGAGTTAAAAAATAATCCGTAAATGCCGCCTCTGGACACATCCGGAGTCCTTTGGTGGTTCTGGTTCCCTCTTTGTGGGCTGAGGGGGTTGTGTGAGGGGTTTTTTGGGGGGGGGGATGGTTTTGGGCAGTGGCTGGCAACCCCACAGCTGTGGGTGCAGAAATGTCATTTAAAAACTGCACGTTTCCAGGTTGCCCAGAGAAATTCCCAGTGCGAATGGTGGGGGGCAGGTGTTGTGCTGGGAATTACAGTTGAGTTGCAATGATTTGGTTCAGGTTCGGTGGTATGAATGCAGAGAAGGAAAGCAAAATTTCATTTCTCAACACCAGCACAAAATGAATTTTCTTGCCTTCTCTTGCTACTGAGGATTTTAATGCTAGGTTTTGTTGCCTAAGTTCTATAGGTCTGGTTTCTCACAATGACTTCAGTTTTCAGTTTACAACTGAATTATTGAATGTAAAAATAATCCCTGGAAGGTCTCCTGGGGTGGGGGAGGCAGAGGGTCTCAGACCCAGCTGCTGCTGCTGGTGATCACTGTGGAGTGCAGTTCCTTTCACAATTAACTGATTGGTGTGTGGCTGTCCCCCGAGCTGCTCTGGCTGCTTGTATTGCTTTGTGGAGGTGCAGTAGTATGTTTTGTTTGGGTTTTTTTCATGGCTGGCACAAGTGTGTTGTGCAATGACTGTAGGTTTTCCGGCAATGTTGTTGTCCTGCTGGAGGGGTGTGTTGGGTGTGGGTGCTGCTAAGGCACTTGATGTTTGGGGTTTTTTTACATCGTGGTGACAACCTCTGGCATCTTGGGTTGTGTTTCTGTGACCATTTTGGGCCTTGGGTGTGATTGAGAAGGCAGGGTGGTCCTTTGCATATCTCTGCTGCCACGGCCTTAATAAAGAAGGCAAGGATTTTCTAGGATTCCCCTGGACAAAGATAATCTGGTGCAGAAGGTAAATATCAGGATAAACACAGTGCACCTTACTTTAAAAACTTAATTAGAGCACTGTGAAACAGAGAAGGATCGGTGATTATTTTGTTTTTCTCTCAAATAATACATTCATTATTTCCTGTATCAGTTTAGATCAGAAGAACAGGAATTTCCCGTGTTTTCAGATGATCTCACAATTGCAATTTAAACCCAATTTCTACCAGAACTACAGCATTTTCTTTCTCTGTCTTGGGGACTCCTGGCCCTGGACAAGAGGAGGAAGGACTCTTTCTTTTCTCAGCCTATTTCAACACACCATACATTTCCAAACCCTAAAAATGCTTTGGACTCTTACACCCCAAATCTACAGCTTTTGTCCCTGGTAGCGTGCTGCCAACTGCCTGCCTGCTCCACGCCAGCACTTTTCCCACTTGATATTTTCATTCTGGCAGCATTTGATTTTCAGAAAGCAGTAAAGCCCCATTTATTGCTTGTTGAGTTTGGGATTGATGGCAGGGAGGCTGCTGGATGTGTTGCTCCTCTAGTAAGCAACAGAGTTTACAAATCCATTCATTAGTGATCAAAGTGTTGGCTGTGCTGGGATAGCTTGCAGGCTTCCAGCCACAGGATGTTGGGATGCTCCATCTGCTTTGATATGTTGATGGGTGGATGAGGGCGTTGGGAATGTGGTGTGAAATGTGCTGGAAGAAAAATTGTATGTATGGAAGTGTTGCTGATGGAAGGCAGTGGCTCTGGGCTGGGTTTTCACCCGGAGTTATGTAGCATCTCAAAGGAACCTTGGGTTTTTGGTCTCCATAAGTAAAACTTCTCCATCTCCGCCCTTGGGGGCAGTTTGTAGGTGGGCATCTGAGCAGGGGCTTCTCACCAAACCCCTTGGTGTATTTTCTAGTGTGGGCTGTTTGATGGGAGCCTCTTGGGGGGACCATGACAGTACCCCCCATCTGCTGCAGAGCAGCTTTGTCTTCAGCCTCTTCCTGCCCTATTTCATGTGTTTGCTTGGAAAAAGCCCAAGCAGTTGGCTCAGACCAGAGATGCTGTGGATGAGGAGGGCTCCAGGGTCTCTCCACACATCCAGGCTGGGGGATTGCCTGGAACAGAGAACCCTGAGCAGGGTGGGAAGCTCGGGAGCTGAGGCTGGGCTGTATCCCTGTGCTCCACTGGGTTTGTCTGGACTTGCTCTGCTGAAACTGCTTTTACCTTCATGGTAATGAGCAGTGATGAATCAGATGTTGCTTTATTAACACAGTCTTTGAAGGGCCTGCAGCAGCCTTGTGGATGCAAATAATTTACCATTATAAACCTAATTTTGTGTTGTTTTGGGTTGGTTGTTTTTTGGTTTTTGGTGTGTTTTTTTTTTTTTTTGGAAACTCTGCTGCAGGTCTGCTCCTTCCTGACCACTGTTCACCCACATGCAGCTTTTCTGGAGCAGTAAGGAATGGCAGATGCTCAGGTTGCTGGGTCTTGCAGCTGTGTTTTGTTGCTGTTGTGCATCTCTCCGGGGAAGCTCGATGCAAAGCTTTGCATCTCGAGTGGAAATTGCACTCTGGGCTTGGTGATCTTTTACAATGATTTTTCTGCTTTCTTGGTGCTTGTCTTTTGCCTGTAATCTGGTGTAGAGTAAGCAGGCAGCAATACATAAAGATTTCACCTTATATTTGCTGTTTTGCTGCAGTTCCTTAAGTTGCAGAGAATTGTAGGATGTGGCATAGTGGGGATTTATCTGCTTCCATCGAATGGATTAGGTTGGAATGTTCATGGCTTGTAGTTAATCCAGATTAATATTATTAGTTTCTTTACGTTCAGTCAGTTGTTTACGCTTGTTTTCTGTTTATGTGAATTTTTGCTTGTGTAATGCCACCAACATTATGTATTAAAAGCAAAGACTTTTAATTCACAACATAGATGGACTAAATCTTTTTTTTTTTTTTTTTTCTTTTAATGAAGCAGTTCCACAGAGAAGAAAATGGCATGTGCTTGGGGGGTGTGTTTCAAGAAACCCTGCTTTCCCAGGGCACTCTCCTCCACTGCTGCCAGTCCAATATGGGCTTTTTAAACAAATGCCTGTGCCAGCTTGCTTTAGCTTCTGTGCTGAAAACAAGCCTCTGGAGCAGTGGTTTATAATTCATAATTCAGTGAGCTGCACAGCACTTGAACTCTGGTGCTTTTGGAGGGCAAGGAGTGTTTTGTATCTCCTTGATCTTTATTCAGAGCCTGGCAGGTGTAGGAAGAAGAGGTCTGGGGAGCATTGCTGCTTATGGTTGGTTTTTGGATGGGTGGTTGGTCTGGAGGTGGTGGTTTCTGGTTAAGGTTGGTTTCTCTGTGGCTGTGACCATGGTCATGGCCATCCCCTTGTACTTCTCTCCCACAGATGTGTTTTTAGAGAGTGGGACACCAGCCAGGCTTTCCAGCAGGTTCACACCATGAGACAATGTCCTCTGTGGCCAAACCTGCAGCCTGGACTTGGGGACCAACCTTTGCTCTGCCCAATCCGAGCTCCTTCTTACAGGTCAGGCTGTAGTGGCAGCACAGTTTGCTGTGGATGGAGGTTTGGTTTGGAAGCAGCAGGAGAAGATCTGGGCTAGTTAGCTGTTTCTATGAAAAACACAATTCCTTTGAACCCACGGGTCACTGGTTGCAGGCTGATTATTTCCCCCCCTTCCCCACCCCACGTAATGCGTGTGTGTGCGAGAGATAATTAAAAGCTTTGAGTTAAATAAATAAGCTGCTCGTGTGGCTTTATTACTGCAGAGTCAAAACACTTGGAGGTGGAAGATGGTGTGTGCTGCTTCTGGTCCCGCACCGTCTCCTCTACCTTTTGGTGCTGGAATGCTCTCAATTTGTGATTGCAAATGGTTTTTTCTCCCCTTCTGGGCTTGCGTATCACTAAATATAAGGAAAAGCTGCTCACCAAGTGGGAACAGTCCTATCCCATTGTTTCTGGGCCCCCAGGCTGTATTTATGTGTCCCACTATTCAAACTCTGCAAACAGGATTAATAATTCCCGCCTGGGTTCATCTGCCATGCCTCAAATTACATCAAAAGCATGAGCTGGGCTTTGAAATTCAGCTGTGAGATGGGGCTGGGTGCCTCGGGATAGGTAATGGTATAAATCTTGAAGGGTGCTCTGGTTTTAACCCTTGGACATTTTATATTCAAGCCCTGGTTTCTGCCTCTCTGGGCTGCCTCAAGGCAGGCACTTGGGAAATGAAAACCATGCAGCTGGTGACCATTCCAGGAGAGTTTTCAGACTGGTTCATCATTGGGCAGGGCCTGGTTGATAGAAGGCTAAAAAAAAAAACCACCTTTTCAGGTCGAGCTTCAGCTGCCCTAGCTAGGAAATGTTTTCCTCCTGCAGACCTTGCTGCCTTCCAGTTCCTGAAACAAAGGGTAAAGCAGCACCACAATGAAATATCCCTGATTTCTCCTCTTAATGTGAGGACCAGAGGATGCTTTGGGGCTTTATGGGAAGATGCAGATTCTCAGAGGTGCAGCTCAGGGTGGCACTTTGCAGTCTGACCAGACAAAAAAAAAAATCCAACCTCTGCATCCCCAAACAAGAACTGTTATTCTGTCTTTTAAATACTGCAGCCCCATGGGTAGAGAGTGGAGAATAACAGTGGTGAGCTCTCATCCTCCCTACCTAAGGCAGCCCTGCAGTTCTTCATGTAAATGAAAATAAAGCTTTTCATTTTATCCAAAAAACTCTTAAAGCCAGCATTAAACCAAAGTTTTCTGCTATAGGTGGCTTCCTTACAGCTCAGGGCTTGGCAGTGGTTGATGTGCAAGATGGAAATTGAGTGTTTAAAGTTGTCCAGGGGGGGTTGGTGTGAAGTCAGAAGAAAGAGTGCCTGGCCAACATCTCTGTTTCTCATGTGTGTATGTTCCTTGAGGCAGTAAAAAGGCCATCTACAACCTAAATGCTCAGGCAGAAGGCAGAGGATGTGTTCCCAGGCTCCTTGTAGGAGGAAGGGATCACATCCCATGCAAGAAAACAGCATTTTCAGGATCTTCAGTAGAAAATACTGAAATTTCAGCAGTGAGAAAGCAGGTGGGGTGAGTGTCAGCCCTTGCCCTGGTGTCTCTCCATCCTTCCCAGGGATGTAAGGTCCCAAGGCTGTCCCTCCATCCCTCCATTCATCCCTCCAGTGGGAGAACTGGCACTGCTCTCATGTCCCTCCATCCCTCCTGGGGTTGGTGCCAGCAGCCAGTGCTGGTATCTCTCCTTTTTTATCTCCACCTGCCAACTTGAGAGTGAGTATGTGTGGTAAGAACCTAGTGAAAGTCTTGGTGAATAAAGCTCAGAAATAGCAATACTATGAAACTGACGTGTGGGCTGCCTGGTACAGCTGCTGGAATTATTTTCATCTGGGTACAAACTGGAAATGCTTGGGGGTTTGGGGAGGAGTCCAGCTGCAGAGAAAATGACTGTTTTCATCTGTTTGTGTGTAGCTTTAGTGAAAAGGGTTTAGGGACCCCCACGCTTCCTTGGAGAGTGTAAACAGCAAGGAAGAGAAACTGATTGGGGAGCAAAAAATGCAGGTTTAAATATTTTCCCCTTGCTTTTGATGTGCAGCCATGCCTCCTGGGGGGTTTCAGCAGGATGGAAGAAGAGAGCTCTTGCAGACACACGGGTTTGCTGCATTACCTGCACAGATGGGCTGACTTCATTCATCAGGAGTTTTTGAAAAATAATTTAATGTTGCAGAGGAGAGGAGCAGGATGGAGCCTGGAGAAGGGGGGGAGGTTTATCTGTGGGGAAGCAATGGGGGGCATGGCATGGATGTGGGGAGGGTGTGAATCTGGGGTGAAATATCCCTGTGCTGCAGTCCTCTGACTTCAGTGGTGGCCGATGCCATTTCCAGGGGGTTTCATGAGAGGAAACAGTTTCTTTAGACTTCTCGTTGAGTTTTTTTCTTTCTTCTTGTAACCACTGCTTCTGTTATTTCCCTCCTGGCTACCTCCATGCTGTCTTCAAAAAACATTTCCTTTGTTTATGGGTGGCAGGAGATGGTTTGTTTGCTGCCTCCTGTCCCTGCGCTTCCCTTCCCTCCCCCAGGAAATGCTGGAAAAAAAAGCTGGAGTTGGCTGATGGAGTCAGAGCAGCATCTTGCTGGTCCTGGAGCAGGGCTGGCCTCTCTCCACAGCCTGGTTTGGGAAACTTCACCCCCTCCTGAGAAACAAGAACCTGAGGGACTGACTGGCAGCATCTGAGCTATGTTCATCTCAATGAAAACCTTTTTCCCTTTTGTTTGCTTTGAGTAGCTGATGTCTCCCATCCCTTCAATTTTGGGGCACTGCTGCTGAAAATATTCCTCTTCTGAGGTGTGTTCAGGTAAACTCAAACAAATTCTGCAAACATCCAGCTCGGGGGCAGTGGGGAAACCCACAGTGACCTGAGCCACTTACTGGCTTCATATTTTGCAGCTGCTGCTCTTGGCTTATTTAAAAATGTTGATTGACTCTTCATCTGACCTGATAATGACAAATAGAAGGAGAGCTGGAGGAAGCAGAAACTATTAGTATTATGTGCCTGCATGCCTCCAGAGGCAGGAATGGGATTTGATAATGAACATGAGAGATGACTTTAGCAAAGCAAGGAGGCTTGGAATTACACTGAAATTTGGTATTTCACTGCAACGTTTTTCTTGCAGCTTTATTTCTCTATGTAATTGTACAGAACCCTTCAGCACCAGTACTGCCTGATGCTGACACTGGCCAGGGTTGTTCAGGCTGGGGTTGAGCCACGCAGTGCTAATTGCAACAAGAGGGGATCTAGTAATGCAAATGCTGGAGCAAAGGCTGGACCTTTTTTTTTCCCCCCCCACCCCCCTCTTTTTTTTTTGACTGTGGGTGTGTGGTAGATTCATTGCACACAGATGAAGCAGAGGAGCCCTGGGAGCACCTGGGGATCAGTCACTCCACAAGTTCAGGTCATCAGGTTTGCACAGAGCTCATCAGGGGCTTGGTGAGCTGGTTTGCTTTCTTTGCTGGGCTGAGCCTGCTGGTGGAAGTGCTTGCACATTAACTATTTCTCATGATTTCTCATCACAAACAGTTGTAAATTGTTTGTGTAGAAGGAACAGATGCAAAAAACCCTGTGCAGCTTTCTGCCTCCTGCCTGGGTCTTTAAATCAAAACCAGAATTATAAGGAGGCAACTGTGCTCTTTTGATGCATGAACTAGAAGATCAGCTGAAATACTTTTGATAACTTGTACTTGTTGGGAAGCAGTTCAAGCTTCTGAAACTTGTGACTCTGGCAAAAAAAAAAAAACAAACAAACCCAAAACCAAGAAGTGCTTAGTTATACCAAAACTGAAGTCTGATGAATTGTAACTTTGGTAACAAGTTTACCAAACTTGTTACTTTCCCACTAGAAAAACATCTTAGGGTAGATGCAAAACATTCATTTGCCTTTAAACTGAACCCACCTGTTTTACTAAACTTCATCATTCTCTAGCTGGGGGTGAAGAGGATGTAGCCTGCAGCTGTGCATCTCTGAAGCAGGAGGTTTGTGGGTAGGTTGTTCCTGTGTACTTCAAGGGTCTGCTTATTTTTTCCCCATGTCAGCAGAAACCCTTTTGAGATAATATTTTGAAACACTTGTTTAAAACAAAAGAAAAAAGGAGAAAAATCCCAAGCCTCTCTGTGTTCCTATAGTTGGAAACCATCCTCAGAGCTTTTCTAAATGGAGCAACAAACAGCATTTGGGGTTTATGAAAACCATGCAGAAATGCAGCCAAGTGCTCCCTGTGGAGCTGAGCATTGTCTCAACATCCCAACGTCAGCCAAGCCCAGCAGTCAACTTGGTTCCTCCTCCCCAGAGGAGGCAGCAATTGGTAAATGTGCAGTTTTTATCTGCTTTTATTTTGAGTTAATCTCTCTCCTCAGCCATTGTTTTGCTTTCCCACCCATTTTCTGTGTTTTTGCCGAGTCACAAGGTGGTTCATGGGTGCAGCCAGTTTGGATGTTGCGAGCCAGAGACATTTAGGAATGAGTCACTGGAACTCAGGACAGGGCAAGTTTCTTGAAATGAACCTGAGAAATCCCCAGGCTTTTCACAAGCTTAAAAATAAGGGTTGGCTACAAGATACAAAGGATCCAGACCTTTTGGTATTGACAGCCGTGAGCTTTTTCAGTGGTGCTTTGGGTAGCAGTGCTTGTAATTTGTTGCTCTCTTTGGAAGAAAATTCTGGCTTTGCTGCTTCAAGCAGCGGATTATAATTTGTTTAAAATGCAAATTGGAAAAAAAAAATCACCTTGGAGCAGTGCAGATACTTGATTTTAAAGTTAGTTTGTTGTGCAGGTAAGGAGCCAGTGTGGCCCCTATGGCTTCATAGGGTTGCAGTGATCAGGGCTGTGATCTGCATCTACAGGAAAAATGGAAGTGACACTTGCAGTTCAGTGGGAGGACTCTCTTTTTGGTTGAATCACTGTAAATGGGGATGTGTGTGTTTGATTCCAAATCCAAGATCAGCCCAGCTATCCCTGGTTAAACAACTGTTTGGTGTTTGCCACCCACAGCAAAAGCCCACGTGGCCGTTGCCTAATTCCTGTTGATGTTTGTGTGGCATCTTCCTCTTTTAAACCATGCTGGAAGTCAGTTTTGCTGCCGAAAATCAACTCCTTTTGTAACCTAGCAGCTTGCTGGCTGACCACTAATTGATTTAATTGCCTCTCTTAATATGAAATACATTGAGGTTCAGAAAGGTGCTTTCTACTGCTCCGAGGTCCTTGGTGGAAGCCAATCCCAGCCATCAGTGAGCTGTCCATGTTCCCCATGTCCCCATCAGTGAGCTGTCCATGTTCCCCATGTCCCCATCAGGTACAGCCCTGATGGGAGCAATTGGTGCCTCCACTCTGTTCCCTGCTCCTAATCCACTGAGGTCTGCTGCTGAGCAACCCTTCAGCAAGATGGGATTTTCTCAAAAAGCTTGTGTTAGGGAAGGTAGACAAGGGCTGGGAGCAGAAATGAAGCCTAAGGAGGAGTTATTTACCTTTTTATTTTTACTCTTTCATATAGAAATAGTCTAGCACTGACCTACCCTGCTCTCAAGAATGATTGCAGTGCTGTTGGTGAAACACTTTTGAAAGAACAGTGCACTATATTAAGAGAATATCAGATTTTTTTCCTCCTCAAAACCACGTAATATTAAATTAAAAACCGAGTAGGTAATTTTGGTTCAGTCATATTTCTTTCTGGCATGTAACTTTTTCACCCTGGTGGCTCTGCACCACTCCTTTGTCTGACAGATGTCTGTTTGTGGCAAGGCAAAAAAAAAACCCAAACACCACTGTTTGTGGAATCTTTCTCAAAACTGGACAGAAGGATGTCTTGTGCAGGGGTAGTTATTAAATCAGAGCAGCAGGAGTTGCAAAAGAACTTCTTATGCCACTGGCCCTTGTCCTGGGCTCTGCAGCAGGGACTTGTTTCAGACCTGACCTCCCAGGTCCAGTGTTGATGCCTGAACAGGTTCAGTTCATGGTTTAACAGGAGCCTCATTTGGAGGGAGATGGTTGTGGGAGATTTTCCTTGTAGTCTGGGGAGCTCAGGATCTCCATCTTCCTTTTTATTTTGTATGACTTGCCAAAGGCACTTGCTGCTCACAGGAATTAATCCAATGCTGATGGTGGTGTATGCCCCACATCCTGGAGATTTCCAGCTTGATGTCCCTAGTCCTGAACTGGTCTTGTATCTTGTGGAGTCCTAAAGAAGAAAACAGAGGCTGCAGAGATCTGGCCAATGAAGCTTCAGTGACCTTCTGCTCATCCCCTCTTTCCCCAGACCTGCTCGTTTTGCTCAGGGCTGTTAGTCCACCACCCAGACCAGGAATCTTCTTTCTTTTTCCCAGAGGAGACCCTGGTCCTGGATGCTGGCAGGTTTGGAACACTGTCTCCAGCATGGTGCAGCACAGCCGGCAGCAACCTCCTGCACCAGGAACTCTGTAATTAATGTCAGCTCTTGAGCGCCGAGTAATTGGGAGCAGTAATTGGATGGTAGCTTAAGTTGTAGGAGCACGGTTAAATAAACCAAACAGGCTTGCAGTTGTAATGTCAGCAGGTAAAACACCCAGGAAACAGCAAATGCGGGTGGCAGTGGGGTGGGGATGCTGCGAGCATCCGTGTGGTTCAACAGCAAAACTGAAAGGTGCAGAGCAGGGCGGGCACAGGAACCTCTCCTCCTTCCCTGGCTGCTGGAGAAGGGACACAGCCCACTGAGGAAGGTATTTTTTAAGCATTTCCCTTGCTTAGGAGTAAGATAATGAAAGGTTGTGGATGTGGAGCTGCAACTGAAAAGCAGTTTTTGCAGCTTGTTTAGTTTGGGGAGCAGGGGTGAGCTCAGGACTCCTGTGTTCACCAACATCCTAAAGGGCAGCCAGCTCATTGCATTGCTCCTCTCTTTGCTTTTTGTTCTTAAACCACACTTTTTGTCACTGTGAGGGCTGCAAAAAGCAACCTGGTTCCTGCAGCTGGCCTGGCTTTTCTCTACTCTCATTTTTGGTACTGCTCTGCTAACAGCTTACACCAGGGAGGAGGTGTCGCGGGGTGAGCTGAGCCCCAGACCTCGTTTGCACGCTCATTATTTTGGTCTTACAGAGGGAGAAGTGACCATGTACTTTCAGTTTGTGTATGCAGAAAGAGAACCTGGAGGGAAAGGAGCAAAGGAGATGCCTTAAAAACATTATTTATGGGAGGAAGAATGAGCTGGTTGGGCATGAGCTGCCTGGCCAGGCAGCCTGGGTGAGCTCACCCATACTTTTTGCTCTCTCCACTCTTTTGCCCTGGCGTCATTTGGAGGGTCGTCTTATGGCAGTTTTAGCCCAAACAATGATATTACCAGAGCTTGCAGAAAAGAGGATTTGTGTGGCATTTTATTCCCTTGTGCTGCATGAATGTGGATTTCAGGGATATTGTTGTGTGGCTCCTGCTGTCAGCAGCACGGTGAAAGGAGTAGCTCACTTGTCTGGTATTGCACCCCTCTCACAGCCCTTTTGCAGCATAATTTTAGTTGGGACTCTCCATTCAGTCTTCAGTGCTGGGTAAGACAGTAGGTTTGGAGTTTTATTCTTAATTTTTCTGGTGGTTTTTGGAACTTGATAAATATCCAAGTGTCAGAGTCCCCATGAGTCTGCAGAGTGTTCTGCTGGATGAAGCAGCACTGGGCTCAATGAGGCTTCAGCTGTGCATGAGGCAATTACACAACTGGGATTTAAATTTAAAAAAGGGAAAAATAAGCAAAAGCTTCTCCAAAAAAACATGCAGATATTCATCCCGCCTTTGCATTGTTGGGTGTGTGTGAGTGCACACACACGCAGCATGCACTTTGAATAGGGTAAGGATTATTCTGAGACCTAACTGGTAAAATAGGTATCAATGAGATGCAAAATTGTGTACACAAGACCAGGAAGTTCTCCAGAGAGCAGCACAGACATCAGCTACCATTTATTTTAGCAATGAGCTATCTAAACCAGCTGCTTTCTCCATTCTGCTTCTGCTTTATCGCTGTTAAAGGAAATATTTTGTCTTGCAGGGCTCTCAGTTTATTTTGAAATATTGGAGTGGTGACAATGTTGGGAGCTGTTTGATGTTGTCTTCTCAGCTGATGGATGGCCAGCAACATGCTGGCTCTGCCAGTGTCCAAGCAGGAGGGTGGGAGAGATCCTTTTCCATCAAGTGGGCTGATTTTGGATCAGAGGGTGCTGCCATCTGATACTCAGAAATACAAAATCCATCCAGGGGCACTGGCGTGAGGCTTGGCACTGACACTGTCCTCTGAGGGTGCTGGGTGGCAAGGGTGGGAGCTGAAGAAGTAAAAAAATACCTGCTGAGAACTGCTGGTGTTTGAGGGAGATCCAAATCTACAAACCCCTGCCTGTCCCAGCCCTTTGAGGACAGAGAGAAAGGCAGCAGCCGAAACCAGAAGCAAACAGCCCTTGTAATGTGCTTTAAACTGTGTCTCTGACACCCAGCCCCCCTGCCCCCGAAGCTGCTGAGGGTGAATGCAGCTTCCTTTTCCTTTCTGTCCTTTCAAGAAAGCCACATTTGTGCACATTTCCTCCATGCAAATGATTGCAGCATCCCTGAGCTGGTGGGTGGGTGCAGGACCTGAGCAGAGGGAGCTATGGGGACCAGCCAGGATGCAGTGGAAAAAAAAAAAACCTCTCAATGCCGTGTTTTCTTCCTTCTCATTTTTTAAATCCATGCTTTCCCTTCCCTCCCCCCAGGCCCCAAGATGATATTTAATATCCTGCTTACTATTTCCTTTCCCTGATGGGACAGGCTGGGCACAGGAGCTCAGCTGCTGTGTCCTGGGGAGCTATTAGTGCATGAGGACAGGAGTCCAGTGGAGTCATTCAAAGCAAGAGTGAGCACGGACACCCTGTGGGATAACTGGGATAATGGCTTCGTGGGCAGCCAGAAGGTGTTCAGCTTCATTATTTTGGTTGGGCAGCAGAAGTGGTGGTAATAAAGTGCTGGCTGGGTATTTGCTCTCCCAGAGGATGAAAAGGGATTCCTGACAGCTGAGCAATTGAAATGAACCGCTGGTAACCCAGCTGCCAAGAGGTGATTGGATCAAAATAAACAGGTTAGGCACAGAAATACCATCCCTCTGTCCTGCAGGTCAATACTGAGAGTATTGCCTGAAATGGTAACTCTTTGGGTTGTTTTTTTTTTTCCTCTGCAAAACTTTTCAATCTCTGTGCTCCCACTCTGCTGCTCCATGCAGAGGTTTCTCAGCGCTGCCGTCACCTCCTGCTCAAATCCTGCTGAAGAGATGGGTGATTTATTTAATGAAAATTGCATTTCTGAGCTGTGTGCCACTATGTCTTGTTAAAGCATCTGGAAAGCCGGGTTGTGTCTTCTCCCTGTCGGGACACAGCAAAAGCAGACAGCAATTTTGATTCAAAGCCATCTCCAGTACAAATGGTTGTTTGCAAATGCATCGCATCAGATGTGTCAATGGATGTAATTAAGGAATGAAGACTGCTGCACACCCCTAATTAAGGGGATTAAAAACTAAAGCTGCCTGATTTCACTGCTGGGTGGAAAAAAATAAACAGAGTGGAGGCCAAGGCTTGGGCAGGGTGGTTCTGTTGCAGCTACATTGGGTCCAGAGAGGAGCAGCTCTGGGGAGGGTGGCAGGGCTGAGCAGTTCTGTCATTCGTGGGTAATTGGCTGCTGAGGGCAGCACAAGAGGGGTAATTCCTGCTTTGGTTTCTGTTCCTGGTGGGGATGGGAGGATTTTCAGCCCTGCCAGCCGGGCTGGGCTGTAGCCTGGGGAGGTCTCAGGTCATGTCACCTCATGGTGGGTTGGTGTCCTGGGGTGTTGCCACCATCTTGGTGCCCATCACCAGCTCTGTGGGGTGGGATGGGATCTCCTTGTGTAGAAGCAGGAGCAAGATGTGTGTGTGAGGTGCTTGAGATAGGACAGGACCTTCAGGCATCTCTCAGGTGCTTTCTCCTGCTGTACTGGGCCAGATCTTGGAGAGTGAACTCTGTAATGGAATTTTAGAAAGCTGAACTCTACATGGGCCTCTCCCTCACCTTGCTAAGTGGAGAATTACTTTGTCATGGAATGGAATGGGGACTGCCAATGGGCATGTTGGCACCGTGATCTCCTGGTGCTTATTTGACTCCAGGTGGGTGTCACACACCATGTCAGGAGATGTTGCAATGCCCGCTCTGGTTTTCCAGGAACCATCTTCTCCTTTGCTCTCCAGCTTCTGAAGCCACCTCAGGGGGAAGGATGAGTTTGGGGTCACTGAGCACCAAACCCATTCTTGTGGAGGTGGTGTGAAGTGGCTGAGTGTGTGCCAGGGATGTGCAGTGCTCTTGTGTAATACATGATGCTGCATTTGTCAGGGCAATGTCCTTCTGGGGCCCTAGTGGCACTTGAGTTTGTCCCAGTCAAACTTAGTCAACACTTAAGGCTTTACAAACAGCATCTGACTCATGGGTATCAGTATTTGCAGCATCTGACTGGTCTTCTGGCCTGCCTGTTGATCACCTGTGTACCAGATCTTGCTGAGAACATGTTTGCATCTAGGCATTAAAAGGTGCTGGATGTCCAGGCAGGAGCCCAGAGATGTGCAGTTGGATCATTCCTATGGGATGCTCTTCTGGGAAAGGTGCAGAGTTTGAATTAACTCATCACCTGCTCTCATTAAAAAAAATATTTTTTTTAAAAAAGGAGAAACAGAAAAGAGGAGAGCTCTGTGGAGCAGGGTCCTCTCTCTGCCCATCTGTGCATGGTGGTTGCTTTGCTCTTTCTAATCTTGAGGCAAGGTCAGCAGCTCCTGGGGACCTACACCCCAGTTTGCATTCCCCATTGCTGGGTGCCTTGGGGGGCTGCAGCCAGCTGGGAGAGGGCTGATGGGCTCTGTGCTTCTGCAGGCTCCTCTGTGTTTGTTGGGGGACTATAATTAGCTCTCTGTGGTTTCTGAAGCTCAGATGCATGGTCAGGTGAGTTTTCAAATGGTTTGGGTTCTTTTGGTGATACTGGGAGCACACAGCAGGAAGTTTATGGTGGGAACAGGTTTCTCCTCCTTCTTGAGGCTTTCACCACCCTGATGTTCTGCATGCAATGCTGAGCTCTGGAAGAAGAAGAGGAGACTTTGGAAAAGGGAAAACACCAAAGGGTAGCAGCTTCCTGAAACAAAACCTTCTCTTTGCTCAGGAGCAAGCACAGGGTGCTGCTGTTGTATGATACCAGCAGTGGAATGGACCCACCCAGTGAAACTGGGCTGCACAAACCTCCCAGCTGCCTGACTCATTCCTCCTGGGTTTGGTGGAGCTTTTACAGCCATCCCAGTTGTGTTTCCAGAGCCAGCAGCCATGGTGGGGCTGGGTCCTTCCAGACGAGGAGTTGCTGAGGAGGTCTCCAGCTTCCCCATCCCCTGCTCTGCAGGTGGAAGCAATGGGGGCTTGGCCATCCTGGGGGGAAAAAAACAGGAATTGGAGAGTTCAGTAGAATCACTGAGGTTTTAAAAGACCTCTAAGATCAAGTCCAATGCCACCAGAGAACTAAACTATGTCTTCAAGTGCTGCACCCAGATGTTTTGTGAACCTCTCCAGGGACAATCTTCAGCTTTCCACTGCCTCCCAGCACCCCAAGGTGAGGGTGGTTAAACTGGCAAAGTTCAGGGCTTGCTGATGGGGACTGTGGTTGTCCCCTTGCAGCCCCCATCTCCACTGCTGGTGCTTGATGGTTGCATGGAGCTTGCTAGAGCAAACCACATCCACAGACCCAGTTTTGCAGCTGGTACCAACCCAACCCAGCAACAAAACTGCATTGCTGCTGTCCCGGGGCACACTTTGTGCCTGCTGGTTTAGACACTGTGTCCTGAGGGTATCCTCACTGCTGGGGAGAGGGAGGCTCCTTTGCACTGAACCTTTTTAGAGTGTTGGTGCTAGAAGGAGAAGGAGAAGCAATGTCTGATGCACAGGAGAAAAGGTTCTGAAATGAGCTTAGGGCAGGGTAGGTGGGAAGGTGTTTAAATGTCCTTCATATTCAGCAGCAGTCTTGAAGCAGTAAGCCCAGCTTCAAGCTTGGGTTGAAGATGCTTTAACCTGGGCTTTTGGGGGGCCCCTTCTCCTCAGTGGTCCCCCTCCCAGTTAATCCTGTGCAAGCAGCTGGCCTGTTAGGTTATTTTTAATGGGTTTTGGGCATCGTACCGGGATGTGTCAGATGGATTCGAGGCAGTCGGATGGATGCAAATTTCTCTTGCAGCCCTCTAACTACAAATCAAGCAGTTAAGCACCATGTCCCCAGCACGCAGCAGCAGAACAGCCCATGCCTGGGAGCTGGAGCTGTCAGCACCCACAGCAGGAGATGGAGCCTGTGAAGAGCTTTTAGCATCCAACACCCCGCTGGCTCTGGGTGCTGCAGGGGTAGGTACTTGGCAGGTGCCTCTCTGTGTGTGTGTGCATGGTGGTATTTATCTAGCAGTCAGCTCTTCATCAAAGGAACGTGCAGGTCCCTTTTGGGTTCTAATTATAGCTTTGGTTTGGAAACAGCCAAAGGGAAAACGATGAAAGAAGAAAAAAAAAAGAGGAAAAAAAAAAAAAAAAACCGCTTTTACCTCCGTGCTTGAAAAACTGGAAGGAAGGAAAATGAGCCCTGTTATGTTAAAACCTTGAGTGTAAATGAGGCACAGTGTGAGTAAACACATCTGTGTTCAGGCAGGGAGAAGGAAAAAAACAAAAACCAACCCAAAAACCTCCTTATGAATAATGCATGGAAAAAAATCCTCCTATTCAGTCGATTGAGATCTATTGCTTATTTCTGTTAAACTGTTGCTTTGGAGAGCAGTGCTGCTGGTGGAGGGAGGCTGCTGTCAGGTTTGGTGTGGGTGCTATCATCTCTTTGGCTGTGATTGCCACCCTCGGTATCCCTTCAGGAGTGACCTGCAGGGATGGAGCCCGTCCCTCCTTGGCATTGATGGCTGGGGACCAAGGGCCACTCTCTTGTTGCTTTTATTTGCACAGATTTCTGGCTCCTGCCTCATTTCTTGCCTGCCCAGGCTCCTTCTCTCCAGCGAGGAGAGCAGAGCAGCCCCAGGGTGCTATCTGCAAAGCCCAGGTGGGGATGGGTGCTGGGGGTCCCTCCCTGGGCTGGGGCAGATACCCACTGCTGCTGGGTTTGGGTGCCTGAGCTCAGTGTTCCTTCTGCAGGGCTTTGGGATGGTGGGGTAGTTTTTTGGAAGCTTGTTTTTGTGCATTTGAGGTGAAATGTTGTTTCTGCTCGGACTTCTATTGGAGAAGCCCTGCAAGTCCCTTCTGCTGCTCGCTGTGGGATGGGCAGCAACACCAGTATTAAACTGCTTCCTTAAAATTTTTAGCAAACTACTGATATCTCCTGCGTTGCAGCAGGAGTCTGAGCAGCTTTATTTGCTGCCTGAGCCTTCCCCATGGCTCTATTTTTGGTCCAGCTGCTCCAAGTTCAAGTGAGCTTTCTTTAAAGGTCCCTCATGGGCAGCAAACTCATTGCTGAGGACGAGGCTCCAGTGACAAGTACATGTTTTCATTTAAATTTCATTGCTTTGGCAAAGAGCAAAACGCCCAAATTCCTGCATAAGGAATTCTGTAGTATCCAGGAGGATATCTGAGGATACAGGGGAGGAGCTCCTGGCTCCCTTCAGTTGTAATGCACTTACTGCTCCATTTAGTCAGGTCATTTTTTAAGCCCAGTCTTCAATTTGACATAAATGATTTGCTTTCAGCAGATGGTGAGTTACTATTTTTTGCCCTTGTTTAAATAGGAAAGCTGTACAATACCACAAGATGAAAGAGGGGCACGGTGCTGCTGACATACAGTAGATTATGAGGGCTGGTCCAGTGAGCATTAAATCCAGGCGGTTGTAATGTGCCATCTGGGGTGTGTTGGGTGGGTTGTTTTTCCCCAATTCGATATGAGGCTCCTGAAATCTCCTTTTACCCTTTGGGTAAGGCTGTGCAGCAACAGCCCTGTTGCTGAGGACCCAAAGTACCAGCACAAAAAGATGGTGCACGTTGGTTCCAGCTATAAAAGGCAAGCACTACATGAAATAAATTTTGAATGGTTGTGGCCCTTTGCAGTGTTTTCAAGTTGTTTGCTTCTTATTGAGAGGCTTAGTCTATTGCATTTGAATTTCATTGCTTTAAAAAACCCCAGACAAACAGCACTCTGTTCTGGTTTTTGTAGCTGTAGTAAAAATCACATGTGGGATTTGTAACTCAGACACACGCCTGGGGAGCGTCCTCCTCCTGGCAGTTTCCTCCTCTCCTCCCCAGCAGACACAGGTTTGTTGCACATGCAGCAGGTCTTAAAAAAAACTTGAATTTTCAGCCTGTGCTTTCTTTTTCAGAGCAATGTTCTGTGTGGTTTCCCTGGTGAATTGTGTGCTTTTCACACACATTATGAAATGGAGAGAAACGCATTTGAAAAACAAAAAAAAAAACCCAAAAAAACCCGCTGTTGCTGAAGCTGTTTGATTTTTGCGTATTTTTAGCAGAAATTTCTTTCTTTATGCTATCTCCAGATCTCTCTGGAGTAGTAGTATTTGGTGAAACCTCACATTTTTGGGTAGGAAGGTCAAGACAGTTTGTTCCAGCAGCATGGTTACCTTTATCTGGTGCTGGGCATCACAGCAAAACCGTTTCTGAGAAATGAACCTTCCTTCTGGACCAGCCTTTCTGTCCTCTATATACAAGCCTAAAACTCTGGGAATTACAGTCAGTTATGGCATGAGCCATAAATCGTTTTTCCAGGCTTGAAAGCAGGAATAAGTTGCATTTTACCATTACTACTCTTTATTTGTGTGCGTGAGTAAGAAAGGCTGGAGCATGCTGACAGGTAGGAGGCTTTTAGGCACAAATCTAAATATTAGTGTTTTCTTTGAGCCTCTGTAACTTGTCACCAAACAATCCAAACAAGCTACATGGTTATTTCCAGAGAACTAACACACCATCTCTCAACTGACAGCCTGCCCAGGAGCCCAGCCACAGGTAGAGGGTAATTCAGCAGCCCCCAGGCTCAGAGGCTTTCTCAGCAGGGAGGGGTGGGATCTCTTGAGCTGCTGCTCTAAAATCTGTGGTTGAGATAAATCATTGTGAGTGTGTGCTGGCTGGAAAAGGGGAATGGTTTGATGTGGAGTCTGGTTGTCCTTTGAGGTCTGCAAGAGGCTGTGGAGGACTTCGGGGTTGAAAATGAGTTTTGCTGTCCTCACTAGACGTTAATTAGTGTTGGATCAACCTGTGGATGTTGGGATATGGTATGAGCAATGAGCCTTTGCACTCCTTTTAAGCCTCAAATCTATGTTCTTTAAAGAATTCTGATGCAGAGAAGCAGGGTGAGTGTACAGGTGACAGCCTGCAGAGATGCTTCCTAATGCCATGCCCTTGGGCAGACACAGGGGTGAGCCCTCAGATGGGGGTCTCAGGACTTTGGGGAGGCTGGAGCCCATGTGGGGGTTTGCTTTGATGTTTGCTGTTCAGAGTCGCTGATACCTTTTAAGAGGTGTGGGGGGACTCTCCATCACCAAAGCACTGACACTCCTGGTGGGGCTGGGGGACACCCCAGATCTTCTTCTGGGGGCTGATGGGCAAAGGGGGATGCTGTCTGTGAGGAGGTTGACCAGTGGTGTTGATCTCCTTTGAAGGTAGAAGCCTATTTCTCTTCTCCCCACAGGCTGCTCTGGGTGTGTTTAATTACTTTTTTTCCAGATTGCTTCCTGTTGCTAAAGTCTTCTTGTCTGGAGTATGATGTTTGTAAGCTTAAATATAAATATCCACTTCAATTCTTTTTCTGATGAGATTTTTGCTTGGAAATCTCTATTTGGGATCATATCTAAATTTCACTGTGATTTGCTTATTTCCATAACGTTAAACGCCTTCTCTGCCCCAGACTTGTGAAAAACTTGCCTTTTCCAGTCTGTCTGGCAACAAACCCTTATCCTCTACCAAAAAGAAACCCCCAGACCTGGTGTTCCCAAGCGTGGCAGCTCAGAGCAGGAGGTGAGCAGCTCTGCTTGGGTGCTCCTGCAAGAGCAGAGCATCCTCCAGGGAGCTCCCGAGGCACCTGCAGGCACTGCAAAATTGCCTTGTGGAATAGTGAGGAAAGAAAATTCAATTTAAAAAACCCAAACCAACAACTGCTGATGGTTTGGTTGTGGGCAGTGCTTTTTCTACAGAATGAGTTGAAGAGCAGTGGAGCAGGAACCTTGCTCTTTGTGTTGGTGCTGGTGTAGTACGGAAACAGAATGCTCTTTGGCAGACACCTCAGTGCAGCAAAGATGCTTTTTTTTTTCTTCAGTAACACGGCCTCTCAGTTCTGTTTCTTGCTTACTCTTTGCTTTTGGTCAAGAGCTCAGGAAACCATTTCTGAACGTTCAAAGGGAGGGAAGCAACCACGAGCCCCTGCAGCAGAGACGCGCGCTCAGGTCTTGCAGCAAGATGTTTGCCTGCACCCAGTGAGTTATTGGTGCTGACTGCTGTATGAAATGTTTATTGGGAAGGGAAGGGCTGCTACGTGCCCATCTCCTCATCCCCAGCCCTGGGATCTGGCTGAGCTCTGGGGTGGTTCCCAGGGGGATGGAGGAAAGACAGGGAGATGTTTGCTCATCTCCAAGCGGAGCCACCGTCCTGCGCAGGGCAAGGGCTGGCACTGCAGCTTTGAAATGCAAACAAGTAAATGTTCCTTGTTCCAGAAATGTTGGTATTTCAAGAGAGAGAAAACTACGTCCAAAGGAAATGGTTGGTTGTGGCCTGTCCCTCTTGTTTATCACGGCTGATAAGAGCTGCTCTTGGCTGTCCCCTCCCTGCAGTTGGGATTGGGTTCTGCCTTTGTGTTTTTAAGAGAGGGATGTGCATCCAATGTGTGTTTTGATAACGAGTCTCACAAATGTATTTATTCCAAACAAACACAGTGGGAAGCGAGTACAAAGCAGGCTGCTTTGGCAGCTGGTGCAAAAGGGAACTCGCTCTTGGAGTGTGTTCATGGTGGGATGGTTTTGCAACACCTCCATCCCTCTCTGTGCCTCCTGGGGCAGCAGAAGCTTCACCCTGGGAGTTGGCCACAGTGAGTCCCTCCTGCATCACTGCCATGGGGTGATGTGCAGCTGGCTGAACAGATTTGTTGCACCACCTTGCAGCATCTGAAGGGTTTTTTTGGAAGACCTGTTAAGAGCAGGAGTTGGCTGCAGGGTGGCTGGGATGACTCTGCAGACCTGTGTTGCTAACAGGGCCAGCAGCATCCCCAGCAAGGGGTGGCAGGAGGAAGGGAGACAGCAGCCAGGGCTGCAGGGACAGGTCACCAGCCAGGGCTGCAGGGACAGGTCACCAGCACGCTGCCATCTGCAAACCCATCACAGCCCCTTAACCCACCCCAGGGAGCACGCAGCCTCTTCAGAACCTCTCCTGAACTGAACCACAGCCCCTGCTCAGGCCATAATCCTGCTTTGGCCCCACTAAACCAGCAGTAACCTCAATTCTGCCCCTGCAAGCTGGCAGCCATCCAGACCCTGCCTGTTTGGAGTGGTCACAGTGCACTCTGTGGGCAGCCTGTCCTTGGCCTGAGAGCTCTCCTGCCATGGGGTTTGACTGACTTTCCCCTCTCGCTGCTTTTTCTGGCTTAGGGCAGAGGGAAATTTAGTGTTGTGAATATTTTTTTGCTGTCCCCCCCTGCAGTTTGTCTGTCCCCTCCTCAAGGGTGGTGGGAGCCAGCTTGGTGCTGCCTGGATGCCCCGGAGCCTTTTCTTTAACTTGGACTTTCCAGCTTCTGTGCAGAGTTCTGTGATAGTCCTGCAAAGACAAAACTCCTGTAGAGTCCTCTCCCCTGCAGAGTCCCCAAGGGGGATAACAGATGCAGTGTGGTTTTCTGCACATCTGGATCTCCACCTAGCTCAGAGCTTGGCCACATCTGGGTTTTGGCACCATCTTTGCCTTGCGGTGCCCATGGGTGCATCCAGGCTCTGCTCAGATCCTTGTTTTCTCAGTGCAGGGAGAAACTTGCTGTTCCAGTGGCCTCCACCTCTCTGATGGGTTTGGAGAAGCCCAGAGCAGCTCACGGAGAGGAGACTGTGTAGGGCATGAGGCTGTAAAGCTGGGTTCTGCCAGGGATCAGGCTGAAATGGACCCTGCCACTGGTTTCCAGAGCTGGCTGGTGGGGCTCAGTTCAAGTGAAGAGGTTTTGAAGAGGTCAGAGAGCCTGTCCTAAATCTGACACTGCTCTGAATCACTCCAAGGGGAGCACAGACCTTGTGGGTTACCACCTCTGCTGTTACAAAAGACCTCTCTGCAAAAAAAGCCCAAATAAACCCAAAAACCTGAAACTGAAAACACAACAAACCTTGTAAACTCCTGAAATTTGCATTGCTGGGTTAGCAAATTCAGCAAAGGTCTTTAATGCTCCTTTTAACCCACAGCTTTAAGAGTAGTGTTAAGCTTTTTGCGTTAACCACAGGGGAAAAGTACTTTGGGAAGCTTGGAGGGCTTTTCTTTTTCAAGCATTCTGGTTATTCTGGCAGTCAGGATGAGTTAAATTCAAATTATTGAATGCAATAATATGTAGGAGACTGACATCTTGAAATGTTTCTTAATTTAAGGGTGTGTTTTGAGCAAATGTTTATATGCCAAGGCTTGGGCTGGGGGGATTGAAAGGCATATTGGATTATGTGCTATTTGCTCTGTGTAAGCAGTGGCAATTTATTGCTGCAGATGCATGTGATGCAACGCGCAAAGATTAGTTCTATCCTCTCTAAAGCATGATTATTTTGGGTCCTCTTTATACCTTAAATAGATATTCTTCTCATGTGATTTCCATCTTTTTGTGTCAACAGCCCAGGCTAAAGTTGAAATAAACATTGCATCAGCTTGGTAGCACAGGCTCTGAAGAAATTTGCTCTCTGCTGCGGGGATTGTTTGGAACCTTTTAATTTTCTCTTTTTCCAGTGTTCAGTGCAAAGATCCTGTGAATCTTGAAGCCTGCTGTGTTTCACTGGACCTTTCTTCTGCAGATCACTGTACTTGGTCAGCACTGACAAGTCTCACCTGAAGCAGAGCATCAGTGTGGTTCCTCATGTTCAAATATCCCCCCCTTTCTAGTTCAGGATGGTGATCTGTGGCCTCTTTCAGGGACATTTAGAAGGGAGCAGCTGTTCAAATGTGTTGTGGCCATGCAATTTTTTATTCAAGTAGCAGATTTCTCTTACAGTAGCAGTTGAGGAGGAAGATGCTGAGACACAACAAGCCATTGCAGGCTGGGTGGAGTTTTGGTGTAGTGTGGTAGGAAGAAGGTTGCCTGGCCATGTGTTTGTCCCCATACACTTGGATTCAGATATCTTAAAGGTCTTTTCCAACCTAAATGATTCTGTTATTCTCATCTTCTCTGTTCCTTCAGCCAGTCCTCAGGACAGCCCTGTGGAGCAAGACCTCCTGCCACCTCCTCCTCTTTCCCTAATCTTATTTCCATGTTTTCATCATTTGCTCTTGCCAGGATGCAGACCTGTTGCAAGGGCATTTAGCAGTTGGGAGTAAGTGTCATCCAAATGGTGGAGGAAGTATGGGCCAATGTCACCAGAGATGTTTCTATCAAAGCAAACCTCAGCAAAATGAGTGATTTGTTGGCTCTTAATGACTTTGCAGGCTGCAGTTGGCAGGACAGGGTGGTGTGATTGGGGAACGTGGTGTGTCTGTGCTTCTGGCTTGGTTTGAAGAGCTTAATGCAGACTGAAATATTGAAAAGTCTCTTGACTGAGACCTTTGGAACCTCTTTTTACAGCATCATCATGACAACAGAGAAGAGTTTAGCGGCGGATGCCGACAACTCGGAGCAGCAGCAAGCCAAGGAGGAGGAAAGAGCTGCTGAAACACAGACAAAGCAAGAGGCTTCTCCAGAGGAAGGGGCTCAGTTGGAGGGACAGCCAGCAGTGGGGCAGAGGCAGAAGACCTCCAACGGTGACACACCTACACACGAGGAGCAGAGCAAGAAGGAACGCCGCACCTCCGAGGGCCGGGGGCTCTCCCGCCTCTTCTCATCCTTTCTCAGGAGGCCCAAGTCTCAGGTGTCCGAAGAGGACAAGGACACTGATGCTACTAAAGAGGTGGGAGGTGACCAGAAAGACCCAGGATTAGGAGCCAGCCCTGATGAAGACATCCTGGTGAAAGCCCCAATTGCAGCTCCCGAGCCTGAGCTCAAAACCGATCCATCTTTAGATCTCCATTCCTTAAGCAGTGCAGAAACACAGGTAAAGCACCCTGCTCCATCTGGTGTGCTGCCTTCTGTTCTTGAAAATGTGTCTTTTGAGCCAAAGCTATTAAAAAAACCACCTCTAATTATCTATAGGATAAAGGTGTTCCTATCCTAGTTAAGCTAGGTATGTTATCCTCGATAAGCTTGATCAGAAGACTCTTCACTCTGCTGAGGGATGGGAAATCATACCAGAACTAGGGTTCACATTCATAATTCCCAGCAGAGCAGTTGCTCATGGGCATGCCCTTGGTTTGTGCAGAATAAAGGCAGGTCAGTAGTGTGAGGTGGGGGTTGCAAGAGGATGTGGATTTAGGAAAGGGTCAAGGAGCACAAGCGTGGCATTTCTGAACTTGGTCATCTGTTTAGTCCAGGCTGGTGCTGAGCCTGCCAAATACAAATATTTTTTGCTTATGCATCATGTAGACAGGGATTTCTGCACAGCACGTGGGCTGAGCCCAGCTCCTGGTAACCATCTGATGTCTGGTCTTTACAGCCAGGGTCATTTTTCATGCAAAATGTAAAGGTTTTAAAGCATGGTAGAAAACTGAGGCAGAAACACCCGGAGGGAGACATTCAGGAGCTGCAGCTGGTTATTGATTTAGGGTTCTTGGGTGCCCTCTCCTACTCCTTGGGTGACTGCAGCTCTGCTGTTATTAGTGGAGCTTCTAGGAGTTAGGGAAAGGCTCGTGTCCCCTCTGCTGAAATGCAGATTTTTTTTAAACCAAGCTGTGTGTATTGCTGGTTCATAGCACCCTGCATGGTAAAATCTGGATTACCTACCCTGTTGCCTTAATGATTTAAACAGGCTCCATGTATGCAAACTTTAGGTTTTATCCCATTCATTTTCAACTGTACAAGTTAGAGCATTGCCAGCTGTATACAGTACTCGTAAATCCAAACTAAAATGAGGAAGGTGTAGAGGAGGTAGATAGGTACACCGTTTTCTTTATTTTCCCAAGTTTCTGAGCCTATGAAAAACCATAGGTTTGTATCTCTGAGGGCTGGAGTTAGCAGAGTGAAAGGAAGCTGGAAATTTTCATGAAATTTCAGCCCAGGAATTGTGTTTTCAAGAGGAAACGTGTGATTTATTTCTCTATTTCACTTTAATTTGCTGTTTCTGAGTCTGTGTACACCCGCAGCCTTTCTTCACCATGGGATGTTTGTTTCAGATGAAGCATTTGAGCCTCTTTTTTTTTTTTTTTTTTTTTTTTTAAGTTCTTATTTTAGATCATCATTGGCTTTTTCAACTGTGACACTCGGCAGATATTTCTGCCATGAAAGCATTTGCAAAGTGCTGCCTCTTTGATAAATGCTGACCAACGGGCATTACCAGCTTTGACTGGTTCCCTACTCCTGATTGTCCCAGCCCTGCTGGAACAGAAGTCAGCAGCTTGTGGACATTTATTTAGTTTTTAAATACCTCCATGCAGTTGTGCCTGAGTGTGATTTCATGAGACGTGATGGGCTGAAAGGATGGGGTTTTGCTCTTCCTCCACCCCGGCTGCAGGCTCCTGCTGCATCCAGCCCCTTCCAGCACTTCTCAGAGCCTGTGGTGAACTCATTTAACCTGCTGAAATGGCAGATTAAAAAAAACCCCACCATGTTTCCTTCCTCCTCCCATCCCTGTGCTGCTTCTCTTTCTGCTGTTTTAGTGAATTAAAAAGGCTTGCAAAATGCTTCAGTAGGCAGAGGGGGGGTGGGATGAAGGCTGCCTTCCCTTTTTCATGGCAGAAAGCTGCTTGGTCAGCTGAAAGGGATGTGACATCTTGGTGTGACACCCACAGTCCCCCCTTTTTAATGCCACCACTGCCATGCTGAGGGCTGGAGCAAAGCCCATGGCAGCATTGGTGCCCTGGGTGTCTGACCTACAAGGGGGAAAACATCCCAGTCCAAAAGGTGCTGTCCTTAAGACAGATGGATGTGCATGATGTCATATGCCCAGATTTAGCTAATCAAGCCCTTTTCCTTTTTTATTACATCCTTTATTAAATGAATACCTGAGGATGACTTGTAGGGCTTTAAAAATTAACATCATGACCGTGCTCACTCAAGCTGCTGCACCAGGTCCCAGCTACACGTTTTAAGTACAGATCCCTAATTTTGGGAGAGAGATCCCAGCCCTATGCAATCCTTGTTTCTGTGTGATGATTTTTTTGTTTGTTTTGTTGTTATTGACACATTTAAATTGTAACTTGGGTGATTGGGGGGGGTTTCAGCCTGCGCAGGAGGAGAGGAGGGACGACCAGGAGCCAGACAGCAGAGAGCTTGAGGGCAAGGAAGGAGAGGAAGCAAAGGAAGAACGTGCCAAGCCAGAGACCAAACAAGAGACTCCAGAGACCAAAGCTGAGAAGGATTTGAAAGCTGCCCAGAGAGCAGTAAAAAGACACAGAAACATGTACTGCAAAGTTGCCCTGCTGGATGACACCATTTTTGAGTGTGCTGTGGATGTAAGTGCTTTTGGGGTTTGTTTCTGTATCACCTCTTTTCCCTCTTCCTTCTCCTCCCCTTGAAAAATCACCACAAATGCCATTTAATAGGGGTCTCATTTGCTGCCTCATTACATGACAGGCTTTGCTGCAGAGCTATCTTGCTGTAAGCTGTACCAGCTTATTTAGTGTGTTGTAAAATTCATGCCCCCTTCCTGAAAGTGTTCAAATCCAGGTTGTATGAATCCTTGTGCATCCTGGTCTAGTGGAAGGTGCCCCTGCCCATGCAGAGGGCTTGGATCTTGATAATCTTTAAGGTCCCTTCCAACCCAAACCATCCGATGATTCTCTGGGTGCCTAGGAATATTTTTTTTAATTGTTCCACAATTTCCAGTGTACCTTGCTTTGTATTGGTGAGGAGAAGTTTAAAAAAAAAAAAAAAAAAAAAATTGGTTTAGTTTTGGTGTTCATCTTCTCTCTCTTTTTTATCCCAGATTAGAGTTTAGGTTTTTTTGTGTTAGGTTGAGATTATCTAAAAATCTTCTGCCCCTTTCCTTTCAACAAAATGGGCTAAGTTGATTTGTCCTTTTTTTTTATTCATCCAAGGTGCTTCCCCTCTCAGGCTGCTGGCTAACAGAACTGGAGCTTGGATGTAAAGAAAAACACACTATGTTTAGGCTACAGCAGACAATTTAAATTATCATGTTGACTTACAGCCCTGCAAACCCCCTTCATCTGAGAGCTTTTCTTCTGCTTTATTTTGTGGCTTCCCCCTTGCTGTCAGAGCAGGAAAAAACTCGCAGAAATCCCTGTTGGGATTGAGGCACTTGTCCAGAATATTAATAATCTGGTACTTACCATTCGAGCATAGTTCCATCAGCTTGTTTTTCCCTGGTCCCTCTGGCTAAATGGGCCAGGAGAGAGGGTATCTGGGCACAGGGCTGCTTCTGAAAGCAGTAACCTTGGGTGATCCTGGGCAAGTAGGTCAGCACAGGCTGTTTGTGTAACTCCAGTGCTGCTGTTCCTGCCTGGGATCAGCTCGAAGCATCCCTCCCCATCACCTTATCCCTGCAGCCAGGGATTTCCTGGGCAGCCCCTGCAAGGAAAATACTCCCCCAAGTGCTGGTGGCAGCATCTCCACCTACTTTGTGCCTGAGGTGGTTGTAGCAATCCCTTTGCCCTGCTGGGAGGCTGGTGGAAGGGAGGGCTGGTGGTGAGGGGGTTGGTCCTGACTTGGGCAGGATGGGAAAAATCGCTCTCTGGAGGACTCCAGAGTGGTGATGGGAGCTGTGGGGAGGACTAGAAGGGGCTGCTGGGTCAGGGAGAGCCTCCAGACATGAGAAATACACTTGGTTCCATGCCGGTGGAGTCCCACTCTAGCAATTAAGACTTAATTGTGAAAGAATTTCAAAGGTGTAGGCAGTGACCAACACAAATGCCTTTATCCCAGAAGAATAAGTGCTGTCAGGCATCCTTTCCAGCTGACAGCCATGGAAGGTTTTTCATTCTATGTCTTCAGTGCCTTAATTCCTCAGGAAATAAACATGCACTGTGTTACCTCTGGAGTCACAACGGATGCACTAAGGACCTTACAGCTGCAGGGCTGGAATAAAACAAGGCTCTTGGATGAGTTGCCATGCAAATGTGACTAAAAGGAGAGATGGAGGCAGAAGCCACGCAGCAGTAAAGCTGCTTTGGCGTCACCAGAGCCGCGTTTTCTTCTTAGCAAAGCCTCCAATAGAATGAGCTCCTTCTGGTTACCATAGTTTTGTGCCTCAGGGGTGTTTTACTTCATGCTTTTGGACTAAAAGGGTATCTGTTCCTACAGCCAGTTCGTTTCTGCAGGATTGGAAAATAGCAAAGGGAAAAACAAAGAGATGGGAAGGCTCAAAGCGTGTTTCTGGAGGGAAGAAGTTGGGTGCTAAGCAGCTGCTGGTGCAAGGCAGGGCTGGAGGAGCTGGGTTTCAGCAGCAGGTTGGGTTGAGGAAGAAGCTCTGGGAATGATGGTCTTCGGGTCGAGCTGCTGTTTCTTCTGTGAAACTATTCAGTCAGGTTGCCCCCCAAACTGGGAGACTCTAGCAGTGGTTTCCTACCCTGTGTTAATCATCTTTTGATCAGTGCCTGACTGTCAGACAGCTTGGAGCTGAGAGATACCAGAGCAGATGTACTTTGGGAGAGAATAAACCACACAAATCCTTGTTTTTTACTGAGTTGTGTGGAGCACCATAGCTTGGGGGGGGGGAGCTGGTGGTAGCAGAGGGATCCCCTACAGTTCCCATTCCCTCTCCAGTTTGAATTTTATGCCCGTCCCACTGAATATCCTTTGTGGTTTTTTACAGAAACATGCCAAGGGGCAAGATCTACTTAAAAAAGTCTGCGACCACCTGAATCTCCTGGAAGAAGACTACTTTGGTTTGGCCATATGGGACACACCAACCTCCAGGGTAAGCAGCTGCTGTGGTAGGGGCTCTGCACCTGGGGGGGTTCAACTCTTTTGAAGGATCACCTTCCCTGGGGGAGGAGATGGTACATGAGCTCTTCTTAAAACTCCTTTTGGCATGCTCCAAAAAAAAGAACTAGGAGGACTGGAAGCAGGAATTATGACTAAGTGACCACAGGAGTGGGGATTTGAAGGAAAAAAATCAACGTGGACTTGGATCTTCACCTGGAGGAATTCCATTATATTAGTTTACTGCCATTCATTTGTAAAGCTCAAGGAGTTAGAGGAAAATAAGGTTTTTCTCATTCTAGAAAAGCATCCAGTTTTGGTTTTTCTTCTTGTGATTTGAAGAGTCAGTTACCTACCCATAGGCTGCAGAAGATGAGCCTGAATGTTGAGACACTGCAGGAGGACCTGACACTCCTGGAGCTTGTGTTCATTGAACTGAGCAGGAGCAGGAGCTGGTGGCCCTGCCATCAGTGTCATTTTCTGCAAGCTTCAGTCAGAGACATCCAAAGCAGTATGGAATAGAGGCTTTACCCTGCAAAAGAACATGTGTGATTCTTCATCCCAAAACTCTTCCTCACATGGTTTCAGTTTAAAGTCTTTGTTTGGATAGACTTAAGCAGTGTCTTATCTTTTAAACCCGTGGTTACACTTTAACTCAAGCAATTACTCATGATCTGTTTAATGAAACTACCCAAAAGTGTGCTAAAATGAAATCAAGGCCCCATTTTTGTCTTCTAGACCAGCTTTTTTGATCCACATTCTGATTATTCCTGTGCTTCACCTGCAGCAGTCACAGGCCAGGTTCCAGTGGCTGACAGACATATTTGTCATTAAATAGTTACTAATTGCAGGTCTGAATTTTCAATAAACAGACCCATTTTAGGGTCCCCATTGCTGTTTGAGGCAGGCAGAACACTCTCTTGGGTTTGTTTGACCCCTTTGGGTGTCTCATATGTGAAATTTGGTTCTGTGTATACACGCAGCCTGGGTTTTTTCACTCTAGGAGTTTGTTGCCCTGGCAGAGGGAGGGGTAGGTGTGCTGTTAGGTGCAGATAAGAGCACTGAGAGTTCAGCTGGGGCAGCTCAGCTGCTCACATCTCACTGTGGGTAGCTCCCTGCTGCAGTTCTGGACCCTTGGCAGAGAAGCTGGAGGTGCACGTGTGTATTCCTGGGCAGGGAAGGGTTGTGTGCAGCATTTTCCACCTTGATACTTAGAGAATAAACCTTCCTGGGGATGAGCATTTGCCCACGTGGGATTAGATGTGACAGTGGGAGGTGGTGATGGTGGATGGAGCAGCTGGTCAGCTCCAGAGGAGCTTGGTGCTCAAGATGCTCTGAAGGAGAGGATTGTTTCCTACTTCTTCATGACATTATTGGATAAAAACACCCTTAATTGCTGTACCCATCACTGCCTGCTGGCTGTGGCAGGGTGAGAGCTGAGGATGCATGAGTGCACCCTGGTCTGGGCTGTCCCAAACTCCCCCCTTAGTGCTGTGGTACCCAGCAGTCATGGCTCTGGTGTGGGTGGAGAGATGCTCTAAACAAAGTGGTGACCTTCAAAGGATGAGAAGTGGTGTGTGTTACCTTTCAAATGGATTTTGTATCCCCAGTTGTATGGGTTAGAGGGATGAGCATACAAAAAAGATACAATTCAATGTGAAGTATTGCTGAAGTTCTGTGTCCTTCTGGTCAGGACAGATTAGCTGGGGGGGATTCAGTGGGTTAATTCCTTCACCTCAGTAGACCTGATGTCCAAATCCTGCTTAGGGCTCATGAAAATGAAGAAGGTGTTTTAATGTAGCCTCTCCAGGAGGGCTGTTAGCACCACATCATCCCTTTCAGGGAGGAGATCCTGACCTCTGGGAAGGGAAAGGCACAGGCTTGACATGCCAGGAGTTGCTCAGACTGTGCTGGCAAAAACAGGAGTTGTTTTTTGAGGCTTATGTTGCACCACCATGCCACAAAACCCCAAATTATTGAGAGCAATTGGGGGGGAGGTGTGTGTGTGGAAGGGTATACCTCTAAATTTGTAGCTGAGATAATTACTAGAAATTTGAGTCATACTTAAAAGATACAAATTTTATGTCATGCTTCAGTAAAAATATTGCAGCCTCCCCCAGTGACTGGATGTTTTCACTTGTGTTTCAGTTAAAAAACATTACTAATAATAGAAAGTCTTGGTGAGCTGTGTTATGACGAGGGGTACTATGGCCACAGGGTGCCTAAGATGAATGCAGATTTCCTATTTGCCTGTTCTTCAGAATTCTGGAAGAAAAAATAATGTGGTGTATGAGTGCTGTGACCACACCTGCTGCTATGTGCTTGCAGCCCTCATGTACCGATTTTATTTTTCCCCTCTTGCTCCTTGTGCCTCCCCTACAAATAGGGCTACCTGGTAGATGAAGGGTTGGAAATCCACCCACCAAGACCACAGACTGGAGTAAAAGTTGTGAAAAACACACCATTCCTTCAGTTTCCATGGCTGCGTTCATGTCAAGTGTTGTCTTTTTTTTTTTTCCCTATTTTTAGCAGTTTGCAATTTGCTGTGGTGTTTCTGGAACGTCTGTTAAACTGTGAATGTTTTTATCCTCTTACAGACATGGCTGGATCCTGCCAAAGAAATCAAAAAGCAGGTTCATGGTAAGTAGATCAAATTTATCAGACAGGGGTGTGTGGTTTCTCCCCCCTTCCCTAAATAAGCTTGGCTTTGGCAGGCAGGCCAGGGGGCCCAAGGATGGGTGAGAGTTCAAGTGAGGGTGTCTGGCAGGGATCAGCAGAAGTTCAAGCAGCCTGTGCATAATTTCTCTTCTTCTTAAGTACTTAGAGATGCTCTCAATTTAGGAAAAGTCATTTCCTTGAGAAAATAGAGCTTGGGGTGTGTTTGCCCTGTGCAAACCCACGCTGTTCTTGCTGCCACGTGATGCTGAAGTGGGAGATGTGCTCCCTCTTGGAGGATGGAAAAAGAGGTGTCAGTGAGAATCGTTTAAATCTCAAAGAGTGAGAGAGCTGGAACAAAACTGGATGCTGTAGCAAGGTTTTTATGGACTCAGAGGCTGTTCCAGGGTCCAAATAGAGGTACTGGAGTTATAAATGGCTCTAGCAGTATCAGGGCAAGTGAAAGATACCCTCCAAAGTTGTATTTAAAGATCTGGTTCAAGATGAGAGGAGTGTAAAATAAATCTTAGAGGCTCTTGTTTTCTCTCAGGAGCAAGTCTGACTTCTTTGAAGGTAAAACAGCGTTCCATGGAAGTAAAATACAGTTTGGTGAAAGTAAAATACTGATTTATGTATGCTTTTGGTGGAGGATGCCAAACAAAGTGTGTCATTAAGTACAGATTAGAGGGGAAATGCTGTGGGGTGGGAAGAGCTCCTGGTCTTCCAAGTTTGAATCAATAGTAAAATATGTGTAAAGGGCACGAGCTGCTCCTGCCATGCAGGTAAAATGAAAATGCAGCTTGGAAGTGTGATGAGCAGCTTGCTCTGGAATCTGTTCCCCTGAGAGAGGTTAAATGGCAAATTATTGGAGTTTACTTGAACAGATGTTGAAGCTTTTCCAGGGAGTCAGTCTCTGCATCCTCCTTGCCATACATAGGAAAGCTCTGCTGCCTGAAATGTTGTCTTGGAATCACTTGTTTTGAAGGGTGCCTAATGAAAACAACATGCCCTGTGTTTAATCCCAGTTCTGGTGTTGCATAAGAGGTAAATCCATGAATGCTGCATCTCCTTCCCCCCCATCCTCCCTGGCTGAGGTTGGGATAAATCTCTGAGCAAGTTAAAAGCAGGGGTATCTTCTCTTTCTAAAATAAATATTGTTTTGAACTGGTTAAAGGGCACAGCAAGGAGAAGCTGGAACTATGGAAATCCCTTGGAGTGCTGATTGGGTCAGGCAGGACTGTTTTGTGTGGGTAAATGTGATGATTTTTAAGAAAAAGAGAGAGTAACCCCTTCAGCTGTGTCACTGGGACTGTCCATACTACAAATAATGCCAGTTCTAGGTGTGATGATGTGGGTTCTCACTCCACTTAATGCCTCCAAGGCTGTGCAAGGTTTGCAGCAAGCTGTGTTAAAGCATTTAGGTGTGGACTTGTAAAGTGCCTATCTTAGCACTTGCTATTTCTCCCAGAGATTGATGCTCATATTGCACTGGATTTAAAATGTGGTCTGACCACAGTGCATTAGGCTGCTGAGTGAATTAGCACATCTCCTCCTTACAAGACATTGGAAAATGGGGTTGGGTGATAAAGCAATGCTCATTCATTAACTTGCAGCACGCACCTGACCTCTCTTCATGAATCTTTTTTCAATCAGTGAAAAAATATGTGAGTAATTTAGGCTCTTAGTACTGAATTTAATTTTTTGCCACAAGTACTGGTTTTATTCACGTGTGTTTGCCTACCCTGCTTTGCTTTTTCCTGCTTGGATCTTACCTCCTGCAAACGAAATCACATCTTCTGTCTTCTCACAGGCAGCAGGTAGCTGTGTGAGTGTTTAAATCAGTGTTATGATCCATAGGCTGTATTTTGAAGATCAGACTGGATGTGTCCCCAGCTTTTTTGACTGTCTCTCAAGAAAGCTGTTCTGGTGTTATTTATTTTTCTCCACCTCTTCCTTATAATTGCAGGAGGCCCCTGGGATTTCACCTTCAATGTCAAGTTTTACCCACCGGATCCTGCGCAGCTGACAGAAGACATAACCAGGTGAATTGTCTGGGTATCCAGAGAGCTCACTGAGCAAAAGGAAATCACTAGAACTGGAAGATTGAATAGAATTTTTTAATACTGGGGTGTTATTCCATCAGATGTCTTGGAATAGTTGTTTGTTTGTTTTCAGTAGATGTTTGGGATGCAACCGCACTCCACTCAAGTCCCCAGTGTCACTTATAATCCTGGCATGTTTGTGTTGGTACAGAAAAATTAATTTTTACTTAAAAACAAGGTTTTCTTGTCATGAGTGTCATCCCTTCCTAGAGAGGAGGTGACCTGAAGTCCTCTTGTCCTCCTTGTCCACGAGAATAATAACCCATAAATAAAAATACAGGTAGAAGGTAGAAACTAACATTGTGTTGCATTCATCAGGGGCATAAAAAAAGAGATTCTGTTTGTTCTTCAAGTTTCTTAAGTTGCTTTAGCCTCTCTGTAAACAGTATTTTCATGATTTCTCCCACCTCCAGGTATTACTTGTGTCTTCAGCTCAGACAAGACATCATTTCGGGGCGGCTGCCCTGTTCCTTTGCAACTTTGGCTCTGCTGGGTTCCTACACAGTCCAGTCTGAGTTGGGAGACTATGATCCCGATCTGCACGGCCCAGATTACATCAGTGAATTTAAATTGGCCCCAAATCAGTCAAAAGAGCTTGAAGAGAAGGTGGTGGAGCTTCATAAAACATACAGGTAAGGTGTGGTGGTTGGAGCAGCCTCCAATAATGGGGCTTTCTGGTATTTTCTGGTATTACAACATTTTTTTTCCGTTGTATGGTTTTTGTTTTCTGCTGCACCAGTCAGCAGTAAGGCGTGAATTTTCAGCCACAGGGAATATTAGCTACTTTAAAAAAGATATATTTTAAAGTCATAACAAAAATCTTTCTAGAAGCTGAAATTATTTTTCCCTGTGGGAAGAAAAAATTAAGGTTTTTAGCAAGCAATGCCAAGTCTGGCAGTTCTTTTTTAACAAGTGGCCTTTTTCAACAGTCTAGCCATGAAAGTGGGTTTTATTCCATATGAAAATGCAGTGCAGTTTGCTTATTTTAACCTTGCCCTTTGTCTTTTTTTTTTTTTTAATAATATTTGCTTTGGGATTTATGGCACTTCTGGATTGCAGTCTGGTTGGAGCAGATCCCATCTCAGTGGATGTGCTGAAGCCTGCAATGTGTTTGGGGTTTTCTGCTGCCAGGTTTAATGAGTAACACTTTAAAATGTGGAACTATCCTAGATAATAATGCAGGAGGTGCAAACCTGCCTTTAGTCTGTCCTTGTGTTTCCCAGTGTGGCCAGATGTGTTGTGTTCAGGTAGGGTTGAAGGACTCCTGGAGCTGCCCCTGGTACCAGATTAAAGGGTCACCACAACCAAACCTTGGCTCACCAGCAGCTGCTACCCCCTCCCAGAGTTACCTTTGGGTTTTAAAGAGGGGGAGGGGGGGGAAAGCCCATCAAACCACTTCATGATACCAAAACCTTCAACCATCAGCCCCTTGACCTGTGAAAAGCTGCTGACTGATGCACTCTGAACAAGGAGAGCAAAGCTGAGACAGGCAGATAGGAGCTGATAACCTGAGTGCAGTGGGGAAGGGTGGACGTGTGCCCCTGGCTGTGACCAAAGCTACAATTAACACCTTGCTCAACCCTGCAAATCAATACCTTAAATTGATTCCCCTCCATTTGAGTGGAGAGGAGAGGAAATGAGGGAAAATAAGTACTGGGCTGCTGACAAGCTTCATGACGTGAAGTAAAAGGCCCTTAGCTGTGCTAGAAGAGGCAGATCACGTCGCTGAATTATGCATGGCTTCACTAGAGGGATACTTCAAGGTATAGGACATGGTTATATTTAATCTGCTCGGGCAGGAGGGAGGAAGCAATATGCAGACATTTAATTTCTGGTCTGTATTCTGTGAACATTAAACTGGCAGAGGGTTTTCAGTGGGAAAACTCTGCTCAGCCATGCTCTGTGTCTGACTGCTTTATTTTCAAAGGACAAAGCTCCTGTTGGAGATGGTGACTTCTCCTGGGCCTTTCCCTGAGGATTGTTCTTACAATTGTCTTTGTCTGCCTTGTCTCCCACCACTAAAACCTCTTATTTCCATTGCATACAAGATGCTTGTGGGTGCTCAGTGAGAGGGATATTAAAGCAGGGAGCAAAATGAAGTGGATGCAGGTAAATACTCTCCCAGCAGAGCTCTTAGCTCTACCTCCTGCACCAGAAATTTATTAACAAGGGCACTATAATAATAGCCTCCATTCTCAGGGTGTTTCTGTTGCAATTGTGCTGTGCAGCCCCTTCTGCAGACCTGGTGCCATCTGTTCTTAGAAAACGTCTCGTTCATCTGCTCTGCCTCAGTAGGAATCGCTGCTGGGTGGTCTCAGCTGTCCCTGTGTTTGGTTTGGAGGACAGTAGCTGGGACTGGGGGGGTCTGGGAGGACAGGAGTTGTCATCCTCTCGCTGCCTTCAGCTGAGTTGGTCTTTCTTACACTGAATCAAGGTTTGGGCACCATCCTGCAATGTCTCACTGGATAACTTGCTTTTCATGTCCTTGCAGCTCCACAGAAGAAAGGTGTCTCTGTTGGTTTTGTTGGGTTTTTTTCCCAAAGCACAGATCTCTGCATTCAGAGCTGTTTAATAATTCCTCATCTGGGCATGAATTTATATTGAAAGCAAAAGAAATCTAATGAGTAGATGGTTTTGTGATGTCTGATCTGTCCCCTGCTAAAAGCAACAGTTCTGGCAATCCCTTTCTCTCTTTCCCCAGATCCATGACTCCAGCTCAGGCAGACCTGGAATTCCTTGAGAATGCAAAGAAGCTGTCTATGTATGGAGTCGACCTTCACCAAGCCAAGGTGAGAAGCAGCATGTGGGCACTTGCCTGTGGATTTTGTAATTTGACTTTCCTTCCCTTGCCATGAGCAAGTTAACCTATTTCAGGAAGCTGCTTTTGAAAGAAATAAACTGGCTACTGGTACAGCAGCACAGGCACACAACAGAAATGCCTCAGGCACTGTTGCAAGGGAAGTAACTCTTCCCAATTGCTTATTATTTATAGATTACAAGAAGCTTTACAAAACTACTGATGTAGACAGGTCCTTGCTCTGAGGAGCTCAGAATAAGGCTCAGTCCCTGCAAGGTGAGTTGTTCCCCTCAGAGGAACGCGGGAGAGGCTCTAGACCAGCCTTTGAGCAAACAGGGGAGCTCTGCAGGAGGGAGGAGGCTGTAAGGAGAAGCAGGAAGGAAAAGCAAACCTGGCCCTGGCTGCAAGCTGAGGTCTGGGTGGTGGGGAGATGAATTTGGGGTAATTTGGAGGACAGACATTGACCTGAAACTTGTAGCCCTGGCACTGCTTAAATCCTGATCTGCTTTCCCAGGACTTGGAAGGGGTGGATATCACTCTGGGAGTCTGTTCCAGTGGCCTTCTTGTTTACAAAGATAAACTGAGAATCAACCGCTTCCCTTGGCCCAAAGTCCTCAAGATCTCCTACAAACGCAGCAGCTTCTTCATCAAGATCCGGCCAGGGGAGGTGGGTGCTGCTCACCGAGGGGTGTGTGTCACCAAAAGACAGTCTGGGGAAAGAGGGAGGGAGGGGGTTTCTCTCAAGGGGCATTTTGGAAGAGCTTTAAGGTCCTTTCCAGTCCTTTTCACAAAGTGTCATCCAGCACCACCTCCTGGCACCGCGTGGTATTCCCAGCATCCAGAGGAAACCTCTGGGAAGTTTGCAGTTGTGGTTGACAGAGGATTAATTCCTTTTTGGGGAACAGGACAAGACAAAGGCTTTTTGTCTCACTTAAAAAAAATCCATATATTAAAAAAAAATAAAGAAAAAAAGAGAGGTCTCTTACCACTGTGACTGCTGCAGGCAGGGGTGGCTGACCCTGGTGCTGCCTCTCATGAACAGGGAGAGCTCCTAGAGCAACCTGCTGCTGGAAACACAGTGGGCAGAGAGGTGATAATGGGGGTCTGCCTCTTTCCTCCTCTCCTTCTCCCTCTTGCTTCAGCTGCCATCACTCAGCTGTGCTGGGAAGTTGAGTTTTGTCCCTGTCCCACAGCTGAGCAGAGTGACTGGGGAGATACATCAGTTTGAGTGGCAGCAGACCCCACAGCAACCTCCTCTGGAAATGCCAGAGCATCCTGAGGGATGCCTGGAGGCTGTGGATTAAGCCCTGTCTTTTCTGGGATCCAGGCTCCTCCTGCACATGGAGTGAGTTCAGCTGCTCTGGGGCTAGACCAGCAGTTTGGGCAGAACAGGTCGATGGGCTGGGGGCTGGACTCCTGCCACATTCTTGCTATACCTAATAACTTCTATTTTCCACAGCAAGAACAGTATGAAAGTACAATTGGATTCAAGCTACCAAGTTACCGGGCAGCCAAGAAACTGTGGAAAGTATGTGTTGAACATCACACATTTTTCAGGTGGGTTTTCTGAATGGTAGCCTCGCCTCCAATAGCTCAGGCTTTAGATTAACTGCTGAAAACAAGCACTGGTTCAGTGGTCTTTTACAAAATTTGGAGTTAAATGGTTGCAGAGACATGAAGTGTTTCTATTCCAATAGATTTCTGGGCAGCTTCTGCTTCATAAGGTCCATAAAAGAGAGGTCTTCTGGCTTATGGAAATGTGGTTTATCGTTGCTTTGCCTTGTGCTGTGCTGTGCACCCAGCAAACGCAGACAGTTCTTTAATTCCTGTTTGAATTTCTCTTGACCTGCTGTTTCCTAGCTCAGGAGGTATGACTTTTAAATCGTGCCTGTGGGTTTTTTTCAGGCTGACTTCCACCGAGGCCATCCCAAAGAGCAGGTTCCTGGCTCTGGGCTCCAAATTCCGCTACAGTGGGAGGACCCAGGCGCAGACCCGGCAGGCGAGTGCCCTGATCGACCGCCCTGCCCCGCAGTTTGAGCGCACAGCAAGTAAGAGAGCCTCCAGGAGCCTGGATGGAGGTGAGTGTCTGCTGCCTCTTCCTTCTCTGGGGATGGATTCTGCAGGAAATGCTGCCTAAATAACCACCTGAACTCCCTACTGTTTAAAAAAAAACAACAATAGCATGATTTGTCTGGAGAGGACAAAGGGAAATGGTTTCAAGTGTGAATAGGGGAGATTTAGGTTAGACATAAGGATGAAATTCTTTAATTTGAGGGTGGTGAGACACTGGAAGAGGTTGACCAAGGATGGCTGCCCCATCCCTGACTGTGTTCAAGGCGAGGTTGGATGGGGCTTGAAGCAACCTGGGCTGGTGGGAGGTGTCCCTGCCCATGCAGGGGGTTGGCTCTGATGATCTTTAAGGTCCTTTCCAACCCAAACCATTCTATAATTCTGTATCTTCTCACTTTAATACAAAGTCTGGAATGCAAATGCAAACAGAATAGTAGCACTGGCAAGAGCTGACTGAAAAAAAGGATGTAGGTGGGTGCTGAAGGCTTACACCAAAGTTCTGTTTGTGAAGATGTTCCCTTGTTCAATCACAACACATTTGCCTTTCAGCAGATCAGGAGCAGAGCAATTCTAGGATTTGTTTTGCTTCACATAGCTCCTCTAAATTGATATTTTCCTCGAGGGGGAGATTTTTTTTTTTGCCACAAGTGTTTGAAACTTTTTCAGCACCTGTTAAAGCAATGCTGATGTTTGTGGTGGATCAGTCAGGAGGGTTTGTCACTGACATTTTTGGAAGAGCTGATAGCAGCAGGGAAGGGGTGAGGCACGGAGTGGGGAGTGCCTCAGTTTGCTTCCCTTGATCTGGATCATGGAGTGCTTGTAAAACTAGGATCCAGGTTAAAGGGAGGATCCCTTTGCACCCAGGGCACCCGATGGATCAGGAACAGCATTGCTTTGAGCCCCCAGGTCTTGCTGCAGCCCAGGAGGGAGCAGGGCTGCCCCAGTCCCTGTGGCCAGCAGCAGGCAGGCTGTCTCTGCTCCTGGTGTGAGTTCACACTGCTCAGTGACACTCCAAATTTGGGCTTCGTTCCTGGGATCTGGGAGTGGAAAGGCTGCTTGATTTGAGCTCTGTACCACAGCAAAGCACAACGCCAGCTTGCCTGTGTCGATGTGTGCCCAGTTACCCAGGCACAATGCATGGAAGCAGGGGAACCAGAGCCCTTGGTTGCCCCTTGGCCATGCCCTGTAGAATGTTCAGACTCCAGGTCAGTAGAGAAATTTCTCCAGTCCCACACCTGAATGTCAGAGCTTGGAAAAAAGCAGCCCATGAATGTAATGCTTCTGTCCCCCTTGAAGCCTGCAGCCCTTTTCCCTTGGCTGTCTGGGCAGTCCTTAACATGTGCCCCATTTCTTCAGCTAAACGTGCGACTCAAAAAGTTGAGTTCAGAGCCCTAGAGGAAGAGAAGCAGGAGGAGGTGGTGGTGGTTGAGGTTCCTGAACCAAAACCCGTGGATCAGATCCGAGAGAAGCCAGGTATAGCTGTGGTGGTGGCTGCTACTCTCCTGTGGTGCCTTTCCTATCCTTCACGTGCTTGTTCCTGACAGCTCCCCAAGTTTCACCAAATCTGGCAGCTTTCTTTTTTTATTTCTTCACAAGAAAACTTTCCTAGTTAGAGGACAGACAGCCTGGCAGAACCCCAGCTCTGGGAGACTTAAGGTTTCCACTTTGCACCCCATGAGACTGTGATTCCTGTGGGGTGGTGGGCAAAACCTTAGGGTGTGCTGGCACTTGAGAACTGTCTCCTTAATAAATTCGGATGATTTTGTATATGTGGATGAGAAAATTTAGAAGTTTGATTTTGAAACTTCTTGTAAAGCATCTGAAATTCTTCATCCTGGGACCTCCTTGCCATTTCTTAAAGCTCATTCAGCTCAGTCTTTTCCTCAAAGGAAATATTCTAGGTTATGAGAAATGCCACCTGCTTTGCTACATGGAGCTTATATTTCTCTTCAGATAGATACTGTTAATAAATATTAATGTCCTTACCAAGTGTGTAGGTACAACAGCATATTTGAATACTAATAAATGTATCACAGCAGCAGTGTTGTCAAATATTTGCAGTTTTCATCATTTAAACAGCAAATGCCTGTGGTGCATCAGGGATGGAGATAATTTGTATGCGAGTGCATTCTGTACTTCTTCCACCCTGTTCTTTTTTTACAGCGTGCATCACTCTTTTTCTGGTATGAAACCTAGACCAAGCTTTCATAAAGTAATGTGGCAGACTGTCTCCCCACCATGGTCTGGCCTTTAATTCTTGCTTGTCAGCATCACCTGGCAGGGAAAACCTGATGCTTTAAAAACACAAGATAGAGAATTAGCATCTAAGACAGCAGTTTAGGTGGCTGTATGCTCTTAATTTTTTAGATTTGAAGTTGTTCACTCAAGTACATCCAATTGAAGCTGCTAGTATTTTATATAGGTTTTATGTAGAAGAGCCCAGGTGTGTTTTTCCTGGATTTTACCAGCCAACACCTGCATCTCCCTGGACTTCGCAGGCAGAGCCTGTCCTGGCACTGCACTCAAGAGCTGTTCTCACATTCCCACATATCCCTGCCCAAGCAAGGAGCCTGCAATGCTTATTTATATTGGTTTATTCCCCTCTCATCCAACAGACTCTTGGATCTTTCAGCCTTAGACAGACTGATAGGCAGTTAGGTGTTGAAAAAATACTATTAAGCTGCCTGGTTCAAAAACCTTGCTGTTCCCAGCTGCTGCCTGGGAGAGGGATCTCCTCTTGCTCTTTCCTCTGCTGCAGTGACTGTCGTGTGTCCAGGGGGTTCTCCAGCCCCCCCCTAACACCTGCAAACCTCTTTCTAGCCAAGCACATTCTTGAAACTTTTGAAATGAAACCCATTGCAGAGGAGGAAGAGGAGGAGGAGAAGGTAGAGGTGGTTAAGGTTCCTGTTGCTGAGCCAAAGTTCCTGGAGCCGTTGCAGCCGCGGTCAGGTACAGCCCCAGCAGCATTCAGCATTCAGCATTCAGCATTCAGCATTCAGCACTCAGCATTCAGCATTCAGCACCAGCGTGGCTCCCACAGCCACCCCTGCTGTCACCTGCTGGCTTGAAGTGATGCAGTGCTGGAGGACAGAGGTGGCCTCGTGTGCTTTGGTGTTTATTGCCTTTCAAGTCACAGTGGGTTCTGCAAAGTGTGCTGTAATATGCCAGCGATGCTTCACCAGGGGCAGAGGAGGAGGTGCCCTGAGGTGGCTTTGGCTGTGTGTCGAGTGAGTGTGCAGTGGCCTTTTAACCTTTCTCTGTGCCTGTCCTTCCTTGTAAGGGTTGTTCCCTGAATGCCTGGAAATCAGGTTGTATGCTCCAGGACTGTTGGAGCTCACTTGGCTTTGCTTTTTTTCTTGGCTGATGAGCCAGCTTCTTCCCTGGTTGGGGAGGGGTTTTGGAGCAGCTTCCCTGCTGCAGACAGAGCCTCCTCATAATGACAAGCAGAGGGGGTTGGTCACTGCGGGGAGAGGAGATTGAAGCTATGGAGGGAGGTAAATGGGAACTTCAGTTGTTTTCTGGACTATTATGAAAAACACTAAGCCACCTCCTGAACTTGGACTCGACGATGTCCTACGGCATGGGTTGTGGCCACTGTCAGACCTGGCACATCCAGGGCCCCCTGCTGCAGTTGCCCCTTCTTCTCATTCACCTCCTGCATTTTTTCCACCTCTTGACACTTCTCTTTTCAGCAGGGACTGTTTTCTTGGCCAGGGTGATGATGGCTGGTGTTCTCAATCTCATATTTTGGAGCAGTGCTTTTTACAGAGTTTAAAGCTTCGTGTCAAAATAAGTGAAGGTAGTAAATCAAGGGAACAGAACTAAAGTAATGCAGCTCCAGACAGCACAGAACTTGTTGCTGTCTGTCAAAGGAAAGTCTGGCATCTGTTGTTGTATTTCCCATGTATTGATACTCTGAGAGAAGCAGGAGTCCCTGAAGAGGGGTGACCCTGATGTTTTACAATATTTCCTTTGCACCTTGATCTTCGAGGTGGCATTTTAACACCTGCATAACTTTTTTAGCCAAACCTGCTCTTGGCAATGTTGAGATAAGCCCAATTGAAGAGGAGGAGGAGGAGGAGGACGAAAAAATGGTGATGAGAGAACTAGAGCCGGTCCCACAGGAGCCAGGTACCACCACGAGGGCTTTGCACACCCGGCATCCTCCTTATCCCAACTGTCCCTGCCACCTCACCATCCCTCTGTACAACCTCCCCAGTGGCTGTCACGGCTTCTGTGGCGTAAATAACACCAGGACACAGCACTGGTTTTCCTCCTGAAAGGATGTCACAACATCTGGCTCAGAGAAATGAACTGCCGGGCCAAAGAGAGGGGGAGATAATGGAGATGGTGGTGGTTTTGGGGGTCTCAGTGTGTATTTTCAGCAAGCTTTGGTGTCTGGCAGTTTGTCTAGAAAGTGTAATTTCAGTCTCTGAAAAATCAGGTTCTTTTTTAGCCCCTCCACCTTATGCTTTTGGCCACATGGATACTGTATTCTGTACACATTTTATTTGTGCAGATGAGATGCTGTTACCTTTTCTGTGAAAAAGGAATTCTTACTGAGGAGTTGCTTAAAATTACGATTTCTGTTTTTTAACACCAAATTCTCTCATGTCTTTGACTAGCTGGATGGACATTAGTAACCTAGCATTGGCTGGGGTAAGTTACACAGTGTGACCCTTGCTGACCCACAGAAACTGTGACTTGAGGAACATGAGACTGTGTCAAAGGAATCATTTCAGGTGACTAGGTCTATTTTTAGTGGAACAGCCATAAAAACCACCATGAGGAGAACTAATTAGCTTACTGCATCTGTGGGTGCACACTGAATTAATTTGGGCTTGCTTAGGCACACAGGATTGGTTTGGTCGTTCCAAAGGTGTCAGGTTTTTCAGGGATTTGGAACTGTCTGAGAAGTCAGGAATTTAAGGGAAGAGCAAGCAGTGGATTAATGTTTACCTAGTGCTTGTGTTTAAGACTGTCATCCTCCAAAGAGATGATTTTTTTGGCAGCATGCTGTTCATTTCTGCACTGTCACTGATCTGGAGATGCTGGAGATCATCTCAGCAGCACACACCCACCTGGGATGCGCAGCCCCAGCCTGCTTTGAAACCCACCTGGAAGTTGCTGTACAGTTTTACAGAGCTTGTCAATTATTATTTTTTTGTCTGAATCACCAGAAAGATGGGGGAGGGAGGGGAAAGCCTGTGTTACCTTTGTAGAAACCCACCTGTTTCTGGTTGAGGAGATGCCAGTGACTCAAGAACTCTCCACAGCTCTTGAGCGTTACTATTTTAGCAGCTGGGTTCAGATGGACTTCTGTGTCTGTTGCGTGTGAAGGGCCCAGAAATTAATGGCACAGTGTCAAAACTAGATCTACCTTTCTGGTGTGGCTTCTCTGCAGAGTGCAAGCTTGCTTTTTGTAAATCATCTGGTGTGGGGTTTTATTTTACTTCAACCATAAGGTAAATAATCTCAACTTTCCCGTACTAAACGCACGAGCTGCTTTGCTCAACATCTTTATTTCTTTTCCCTTTTTTTTCCTCCCTCCTCCTTTTCTTTTAAAATGACAGTACTGTAGTTTGGAAAGACTTTACCTGGTGCTTTAGAAACGTTACCTGCTCTGAACCTTCTCCCTGTCTGTCTCTTTCCCCATCCTCAGCAGTGGCCGTGATAACCCCTGAGAAGAGTCCCCGTCCCACCTCTGCCCCAGCCATTGCTCAGAGCCATGCTGCAGAACCAGTCCCAGCTAAGCCTGCCCCAAAGGACATGGTCACCACTTCTAAAATAGAAAAACCACCAGCAAAACCTGATGTGAGGCGTGAAGAAATCCCACCAGAGAAAGCCAAGCCAGAGCCAGCAGATGCATCAAAGGTATGTCAGAGCAGAGGCTCTTCAGAGGAGGCTGGAGCATCAGCTCTAGAAGCTTCCTTAGAGCAGCATCTCTGGGCACCTACCCCTCCGCGTCCAAACCAGGACAATTCCTCACCCAGGCATCAGGTGGGGGTGAGGTACTGCAGTTTGGGTCCCAAGGAAATCCCAGCCCTGACTCTCTGGGTGCGAGGAAAGAGGAGGTGTGCAGGGCAGCTGGGTTTTGGTGGTTGCAGTCAGCTGAAATGCAACTTGGTGATAGTTAAAAAAGCTGGCAAGAATTGCATAGCATTTCATGGTAACTGAATTTCCATCTCACCCATTGCTAAGCTGTCTCTGCTGATTCCTGGAATGACAGCAGGAACAATTCCAGTGAAATCAGTGATACAGATCTGTTCCACAGCCCAGTGTCTGGATGCAAATGTTTTTACATTGATAGGCTTTCTCTGGGAGAGCTGTTAGTATGTTTCTGCAAACTGGATGAAAACGTTAGTTATAAATGGCACTGTTGAGACCTTGGGGGTCTTACTATTGAAATGAAATTTTCTTAAATAGTATATGAGCTTTTTACAAATGTCTGAGACGCCTGCTGGTGTTGATCTGTGTGTATTGTTCCTGTAGGTGGAAATAATGAGAAACATTCTTGTTCATACTGCAGAATCCTTAAAATTCTGTAAATTAAGGACAGAAACCTTCCAGCTGAGGTGTTTGCCTCAAGATAAAGTTTTCACATTATTTGAATATTGAGCTGCTCTCAGCACTACTGGGGTCACATTTGTGCAGTCACATACCATGCAGTGGGTCTTGTATGACATTCTCCAGGGGAGATCACTATGAATTAATGTTGGGTGATGGAGGTGAAGAAAAGGCAGTTAGTTGCTTTAAAAAAATTGTGGCCTGTGTGATACCAGTCATTTTTAAATTAAAATGCTGAAGGGATCTTCAGGATGGCACCTTGGAGCGTGCATCATGGCACACAGTCCCTGTTCCTGCACAGCTGCTCACCCTCCCTAGAATTAAACATTTTATTCATCCCATTTCCCTTATTGCAGGGTTTTTCCTAAATGCTTAAACACTGGGTTTTTTTTTTCTTTAAATGGAAATGTGGGAGGAAATTGTGTGCCAAATTTACCCTGTTTCTCCAATGTAGCTGTATCACTTTTTTTAACACCCACCGATGCTTTCACCTTCAGAGTATTTTGTCAATCCAGTTTCCCTAAAATTCTTCCCTTAAAGTGTTTAGACCGTCTTGGTTCTCTACTTACAGCCAGTAAGGAAGTTAATTTGCCATGTTAGGTTTAAATTTTTATAGGTCTGTCTCTTCTCACTGACTCTGTGAACATGATACCTGCTCGTAACAAATAATTTCTTATTTTTTGAGATTGCTGCCTTAATTTGAGCATGTTGCTTTTGGTGTGGATTTCACTGAGAGATCCAGCTGCAAGTGAAATTTGAAAACATTGCCTGGCAAAGCTCATGCAAAGGGGAAGCCCTTCTTCAGAAGCACTGGAGAGCACTGGTTTCAAATGCAAATAATTCTGAAGCTGAAGGAATTATTGTAACTGTGCTGTTCACTAACAGACTGTCGAGAGCTGTCATGTCATTAACTCTTCTCAGAGGGCTGCATGTTGGTTTTTGCATGTTCACCCAAGCATTTCAAAACCAACTTGATGCAGCCGTGTTTCGAAAACTAAATGGTCTCTTGAAACAAGTCTACTAACAAGAAATGTTTTTACCAATTTATTTCTTAAATGTAGGTGAGGAAAACGCACACTGAGGTCACAGTACCCACCACGAATGGTGACCAGCCCCAGGTTTGTGCTAATAATACAGTTAGGTTGCTCACTTTTAAAAAAAATAATTTTATATGGAGAGGTTCAACATAGTTAAGTGAACCAACAACTTTTTTTGTTTGTTTGTTTTTATCACTGCCCAACAGCAGCAGCCTGCAGAAAAAGAGGAAGAGCTGATAAGAATGAGGAAGGTTAGCCATTTTACACTTTCACCAAACAAATTTGCCATATCACTCATGCATCCATAACCTGTTTAAAAAGACAGTGCTCCAGTTTCTTGATGGGCTTTGGGTCAGTTTTTTATTTTTTTTAAAGCTGCAACTGTCAAATATTTGATTTTCAAATCAGTAGGTTTTTTGTCCCGTAGGCAGTCTTGATTGCAAAAATTCTGCATGTGGAATGTTTGAGAGAAACACACTTGGTTTGATTTATAAAATTTATCTTTTCTGTACCAAATTAAGTTAGAAACCAGAGAAAACTGTGGAGCGTGCATTCCAGGAAATGCAAAAAAAAAAAAAAAAGTAATTAAAAAAAATTTATTTAAGTACTAGGGGACATATCCAAGATGGGGAAGGTGGTTTAGAGTTGCTGTGCACACTGAGACCTTGTAAAAGGCACAGCAGGCAGCACAGCTTTGCACACTGGGGTGAGCAGGAGGAGGGAGCTGTGACCTGGCTCAGGGCTTCCCCAGAAAAACAATTCCTGTGGCCAGTGGTGTGAACAGAGGAAAAAGCAAATGACCCCCTGGGAGCTGTCTCTTTAAAGGTCTCATTGCATTTCCCCATTCTCCATGAGCAAGAACCCCCCCATGTCCTGGTGGTGGCCCCCTGGCTGGGTCCCCACCCTGGCACAGCACTGCTCTCCCAGCCTTGAGTTAACTTTTTTAATTTGCCAATTTGTTCAGTCCCGCAAGAACAACATTTTAATTTGTTCTGCTTTTCTTTTTTTCTTTGTTTTGTTTTTGTTTCCCCCTTTCATTTTCACAGAAGAGATCAAAGAGGCTAGATGGTGAAAACATTTATATCAGGCATAGCAATTTAATGTTGGAGGTTTGTATGAACTTGAAGCTTTTTTCAGTTGCGTTTGCCTAAAACTTCTGCATCTGCGCTCAACTTTTTTCTTCCTCTTCTGCTGCTGCCTTTGTTTTTGCATGCTGTTGCATGAAAGACCTTTTGGTTTGGTTGTGTTTAATTTTTTTTCTTTTCAATCCGCTTTTGCATGGTGACAGTAAACATGAAAACGTGCAGGCATTCTTCCTTCTGCCTCTTTTGACTTTCATTCTCTCATTCTTACCTAAAAATATATGATTGGCAGAGCCCAGGTCTGCTCTTGGACCCCCTGAGTGCTCACAGCAGCATGAATCACAGTGAGGGGTTCTTTTATGAGTTTCTCCTTGGTTCAAATAAATGATTCTCCTGGGGGTAAAAAAAACCACCCTGTGAAACTGCCAAAACCAGGACAAATGGCAAAATGGTTGAGTCCACCACAATGTCCACATTGCTTCAGACAGAAGCAAGCCCTCATTTTGGACATTGTTGCTGGGGTTGCAGCCATGCTTGCAGCCCTGCAATCCTTTCCCCCTGCTCTCTTGCCTCTCAGCATCGTTAATGCTCCCCTGACCCCTCCTGCATCCCCACCAGGACCTCTCAGAGATGGCAGGGCTGCCTTGTGTGCAGCCTTGAAGCCATTTCATCCCTCCACATACAGCTCTTCCCTTGGACTTTGAGAACCCTTTTCACGTGGTTTCACCCAAGCAGGGTCTCAGAACAGACCATGCCAATCATATATTTTAATTTTTTAAGACACTGTGTTACAGAAAACCTTTTGTGGCTTCTGATACTCTGTTCCTGTGGTGTTTCTACTCAAACTTGCAGCACCAGCAGCTGGTAGGGTTTCCCTCTGGGGATCTCTCTTGCGATTGAAGTGAACTTAACTGCCTTCTAATCTCAATTGTCAAACTTTTGCAGCTTTTGGATGGGGTTTATTTATTTATTTTTTAATTTATTTTATTTATTTTTGACTGCTACAACTTCAAGCTCTCAGCCATGAGCTGCTGCACAACAGGCAAGGTTTGGCTGCCTCCAGAGCCCTGCAAAGCCTCTGCCTGGCTCTTCCCTCCACCCAACTTGAGCCCTTCCATCTCTCCAGCCCCAAGCAGAGCTTTTTCATTGCTTCTAAACACCTTTTTCTCGCTAGTGCAACACTTGGCTCTGGCACCCAACCCCTTGTCTCTTTGCTGCCCTCCCCACCATTTCTGTTGCAGGTGCTCCAGCCCCCTCCTAGAAAAGGGTTGACCCCAGCAGCTCACCCCCTTTAGTCCTTTATTATTTGTAATCCATACATTTGGCAGATTAGATGTTTTTCCAGCAGAACTCACACTCCTCAAGCTGCCATTTGGTTTTATTGGAAGCCTTTTACATCTCCGTGCTCCGTGTTCTTACAAAAAGGGTAAAACAGGAGGAGAAAAGTATTACTGCTTATTCAGCTTGTTCCTCCAGATGCTTTCAAGACCCATTGTGGCTCCACATAGCTCCTCGTAGCTTTAGCTTCTCTGCAAACCCTCCCAGGACCAGCTCCTGTGCAGTGATGGACAGCCAAGGTGGTTTTTCTCTCCAAACCAGGAGCAGCTGTAGGGCTCCTGGACCCAGGCAGGGCTTTACCCTGGAGTCCACAGCAGACTTATTTGTGCTTTTAATTTTTTATGCTTTTTTTTTTCATTTCCTACCTAGCAGATACATGCCTTGTGTTTTCATCCAGGATAGTTGCCAAAACTTTTTTTTTTCTCCCCCCAGAACCGTGCCAAAAAGAGCAAATGTTGTTCCTGAGGCACTGGGGGCTGTAGCCCTGCAGAGGGAGGGTGGTGCAGGGGCACAGATTCTGGGGTGCACCTTCAGGGATGTATTTGTTCCCCCATCTTCTACAATCAATGGGCCAAGTACCAACTACAAACACAAAAATAGTGACATTTCCCACTGATGCTTTTACTGACCTTCATTTCTCCCTTTCTGACGGGTGAGGCTTGCTGCTTTTTGGCACTGTCCAGAAAAGCTGTTGTTTGGCTTATGCCTTTTTTTTTTTTTTTTTTTTTTAATGCAAAAGCTTTGTTTTCAACAAACTCTTGTTTTGCTTGCAAGGAAAAGCTGGTTTGAAACAAATTAAAAAGAGCTGGCTTGCCTTGAAGTCTGTATTTCTCCTGTGAGCTGGCCTCACAGAGCAGAAATCTGGCTGGGTCCAGATGAAGAATCTTAGCAGGAGTTTCTTGATTGATCCAGCAGAAAGTAATTCTCAGTTTGGTTTTAGAGGGCTGGCATCTCATCTTTCTTACAGAAATTAAAACCTCCTGTGGCTCTTGGAGGGATGAGATGAGACTTTGGGTGTGGGGGGACAAGGTTATGGGGTATTCAGGAACCAAAGATAATTCCTGGTAGGATGAGAGAGAAATAGGTATGAAGAGAATAAATAAGAGTGGAAAAATCTATTCTTAAACATTTAACTGTGTTTTTAACCTTAATTATTGAGGCTAGCAGCGGGGAAGGAAAGCAAACCCACCCAATTTAAAGGCATTAAATTAACAAACCTAATCAAACCTATTATTAAATTTTAAACTCAAACCTTATGGGGCAAACTATTCCACCTCAGCTGTCACCTGTTCTGGTGTAGCTTGAGCTGAAGCAGTGGCACCTCCTACTCCTGGAGGAGCCCCTGCTCCGTGCCCAGTTTATCCCAGTTACTCCCAGTTGATCCAAGAGGAATCAGGGGAGGGAAGGGACCTTCCCATTGTGTGTTTGCAGTGTGGGCACAATTGATGGAAGTCTCCAGCAACTCTGCTGAGCTCAGCTTTGCTACGGGGCAGCGTAGGCAGTGGTGCCGGTGCCGGTGTCACTTCATTTACCCTCTCCCTTTTACTGCTAGGATCTGGATAAGACCCAAGAAGAAATCAAGAAGCATCATGCCAACATCAGTGAACTGAAGAAGAATTTCATGGAGTCTGTCCCAGAACCTCGGCCCAGTGAATGGGACAAACGTTTGTCCACTCACTCTCCTTTCCGAACCCTCAACGTCAATGGGCAGATTCCCTCGGGAGCAGATGGAGTGAGTACCTCTGGGGTGCTGCTGCCCTACAACTAGGAGTAGCTTTGTAACCTTAGGATTGAGCCTCAACTCCCTTTGGTTTTTTGCTTCTCTTGAATTGAGCTTCAGCTCCCCTTTAGTTTTTTGCTTCTCTTGAATTTTAATACTTCGTAGTGACTTTTAGTATCTCTAACGTCAGTGAGGAAATTGATGCTTCAGTCAATAGTGTCATCACATTTGATTTTTATGGGTTTTTTTAGTAGAAAAGAATGTAGGAATTCTTCACATGCCTTTAGTTCTGCTTTTCCTAGTGTCACTTTCATTTGGATTCCTAGAGTATACTTCACATGGCTGTTCTGGGCCTGGCTTATTCCTGGTGCCCTAAAATATAGGAAAAAAAACTCCAACAAACCAAGCATGTAAATAGAAGAGAACTACCTCAGAGATAATGTTTCTGGTAACTCACTGGAGAATCACTAGGATGGTATCAGTTTTGCAGAGTTACTTTTTTCTCCAGTTAATCCATTGTCATTGGGTTTAGTCTTGTATTAGGGTCTGCAGGTGCTGATCTGCTGTGGAGGCTTCAAGAAGACTCCTCAGGTGGCTACAGCAGGGCTGTTGAGGCATGATGGAAATCTTTCTCCTTCCAGAAACAGTCTGTGTGTTAGTAGACATACACATTCACAGCTTCCCTGCTAATGTCCTTAAAAAAGGTAATTTTTCAAAGAAACCAAGGTGGAGCAGCAGAGATCTGTCTGCCAGCTGGTTTCTCGGGTAAGAGGTTTACTGGTTAATATTTGTGTCACCTAGCTCAGATTTGGAGCTTGTGAGTAAAACTGTAGTTACAGCCCATGGTAGTCAGTCAGTTAAACGAGAAATGCAAAAAATAATAAGTATTAAATGAAAATGTGCATCCTGGCTGCCATGGCAGCAGTCCTAGGCTCTCTCCTGGTTTAAGCCTGGCTTCTCCCCTTCCTGCCCATAGCCCTGCAGAGAAGTTTGTGTTTCATCTGCAAACCATTGTGAGGGAGATGACCTCTTAAACAGCAATCATGTGGCAAGGGGAGGAGGGTTATTGTAACAGGTACAAGGGGTTTAAGGGCCAGGTTTGCTCCAGACTCCTCAAATCACAGAGAAAAGCCATGACAAATGTAGGCCTTTTTTTTTTTTTCCCTGGTGCAAAACCAAACCCCTTCAAATCAGCTAACAAGGTTGATCCTTACACCCTTGGAGTTACGTTGTTGAACCCATTGTTGGATGATCTTTCCTCTTAGGTTGCTGATTCTCAGTGTAAATTCTGCAGGAATTTGGGTAGCAGAGCCATGTGGAGCTCTGCAGTGCCATGGGGTTTCTGAATGTTTGGATGAGCTAAAGGGGCCCTTGAGATCCACAGATGCAGTTCAGGAATTATGTTCTTGGTTATGATGAAGAATTTCTTGCACGGTGACCACGTTGTGGGATCTTGGGGAGCTGGAGTTTACAATAAGTGGGTCCTGGGGGCTTTCCCCATCTAAGGCTGGAGTGGGGCCACAGCAGCCTGAGGGTTGGTGTCAGCCCTGGGTTTGTATTTCTGGAAATTCTCTTTGAATCTGATCCTCTCTGAAGTGGTCTTGCTCTGGGGTGAAGGTGAGAACTTCCAGAAAGGCATCTTGGAGGGGAGGTCTTTAGTTTTCCTACAGATGCTGAAGGGTGATAAATCACTGTGCAAAGCAAATGGGTTTCTCCTGTTGATGGTGGTACCTTAACCCTGCTGTAGGGGCCAAAGGGTGTTCTGCCAGGGGCTGCTTTTCTGCTGTTCCTATGTGTTTTATTGCAAGACAACTGAACCTTAACACGCTTTGTGTGTCCAGGTCAAGAAAGTCACTGTCCTATCTTCTGAGAGACAGGTTGGTGGGCTTGAGGTAAAGCTGCTGTTGTGATATGTGCTTCTGAACCAGACTTTTGCTATTGCAATGGCACCAAGCAAAAACTCTACAGCAGCTGCTGGGTAACATGTTTTCTTTTGGCTATATGAAGTAGTTTTCATAATTCACACCCAGAGGACTTTTGCACTGCTGCAGCTTTTGCAGCTTTGGATTTTGCTTATTTTGGTGCATGGCTGGTTCGAAAAAAAAAAAAAAACAAACCCCAAAAAAGCTGCATGAAAGATAAAACCATATACTTGGAGAGAAAAACAATTATGAAAGTTTAACTCTACCCTGTTCTTTCTATGTTGTCTTTCTTTCCGTTTTTTTTTTTGTTTGTTTGTTTGTTTTAATGCTCATGTTACTCTTGCATTTTATGTTTTCTTTTGCTGCCCAGTCTCCCAGCTACTTTCTCCCCAATACTCGTCACTTAGGGGTGTGCAAAGATCCACTCCCAAAACACCGCACTGACCAGAGGAGGTTAGCTCAGCTCAGAGAGCTCAGAGCCAAATTTTTCCTCTCGTAGACACTACCAGCTCTGGCACAGTAAAAGGGTGGAAAATTAAGAGCACCAACATTGCCCACAATCTTTTCTTTCTTCAGCAAAAGCACTACAGCCCTTGCATGAGTCTCCACCTGATGATTTGCTCGTTCTGGCTGGTTTAGATTCTTTAGATGCCAGAAACAAGAGGGTTAAAACAAGGAGCAAAATGTTAAGGGGTCTGCAGTACTCCTACTGCCATCCTGCTTGTTCCACACGTGGGATTTCTAAGATGTGACAATTTTTCACTTGTGCCAGTAGAACTTTCAAAACGATTGAAATTTTGATACTGTCATGAGAACTTTAGAAAAGCATTTTGTATCTGCACTGCAGCCTGGCTGTTCAACCAATACTTAACAAATGCTATTTTTTAAGGGCACTGTAGAATGGGGGAACTGTCAAGAGACCATCTTTTGTACTACACCATTTCTATTTCTAAGGCCTCCCAACTTTTTTCTCAACATTCCAATTCCAAAACAGTTTTGAGTGTGTGCTTTTCTGGGAGGGCAGGTGCAAAACATGCATGATCATGATCCAGGGCTTTGTGACAAAACACTTGTGATCCTGATCCACGTGCTGGTCAGAGGGGATTAGATCTCTCAGCTGAAAGGCTGGGGTGACCAAGCCACCAGTGGCTCTGTTCTCCAGGGTTGGTTTATTTTGGCATTGAGAGGAAAGCTGTCCTAACGCTTTGCACACCTCCAAGTATCATTTTGGGCACTTTCCATCTGTCATTTTTGTTCATCTCTCTCTGTCTTTCTTGATCTTCTACCACGAAAGCAGACACAGGAACGTCCTCTGTTAGTACAGGATGAAGACAAACTTAAAAAACAGGAGATATCTACTGAGACAGCCTTTCCCCGGCAAGCAAGTGAAGAAACTCTTCCAAACGTTTCTATTGCAATTCCCGAAGAGCAGAAATCACTCAAAAAGTGTCAGCTGTACTCTAGCATTTTTCCTTCTCCACGTATTCCCTTTGTGATGTCCTTTCTCCTGGTGGTAGCACTGACTGTTTGGTGGCTGCTCTTTCTCTGAGTGGCAACAGGGTCGTGTTGAAACCTCAAGACCAAAGCTCCTGAATTTCTTGGCCGTAGCCTCTGCTGCATCTTCCTTGTCCTGGTCTTTGATCTCCGTAGTTTGCTGTCCTGGGGAAGGGACATTCCCTCCACCATCGTGCTGACCCTGCTGTGTGTCTTGTGTAGCTGGGACCTGGGACCTGGCAGGGAGTGGTCATGGATTTCCAGGTCCATTCTGAAGTTTCCTACTGTGGAAAAGCCATTCCTCTGAACCGTGTTCCCAACTGCTGGCAGAGGGCAGACAGGGGATGTAGATCCATGGGAGGAGACATTGGCTTCTTCAGCCCTTGTAGACTTGAGTAGCAATTGTTGAAGATTTGCTTTTGAGCTTGCTCTTTGAAATGTAAGATTATTCCCAAGCTGAAGAACGTTTGATACTGGTCCAAAAAGAGGCTTTGCGGCAACCTGCTGAATCTAATCCATAACCACTCCTTTTCTAGGCAACTAAGGTTAGCATTTAAATAAAAAGTGTTGGTTATCACTGCTGCTGTTAGTGTTAACATAGAGACAGGGACAGGCAACTTTCCAGTTTCCTGGTGGGAGAAGCCTTTTGCAAAGCATCACAGCTTCCCTCTCACCTCTCATTCCCAAGCAAATACATCATACTGTAGGAGAAAACCCATTGCAAGGAAATATTTGTTGTGAACATAAGATTAATCTTTTTTTTTTTTTTTCTTCGGAATCTGGTGGTCTTGGTGCACTTCAAATGTGTTTAATTTGTGTTGAGCTAACAGCCACGTGTTTGCTGAAGTTGTGGGGATGGAGGAACCTGCTGCTGGGGATGTGCATCTAATGTTAAAGCCATCAATTGTTTTGACTTCTCTAACAAAAAAACGTTGCATGCCTCTCCTTGTTTATTGCCTACAAATGTAAATGTCTGGATGATGCTCCCATGTGTCTGAGTTAACCTGCTTGAGCCATGCAGGCTCCAGACCCAGTTACCCAGCTGGGCTGAGCAGAGCTGGTTTGCAAGCTGGAGGGAAGGTGGGACTTTGTGTCTAAGGGGCTTCGTTTCTGTATATAGTAATTATGGCACTGAGCTGAGCCAATTCCTTTTGGTAGTAATCTGCTTTCTCTTGCTTTCTCTGGAGGGTTGGTGTAGACACAAATACTTCTGAGAATAGCCACCAGTGCCATCAGCATTGGCAGCTGCTCCAGCAGCACAGAAGAAAAAGGAGCAAACCTTTCTTTAGTGCAGGGACTAAAATATGTGAATATATATAAATACATGTGTTTGTACCCTTCATAGGTCTGTATTTGTGCGAACAGTGTTCTTTAGGAAGCTGGCAGATAAGCTTGCAGGAAAAAGACCTAAGGCAAATATGGTGAAGGCTGTGGTGTATCAGGGACCACTCGAGCCACCTCTCTCTTGCTGTCAGTGTAAGCTCTCCAAACACTGTCTCAGAAACCTAGGTTGCTAGTGAAAACTTTGTTTTAAATCTTGATTACTCTTGTGACCTGCTCCAACGAGTTCACCAGTTTGTGCCTTTAGGACTTTGTTTTGTGAGGATGCTGATTTCTTGTTTTTTTCATCAGAAAGTCTTCTCCCCCTCTGTCCTACACTGCCTTTAACACACAGTCTTCCTTTTTCCAAGTGGCTGGAAGTGTAGGAGTCCCTGGGTAGTCCTTGGGTGCAGGCAGTGGTGGGCTGCCTGCTGCATCCCAGGAGCACACCTTGAGGTGCACCTAAACCCTGGTGAGCTCAAGTTTAGGAAGACTGTCTGGAGATGGTGGGTCCTGAAGAGGAGAGGTGGGGAAGGATGCTGGAGGAGGTGCCATGTGCTGTGCAGATGATGGAGGATGGAAGAAGCCAGGGGCTGAGAGCCCTGCCTGAACCTCTGGAACAGACACGATGAAAACCAGGAACTGTTTTGTTCTTCTGAGAGTGCCGTGGAGAGGAGAAGGCTCAGGAATTGTTTGGATCTATCCCTGACCATTTTCCACCCAGATTTCCTGGAAAAGAGCAGCTTAAACACACACCTGCTTCCTTTCATGGGATTGCTGCCGTGATGCTGCCTTTAGCACAGCTGAGGTCCCTGCCTGCTGTCCTTCTGCACCCATGACCAGTCCTCTGAAGCCATAAGAGGTTTCTGTAGCTCTACCATTCCCAAAGGACCTGAAGTCTTAAAAATCTTTGCCCAGAGCAACAGTTGAATGTAGTGTCTTAACCCAGAGTGATGAGAGATGCACTGGGTTGGTCACTTCAACTCAATTCTCTTAATTAAAACGGTCTTTTTCTTGATTTTTTTCTTTTTCCTTATCTTAAGATGAGGCTGGTTATCTTCAGCCAAAAAACCTTTTGAACTTGGCATTTTGAGAATGTTCATGAACACTTTTTGGGGATTTATATAACGATTATCACTGCAGAGCATAAAGAAAACTGAACAAATGCTTTATGTTTCTCTGGCAATTTAGAGACCAGTTATCTATGGTCAGCCAAGTGGATATGATCTCTTCTGACAGAGAAAGCTTATCAGGAACAGAAGCCTCATCAGTTCCACACCACAGTGATGTGCTCCAACCACTTTGCCAGTCTTCTGCTTTTTTTTTTTTTTGCTTTTTTTTTTTTTTCACTTATTCAGAAGGCCAAGGCAGTTCCAGATGTGCCCCGTGGCAATCCATGCAAGGTCTCCTTCCTGCATGTTTTTTATCCTGTTCCTGCCCATCTCCTACACGTTGGTGCTGTGCTGGGTTGATTCCTGGGTTGATTCCTTTTCTCTTGATGTCCACACGGGACGTGGCGCTGAAAGAAGGGATTTTGGGATGCCTGCTCTCATCTCCTTACCCAGGGAGAGTTGATTCCCTCTGGCTTTGTTTTAAGAACAGAGGTCTCAGGGTTTTCATAAAGGAACCAACACTTGGACTTCACTCCCTTTATTCCTCAGGAACAAATCTGCTGCAAAGCCCCTGCCTGCCCCAACTCCATCACTGCCCCAAGTGGTGCTGGGATCAACAACCCCTGTTCTGTGGGGCTGGGGGGGTGCTGGGCTGAGGGTGGTGGAGAGCTGAATCATCCCTTCCACGGGGAAGAGGGAAATATCCACAGCATGTAACCTCATCCAGGCTGGCATGAGAAATACAGATTTTTTTCAGTGTTCCCTGCTGCAGAAAATGACATTTTGGTGACTCCACCATGCTGGTGATTGGACTACAAGAAGCCTGCCAGCAGTTTTTGGTGTTCATTTGACTTCCCCAGTGTTTTGTTGTCTCATCACTTGTCTCTTTGGTGCTAACAGTGGGATCCAGTTAGCAGCTGTCAAGGCTCAGTCCCTTCAGGTTTTCTATCACAAAGCTGGTGGTTGTCTCAACACTCACTTTCTGAATCTTCTTGCCCTGATGCCAGCTCCTCTGGAAACCAGATAAAACACAGAATAGTTTCTTGTGCTTGCATGGTTGTCTGAGGAGTTTTGGCTGCCCCATCCCTGGCAGTGTCCAAGGTTGGATGGGGCTTGGAGCCCCCTGGGCTGGTGGGAGGTGTCCCTGAGCATGGCAGGGGGGGCACTGGGGGAGCTTTAAGGACCCATCCAACCCAAACCAGTCTGGGATTCTGTGATTTGATGGTCAGTGTTTTGAAGCAGCAGCTGTGCCAGAGCCAAGTGCTTCAAACTCAGATTGAGCTCTGAGGCTGCTTTAGTTATTGGGCTCTCTGTGTGATCATCACTGCTGATATTCGAGGTGTGGGTTGCTGGAAATCAACATCCTTTTTCTCTTTTCCATTATTAAAAGTGGACAGATAAATGAAGGCATTGTCTGCATCTCCTGCCGTGTGCTGCTTTGCTCTGTGCTCAACAAAGGTGACCTGAGGACTGAGGTGACATTTGGGGATGGGGTTCAGCTAAGCCCAGGTCTCCTCCCTTGCAGTTTGTGTAGTCACTGGTGATGACCCTAAAGAGTGGGTATTTGATATTTTCCTCCTAGCCTGAAATAAGAAGGAGAGGTGCACATCCTCACTGTGGCACCAAGGAGTAGTTGGTGTTTGCAAGAATGTGGTTTGTGTGGCCTTGGTTGAAGGTTACAAGCAAAGTGTCTGTGACTTCATGTTAAGGGTCAGTAATTTGTCACTCTGAATTTTTCCACTGATTTACTGGGTTTTCTTTTTTCCTGGTCATGAGTTGATGGCACCTGTTCTGACCTGCAGACTGACCTGTAGGGTGCTTTCTGGAAAAATTTAGCCCGACGAAGGGTTACAGATTCATTCAGAAACTCTTTGGTCTTTCTTTTGCTAGAGGTTGACATGGGAGAATCCAACAGTGTTGGTTTCTCTTGTGTCCCTGTTTGCATCTCTCTTGGTCTGTGAAGCTGGAGGGAAGGACTAGCCTTGGTTTGGGATCTTCTAGCAGTGGTACACAGTCATGGTGCATCAGTTGGTGGGGACTAAAAACTCTTTCTTTTTTTACCTAAAATGCTCTCTTTTGGAACACTATTTTGGTTTTGTATTTTTTCTCAGATTTTTCTTTGTAAATATGTACATTTATCATTAATAAATGTTATTGCAAATCAGATCCTTCTTTCCACTGCTTATTAACAACAAAAGGCATTAATCACCTGGGTGAATGACTTCCTTGAACTAACTCTCAGCATTGCTTTCCCAAACAGGAACCCCTCAGCCCCCAGGTCATTGCTGGTTGTGTTCAGGGTGCTGGGGCTGCTGGGGTTGGGGTTGGTGTCCCTGGGGCATGGTGGCTGTAAGCAGTGCACCCTCTCCAGCTGTGCAGAGTAATTTGATGGAGGATTAAATCTGCCTTGGTATAAGAAAGGTTTTGTTTGCAGAGGGATCAAAAGGTTCAGCTCTCGACCAAATACTTCATGTAAGAGTAACACAGTCTCTTTTGCTTCTGAGACTGAAGGGTAGGAAAAATCATTTGCAGAAACTTGTCCTGAGAGCAGAAGTATCAGAGGTCCTGTGCTATGCAACTGGAGGAGCCTTTGCCCTGCATTGTTGTATTAATTTGAGGACAAAAATGCTTTTTTCTATTTTTGTAAGGGAAAACCATATTCCTAATTAGCCACCATGTCTCTGCTTGGTGATACAATGCAAGCCCCTGGTTGGGTTTTAGCTGCTTGAAGCTGCCTGAGGTTTTGCTTAGAGGCTCTATCAAGGGTCAGGCTTGGTTTTAACTCCCAGCTTTCCTTCTGGGAGATGATAACACCCTGGAGAAACTGTTGGGCTCATTCTGGGCAGTCACGAGCAATCCCAGGAAAGCAAATCTGAGGCTGCTCCTGGGTGAGTCTGGCACCAAAGCAGAGCTGGAACTTGATTTGTGAAATAAAGCAAGTGAAATGCAGCAGCACCAACCCTGAACCCTGCTCTGAACCGTGGTGACATCCCCATTCTTCTCACTTGCTGCTCCTATGCTAAACCAAAGGCAATGTCTGCAGTGGTACCAGCAGCTGCTGCTTCAGAGGGAATTTGGGACAACCCCTTCCAAGGGTATCTGCCCCTGAAAAGGGATGGGAAGGGGGTCAGGGTGGATGGACAGAGGAAATATCCATGTTGTTCAGCAACCTTATTTTAATTACTTAATTATATCTTGAGGTTGTTTCATATTACCAAGTGGTTGATGCCATGGATTGCAGGTGACTGCTGTGTATACTATAATGTCTTGGGATTCCTGTCTGTGAGTTAATCTTGTAGCATGCTGTGTATTTTCAAGCCTTGCTTTTAACTTGGATCAAATTCTCTTTTATCCTTCTGTCTGATTATCCTTGTCAGAACATTGCCATCAGATCAATGGCAATAAAAAAACTCCCGAAATGCCCCGAAAATGCCCCGAAATGCAAATCCATAGGTAATGGCCATCATTTCCCAACGCCAGGGTTTGTTGAAGGCCTTCTCACCTTTTTTGAACTTCTGTATCTAAGGCAAAGCAGTTCTGTAAGGCACAGGAGGTGTTGTAAAATAAGGATCTGTTGTTTTCTGCTTTATAATCCTTCTTTACCCGAGCACTTTGACAGCTTTGAGATTGAGCATCATGTGAGCTGGGAGCTTTCACTGGTGAGTGTGGTTTGCTGCCAAAGCAACATCATCTCCTGCATCTGTAGACAGTCACAGTGAGCCTGTCAGCTTCTGTGGATACTTGTTTGGGGATAACCTAATAACATGTGAACACAAACAGGGCTGGGACCTACTAACCAGCCAGAATTTAGAACATTTAATATGATGGTTGCTGGGAGTTAGCGTGCACTGGCATTTCATGTTTTGATCAGTTTTAAGAAATGTCTTTGGCAATTGGCAGGCTGACTTCATTTTAGCAGTCCTTAAGTTTCCTGCAGGATAGAGGTCTGGTTTGGGATGAGGAGGGTGATTTCTGGGGAGAGAGGCAGCAGCATGCCTGCACAGTCTGCAGAAAATGGGCAGCTGGTCCCTACAAATGCATCCTTATCCAAAACAGTCACTTCTTGAAAAAAAGACAAATTTATACAGAAACACTTTTGAAAATTAAATAAACCCTTTTGATTTCTGGTACCAGCCATGCAATTAAGCCTGTTATTAATTTATCCCCGGCCTGATTGATTTCTGTGTCACTTTTTCCACTGTAACGCTTCAGTTGAGCTTTATCACCAGTTATTTGTCAACATCAGGTGCACAAAGATTTGCATTTAGCAAGGTGATGTTTTAGTTGCTTTCATGTCTGGTTGGATTTGCTTCTTCTGGGGCACTGCATCCTGCCCTGCATTTTCTTTACACCACATTTGGCTTGTGCAAATAGTCTGCTTCATGTCTGGTGGGGGCATCCCTGCTCTGGTTCTGTCTCTGGAAATGAGGAGTTGGCAGCCCAGATGCTCCCAGGTTTCTTGGGTGCCAAGGAGAAGCTTGAAACTCTGCAAAGCTGAGCCCTAAAAATAGGGATGCTTTTGCATTTTGCACATGAAAATAAATCTTGATAAGATCAGAATTTGTAGTATCTTAATAATCCCTAGAGAGTGTTTGGGGTTTTTTTATATAAAAGGAGAATCTTTCCTAGAGATTGTTTGGGGTTTTTTTATATAAAAGGAGAATCTTTCCTAGCCTACGTGCAGAGTGCATTTTAAATACAGGAACAAACGTGATTTTATTTAAAAAAAAAAAACACGTGTGTAAATAGGACAATTCTATATAGTAAACAAATACCTTTCTAGCAGTTTGTTTTCTTACCTTTGGAATAGCAAGGCAAGAAAGAAAAGTGCTTTTGCTCAGTTGATCTTATCAGGATTTCAGTCTTGTCTTTCCAGCCTTTGTGTTTATTGCCAACCATAGGCTCTGGCTCTGGATCAGCCTCCCCCTTCCTTGATGCTTTTCCTGTGTAAGATAATTCCAAAATGCAAATTATTTTTTCTATGTAGGAAGGGGAGCTGTTTGGACTGGGTACAAATATTTGTCTCTTGAACAGATCTACTTTTGGGTAGCTGCTTAATCTGCTTTGGTTTATCTCTGGGTTTCATTCTTCCTCTCGGTCAAAATAATGCCCGAGCTGGTATTTAGGGAAATCTCACTCCTAAGGCATTTTCCATTCAACTCCAGAAGATGTACTGCCATCTTTTTTGAAGCCCTGTGGTTAATTTACAAGATTTAGCATATATAATGAAGGAGACATCAGTATATTGGCAGTGTCTAAATCCAGGTTGGAAAGCAAGATGAAGATGGAAGTGTTCAAAGCTGGTAACCTCTGTTCTTGTTCTGTTTTATGAACTCTTGCAGTGTCATAACCTTGTGCTAGGCAAAAGAAAGGTGGGATCTGGATATCCCTTTGAGGGAGCACATCTGGAAGTGGTTTTCCATCAGGAAGAACACTTCCCTGTGTGTGTGGTCTGACCTGCCCATCGCAGTCCTGATCCCATCACTACCATTAAATGTGTTTTCCTCAGCAATATCCCAATAACTTAAGCCTTAAGAGGCTGGAAATCTTAATGGATAGAAATCTACAGGTAATCTTATCTGCAACATAAAGAAGCAGGGAATTGAAAAATACCCAGGAGCAATGGTGGAAGAGTCATTTCTTGAAATGATACTAAAATAAGCATCTATTTGTTCCTCCAGAAAACAGCTCCTACTCTTAACATTCTATTGAACTGTACCATTAGATGAGGTCAGTCAGGGTGCAAGCCTGTGCTCCAGTACAATGCATTGTACTGGATAACCCACAGGCTTCAGACCTCACATTTTAAGCAAAATTACCATTTTTTGATTGCCCTGAGAATCTTCTTAATGGAAAACAAGGCAGTGGTTTCTGTTCATCCTCATACAGCACCAAAGTGAGAGTAACATTTGACAGCCATGCGCTTGCTTATGTTTATCGAAACATAATTGCTGCTTTTGGATCTCGAGATATGTGGCTATTGTTACACAAAGTTCCTAGAAGTCAGGGATGAGATTAATTATGAGCAGAAATAGTAATGGTATCGATGAAGCAGAACCCCCTGAGTTTTTCCCTCCTTGTTCCCTGTGATGGGACAGCTTTGTGTGTAAGATTGTAGGTGTCTGTAACTGCTTCTGCTCTTTCTTGAAGAGCATCAATAAGGAGAAGCACAATTTCTAGCAGAGGGCAGGACTGCAGCCATCCTTCATCCCTGGTGACCAAGGTGCCTCTTCTCTGTGCCTGTGAGAAGAACATTTGGGCAAAGACCTGATTTTTGCTAAAGCTTTCTGGCTTGGTCATGTTTTAACTCTTCTGTCACAGCCTTAACTCCGGGCTCGAGGGCTCCTTGGGATGTGAGAAGACCCAGCTGAGACCTTGCTGAGGAGCTGAATAGAGAGCAGGATAGCACCAGCCTTAGCTAAACCTCTGCCTTGGCATCATCTTCTCAAACATCTCAGGTGCTCCAGATATTCTTAACCTTCTTCGAGGGCTGAGTTACTCCTTTACATGTTTTCTTTCCCAGGCACTACCAAAATGCCAATGAAGTTGTATTTTGGAGGTTTAGCATAGGTTTCTGTGCACTGTCTGCTTTTTAAAGGATTTGACAGATATTTTGGTAGTCCTGACTAAATGGTTGAGTGCAGCTTGTTGAGCAGTCTGACTGCACCTTGTGCTTGGTGGCAGTGGGGTCAGCACACATCTGGCTTTCCAGTTTAAAGCCACATTTCTTTCTTCCTCAGCTGAAAAGTTGTCTACTAAGCTGATTGAATCCATTTGTCTAGAAGAAATAATTCAAATTCTTTCAGGTGTCCAGGCTGCATCATCAATTCAGGACCCTCTTGGTAACTGGAGTGGTTGATTTCAAGACTAACTTGGACATTTTCTCACAGTGATTTTATCAAGGCCATGATGTCAGTTCTCTCTTGGTTTTCCTGGAAACAGCAGCATCAAGGAGGGTGCTCGGAGGTGCAAGCAGAAGAGCAAGGATGGGCTCTCTGGATTGTTATGCACAGGAATTCTGGGCTTATTCTCTCCAGGTGCAAATGAAAACACACTGTGAAACATTCAAGGAGTTAAAAGCAGAATGGGGTGTGGTTTTGGTGCAGATGGTGGGTTTTGTTGCACATGTGATTTTGGGATGTCCCCACTTGCTACACTGAAGTTATTCCTGCTTCCAGCCTGGGCAGAAAGTGCTTAGTGGTGGCTTTTCCTTTAGCTGCAGAGAATTGTTTTAATAGTAATTGCTTAAACTTTAGCTGAGCAGATTATCCATGTACACAAAAGGCTGTGGCAGTAAATGCACTGGACACATCACATAACATAAAAATTTTCAAGCTTCCCAGTGCCCAAACCCACTGGTACTGCATGCCTGACTGGAGATGTGATGTATTACAAGAAACTGATGTTTGGCTCTATGCTTCATGACCTCCTGCTCTCCTTAATGCTCTCTTTCTCTCTTTTTCTCTCTCTGGCCTTTTTTTTTATTATTTTATTATTATTATTTTATTTTTATTTTTTTGTGTGTATTTGTTTCTTTTTAGAAAATGAGTGACTTTCCCTGCAGAGAGGCTGTGGCTGCAGTGCCAGAGAGGAGCAGTGTTAACCCTGGCGTGGCGTGGGAGGGCTCAAAGCAGGCGGTAGCTTTTAGTGGGACCCCAGTGCCACCCACCCCCCAGCCACCTCCCAGCCAGCACTTTGCTGCTTCCTCCCTAAGCAGCGAGGAGGAGGAGGAGCAGGAGGAGGAGGAGGAGCAGGAGGAGGCAGCTCCCAGCCTCCCCACCAGCGAGGAGGACCTGAGCTGTGAAAAGGGGCTTTGTGCCACTGAGGACTCGGAGCTGTGGGAGCCCCCCACCAGCCCTGCTGCACCTCCCCAGCAGCCCTGGGGAGGAGAGGAGGAGGAGCTGGCAGAGGATGGCGAAGACAAATTGACTTTTAGAGTGTTAAATGGCCAGTGTCCTGACTCAGATGTCCCTAAGGGGCTGCCCACAGTCATTCGCTGCTTCCAGGTAGTGAGTCCCAGCTCCTGCTCCCCCCACCCCACCTGGCTTGGGAGTGGGAACCCAAACACTGCAGCAAGCAGATGCCACGGAGCCAGTGAGGAATTATTTGGCTTGGACTCGTGCTTGGAGCTAATGAGCTGGTTAATCTCCCTCAGTCAGTGCACCCGAGCCCCTCTCCATTTATCTTGGCACTAAATGCCAGCCCCTCTCAATTTGTGTTCTCATTAAATGCAAAGGGCTGCGGCGCATCGCCCTTTGATCAGAGCATCCTCCACAAGGGACACATTTTAGGCTCCAAAGGCACGTGATTTCTGTTCCTTAAGGTTTTTGCCATCTCCTGCTGTCCCAGAGGCTGAGCCTCAGCACAGCAGAGCAATTTGAAACTGTGCTTTTGACACGGTGAACATGGGCTTCTGCTCCCCACCATGGGAGATATTTTTGCCTGCTTCAGTGTTGGTATCAATTGCTTATGGTTAAAGAGGTTTCCCCTTCCCCTGCTGACAACCACGGTGGCATCTGTCAGGTTTGGGGGAGGTGAGCAGTAATCAAGTTCTCTGGGAAAACACTGTGGGTCTGAACTAACTCTTTGTCTTCTCCTGGATAATGATCAGGTGGTGGAACAACTGATTTCTCTTCCCATTTCTTTTTCGAGGTCTTGTGTTTCTGTTTTGTCTGACATTGATTTAATAAAAGTTAAAGACCTAGGGTCTGATAAGGATGTTGTAAGCAATACAGTGTTTCACATGAAGCCAGGATAAAGCTCCTCAGCTGTCATCAAGTCTTTATTTGCCCAGGGTTTGTGTTAATCTTGACATTGTCACCCGCAGATGAGGGTCATCATTTACTGGCAGCTGGCAATGAGCTTCTAGTAATTAGAAAGTTAATAATCAGTGGAGAGTTTCTTTGTGATATTTTGACACACTGATTAAACCCTTAATGCCTCACTTGGGCAGACCTGAAGGCACTGTGCTGGGGAAGGGCTGGAGGATTTTTCTCTCTGTTTAATCCTCATGCATCATCTCTGTCCCCTGAGCCCTGGGTCAGACCAGAGGCTTCAAACCAAAGATTTCCAGGCTGACCTTGGGTCCTGCAGTGCTTTTATCAGATCAGTGTCAGAACATTTGCCAGCAGCACGGTGACCACGTGGAAATGCTAATTGGGTCTTGATGTAGATGTTTTTGACCTGTCTCACAGCCACCTCTAGTGAAGACACAGACTGTCACCATCTCTGACGTCTCCAGCGCCGTCAAAAGCGAAATCCCCACCAAAGAAGTTCCCATCGTCCACACAGAGACCAAGACCATCACCTATGAAGCTGCACAGGTAAGGTGTGTTCTGATCAGTCATCCAGGGGCTTAATTCAACTCAAACTAGCATTTTGTTTCCAAAGCCTCCAGATGCCAGCAGCACCTGCCTTTCTCCAAGCATCAAAATCACAGCGCAGACATTAACCACTGTTGCAGGTCACATTTCCAGGTGCAGATGGTATTTATAAAGGAGCAGTGGTTTTATTATCCCTGAAGAGTAATTGTTTTTTCAAGCTTGCAAATAGAATTTATCTTCAGCCACCGGTGGATTGGGGTGTGTGGAGTTAACCTGGGTTGGCCTTTTTTCTGCAGAAAATGACTTGTTTTGCTTTCCCCAGCTCTCCTTACTGTTCATGCCTCTTCAGAACTTGGTTTATCAATGATTTGGGAAATGTTTATAGATTTTCCTAGAGGTTTCAACCCTGAAACAGGTGTTGAAAACCCAAAACATTGTATAAAATGCAACCAGAGTGGGTATTTGGTGATGAAAGCTAGAAATGTCAGTGGAGTGATACCATCATCCATGGGTATGGTTCCAGTGCTGAGGTAATAATTAAGCTTCAGCCTAAGATTGGTCTTATTTATGTATTTGAGAATTTGGAGCCTTTGTTAGCTTTTGGCATGGCTGTGGTTGATAGAAGCAGCCTGTGCTCAGTGCTGGAGTGCAGTAACTGGGGTGTATGTAGCTTTGGCTATGTATGGCCCATGGACCACACACTGACAATTTGGGATTTCTGAGGAATCCTGTGGCTGCTCAGCATCCTTCTTGATGGCAGGAGCAGAGGAGGGGTTCAGACATTCCTGTGCCAGGCAGTGGTGGTTAGCAAGTAAGTAGATGAATAGAGTTTTGCTCTGGTTGCTGCTATTACAGTTTCTAACTGGGAAATGAGAAAGCAAATTGTGTTTCCAAGAAGGAAACTCCTGTCTCTGGGGCTGGCAGAAGCCTCCTGCTCCTGCATCATGTGCTTGTGACATGCTGTGAGATTTTTCCAGTCTGTGGAACATGGTCCCACCTTGTGGTAACTCCAGACATCGTCCCAGCCCATGCTGGGGATGCTGCCTTGGTGGGGCACCCCAGGGGGATATGGCCAGGGTGGGTTGGCAGCCTGACATGGTTTAGGTTTTTCAGACCTTGGAAGGTGGAGTCAAACAGGATGGGAACCAAGTAAGCAGCTGTAAGAGAAGCTGTTCCTAATTCAGCTGGTGGCTCCACTGCTTCTCCAGGGTTTGAAGGGAGTGATGTGGGAAGTGGTGTCAGGAGGAGGAAGGATAACAAGGACCTTCCCCATCCCATCTCAACTCTTAGAGTTGAGAACTTTTTGGATCCAGGTGTCATTCAGGATGGGTGTTGTTGGCTTTGTCCCTTGTCCCCTCCCTTGTCATGGAGGGGCCTGACCAGCCTTGCAGTGTACCCAGGTTTGGGTATATCCCAGCCCACTTGGTCCAGGGGGTGTCAGAGGTCCTCCCTGGGGGATTCTTTGCATCTCCAGCCTTAAAGTCCCCAGGGATTGTGCTGTGTCCACCAGCTGCAGATCAGCTCCCTCTGTCCCACAGCCCAGGATGGAGAGGAGCATCTGTCCTGTGCTTGCATCCTGCTCTGGTGCTGTGGGCACCCTGTGTCTGTCCACGTTGTCCTCAGACACTGACAGCCTGTCCTTCTGTCCCACAGACAGATGGTGGCAATGGAGATTTAGACCCTGGCATCCTGCTGACTGCTCAGACCATCACTTCAGAAACCACCAGCAGCACCACCACCACCCAGATCACAAAGGTAACACCACAAACCACCACCACGACAGGGAGATGGGCTGAGCTGAATAACAGGGGGATAAAAAAGCTTAAAACCCAGTTCTTTTCAAAGAAAAAGAAAATATTATTAATACCTGAAACAAAACATGAGCCTCCCAGGTTTGCCTGTGCTAAATGAAGGCTGCAGGTGATACATGGAGTGGGGTTTGGTAACATCTTCTGATCCTCTCTTTAGACAAGCACTCAAATGACCTTTCAGTTAAGACTAACAGTATTTTTTTTTTGGTGTTGTTTTTTTTATTTATTTCCCCTTTTGTACTAGACTGTAAAGGGTGGCATTTCAGAGACACGGATTGAGAAGAGGATTGTCATCACAGGAGATGCAGATGTAGACCATGACCAGGTAGGAGCTTGGATGTAGTCCAAGAGAGCTTCTTGGAGTTGGCATGAGCTAGACAGGCTACATTTCCAAATACAACTTCACCAGAAAGCAACCTAAGGAAATTTTATTAGGGAAGAGATAAAATTTCAAAAGTGATTTCAGTAATAGATTTCTATTTTTTTGTGACAGCATGGAGCTGTATAGCTGGGTCAGCAGAGCTTAACTCTGCTCTGAAGCTGGTATTGGAAGCAAAGTTTTGATTTCAAAATTCCAGTTCCAAAAAACCTTCCTGATGAGTCAGCCTGATTGGCCTCGAGCGGGTGTTGGAAGTGATGATTTTGTCATCAGGGAATTATCTTTTGAATTTAATTTTAGTCGCAAGTGTCATGGGGCTGGAGAATATTCATATGACAAGAACTAGCTTATTAATTCTAACAAAGTGTTGGAGAAGATGTCTGAAATGTGCTCATCACACTTGCTGGAAGAATAAACAGGGTTTGCTTAGTTGCTCTCATCCATTTTCTACCACAGAATCATAGAATCCCAGACTGGCTTGGGTTGGGAGGGACTTTATCACTGCTGCTCCAGCCCTTGCTGGAATCCTGGTCTTTTGGATCTCCTTCTGGACCATTCTTCCTGGTCCTCCTCTGGACTCACTCCAGCAGCTCCAGACATGGTGTTCAGAAACAACCTAATACCACCAAAAGTCACCAAAGTGTGTGGCTGAAGTGGATTATCTTTTTTTTTTCTCTCTCTCCAGAGTTAGAAAAACTCTCTTCTCTTCCTCCCCCCTCCACCTCCTGGTGTGCTCTGAAAATTGTTTCTCTTTCAGGTTCTTGCACAGGCAATAAAAGCAGCAAAGGAGCAGCACCCAGACATGTCAGTGACCAAAGTGGTTGTGCACCAGGAGACTGAGATTGCAGAGGAGTAGTGAGGCCATGTAAGTAGAGAGACCACGTCCCAGTGAGCTGCTTCCCCCCAGGGGACTCCATCTCAGTGCAAGGTTTGGCTAAATATGGTCAGATTTTAAGTAAAATTATTCTTGCCATCTGGTGAGTCCCCCTCAGGCTGTTCCTATTACATCATTTAAAGCTGGTGAAGCAGTCACAAATACAAACTCATCCTCCAGTGGAAGTGAGCCACAGTTGTCTAAAAGCATCACAGAATCATTCTGGTTGGAAGAGACCTTTAAAGATCATAGAGTCCAACCATTAGCCCAGCACTAGCCCATGTCCCTCAGCACCACATCTACACAGCTTTGAAACCCCTCCAGGGATGGGGATCCAACCACCACCCTGGGCAGCCTGGGCCACTCTCTGAAGGTATTTCAGTGAAGAAGTTTCTTCCAATACCCAATCTAAGCCTCCCCTGATCCAAGCTGAGACCACCTCCAGGACCTCCTGGCTGTTGTGCTTTACCCTACAGCTCTGCTGCACCAGCAGCTCCCTGAGCTATGGGGTTCACCTGAACCCCTGCCTCTACCAGTGCCAGGGAACCCCTGAGCTGGACCCCAAGCTCCTGACTTGCCTGAAAAGATCCCTGGTCTGTGGTCTGGGTGGGTTTGGGAAGGAGCTGCTGGAGGGATGCAGGAGCTCAGCCTGCCCTGTGCCAGTGACATTGGGGTTGCCCAAGTTGGTGCCATCTGTGTGTCCTGCACCATCCCTACAAAGATGGGACTTGGCGGAGATGTGAGAGGTGGAACAAGAACATGAGAGGTCAGAGAAGAGATAGCACAGCTCAGCAAGTGTTGGGGTTGAGCTTTTTGAACTCTCCAAAGCTCAATAAAAATGGGACAGGTTTTGTCAGGCTTCCTGGTCTTGCAGCTCTTAAATTATTGTCCTTGAGGGTGGTGGTTGGGCCTGGGGGTGGCTCTGAGCCTGATTTCTCACCTGCCATTTGGTGGTAACTCACCTTCTGGTCTCAGTTCTCCAACCACTTCAGGGAAGCAGGTTCCTCCCTCTCCCAGTAATCCAGGTGTTGGTATCCAGAACTTACTGTGCTCCTCTCTCCCTAGGAAGTGTTCCTGCCAGCCAGCATGCCAGGAAAAAGAAACCCAGCAAAACTACCAAGAAACTACCTGGAGCACAAAGACCTCAGATGATAAGACTTGACACTCAGAGACATTCACATCACTTCTTAGGAGTTGTGCTTTGACATTTTACTTGGGATATTTTTTTCCAGACTCCACTGGATCCTATTGGATATAGATTTTTTTTTTATTTTACAGATATATATATATATATATATTGACAAAAAGTATTGCCATATTTCTAACTGGACTGAATATTTTTTACAGATTTCCAATTTTGCATTCCCTCTCACACAGAGCCTCTTCAGCTACAGACCCTGACACACCTGCAGGGCTCCAAGGGTCACTTTTTTTTTGGTTTTGTTATGTTTTTTGTTTGTTTGTTTTTAAATCCTATTCCCTCCTCCTGGTCAGGGATAAAGGAGCTAAAGCCACAGCCAGGCAGATGCCCAACACGGGATCCTTAAAAAGCCTTCAAAACCACACAGAAAAGCCACGATTCCTTCTGCTGGGAGAGTCAGCTTCAAAAAAAAAAAAAAAAAAGACAAAAAGTCAGACTTGAGATTTGTGCAGCATTTCTGATTGCCTCTTGGTTTTTATGATGATTTAAAATTTTTTTTTGTAGCTCTGGGGAGCTCGGGACTCTGGCTGTGCTGGAGCAGAGCTGCTGCCTTGGCTCTGGGTTTCAAGCCCCCAGTGTGTGAACACAGTAGGCTTGGGTGGTTTGTTTTTTTATTTTTTATTTTTTTAATTTGTGGTGTAGCCTATGCACACATCTTCATAGCTTGACTAGGTTTCAGGAATACTGGGAAGTTGCTTCGAGTATTTTATACTGTGAATTTTAGAGCTTAAAGAGGACTGTGATAGCCCCTTGCCTTCCTCCCATGTGTGCTACCTGCCTGTTGGGTGTTTTCTAGATACCATTAAATTAAAAATCCCTTAGAAGTGTGTGTTTAAGGTGTTTGGACTCAGAATGCTAGTAAGGTAGGCTTATGCAGCATTCACAGTAACTGATTTTTTTTTTCCCCAGTGTCATAGTTTTTTCACTTGTTTGTGTTCATGATTTTTAAATTCGGGTGGTTTGTTGTTTTGTTTTGGTTTTTTATTTTTTTGTTAAGTCATGCGTTGGGTTTTGCCCCCCAGTGCTATTTAAAGCATATACCAGGGCATATATTTTCCTCTCATTTAATTTAAAAATCCTGTAGACAATCCTTCCTAGGCCTGTAAGCTGTCTTTGGAGAGGCTGAACAAGGACTCTTAGGTGTCAGGTGTTGCTGACTGTGGAAAGGGCTGCCACCCTCTCTTTGTTTGCCTTTGTCACTGCCTGGCTGGAATGAAATACCAGGGTTAGAGTCTGCACCTTTAGGCTGAGCTTACAGACCACTGGGGCCAGCTCCAACCTCCTGGGTCAGCCAGGAAACATCTTTTCTGGGGCTGGATGCACTTCCCTCCATGGCACTGGGGCTGAGCTCCCACTGCTGCTTTCTGAGCTTCATGGAAATGTTGTAATCATGCCCTGGTTTCACCTGCCAGTGAATCTTAAATTTAAAAAGAAAAAAAAAAAAAAAGCAGCTTTGTAAAAAGTCAGCCCAGACACTTGTAAACACTTTAGTACACTTTGAGGTTGCAATTTAAAATTTTTTTTTTAAGTGTATATATATATATACTTTTATATATATATATATAGTGTGTGTGTGTGGCACATCGATAGCTGTGGGCATGGAGTGCTCTGCTGCTGCTCCTCAGTTTAGGATGGGCAGAAAATGGCAATAATAATAATAATGATATTTTTTAAAAAAAAAAAGCTCAGTGCTATTTTAAATTTGAATCATGTGTTTCAGAAGTCACTGGATTTAGCTCAGGCTGCTTAGCTGCAAACAGCCTTCCAGCTACACTGGGACAAGTGTAGCTTCTCCCATTCAGGTGCAATTTTTAAATCCAGCTGTCAGTATTGATTGGAGATGATGCTGAGGAAGCTGGAGCTGCTGGGTTTTACCTTTCTTGGAGGTTTTTTTTTTGGCCCTGGGTCCTTGGCAGCCTCCAGGCTTCCCATGCTGGGAGCTGCTGCCCTGGGTGCGTGGTCCCCTCTGGGGATGCTGCTCTGCCTTCTGCTGATTCCCAGGCATCCTGCTCCAGGGATTTAGGGAATCCTGAGCTCCACAGCTGTTAGTGTAGAGATGAAGTCTTCCTATTTATGTCTGAACAGCCCTTTCCTTCTTTATTCTGCAACACAGATCCTGTAACAGGTCTGTGTCCTCAGTGTAGTTGGGTAACTCTTGCCTTAAACGCCCATCATGCTGAGCATCCCTCTGGCCATGGCTCTTTGGGGTTTTTTTGGGGGGGGGAGAATTTAGCTTTTTTACCTCTCATTCCTACCTTCTCACCCTGGAGCAGCTCTGAGGAGTCAACAGGCAGGCTCAGTGGTCATGAAGAGGATTTCTGAGCTTCATGAGCCAAAGCCAGCCTGGTCAGGGAGGGTGACAAGAGGGTTCAGGGCAATGTGGGGCAAGGCTGAAGCTTGGCCCTTGGGGGGTGGGGGTCATTTGGGGTGTCCTGTGCCCTGAGCATGGTGAGTGGGATAAAACCACCCCGAGCAGGGGACTTCTTTCCCCAAGGCTCTGCTCAGGGTGGCTCCATGTGTCCCTTTTTAAGGGCCAGCAGACAAGAAGAACCTGATTTTACTGTTTTTTTTCCTCTTGGATTTTTGGGTGGCTGGTGTCAGGTTGTTCATTCTCACACTTTTTTTTTTAAGTTCTTCGTTCTCCTTGAGTGTTTACATTCATCATTTCCTCTGCCCTTTGCCATCACCCTCTGTCAGGATGTCCAACCCTGCTGACCCCCCTGGCCACCCATGTCCTGAGCCCAGGAGCAGCAACAACCTGAGAAGACAAAAAGTTAAAGAGCAGAAGAAACTTCTTCCACCTTCAGCCCGGGGCTGCCTGCACCCCTTCCACTTCCAACAAGGTTTTCAAACTCCTTGGCTCTTGGCATGATGTGTTATTTCTAGGGACAAACCAGCTGAGTAAGGTCTATTTATATGAATGTTCCCAGCTCTTCCCACTCCACAAATTCACCCAGAGACTGTCTTGATTGTATAATATACATTATATGGAAGCTATTTATATATGAATGAATGTTTTTATAGAAAGGAAGGCCAGGAGCTCATGTTCTCCTCCATTAAACTGGAATGGCAGCACTGGTTGCCAAACAGCAATCTCTGACCAGCACAGATGTGTTAGCAAAGGACTGACTGATTTCTGGTTAAATAAACTGTGGTTTGATGATTTTTTTTTTTCCTAATTGTACAATTACCTTAAGAGGTGGTAGTGTCCCTGCCTTAGAGATGAAACTTGTAAAAAAAAAAAAAAAAAAGAAAAAAAAAATTAAATTAAATAGTTGAGAATATGAAGGAGCTTTGTAAATTTTTTAAGGCAATTGTGGATTGTCTAGACTAGCCCTTTCCACTCTGCTTTCTAAAAATAGTACCTTTGAAAATTGGCAAATCTTTCTAGATTGCTTTGTGATGGGAGCTGTTCTTTTGGACTTTCATAGTAAATCATAGTAAATCAAAGGGAAAGTTGCTGTAGCATTTAGACACCTAAGTGTTCAGTACTGCTTCTTGTATTGCATTTTTTCAATAAATTTTCAAACAAAACTCTCCCTGGCCACGAAGCTTTTTTTTTTTTTTCCCCTAAAGCACCAGCACTTGATACAAACCCTGCCTTTGAGATGAGCTCAGTTGGGGGTTTCTGCTGCCTGATCCCTGCCTGGGATTGACTTGGAGCAGGAAAAATAATTTAGTTTGTATTTGTCCTGTCTCATTTTTTCTGGCCACAGCATCTTGAGGAGGGACAGAAATACCAAGCAGAAAGCTGATGGGGCATCTTGGCCACCAGCCTGACAGGGAACACATCCCAGCTGGCCCCAAGAGGGCAACCAGAGACTGGGAATGGATGGGAAGAGCAGCACCCCCCGTGCCTCAGTTTCCCCAGCAGAAAGGGAAGTTCCATGACCCCATTGCCACTTGTACACGTCTAGATTTGCATTAAAAAAAAAAAAACACCCAACCCCCAAAGCTTAATTCAGATTGCTCCAGAGAAAAAGAGCAGCTCCTGACACCCTCCCTGCCTTTGGCTGCTCCAAGTCTGAAATCTCAGTGTCCTGTACAGCAAAAATTACAGAGGAGCCACAGAAACTGTGGAATTGGGAGCCAGCCAGGGCTGGAGCTGCTTTTCCAGAACACATCCCAGCAATCTGATTGATTTCCAACCAGGAGACAGAGCTGCCCATGGCCTGGGCTCCTCCCTGTGTCCAGCCCCAGGAGGCTCACCCCAAACCCCACACCTCAAACAAAACCTCAGCTCAGCTCCTTCAGAGGAACCATGGACCCAAAGGCATCGGGGTGGGCACAGACTGCCCCAAAAATGCTTAAAGGTGGGAATGGAGGGATGGGATGAGGGGAGATGGAGTTAAGCTGGCAGAGGGCAGATGGAGGTTGGATGGGGGGGAAGAAATTGGGGTGAGGGTGCTGAGCCCCAGGTTGCCCCCAGAAGCTGTGGCTGCCCCATCCCTGGCAGTGTCCAAGGTTGGATGGGGCTTGGAGCAGCCTGGGCTGGTGGGAGGTGTCCCTGACCATGGCAGGGGGGCACTGGGGGGGCTTTAAGATCCCTTCCCACCCAAACCTCTCTGGGATTCTGTGCTGATTGCTCCCTGGCCATGGCACCTCTTGTCCCCTCTCTGGGTTCTTTGGTGGCACCCAGGGAGCAGCACTGCACCCAGGTGGGTCCAGCCCTGCTGTGCTGGGCTCCAGCAGCAACTCCTGAGTTGACCAATCCCCCCCCAGCCCAGCCATGCTGCAGGGACACGGGTGACACCAGGGACACGGGTGACACCAGGGACCTGTTCCCATGTGGCCCATCTGCCCAACCCTGGGCAGGACCGTGGCCATCACACAGGACCAGGGGATCAACTCAATGGGAAAAGCTTTTCCTTAGAGCCTCAGACCCCCAGGCCAGGTGTCCCAAGCTGCCTTTACAGGCCCCATCACTTCCCTTTAACCCCTGTGCCTCAGTTTCCTCACCCACCCTAAAGAGCAAAGCTTGCCAAGCTGGAGCCCTCTGGCATTTTGCTTGGCTGCAAGCAAGGGAAAATATTAGATCAACAAACACCATGGCAACCCAAAGAGATGCAAGTAAATAATAAAAATAAAAACAAAGCCCAAGCCCCTTACACCTCTTGGGTGGCCCCGAGCCATCTTCAGCCCCCAGATCCCACACAAAGGCAATGGCTCTGCCTTGGAGCTCCCATCCTTTGGGAAGAAGTCCTATCCTTTGGGAAGGAGCTACAAAACTCCTGTTCACCCATCCCTGCTTCTCCCAGGGTCCCCATCCCAGGAGCAGCCATCACTCCCAGGGGAGAACATTCCCATTTGAACACCAGCTGGCTCCAGCCTGGGCTATTTTGGGGTCATTCCTCTCATTTTGGGGGCTCAGGCAGGCAGTTCTGGTCCCAGGGGATCAGTGGGGTGCTGTGGGTCAGGGCTGCTCTCAGGGCCCCCCAGGGAGTTGCTGTGGGAGCTGTGGGGTGGATTCCATCCCTACCAGAGCCCAGGCTGGTTTAGGGTGAGGGATAAACAGGGTTGGAAGGGAAGAAATGCCAGGAACAGGCCAGGAACCAGGCTCAACCCTGAGCTGCCTAATTGGGGAAACTGAGGCACGGGAGAAAAGGCAAAGCTGGAGGCAGGGAGCAACCTCCTGTCCTGCAGCTGCTGGTTCATCCCAGTCCCTCTGGGATAAACAGCATTTCAGGAGACCTGGAGGTCCATGGGCATCACCCCAGCAGCTCCTCACTCCCACCCCAAGGGGCTGGGGGAACAGAACATCCCCACTGCCCTGCAGAGAGCACCCCAGGGAGGCTGGAAAACCAACTCAACACGTGGGGTTACACCCCAGTACACACCAGCACAGCCCAGTTGCTCCCCACTGGGCTTCCCAAACCCTGCAGACCTGAAGCTGCATCCCTGCAGCCTCCTCCATCACCCCCTCCAAACCCCCAGAGCAGGCAAACAGCAGGATGGAGCTCAGCCCCTCTGAGCCTGTGCAGAACACCAAAAAAACCCTCAAAATAAAGGATATAAATAAAAACTGACCAACTATCCCCCAGCTCCAGCCACAACCCATAACCCTACAGAGCCAGGAAGCCCCAGGCTGGGCACCTTTGGCTCATGAATGCTGAGAGGCACTTTGCATCACGCTTAATTCCCTTTCTTAAAAAAAAATAAAAATAAAGCAGCAAATCTACACACCTGCCCAAAAGGCTTTCCAGACCCAGGGAGCACCTCCAGCCCCCCAACCCCCAGCCCCGGGGTCCTCATCTCTAAACACAAAATGCCAAGAGCTGCTGAGTGCACATCACAACCCCCAGGCTCAGCTCCGGGCTGGAAAACCCCAACACTTCAGCTGCCCAGCACCTGGGGAAGGAGATTTATATCCCAGAGCACTCACCTTCAGGAATCCCCCAACATTTCCATCTCTGCTACGAGTTCACAGCCTTCAGCAGAGTCCATTCCCATCCCCAAGGCCTGAAATCTGCAGGCAGGACTCCCCGTGGTGGCTGAGAGGAGAGGAGGAAGAGGAGGAGGAAGGAGAGGCTGATGTGGGGTGTGGGGTGGGAGCCACCATCCCCCACCTGGGGACAATGAGGCCCAACCTGACCTCTGGGCTGGGTCCTTTGCGGTTCTGCTGGTTTGTAGGGTGACTGCTCCAACCCTTCTCTCCTCATTTTTTGCACATTTAAGGGGGTATTTGGGGGGGGGCTGGCTCCCAGCTTGCCCCATTGAACAAGTCCTTGGCTCCAGCTCCATGTAGAAGCTCTGTTAAGGAGGTGACCACGGGGCTGTTATTACCTCCCCCCTCCCCATGGGGGGCTGGAGATGTCCCACCCCTGAGCCTGGCACCCCCCAGCACTGCCTGGGGTGGCCCTGGGCACAGGGGACCCCATTACACCCCCGATGGTGGCTGCCCCTCTCCCACATGCACCCTCTGGAAGTCATTTCCCCAACCCCTTTTTCCACATTTTGTCCATTTTTGACCCAAACTACAGCTTGTCCCCCAGGCAAGCACCAGTCTGGGTGTCCCTTTGGGGGAGGGGGGGCAGACCTCTGGTCTCTCCCATCTTCATCCTCGGCTGTGGTGCCCCAAGGGGCTCCCCATGGTGCATCCTGGGGACATTGGGGACAACCTCACTGTTGTTTTGGGTGAAATCCCCCCCTCTCTTGGCGGGGGTCCCCTCCTGCAGCAGCTCCCCCCATGGGGGCTGACACTTGACCTAGAGTTTATCAAGTCAGTTCCTGGGCAGGATAAGGAGATCCCATCCCTGTGGCCCTACATAAGCTGTGTCTCCAGCACTTCCAAGGTGGTTTTCAGGGATCTTTCCTTTGCTTGATTTCTTTTTTTTTTTTTAACCCAGCTGGGCCTGTCAAAATCCCACAAGGGCTCCTCAAACCCTATACACAGGCAGAGCTGCAGGTGGGGGAGGGATGATGCTCTCCTTGGAGAGAGCACAGGGGCTTCTCACTCCGAGGGATTAATAAATAAATCTGCTTTGCAGTTTAAAATGATCTCTGCCTGGCTCAGAAATGCCTCCCTGAAGGATGCTGCTGAGCTGGGCAGGAGGAAGATGATGGGGCAGGAAGGAGATGATGGGGCAGGAGGATTATGGTACAGGGAAGATGGTGAAGGAGGAGGAGGATGGGGCAGGAGGCACCACAGGGAGGTTCCTCCATCATTTGCTGCAGCCACTCCCCGTGGTCAGAAACAAAAGGAAAAAGAGAAATCCAAGCCCCAGGGCCAGGTCCTGGCGGTGTTTGAGGCTCCAGATCCTTCTTGCTGCTTTCCAAAGGGTGCCCCAGGGCTCAGCCTTTGCTCTGCCTGCTTAATGCAAAGTTATTTTCAGCTAAAAACCAAGGTCCTGGCACGGCCCCCGGGATGCTGCTCCGGGGCAGAGCCCGCCGGTGATTTTGTCTTTTTGCTGTTTAAATGCATTGAATCGGTGCCTGAAAAACTGGGGGATTAAGCAGCCGAGGGCTGATCCTGCTCCCTGCCAAACCTGGGGGATGCCCCCAGCTCCCATCCCTGCCCCCCTGCAAAGAGGGGTGCTGGCACCCAAACTTTTTGGGAGAGTTTGGATTTGAAAGAGAGATGGACTTTGTAAAGTAGGAAAAGGAAAAAAAACCAAACCCAAACAACACTGCAGGGGTGTAAGGGGGAACTCAGGGGTTGCTTTTTTGGGAAAAAATAAAGGGGTTTGAGGGAGGGGCATCTGAGGGGAAGGAGGAATAGGTTGGGCACTGCAATGGGGCACAGAGCAGCTCTCAGCCCTGAAAGGGAAAATAAGAAAGAAAATGGAGCAATAATAACAAAAATTGAAATAAAGCATGCTGAGCTTTCAAAGGGAGGGAGAAAAAAAAAAAAAAAAAAAAAAAAAAAGTTGTGGCAAGGCCTGGCTCCTCTAAAAGACACAGGGAGAGGTTTTGTTTCTTGCAGGCTTTAATCTGCTGTTCCAGCTCGGGTGCCAAACGCTGTGGGAGGGGATGGAAGCTGAGTGAGAGACAACAGCATCCTCAGCACAACCCTCCCTGGCTCTCCAGCTCTGCCCACAGCCCCTGCGGTGACAAAAAGGGGTGACAAGGGTCCCCAGGGGGAGATGGGTCCTCTCTGCCCAACCCCCAGGCAGAGGGATGTTGAGCTCAGAGCTGCTGGGAATATTTGTGCTGGGATTGGGGTTTTGGTGGAAAAGGCAGTTTCCAACCTGTTCTGCAGGGATAGTTTGGCTGGAGGAGGATGGTGACCCCGAGGTCTGCAAGGTCCAAGGCTCCATGCTCACTTCAGACTAGGGAGATGGAGAAGCAGAGGCATGAATTTAAAAAAAAAAAAATAAAAAAAATCTCAATGCAGAGAAAACTTATTTCAGCCATTTCTTGCACCATGGTGGGCTCTGGACTTGGGAAGGTGGAAGAAGATCCAACCTAAGCAGCAATGCCACATTTTGAAGCCTCCTGAGCTGCTGGAGAGCAGAGCTGCCCCTGTCCCTGTGCTCTGGCCCATCCTCTGTCACCTTTGGCACCCGGGAAGAGAACTGCTGGGAAGAGTGGGATGGGCTGGGATGAGCCCCCAGCACCATCAGGAATAGTGCTGCTGCTGGATGGGGTGTTCCTGGCAGGAGAAGACGATCAGGGCACAAGGGGCATCATCCTGTTGGCAAGGAGAGGATCAGGGTGGTCCTGGGGCGCTGGGCAAGATGCTGGTGCTGGATGCTTCTGCTCCAAAAAAAACCTCAATCAAACCCTTCTCATCCTTCTCCTCCTTTTGGCATTCAGATATGGGGGAAAAGAAACAGGCAAGAAGATGCTTTGGAATGATGTGACCACCCAGCCATGGGTGATCCCACCTCAGCTCAGCACCCTCAGCTCAGCACCCCCCTGGCTCCCGGGCCTCAGAGAGGCCCCTGCAGCCCCTCAAAATACCAAGGTGAAGGATATTCCTCCTGGTCTTATTTATTTAACCTCATGGCTGTGCCATGGGTGGGTGCTCATCCCTGTGAGCCCTCCTGGGTGGCCTTGACCCCTGGGGACATCCTAGGGATGCCACAGCCACGTGCTGGGGGCAATCAGCAGGAATGGGGGCTGAGCAGTGACCACGGGGGCAAACACAGCAAAAGCCCTGGGAAAGGCTCGGGAAAGAAAAGCTGGAGGATGAATTCTGCTTTGCAAGCACACCCGAGGTGGATGCTCCCCTTCTGTGGGCTGCTGAGCCTGGACCCATCTCCTGAGATGGGAGGTGAGCTGCACCCTGCAGAGCAGCCTCACCCAACATGGCAAATCCTCTTCTTGAACTCAATTTCTCATTTTATCCACATTTTTCCTACTGCATTTTCCTGCCCTGGTGGGTTTTTTTGTTTTTTGAGGGTTTTGTTTCTCCCCAGGGGTTGCACCACCCCAGCACCAAAGGCAGCTCTGCAGCCCCCCCCTGCTCTGCATCCAAACCAAAACCAAAATCCAACAGCACCCAAAACCAGCACTCTAAACCCCAACCCACAGCCAGGCTTTGGGAGCCACCACACTCCAGTGTCTCCATTTGAATTCCACCCTGGGCACCTTCACTTCCCTGCTCTGCAAAAACCAACCCTGAACCTTGAGCTTCTCACCTTCTCCTGCAAATGTTCAGGTGCTACAGAGCATCCCTGCTCCCTCCAGCTGAGCCTGGGGTTTGGGGGGAGGGGGGGAACATGGCCCCAGAGCCCCCCTGGGTGCTGCCCACCCTGAGCATCTTGCAGACAAGAGGAGGAGGAGAGGTGGGACCAGGTGGCATTGAGATAACATTTAATAGCCCCGGTGGGCTCACGTGCTCTGGTCAAATGAATTTCCTGGTGGGTTGAGGTTGGCCAAGGGGACATCACCCTCCCCCAAAACATTCCTCCGACCCCAACCCTGCTGAAATGAAATGCTGCAGGGGCTGGTGGGGCATCTCCCACCCTGCATCTCCCATCCTGCAGTTTCTGTTGGGTCCCCAAGCGAGGGCTCCTCCAGCAAAGCCACCAGGAGAAGGGTTTGTAAGGCCAGGAGCATCCATGGGGAAGCTGTCAGGAGGCAGCCAGGAGCAGGCAGCCCAGCCCAGGCAGAGCTCCCCAGGGAGCAGGAGGTTGGCACCTCTCCTGGAGCATCTGCTGAGAAACGCCGTGCCCAGACCCCTCCCGGACGTGGGGTTTTGGGGTCACCACCGGGTTCTGGGTGCCAGGCTGAAGGATTGCGACGTCACGGTCCCCAAGGGTGCTGGGGACCTCAGACCTGTGTGCCCTGCTCCATCCCCACTGCCCAGGAGCTGGGTCGGGGCTCTCCCCGGCTCGGGGGTTCACTGGGTTCCAGCAGGCGGTCCGAGGACTCCCCAGTGCTCTCCAGTTTGGTGTAACCCACCAGGCTCAGCTGGTCCAGTCGGGGCCAACTCCGGTTCTTACGGTCCTTGATGGGGGCCACCAGCAGCACCCCGGGACGGCCCAGGTCCAGGGATTTGGAGTGTCCCGGGGTGTGGAGCAGCCCATCCGTGCTCAGCTCCACCGCCGGCTCCGTGCCGAGGCAGCCGCCGTCCACGTCGATGACCACGTGGCCACCGTGGCCACTGCCACCGCCACGGGCCCGGCCACAGGGCACGATGCTGCCAGCGGGGAGCCAGGGGGCTTTGACGGGGGGCTGCTGGGGGGCTCCTTCCAGCCTCTTGCCCACCCCTCGTGCCGCCGCCTCCAGCAGGCAGTTGTTGAGTTTGATGACGGGCAGGGTCAGGGCACCCACGGCTGAGGAGAGGCCGAGGTTGAGCTCTGCGGAGGCTCCGGAGCGGAGGCTGAGCAGGGAGGTGGCGGGGGATGCTGGTGGCTGCTGCAGGAGCTCAGCCCTGGTCTGGAGCTTGTTGGGGCCGTAGATGTCTGACCATTTGCTGACGGGGCCGGCGTGGGGCTGGCAGGAGAGATCCACCTGGTAGCAACCCTCCAGGCACTCGGGGGTGGCCTTGGGGAGAGGGGGGTGGCTGTCCCCATCCTCGGGGAGGGTCCCCTCGGCCACGGAGCCGAGCTCCTTCTCCATCAGCCTGCGGGTCTCCATGTCCCTGTTCTCATAGAGCATGGTGTTGGCACAGATGAAGATGAAGAGCCCGACGCCCATGATCACGGGGCCGATCAGCTTCAGCTTCTCCCCGTGGGGCAGGTGACGCCTGAGTGTCACCTCCCTCCTCACGTCCCCCCCGGCGCTGGCGTTTCCCACCCCGTTCCCCCCTCCGGACCCCCGAGGATGGGGCCAGTAGCCCACCACGGCGATGGTCATGCCCACCAGGACCACGGAGATGCCCACCAGGACGAAGGCTCCCGAGGCAGAGCGCATGCGGAGCTTCCCCTGCAGCCGCGGCTCCGGAGGTGACCGCAGCCTCAGCCGACGTCCCCGGCGCCGGGATGGGGCGGGGGGCACCTCGGGGTCCCTCCCCCTCTCTGGGGGTCCCTCGGCTTCAGCAGTCATCGTCTGGGGTTTGGCCGCTCCTCCTGTGGGGTGGGGAGGAGAAAAAAGGTGAAGAGGCATCAGATAAAGGGACAGGAACGTGGGGGGAGGGGGACTCCGGGGACCACAAGGACACCTGATCCACAAGGTCCCTTCCAACCCCTCTGCTTTCTGTGATTCTGTGACACTGGGAGCAGATGGTCCCAGTGGATGTCACCTCCCTGGACGTGTTCAAGGTTTGGTTGGATGGAGCTCCCCAGGTTGCTCTGCTTGCCAAAACGTGACCCAAAAGCCCAAACCCAAGATCCCGTCATCCTCCAGACACCCCTCGGAGCCACCAGACAGAACTTTCTTGGCTGGAAGAGGGGTTTTTCCCAGTCTGCTGCTGTCTCCTTCTTTGGGGGGTTGGAAGCCAACCTGCTTGGGGCATCAGAGGTCCTGCCCTGGAACCCACTGGGATAAAGTTTCTCACCTGGAGAACTACAGAGAGTATTTAATTCATTTTAATTTAATTTACAGAGTATTTAATTCATCCAGCACCTTGTTTCCTAGATGAGCAAGAAGGGGTCAAAACTGCTGCCAAAACCCTCTGGTGACCCTGGCAGAGGAGCAGCAGCCCAGCTGGCACCACAATGGTGCCCCACGAGATGGGGAAACTAAAGCAGGTTCCGAGCCTGCCCTGGACCCAAAACATCTTTAAAATTCAATAAATAACCTCAAGTTGACAGGAATTTCTGTCCTTGGAGCCTGGATGCAGGTCCCATGGGCTGCAGCACGGTGTGTCCAAGCTTCTCCTGGCACTGCCAGGGCTGGGAATGTTGCCCAGGATGTCCCCAAACCAGGGCTGGGGACATGCCACCAGTACAAGCCAGGCTTGCTGCAGGGTGGCCCCAGCCCAGGGATGCTCAGGAAGGGACCACTGCATCAATTGACAAAAGAAAATTAAAAAATTAAAAAATCACATTTGGGTGGCACGGCAACCCAGTGGCATCAAGATTCAGCACTTAAGACAGAAACAAAAAAAAAGAAATCCAAGGGAAACATGGTGACAACTCTAATTTTCCTGCCCAAGATGAAGGAAGCACCAAGAGGCACCAGCCAGCATCCCTGAGAGCAGAAAAATAAAACACTAAATTGTTTTGTTTCTTTTTCCCCCCCCAGTCTTAATTATCTTAAGGTGTTATTAGCATCAGAGGGAAGGAATTAAAGACATGAGTTTCAGGATGACAGCATGTTCCTGGCACCAGGCTGTCAAGCTGTGACAAATTCAAATAAGGGAGATTTAAAGGAAAAAAAAAAATACAGTAAAGTCCCAACCAAACGGAGGCAAAGCCAAAGCCTGTGGCTGAGGGGGGTGGCAGAGGTTTTGGGAAGCCAGGGGGGGAATCCTGCACCTAAAAGGGAGGGGACAAAACCAACCCAACCACACCGGTCACCCTGAATGGAAAAATAAGGTTTTAAATATTGAGGAATATTTCACTATAATAAATATTTCCCTATGTATAAATAAGGTATTTTAAATAGAGAGAAACAACCGAGCACATCCCAAAGACTGTGGGGTTTTTTTCACCTCCAAGTGCCTTGGTTCAGGTTATGCCCTCACTTTCTCTAATTACCTTCTTCGATTCAATTTCCCTTAAATTTATATCAAACCCTCTCCATGCCTTGCTGGCTACTTGGGGATTAAAAAAAAGCAAAAACTCCTTAACCTGTGAGCAAACTATCTTTGATATCATCCGTGGGAGCTGAAAGTATGAACACCCCCAGGGCTCCCAGCCCCCAGAATCACCCAGCACACACCCACCCAACCTCCTCATTTTGGGCCTGAGCCTCATCCCTGCCTCTGGAAACCCAATTCTGCCCTTATCCCCTTCAGTCCCCCCATGAGACCCCCCCCCAAGCTGCATCACTGGCAAGGATGGGCTGCATCCCCCCAGGGGCTGTGGCAGCTGCTGGAGATGTTGCTCAGGGCTGTGCTGGGATGCTGCTCCCATACAGCCCCAGGTGCCTAAAAATGGGTGAAGCAGGAGCAGTGTCACCCCCTCCATCTCTGGGGTCTCAAACAAGCCCCTTCCCCCCTCCTCACCCTTGCCCCCTGGCACAGGGATGGAGATCCAGGGCAGGAGGGAGAGGCTGGGAATCTGTCTGCAGGCAGGGACCCCCCCAGCCCCTCTGCCCCAGCTCCCTGGAGTTGGGAACACTTCATTCCTCATCGTTGGGGCTGGCTGTTCCCAGAGTTCAAACCCAGGGTTTTTATTAATAGAATCCCCGAGGTTATATAAGCTCTTAAAAAAAAAAAAATAACGTAAAAAATTTAAAATAATTAAAAAATTTTAAGACTACCACCCCCTACCCCAGCATCACCGTCATCCCCCCCAGGCTGCACACCAAGGGATTAATTCAGCCTCAGACAGGGCTGGAGGGCAGGGCAGGGGTCCCGTGGGTGCTGCCAGGGCAGGGGGACAGCCTGGTCCCATGGTGGGGACAGGAGGTGGCTCTTGCTCACCAGGACCCGACGTCTCCAGCCGGGGACATTTGCTTTGGCATTCCCGAGGGCTGGGAATGTCACCGCGGTTCCTGCGGGAGCGGGATGGGAGTTAAAGCTCCTGATCCCCACCACCAGCCCAGCACCAAACCCAACGGAACCGCTGCTCCAATCCCTCCCTCACTGAAAGAATTAACCCACCCCCCTCGCCCCCCCAATCCTCTCCTGCTGCCTTTGCAGATGCTCCTAAAATTTGACACTAAATCCCAACCCAGGCAACGGCAGAGGAGCTGGGCTGGGGGTGAAGAAGGGTTTGGGAAGGGTCTCTTGGGTGCCCCAGGGTGCTCTGCCCCAGCCAGGACTCCAGTCTGCAGCATGCCAAGGGATGTCAACAAGAAAATTTGGCCACAAAATCCCCCTCTGGCCAAAAAACAAGGGCTTGTGCTGGTGTTTGGCAGTGTCACCTCCATGTCTGGCATCCAAGATCCCATCCTGCACCCAAGATCCCATCCTTTAGCCCAGATTAAAGCTTTCAGCCCAGATCCCAGCCTGCACCTGGGATCCCATCACACACCCCAGATCCCATCCCTAGATCCCATCCCACACCCTGGGATCCCATCACACACCCCAGATCCTATCCCTGGATCCCATCCCCCGTGGGGATCCCCTCCTGTGGGTCTGCACCCCATCTCACCTGCAGAGCATCCCCCCACGGAGCTGCTCCAGGCTGGGTGGAACACTCAGGACAGCCCTGACAAACAGAAAGTCCTTTTTCCCTTTTTCCCCCTAAAAATATTGCATCTTCAAACCCGCTCTCCTGATTTGGGGAAGCAACCCTTTTTGAAACTCATTACCAAACCAGCCAAGCAGCTTTGCTGCTTTAACCACGGGTTTAAAGGTGATGGGTGAGACCCCCCCCCCCCCAAAAGCCCCGAGGCACAGCAAAGCCCCCTCCACCTCACCCAAGGCCTGGGGGTGCCCGTGGGGCTGAACCCCCCCAAGTGTCCCCTCCACAGGGAAGGGGGGACCCGGGCAGCCCAGACCTTATGGGTACAGCAGGAGCAGCCCCCGGGGAAGGGCACTGTGCAGAGATGCAGGGCTTAAAAATAACTCCGTGTTCCAGCCCAACCTCCAGGGCCGACCCCGGCACGGGGCAGGGGGGGGGATGGCAGCAGCACCCAGGAGCTCCCAGCTCCCAGCTCCCAGCTCCCCTCCCATCCCGGCTGGAGAGCAGGGAAGCAGCAGCAGAGATCCGGGGGCATCCTGGATGCTGGGGGAGGTTCCAGACCCCACAGCTTCCCCTGCGTGGTGCCTTCTCCTTTCCTATTTTTCTCAGTTTGCTTTAAATTTCCACACTCCCACCCCTCATTGGTTACACATTAAAGGTGTCCAGAGAAAAGAAAGAAGATAAAAACCCAGCAGGCACCTTCCTGGGGCCCTCCCAGCAGGACAGCCTGGCATCACCCCCCCAGCCTCCTCCTGGCTTTGGTTCCCAGGGGAGAATCTCCCTGCTCTGAGCCCAGCACAAGGGTGTTCCCAACACGGGGACACAGTCTGACTCTCCAGCTTGAGCTGGGCACACCCATTAATCAATCATAATTAAGTCCCCTCAGAGCTTGCACAGTGATGCCAGTGATGGTGGGGCAGGGAGGATTTGTTCCCTTCCCAGCAGGAAACACCTTCTGGCCCTGGACTGGAAGGTCCCACTCCTTTTAAATTTTCACTTTTGCTGCAGCACAGGAGACCCCAGGGGTGACAATTTACCCTCTGTGGCCCAAAGGTGATGGCTCACCAGTCTGAAACATCCCCAGGCAGCAGCAGGGGCCTCAGTTTCCCCCAGAGGATGGGGTGGATGAGATGTTAACACACCTCCACCTCCACCACACACTCACTGATGGAGACACCACCTCCACACCGGGAGAAGCAGCTTCCCAGCTCCAGGTCACACACCCCAGCCAGGAGCCACCAGGGTCCCCAGTGTCACTTGGAACATGATCCAGGACAGACAGAGGGTGTTCTGGGGACACGGGCAGGTCTGTCCCTTTGCTTTCCACCCCATCAAGGATGGAGTGAGAAGGTCGTGATGGGCAGATAGGACACAGCAGTGTCCAGGAGTGGGGAAAGCCACCAGTGCCACCAGTGCCACCAGTCCTGTTCACCTCCACTGCTCCCAGAACGGGGCCATCCACTGAACTCCTCCCCACCCCCTCAGGCAAAAAGAAAAGTGCGTGGAAACATCCAGCTGATTACTAATTACCCAAGCTTGCCTTCCCCAGATTTGCTCTGCTAATTAGACTAATCTCCACGGCTGGGAAATGAGCCGCAGCCACCCGGAGCCCGGGGAACACAAACTTGGATGGGTGCTGAAGTCCTGACAGAGGGGACAGTGGGGACAGTGGGGACAGTGGGGACAGTGGGGACAGTGATTCCCGGCTGCTGCTGGGGCCATTGTTTAACGAGACAATAGAAACGCTGCCGAATTTTGTGTTTCTCCTCCAAGCCGAAATCAGGACATCTGCATTGCTCAACTTTTTTTTTTTTTTTTTTTTTAATAATATGAACCAGATGCAAATAATTAATAAATCCGAATTCAAGCTAATGCAGGCAATCTAAATTTAAACTGAGAGTGGATGGCAGCTTTCTGCTTGCTTAGAGGAGGAGGAAGGAGCTGAGGGGGGATTTCCTTGGAGAATTCCTGCCTCCGGGAAGCGGGGAAGGGTGGCAGGGTGCTCAGGGATGGGGGTTGCAGCCAAGCACCTTGCAAATCCTCACGGCCGAGAGAAAAAGAAGGGGGAGGGGGGAAAAAAGAAAAATCCGTAGGCTGGGATTTCCAGGGAATTAGGACCAAACTCTTGCTGAATTTGGCACCTTCCCCGCTGCTCCTTTGAAAAATCCCTGCCAGCGTGGAGGGAGAGGACTCTGGAGGGGCTGCCAAGTCCTCCCTGCCCCCAGACACGGCCCGAGTGGGTACAAACTCTGACAAACCCATCCCCAGACACGGCCCGAGTGGGTACAAACTCTGACAAACCCACCCCCCCGCAGCCCAGGGACCCCCATCCCGCTTGGCCCGCACGCAGTGAAGTTCCCGGCCGCATTCCCGCCTGGGATTCCTTTTTCCCTCCACCGTTTTTCAGCTCATCTCTCCTGCTCTGTACCTTGCCAAAGCCTCCTCACCCCCGTTCTGTGCCCAGGAATCAAACCCCACCCGGTATCGGGACAGGAGCCGTGGCTCTGGCTCTGCTTTCATCCCCCCCCCCCCCCCCCCCCCCCCCCGTTCCCTCCTGGAGCCGCAAAGCTTTGAGCCCCTGGTGCCAGAAGCCAAACCCCCCCCAGCTCCCCAAGGCCTGGGTCTAACAGGGGAATTTCCACCCAGCTCTCCTCTCTCGAGTGGCTCCATCAAATCCTGCGTGGGGATTTGCTGTGTGATCTCCCCTCACTTCAGCCCCCAGCAAGGAGACTCCGGGAATTTCTGGGAATGCCGGGATTTGGATGCTTCCCGGGCTGGGGGCTTCCCAGATCCCCCTCTGTGGCCGTGCCAGGGTGTGTGGCCTTGCACACGCGTGTGCGTGGACATCCGTGCCTGTCTGCGTGTCAGCACGCGTGTGCCTGGGTGCTCCATCACCGTGGGTGCATTGGCCACGGGTGCCCGGGGGCTGTGAGAGCCCCGTGTCCGTGGGTGCACACCTGTGGGAGGGTGCCCAGTGACTGTGGGGTGCCCCGTGTCCACGGGACTCCCATGTCCGTGGGAGCCCCGTGTCCAGGGGTGTTCCGTGGCAGCGGGTGTTTCATTTCCATGAATGTGTGTTGATGGGTGCCTCGCGTCTGTGGGAGCCCCGTGGCCACGGATACCCGGAGCCCGCGGGAGCCCCGTGGCCGTGGGTGTCCGGTGTCGGTAGCAGCTCCGTGGCCGCGGGTGCCCGGTCTCTCTGGGTACCCCGTGTCGGTGGGTACCTGGAGCCCGCGGGAGCCCCGTGGGTGCCCGTGGGTGCCCGTGGGTTCCTGCGGTGCATCCCGCACGGGCTCGGGGGTGGCCGGGTTGATGCGAGTGTGTGCAGCCGGTGCCGTGTCCCCGTCCCCGTGTCCCCCCCTCCTCCGGTGCCCTCCCGGGGGTCTCCCCTCCCGCCAGCCCCCCCGCACTCACCGGCCGCCTCCGCGCCGTTCTCCTCCCGCAGGGGCCGGGGCCGGTCCCCCGGGCGCTGAGCTCCGCCACCGGGGCCGGGGCCATGGAGCGGGGGGAGGCAGCGGAACGATCGGGTCCCTCCCGCCCTCGCCGGGACGTCTGGGTGCGGGGCGGGGGGGCTGCGGGTTCCGCCCGGCCCCGCGGGGGGCGGAGCGCGGGGGATGGACGGCGGGGAGGGGGAGATGGGCACAGAGGCTGGGGGAGGGGAGGGGAGGGGACTCCCCCTGTGTCCCCCCTGGGGTGCGGGGCCGGCAGCCGGTTCCCAGCCGTGGGAAAGTTGCGATCGCTTGGCGGGGGGCGGAGGGGATTTTCCTGACTCCGAGCGGCGGCGTTGGGGGGGGCCTCTTCTGAGACCCCTCTCTGTCTTTCCCAGCCCCTGTCCCACCCACCCACCCCACACACACCCCCGGGTGCAGGATGGGACCCCACACACCCCCCCCCACACACACACTGTGCTCAGAGGCTCGAGTCCCTTTTCCCACCCCCCCCCCGATGCACCCACAGCTCCCGGTTCTCCCGGGCGGGCCCCGGGGTTGGGGTCCCCCCTCCCCTCCCCTCCCAGCGCCCCAGCACGGGGGAGTCGAGGAGTTGGGGTAACGGCATCACCCCCAGGGCACCCCGGCAGCGGAGGCGTTTGATGCCACCCCCATCCCCGGCCATCCCCCCCATCCCCTCCAGAGGGGCTTAAAGCAGGTTCCAGAGGCACTTTCTCCTCCGGGCAGGAGAGAACCCCCGTCTGGAGCACAGCACTTCGCTTTGCTGCTTCTCAACTGGCCAGAAAGACACGGACAGACCCAAAGATTGTGGCACTGCACCTCTACACCCCCATCCCTGCATCCCCACTCCTCCATCCCTGCATCCCCATCCCTGCATCCCCACTCCTCCATCCCTGCATCCCCACTCCTCCATCCCTGCATCCCCATCCCTGCATCCCCACTCCTCCATCCCTGCATCCCCACTCCTCCATCCCTGCATCCCCACTCCTCCATCCCCATCCCTGCATGCTGAGCCCCACACCCCAATCCCACAGGCCAGTCAGCAATGTCCCACTGGTGGCACATCCCCATGGACTGAACCAAGTGGTACTGGTATCCCCCCAGCACATTCCCACACCAACACCCCACCACAACACACTGCTAGAAGTTCTGGAGAAATTCAGCCTCGTTACACCCCTGAGCCACTGATGGTTTTTAGGCAGAGGCTGTTTATCAGCCTTTAATTACAAAAGTACTCAGTTTTCCTTCCCTGCCCTCCCCAGAGCCGTGGTGAATCTCAAAGCATCAAACCAGACCCCTGCTCTCCCTGGGAGCCACAAAACACAACTCTGCCATTCCCTGTGTGCCACCAGAACCCCACGGTCCACAAGCAAATGCAGAACCCAGTTGCCAGCTCTGTGGCAGAGAGCTGTGCCCAGGAGAAATTTTTGGGGGTAAAGTTCAGAAGCAGGATGCAGGATGCCAGATTCCTCTCCTACCTCCCTGGGGGGAACATCACCCGGGGATGGGATGAGCAGAGAAGCACAATCCCCCTTTCTGGGTTTTGCTGTGGAGATGCTGCACGGTGTCCTCTCCCCCTGCCAGGCTCGACTAAAGTTTTCGGGAAACTTTGGGGCTTCTTGGTTGCTGGGGAAGGGTCAGGGATTATAGCTGGGGGGTGTTCAAGGTGCAGCAGGCACTGGAGCAGAGAGATGCTGCCCACACCCCCCCATCCAGGTGGGGTGACAGGAACCCTGTTTGCTTTTGGCTTTTCCTGCTGTTCAAATGACACCTTCGAGGTCTTTGCTACCGCTGGAGACCATCTGGGCACTCCACCACCCTCAGAAATTAATGCTTTTGAGCAAAACTGGATTTCTGTTCAGAGGCTGTACCTGTGCCAGGCAGAGTTGGCCAGGCAGGCAGAGGGGGCAGCATGGGCAGGGGGGATCTGGCAGCACAGAGCAGGGGAGGGGAGCTGGCAGCTGGCAGAGGAATGTCACACCCCAACACTGCCCATCTTGATGCAGAAGCCTCTTCAAAATCATTTTTCCAATTGCAGGTTGGCCAGTGATGCCCCAGGTGGGTTGATCATCCCATGGGTCTGCCAGTAACATGATAAAAGGTGTTGGAGGCAGCTGCCTGCAGTTCCCCTGGGGTTAAAAGCTGGACCATGCAGGAGACAAGGTTCTGCAGAGGAGGAAGGGTTCAGCCTGGCCCTTCCACCCTTCCTGAAGTCCCCAGCTCATGGAGGGGGACATGGATGTTGCCATTCCTGTGTCCTTGAAGGCAGTGGGATCATCTCTGGAGAATCACCCAGAATCTGAGATCCAGAGATCATCCTGTCCAACCCCCCTGCCAGGGCAGGTTCACCCAGAGCTGGTTGCACAGGATGGTGTCCAGATGGGTTTGGAAGCCTCCAGACATTCCACCACCTCTCTGGGCAGCTCTTCCAAGAATCCAAGAGGTAAAGAGGAGAAAAGAACCCACTGGGGACAAAAGTGACAGCAAGGAGAGAAGGGAAGGGGCCCAGGGAGGAGGTTGTGGAGCAGAGCTCGTGGCAGGATGGGAGATGAACAGGACCAAAGACTTGGAACACTTTTCTGACCCTCTGGGACAGGCTGGGCAGTGGTTGCTCTCACAGACACATCTTGGATAAGGAGAAACAACAAAAGACAATATGAAAAAGAATGGATGTCACTGTCTGTCCTCAGAGAGACAAAATGGATTTCATGGTAACTGGGCACCTCCTTGTGGTCTGGGAGGAGGGAGGGGATCTGAAGCCACCTGGTTTCAAGCTTTGGCCACCCCAGCAAAGCCTCTGCTGCTGCCTGGAGTGTGGTCAGGAGGAACCATGTGGCTGGAGGAAGGAGAACCAGAGAGGGAGTGATGACAGCCAGGATCTGAGATCAGGGAGAAGGAATGTTGTTATGGAGAGGCTGCAGGCTCGGGGTGGGGATGACTCACACTGGAGAACATACAGCTGTTGGAGAGGGATTTTGGCACTCCATCCCCAGGCTGCAGAGCCATGCCCCTTAGCAGAGAGGGGAGAGGGGAACCTCCACCAGCCCTCCCAGCTGGGAGGTGATGGGGAGGGGAAGGCTGCTTGCCAAAGCAGGGTCACAACCCAGAGAGGTGTTTGGGGCAGCAGCAGGACTCAGCTGGGAGGTTTCCTGCTAGCAGGGTTCCTTCTGGCTGAGGGCCCTGCAGGGGCTTTGTCTGCTTTGGGCTGGGGTGGGGGCTGCTGCCCTGGGGAAGGGAGAATCAGAGCATCAGAGCCAGGGGGGCTCTGCTCAGCCCTGGGGAAGCAGGAGGTACCAAGCAGCCATCCCTCCTCTACTAATGAGGAAACCGAGGCACAGAGCTGGGATGGGATGTATTCCCACCAAGTCAGCTGTGGAGGTTAAAAAATAACAATCCTCATGCTCCCTGCTGCACCCTTGGCCTGTGGACATGTACTCCACATGCTTGGAAGAGGCAGAACATTTATTCGTGTATTCACATGTATTCAGAACATATATTCACAAGGCTGCTGCAGACAGAAGGGGGAAAAAAACATTCCCCCAATCCACCAAAGCCAGGGCAGGCAAGGAAGAAGATACAGGCAAGGCACAAGGAGCAGGAGAATAAGCCAGCATCTTCCCAAAGTCCCTTTCAGAGAGATTTATTTTTTTTTTTTTGGTACCATGCTTGGAAAAAACCCCAGCACCAGCTTCCCAGTACCATGGGATGAAAAAGCTCCATGGGCTGCCTGGGAGGTGGCCCTGTTTCAGTGGCAAGTGAAGGAACTGTAAATACAAACAGACTCCTTATTAATCATATTCTGTAAATGTGGAGTCATTAGCTTGATGTTCCTGGAAAAGTCATTATCTCCAGCTTTTCAATAAGAACTTGGAAAAGCCTGAAGACTCAAGACCTGGAAATGTCATCCTGCTCCATGTAGCAGAGAACCTGCAGGTTTTCACAGATTAATACAGGTTAACTCAATTTACAACACAAGTGAGTTTTAACGTAGTTCCAAAGCTCCAAGTGAAATGCCTCTCCTCTTTCCAGTGATTTATAATCCCATTTTTGCAAACTTTTCCTGCAGGGCACATCTCATACTGTACTGTAGGATACTGGATTTTATTCCCTACCCAGTAATACTCGTGCAGGAGACAAGGTGGGATCTGATTTATGGGCTCTCTCCTCCACTGCCATGTAAAGCAATTCCTCCTTGCCTGAGCAGGCTCCTGGGTCACAGAGTTCTATGTAAAGAATTCTTCCTTCCATCCAAAAACCCCAAAAAGAAACGTTTTCCAGCTGAAGGGAACATCAAGCTGATGACTTCAGGCCAAAACGCAGCTCTGTGGAGTTTTATGCAGCTGAAAGTCCACAGAAAGAGACCCAGCCACTGACAGAAAATTTTGGGAAGGTAGCATTGCCTCCTGCATTTCAATTCCTGATGCTCCAGCAGCTGCTCAGGGAGAGGAGGAGAAGGAGAGAGATGCTGCAGGCCCAGGCCCAGCAGGAGCCAGGACCTGCTTGGCCATTTGATTTCCAGCTCCCACCAGTCAGCATTAGCACAAACTGGGGGAGGAAATCTGCATCCAAGCTGGTTCTGCCTCCCCCCAGACACACATTGTATGTTATGGGCAAAAGAGTGAGCAAGGTGCTTGGTCCCATCACCCACATCCCCCCAGCTCTGTGGATGGCTCAGGCTGGGGGGCAGTGCCCTGATTTGAAGCCACCAGAAGAGTTTAGGGGAGATTTTTTTTACTCTGGAGTAGCTGCATCTGACCATCCTTTCATTTTCTTGGTCACCCAAGGAACCAAGGTCCAACCCTTGATAGGAAGAGGGGACCATCTAGGAAGGATTATCCCAAAATACAACAAAAGTCTTGTCCTTCTAGCTCTTTCCTGGATTTCAGAGAGGTCCCCACCTTAAAATGTTTTGGTTTATCATTTCAGTTATATTCTAAATTACCAAGCATTAGTGCTTGCTAATGTTGCAGTAACAAAAATAAAAGGCAGAATGAAGTGCTTCAACTAGAGCTGGGATGGGATATTTCACAGAAATTCAATATTCTGAGATTGCCTTTTCATTTCAAAATGAGCCATAACAATTCCAGCTCCACATGGGGGAGGTTAATTTGGATTTTCAACTCTCTCTTGCTTTGCTGGCAGGGGCAGAGCAGGGTTCAGGGCAGGCTGGGCAGGGAAAACCTGGGGGAGAGGTGAGGGATCTTGGTGACATCCTGCAGGAGAAATCCTGGGATATTTCTGAACCCCTCGCTGTAGGAGCTCCTGGCTGAGCTCTGAAGGGGAGGACTGGAGCTGGTGGAGAAGAACTGCATGGGGGAAGCAGCATCCTCTGCTCCCTGGCTCTCACCCCAGTCCTGCCCTGCTGGGCTCTGTGTCCCCAACCTCTCTGCACCTCCTGCTCCCCCTCCCTCATTAAATCACACCCTCATTAGCACCAGAGCTTCATTAGCAGCTTGTTGTGCTGGAGGAGAGTCTGTCCTGGTGGAGGGACCCTCTCAGTGGAGGTGACACCAACAGGGGCTGGCAATGTCCCTGCCCCTTGTTCCCCCTGGTGGGACACAGAGCCAACCCTGTGCCAGACATCCCCTTCCCAAACAATTCCGTATCCTTTACCTGGGGCTGAGCATCCCCTCTCCATCACCCCAGGAGAACCACAGGGCTTAGGTGTTTGGGCAGCCACGAGAGCAAAATGTCCCCCTGGTCCACAAACCTCTGGTTCTGCTATCAAGCCTCTAAAGGACTAGTAATAAAACTAAAAAAAAAAAAAAAAAAAAAAAAAAAAAAAGAATTAAATTTTAAAAATTCGCCAGGGTAATGGCCACAGGCTCTTCTTGCAGACTGAGATCAGTTACCACACATTGGCTTTGAGGTCCCTTCACACTCACACCAGTCTGGGATTCTGATTTGGGCTCCAGCATCTTGCTGGGCTTGACCTTCCCAGCAGAGCCCAGGCAGGAATAGGGCTCCTTGGATGGAGGAGCAAGGAGAGCAAGGAGAGCTCTTAGAGCTAATGGGTGGGAAGTGGCCATGAATAAATCAGCAGCATCTTTTCAGCCATCAGAGCCTGAAACCTTCCTGTAGGGAGGGAGAAGTGGAGGGGATGTCCAGATGAGGGACACTTGGTTTCTGACAGAGAGACTTGGACCTGCAGACCCTCACCCTAATGCCCTGGGGTGGGGTTTTGGACCTCACCCCCCAGCTCTGTGTAGAAAGCCCATCCTGAGGCAAACCCTGAACAACAAAAAGTGAAGCTTTTAGTTTCTGAAAGCCTCCAGGCTGGGTCTGTGTGGGGGTTTCACACCCTCCCTGCCCTTTCCGTGCTGCAGACAGGAGAGAAGATGTGAGGAGGCATCACCAGTTTGAACCTCCCAGTAACAGACACATCCTTCTACCTCCAACCATCGGCCAGCCCGGCCTGGGTAATCCCAAATCCTTGGTATTAGGCACTTAATCTTCCATTTTATCATGTCTGCTCTTATCGAGGGGTCTGAAATTAAAAGAGAAGCAGGGAAGAGCTGAGATGCCCTGGGTTTGATTGGTTCTGGCTGGTGGATACAGAAGGAAGGAGGAAAAGGCAGTGGTTTCTTTTTGGTTGGCTTTCCTCAGGCTTTGCCAAGCTGCTGGAATTATTCCTGGAGAGGGGAAGAGATGCAGGGGTGGGAGGGGAAAAAAATCCCCCCTCCTTGGGCAGGGGAGGATCTCGAGTTCAGTGTCAGGAGGGAGGGAGCTGAGCAGTTCCATGGAGCTGAGCCAGGGGCTGGGCTGGAGGCCCAGGGACATTATTTTTCCATGATGTAAAGTGCAGGGGGGGAGAGGGGGCAAGGGGGACATGGACAGTTCAGGGGCTTAGTGCCTTTGGTGTCTTCTCCTGTCTTGTGGGAAAGCTGGAGGCATCTCCCTTTGCTCCAGGCTGGTGCTGGGGAAGGTGCTGGTGGAGCTGGGAGGGAGAGGGGATGGATGCTGGGACTGGAAGGGACAGTGGGTGAACTGGGGACAGAGCCAGGGGGGATGTGGAGCAATAAAATGGGGGTCAGGGATCCCCATTCCAAGCCCTGTTTTAGCTGTGGTACCCAGGGCAGGTCCCAACTCCGTTTTGCTGATGCCCTGGGGGTGCTGGGGTATAAAAAAATCCCAATTCCCATTCCCTCTGCCCAGCCTGCTGCTCATCCTCTGCACATCTCAGTTCTTTGCCCCAGCACAGAAGCCCCAGGGCAGGATCCTGCACAGCTGCTGCCACCTCCCTGGTTCCCCCCCAGGTCCTACCCATGCTCATGGGAACTGCACTTGTTTAATTATTATTGGCAGAATGACAATTTTTTGATTGCATTTCCCCACCCCTCCCCCCATGTGACAAGGGACTGTTCTTTAACCTCAGCTGACACATCTGTTACCAACAGGTCCAGGCTTTGATACACTGGGTTTTAGCTAAAACCAGGAGGAGCCACAGCTGATGGGACACAAAAAACCCCAAAGAATGAAGCTGTAATTCTGCTTTTCCATATTTACCAGGAACAAAAGCACCCTGCAGGAGTTCCAGCATCCTCAGCTGGGACCACTGCTCCCTGGAGAAGGTCATTGGGAAGCACAGTCTGGGACACTGCAGAATTTCCCTACTGCCAGCCCCATGCATGTCTGGGAAGAAGATGAAATTTGGAAGAATTACACACACAGAAGGAATAACACACCCTGGCAGCCACTTCACCCATCCCAGATAATGGAACTGACAGCTGGAGCTTAAACAGCCAGAGCAAGAGGGCTCTGGGGACAAAGCAGGACACTTGGGGACCTGAATCTGTGAGGTTTTTAAGTGAGGTTTTTGGGGATTTGGAAACAAGGTGTGAAGGGGAGGTGGGAGCTCTCCTGTTGGGCTGATGCTCTGTGGCTGTGCCACCTCTCAGGGCTTAGGGGGGCACTGCCAGTGATATGGGGGTGATAAATGACCCAGAAATGCAGTTTTAGGCCACTGGAATAGCAAACAAACAACAAAAAACCTCAGGAAGGCCACTACCCCTGACCATCTCCCAGCTAAAGACTATAATTAATAAGAATAAAGTCTGAGTTTTTTCAGCAAATGCATTGTCACCAAAAGAAAAAACCACAAACACTAATGTGATGGATAAATCCTGCTCTTTTCTCTTTTTTATCACAAGTTCCCTCTGCTCCCCCTCTCCCAGCCTCCTCAATATCCCCACACATCAGGAGCTGCTTTCTCTCCAGCTTAGGAATCTCCACCCCAAAGCTCAGCCCTGACTCAGGTCACTCAGAAATGAACAGCAACATCTGGCTGGGGGTTAAATAAAAGTAAAAAATAAAATCCCACGTGTCACGGGGCTGTAGCATCACCCTTGCCAGGCTCAGTCAAATCACCCAATGTGTCTGTGGGATGCAGGGGTCCCTCCTGGTAACAGCCCAGATGTGAGACCTCTCAGCTGGGGAAAAAAACCCTGTCCCCTTCTCCGGGTTCCCCTTGTCCCTTTGGGCTTAAATCCCCCTGGGATGCAAGGTGAGGTCAGTTCTGAGCATGTTCCCTGCTGCAGCATGGCAGAGGGGGTTGCAAGGAGAAGCCAGAAGATGCTCAGAGCTCCTGGCAGCTGAGATGTGCCACCAGACACCCATTTATCTCACACTCTTATATCTGCTGGAACCGAGGAAATCTGGAATTTAGCAGGATCCCCCCCACCCCAGCCTCCTGCAAGGCCAAGGTTGGGTGTAAATGTCCCACCTGAACACAGCCCAAGCAGATGTCCCAATGTCCCTTGTTGGGAGACAGGGCAAGAAAAAGAGGAGTCAGGAGGGTTTCGTGTCACAGCAGCAGCCACACACATCAACACCCCCAAACCCACCACCCTGCTGGCATCCTGGGCTGGCAGGCTCCAAGGGAAAGCTGCCCAGAAATAATCCTGCTCAGCAGAAATCCATCAGGAGGATTCTCAAGCACCCTCAGCTCCATATGGCAACCATTCCCAGGATGGTTGGTACCACACACACACATTCCCATCCTGCCCTTCCTTCTGCAGCATCACCCCCACAGGATAATGAGCAGAGTGCAAGGGGAAAACCCCCCCAGAGAGACCCTGAGAAGGGGAATGGGGCTGGGGAAGGGTCTGGAGCAGCTGAGGGCCCTGGGGGTGCTGATCCTGGAGCAGAGGAGGCTGAGGGGAGAGCTTCTGGCTCTCTGACACCCCCTGAGAGGAGGTTGGAGCCAGGGGGGGTCGGGCTCTGCTCCCAAGGAACAAGGGATGGGACAAGAGGAACTTTTGGCACAACTCAAGTTGTGCCAGGGGAGGTTTAGGTTGGAGCTGGGGAAGAATTTCTCCCTGGCAAGGGTTGTCAGGGCCTGGCCCAGGCTGCCCAGGGCAGGGCTGGAGTCCCCATCATCCCTGGAGGGGTTTCAGAGCCCTGGAGATGTGGTGCTGAGGGACATGGGGCAGGGGGGTCTGGGCACCCTAAAGGTTTTTTCCAGCCAGAAGTTCCCTGGCAGCCTTTGCCAGCTCAGGGTTTGCCACACAACACTCCCAATGAAAGGATGGTTCAGCCTTTCCCTGCTCCATCCCCTGCTTTGGTTCTTGGGGCAAAATACCCAAAATTGCTTCTCCAAAGCCAGGGAGCAGCCCCCGGCAGTTCCCCCTGGCTGGGTTCAGGCTGTTGTTTTACAAGCAAAGTCAGGAACACTGTTTGCAATTAAACAGCCCAGCCCTTCCCATGGCAAAGCTCTGCTGCTGCTCCTCGGGAAGCTTCAGAGCCCTGGGCTGGAGGGTTTGGGGTTTTTTGGCACTGGGTGAGTTTTCTCCCTCCTCCCAAAAAGCTGGGAAGGACCTGGCTGTGTCAGAGCAGAGGTGAGGAGGCTGAGATGCCTGGAGAGAAATTCAGAGGGTGAAATAACACCAGTGACCATGTTTTGCTGGCAGTTTTTTACCTAGAAAACACCAAGTTTTGAGCAACCCACCCCGGTCCATATGCACCCATATAACATATATAAATATCCCTAAGCCTGGAGGGTGGCTGCAGCCCAGCACCATCCTGGGACCATCACAGCCCATCAGCACAAAGGCAACAACAACCATGGGAAATGCTGGCTGTAATCCCTCTGGAGAGGATTAAGCCAGGCTGATTCCAGAAATGAAGATGTTTTATGACCACTGAAAGACAGAGCAAGGGAGGAGACAGCAGCAAAAGGACCCAGGGATGGAAAGAGAGGGACCAGCCAGAACCCAGAGGGTTTTATGGAGGGAGCAAAAGGGATAGCTTTCATTTCGGGAACATGACACTGTTTCTCACTGCAAGTTTTCAATTAGGGTAATGGAAAATCCTGGAATAATTCTGGCAGTGTTGTCAATACCCCAGTGAGATCAGGGCTGTGCTGGGTTCCTTAGCAATGCTATGGGGCTGCTCTGTGCCTGCTCCCCTCTGGTCTCTCCTCCTCCCCCACCAAAATTTCACCTCCCTGGTGCCCAAAACACCAGCACCTTGTGGGGAAGCACTGTGGGATTCTCACACCATAAGCAGGAGGAGTCAGTGAAGGTCTCAAGGAGCTGTAGCTGATGGGGGAGTCTCTCCAGCTTCATAAATCCATCAGTGATATTTTTCCTGGAGATATTTATGGCTCTTCCAGTGTTGCTTTCCATGTCCCCCTGAATATTGAATATGCTATTGTTCCCCCAGGACTGACAGTCTGAAGCAAGCAGATTCTTTGCAGGCTTTTCTGGAGCTGCTAAAAGGCACCTCCTTCTCTTCCCTGGTGTGATTTTTGTCCCTGTGTTTACCACTGATTATGTTTTGCAGGCACATTATTAGCTGGAACCTGGAAGGAGTCAGGCTCAGCTGTTAGGAGGCTGCAGTCAAAAAAGAAAAGCAGAATCTTTCCTCCCCTGGGGATGAGGCTCAGCAGAGCTGGGAGGTGGCAGAGCCACCCAGGAGGGGTCCATGAAAAGTCTGAGGAACCCAACCCTTTTATTCCCGTCCCCTTGCCACGGGATATTTGGCTGGAAAGCCCAAGCCAGACACAGACAGCAAGGAGTAGGAGCTAAAACCAGGGAGCTGTGCAGCTCCAAAGGGATGGTTGGGGATCTGTGCCATGAGGCAGGGACATTACAGAGCTCCGTTCCTTAAAAGGTGCTTATAGAGATTATTATTGTTAATTTATGCAGATCCACACTTGCATTAGAACTTAGGAACTAATTAAACAGCAACCAAAGCACAGCCTGGCCTCAGCTCTTGCCCTGAGAGAAACAATTCCTGGGAAGAAACAATTCCATACCAAGAGGGAGCTCAGCTGTTGGAGTGCTGCTTTACTCTACATGCTTCTTAATCATCCCAGAAATTATATGAAGTTTGGGTTGATTTTCTCCAGAAAAGGGAATTGAACCAGCTCACAAACCCTGGAGTCCTCCCAGGCCCCTGTGGGATCTCAGTGCTACAAAATGGGTTCTCCCTCAGCGGGCCAGGGGAAAGGGATCATCTGCTGAGCAAAGGGTTTTGATCCCACCTTGGGTAGAAGCCTTGGATCCTGTCTCCAAGTGACTGTGTCTCAGTGAAAAACAGGGAAAAAAGGAGCCATTTGGGAGAGTAATTCACTAACCCTGCTAATGGGTGCTGGAGCACTCACACACATGGCTCTAATAGGCAGGAAAATAACTCACACTGCTAAGGGCTCAAGTGGGATTTTATGAGTCCTGCTGAAGCTGAGCTCCCTCAGGGTGGGTTTTTTCCATTCTTTTGGCACTACTTCATGATCTCATGTGCAACTATTGATTTTTTTGCATCCATGACTTTACAGAGAGCTGCCTGAGCAGCAGCAAACTTATTGCCCCTCCTGCCCTGCAAGGAAGAAGCTCCAACACTCCCTGCCCTCCAGCACCCACCCCTGTCACCAGCCCCTCCAGAGGGGTTCCAAAAGTTAACCAGCACTTGCTGAACATTGCAAGGAGCTTTTTGAGGTTACTCACCCTCAGAGTCTGTGCAGGCAGGCAGGAGGAAAGAGGAGAAAAATCTCACCATGTTATTATAATAAACTCCAGCAATAAATACTGCTGAGAGCATCCCCTGCATCCCGAGGGGATTCACCTCGGCTGAGCTCAGCTGTCAGAAAATCAGCTCTCCCAAGAGCTCTGGGGGAAAAGCAGCCTTTCCACACATCCCATCCCAAAACCCTGGTGCAGAGGAAGGGGATTAACACATTCCCACAGCTGGTGGTTTCCTCTCCCTCGCCCAGCACAGACCAGACCTTCAGCTGATGCCACTTGAAACAAATCACACTTCTGACAGCCCCCTCCAGATCACATAAATCCTGTCCTATCTTATTCCCCTCCCTCCCTGGCATGCCCAGGGAGAAGGGATGAAAGCAGGCAGTGCTCAGGAGCTGGCTCAGCCTGGAGCTCTTGTCCTCACTTGCCCTCCAGCCATGCAGTTGATGCTCTGTGCTCTACAGAAGGGGCTGCACCCACCTGGATGCTCCTCTCCTTGAAACTGGGCAGAGCAGCACCATAGGCCCTCAAGGTCTAAAGCTGTTTGGCTTTTGGCCGAGCAGAGAGGGTGTGAAGAGGTAAAAAAGGCAAAACCCCTCTGTTACCTGCAGCCTCTTTCTGTCCCAGAAGGTCTTAGCCTGCAGGATCAACAGAAGACTTTGTTTCCTTTATCCCTTCTAGTAATTAATCAATTTTACTGATGAAAAAATCCACCACTTTGAAGAGAAGGTCTCCTATTTTAAATCTTGTTTCAGAGGAAGCAGTAGATGATCTTAACCAGACGTGTCCTCTGGAAGGGATGCAGTTGCTACTGCTCTGGCTGAAGATCAAATGGTGCTGCAAGAATTCCCCTTACTACATCACATCCCTCCCCTGGTACCCCATTTCCACTGCCCAGAAGGACTAAAACACACAGTCCCAACTCTTCCTATCAAGAAACATCACATCCCTCTCACCTGGGAGCTCCAAGGGAGGAGGTGGCCAGTAGCATCTACCAGGAGCTCCATCATTTCTGGAGCTGGGATCCCCCCATCACCTGGGGTTACCTAAACACAACCCCTGGAATAAGATTTGACTTCTTCTGCCATGCCCAGGGTGTCCAGTTGGGGTGGGTATTGGGTTTTTTGGGGTATTAGGACTTCATGCTGCCCCTGGTTACCACCATGAGCTCTTCATGGCTACACGTGGTGCAAAAAATCAAGTTGCACATGAGATCATGAAGTAGTGCCAAAAGAATGGAAAAATGGTTAATTTGGTTACTTCTGAGCTCAGTTCTTTGCAGTTAATGGGACAATTCTCTATCCCACCTGAAAGAAGTTCCTTGTCTCCATGATCAGAAGTTCCAACCCCAGTTTACCAAGGTTTTCCCTTGTAGTAGAAGTTATTTGCTGCAAATGTGGTAGCAACATGAAAGAATTATCCCCTGCATCACTCGGGGTGTTTAATGTAATTTGATTGTAAATAGACATGAACAAGCACTGGCTCCAGGGCAAGAGAAAAGTATTGTGGGGACAACTCTGTGCAACATTAAGAGAAAAAAAAATAGTCTGCTTCCTGCCCTGCTTACATCAAGTCCTCATATACATTTTATGAGAGAAACTGCCTGGATATAAAAAAAAACAACACCAAAATTACTCACTCTGAAACTGATAACATTGAACAAAACCATGGTTTGATCCAAAGCCAAAAATGCTTTATTTATTTGAAATGTAAATAATTCCTTCATCTACTGCCTGGTTCAAGGGTTGTTCAGGGCAGTTTCCTTCCAAAAGAGTTTCTCAGCACAGAGCTGCACAAAATCCTGGGGAAGCAGAGGAAGGGGCAAGGAGGACAGGGAAACTGTCCTGGCTGATTTATGGGCAGGAGGGTGGAAAGGGACCTCCCCATCCCTTGGGACAGCATCCCAAAGCTGCTCCACTGGAGACTTGCTGCAAGGATGCTGAGAGGAGCAACCCAGCCCATGCTCCCACTCACACCTCTCTGATGCTCACTTCTTCCAGCCCAGCCACCTCTGCCTGCTGAGCATCTCCAGCTGCTGAGCCCCAGGGGAGCCCCAGCATCCCAGCAGCATCCAGAATCATCCTTCTCCTTCTCCTGTGAGAGCTGTGGCATTCCCACTGATTTTAGGTCCCCCTGCCCTAGCTCCTGCCTGCAGCCTGGTGTCACTCAGCCTGGATGAACTCAGTGTTGCTTCATTCTCTTTTTTTTTTTTTTCTGGATTTTCTGGCCACAGGAAGGGTCTGGAGCCCGTCCTGGTGGGAGGCTGAGGGCTGCTGACCAAGAGCATCTTTGTGGTGTTTTGTTACAGGATTTGGAGGAGCTGGTGGGAAAGCCATGGGTCTGCCTGCAGCCTGGGATGCCCCAGGAGGGATGCAGGGTCAGGATGGACCTTTGGGAAACAGGGATGCTGGAGAGAAGGTGGAGAAAGGAAGGATGGGAGTAAAGAGAAGGGGAAGTTCATGGGTGTACATGGGTGGGAGGAAAACTGATTGTGGGAGAGTGGCAGAATGAAGGGAGTGCAGGAAGAGGTGGTTGATGGGGAAGGAGTTTCATGGGACAACAGAGCTGGGAAAATCCCACAGGCAGGACCAGGGAGAGGAGAAACAATCCAGAGAGAAAAACTGAGAAGGTGCTGCCGAGCTCTGAAGATTACTTAGGTTATTTCTTTCAGCATGTGGTGCTCTGGCACAGCACAAGAAGGAGAAAGAGAGAAAAAAAAAATAATAATAAAAAAAATCACCATTTCAGCTGTCGTGTTTCTTCTGAAACGAAAGATGCTTGAGAAGTTTTTAATTGAAATCAAAGAACAAAACCTTCCCCAGCCATTGACCAGCAGCAGAGACACCCTTGGGGAAAAGGAAAATTTATTTTGAAGCTTCTCTGAGCTCTTTCAGTTCCAGCCATAAGAGAGATGAATTCAAGACGATGTGAAAACCACCTAAGAGAGACTCATTGAAGAGTTGTGTGGTCCCACTCTGTAACACAGACACACCACAGCTTCCCTGCACTTTGTTTCTGCCAGGGAGAACAAACCCCAGAGCCAGGTGCCCCGGGCAGCTGAGGCCAGAGCAGGAAATTTCATCCAAGTTCTCAGACACTGAAGGGAGCAGAGGAGTTTGGGCAACCCCAAGCCACCGAGCCACCCCAACCATGGAGAGCACGCGAGGTCAGAACAACCTTGGGGTGCTTTTTGAGTTTTTTGACACTTGGGTAATGTGGGACAACTCAAGCACAGTGCTGAAAAGCAGCCTGGACAATGCTCTGTGAGTGGAAAAGCTTAAATTGCTGCAAAATCCACTTTGTAGCCCAAAAAAGAAACCACCACACAGTGGGACCCTGGTGAAACCATGACCTTGGTTTTGAGGCCAAACACAAGCCCCCTGTGATGGAAGGCAGAGCTCTGAGGTGGGGAGGGGGTTTGCTGGGGGCCATGGCATGGGCACTGCTTGCTCACAAGGCTGCAGCCCATTTCTCAGAGAAACAGCTGGAAAAATTCCATCAGCAAATGCATCCGTCTCCAAAAGAGAAAAAGAAAAAATAAATCTTGCTTACATTAACAGTGTCTGGAGGGTGAATAATGGAGAGAGGAGAGAGCGTCGTGGGGCAATTAATAAGCTGAACCTGGTGTCAAGGATGTAAGAAAATATTAGGGGAAGTGACATGCAGAGCCAATAAATAGTGGAGCAAGTGCATTTTGGGGGGCAGGACCAGCAGTCCCACTGAGAGCTGGGGCACAGCAAACACTTAAAGTCCCCCCAGGGCAGAACAGGCTCAACCTTGAAACCCCCCCAACCACTTTTTTTCTCTCCTGTCCCAGTTCTCTCTTTCTCCTGAAGCTGGAATTTCCCTGCCAGGTTCTGATGAGCAGGATGGAGAGGGCAAGGTCCCCACCTCCATCCCCACATCCTTCCTCCCCAGCAGGGCTGGGCTGCCAGGGGGCAGCAGTGATATTTCCCTTTACAATCCCTGCTGCTGGGCTTGAGATGTTTAAGTGACTGAGGGGGAGGGGGAGGGGAAACTGAGGCAGAGACCCTGCCAGGGGTCCCTGGGGAAGCAAGATCCAGCTGGCCCTGTGGACACGTACAAGGAGGCAATACTGGTGTGGGGGCTTGGTACACATCTCCTTTTACACAAGAGCAAGCTAACTGAGCCCTGGTAAAATGCTGATTAACACCTCAAGCCTGCTGCAAAAAACCCAGGGAAAAATCAGGGTTTAAAAGCTCTTCGAAGGTGAAAGAATGGGCTTGGCTTCTATTGCATTTGATGAGATGCTCAGCAGAGGAAGCTCTGCTCAGCTCCTGGGCTGCTCCCTCCCCTGGGTGAGCCTGGGGGGGATGTGGGCATCTTCACCAGAGCAACCCCACACAGCCCCTAAGGGCCCCCTGGGCAAGGGGCACCTCCAGGGAACAGAAGCTGCAGCCAAGCCTGAAAGGAACAGCACAGCCCAGCACAAGCTGCTCCCTCCACATTAATTCTCTCAACATTTACAAGAAAGCTGGGGAGGGATTTTTGAGAGGGGCATGGAGGGATAGAACAAGGGGGGAGGGTTTCAAACTGGCAGAGGGGAGCTGGAGGTTGGAGATGAGGAAGAAATTGTTTGGGGTGAGGGTGCTGAGCCCCTGGTTGCCCCCAGAAGCTGTGGCTGCCCCATCCCTGGCAGTGTCCAAGGTTGGATGGGGCTTGGAGCAGCCTGGGCTGGTGGGAGGTGTCCCTGACCATGGCAGGGGGGGCACTGGATGACTTTGAGGTTGCCCCAACCCAAAGCATTGCTTTGAAGCATTGATTCATCTTGGAAAGCAACCAACTCACACCACCCCAACCACCACCCCCTGCCCAGCTGCCATCATCTCTCCTCATGGCCCTGCTGTGCTACACCATCTCAGCCCAGCAAACACCAGTTTGTAAACTCCAGAACCAAGCAGCCAAAGCCAACAACTCCCATTCCCCTCAACACTTCCAGGGCTGCAGCATCCCTGGTTGTAAAGGCCAAGGATGTCATTCTGGAGGCATGAATACAGCACTGTGGCTCTGCTCAACCCTTCAAGTGAGGATATGAAGGAGCAGAGGGTGGTGGGTCACTTCTTTCCTGATGCAGGAGGTGGCAGGAGGCTCCTTTTCCCCATCACTGACTCTACCCCCATCAGCCCCATTTCTCCCTTCAGCCAATTTCCACGCCAGGGCTAACAAGAACGAAGGAACTGCTCAAAGGGGAGCTCAAAGCTCTGTGCAAACCAGAAAAATCACACAATCTCCCCCCCAAGCTCCAGAAGTCCCACCTGCCTGCTGGGAAAAACAACTCACTCCCAGCAAAGAGCAGGAAGAAGGAAAGGTCGGTGCACATACCTCAACACAGAGCTGGGAATCAAAGTCCTCCCTGGGCAGAGCTGCTGAGGAGGAGGAGGAGGAGGAGGAAGAGGAAGAGGAGAAGGTCTCTTCTGGAGCTGCAGGCTAAGTGCCCACCTGCTCTGATGGTGTGTGTGTAAATGCAGGGCTGGAGTCCCAGCTGCCAAAGCTCTGTGCAGCTCCAAGGGTTGGATGAGCTTTGGGACCTCGTGGAGTTGAAGGAGTTTGGCTCCCGTGGGCTGAGCAGCTCCAAAGGGCTCCTGGTGGCTGGCAGGGAGAGGTTTGGCTGAAGAGGGATGCACAGGAGTAAGGAGGGAGGCACACTCCTTCCACTGTGCTCTGTCTTCACCTTAAGTCAACCCACGAGTGGGTGTGGAAAGCCCACGTGCAAGGTCCTGAGTGTGAGAGGGGGGGAAAAAAAAAAAAGCATCCCATGGAGCACAGTCAGGGCTGACAACAGAACAACGTGAGCATTCAAGCAGGCAAAAAATAAACTACAGGTTTTGCCTGCCAAGGAGAAATATGACTTGGGACAAAAAATTCCGTATCTGCCTGAGCAGAATAATCTGCAAATCTAATCAGCCATTTGGGTGATTAATGCACCCTGCTCTGGGAGGGTTGCTCCATCAGACAAAAAAAAAAAAAAAAAAAAAAAAAGGCAAAAAAAAGCAAAAAAAAAAAACCCTTCCACAGAGAAATTCAGATGTCACAAGTGCAATGCCACAGACAAGCACATGTCCCAGCACAACCCTGAGGGAATCAAAAGAGCAAGTAAAAGCAAAATGTGATGTTACTGAGCATGCAAGAAGCATCCCAGCTGACCAGGACTGGGAATCTGATCACAGTAACAAAAGCACACAAGCCAGGGGTTTAAATAGAAACAAAGAAAAAAACCCAAAAAACAAAAAACAAAAAAACAACCAACCAACCAACAAAACAACCCTGGAAAGGGAGAAAAACCAATGGGAGCAAATGTTTACCCTGATGATGGGATAGTTTAGAAATTATGGCTGGGCTCCAAGCCTTCAATATTTTTAGTTTCCAAAGGTCTGGTAATCTCAGCTGCTGAAGTGAATCCATCCCCTCCTGCCCTTGGCTCGCCGAGGTTTGGCTTCAGCCTCTGGGCTCCCTCTGAAACACCTCTGGGAAGAGCAGGAGGAAAAGTTCCACTGGCTGATTGGGGGGGGAAAACCAGTTGAGGGATTTGCCCAGGGATTTGCAATTTATCAGCTAATCCCAATTAGAGAAGTAACAAACACCCGGGTGAGTTGATTTACATCATTATGGGGCAGCAGCCCCATAAGGCATTAAGGGAGGTAAAACTGACACAAAGCCCCCCAAATGCTGAGTTTTAACATCGATTCACACTGATAACAAATTCTTGTTCTAACTAAACACTCAGATCTGGAAGGTGCTTTAGGAAGAGGGCAGAGTCTTAGGACAGGAGGGAATTGGGGGCACCAGGGAGAGCCCTAGCAGCCAAGGCTGATCCTGTCAGCAAAAAGAGTTCCAATACCCAGCTTTGCTCAGCCTGACAAAGGAGATGAAAAATGAAAATGCTGCCTGCATTTTGATTGCCAGGTTTAGAAGGGGAAAAACAAAGTGTCAAAGCTCTGCCCTGACCAACCCACCCTGGTGCCAGCCCCACCAGGGTCGGCCCCAAACCCAGAAAGAATAAGTCAGGTTTGAACTTATATTAATTTTATTCACATTTCCAGAAGAAAGCATCAGTGGAGTGCAACATCATGGCTAGTGTCAAAAAGCTCAAGTATTTGGTTTAAAAGAGGCAAACATTTCAGAGGCTGAACCGACACCGGGCGCACGCTCCCTTCCCCTGCACGTGTTTCCAGTTCAGGTCGGAGGAATTTCCAAACTAAGCTGGCTCATCCCATCATGGAGAGGATGTCAGAAACTCTAAAGCTTTCTGTGCTATAAATCCCTAAGCAGGGCATGAAAGTAGCAGGCAGGAAATCTTCTACAGCTGAACTAGCTTATCCCCGGGGCTGAATGTTGTTGGTTTGGTTCGGTTTGGTTTTTTTTTGCTTTGGTTGAGGAGTTTCACTATCAGGGCTGCCCACTGCTTCTCCCAAACTTCGATGCAATTTGTTCCCCAGAGCAGAAATTTCCTTCTACTGGATTACAGGGATGATTGTGGGTGACAGCAGAGAAACATTCTAACAGGACTCTCTACCAAGGAGAAAAAAAATCGATTGCTTTGGATTTCAGAAACAGGGATGCAGGAACAAAAACATACAGGAATAAAATCCATTTTACTTGAGAAGTGAAACTTCCCAATTGCACTGCCAGCCCATGGGAAGCTGTCATAGAGCTTCTAAGTAATATATTTATATTTCATTTATATAAATGACTTCAGGGTTTAGTTGGGCCACCAGCTGGTTTCTGCTGACAGTGAGCAGCCAACAAAAGCCTCCCCAGACAAGGTGGCATTAACCACTTTCAGCTTTGTTCACCACAGAGCTGTAAGTTTTGGCTTTCTGCTTCAAAGTGCACGTTTCAAATTAAACAAGGCATTAGACATTCAAAGGCATCTGCAGACCCCTCACCTTGCCACAGGCCTTGATCTGGACTGGGACAAGACAGAGCTGAGTTTGCACAAGCAGAGTCTGGCAGCAGAAACAAGTCCTGGAGCAAAATGGCATCAGCAATGAATGAATCCCTAAGTTATGGGGCTAAGAAATGAGCTGGTTTAGTTGGTTTTCTGTCTTGTAAATATTTTGACTGTGTCCAGTGAAGAGCACTGGAAATCTTTTGGCCCTTGTGTTACTCTGGTGTTGCTTGATTTTTTTAGAATCCAGCTCTCTTTGGCAAAGTAGTCACTAAGAGATGTGGGCACGTTCTTGCTTGCTCTGCAGAGACAATCATTGGGTTACAAAAAAAGGCACAAGAAGCACATTCCTCCCTTTTCTACCCCTAAAAGGGTTCCTCCTTCCTCCTTGCTGTAAGCACTGCTCTTACTGTCACTGAATCAACTCCAAGTACACATTTTCTTCTTTGATCCAGCTGGCTTGGAAGCCCCTAGGATTAAAGATTTCTCTTCTGTTTGAATAATTTCAGTGAGTAGAATCTCACTGCTTGTTTCACCAATTCTCTTCATCCTCTCTCTATATATAGTAAGAGATGAAATAATGTTATATTTTGTTTTATTGCTGGAGGCAATCTGCTGTCCCCAAACTCAGTTTCCCAGAGGAAGGAGGTAAAACAGAAAACCTGTCAGAAACTGCTTGCTAGAAACAAGAGAAAGGTGAAACTGCACTCACCCCACCTGGCTGGGTGTCACAGAGGGGGAAACTGGAGCAATGAAGGGCTCAGGGTTATTTAGCAAGTCAGTGGAGAGGCAGAAAGAAAACACAGTCCAGCTACAGATCCTCTGCTCCAGTTGTCAGGAAACAATTTTGCTTTGCCTGGAAGGCAAGCTGTGTCAGAGTTCAGGACATGTCACTTACAATTCAAGTCTTCACACTGATGTTAGATGCACAGAGGGGAATATAAAGGAATGTGACTCTTTGGTGAATATCCCAGTTATCATACCAAGAATGTATTTTAATAAATTAAATTCCTAACCTGTCTAGTCCTTATCATTGCATTGAATTCCTGGCTGATATTTAATGTTTCAGCTAGGAAATATCCCACCACCACTATGTCTTCTCTGTGGAAGGCTTCAGCTCCTTAACATCTTATACAAAAATAGGAAGTATGGATAGAAATTGCTCTATATATTAATCCAGGACTGAATGCCTTCAGCAGTGTGGATTCTGCTATTTACAATTTTAAGAAACTTACTACTTCAAGCAAGTGACAAGGACTTTTTCAGCAGCTGAAAGGTGGGACAAAGGACATGGAGTGACTAGGGAAGGAAGAGATCCAACTGTGTTCGTGTGTCAGGAGAGCATATTCATAATCAGTTCCTGATGGCTCCTGGAGAAGCTGCAGGGCTGGGAGTATGGAACCAACAGTGGTGACCAGGATACCAAGTACAGGAGGTGTCTTCAGATGGGTCACACCTCATCATGCAATGCCCTGAGAAATTCATGCAACCCTGGGCTGAGGCTGATGCCCATCCTGCCCTCAGCAACATCATGGTCTCACACCCACAGTGCTCAGAGAGGCTGATGCACACAGGACTCAGCCTGGAAACTTGGGATGAAAACAGCTCCCCAGCTAAGATGGTCAGAGCTCAGCTCCAGAACAACCAAACACCTGAGAGGGAGAGTGGCCAGAGGATGGGTCAGGAGCTGGCAGGATACCAGGCACAAAGGGGAACACTGATCAGAGCCCCACAGGGCTCACCACTTCTCCCAAGGCTTCCATGGGAAACCCCCACCCAGGGCAGCACAGTCCCATGGCCATAAAGCTGTGTCCTCCCTGCCTGCCAGCACTGGGGCTACAGCACACTGAGCAAAATCCACCTGGAGGCTGGAGAGGCTGAAGCACTGAGCACTTGTGAGTTTCAGCTGTTCAAAAGTAAACCCAATCTGGACACACATGCTGGGCACTGCTGGGCTCCCAACTCCTGCACTTGGTTGACAGTGGAGAGGACAAAAAGGAATCCACCAAACAAAAAACTCCCAAGTGCTCTTGGTTGTGTCATCACGCTGAAAGATGTTCCTGGGCCAGAGAAGCAGTTGCACAAAAGCACTGACAGGAGAATTCCAGCTGGAATATTTGTCTCCTGTGGGAGATACCTTTATGAGGGGATCTCTGCCCACCCAGAGCCTCCCTACACAGCGCTTGCTGCTTGCTCTCTGGTGACACAAAGAACATTTTGGTCTTTACCAGAAACCATGCAAGTCATCACTGATAGAAACCCTTTGGCCATGCTCCTTTCTGCTGTGGTGTGAGCATCCTGCTAACCAAGGGTATTAGCACAAATAGGATCAGGAAAAGACACTGGATTTTAAGAAGCACTCCTGGAAAGTTCAGCTCTTGAGTCACAGCACTGAAGGATAGAGGCAAGTTGCTCAGTTTTTCTACATACAGAACATATTAAACATGCTGGTGTTAACTCAGTCTCTCCCTGGACACAGGCATTTTACTCATTGCTTGCTTCTTGTTCTTGCAGCTCCACCAATGTTACCCTGGATTCCCCTTAGAACTGGAGGTTTCTTCTCTATCTCAAAAAAGAGATTGATATATCAAAACCAAATTCAATTACAAAATATAATAATATCCTCTTCTTGGAAGTGAAGCTGCCCCATATTCCAGACTGTGGCAGGATTTTTATGTCCACAAAATATTTTTACCCAGTCCTACTTAAAATACATCTGAGTCCCAACCTAACTGTGTGGCATGTTGGTAATGCTCACAAGTGAAGATCCATTCCCCATCAGGTCCTCATGGGCTCTGCTGAAGGGCTCCTCTTAGTTGTCTTCTGCAGACTTTAACATGAGAATGGCATTGTAGATCTTCAGGGCAGGACCCAGCTTGATACTGAGGATTTTAACAATGTCACTCTGGTTCAGGAGCAGGAAGGCCTCACCATCTATCTGCTAGAAGTTGGAAAAACAACATAAAATAAAGATTAACATCAACAGAGAGGCAGGTTTCTCACTCCTGGTCATTCAGTGAAACAAAATATTAAGGCCTATTCATTAAGAATGAAAGTGCAACCAAACCTCTGAAGACTGAAACTTCAATTGTTCTGAAAAGCCAAAAATAGTAAAAAATGCTATGGCCTATTCACAATCCGTGGTCAAGAATCAGATCAGGAAATCCAGTAACTGTGAGTCTTCAGGAGGCAGCTATCCAAGAATTAATATATTACACTGATCTCCTACAATTAGAAATACAAAATCACCATTTCCTAGTGCATTCATTACAGTCTGCCACTGCACGGACTCTTTGACTCCTGTTAAGCTGCTCAGGGTAAAATTTAAAGCCAAATACCCTTTTACCCCCTTTTTAAAATTTTATTTTTGTCTGGTCTGCTCTGCTCTGCTAAAAACCCTATAGATGAGAGAATTTCCTGGGAGGTGAATATCTGGCTGCTCCCACAAGTATGTGCTACACCCACAGACCCAAGTCTCAGTTTAAGGCTGTTGGGAAATCATTTTCAGTGCCACTAAATGGGTTTGCTTAGCACAAGGTAAAAGAGATCATGTGCTACATAAAGCAAGGCAGAGTAAAGACATGTAATCTGTCTGGACTTAGAGCCACACTCCCCTAATCCATCAGCAAGGAGATATTTGATTGGATTCAAAGTAAGCAAGTGAAAACCACACTGCCTTGTGAAAGTACAGGATGCTTCAGGTAGCAGTGAGTGAAATTGTAACAGATTATTTTAAGAAGAGCTTGTAAGTTTACTGGGTTTTACAAGAACACCCACAGTGTTCTTGTAAACATATATAACTAAAATAGAATTAAATTTTATATATATATATAAAGATTTAATTAAAAGAAATCCCCAAAGCTGCAGGAAGGAAGCCAAAGATTGATGGACACAGACAAACAGTATGTGTCTCCCTCAGTTATTCCATTTAAGTCCATTTACAGAGACTGACAGCATCTCCTCCTCTCACTTGATGCTCACCAGTGCAGCAGACAGCACAGGACACTCAACTCATCCAAAACAACAATCCTTCTATTTCTGTAGTCTGCCTAACTACAACTTTTTTTGGATGTCAATGACTGGTGGAAGAGGACACAGTGAATAAACTTGGACAAGCCTACAATTAAAGCAAAGAACTGGGAGACAGGAGATTTGGTTTCCCCTTCTCTAACCACAGAAGAGACTGTTAGGGAGTTACTTAACCTCCCAGTAAGCACACTGGAAAAGACAGTAGTGCTCCCAGTCCCCAGATGGCCACACAATGTCCCCAAATCTTATTTGCAAGCTGCCTAGAGTCTACACTACTGCAATGAACATGGTAAAAATAGCTTGAAACAAATGGAGTGCTGATTAAATTAAATAATACAGAGTCAAGAGTAGCAGAAAACTGCTAGAAAACAGTCTTATGTTTCAAAATGCTTTTGAGTCCAGTATTATTACCATGCTCCGTTTTCATTGTATTGCCTCAAAGATGCTTATTTTAAACAGACCTTCCCTGAACTGGACCCAGAATCAAGCACAATATCAGTGCTTTATTATGATTTTCTTTGTTCCATCTTATTCAGATGGTTTTTAGAATTCCGTGCACAATTTGTTCTCTTTGTTCCTAATGTAAGCAGCAACTTCTCCCTCTTCCCCCCACCCCCAGCCAAGAGAAGTCTGCAAGGGATTTATTTATCCTAAAGGGTGAGCACTCCAAGGCTTGATTCCAGCTAATGGACAGGGTTGGTGGAGCTCAGCAGTCCCCTCACTCACACCTGAACTCTGGCCAAAGCCAAACTTGCTGAAAGGGTTTTAATTTCACACTGATTTCAGCACAAGGCTGAAAAACCACCCAAGCCCCTCTCATCTGGCATAGGCAATCATATTTTTGAGGCTGCAGATGGTAAGGTATTAAAATAGAAACCTGGCTATCTGCTCTCTGGCCCAGGAAGCAGTCACTGTGTTCAGGACTTGTTTCAATTATGCACAGGAAAAATAAACCACATTGTGAATGGTTGGATTCATGAGAAGATTTCTTTGTAACAGCTCACCTAACGACCTCTCACCACTGACTACATCTGCACGAGAACTTGGAATGAGCCTTTTGCACTCAGCTATACTGAAATTAATTACTTTTTTATTATTATTTATATTTTTATTATTCCCACTATAGTCAGTTAAACAGTTTTTCACTAGCTTGTTGCATTGTGAATGGGACCTCCATTTCTTTGTTTTTTTATTTTGCATGAGTATATGGCTTTTAAAACTAAATACAAAATACAGGGGCTACAAAATACAGGGGCTACAAAATACAGACATAAATCCCACCAAATGCACTGCAGCCTGCTCCATCCTGAGAGGAAAGCAGCTCTGGAGAGCTGTCATCTATTAAAAACCTGTCCTTTACAGCTGCTACAACGTGGAAGGTTTCTCCTTGCTCAGAAAAGGTACAGTCCTTTCCCTCACCATCTCACAACCCCAGCAGTAAAGCTGTGATGACAGAAGGGGAGGAACCTCTGGCTACATTTATCAGGGGCTCCTAAGGAATCTCCAAGTCCAACCTGCAGTGAAACTGGGAGCTGAAGCACTCGACAGAACCCAGGTGTCTGGGATCCACGTGCTCAGAACCAGGGGGCCATGCCCCATGGGTTCTCAGAACCCTGGTGAAGAAGCAGGGAACTGAGTCCAGCACAGGCAGCACTGTCAGGACACAGTGCAGGCAGGAGATGCTCTGATTTCCCCAACCATTACTTGTTCCAGGAATAGGTTCCCTTCCTGCTCTCCTCATAGGGAAAAGCAGCAATTCCTGGGAAACCCTACAACTTGCAGCCTCCCCAGGAGCAGCAGGCATCTGTGCTTGTTAGAGGGAGCAGATGAGATCCTCATTGCACCATTCCAACAGGACATCTTCCTAAGGATGCCAAACCCACTGCACAATAGTCCAAGACAGGATGTTAAGCATAAGCTCAGTGATTGGAACTGCAGGAGAAATCTGAAGCAGAATGCAATTAACCATGCAGGAATTCAGCTCCATGCTGGAGCTGCCTCCTAAATGCCACAGGCTCTGTGCTGACAAGGGCTGAGCACAGTCTGGGATCTCTGCACTGTAACTCCAGAGTAAGGGGGTACAAAACCACTTTGCTGCCATCAGACCCACCCCTGGCACAGCACAGGATTTGGGCAGACTCAACTTACCTCATCCCTGAAAACAGAAGCTTGTTCTTTGCAACCAGGCAAACGCTGGATAAAGCTCACCACCTGGAAGAAGAAAAAGAGAAACACAGACAATTAAAGTGGGATTTCACCAAGCCAAACAGTCTCATTTCTGTATGAGAGTTCTATATGCAAAAATTTATAAAACTTTAATACTTACAACTCTCCTGAGTATGAAGGGTATATATGAAAAACATTACTGTTGATGCAACACCCCTAACAAAGTGTGTTCTGGTTACTTTATTGCCTTTTGACCATTTGTCTGTCAGTGAAAGTCCACTTTCTCCATTGTTTAAAAGGCTCTTTATAAAATATCAACAATACTTTTAGAGATTAACAGCCCTACATGGCTAGACTATTTTAAATCCACCCACAACTTCACTTTCTCCATGGTATTGCTGGAAAGTAAAATCAAAAAGAAATAAAGGATTTGGAGTTTGCCATGATGACACCTGAAATAAACCACCCAAGTGAGTACTGCTGGTTTACCAACAAACAGAGGGCAGAAGAGCTGGGATGGAAAGGAGTTTGGGTTTTATTTAATGTGAGGTGGGTGCACAGGACCCATGGAACCAGCAGGATTAAACGAGCAGGAGTTAATTTAACATTTCACATTAGGGAAAACCATTCTGAGCAGGAAATCTGTTACCATTTGGAATAATCTTCCCAGAGACATGCAAGCAGCCCTTGGATGACATTATATAATAGCAAATAGCAGGAGGAGCAGTCCTGAAGGCAGCAGAGGATGACTTAATGTGTATTGTCTTCTCCAGCTGTAGCTTCACTGCTTCACAGAAGATTTGTATATCAAGGCCTAATCAGATTGAACATCTCATGCTAATTGGCTGCTCCCTTGCAGGAACAGCTCAGTTTCATGGGGTGTATGCACTGGAGTCATTACAGATGTGACATTTCTTCCATAAACAGACAACCAGTTAGGAGGGGTCAAACACAAGCTCCCCTTTAACTCAGGGTTGTCAGATTCTCCCCCAAATCGTGTCACTGCATCTCCAGCTGATCCCATCACTTGACAAGGATTCATTCCCTTCCCCCAGTTCCTCTGACCAGGCAGGCAGGAAGCTTTCAGAAGCCCATTTTGGGTGAACAGCCCTGATTCCTGTTGTTTCCGTTATGCAATCTGAAAGTAGAGCACCCCCCTCCTTTTTCACCCTTATCTTCTGCCAGCAGGGACAGCTCCACGTTAAAGGGGAACCCCTAAAATCCCCGTCTCCATCAGGCAGTGATTTCAGATTTTCTTCTGTCCAAGTGCAAACTCCTCTCATAAACAAGTACTAAAATACTTCCCCTTTTAATCCCCCCTCCTCACAATTAAAAACACTAATGAAAATTCTTCTGCATGGTCTGGTACTGTCCAGAATTCAAGAGACAGTTGGAGCCCTGGGGACAAGACCTAAGTGCCCTTTAGTGTCCATGGTATTGAGAGGCTGGCAGAAATCTTCAGGGAATGATCTGAGCTTGCCTTGCTCCTGTGTCCTGCCCTGCACAACTCCTGCTGGTTATTGTCACAGACACTGAGTGACAGGCCCTTGATCTGCCCCAGAAGTCATTTGTAGGGACACTGAAAGCACACTGCACCACAGGAGTGGCCTTTTATACAAACAGGAGCCCTGGGGTTTACCAGGAATAGAAAGAAGGGAGGGAAGAGGATACATGGGGAGAATACAGCAGAGAAAGTCCCCAGGGTGTGAGGCAGACCCTGGGGAGGGAAGTCCCCAAACCAAGATGTGGCAGGTGAGGGACAAAGGAGGTGTGGGTGCACAAAGCCAAAAAAACAGTAACCCCATGGGACAGAAGCAGCCAAGACAGCCCCAAAGAGTGGCAGTGAAGCCCTGAATCAAGGGAAAGGGGGAGAGGAGAGGGTGCAAGGTAAGGTTGGAAAAGCTGCTGGAGAGGTGAGGAGCACAGTGGGATCAGGCAGCTCTGGGCTCTTCCTTTGAGGAGGTGAATTCCTGCCTGCCCTTCCTGGTGACCAGCAAGTCACCACCTCAGTGCTCACAGATCTGCTGAAGTGTCTTATGCTATGACTGCATACCAATAAAAGGAAGGAGGTTGAAAAAAAGAACTTTATGTCCTTCTGAGAACTCCTCAGAAACTCCACACAACCCATGTGGAAGGTGCTGATGCCACCCCAGCTGTGTGTGATACTCTGAAGTCAGCACAGTGCTGGCACACCTTGCTGGCAGAGTTGGAAAGAGCCATAGCAGAACAGACAAACCCTGGTGAGATTCTGCAGGGAGGAGCTGGGTTTACCCAGGATTTAGTAACCCACAAGCAATTAGCACCAGGACAGCCCCCCCCACAAGGTATTAGCATCTGATGCAGGATTAACTAATGAACAATCCAACTTGAGCACATATTGATGTTCTTATTCAAAATCCTTCACTAGCTGTGCTCTGAAAACGTGGCAAGATGCTTTCAATAAATTAACAAAGCTGCATTCAAGTAACTAGCTTTGTTGACTGCTCAGTGCTAGCAAGAGTTTTTAGCTTCCTCAAACGCTGCTGCTGCTCTGCCATTTCAGCTGTTCTCAAGCAACTGAGAATTAAAGCAACATTTTTTTTCCTTAATGTGGGTTTTATAAATTAAAACCAGTTCTCTGGTCTGAAACCAAAGGAGAATTTACAGCCCCATTGCTCTTGTGTCACAACAGCAGAATGGCCTCTTTTGTGCTGCAGAGTTCAAAGCACAACTCAAAGGCAAATGTTTGCCCTGTAGGAAGACATTAGGAGCCCCAGTGCCAACAGATTAAATCTACCTTGGACTCACTAAAACACAGAAACTTCTGCTGCTTTCATCTTCCAGACCTGCAGCTACATTTCCCTGCACATGCTGACCCTGCAAGAGCTCATGCAGAGGCCAAATTGATTCCTGTGGGAATTGGTGATGAATATAATTTGCAAAACCAGATCCACTTTACTGAAATTCAAGACAAAACCTGTAATGACTGTAGCCAGTCCATTGTGGGGCTGCAACTGATCTTTCTAATGTGCCATTCATGCTCCTGCTGGCAGCTGGAACTTCATCAGTTGTTTCAGGCTGGAGCACAGAGGAGTCGAGAGTATTCCAGGTTTTGAATATACCCAGAGTGTCCTGCATTCCTGTCCTGTGGTTCCTGCTTACATTTATCCCTTATCAGGCTAATATCCCAGTTAAATTTACCTAGCAGTTGCTTTAAAGGTCAACTGCAAAGGACAGATTTTATTTGGCTTGCATCCTGATTCTGTTTTTCTATGAACCCGCCTCCACGTTTTATCCAAAAGAAAGAGATTTTGATTTTCATGTCAGAGGATTATCTGCTTCTGCTGTTATTGATTTTCTAAAAGACCTTTTGGAAAAATCATTGGAAGGTCTCTCAAAAGAAAGATATGAACAGCAAATCTTTCAGAGATTTTTTTTCCTCCTTACCATGAAACTAATCCAAACACAATTTCATTACCAAAAAACTCCAAAAATCCAAAAAACAAAAACAAACCCAAAACACCACCAAGAGAAAGGACCAAGTTTTAAACCAGCCACACTAGTTGCTCTACTCCCTTCACAACTGCTGTGCTTTCTGTCTCCTGTGATATTGCAATCCCAGCAGTCTCCCTCCAGCATGAAGAGCAAAGTCAAGACTGGATTTATCTAATCTAAAAGGCACTCAGGGAAAATGCACTTTCTAAAAGTCTCTAAAAATCCTCAATGCATCATGAAGAAGGGCACCTTTTTCCTGCTTTGCAGATTACCTATGTCCTTGCAAGCACAACATTACAGCACATTTCTCTTGAATTAAATGGCATGCCATTAAGTGTCAGGATCCAAATTGTCACCACTTCCCAAATATTATTTATGCCCAAGGCACTGAGGCAAAAACTAACTAGTCAGCACACCAAAAGATAGCAGCTTTTTCACATGCCACCTAATTGCAGAAGACATCTCAAGAGCCAGGACTACAGAGACACATCCCCTCTGCACAGCTCCCTCTGTCAGAAATCAGGTCAGGCTGTGGGCAGTTTTGTTCCAGGGGAATCAGGCAGGAAGATGCAGGAGGAGTGGGCATGCACAGTGCAGATTGGAATTATCTGCAATGTAAAAGTGAATCAGCAGCGAAGTCACAAGAGAGGGGGAGGGAGATCAGAGAGAAAAGAAATCTGCTGTCAGATTGCTGTTTTAGGCCTGAGGACTACAAGATCAAGGAGTAAATAAAGAAAAAGGGAGAGAAACCTGTTCAGGGAAACAAGCCTTGGCTATCAGAGGGTTAACAAGGATCCTTCCCCTGGGTTATAAAGGGACTTGGGTATAACTTCTGAGTCAGCTGTGGCATATGCAAAGCAAAGAGAAAAGCCTTGCCTAGGAAAGGCAAGAAAATAAAGATGTCTCCAATTTGCAGTCCAGAAGAGGAGGGCTCTGGCATTCCTGCCCCCTAAGAGAGCAGAAGAGGAAACTCACCTCTTCCACACTCCATTTGGCCACGTGTTTGGCTGTCAGGCCTGAGACCTCGGGCAGGAGCTTACAGTGCTGCTCCCAGCAGAGGTGGAGGCGGTGGCTCGGGTTGGAGGCCAGGGAAGGCATGAAGATGGACTGGTGGAGGGCTTGCTGGAGATCCAAATCAGGGTCTGCAAAAGGAAATGAGACAAGTCAGCTTCACGTAGGAGCACTTACAACAGAGCAGGAGGAAGGGTCACACTCTGGCAGGAAAAGCAAAGCAGGGTGAGCAGAGAGCCCCGTGTGGCATCCTGAGCTTTCAGGGTGTTCATTCCACCCTCCCAAGGAGGAGAAAGAAAACAGAAGATTGCCAGGCTGGAGGCTTTATCATTAGCTTCCTCCTTGGAAAATGATGTCATGCTGCTAACAGAGAAGATGTTTGCAGCGTTTTATTGACAAGGTGGAGGAGTTCTGGTAACAGCATCTTCAGCTGGAAAGTGATGGCATGGTTCCAGCAGACAGCTGGAGCAAAGAGCACCATGCCTGCCAGCCCAGGTGACTCCCAGGCCAGGAGCCCTGCACGTTACCTCCAGACATCAACTCCCTCCTCATGTGTCAAGTGACAGAAGCTTTCAAAATCAAGGAAAAAAAAAAAAAACAAACCAACAAAAAAACAGAAAGAAGAAATCACCCCTCCCTAATGAGATCACTCGAGCAGTGCAGAGTCATGGTCCTAGAGGGATGTGCCTGTTACACAACAGGAAGCAAAGCAGAGGATGGAAACAAGATGGGAAACATTTCTCTGGTTGACAGCAGTTAACCTGTGCTGTCCCCTCACCCCCAAGCCTGCCAGGCTCTGTGCAGAGTGTGCAGGGTGCCATCCTGTGACACACATACAAAATTCCTGGCTTATTCCTGCCTTTGGGAAGGTTGGGAATGCTGTTGGCCTCTGCTGGGTCTGCTCAGTGTCAGGGCTGGTAGTAGGGTGGTGTGTAAGGATCTGTGGGATGTGCCAGTGGCTCCATGTAAAGCACAAAGGGAAACAGTACTACAAAGAAAAGCAAATTTTCATGATTTGCCTGCTCCTCACCAAAATGAAAGCAGCACTGGAGGTAAAGCCTGACTAGTGAAAGGTCATTCCCCTGGCCCCAGCTGTGTCACCTCATCTCCTCTCCACCTTCCTAGAAGAGGTGTCTATTTCATATAATGAAACCAAAGAGGGAGGACTTAAAAAAATGAAGCCTGAGTAAGAACTGCTCAGTTCAGGAGCTGATGCTCCTGGTGACACCAGGGCAGAGGACACTGCTCCTGGGAGGGCTGTCACCTCCTCCTCACCTGCCTCCCCCTCCTCCCCACCTCCCTGCCACAGAAGATCCTTCTCATGCTCTAGGATTTAGGTACTGCCACATCCCTGCTGGGTGGGCTCTGCCTCTGTCACGGTTTCCTTTTCTTCACTAAGCCCAAATCCTCAAGGGTATGTGTCCAAACCACAATCTAAACAAGTTATTTTCCCTTTGAGAAGGAAGCAGGTTCTAACAGTCAAAATACAGATGGGATGGAAGCTCTGGATAACAGTGAAATTCCAGGTCAATGGATTATTGCAGAATTTCCCTCCACAGATTTCCATCATTCTGTTTAAGGTGAATGCAAAAGCAGAGCAGACAGCTTTCCCTGCCAGCTGCAACTGCAGCTCAGAGCTGGCAGACTCCTCCAGCTCTGACTGCAGAAGTCAGCACTAGGTAAAAATTAAAAAATAAAGCTAGGCACCTGTCCCAGTTTGTGCCTGCTTAGCTATTTTTGATTGGAGACTTATTACCATGTTAAATCCTCCTAAAAGCCTGGTCAGCTCAGTTCTCTGAAACAGCTTTTTATAGTAAATCTGGAAGTTAAGCATATGGTTTGCTAAAGTGATATCAGAAAGCTTTTCTTAAATCTTAACCTGTCATGTACCAGGAAAAAAAAAAAAAAAGAAAAGCTTTTCTGCTTTTCCTTTTTTTTTTTTTTTTTTTTGGTTGTTGGTTTGGTTTGGTTTTTTTGTTTTCTTTTTCATTCTTAGGAGAACCTTAAAGTGGTGACCCAAAATGATTCACATTATGTTTCTGAATACCCAGTGGGGTCTAGAGAAAGAAGTTGATGGACCTTAAACTATCTGCCAGGTTTTGAGCTGGCTCTGTCAGGAGAAAAGTCATTGGGGAACAAATACCCCCTGCCACTTCAGAGGAGTAAGCAGTGGTACAGGAGATGGTGCAAGCTTGTCTTCTCAGTTAATAAACACCAGACTTCACCCTACAAAGTATTAAATCTTTCACTCCTAAGTCCTTTTCCTCTCCTCCTCACTTTAAAGGAAGAAAGACCACTACTACTATCCCATCCAGCATGTACTTTCTCTTGTGGAAGAATGCAAAAACAGCTCCAAAAAGTTTTAAATGCTTCTTGTGACTGTGTTACATTGCACATCCATGCACACACACAGAAAAAGAAATAAAGTTTAACCAACCTTTCCCATTGCTTTCTTGCTTCACCATCTGGAACTTTATGTAGGCACGTGAGCACCCAAGCCTGAAAGCATCAATTACAAATCTGTTCAGAAGATACACAAACTGATATCATTCCTTCTCTGCACACAGATTAATGGAACTTTTAGGAACCAGAAAACTTTTCCCTCTTAAAATAAGCAACAGCACTGCTCCCTCCCCTATCATTCTCCAAGCTAAGAGCTGTGCTATTAAATTCATGGCTAGAACTCAGATGTGAGTTTACTGCAGGAAAGAGAGAGCCCAAAATAGCAGGAGGAAGGGAGGAGATTGACCATGTCAGTCTAAAACCCTGTGCTGCAACTCTCCCATCAAACTGGGCTGTTCTAAGATAGGATTTACATCTGGTTTTTTTTCAGATATAGCAGCAGCATCAAGAAACACAACTCTTAATTCATGGAACCAGAGCACAGAAATCTTATTTACTTCTTCCTTTTGGCTTTGATGTCTGCAGAGGAATCCTCTTCTACCCATTCTCTCTCCTGGTTGTTTTCAGACTGTTCCGACAGACTGTGAACACTGCTCTGACAGGACTTTTCACTGTCTTGTGCAGATTTTCTGGAAAGACAGATAAATGATAATAGCTAAGCTAACATCCCCTGTTCCCTATTCCTGCAGGAGAGCAAAACTCGCTGCTCCTTACAAGTGAGGGCAGCAACTACCACCTAGTGGTAGCAGCTTTCCTCTCCCTCACCATCATTACTGGCACAGTACAAAATGGTTTTTTTCCTCCTCTGCACGGATTGAGAGATTATGAGAAATAAACCAGCCCCTGTGGACTGAGGCTCTGATCCCAGCAGCTACCAGGAAGCCACTGAAGTATGTGTTATGGTGAAATCAACAGATTTCAGATTTTTTCTCTGGATACCTCTGGGTAGCATTTTAGAGTCTCCATCAATGGGTTTGATGCATAAACTGAGCTACATGGTCACCCAGGGATTGGATTTGCATACTGAATTCAAACCTCCCCCTATCAGGAAATTAAATGCTTAGAAGAATAGAAAATATGAGAGTTTGGGAATGTCATTTATTCTGGGAAAATCCAAAAACTCCTGAGAGAGCTTCCTGGTAACAGTGCCATTGACATGGTATCAGTTCTGATTGTTAAATTTAGGAAATGGAGACACCTGTGCATTTCTGGGATGGGAGGAGGAAAAACTTAGTCTATATATGTCAGGGAGGAAAGAGAAGTATTCCCTTTTTTTTTCCAGCCAAATATATCTTGAACAAGTTATAAATCTAAGGAAATAAATTAACTTTAAAATGTATATAAGCCTTCACATACAAGAAAGACCAAAAGTATTGCTGGAGTTTGCCCCAGTGAGACTGGATTAGTAAAGGTGACAACAGTAAAAGCCTTCGTGTCCAGGTCTGACCCATGACATATTTTAACCACCTCCTGCAGTCCAAGAACTAATACACAGTTTGCTTCAATGATACTCAATTCCAAGGTTTTCATGTAAGAAAATAAAATACCTGGAGGAACTCAACTTGTTTGCCAAGTGGTACACACAGAGTCATTACCAGTGTAATGCAGCCAGCTCTGGGGTGGGTTGCAGTTACAGTTTAATAGTGCAAAATAACCTTGCTTGACAGTTTTAGGACAGGAAACAAAGGAGAAGAATACATACTGAATTGAAACAGCAGGGAAAAAATTTATGGAGACAGAATGCAATTTCCTTTGTTGGAATGTGACCAGTGCAGCAGGATTAAGGAATCAAGAAACCTATTAAAGTACATGAGGGTATAAAAGTGCACTGTTCTGTGTTAAGAGTGTCTGGGGCACGGGTCAATATTACAGACAGAGAAACTCAATGCTCTGCTACTTCTCTGCCAATTCCTCTGTTTCTCAGCCTTGTAAAATAGTTTGGCTGCCTGGTACCTGCTCAAGAAAAAGGTTCAGCTCACCTGGATTGTGGAGAGTCCTCCTGAGAAGACTCTCCTGCTCCCAAGAGAAATGGGGCAGGAGCCTCCAGCCTCTTGGCTTTCTGGATGTTATTGCCAGGGGAAGGTCTCTCCCCACTCAGACGGTCCTGTAACAAGTTTTCTCTGTTAAGGTTCACATCAGAATATGGGCAGCCAACTAGTCTGTGTCAAAGAGAAAAAGAAAAAAGAGAGAGATGGTGATGCATGTTTTAAGTCATGCCTCAGGCAGACATACCCATCACAAACCCAGAAAAAGTGAGGCAAAAGACACACAGGGAGATGTCATTATCCACTTGAGGTGCAGGAAAGCAGAGGACTACAAGGCAAAATTAGAAACCAAAATCATGTTTTCAGTCACCTTAAAGAACAAGACAGCTCTTCCTCTGTAACCCACCTGTCTGAACAATATTTAATGAAACAGGAGAGTTCTGCAACTTTCACTCTGAAAAATTCAAAAGCCTTACCACATTGTATACTACTAGATCCTCAGACCTCCCACCCGAGCTTGTTTTCTTGCTGTTTAAGATAGTTTAATCAAGAACACATAACAAATCAAAAGGCAGAGCACAAAACCTAAGCAAGCTTTTCTCACTCATGCTTTACTAAACTGCTCCCTCTCTCTCCCTCTTTAACTGCCTCCTTGCATGCTTTACTTGGGTATATTATTTTATTTTTTAAAATCCTTCATTACTGATGGACTGTACAACGTGGAGTGAATTAATTTACTTTGGATTGCACCGCAGTGGTAACGATTGCACTGGTCTGACCAGGATTCATGTTGAAATGGCAGATGCTGACACAAGAGGGGGCTGCAGCTGCAGTTATAACTTTATATCTCCGGAATAAACACCCCGAGACAGTGCAGAGCAGTGCAGGTGCTTGTTGCTGCATGGTGATTATGGACTGGGAGATTCTGGACAGCAGTCTGACTCTCCCAGGCAGAACCCTTCCTCAGAAGGTCACAGATACATACGTATGATGTGTTCCATATCGTGGGCCCCTGACATGACCAATTCCATGGCAGCCAGGAGTAGGGCAGGCTTGGCCCACTGCTCCCCTTCCTTCACCTGCACCTGGAGTAATAACAATATTTTTTTTAAGTTAAATAGATTGGTTTCAGCAGTGCAGGCTGCACTTAGAAAAATTATTGAAGATTCTGATCCAATGTCAGGTACTGTACCTAGAGGGACTTGCAAAGCATGTCCAGTTTTGGCACACCAGCCCACTGGATGCACATCAGGGCTGTCTGCATCGACCCAGAAATCGTAATTCTGGTCCCAACCATCAAAATGGATCTAAAAGAAGCAAAGAGTCTCAGTGAGAGATGCAGTTCAGGACATGACTCAGCTTTTATTTTAACTTGCCCCTTTGTTTCACCTTGCTCAGCGTGGAGCTGATTCATTCCATTCAAGTGCAATTGTCCTCTGAGCTCAGAGTAAATGTCTCCCTGAACCCTGCACCTCTGGTTTACAAAACAACCAGATTTTAGTGACATGTTCAAACCACAGGGTCTGCAAGAAAGGACATGGGGTGCTCCAGCACACTCTATACTCAAAGATGAAATCTATGCCAACACAATTGCATATTTAATTATTTGGCTTTCTGAAGATCACAAACACCAGCAATTTTGCTGAGTTTTGCAGTGAAAGAGCTAGAATTGCTGGATGAGGAGACCAGTAATAGCTATCCGAGATCCAGGTCAGGTGAGCAGAGAGGAAGGGTCACTGCAGCTTAAAGGCTACTGGGTTCTCTATGCTGCAAAGCTGCAACCAAATGTATGAATTGAGTATCATGCTACTGTGTATTGACTTTGTCTGCAATCACACTGATGAGGCTGAGAATCAAATGGCTGATGGAAAGTGAATTTTACTCCAGCCCACAAAAACATCCTTTGGGAAGGAGACCTGTGGCTGAGGAGCCTTCACCTCTGCAGCCTCTGCTTTACCTGGCTGCTACGTAATCTCTCAGAAGCCAAAGCACACCAAATTTGTTCTGACAATTGAAAAGAATTAGTTAAAATGCATTGATGTAACAAATCTGTACTGGAGAACGAAGCCACTTCCTCCATGTGCCAGAGTTTAACTTGCTTTGGGTTTTCCTTTAAGTATGCCAGGAAAACAGTATTTTCAGGTAGCTTCCCAGAAGCAGAACATTCAGTGCTGCCTGCACTCAAACACTCACACAGCAACTGCTAGGAGATGGAAAATCATGCTGTCAAACGATACTTCAAAATAGTTACATTAAAACAGGAGCTAACAATACCAGCCAATTGTATGGGATTTCAAAAGGACAAAACAGAAACACTTTCCAGTTGTGCAGGTCTTCAGGCTTGATCATCTGCACCCTGTTTGTTTGCTGCTCCTCATACCAAATGGATGCTTTTTCTGTGCTGCCAATCAACTTCACTGCTCACTAGCAGGGCTCTGCACTTTGAGCAAGGTCGTACCTTAATGCGATGGTCATCTTTGTCAACAATTGTTGCCACTCTTATCAAGATGGGATTTCTTCTGTCCACAGCCTCTAACTTCATATTAACTTGGAATCCGTGAGCAGGACGCTGTAAGAGAGGGTTGGTTGTCAGCAGAATGCTAACAGCTCTGGCTGTGCAGAGCTGGCCATCACCTGCTCTGAATAAAATGTGCTCAAGTGTTCATCTGCCATTCAAATGCCTTTGCAGCTCCGGCCCCTGGGGCACATGGCAGACTGCTTCAGAGGTTCAAATCAGAATTTCCTCGAGGATGAAGCTGTCTGTCAGCAGCCCGAAACTCCTGGAAAGGAAGCCTGAGCTTTCCCCGTGCAGGGGAGCATTTCACAGCAGGGCAAGAAGCACTTCCCTAAGATAAAATACCACCACAAGGCCCCCAACACCCAGACTCTGCAGCCTGACAGAACTCCCCAACACAGCAGAGATATCTTATGTGGCAATTCCACCACTGTCTTACACCTGACACACATCACCACCTGATGCCTCTCTTCCCTACACTATCCAGGACATTCTTCTTGGCATCTGGATACTCCACTCACCTTCATTAAGCAGGTTCCCACCTACTGCTTATGACAACTCCACCTGCTTGTTACTGATGGCTGCTGAGAAGTGCAGGGCTGGGACCCCAGAGCAGCTCCAGCCACTCATGGAGTTTCCCACCTGCAGTTTCTGAGTTTCCCATCCCCTCTAAACCCAGCAGTCAAACAACCTTGTAAAACCTCCAGTCTGTCCTCTGCCCCAACGTGTGCCCTTTGCAAGCAGCCACAGATGTAAACCTCAAAGTAAGGCAGCGTTTCCTAATTTTTTCCATTTATCTCTGAATAACTGATGCCAATTTCTTCCTCTGACCTCCTCAGCTGGGGGTTATGGAGCACTGGATACTCATTCAAAACACATCCTTCCTCTGCACACAAAGGTCAGGATTTTAGCAAGAGATGATGAGTCGTGTCTTTGAAGAAGATCAGGATAATGAAAAGATGATTATGATCACCCTTGCCTCCAGTAGCTGGGGGTGGGGAAGGAGATCCACTCCTGAGCTAAGGGGATTACAGACTCCAAGCTTCAAGTTTCTCTTTGGCCTCTTCACCTGGACTCATATTTATCCACAGGCTTTCAGCCACATGACACACCAGAAGATAAACATAAACTGCTTTTAGTTTTAGAGCATCTTATTGAACCAGCCAACCTTGTCCTTCTTCCTTGAGGAAGGATCCTGAGTGTTAGAGCACCAAATCCTGTCCAGAAGATGTGTAGGGCTATTTGTTTATGTCTTGCTGAAGGGTTGCTGCATTTTTGGCAATAGTTTATGAATGTTTTTGAATTGACAATGGGCTGAAATAGTGATGCTGACAAGCAGGCCATCTTCTGCATTTTTGGGTGGAGAAGAAGGCAGAAAAGCAGACGTAAGATCTGCTATTTGTCCTGATGATCAATGTCTCCAGGCTATGCAAGATAGAACTGTTAAAAACTAATTCAGTGAGAAATGTCTCTTCTGGCTCTCAACCCATATATTTATGTACTGATTTCCTGTAATTGCTGGCTAGAATAATACTAATAATACTAATAAAAAAAAAAAATCAATACCTGTGCCATGTATTTGCACTTCAGATCAACCAAGCCAGAAAAATAACAAGGTTTGATCTTGAAAGAGTTCTATTAACTCTTGATATATCAAATGCCATTTTTTTTCTGTCTCATTTTTTAAACAGTCTTGTATTCTGGAGTTTCATGAGAGCCAGAACTGGCTCTCCTATTCTCTCAGAGCCAGATGCCTGAAGGAGTAAAACAATGGCTTCAGAGATGTATGTAAGCCAGGAGAAGAGGCAGACAAGCCAGGTGCATTCCCCCTTGGAAAGACACTTCACTTTAGAAGAGTCCAGAACAGAGAGTTCTGAGTGCTGAGGAGGCTCCCTGTCCTGAGCAAAGCCCTGCTCTCTTTGTGTGACATTTCTCAACACATTTTATACTCCAAAACTCTGTGGAAAGAAAGCTGCAGTGACAGATTACTGAGAACCTCAGACTGGGAGTTTTAAGTCATGCCTCATTACTTCTTTCTGTAAATGAAAAGTTGTATTATTGATCCAAAGTATTTGTCCCCACAAAACTTCTATTGTTCCTCTGCTGTGCGGAAGACCAACTGCTGCATTCTTTCCCTCTTGTTTCTGAAGGTTTCCATTTTCCAGCACTGTTGGGATTTCATGAGGTCAGAAATCAGCTGAGCCTACACTGGGAACAAACGTGTCCAGCTGAGAAGTCTCCCTTGTTGTCCTGCACCTTGGCTCTGAGGAGCTTCAAATGTTCCCATGACCAAAGGTGCTGCCTGCCCAGCTCTGGAAAACCTCAATCCAAGGGATGTTTTGGCCTTCAAGTGTGCTGCAGATAATTCTGGTTGTGACCTTCCAGTTCTCTAAAGAGGCTAAATCAGCCTCTTCCCATTCCCTGTCATCCACCTTGTGACCTACAACACCTGGATGGATACCTGTTGAAATCCAGCAATTATCAAACATGCCTGGCTGGATTTCTACCTCCCTCATCTGAGGCCTCCCTGATTGCTTTTCCCAAAGAGCTTACTAACAAATTATACAGGAGGGCAGCAGGTATTTGCCTGCAAGGCTAACTTCATCATAAGGAACCAAGACAACTGTCACTATGGTGTAGAAAAGATTTTAAACACACTGCAAAGTTTAGCAAGGTGAGGCAGCAGTGCAGAAGAAGCTGCTAAGGAAAAAATATAACTTTCAAGTGTGAGGCAGTTTTTATGTAGCTGTTTTAAAGGCTTTTGGTTTGTTTCTGCACAGTCAACTTCCAGATAAATGCTCTGAACTCCAATGTAAGAATCAAAAGCTTGTGCTCCCAAGGTTGAGAGAACCATCTGCAGATTTAGCCTGCAGGATGATCTTACTCCATCTAGGAGTCTGGCGGAGATGCTCCATCATCTGTCAGTACACTTGTTTCTGTGGAGGGCACAGCTGGCTCCTCCCTAGAAGCCCCAGGATCTATATTAGAACATTCAAGTCCTTGACAGGAACTTCTCATTCTACTTCAATTCCAGCCTCACCAGCCAGGGGATGAAGGATTTGCACAACTGCAAGGTAAAAAGATTTCACTTTTCAAAACTTCATGCAGAGGGGACACCTGAGGGAGGAACTTATCCCCCCAAACACATGTCCACACATCTTGAGGAGCAAAGCAGCTCTTTCTCCTCACCATGCCCTCTCTTGCAGCCCTTCACACATTCCTCTGACAGCCCCAATTATCTGTGTGGCCTGAAGGCTCTTCCCTTAAATTGCTAATGGAGCAACTGAAGGTGTCTAGCTAAAAATCCTTTTCCAAGATAGTTTTTCATGGCACTAAAAAACCCAATAAATCTTGTAGTTTGCTGTGTGTTTGGCTTTCAGCAGCAATGAGAGATTATCTTAAAGCAAAAAAAACTCCCAAACCTAACCAGTTTTACCCTCCTGGCACTGACATGGTGAACCACCATTAAATAAAGCACCAAGCAAAACAGGCGAATAACAGCAGTTTCCCCTACCCTCCTGATCTAGGACAATCAAAGGGGTTCACCAACCAGTTTGAATGCTCTTGCTGGTGCTGCCTGGGAATTAGTTTCTTCCAAGTATTTCTCCCATGAGAAGGCTTTGGAATCCTTGTATCCTGAAAAAAACTCAGAATTAACATTAAAGTAAGAAAACTCCACATATATTGCTACAAACAACAGAAAAATAGCTTCGTAACACATGGCTATTATGTTAATTTAGCACTTAACAATTGCTGGTGCTGGGAAGTGGTCTGTTTATTCACACACAGCACTTAGAGCAAAGGCAGCAGCACAAAATGTTTCCCTAAGCTTCTACACAGGGCTTTAACCCTGACCTGAAACCCCCAAAGAGTTCATTTCTGTACAGCTTAATCAACACTGCTTCTCCAGAAAAAAAACCTGCCAATTAAGAGCTAATAAGAGGATTCTGTGATGTGCAATGGCACTGCTACATTAATTTTCTGTTTTATTAACTATTCTATGTGTGAGTGCCTGCAAGGTTGTAAAAACTTCTTGTCTCCTGCTACTCCTAGCTGTGAAATCTATCAGGCTGGAGATAAAGGCTTCAGTGCCTACCTGGCTCTGCTGCTCTATCAACAACCAGATGTCTCTCCTGTTTAAGAAACTGCTACATTTAAGAAACTACTCTACCTTTTCCCCCTTTCCTATCACAGTACATTTTAGCCTCAGTATTGTTTCCTTTGGGCAGGGGGCAAGTCTGCAAATTGCTGCACATCAATCTCCCAGCAGAGAAATGAGAACTGTCTGCAGATTCTGCTAGGGGCACAAACAAGCATGATATGAGGAGGGGAGCTGCACACCACAGCCCTGGTGCACATTCCAGAAACAGGAACAGATGTGGTGTTGCTGAACAGTATTTACAACCCCTCTTGCACCTGCAGCAAAGGCACAGAGGCTCATTCCTCCAATGCAAAGAGATCTTGTAGTGTCACTCACTCCACTAAACTTGACACACAGTAATTACAGAAATTCTTGCTCCAGGGCTGTCGATCGAGAAAACAGCAGACATAATTTTTTACTTTTTGTTGTTTTTAAGGTGCATGAGCCCTTCCAGGGCCTGAAAACAACATCGATCTTCCTGGGAGTTCTGTCCTTTTTTATTTGCCAACATTCTCTTCATTTACTGAATTCCAGTTCAGCAGGAAGAGATGTGGCCTAAGTTATTCCTTCATTTCCAGAAATTCCACTTCATCATCTATGAAATCATGACACTGATTCACAGAATCATTCTGACTGGAAAAGACCTTAAAAATCAATTCTAACCATTAACCCAACACTACTGAATTCCTCTTTCTTCCAGCTAAACTTAAAGGAAATTATGCAAACACTTCAAAGTTTTTTCCCTCTGAAATCAAATTCAATTACAAATTACCAAACCCCATCCCGCTTTTTTAAAGAACCATGAAACAAAACAAAACTGCAGAAAATCTGAACATTGGTCAGTCAGTAAAGAGTACTGAATGGAACCTGGAACTTGCAGATATGTTGTTCTGAGGAAAACAGAGCTCACAGTTTTTTTGACTGAGTCAGGAAATGTCTCACTTTTGACATACCAGGTGGAGTTGTCAGTGGGGTTCCAGTTTCTTGGCAGTAGCCAACAGGACGAATATATGGGCTGCTTGCTTCACACCTGAATCAAAGAGGGAAAATTGGCTCCAGTCAAATTTAAAGCAAAAAGAAAAGCAGGATTTCAAATGGTGCCTCACAGGCCTGTGCTGGGTTAGCAGATGCTTTCAGGGGGTGCGGTCATGGTGAAGACAAGCATTACTTTGTTAGGATTTCTAACATCAAGTTTTCGAGGCATTCGAGCTGCCCCCAAATATAGGGAAATATAAAGGAGAATGTCTGGTGCTTCAATAAAATGACTAAAAAACACCCTCCCATATGGTCCACAGCAACCCCAGTTCAGCCTGGACACAGAGCATTCAAGCTAAAATGCAAAGGAAGAAAAGAAACAAAAACCAAACCCTCATGCCCAACTGAAACACCATTGCTGTGGAAGAAGGGAATATTACTTCTAAGGTCTTTGCCAAGACCTGCACGTTCTCCGTTAATTCCAGCTGAAACCTAGTGGGTGTTTGCCTGGTTCCCAATTTTATTGCACATTTACATCTCCTGAGTCCCTGAAGAAGGCAACGAGCCAATCTGAGACAGTCCCCAGTCCCTTTTGTCACATCTGCTCTGAGGAAGGGACCAAAGCAGTCTTTCAGATCTGGGAAAAACCCTTTGTGTTTGCAGCTCTACTTTGAAGCTTCTTCTGCTTGTGTTGCCCATGAAAAAAATTCATATTCCAAACAAAACGTGGCATGAAAACAAAGCATCCTAGGCTAAAATGGTGAAGGGACAAGATCCAAGGTCTTGCAAATGGAAACACTGGTGTTGCAATGCTCTGCATGAGGTATTTATGGCAAAGAAAAAAAGGACCAGCTTGCCATCAAACAGGTGTCTATTCTGAAAAAAACCAAACACATACAAAAGGAGCTGGGAGGAGAGAACAGACAAAATCAGTGTTAAGCCTGTGCCTTGTGTTTGCTTTGACAGACAAATTCAAAGAAAGTTACTCCATCGTGTAGGTTAGAAAACACAAGAGGGAAAATGTTTCCCTGACTATTACTCTACCTGACCCCAGCATGAGGACAGGGGATCAAGATTCTCAGGATGCAAAACAACTGCAGTGCAGGTCAGGACTTAGAAGCTGAAATGTTAGCAACAATTTTTATTCCTAAAGGGCTCTAGCCAAACTCTGCAAATGGAACAGACTTGTACTGCTTTCAGTCCTGCTTGATTCCAAATGTAAAGGTTTCAGAGAGATGCCAACAGCCTCTACTAACCCTGGAGGAGAGGATGTTACTGCAGGTGGTGTCACCAGTGGAGCTAACTCTCTAGCTCTGCAGAGGAACAGATAACATGAGCATTCCCTGAGCTGACCCAGCTCAGTCAGCTGCATTACCTCAATCCCTTCTGACCTCAGATGTTCCACAGGCAGTTCAACCACCCCCAACATTTTCACACTGAGCCACTGAGGAGAAATTAACAATAGGAGAAACTCCTGGGCAACTAGCATGTTGTAAAATCCCAAAGTCTTTACTCAGATACTTGAAAACTGATTTGAGATCCCAAAGTCAGTGACTGCATTTAAAATACTCACTAATTACCCTTAGTGGAAGAGCAAAAGAAACCACAGTCTACTTGCAGATGTATACTAGGAACAGAATCTCTTTACCAGTAGTCATAGCTCTCATCCCAGTTATCAAAATGGATCAGCAGGCGGTTGTCCACCATGTCTGTGATGGTTGCAACACACATCAGTGATGGATTCTTCTTGTCCACTGCCTCTAGTTTCATCCCCAGTCGAAAACCAGAGGGTGTGAGAGGCTGAGGAACAGAACATCAGGAAAAGGGAATCAGCCACATTCTAGGTCAGGCTATTTAAATGATCCTTATTGACCCATTTGATGCTGGTTGTAACCCCAAAAGCTCAAACCAAACCATAGTTTACCAGCAAAAGGACTGCAGACAAGATTTCACAGAATCACAGAATAGTTTGGGTTGGAAGGGACCTTAAAGCTCATCCAGTTCCAAACCCCTGCAGGGGCAGGGACACCTCCCACTAGATCAGGCTGCACAAGGCTTCATCCAACCTGGCCTTGAAGACTTTCAGAGATGGGGCATCAACAACCTCCCCAAACCAACCCTTTCCATGATCCTACTCCTCTCATGGTGAAGAAAAAGGAAGAAAAATTTCCCTGTGTTCTGGCAAGGCTTGTTACCATTTCTTAAAAAAGAGCTGCTGTAGCTTGAATAACAGTCTCCAGGTACACAGCAACAGAGATACAAAAGCTAAGTCAGAGGATAAGGCTGGACCTGCAATGCTCATGCTTATTAATGGAAGAGTTAGAGAGTCTTCAGGGACAACAGGTGACTCTGGGAAGCAGAGCAGAGCCCTGATCCTACTGGTCAGTCCATCCACAGCCTCAAATCCACCAGTGTGGACTTTGTGTCAGCTGAGTGACACATCATGGCAGTGAGTGTTACACAGGAAGGGAGGCTAACAACCAAAGAAAGCAACAGTGGGTGAAGGATGGAAAATGCTCAGGATCCATAGCCTCATAATGAATCCCATGGTGCACATGAGTATGCTGCTGGAAACCAGAAATTATTTTGGAAATGATTAAATTAGAGGAAAGTGACACAAATACCTTGACTGCAGGGGCACAGCAAAACAGACTGTTGCAATATATTTCATAAATGGTAGAGTAAATCTTTTCCTCCAGTATTAGGGAGGAAGGGAAATACAAATTCTCTCTCTGGATAGCCAGTGACTGGGGGAAGGAAGAAAAATTGTACTAGTTCCCCATCTTAAAAATAAATCACAGCATGAAATAGCTTCCATCTGATTGTACCTTCCATCATGGTTGTACCTCTGACATAAGCATATTAAAAACACCTAAATAACCTGGCCAAAATTCACTCAGCATTGGTCCTATTTGAAACATCTTGTACTCAAGATCACCACTCACAGTGCTGAGGGTCTTAAAAAGGCTTTTTGGAGCTGCTTGAGCTTTGCAATTCTTCAAATAGGAAGTCCAATTAAATTCTCCCTCCTTGAAACCTAGAAAGTGAGATAAAAAGAAAGTTTAACACAGCCCTATTGCATTCAGATCAGGCTTTTTCAGAAATGGATATTACCTGGGAAGAACATGAACTTTGCATGGTAACTGCCCTTCTACACTCTCCAGGGGCTCTGCAATTCAGCTAAAACATCTCTTCCTTTTCAGTATAATGTCCAATCATTAATCTCAACCTTCAGATGTTTCCAGGAAATGGATTGCAGGAACAAAGCAAGTTCTCAACTGCCTGAGCCTCCTTGCTTTACCTGCACATCCAATGAAGAGTTTCTAATTTGACTAACATCAGCCTCTGGGAATAGCAAAAGGAAGCTGGTTTGTTCTTCTGTGATTCACTGTCTTGGTTACACCTCTTCTCTTTAACCCACTCAAATGAAATCACACTAAAAATGAAACTAGCAGAGCCAGGACACCTAGTTCTGAGCAGAATTTATGGATTCTTGCACACCATTCTATTTTTTTCATACCTTTAGGAGGGAGCAGTTTATGACTTGTTTTTTCACACCAGCCAACAGGATGGATGTCTGAGGAGTCAGCATTAACCCAGAAGTCATAGCACTCTGGATAACCATCAAAGTGCAATCTCATTCTGTACCCTTGTACCTATAATGAGAGGAGCTCTGATTACCATACAGGGTTATAAAGAAAAAACACCAATCAAACACTCTTTCTGTATTTGGATTTAGAAATAAAATTTTAAGATTTCATTTATTCCTCAAAATCCTAGTTTTATTTTTCCTCATTTACATCTCATGGTTTCCATGCTGAAAATACAACAGGTCAGTGTAACTTCACTGGCCCCCTATTCAGTACTCATGCACATATTCCTGTCTGGCAAAATCTGGAGCACAAATGCATCAGCAGAACATTTATGCCTATACCTATCAACACAGATTTCACAGAACTGAAGCAGCATAAATGCATTTCAACTTGCTTATATTTGCTAAGACTTAGGGCCTGACTGCACTGTTCTTTTTCATATTTATTCATTGCATGCAATTGCTAGGTTCACTATTGTGAGACAACTGCAAAAAGCTGACAGTGGGATTTCAGATGAAGTGGGATTTCAGATGTTAGGTGCTTAACCACATAACACTGCTCCTTCATTGCCACTTTAATTAATTAATGGTTAGGAGGAGTTTAAAGTTCTATTATTATTATCTTATCTCAATACTTCTAATTGAGAAAAATCCAAATGTCCAAGGGACTTTGGGAACCAAAGATAGGAAGAGCAACTACCTCAGCCACTGTGAGAACACAAAATTGAGAGGGGTGCTCAGGATCCAGCCCTTCTAATTTCATTCCAGCTTTAAATCCATTTCGGCCTTGTGGGAATGATTGATACTGTGAGGCAGGAGGGAAGAAGGAAACATTTGTTTTTAATTCTTAAAGACAAAAATCTATTGCAGAGCAGTCATTAGATACACTTAAGCTTCAAGTTTTCAGCTCAGAGAAAAACACTCCATCACTAAATGATTGCTGCTTTAACAGACAGGCACAGCTCCAGAGATCAATAATGGCACCATCACCACATTTCAGATTTACTTGTTATTCTAATTAATCTCTCAAAAAAACTGAACCACGAGGCTGTTGCAATGAGCTATGAACAAATCTTTCAGCAGATGCAGAAACCAGCTCTATTCAAACACAAAAGAATCCCCTTCACAGCCCAATGGAGACAAAAACAAAGAGCCAGGAAAGCTCTAAAATCATTCTGCCTGTGTCAGCAGGAGGTCAGGAGTCCAGACTTTCCCAAAAGTTAACTTTTCATCTTCAAAAGGTAAAAGGAACAAGGCATTTTTGGTCGGGAGCCCATTTACACAGTCACTCCAGAAAACATTTGTGGTTTTCATTTATTTGCAATCTTAATCCAAATTAAACAAAGAAGGCTTAAAAGAAATCTGAAGTGGAATTGCAAATGGTTTATTGCATCCAGTGCAGGCACCTGGCTTTCCTTCTCATCTCACTCTGGAAGGTGCCAACAGCCCTTGGCTCTGAAGAGCTGACTGGGAGATGAACTTTTCAGGTGGGCTGAAGCACTGGAGTGCAGAAGCAGCTTCACCAAGGCTAAATTCATCCTCTCCCACCTTCAAAGCATAAGACAACTGATCACAAATTCCACCCACCCTCCTGACAGTCACTTGAGACCTCCAGAGTCTCTCTGAGACAACCTGCAACATTCACAGAGCTAACTGGCTTCCAGTGGAAGGCTGGAAGGGCTGCTGGATGAAGCACAGGACATATGAAAGACATTAAGCAGTCCCTCTCCAACATTACTTGCAGATTGCCTAACAGCCCATTTATTCAGAACTACCCCAAACAGACCAAAACTGTCATTTATTTCTGAGTGAGATTCAACCAGCATTTTTTACACCCCAGTTTTGGGCAGGACTCACAGTGCAGATGTTTGTTTCCACAGTGCTTCAGGGCTAAAAACAAACGTGGGGGTTTTACTGCCTGCTTGAACCAAAACAACTCACACATCCAACTGCTGAGCTGAGGGCAGCCTCCAACCCTACCTCCCTGTGAATTCTGTGAAGTTGCCTGAGAAAAACATAGCAAGAGAGCTGAAAAAACTGCCAACCTCTCTGAACAGCTTTAGGGGAGCAGCTGGCATCCGTTCCTCTTCTAAGTAGGAAACCCAGTTCCATACCTTCTTCTTTCCAGGAACAGCTAAGCAATCAAAAACAAAGAGAAAAATGAACGTTTCCCTCCAATGCCTCCTGCTCTGCCCTCTCTTCTTTCTCCCATGCACATGTCAAAGGCTGTTTTGCTGTTGTACCCCAAAGGAGGCAGTGTGACCCAACTTTTGAGAAAAGGTATGAATTCCAGCAGCAGGAAAATCATGCTCACTTCTCATTAAAAGAAAATATGTAATACAAGTATTATGTCACAGGTCGAATGAATTGTGGCACTTAAAATTGCTGAAAAGCTGCCCATGGGAAGCTGCCACTGTAATGTTTGGACAAGATATAATAACTTTAAATTGTGGAAAATAATTCCTCCTCCTGATATTTCACAGAGGAATTAAGTGGTTAGATATAAACTGAAAGACAACACAGAGGCATGTAACTGCAGATGAAATAAACCTAAAACAAATGAAACCCCAAATGAGTATTTGTTCAGTATTTGTATATATATATTCACACACACATGCATATATATTTATAACCTGCTAATACACAATGCATCTACTAGAGAAGCAGCTACCAGCACACAGATGATGAAAACAACTTGGGCAGGTGCTTGGATTCATTCTAGGAGAACCATGGTCATACACATGGAAAATCGTTTTAAATTCATATTAAAAACCTGCCCCCACTTTATGCATGCTAACTCCTTTAAGGTATGTAATACATTTAACCCAAAGTCTATCATCAATCACCTTGTTTACAACTTTTCTATTTCTAGTCTGTGGCTATGCAGCTCTCCAAAGTCAATGGAAAAAAATGATTCTTATTGTCTCCAGTGAGCTTTGGACCAGGCTGTCCCCTGGATCCTCCACACTGTGTCCATCGTGCAGGGAAATCGAGTTTATTCCTGCTAATATGCTCCAGAATGTGCTAAGAGGGTTATGTACCTAATAAGCTATTCTGAATGTGAAATGAGCTCTACTGTCCTTTCCTCTTCTGTTTACTATTATTCACTTTATAATATCTAGTAAAAAAAAATTATCTATAAACATTAAAGAAAAGAGACTATGAGCTTAGCTCACCTTGTTTTATTGGTTTAGTGTTTCTGCGGCTTTTCATATTATTTGATTTATTCTTCTCCTAGACACAGATATGTTAAAAAGAAGTTTAGCAATATTGTTTTTTCCTCTCTCTTTGATCATCTCATAATGCAGGTACAGTCAGGGTGTAACACGTAACTAAGAGGACTATTAGCTAGGATTATTTTCTTTTGAATAACCCTGCAAGAACATTAGTAGGGTATGGTACATAGATAACTTTAATCCTGCAGCATTCCAAAGTGCTTTACAAATTATTTAATATATTCTACTGATGTTCATTTAAATATGGCTACTGAAGAGCAGCATGGGCCCAAAATCTCCATTACAACACACAGGATTTGCTTCCTGCAATGCAGGATTCACTGCCCACATAAGGAACCTTGCTGTAACACTCCTCTTTCCTTTTCCTTTCAGAGGTTTTTATGTCCATCTGTGCTAGGGAATTGACACAGGAAAAGAATCATTCATGAAGCCCTGAAGAAAGCAGAAGCTTCAAGGAACTAAAGTCATAGCTGAACATCCCAGAAAAACATTGCCTCCCCGTGTCACATTCCAAGCCAGGTTGCCAGTCACATTTCTTCTGTGGCATTTTCAAACTTGTGTTTAGTGCACCCAGGGTTGCCATTCCCCCAGCAAACCAAAAAGGGACAATCCTGAGATGCAAAGTTCCCTGCCAAACACATCCCAGAAGAGTCAGAGGGGCAGTTTCAAACGAGGAAGAGGGGAAGGGGGAAGAGACAGAACACAAGTGCTTCTGAAAACATAAGTACTGTGAAAACATACACATCCCAGGGAAATGTTGAGCTATGAGATGAGTTATACTGATCATGACATCAGAAGTTTTAGTCTGCATTACAAACCCACAGTCTCTTCACTACACAAACACATCTGACACGTGAATATCAATAAAATGGTTGAGGCCTGAGATGCTATGCACACAGCAGCAGCGTGTGGACTTGCACAAAGTGGGGCCCCTGAAGGCAGTAAGATGCTTAATAACAGGTAAGAAAAGATGAGGTCAGGCCTGAGGTTCTCTTTATCCACCATTAATACAGGTTTCCAGCCCTGCAATGAGTGCACATGCAAGTACATCATAAAAAGTAATCCGACTCTGTGGTCTGACACTAATCTTCAGTATCACGTAACAGTACTTGACTGTAGTCAGATAAAGGATTTTTGGCATGTGTTTTTATTACTGTGCAATACAGTGCACAGGGCTGTAACTACACCTATAAAGTTCCAGTCTGAAATCCTGATTTGGACTTTACATGAGCTCCTCATCCATCTGACTCTTCAGACTTGGGAACAGATATTCTCATTACTGATGTAAATCAGGATCAGACCCAGACCAGTCTCACCTCCCTCAGCTCAGTTTGCATTGCCCAGTGAAATGTGAGACACAGAATGGTCCCTGCTCTTCACAGCTCTCTTTAAAGAAAATACATGCAGCCTCATTTACCTCATCCTCATCTGCATTTTCCTCATCATCCTCAGACTCCAGCAGCAGTCTTCTCTTCTTTCGGACACGTTTGACAGGTCTGCCAGCCTCGTTCATCTGACAGCCACTGCTGGTATTAAGATTTCTACTATTTCCCCTGTTTCTGCAATCATCTGGAATGTCTCTGGTATCACCAAACATCCAAAATTGAGAACAAAAGCAAATTAAAATTGCAACAATACTCCTGCAGTATTCCCGTATGTCTCTGTACCTCTTTAGGATGCCCGGAGCTGAGCACCTAAAGAAGAGAATCCTATTTGCAGGATTTGCCAGATCCATGTCTTTTCAAAGGACTCCAGAGGACTGGCATAGCTCTCACCATTGCAGCAGCTACTTTGTAATCAGCTCTACCGAAATTTAAGATATCCTTATTTGTAGCAAGATGGGAAACTGAGGCATCAAGCACACAACCAGTATTTCCCTGCTGGGCAGAGAAATGAGGACAGAGCTCTTGAGAGGAGCTTTCCTCTGCCAGGATGGGAGCCTCAGGGGTGACAGCTGCCTCAGCCAGGCCATGGGAACACCTGCACTGAGGGTTTTCTCTAACACAGAGAGTTTTCTCTTGAAACACTTGTAAGAGAATAGGAAGAATCTGGAGTTTCTTTACCTGTCCCTGTGCTGCTGGGAGCCCGTTTGAGAACTGAACTTTCCATTCTCAAAGCAATCCATTTGTTCACAGGTTTGGAAATCAGCACGGGGCTCGTCTTCTCTGAGCACTGAAGAAAAAGACAACTCTTCAATTAAAATGTTAAAGCACCTTTCATGCAATTAGTTCCATCAAAGTCTTCTACAAACTTCCATTTAGTGACCCTCGGTAGCCCACTCTGAGGGAAGTAATTATTATCTGTGTGTTGGCAAAAGGAGAAAATGTACCACCTTATTAAAGGAAAAAAACCCTTTATTGGCAATATTACAACTTTGGAGAAACCTTGCCCCCTGTAAAAGTGATAAAGGAGGATATAATTTCAAGAACACAATTACAAAACTTTTTATATTTCTGTATTCCTAGTAACCCTCAAACTTGAAAGACCAATGCCAAACAAGTCCATCTCGTTTGGATATCTTTAATACATTTGGTTAAGTTTAAAATTTCCCAGCTTGATATATACTTTATATGTATGAAAATCCTTCATAGGCTGCCTCTAAAAATAGCACATTATTGATGGGACAATAGAAACAATTATTTCTATATCTAGCAAGGGATATATATCAATCTTTCAGCTGAATGGAAGCGTGAAAATGTAAGGAATAACTCCAATATATCATTTATGTTTACTTTCTCCTATGATAGAGTTCTTCCTAGTGCAAATTAATTTATGCTTAATATTTCAACAAAACACAACTGCAGGGGTCTTCATGACCAGGCATCTACACTGATCCCCATGCATCCTTTGCTCAAGTAACCTGACATGCCAATGGTGCAGGGGGGGCCATGTACAGGTTGCTCCTGTTCTGCATTTGGTGGCACTGTTTGTGTGCACTGCTTTGATCAATCCATTTGTGAATGCACCACTGAACACTTTAAAAGAAAGAAAAAAAAAAACCCTCAAACCACACCACACGACGCCAATCCAAAGCACTGAGAAGAATCACTTTGCTTTTTGTTTAAACCCGTTTTCATTGGCTTCTTGTACCCATCTGAAGACACTGATATTTTTCCTTTTTATTTGCTTATTCCCTGTAGCCCCACATGGATGTCAGATGGTCCTGGATGAAAGCAGAAGGGCTGCCTACACACAGAGGGCACTCACACCTCCTTGTATCACAGCCTGAAGTCTCTCCTTGTGCCATCAGGGACCAGAGAAAAGACAAAAGAGGGAAAACCTGCAAGAACCCAGAGTGCCTGAAGAGCTCTGCTGGATTAGAAGTCCCACTGCTCTACAGAACACACAGGGCTAAAAGGGGGGTGAAAGATTCTTAGTGTTTTCACCTGATGGACTGCCATCTCCTCAGCTCACAGAGCCAAGGAGAAGCACCCACAACCTGCAGGAGTGCAAGAGAATGTCTGGTAAGGGTAAGGGAATTTGTAAAGGCTTACAATGAAATTTGAAATGAAAAAAGGCAGCAGGGAAGACAGGTACAAGGCCTTCCTACCCGAAAACAGAAATAGTTCCATCAAAATCCTGGGGAAAGCCAACTGGCAGACACTTGCCCAGGCTGGCAACATGAGGAGAGGAATTCCAAGTTCTCTCCACAGGGATGTGTGAAGGCAGCAGTGCAGCCCTTCCTGCATTGCTGAAGGAGACCTTATCCAAGTTCCCTTCAGTTTCTGCACCAGGACACACTGGTGATGTTGAAGACAATGAGACCCTGAACACTTTCCAGCTGCCCTCCCATGGTGCCTTGTGTGTCCCAAACTAATTCTCAGGTCTCCTGCCACCACCTTAGAAGATCTGGTTTAGCAGAAGGCACCAGGCAACCCTATCAAGGGCTCCCTGTGCCATACCCACACACTGTCACATTTGAAGAGCATCTTTATGGTATGACCTTAGGTGATGCTTCATGGTACTCTTGGGATGAGAGCTCTTCACTGCACTCATTCCCCAGCACTGGTCTCCATTAGTACTCATGCACATCTGTGAGGGAGATCTACTGAAACAGGGATTAATTTCATCAAAGGAAACTAGAGATTTATCCAAGTAAGAGAATCTGAACCAACCCAGTGGAGTTAAAGAGCTCAGAGGTTATCATATAAATATCCTGGCGTGAGATATTGATTTCTAGATAAACAGAGCAAGCAGGTCTGCAAAGAACTCATATTTCTTGCCCATTACACTGATGTGCATGTCAGTAACAACCTTGTATTATCCTGTTAAAACTGGTTTTCCTTCAAGTTTTGCCTTGGAAACCCCATAACCCTGATGGCCAATAGTATAACTCTAGTTCGCCTGGTTAGAGGAGACTCTCAAAGGTGTTGTAAAGATAATTTGCACTACTGGGGATTCATCCTGAGCCAGGAACACCAGGTTAGCACAGCACTGTGCCATCCATTCAGCCTCCACACAGGCAACCAGAGAAAGGAATCACTCTGGAAGCTCCCATTGCTCCCAAAAGTGGTCAGCTAAGGCCCAGCTGTGCCAGTAAATGAGTCCTGCAGCTCAGCCTCATAAACCTTCAGTACAGCCCCGGGGCACTCCTGGGCTAACAGCATCACAAACAATTCCCTTCAGGAGTTAGCACAGAGCTCTGACACTTCCCAGTGGGTGTAACCACTGTGGTTTGGAAGCTGAGAGTGTTTAATAAAGTCCACACAACCAGACCATTCTGGCCCCAGAGCTCCAGAACAGGCAGTTTTGGTTAATACAGATGCAGACTTAATTGTTGTCGTGACAGTGTTGGGGAGAAACACTGATGTTATTGCTGATCCACTGCCCAAGAAAGAAAAGGCTCCAACTTCCTAGAATCACCACTTAAAATGATCCCAGGACAAAAGTTAAAACTCAGCATGAGAGGGATGTTTGACCACATCCATAAATCCAGCCCAGATGGTTTCTGTAAGCCCACTTACCTTTCACAGAGGTGAGCACAATGCCTGTGCCGGGTATTGTTCTGGCTATGCAGCAACTACATTCATTCTAAATACTCCCTGAAAATATTTGAAATGAGACAGTGACTCACAGCACACACTGTGCCAGGCAGCACTGAAACACACACTTCAGTTAGACCTGTTTCTAGAGTATTTTTCAAAAAACTGTCTATTCCCTTCCCCAGCAAAAAGCTCACCTTCCAAACCAGTGCTAGAGGCAGCAGAAGAGTTGATAGCAGCAGGAGCAAAACTGGCTGGGCTGGCATTTACTGCAGAGGCTGAAAGAGTTTTTATGGCTTCTGCTTCAGTAATGATTTCTAGCAGTCCAAACTCATTTAAACAGAACTGCAGGTAAGAGAAGAAAGCAAGAGAATAACCAGGAGTAAAAGGGCCAGGAAAGGGGACAGGCAGGAATAGGATTCCCTGAGGAGCAACTAGGTAAGGGATGAAAAAGAAATGGCTGAAGGTACTTTAAAAAGCACTAGAAATAAGTAACAGTAAATGTGAGAAATACTCAACACAATTCTTTCTCAAAATGCCACCAACAGACCCCCCAAAAACCCCAATGATACATTTTGCTGACAAGGAAGGGAAGCAACATTAATTCTACCTGGATGGGCTCCTCTTACAAAACCTGGATCTCAGACAAACACATCAGAAAAAATAACCTCAGAAAAGCACTTTAACCCCAAACTCTGCTCTGATGATTAAAATTCATCCAACAAAGCACCACCACATTTACTGCAGTTACCACACAGAACAACTTCCCTAAAATCTCAGTGCAAGCAGGAATCACCCAGCTGTTGACAGAAAGGTCACATTCCAGCAGAGAACTTGTCCCAGATGTTCTCCAGCTGGTGCTGGAGGGGCTTGAAAGACCTCAGAGCCCTGAGACACCCAGGGCTGCAGGAACACAGTGAGCATCTGGAGCTGCAAGAGGCCAAGAGGTTCTCCAGCCTTCTGCAATGACACCTGATGGTCTGGTGGGAAATGAACTTCCCAAAGGAGCAGAGGAATGTGGGGACAGGCAGAGGCAATGCTGCTGAGGAGGAGCAGGCACTGAGAAATACCAAACCTTTCCTTCCTTTGACAAACTCCTCCTTGCACAGGCTGCGAAAGCCTCGGTGGGGCCCTGACCCAAAGGCAAGAGGGGAGAGCCTCAAGTCCAAACCAGCTGCTTCTGGAAAACCTGGAAATACACCCACCAAGCCACAGGCAGAGCAAGCAGGGAGGTGACATGGACCAGTCCAGCCAGGAGCCACCATGTCATAGCTCCCAGTCCCACCTCGCCCGAGTTTTGACCCTCAAGAAATCAGCTGCTGGGGGAGGTGACTTCCCCCCCATCCCCTGCTCCCTGCACACACTCACTGCCTCTCCTGCTGCAGGCCAGGAGCAAACTCAGCTCTTGCAGAACAAGAAAACCCCTCTAGACACACAGCAAAGTGCTCACACCATGGTGGAGCTATGGAAAAGGAATGGTATGTGGCAGATTTCAGAGACTCTCATCCTTTAAGCTTAAAAAAAGTTTCTTAGGCTATGAAAGCACACTTCATTGGGCCAGATAAAGCTATTAAAATGTACCAAGTAGTGTCAGTGTGCATCTTGCATTAGTCCCAATCTGCAAAGGCAACTGAGTAAAATAAATAAATAAATAAAACATAAATTTAAAATCACCTTTCGATGAGCAAATAGCTCTGAAGATTCCTCACTCCTTGATCTTTGTTAGTCTGCAATACAGAGCTGCTGAGCTCCAGAATGAAAGAGGCAAGTCAAAGGTGAGGTGCATTTGCAATCTCTGCTCCAAAGCTTTTATTCACAGCACTTCATTAGTTTGAGACCTTTCCTCAGCCATCTGCTCTTCACTCAAACCTGCTACACCCACTTTGAAAGCATTTGTTTCACCTCTGAAGCAGGGCTCCTCACTGCATTGAGAAGCACTGTTCCTCCTCCACTGCATGCTTCCTGGGCTCAGGATCCTGCCTCCAGCACCCTATCAAAGCCTTGTTCCAAATGTTCTGCCCCCTTTTCCCTTCATTTTATCTGAAGCCTGTGTTTCTTAAAGCTTCAAAGATGCTGGACTGGCTTCTAAAAAGCTCACTTCTTCCTCTGTAGCCCTGAAGAGACACAGCATCATTTTTATTTCATCACAAAAGGAAACAAAACCATTTCAAAGAAATGATAATTCAAACAGACCAAGTTTCTGCAGACCATCTAATTCAGAGCAGAGACCCTTCCCTTTCCTCAAGAGCCAGAAGAAAAGCAGCAGAGTGGTGCAGATCCCCAGGGTCCCTCCCCATGGCTGGGAAGGACAGCTCAGCAGCAGCAGGGCAGTGGAAGGAACAACTCCAGAGCTCTGAGTGCCACAGTGAGTGCAGAGCAGAGCTTCCAGCTGGAGGTGGGGAAAGGTGATAAAGTCATTTTGTATTAGCAGATAGTCTCTGGGGTGCAGACACTCCTGCATACTAATTAAGTCCCCACTCAGTCCAAACCAGTGGAGCCAGCACAGTGCTGTTCCCTCCTTTCACAAGCTGATGGGGCACCTGCAGCCACTGGTGAAGCTCAGCTCAGGCCCTGTAAAAATTCAGTTTGTGTTGGAAAAACAATGATCATCTTTAGCACCAGTCTGATCTGATGCTGAGGACACTTCCAGTTTCAACCTGAAACTCTTCAAGGAAATATCCCTCACTCCTAAATTCTGGAAATGCCTAACTGGGCTCCTACCAGGACTGCAGCTTCCTTTACACAAAGGAATCTCCATACTCTGTGTCTGCCACACAAACCTGCCACTGTCCTTCCTGAGAAGTTTTTAAGGAAGCTAAGGAAACGTTGTGCATGCAGAGAAAGGGGGAAAGAATAAACAGCAAAAGCAAAACAAGGGAAGTGTTTGGCATTTCTGTTGGGAAAAAAAAAAGAAAAAAGTGTCTGGCATCTGAAGAATGAAGTAGCTTCCTGTGGAGCTGGTTGTCGTGTCCCAGACATTTCTACCACACTCACTAACCCTGGCACTCAGTACCCCTATGCTTGACCATCTAATATAAAATACAAATTATTTGTTGCCTTTCAGTCTAATAAATAACATGGTGCTTTCTCCGTTCTCTACAATTATGAGGAATCAATAAAAGTGAAGCTGTTCCTACAAAGGGACTTTCCTGGTGGTTAAGAGAAAACCTGTGGCAATGTATTGCTGAGCTCTTCTAAAAAGAAGTACAATGACTTTAGTGAAATATAAGGTAAAAGTTAGGCTACTGCAAAACAATCATCCAAAGGACCTCCTAGAAAGCCAGCAGACCCAATTCCATGGCATTTTTACAGGGATATAAACCACTTGATATCAAAACATTCCAAGCATTCAAGTTCATCCACCATTTGCTGGCAGAAGCATCTTCCTGGTAGCCTGAGTGGGGTCAGAGACATTTCTGCACAAAGGGAAGAGGAGGGGAGGAAGGGGAAGACTCAACACTCACAAAGGGTGGGGGTCCTGATTCTGAATATCTGATGTGACACCAAACAATCTGATTTTTCAAAGCTCTCAAGTCCCTTCCGCTCCAATTTATTTCACTTGGAATTGATTTTTTTCCCCTCACAGCAATTCAGAACTTGCAGGCTTGAGGGCAATTTTATGTATTCTTTTTCAGCCATCAGAAGTGCAATCGAACTGAAACAACAGCTGAAGGTAATTTGGGAAACAGACACTCACTCTCCTCCCTCTTCTGACATAGTACACCAGGCCTGTGACCAGCACATCTTCACCCTGATTTCCACAAGAGCTCTATTTGTCACTATTGTAAATACATAAGACATATACTGCTGTAAAAAGCTGCAAAAAAGAGCCACTGATGTGAAAAGAACCTAAAGACTCAATCCCACAAATTGAGAAAATGTGTCTTTCACAGAAAATGTCTTTCTCAGGCTGGGATAAAATTAATGGGATTTCTTGCCCCCGTATGCTGTATGGCCACAACTGAGAATTAGGAAGATCAGGCCCGTAACTTCTATTAGCAGAAAACAATTACTTAAAATACTTCCTGCCTTTAGAAATCAATTGAGCAAGAAATTAGAAGGGGAGAGGGAGTGTCACCAGGCTTTCAGAAACATGACTAAAATTTCACCACTTCCTTGGTAATGTCAACCCAGTTGTTTAAAAGCAAGTGTTTTCTCCTTTTATTTGCCAACTCCAGAATATATTGCAAACACTTTGCAGTGCCAAACACCTGGTGGCTGCTCAGGGATTGTGTTCTTTGGGTTCTTACTTGGATGTTGCTACCAGGCAAGGTACCAATGCCGTCTTTCCAGTCTAAGGCATTCACTACATCGCTGTCTGCTGTCGGGATGCTGATGCCATCTGTCTCCAAGACATCCTGTTCCATCTCTCTGCTTAGTCTTTGGGCTCTTTATTTAATGTTAATAAAGAAGACTATGGTATGAAAACAGAACAAAACAAACAAACAAAAAAAAAAAAGAGGCACAGAAGAATCAGGCCTGTTGCTCGCACTTCACAAAAGGTTTTCTGAGCAGTACTATTTTTAAAAGACAGGAAACAACACCAGACTTGCTTTTTGCCCATGATACTTATGTAACCATGAATGGAAAGTTAAGAGCATCAAGCATATGTGCAGTTTGAGAGCAAAAAGATAAACCAGTAAGTTTTAACATTTACTTGATCTGTATGACTTGTATAATTATAATTCACTGGCAAGATCCTTGAGTCTCCAAATTCAGTTCAAGCTTTGGTCCAGGTGTTAGGAATACCAAGATTTAAAATTGCAGAACCTCAAGTATCTATGTATATACATATAATATATATTTTTATATATTTATATATACAAACTCACGAACTATCTACAAGTGACATATCTGTAGAGCCTGGGGGGGAGCAGCAGCATCTAATGGCTGTTGCCAGGTTCCCTTCCACTGCTGTCACATCAAGGCTATCACCTAGAAATGCCACAGAGATCTTAACAAGTTTAAGCATTTCACATCCCAGCAAATAAACTAATGGGCTCCATTAGAAGGCTCGACTAAAAGCCACACTGCTGTATCTGCTCCCCATATCCAATTATTCAACTCTTTTGGAGAAAGAAATTAATCAAACACTGCCAATAAATTAATTGCATGTTTCTGTCCTTCAAAGGTAGCCTGAATATTTGTAATCTATGAACAGAACTGCTCACTTAAGAAAAAAAAAAAAAATTAAAATATTCACAACCTTCCCTTGAACTGTTAGCTCCACTAATTTTTTCCCAGCTGAACAAAACCACTGGTATGAGTTGGGAAAAGCACAGCCCAACGGACAGGTGTAACGGCATTCCTGGGGAATGGGTGAAATCTGCAGGGGCTGCCCTGGGACAGCTGGATGCTGGAGTTCAACACGCTCCAAACTCAGAGTAAGAGAGCACCACTAAGGACTGTGTGCTTGATCTGCCTTTGGCAGAGTGTTCCTCTCTTTGAGCACTGAAAAGTGCCTTAAGATCCAGGGCCGGGCAGGTTATGAGCTGCTGAGCTCTTAGGGCACTCCTGACCTGAAGCCTTCCCCATGCCACACCTACCTACAGCTGGAGTGTTCAGTTTAACTCAGCCAAAGGCAAACCCACAGGGCTGATACAGGGTAATATATGATGTCTGAGAACCCCTGAAGCTCTCATCCCAGCATCACAGCTCTTTACAATTACATTGGGTCAAAAGTGGGACAGATGTTTGCACCCTGCAAAACCAAACATCTTTAGGGATCGCGACCCAATCCCAGCAGGAGGAGCTCCTTTTTTTTTTTTTTCCCCAGAAAAGTTAAAAATTCCAGCTACTCACAATCCTGCCTAAATTGTGAAGATCAGAGGCATACAGGCCAGTCAGAGCAAGTCGGGAGGGTGAACACGGGAGGGAAGTGGAGCAGCAGTGGAGCTGCAGGAGCCTCCAGAGCTTCCCCTGGAGCTGGTGTCCCTGGTGATGGACACAGAACAGCACCAGCATTGCACGGAACCACAGAACCAGGGTTCTGCCATCCTGGGAATCCCACTAAAAAAGTCTCATGTGCAGTGACACTGACCACAGCTGATGGTTCACCAGACATTAATATTTGACGTCCCCTCTATATCTATAAAAATGTGGGTTTAGGCAACACGTTGATGCCAGTTTCAGCAAGGGCAAACCCATCACTTTTTAGATGTTGTTCTTGCATTCAGGCTTTAAAAATAAAGAAGCTGGAACACTAAGACTATTTACAGAGCTCCCTCTGGGACAAGGGGGTTTGAAGGTACTGAGACAGAAGTAATTAAGTTGTGGAATTTATTTAAAACTGGGTCAGGAAAACTGTCAAAAATCATAATGGAGAAAATAATCTGGTACTAACCAGAGAAGACCTGTTACAATAATGAACCTTTTTCATATCTCCATTTTATCTAGTAAACCCCTAGAAAAATATAATAAAGAAATTATGTTTCTTATAATGCTCCCTATCAGTAAAATCTACAATAAAACCAAGATAGACCAATAAAAGGAAGCAAACTGCACCATTAAAAAGACAGCAGAAACTAACTTGAAACATTTTGAAGAGCCATAGTCAGGCATGAATGTTCCCCACTTGTCCATATTTGTGATGGCTTTTCAGCTTTAACATTTTAAGACCCAGAAACATTCATGCAAAAGAAGATGTAGCAAAACTCAGATCAGTCCCAAGTCGCAGATTCAGATTTATGAAATGATAAATGACTACCAGGCTGGCAGAGGTTCTGCTTCATAATTAATAAGCTACCACCCAGACCTCTGTGCTTTATCTTTACACAGGGAATCCACAGGCAGAGGAGGTCACAAATACTCAGGTTTTGACCTCACTTTTGCCACTGAACCACACTGCAGCCTCAGTAGTGCAGAAAACTACCCTTTGTTTTTTAATATCCACCTTGCCTCAGTTGGGAAAGAACAAATAAATAAACAAATAAATAAATGAAAAAGAAAAAAAGGTGCAAGTTCATAGAAACAAATAAAAGTGGGAAGGCTAAGTGGGTGGATGGGGATTCACTGTATTACCCTATACACCATCAGACCTAATGGGGAGGGAAGCATTCTGACAGAAACCCCATTTCAGATGCTGGGAGGTTGACATCCAACACCATGAGGATTTCAGCTTCTTTATAGAAGGGTAAATGTGAGAAAGGCAATGGTGCAATAAACCCAAAGATTGTAAATCAAGGAACAACAGTGAAGTTCACAGCCCTTCTGGCTACGGCTCCATGTACCAGGAGGCAAAATTACATTCGAGAAGCAGCTGCCATGAAGAAAACCATCTGATATTGTGCTGTTCTGGGAATAACTGACTTACAAATCACCTTTCTTTCCCAAAACAGAATGGGAAACCTAGCAAAGCTGGTGATTTCAGTCAGTGTGATATATCTGCACCCAAAGAGAGCTGGCACGCAGAGCTCTGAGCATCCCCAGTTTCTGGTAAGATTTGGCAGCAGTGTCTGACACCCAAGGTGTTAGATCTGCCAGTTACTCCTACAGTGTTAGCAGAGAACTGAACTGCAATCTATACAGAAACCAAAAAAAATAAAAATAAAAAATCCATGACTTCTAGCAGGGCACAACCAATCTGGTCTCAGGAACTGCTCTGAACACTTAGCAGTTCAGACACAAAAATCATTGGCCTGTCCTTTGCTATGATGATGACTGATGCTACTTTTCTTACCCATCAAAAGTGATTACTCACCTCAGGCAAGTAATATTTTGCAAGGCTGAACTAATGCCATTAGAAAAAGAAAACAGCCTCACCTCCAGGAACCTCATCAGTCAGGGACTGAAATGAACTTTCAGAGCCTGCAATGGAACCATAGCAATGCCTCAAGAGAAGGTGTTAGTAGCCACTGGCAAGTGTTTAACAGTGTGAAGAAGACTTAAGTGCTTTCACTATGTCAGTGATGGGAAAAAAAAAAAAAAAAAAAAAGAAAAGAAAAGAAAACCAGGGAAAGCGTATAACTGACTACTACAAAATAAAGAAAATATTGGTTGAAAGAGGAGGAAAATGGTCTACGAAATTAGAGGGATGCCTTGGGCTTGCAGCATGGGCTGGAATGGAGGAGAAACAAACACTTTTTACCTTAGCTCTGTCACAGGACTGTAAAAATCAAACTACTTTGGTTTTCTGGAGTCTCCCCTGTTTATTTGTCCAACACAGCCCTTCCAAGGTTATCCTAAGTACACATTAATGCTTAGGTGGTATTGTGCTGAGAGACAAATAAACAGCCACCATGGCAATCCAACTTCAATCAATTTATAAGATCAGAAAGCAATTGTGAGTTTACTTTAACCCCAGCAGATAATCCTAGTATTAAACTCAGACCAGCACTGCAGTTTGCAAGCTGCTATCTCTTGGTTTCTTGACACATTTATGTCAAAAGCACACAGCATGTGCACTGCTGAACGAAAAGCCCCTGCAGGGCCTTGGCTGTGTGCTACATGAAGATACTTGCTGCAAAGTGCCCATTTTACACACAACCTCACTGCCTGCCCCCTGAAGCACCAGCCAGCATTCCCCATGGAGCACCTGGACAGCAAGCGTGTGGCAAGCCAGGGGCAGCACACCTGACTGGGCAGGCTGAGCACTGCACTTCTGCTCTGACCATCCCCACCTGCCATCAGACTCACTGTGCTTTCTCTTTAGATTTATGTGACATCCTGAAGCCAGAAGGAAGCAGCTTTCCTCCTGTCCTTTCTGCTGCAGGAGCTGAGCAAAGCATGCAGTGCTAACCTGGAGAGCATCTTCACCTACACCCAGCAGAAGGGAGGAACACAAGAGGAAGTGCAAACCCCACTTCCATGTCCAGAGTCCAGTGCTTTCGGATGATTGACTGAAGGTGAGGAACAGAAATACATCTTACCTCCATCCTCAGAGCTTGCATTAAGAGCATTTGGTGTTGAGCTGCTTTTCCCCAGTTCCTCACCTGCTCATGAACAGTGGCTCTGGGGAAGACACCTGAGAAAGCCCTTTGCAAACCTGGCACTCCACAGGCTCAGTCAGGAGGCCCAAGGATATCTCCTGAAAGGTCCAAGGCTGTGACACTGCTGATCCCAGCCTCTGGGAACCACTGGGAACTACTCCAGCACTGGCACACACTAATGAACTTCACCTAGTGCCACACAGAAATCATACACCACAAAATCTGCCACATTCAGAAGCAGCTCTGCAGCAGGCACCCTGGCCAGAAGCTGGAATTTCTGCCATTCTACATCTGATCCATCTTCTACAACAACAGATGCAAGATATAAATACTTTCCATCACTCATCTTCCCATCAGTCATAATCAGAACTATTTTCACTCAAAACTTAATGGCCTGTAAGGAAGCTGTAAGATTCGTCATTCAAGATAAAGTCTATTTTGTGACATTAAAAATACAATGCTGGGGGGAAAAAAAATTCTTCTAATAGAGAACTAAAAGTTCAGTCACAGCAGTCACATGTTTAACTAAGACACAACTAATTAATTCTGCAATCAAACATTCTCTTAAAGTGGAAGTAGTCAGTAAAAGCAGTTGAGAGGAGCATGCCATTACCCATCAGGTTTTGCTGTCCTTCCACATTTTTGACACCTACAGCAGCTGCATGCTGGGTGTAGGCCCCCTGAAAGATGTTTTAAAGGAATGTCAAATCTCTGCACTACTTATTTTATTCACTTCTGTTCTGAAGCCACTTTACTACACTGTTCTTTCCTGAATACTCCTGCTTTTCTGGGTTAGTGTTAGGGTTCGATTATATAATTTATAATAGGGAAAAATTAGGATTGGTTACCTAAACTCCAAATGGCTGGTGTTAACAGGACTAATTTTAAACTTCAGAACTACCTGTATGTACTTCCAAGTTTTTCATGTGTCATACTGACACCAACAGCAAGTATTTCACATTGAATAATGCAAGTCTAGTATTTTAAAAGTAAAAAAGAGCACAAAATTGATGAAGCCAACGTAAAGCATACAAGTAAGTGGAGGCTTGTCTTTGAGATCCAGTTGCTGTTGAAGTCAAGAGGCAGAACCAGCTGAGTGCCCATACTCTGTGTACATAATCGTGCAACAGAAACTGCAAACTACATTTTTCTTCTGGTATTTGGTGTCTAAATAGCTTGGTAGAGTGTGCAGTCAGATTGTTATTTGCAGATTTAGCATTACTACAGAATGAAGGAATTAAAGTAAAATCTGGCACAGATGGCCATATAAAAAACATCCAAACTTCTTTCAGTTAAGCATCACAGGCCTTCATTGTGTTAAATACAATGAGAAACTGCAAAAATACTGCTGCAGAAAGGGTTAGGTCAAAAATTAATTCTGAAAATCATCTGAAAAGCGAAGGGTTTAGTCAAGGAACTAATTAAACAAAACCCATAAAAGTATTTTTTCAGACAGTATGAGAAAAAGCCGAGCTTCTATCCCTCCTTTCCCATCAGAAGTTTCAGCAAGTACAGAAGGACAAAGAGCACAAAGAGAGGGAGCAGCAGGAATGCTACAAGAGCTGCCATGTAACATCTGAAAACCCACTCTGATGCAGGTTGGAATACACAGCACAGCCCTGCAAGTCTTCCAAAACTCCTGTCTCCACCAACCCCACAGCAAAAAGACAGATGAGCCACACGACCTTCCAGGGCTGTGACTGTTCCCATGGCTGGGATCATCTGATGTGCCAAGGGAAGCCCAGCTCTGATCTGCCCCCCAGCAGCCAGGAATGACCTTCAGGCTTCTTGCTTAAATCACGTTTTGTTTGGTTTGAAAGCTACAGCATAAATAGGCTTACCAAAACAACTCCCCCGTGGTTCATGAATAGAGCATCTACCTCTGTATGCTTAGATCTGCCATGCTTTTATCCCATCATTTAGCTGGATTCAGTCAGAAATTAAAAAACAAAAGAAAAACCAAACCAAACAAACCCATCCCAACGACCAGGAGATGAGCCAAAAGATGCTAAACCTAGTAATAAAACATCCATTCCTTGGAGCTGGAGTATTTTGCAGCTAAGTTGAACCATCTTTCTGGAAAGTGAACTGCCAGATGTAGAAAAGCCCATGTGCACAGAAACCTCACCTGCAGAGCACAGCCAGTGCTGCTAATTAGGAAGGACAGGGTTTGCTGGGATGAATGTTTGCCTCCACTGCTAATTGATTCCATGTGTCAGAGCTGTCAGCCCTCATGAACAGCCAAACATTTGGTCCCTTCACCCCCAATCTCTGATCTCAATTTTGTACCCACTGTGCTGCCTTCCTCCCTCCTCTCCACCTCAAAACAACACGGAGCTGGAGGGTTTGAAGAAAAGGCTGAATTAGATTCAAAATTATAAACTATGGGAGAGAGGGAATGGTTGGGGAAGAAGAACTGACACTACAACTCAGGAACCACCTTGTTACTCCTTAGAAAGAGGGCAAAGTCCAGAGTAACCACTGGTTCAGTCTGGTTTTGACCCAGTTTAACAGCATTTCCCCAATATTCAAATCGTGAAATTCTGATAATGGGACTTAAGCCTCCAAAACCCTTTTCTGAACAGAGGTGAGACATGGGCTGGCACAAGAAGGCTGAACAGATGACATCCACATCTCCATCCATCACCATCTCCACCCTGGGAGGTTCTGATCTCCCACCCTGCTGCACTTCTCACCTCTCAAAAAACTGCAGCATTGACACAGAAAAGGAGAAGGAAGTTATACTGAGGCTTTACCCTCAAATTCACCCCCCCCTGCCAATGGCATACATCACCATACCTACAAGTGTTTGGACTAAAAGTTTTGTATGCAGATAGAAGCAAGACAAGGGAGAGCCACACCTCTTGCAGATAAAACTTTTAAGCCAACAAACATGAAGTAAAATTGCAGATGCTGTTTTAAATGAATCCAAGATGCTACTTTTAATGATCAGTGTAAAGACCCATGCTCCTGCTACTGACTTAAAATTCCTGTAAATAAAGAACTGGTGGGAAAATGAATAGACAGAATTGATGAGGGAAAGAAAACAGCCTTGGGCCTGGAGAAGTCAGTCGGTCAGGAGTCCTCTGCAGAGCACATCTGCTTGGAACCACTCACCCTACTGCAACTTACTTATTATGGCAATAAAAACCACAAAGACAAGAAAAATAGAACTGGCCCTGCACAATCTGCCCAGTAGCTGTACCCAGTTGTAGTCAGGAGCTCAAATTCAGGCTCCATTTCCACCCCTGCACTCAGGATGAATTACAATTTGTTTCACAGGCATTCAGCCTTAATAGGATTATTTGTAATGCAAGGTGCAATCAATTTCAGACCAAAACTAGAGCACAGAGGCCAAAAATGTCCTCTGTTTTAATTGTATCTGTAATTACTTTATAAGACTACAATCCAGCAAATTACCCTGGGGACTCTTACTACTTATTATTACATATCTTGCACCACCAAGTATAAATACTGAGAAAAATTCCATCCCCAGCCTCAAAAATATATAAATAATTGAAATATATGGGACAAGGAAGAGTGGGGAAGCAAAACACTGACACGAATGTCAGACTGTTGTACACTGCTGTGAGGTCAGAAGAGTTTGCAGCCCATTTCCTCTTCTTTTGCTTCTGTTTTATTATCTAATAAGGCACAAACCAGAGAGGTCTTATGCAATTTGGCACACAAGATCAGAGGTCTTTATCCCTTAATCCCAACTACAGACCAACACGTGTATAATTTTATTTCTTTTATAAGCTTATCTGGGCAGCATTTGAATAAATCAGTGAGTGTTTTCATATTAAAAATCTAATCCAATTCCTTGCAGTACCAAGCATCAATCAAGTTGCCATAGTCCTTTCTTCTGAACACCAAACATTATTAATATTGTCGCATGCCCATCCTTATTCAAAGCATTGATCAATACTTATAAAGTACTGTGTTTATCACTATATTTATCTGGCACTGCTCTTCCCTCTCTCATAGTCATGTTAGCATCACTTCTAAGCTTTGAACTTGCTGTCAGAAACTTTGATGACGTTTATTTCCCCTATGTAAAAGTTGCTATTTTCAAAACTTAAATCTTTCTGGTCACGGCTAAATCTCCAATATTTAGTGGTCTGTATTTATATATTTTTACACATTCTTGAGTTTTCACACTCCCAAGAAGCCTCATCTGGAATGGGACCCGAGCTCGATAACAGTGATTTTCTCAACTCCTGGATCCATTAGAAAAGGGCAAAAAACCCCACCCCAGAAACTCTAAATACTCCATAATTTCGTTTCGTAGCCTGTGAACTACTCCCAATTTCTTCTGCACGCGTCCTTAGCTGAGCTTTAAAGCGGACTTTCCCCTTTACATTGCCTTAAAACACTTTCCTCACTCAACTGGGAGCTTTAAACCGAGGCAGAGCCCGAGGGCTCGTCCTCAGCCTCCAGCGGGGAGGAAACCCCCGGAGCCCGGCCCGGCCTGGCCCAGGGTCGGGCTGTGAGGGGACCTGGAGCCTCCCCTCACCCCAAAGGCGCCATTTCCCCTCACAGACCCCGGGCCCGACCGGGCCGGTTCCGGCACCGGCACCGCCACAGCCACAGCCAAGCAGCCCGGCCCGGCCCGGCCCCGCCGCCCCTCGCCACAAGATGGCGGCCGGCGGCTTCCCGCGCTCCCGCTGTTCCCCCCGCAGCCCCCACTCACCCCGGCCCGGCCGCCCGGGGCCTCTCCCGCCTCCCGGGGTCTTTTTCTCTTTAACTCCGGTAAGAATTTCTGTCCCGGGGCCCCGCGGGAGGGCGGAGCGCATGCGCGGCGGTTCCGCTCCCCGCCGGTCCCGGCCCCGGCCCGGGCTTGAGGCGGTGCTGGGGGCAGGGCGGGACGGGAGCGGCGGTGGGGATGGGGACAGGGATGGAGCGGGACAGGGATGGAGTGAGATAGGGATGGGGATGGAGTGGGATAGGGATGGGGATGGAGTGGGACAACGATGGAGTGGGATAGGGATGGAACGGGATAAGGATGGGGAGGGAGTGGGATAGGGATGGGGATGGAGTGAGACAGGGATGGAGTGGGATAGGGATGGAGCGGGATAGGGATGGGGATGGAGTGAGACAGCGATGGAGTGGGATAGGGATGGAACGGGACAGGGATGGGGATGAAGTGGGACAGGGATGGAGTGGGACAGACTGGCACAGGGACAGGGTGGCAGTGGGATGAACATGGAATGGGGCTGGCGTTGGGATGGCAATGGGACAGGTGGGCAATGGGATGGGATGGGACAGGGTCACAGGGGGACAATGGTATGGGGACAGTGGGACAGGTGGTCAATGGGAAAGGGTGACTGACAGTGGGACAGGCAGGCACTGGGATGGGGGTGACACTAGGGAAAGATTGAACTGGGACTGGGTTGGTGCTGGGACAGGGATGAACTGGGAGAGGGATGAACTGGGAGAGGGAGGCACTGGACCACAGGGTGGGGATTAACTGGGAGACCTGGTGCTGCTCTCTGACCCAGCTGGGAGGGAGCCCAGGCACATCCATGGGACATGGATGGAGATTTAGGGAATGGAGATGGGAATCACCGTCCCCTGGCATCCACCCAGTGGTGACCACACCGCTCCGTCCCGCTGCCTCCCTCACTGGTGATTAATACAAAAGGTTTCCCCCTCTGTTAAACTTGGTTTTCTTCTCATCCAAGAATGTTATTTTCCTTTGTATTTGAATTTTAAAACTACAAAAGGAGCGGTGGTGAAGTTTTTTAATGACACTGTGGGGTTTGTTTTGGGTCTTTTTTTTGTGTGTGATGGTAAAGCAAGGAAGGAGCATGCGCGGGCCCCAAGCTGTGACAACTTAAATGGAATGGGATTTCAAGAAAAATAATAAATGAGATTTGAAATGGCTCATTTGAAATACACATCATAATATTCTTCATCCCTTGAGTAAGGCACATGAAATACCCATCTTTAAAATTAGAACACAAGTACATTTCTCAACTCATGGGTGCCAGCGAGTTCCAGATAAACCCCTGGTTCTGCAGAGCTTTCCAGATGGTGTTTAAGCACTTACTGGGCCTGGATTTATGGGGATAGTAAGAAGCCAGGAGTTTGCAAATAACTATCTACATTTATTTAGACTTGTATTTTGCTTTTAAATGCAGTAATTTAAATTCTGTTGAGAGGTACCTGTTTCAGAGCTTCTCACACTTTTATCTCACTGCTTTGCTTGTTTCAGAACCTGCCCTCTGCCACACCAATTCCTGTTTTCCCTCAGAACTCACCTACAGGTTGCATTTCTTCCATGAGACAGGTTCCCTGGCCCTGAATCAAGTTTTAGGACTCCTTTTCAATTCATCTGGGTGAATATCTCCATCCTAAAGCTGACGTCTCTCTTGTATTTCACTAATCAAATAGAAATATTGCTTGGAAATATTGCACAGCTCTTGCAGACTTTCCACTGCTTCTTCCTGGCCATGCAATATTGTTGTTGTCATTGTCATTATTATCATTATTATTGTTATTATTATTATTGTTATCTTGTCAGAGGGCAGACAGAACCAAGTCATTATTTCCATCCTACAAGTAGGGAAACTGAGGCACGCTCTGTGTGGGCAGCAGGCTGAAGTTTCACATTGTGCCCACCTCTCCAAGGCACCTGGGATTATGCAGCAAAAGCAGAAGGTGAAATGGGAATGTTGATGTTTAGTTTTTTCCTGCTTTCCAGTGGCACTTTTCTCTTGAACAAAACATTGAGTAAGGGCAGGATCAGGAAAGAAAAAGAGAGAAAGAAACTCATGACTCTCTCCCTGGATGCCACCTCCCAAAGCTGCTGAATTCAGATAAGAATTTGGCATAATGCAACCAAAATCCTTGGGAAATCAGCTCCTCTCACCTGGATTTCTCCCGTGGATGCCAGCTCTGTGTGAGCCACAGCATCCCCCAGGCTGGGGCTGGGGGGCAAACAGGCTTTTGATTTTCAGTGCTGCTGATTTTTGCCTTTTGAAACCTCTGAGGATTTGGGGGGTGATGAACAGATGTGTTCTTGTTCCAAAAAGCCAGCCCTGGGCTCCAGGTGCTGCTGGGCTTTGCAGCCCAGTGAGGCAGGGGAGGGATGAAGGAGGTGGTGGGATGGGGACAGAGGGCTGGGATGTGACCTGGAGCATCTCAGCTGCCACCAGCCTGCAGGTTTTTTGCAGGAGGCTATTAGTCCTGGGAAAGATTCTGGGATCACAGCCAAGACGGGACCAGAAGGATCAGGGGAGGTTTAAGGACCCCCAAGCCGGCCCACAGCACCCACCAGCACCCACAGGTGAAGAGGCTGAAGGCAGCAACCATCATCATCATCTCAGTGTCCAGCTGGGAGCACGGGGCTGTTCCCTCAGGGACCCCATTCCCACACAACCCCCTGGCCAGACCAGGGCACTGGGGACAGGGAGGCAGCAGAGACCTTGCAGGGTCTGTGGCTCCTGGAACTATCCACCCCCCAGAGGCAGGAGGTGGGGTGAATTTTGCCTTTTTATTTTCTTTAACACAAGCTTCTGCATCTTCTGTGGCAGCAGCCTCTCTCAGGTGCTAACCCTGCTTTAAAGCTTGCAGTGCCTGTAGGTTGCTTTTGGAGGATGAAAGCCCCAGCTGAGATGTGCAGAGGGAGTGGGGTGAGGGGGTTGGAACTTGCTTTTTGGGACAGCTACGGCCACCCTGCCACATCCACCTCCTGGGAGCATCCCCAGGTCCCACCAGAGCAGGACACGTGGGGACACAGCCCTGAGGAGCCACTTGCTGGTCCTGCTGCCAGCTCTGGGACCTTCCTGCAGGAGGGCACTGGGTTATTGGATGCCCAGTCAAGGGCCAGAGCTCAGAGCTGGGGCAAGGGTTTAATTTTTCACCTTCTTGATGACCAAATCTCTTCAGGAAGTTTCTCTCTCTCTGTTGCTTCTACCACATCCTACAGCTGTGGCTGCATCACATGTGTGTGATGGCTCTGCCAGGTTCCTGGCTTTGTTTTTAACTTCATCTGAGCAGCCAGAGCTGTGAAAACTTCGTCAGCCAAAAAAAAAAAAAAAAAAAAAAAACAAACCCAAAAAACAGGACTTGGCAGACTGAAAAAGAAGCTCCTCACCCTGGGGATAGGGAAATGCTGCTGCTGGGGTCACTCCATCACTGCAGCCCCTGCTTAGATCCAGGCACATTTTGGGGTAAATCTCTGCACAGGAAGGTGCAGAACCAAAGTGTAGGAAGAATTTCAGTGCAGCTTCATGTCAAGCCCTGAAAAGAGAGAGTCCCAGCTGCTCAGTGGGGTTACTCCTGCTCAGGACAAATCCAGGCAGATCACAGCCTTGGAGCAAGGTTTGGTGAGGTCGTGGGAGTCTGCAGTCCAGTTTAACAACCCTGGGCTTTGCAGAAGACCCTATCTGTGATAGGAGGCCAAATTCTTACTGAAATTCTAGTGCTTCCCAATGGGTGCTCAAGGTGCATCCTTAAATACTTCAGTGATTTTTTTAAAGAGCTGTCTCCTCAGGGATAAGCCAAATCCTGACACAGAAGCAGAGCCTTGGGCACACAGGTGCTGGTCTACAGCTCTCAAATGTCATTATTTGTGGGGTTTTTTATCCAAACTTTTTTTTTTCTACCCCTTGATAATTTGCCTGCAAAAATGAAATCACCTGCTTTGAAAACAGCAGAACAAAAGCTGGAAACTCCCAATTAATTGTATCAAACCCCCCCACTAACAACACCCTGGCTGCTCACAGAAACCTCCCTGCAGAGCTGGGGCTGGCTCTGCACCTTCAGCATCTCCCAGGTGCTCACACCAACTCCAAAGGTGTTTAGGGAAGAATTGTTTTACCCAAAGGGCTCCCTATGACTGCTCTCACTTCATCAGGAGCAGCTTTGGCAGCCAGGCAGCAAAATCCAGAGTCACTTTTTAATAACTCAGCCTAGACTGTATCATTTGCAGATTTTCTTAAAGGTATTTTTCAGCTAATTATCCCCTATTAGCAAACATCTTGCCTGGCCTGGTTTGCTTCTGTATTAAGATTTAAGCAGCAAAAGGGATTAGAAATGTTATTATGAGAGCCTAAGATGTTAAAGCACTAAATTATATAGCTGAAAAAAGGCTTTTCCTTCTAAAAGAAATTAAATACCATTTCTGCAGTGCTTTCTCCTGCTGCTTTAGTAATATGACATTTGATAAAGTCTGAGCCACTCACCAACTCTGCGGAAATATTTTGTGTTGAAAGCAACTCTTATCATCTATCACCCTTTCATCTTTTTAATACAGCACTACAAGTTTCAAATGATCAAATTATACAGACTTACTTCCAGCTCTGAAGTTAACTTCTAGCTGCCAGAACTGCTGTCAGAAGTATTGTTAGCAGTTTGAATTTGCTCAAGTTTTTGATGAAACCAGAACTAACCTTTTTTGTTCTCCAGACCAAGTAAGAACTCACAAAATATGTGTTGCCTTTTATTTTTCAGTGCATGGCTGGCAGGCAGGGCAGGGTGCTGGGGAGGGCAGTTCTTATCCAAAGCATCTGTGCAACAACAGAGCTGGTGGCAGGCTCAGCCTGAGCAGTTTGCTAATGGCCCAGATCTGAGATTGGGATGGTTCTCAGGACCATCTACAAAACTCCTGCTGGAAGCTGCCTGCCTTCCTCCCCACTTCCATGGGGATGCTGGGGACATAGCAGTGCGGGGACACTCTGTGTTTCCAAGCTCAGAGCTCCTCAGAAACACATCCTGCCCTTTTCTGTTTCCTTTAGAGAGGTTGCCCCCAGGCCCAGATGTTTTATTAGTAGGAAAAACTCCTGGAAAAGATGCTGAGATGAGAAAAGCTGAGGATGCAGCCTCAGCTCCCTGTGCTCTGGTTGAAACTGAAGAAGCCAGCCTGGGAAATCGGGTGCTGGGGACTTGGGGGGAGATGGCAGAGCCCTCCTGGGCACTGCAAGTTCAGAGCAGACAGGGTTTGTATCCTGCAATCCCTTCTTCCAGGAGAGGGTCTTACATGAGCTGAAACTTCAGTCTGTGACTGGAAATCCCCAAGCTACAATTCCCCCCACAACCAGTGCCTGCTACACAGAGCTGCTGAAGCCTGGAACATCCTCATCCTGCCTGGCTCAGCCCAGCCCCTTCCTGCTTCACCACTGAAATCCCAAACTGACAGACAGGGACTATGAAATCAGAGCCTCGAGTTCTCCTGCTGAGTGTGCTAGACTAGAAAAACACCTGTAAAACCACGGTGCTTCTGTCCCCTTCAGTTCCCAAAGGTGCTGTAAGAACAGGAAACAACTGAACCTGCATGCTGCAGAGTGAAGAAGGGAAGATGAGGAGGATGTGTTCCCTGCCAGCCACACTTAACCTCCAGCACCAGCTGTGCATGGTGTGAAACACTGTGGGACAAACAACAATTTACAGCTGACTGGAGTGGAGCAAGGGAAGCAGATGAAAAATTTTCTTCCCTGGCTTCTGGAAGCTGAAGCTTCATTTACCCAGAGCGTGATCAGGCTTGTAACTCTCCTAGTGCTTCTACTTCATTTTCCTGTACTCTCTTTATTGCGTTGTTAAAGCACCTAAAAAGTCAGTGTTTCTAGAGAAATGAGTTATTTTAGTTGGATTGTATTCAATAATTTACATGATTGTACATTTAATATTAAGTGGCTTTCCAAAACAAGAACCCATTCTCTGCCAGGAACTCAGCTCCAAATTCAAGCTGACACTGATGGATGTAAACCAGTGACAATCCCAACAAGACTCCAGGGAACCACCACCAAGTGTCATCAAGCAAAAATAGTCTTTATTCAAATTTCATGGAAACAGGAATCACTGTACTTTGCAAGACAGGGAAAATAAAATAAAAAAATTTAATATAAAACAAGGATATTGTCACAATACCAGAATATGAAGTAGACTTCTTTTCCCTACAGATTACTGCAAGTACCATTTTTTTTATTCCTTTTGACTGTGCTATTCACGACTTTGTAAGTCCAAAAAAAAAAAAAAGAAACAAAAGTAGTATGAAACTTAAGACTTAGCATTTCCACTAAATGGCATACATCAAAGGGCATCAATTCAAGGGCAAAGGCTGTTGAAGTCATCATACCTACCTATCAGTCATCACTGCAGTCTCATAAACCCACCAAGGCACAGTGCTCATTCTCTGCCAGGCTCTTCCTGGAAAACAGGGCAATTTTGGTGCTCTGGGAAGAGTTATATTTAAAGAGAGCCTTTTGAAAGGATAGAAAATGAGCTGAGCAGCCTTGCACCAGCGAGCACTGCAGGGAGGGAGCACTGCAGCTCACAATGACAGACCTACCATCAGGGTTGTTAAAAATATACAGCATCCACATGTTTTCTACTTCACTGCTGCTACAACTACTAAACACGTACAAAAAGACTTTTCCAACCATTCCAAATGTGGGTGCAGCAAGGTTAGGATCTGGAGTGAGACCTTGACCGTGATCTGGAGTGTGACCTCGAGGCAGACCTAGATCTAGACTTGGAATGGGACCTTGGTTTTGAAACGGATTTAGACCTGGAGCGAGAATCTGATTTGACATTTGGTTTCAATTTGGAAACAGACCTAGACCTGGAGCGAGATGCTCGCCGTGTGGCTGCATTCTCACCCTCACCTTTTGCCTCCTTTTTGTCAGGATCTGATTTGAGATGCCCCTTTTCTTTGGAGGCTGACCTGGACCGTTCGTGGCTCTCCTTCCTTTTCTTCTTGCCACTTGCTTTGCTGTCTCTCTTGCTGCGCCTCTTGCTTCTCACACTCTTGCTGCGGCTCCTGCTCCTACTTCTGCTGTCATCCCTGCTTCTCTTCCTACTTTTCCTTTTATCCTTACTGTGGCTCCTGCTCCTACTCTCATCCCTGCTCTTGCTCCTGCTTCTAGCCTTGCTAATGCTCTTCTCCCTGTCTTTGCTTCTACTCTTCTCCTTGCTCCTACTCCTCACACTCTCCCTTGTCTCTCCCCTGTCCTTACTCCCACTCCTGCTCCTACTCCTTCCCTTGCTGTGACTCCTACTCTTTCCTTTCTCATCACTGTTATGGAGAGCACCCTCAGATTTATCTTTACTTTTGTTCCGGGATTTCTCTGCACTCCTGCTGCGGCTCCTGCTTTTATCCTCTTTACTTGGAGTCCTGCTTTTCTCTTTTTGGCCTCTGCTACGGCTCTTGCTTCGACTACAGCTCTTGCTTCTGGAACGGGACACAGACCTGGAAGCACAAAAGCAACACTTTAGTGCAGCTTGGATTTGACCAGCACTCGAATACTGCAAATAGTATGGCAGGGGGAAAAAAAAGAAACCCAAACTGTGCTCCTATTGCCAATGTAGGATGATGCTTCTTATTTAAGTGGGTGCCTCCCCAAGACATACCTGGATCTTGATCTACTCTTGGAGCGACTGCTGCTGGCACTGTGGCTCCTGCTCTTATGGGAATGTCTGCTCCGTGAGCGAGACCTGGAACAAACCAAGCAGTTAGCAGTGCCCACAGCCAGCCTGTGAGCCCCCTGTCCCCCCAAGGGGAAAACCTCACAGTACCAAACCATCTTCCAAGCAGCTGAATGGTGTTACCCAACCGAGTCACAAACAGAGTACCCTCCTCCCCATGGCTCATCCCCTGCTGCTGAAGTGAACAGAGTTCCTAATCTGGAAGAAAAGGTGGGGGCCTTATTTATTTAAGCCAGGGAAGTGAGAACCACTTTGCCAAAGCAAGCTGGAGACTGAATGCAGTGAGACATTTGAATAAAGCTTTGACTTCAGGCTTTGATTTCATGGTCAAGCTGTTCAATGAACAGTTTGCCTGAGATTTCTTGCCACAAGTTCAGAACGGAAAGGGGAAAAGACTCAGTGCTGCGTGCTGAAGCAGTTCCCTCAGTCACACAACCAATGAAGCAAATCTCTGGGAATGAGGGAATGAGTGGGGGTTTCCATGCCAAGAAAGAACCGGGGCTTACAGTTGAACATGGTGTTTGCCAAGAGAGAACTGTTAGTACTGGGGCTTAGAGCTGAACATGGTGTTTAGAGACAAATGTTAAAAGCACCTTCAGTTTCATCCACAGCTCCACCTGCCACCCAGCCCTCTCCTGCAAGCCAGCAAGGACTCGGGACTGGATGGAGCTGGAAGGAACAGCTGAAGGCTGCTGGGTGTTCAGCTGGCAGATGGAGACACCTCTGAACAGAGACTTCATTTCCCTTGGTTACTTTCAGGTAACTAATACATTCTCAAAAACTAAAACTTCTTCAGAACTCTGAATACTTCCAAAGTGGCTTGGAACCTGCTGCATGTTCATGTAATTACAGCTGGATGCAGGCTGAGCTGCAGTGCAGACATCCCAGACATACCTCGAATGGCTTCGGCTTCTGGAATAAGAGCGGCGCCGTCTGGATCCAGGTCTGTCTTCCACTAATCTAATCTTTCTGCCATTTACTTCTGTCCCGTCCAGCTTTTCAAGGGCTCTTTTCATGTCAGAATAGGATTTGAACTCAATCACACCTTCATTTTTCCTTCCTTTGTGTGCATCTGCATATGTCACTTCCCCTGCCTGACGCATATAATCCTAGAGGAAGAGGACAGAATAACCATGGCCTGGAATCCAGTGTCAGGCTGTTCATTTCTGCAACAGTGCTCACTTGATCTCTTCTGATCACACAGATGTCAGCAAGGGTTTGAACCAAAGAGCATTTGCAGTGCTAACACCAAGATTTCTGAGCAAGCCAATTAATGCACTGCGATTTCACAGAGTTTGTGTCATTAGAACTAAGCTGGTGTTGATGGGTTTTGAGCCAAAGGATAATTTAATGTCTCCCACCTCAAGTCAATGTCAAATATGCTCTGGACAATGGGAAGTTTCAAATTACAAAAGCAATTAGAAATAAAATGATTGCTCTCTAAATCATGTTCTAGATAAACTTAAAGGTCAAATATGAAGGGGCAAGAAGACAACAGGCAAGCAGATTTCCCTATGTCCTCCACCTAGGTAACATCTCATTCTGCTGGAGGAAACCCACACACAAGCAAAAACTCAATTCATTTTCCCACTTGATGCTTCCTGGCTTTGCTGTTTCAATCCCTAAACACCTCTGATTAGCAGGGAGTGCCATTCCTGCCTGGTTTCCAGCAAGCTGTCAGGGCCACCTTCCAGCCAGAGATGGAGATGGAGCACAGAACTCCAGCCCAGTCTGTTTCCACCCCAGCACTCCCATCTCAAGTACTCTGACACAAATAACTCTTCAAAAGAAGCAATGTGTCCTCTCGAGGATTAATCATGCCATGCTCTGCTTGCAGTTTTTAATACCAGAAGCAAATACCAGGTACTGCTGGTGTGAAGCAATAACAACAAAAGACATTTGAAGAACCTCAGTATGTACCTGAACTAGTGTTACAGACTCAATTACAGACCAGTTGCTACTACGTCAAAGTTGGTTTAGAACAAATTTTACACATCCTTAAAAGGGAACCACGGAAGAAAGTGTTCCCATAAGAACAAGTGGTTTTAACCATTGCTGCTAAATCTGATGAGGAAACACTCTCTTTTTGTGCCTACTGTTGAAATTCTGCTCCCCTGTCCTGCCCCTCCAGCCATGATGCAGATAATCATGGGTCAACACTTCACCTCCAGCCTCCTGGGAGATCCTCTGGGCTACACGGTGTTACCCAGCACTTCCCCTGCCGAAAATCACCTTCTACTCCTTCAGACTTTGAGAAAAAACTAGCCTGTGGCAAAGGTTTTGCATGATTGCTCATGCTGGAAGCATCCTTTCCTTGAAAATCTTTTTTAAACAGCTTTACACAGTGTGGAAATTCTTAACAGAGACTGTGCAGGAACGATGCTATCGTTTCTAAATAGCTCTAGCACCTTACAAGCTGATGACTACAATCCAAAGTGCCAAGGCTGAACCTCTCTGTCTCCAGCCCATCCTGCTTTGATTAAAGATAAGATAAACCAGATCTGCACGTGCTGTTGGTTTGTGTTCAGTAAACCAAGGTATTCTCTGACTCTCAGCAAGCCTGCAGGTGCAGCTCCCAGGGTCACATTAGTTTCATTTGTGCAAATATGCTTTCAGAGTGACTTAATGTGTGCTTCAATTCCAAAATCTGTCTGCAGACAACAAGCTGAGCCGAGAACACAGGTGGATGGAGTTTTCCCCTTGCTGAAAGGGAAGCTGACTTTTTTTTTACCCCTTGTGCTCTTTAATAGGGTAAAGAAAGGGGCCTCATACCTTAAGATCTTGCCAACTGCAGCGGCTTGACAAATTTTCCACAATCAATCTGTATTCTGTACGGGTAGGAGGACCGTACTTATCTCTTCCACTTCTTCTATAACCATATCCACCTTGAGGAGGTGACAAGCAGACAGCAGAACTTCAACCACGGAAATGGAGCCCTCGCTCTACAGCCCACACCAAAACTCTTCTGCCCCGCACATCCACACAGATGTCCCAAGCTCACCCACCCCCCCTTGTCCAAACTCCATCCCCCTTGGGTCAAATGTTACAAAGATCCAAAGCATTATTAAATAAATAAATTAACAAATTGACTACGAGCACATAATTAAAGCAGAGCACATAATTAAGAGTTACGCTACGATTAACATGCAATTAAATTTAAGTTAATTTTTAACAGTTTGAAAGCAGAAATGGAATGAAGCCAGTTTACTAATGTTACTTACATTGCTTAAAGGTTTTCTGAATATCTGATAGGAATAAAGCTTTTCAGGCACCTATTTCAGATTAATCTCATCTGTCTCTAACCCTTGGGGTCCTCACCACCCAGGTCTAATGGGAAAAGGTAGCGGTCGTCACATGGCTTCCTTTTGGGTCAGCCAAGGGCCACAAAGGTCAAAGAGCCACTCATGGAAAGGTAACCCAGGGTCAGCAAATGGAACGGGCAGTCATCTTAGCCTCAAAGGACTCTTTCAATTAAAACATTGAGGTCTTTGTTAAATCTATGTTCAACAGCACATTGCAAATAAACCATTCAAATAGTTAAACGAAATGATCATCATAAAAATGGTACAAGAAACGGCGTTTATTAATTTATCAATTAAAATAGTTTAATACAACAAATTAAGAAATAGATTAACAGTTACATTTACAGTTACAGAACACTACTCAAAACTTCATAGCATTTTCTTTTAAAATTACTTTTTTAAAAATAAAGAAATAAAAAAAACCCGAGCACAAGGTGTTTTATTTGCAATAAATGACAGATCCAAATGCATGGTAGTGCTTACTGCGGCCAGAACCGTAACTGCTGTCGCGCCGGGGGCCTCGGGCATGCTCAACGATCACTCTCTCCCCACAAAGATCTTTACCATTGAGCTCATAAACAGCATCATCTGCATCTCGCAGATCATCAAACTCAACAAAGCCATACCTGGAGAGGGAGAGAGGGAAAAAAAAAAAAGAAAAAAAAGAGTTGTCCAGAGAACTGAAGCTGAGGGTGGGTCAGAGCCCCTCGGAGCACTGCCCCTTGGGGAACATCAGCTGTGAGCTCCTGAAGACACCTCAGGGTTGGAGGCCACCAGCACTAACCCACTGAAGTGCTGCTATCCCATAAATAATCCATTGGCTCAACAGCTGCCATGGCACACGACAGCTCCTGCAGGGTCTGTGTCCCATGGATTAGGATTTCTCCTGGGATTCAGGACCGGTTCATTCCCGGTTCTCTTAGGGAGCTACTTCAACTCCTACACTTTGACTGGAATTATTTGTTCACTGCTGTAAACCCTGCACGAAGGCCCAACGAGAAAGCAGATACAAAGGCAGGTTAGGAAAAGGGATTTTCTTCTAATCAGGCTCATTTTAGTCTTGCCTGTGGGCAGTACTGAGGGTTTGGGTAAGAAAGGCAGAGTGCTCAAGCAAGAGGACAGACCTTCCACCTGCTGAGATACCTGCAGCTTCTCACACACTGCTGAAAAAAGGGATGCCCACTCTATTTCCCATATCTCAGCAGGCTTGAGAGCATGGAGAGTCCAAACCTTCTTAAGGAACTTGAGGAAATGCAGCAACAAGGAGCAAATTCCCTGGGCAAATCAAGAGCCCACTGTGCAGGTGGAGAACAGATGAAGTTTTGTGTTTGCAAAGAGCTGCTGCACCAGCCTGGCTGGCATGGGCAGACCAAGCACAAGAGGGAGGATACAAATTGGGGAAAAAAAAAAAAAAAAAAAAAGCTTAATTTCAGCATTCAAATGAAGATTTCAGCACAGGTGTCCTATGAGCAAACCCAAACACAACAGAGAGATAAAAGCATGCAGAGCACTGCTTGCCTGGGAGGCTAAAGGCAGTGCTTGCAGTTTGGTCTCCAGGGGTGCCCCGGACACCAGAGCCAACATGAGGCTGCTCCACATGTCCAAACCTCGGGGGCCAGAGACCCCAACAGACCCAGGGTCTTAAATAATTCTTACAGCTGGTGCTCGGGGACAAGCCAGTGATTTGCTTATGGATGGGAAGCAAACTCACAGCAGCACTGAAGCAAAACTCATCCTTGCCAATTTCTAACCTGACCGGAGTTAAACAACTATTTAGCTTGGGTTTAAAACACCACTTGTGTGTTTCCCCGTTATCCCTACAGGCCAGGGAACAGTTGCAGATTGCTGGTTATTGGCATTCAAAGTCCACCTGATGTTGAAATGACTTCTTCAGTCACCTGCCAAGAGCAGATCCAGGCTCCAGAGTCCCCCCCAGCAATCACCAGGGATGCTGCAGCCCCGGGCATCTTCTCAGCTGCAACATCTTCAGCCCCTGTAGGCAAACACATCATCATCCTGACCTCGGCTCTGAGCAAGCCACAAAGAAGGGAAAGTGTGTGAGTGCTGGTGTGTTAAATAATCCAGGACAACAAAGCCCTGACACAGAAATGCTGGCTTCCTCTTTTAGGTTACTTTGTTTTTAAGGTTTCTGCACCAGCAGGTCCAGCTTGGCTGTGTGACAGGACCTGTACCCAGGGCTGAGGAATAACTCCAGACACCACCAAGCAGGGAGCTGCTTTCTCATGCAAGTGCTGTAGCTCCAGGGAAGAAACGGGCATGATTGATTTACAGCAATCGAAACAATCACAGTCATTACTAAACGATTCAAACTGCAACTTTCTTCCCTTCAATTCCAAAACCAGAGCAAGCCAGCTCCAACCTGTAAATGAGACCTCACCCTCAGAGCAATTACACACAGGTTGGCACCAGCACTTTCCAGACAATAAATGCACGGACCTTTGATGCTGGAGTAGCAGAGGAGTATCTGAACTGGATCAGAACACAGCATTGAGCTTGTTCTTCCCCAAAGTGCACCCAGGAGTTGCTGGGGGGCACTCGGGGTATCACCCACCAGAGCCAGCACCTTGCAGCTCCAGCTCCTCCACTCAGACTCCCATGGAAATTTGCTCCCAAGATGGTCCAGCAGCATCAGGACCTTTATGGCCAAAGTGTGACAGAAAGCTTTTACCCTTTTTCTTCTCTCAGTCCAAAAGGGAATGCTTATTGTTTTCTCTATGCTGTTTGTCTTTTCTTATCTGGGAATAGGTAAAATGCAAGTAGCCCTGGAGTAAGATACTGCTCTGACAGAAAAGGTAAAAGCAAGTTACAAAAGAAACTTCTATTCTTTAAGACAAACAAGCAAGCTCATACAAACCCTGAGATTACCTGCATTACTAAAAATCATACCCCACATCACTCCAGTATTACTGATCCCCCTGTTAAATATGTATAATATTGCACCCTCTGAGCTAAAAACATGAATCAAAAGCCTTCTGAAGCACAGTTTTACACCTCAGAAAGCTCTCAGTGCTGACACAGCCTTAACTACAGCAATCTGAACCTGCTGGGATATGACAGTAGTGCAGGTAAATCTTCTTTTAAATGTCTACTATTACTACTTCATATGTGGCATAAAAATGCTTACTAAAAATGTCAATGCAATTTACTTCAGCTAATGTGAACCTACACCATTTTCTGGTCACATAAGAAACCAGAAAAAGCTGCAGGAGTATCTCCTTATCCCAAGCAATTCCAATAGACTGAAGCTCCTAAAAGGTGGGGGTTTTGTTGGTTAAATCCAAAGCAAAAAGAAAAAAAGGGTTTTTTTAAAATTACTTAATACCCGAAATAAAAAGCAGACCCTCATTTTCCCCTCTGTTCAGCTGTTCCCCCACCTCCACCACCTTTGAAGCCCCCTGGATCTTCCCAGCTGGCTCTGCATGCTCCTCTCCATGCCAGCCCCCATGGCATCCCCAGGAGCCAATTTTTTCCCCTCTCCTCAGGGCTGGTTGGTGCTGGAGATGTGGTAGAACCCATGAGTCTCAAGAGCCCAGAAGAACCTCAGACCTGCTGTCCCTGCCCATGGCCAACACAAGCTCCAAATCCATGGATGTTTAGAGGGGCAGGAATCCATCTGAGCTCCATCAGCAGCCGCTTTGCTCCTCAGCTCTCACCTGGCTCTCCTCTCAAGCAACCAAGCGGATGGTGTGGCAGCTCTCTGAATTTCAGATTGCACAACTGCTTTGTCTGGCCAGATGTTCTCAAAACCAGCTCACTGCACCTCTTGCTGGTGAGCAAGGTCAGGGCAAGCAGGCAGTGAGATGAGCAGCTGCAGAGGAGAAAGCACACAAAGAACTGATTCTGGGCTCCAGTTTCATTTAGAATAAAGAATGCCACGCATCCAGCCCAAAAAAATACTCCTAAAAGATAACTTCTGGATGCTTTGTGATCTCTGCTGCTCCCAGCCAGGTGATGCCCACCCCTCCTGCTTGGAGGAGGCAACAGCCAGGCCAGGAACATCTTATCAAGGAAAAGCAGCTTCAGGAACTTGAAACAAAACATTTAAATGAGTTGCTGAAGTTACAGCCTCCAAAAATAACATAGGAACATCTAAACATATGATTTGGTAGTGATTCCTTTAAGTTTTTGGACTAATGATAAGTGTCACTGAGTATCTCTGGTATTCTAGCACAAATGAACATTTTAAAGCAAAAAGAAATTAAAATCTCACCGTATTTACCCTAAGATAAGCAAAGGGGAAAAACATACCCATAAATCCACTGGAATTAAAAGAGCAGTTGATTAGGAGGTCACCTTACCATCATCTATCACTATGCTGTGAGACCAATTTGATTTTTTTTTAATGCCTGCAGTTCGTGGGCAGTAACTCATTTGGTGAGAAAGGTTCAGGGAAATCAAATCACTTTTTGTTGGGCAACCACCACAGACAACTTAGCTAGCTGAAAGCACTGAAGTTTGAGCTGTGCTGGTGAAGTTACATCCCTCTGTCTTGCAGATATTTTGAAGCCAGGAATTCTTAAAAGCTGGTGGGGTGAAGTAGGGCAGGTATGTACACAGGCAGAGCTCTTCTTTAAGCCAGGAAAGCTGAGGAATGATCTCCCCACCAAGGAAAGCTTGCAGCTCTCAGAGTTACTACTGCTAGCTTGTAGCATGTTTTTAAAAGATAAGAAAGCAGGCTGAAAAGTCCAACTTCCCAGTCTCCTATTACCCACACTACTTGCAGGCACAGCTTCAGTTCTCAGGGCAGTTCTGAGCAGGAAAAAAGAACCTGAAAAACTAGGAGACTACAATTAGAAATTGCAGCTTGGAACAGAGAATCCTAGAGGAACTGGATTTTTCATTTCCCATCCTTCCCTCAGGTAAACATTGCTTTAATGACAGATTTAAAGCTTAAATTAGCAGCAAGCAAGACCCTTCTTGGACTCCTGTCTCAGGCTGCAGCTTCATCCTCTTGCTCAGGCAATTCATCTTCACTGCTAAAATAGTTATGGCTTAATCCCCTGCCTGCTGAGCACCACAGAGAGACCACAAATTTCCAGAAGAAACTGGAAGCAGCCCACAAGTTTCCAGAAGAAACTGGAAGAATCTCTCAAGTCATACTCAGTGCAGTAATGTTTAATCGTTTGCTAAGCACCACTAAAAATAAATCGTGGAGAAAGGATCAGAGGGGAACACAGCAGAGTGTCCTGGCAAAGGCACAGCACAAGTACAGACACAAAAGCTGAAAGCTCAAGTACATTTTTTTCTTTGTTGTCAAAGCAGGATTTACCTACAAACCAAGAGCAGCCTGTTGGAAGAACTTTAGGATACACACCTCCAAGAGGAGCTAAACTCTGGAGTTAATTGCAGGAGTACAGCCTGAGCTCCATCCATCCCCCAGCTGAAGCAAACAGGAGCAGCAGGAACACCTCAGCTACATCAAGTTTCCTGTATTCCTTCTGTTACCAGAAATTTGGAACTCTGTCTCCCCCACTGAAGTCAGGAAAATGACTGAATCTCTTTCACTTGGGTATCACACACACAGCACCTGAATTTTAGACCCAGGAAGGCTGTGTCCTCCTCCCCTCTCTCCTCTTCATACTGAAGATGTCACAAGTTTGGGCCACTCAGGCACACCTGAAAATCTGCTCCTGCACCCACAGATGGTTTCTAAATGCTGAGCTGGGATCCTGGTCCTTGGTAGAGATTATTCAATAAAGCAAGGAGCCCAGTCCATCAGCCACAGCAGCCCTGTAGCCTGGAAGTTCTACATCAGCCACAAAAGTTTGGTTGTTTTGGGTTTTTTTCCTATGAAACAGAAATATTTAATTTGGAGGCTTTTGAACGGCCACAGGAAAACTGCCCCCCAAACCAAACCAAACCAAACCAAACAACTTTCAGGAATACGTGGTGGGACTGGAAAACAGGGACCTCACATATTTCAGGTATGGGCGATCTTCAGCACCACCTGAAGCTGTGCTGGTGGAAACACTGAGACAGGCACATGTTTGCTTTGATAATGGATTTTATTCACCTTACAAACCCATTCTGTGTCCACCTACCAGTACAACCATTTTTCCCCCTTTTAGCCTCAAGGACTAACTTTTACAAGAGATTCCTCAGCTTAACCTCTAAAGCAAAACTAATAACTGGCTTTCCTGGCTAGTCACAGTCAAATCCATATTCCACTCAGTCTTTCTAGTCAAGACTTCAAGCTGGGTTTCTTATTAAAAAAAACCACACTAAAGATTCCAACACTCCTGAAGCCTTAAGTGTTGGGGGACACCCCCCCCCCTTCCAAATAACACTTTGTTTTCTTTTGGAAAATCCACACTTGAATGTCTCGGGCAAGTCCTGGTGGAGCAGGATCCAAACCCTGGAGAGGGAGGGGGTGGGACAGCACAGAGGTGAGACCCCAGAGGGAACCCCCACCTGAGGCCACTGCCTGTCACCCACCCTGCACCCTGCCTGCAAAGGGGGGGCTCTGCCCCCACAATGGGCTGGTTTATTGGCTGGTTTAGGGGTACACCCTGGCTCACCCTTAGGTGCTCAGCTTGGGGTGCGGAGGGGCCCCTCAGGGGACACCACCCCCCCACACACAGAGGGTGCAGGACCCCAGAGACACCCCGTCCAGCACCCCAACAACAGACACCGAGGCCCAGGCATCCTGCCCCGTCCCCGTTGCCATAGAAACCCAACCCAGGCGTCCCGTCCCCGGTACCACAGCGACCCAGACCCCCCCAGCCCACCTCCTGTCCCCCCCTTCCCGTTGCCAGGGGAACCCCGGCACCCCGCCCCCCATCCCATAGAGGCCCAGGCATCCTGCCCCCCCGTTCCCATAGCAACCCAGGCGTCTTTCCCCCCCCCCTCCCGTTCCCATAGCAACCCAGGCGTTCCCCCCCCCCTCCCCACACAGGCCCAGGCGCCCTCCCCCCCCCCCCGCCCCCTCCTGGCCCGGGCCTCCTCCCCCCCCATCACCTCAGAGCCACCCGGGGGGAGCCCCGCGCCGTGCCCACCCCTCAGAGCCGGGAGGAATGGTGGTGATGGGGGAGGGAAAGGGCTAGGAGGTGCCGGTCCGGTCCGGTCCGGTGGGCGCTCACCCGTTCTTGAGATCCACCTCCAGGATCTTCCCGTAGCCCTTGAAGAACCGCTCCACGTCCCGCTCCCGCGCTTGGTAGCTGAGGCGGCCGATGTAGACCCGCGGCATGGCGGCCCCAGAGGCACCGGGGGGAGGGGTGGGGGGGAAGGGTTCGGGGTTCGGTTCGGCCCGGGCCGGGCCGGGCCAAGGGGAGGGGGCGGCCCGCGAGGGGCGGGGCTGAACCGGCGGCGGAACGGGGCGGTGTGACGTCACGACGTGGGGAAGGGCTGGGGGAGTGACGTCATCAACAAACCCCGCCTCCCCACCGGGCCTCGCGCCTCTTAAAGGGGCCGCGGCTGAAGGGGTGGGGCCCACCCGCGCCTCGGGTGCCTGAGGGGAAAACCCCTTCCCCTTCTTCCCCCCTTCTTCCCCCCTTCTTCCCCCCTTCTTCCCCCCTTCTTCCCCCCTTCTTCCCCCCTTCTTCCCCCCTTCTTCCCCCCTTCTTCCCCCAACCCTTCCCCCAACCCTTCCCCAGTTGGGCTGATCCCAACGGGATGAGGTTCCACAATCCAAGTGCCGGGTCCTGCACTTTGGGCACAACAACCCCATGGGGAGCTCCAGGCTGGGCACAGAGTGGCTGAGAGCAGCCAGGCAGAGAGGGACCTGGGAGTCTGGATTGCCAGGAAGCTGAACAGGAGCCAGCAGTGTGCCCAGGTGGCCAAGAAGGCCAATGGCATCCTGGCCTGGCTCAGGAACAGCGTGGCCAGCAGGTCCAGGGAAGGGATTCTGCCCCTGGACTCAGCCCTGGTGAGGCCACAGCTCGAGTCCTGTGTCCAGTTCTGGGCCCCTCAGGTCAGGAAGGAGATTGAGGTCCTGGAGCAGGTCCAAAGGAGGGCAACCAGGCTGGGGAAGGGATCCAGCACAAGTCCTGTGAGGAGAGGCTGAGGGAGCTGGGGGTGTTCAGCCTGGAGAAGAGGAGGCTCAGGGGAGACCTCATCACTCTCTACAACTCCCTGAAAGGAGGCTGGAGCCAGGGGGGGTTGGGCTCTTTTCCCAGGCAACTTTCAACAAGACAAGAGGGCATGGACTCAAGTTGTACCAGGGGAAGTTTAGGTTGGATATTAGAAAGAATTTCTTTATGGAGAGGGTGATCAGATGTTGGAATAGGCTGCCCAGGGAAGTAGTGGATTCTCCATCCCTGGAGATATTTAACAAGAGCCTGGATGTGGCACTCAGTGCCATGGGCTGGGAACCACAGGGGGAGTGGATCAAGGGTTGGACTTGATGATCTCTGAGGTCCCTTCCAACCTGACAGATTCTGTGATTCCTCCTCTTCCTCTTACCTCTCCTCTCTCCTGGTTCATGAGGGTCCCCCCGGTGCCAGGAGGGTTCCCCCCCTGCCTGATGCTGCAGGGTATGTGTGGGGTTCTCAGCCCCCGTGGGTCTGGGGGCTTTGGGGTGCCCCCTCCTCCTGTTCCAAGCATTGTTGGGCTCTGCCCTCATCATTCCATCATTCGTTGGAAACCATCTCGGAGATCACCCAGTCCAAGCCTTCCCCCAGCCCTGCCCAGGCCCCCCCTGCCCCATGTCCCTCAGCACCACATCTCCAGGGCTCTGAAACCCCTCCAGGGATGATGGGGACTCCAGCCCTGCCCTGGGCAGCCTGGGCCAGGCCCTGACAACCCTTGCCAGGGAGAAATTCTTCCTCAGCTCCAACCTAAACCTCCCCTGGCACAACTTGAGTTGTGCCAAAAGATTCTCTTGTCCCATCCCTTGTTCTGTGGGAGCAGAGCCCGACCCCCCCTGGCTCCAACCTCCTTTCCAGCCATCAGCAGATGGGATCCATCCCTGCTCCTGCTTTCCAGCCCAGGGGGGTGGGTAACCCCAGAACAACTGCTGTTACTGCCAAAAATTGAGTCAAAAGTGGCATTAAGTAACTCAGCCTCACCCTCGTGCCATGGGCCGGGGGGCTGTGGGGGTCTCATTCCCGGTGTAGGTGGCAATCATGGGGGTTCCCTCTTCCCATGGGTCAGGGGGTTGTGGGGTCCCCCTTCCCCACATGCTGGATACTGATGGGCTCCTAAACACAAACGGGTGGGGGTCCCACAGCCCAGGGTGCTCCTGGGTCCCCCCATAGCATCCTCTTCCCTGGGGACACCCCCCCACTCCTGGCCACACTCAGCCATTCCTCATTCCTGATGATGAGCAACAACATCCCTCCTCCAGATCCCTAAATGTGATTTTTGGGGGACTCATTTGTATCCTATCAGTTGACACATCAAATGCCTGAATCACACCAAACCCCAGCAGAGGCTCCCAGGAACATTTCAGCTTTAGCAGCCACCCCCCTCACCCCCCCTCCCCAAATGAAAAAAAATTATAATAAAAAGTAATACTACATATCTGCAATGCCAGCATCTGGATTCCCAACTTTGACCCTGCTTGTTTGGCAAGCAAGAGTTAAATTTCATTATTTATTCCTTTGTGCACTGGTGTAGGAGTAAGCACTCAGGAACATTTTGTGAAAGCAAGAGAGAGTTTTCTAAACCTTGTTAGGTTTTATTGCTGAAGCAAATAAGCCAGGTGAATAAAAGCTATGCTTTTTTTTTTGCATTATTTTTCTGTTTTTTTTATGTCATGCTGAGCAAGGCTCTGCACAATCTCAGAGTCCTTTTCTTGCCTTTTCCCCCCACTTTATTTGTTGGTCAGGGCACGTGATGCTGCTCTGCTTTGCTGCTGGGACAAGGAACGTGCAAAATATTGAATATTGGGGGGGTTATAGTGAGGGGAGAGCAGAGGGGAGATGCTGGCATGGAATTTTTCACTGCTCCATCTCAGGTTGCTCTGGTGGAAGGGAGGTTTCAGTGCCAGGGGTTATGGGGGGATTAAAGGGCTCTACCAGGGCTCAGAGAGCTGAGCTGCCAAGGCAGGTTCTGTGTTTGGATTTTCAAGTGTTCTGCTCTTCCCAAAGTTGTAGAGCAGCCTGCTACAACCTTGATCAACTTCCCTGCCCCACCACCCTTTTCCTCACCCCCCCAGACCCGGAAAATGAATAGAAATGAAGGTAGGATGCTTAAATCCCCCTTTTCACACCCAAAAGCTGAGGTTTTGGAGTAAGACTCCCTCCTAGAGCTGTAATTTTAGATCCTGGTGGTTTCCATCACACATCCCTGAGCTGCCACCAGCCCCAGGCACCAGTGGAGCAGAGCAGCTTTTGACCTCTCCACCAGCAAAACTCAGGAAGTTCCCCTGGGAAAACAAAATCCCTGCATTGACTCCTTAACCCCGGGATGGATGCTCAGAGGGTTTGGCTCCAGCCCAAGACAGCCAAAGGTCCCAGGTCCCAGCAAAAGCCCAGCTCGGGGCTACCCCAGGATTTGAGGTGCCACCTCCCCAGTGCTGAGCTCAGGGGGACCAGCCCTGTGCTGGCCACACCACTGCTGGCACTAGCCAGGGGGCTGGTGGCCACACGCTGGGTCACGTTCAGCTGCTGTCACCCAGCACCCTCGGGTCCCTTTTCACCAGGAACTCTGTCCCAAACCTGGAGCATTGCTTGGGGTTGGTGGGACCTGGCACTGACAGCTCTGCCCTCAGCCCAGCCACCTCTCCAGCTCCCTCTGCAGAACATTCCAAGCTCCCAGCAGATCATAGAATCATAGAATCATAGAATTAGCCAGGTTGGAAGGGACCTCAGAGATCAAGTCCAACCCTTGACCCACCGGAGCAGTTGCTAGACCATGGCACTGAGTGCCACATCCAGGCTTTTTTTAAATATCTCCAGGGATGGAGAATCCACCACCTCACCGGGCAGCCCATTCCAATGGCTGACCACCCTCTCCGTGAAGAAATTCTTTCTAATATCCAACCTAAATCTCCCCTGGCACAACTTGAGACCATGCCCTCTTGTCTTGCTGATAGTTGCCTGGGAAAAGAGCCCAACCCCCCCTGGCTCCAGCCTCCTTTCAGGGAGTTGTAGAGAGTGATGAGGTCTCCCCTGAGCCTCCTCTTCTCCAGGCTGAACACCCCCAGCTCCCTCAGCCTCTCCTCACAGGACTTGTGCTGGATCCCTTCCCCAGCCTGGTTGCCCTCCTTTGGACCTGCTCCAGGACCTCAATCTCCTTCCTGACCTGAGGGGCCCAGAACTGGACACAGTACTCGAGCTGTGGCCTCACCAGGGCTGAGTACAGGGGCAGAATCCCTTCCCTGGACCTGCTGGCCACGCTGTTCCTGAGCCAGGCCAGGATGCCATTGGCCTTCTTGGCCACCTGGGCACACTGCTGGCTCCTGTTCAGCTTCCTGGCAATCCAGACTCCCAGGTCCCTCTCTGCCTGGCTGCTCTCAGCCACTCTGTGCCCAGCCTGGAGCTCCCCATGGGGTTGTTGTGGCCAAAGTGCAGGACCCGGCACTTGGATTGTGGAACCTCATCCCGTTGGGATCAGCCCAACTCTCCAACCTGTCCAGGTCCCTCTGCAGAGCCCTCCTGCCTTCCAGCTGATCCACACTTCCTCCCAGCTTGGTGTCATCTGCGAATTTGCTGATGATGGACTCAATCCCTTCATCTAGGTCGTCGATAAAGATATTGAACAGAACTGGGCCCAACACCAATCCCTGGGGAAACACTTCCACCCAACTCTGTCCATCTGCAACCTGACTGAGGGGTGCACTTGATTCCTCTGTCCAGATCATGGATGTCAAATGGAAGTGGCCCAAACCCTGGGGGACACTGGGGACACAGCCACCCCCTGCAGGTAACTCCATCCACAACTCTTTGGCCTCAGCCTGTTTTTCACCCAGCAAATCTTGCAATGGCCAAGCCTTGAGTAGCCAGGTTGTCCAAACCCCACCCCATCCCTGGGCAAGTTGTCTCAAACTGATGGATTTTTTTGAAAGTGCTGCCCTTGGGGATTCTCTGCTGTCTAATAGGGTTGAGTAGTGAGCATTGCATTGAAATGGCTTTTGAATGGACTTTTGTCCCCAGCACTGCTGCCCTCCTTCTTCCCATTGCAGTAACTGGGAGGAACAAAGTGTTTGTGTGCCTTGGGGCAGAGATTTAGGGTAAGAAATGCTGCTCTTGGTGGCTGACGGGCACTAAGAGGGCAGAGCCAGTCCCACTTCCCTTACAGTTGCCCAATCCCACGTCCATCCTGCAGCTGCTTTTAGCAGGACACTAACTGCTTGCATGTGATTTTAATTTCAGCTTTACAAGGTGGGAAATCCCCAGGATTTAGGACAGGGCCAGGCTGCAAGGGAGCCCAGGGTGTTGGGTTTACCCCCTCCTCATGCAGTGCAGCCCCTGCCCACCCCCCACATCCAACTGAGCACAGGAAGAGTTGTTGGCACATCTTAAAAAAATAAGTATGTGTATTAAACAGTGATTTCCAAGAGGTTCTCATCACAATCAGTAGTGGCAGCAGGAACAGCAGCAAAACTGAGTTCAAGTATTCAATTCAGGCAATGCAAAAAGCACCCCCCTGCTCTGCCCCCAGGCTGGGACCTGCTGGTGACTCCTGTCCCCACCTCCACTGCCACCACCTCAGAGCTGTCCCTGAGGGGACAATGACATCTGTGGTGTCTTACAGCTCCTGCTGGTGTGGTAGTGCTGGCTGGCACTTGGTAACTTGTCTTTCTTTTTTTGTTTTTTGCTGTTTAAACTAATTTTTGAGATGAAATGATGCCAAGGGCTAGAAAATCCCTTTGTACATTTGTCCCCCAGCCTGCACAGGTGTCCCCTGTCCTCCCAGCACTGCATGCGCTGGGCAGGGAAAAACGAAAAAAATAAATAGAAAAAATTACATTTGATTCTTTGCAGTGCAATGTGGGGACTGTCCCAAACCTGTGGCACTTGGCTGCTGAACATGGAGGAGGGGACATGGAGGTGGCTCAGAGGCTGCAGGGGGGGTTGTGCTGGCTGGGAGGGCAGTGACCAGCATTGTGCTGCTCTGCAGACAACCTACAAGCAGCCAAAAATCACCTGGAGGGACAGCAGGCAGCAGAACAACACTGGGAGCTGCTAAGGCAGGCAGGAGGAGGTGGTGCAGCTCACCCCAGACACAAAAACCTTGCACCCAAACTCACCCCAGCTAAAGCACGATTGCAGCCTCCCTCCCCAAGCAATTTCACACACTGCCATCCCTGCAGAGGCTTTCAAACCTTTCAGTGGACACCCAAAGGTTTGTTAAACAAAAATAAAATTAAAAATTAACTATCTGGAGTTTCCCCCCCCCCCAAGCATCTCCTGTCTGCAGAAACGGCAGCGAGGGAGAGCTTGGCCATGGTGGAGCAGCTCAGGGCTCAGAGGAGGAGGATTTGCTTGGAGGAGATGAAGGGCTTCATGGCAGCTTCCAGTGCTGCCTGATAATCCTGCAGAGGGACCTCAGTGCAGGCTGGAGCAGTGAGCTGCCCGCTGCGGATCAGCTGGCACAGGGTGTCCATCATGCTGGCCAGGCCTGCTGGGTCTGAAAGGGAAGAATCACAGAACCATGGGGTGTTTCAGGCATCAAGGGACCTTAAATCTCCCCCAGTGCCCCCCCTGCCATGGTCAGGGACACCTCCCACCAGCCCAGGCTGCTCCAAGCCCCATCCAACCTTGGACACTGCCAGGGATGGGGCAGCCACAGCTTCTGGGGGCAGCCTGGGGCTCAGCACCCTCACCCCAAACAATTTCTTCCTCATCTCCAACCTCAATCCCCCCTCTGCCAGTTTAAAGCCATCACCTCTCATCCCATCCCTCCAGGCCCTTGTCCCAAGTCCCTCCCCAGCTTTCCTGCAGCCCCTTCAGGCACTGGAAGGTGCTCTAAGGTCTCCCTGGATCCTTCTCTTCTCCAGGCTGAACACCCCCAACTCTCCCCCTGGCTCCAGAGCTGCTCCAAGGAGAGAGCTCTCACCACTGCACTTCCCAGGCAATGCCAGGGCCACCAACCATGCCCTGGCAAACACCCACCTGAAGCCATACAGGGTCCCTGGGACACCAGGGTGCCATGAGCTCCCAGCTCAGAACATGGGATGGAGCAAGATGCCACACCATGGTCCCTGCCCAAGCCACACTGCCCAGCACCTGCATTTCAGCTGCCCTGAGGACTCTCAGCACTCATGACACAAATAAAAGCAAAGAGGACAGCACCAGCATGGTGGTGGTTTGGCTCCTGCTCCCATGCCAACCCTCAGACCCACTGGGCTCACCCTGTGCATGTTCCTTCCTCCACTGGGTCATCCAGAACCCACGGAGCCTCACGTCCCGGAAGATGAAGGCACTCTGTGGAGAGAGGGAGCAGTGGTGGGACCCCTGTGTCCCCTCCCAGTGTGGCAGAAGGTGGCAATGAGACCCTTCACTGCTTTGTTTGTGCTCTCATTTGTGAGTCAGGGGACAGTGGGATGTGGAGATGTGACTCTGAGGTGTGGAGTCAGGGTGAGTTTGATGCTTGGTACCTGCAGCCCAAATCCTCCATAAATCAAGCCAAGAGACAGCTCTGGGATGCAGAGCAGCTCATCCCACAAGACACCTCATGGCTTAGATAAAAAGAAGGTTGGAGGCTCTCAGGGTGCAGGCAGGGAGAGCCAAGCTCTTGCAGTGCCAAGCAGGAGCCCTGGGGACAGGGGACATGGGGGACATGCCCCAAGGGAAACCAAGAGCATCCCCAGTACTCACCACAGGCACCATCACAGGCTGCTTTGCCATCCCCCCATAGGTGACCATGGTCCCTTTGGGCCTGCAGAAGGAAGGGGGTAGTTGGGTATGTGGTTGCCAACCACGCAGCTTTGATCTTGCAACTTCTGCCTCCACCATACCCGAGGCCACTGCTGGACCCAACCCCACCGTGGCACCAACGGGGCTGTTCTCAAACCAAGTCACCCCTCAGACCCCACCTCCCAGAGCTCCCCCCGTGCTCCCACACCCCATTAGCTGAATTTGCAACTAAATACATCAGCTGCACCCAGCCAGGACCAGCTGAACCTTCAGAGCTGCATCTCAGCTGCCTCCAGCCCCTGGCAGAGCTTGTGACAGGCAGTGCTGATGAGGTAACTTCAAGTCACTTGTCCACTCAACCCCTCTCTCCAAAACTTCAGTGATGGCCAACTTCAGCTAACAACATCTCCAGGGCCTCTGAAGGACCCCCTGATGCTGGCTGCTGGCCCCAGAACCATGCCCAAGCCACCCCCCAGCCACACTTACTGCAGGTGCCTCAGCATCTCTGTTGTGCTTTTGCCTCCAACGCAGTTCAGGGCAAGCCGAGGCTTTGGGATGCTCTGCAAGAGTTTATTGAGAAGGTCCCCAAATTTTAGGGCTCCTTTAGAGGACCCTGATTCTTGAGGGAGCAACTGCCTTGAGCTCAACATTTACCCGCAGGCAGCTAAGAGTCAAAGGGCTAAACATCTGTGAGCTCTTGTAGCAAAAGCCTTCAAGTTCTGGGGCTAAATCCTGATCTAGAGAGAGATTTGTCCTTCCCACCATCCCTGCACTTTTCTCTGCAGTGCTGGACTGCAGGGATGGCCCTGGATGGTCTCTCCAGAGGGATCAGCACTGAGGTACCTTAAATATATCTTTCATCTCTGGCTTTCTCAGCATCTCCTCTGTGATGACGTGGTCTGCACCCAAGGCCATCAGCCTCTCCACCAGCTTTGGGAGATCAGGTCTGAGGGAGGCAAAAAAAAATAAATGGACACAATGATCCAGAAAGCAGAGTGTCACCTTCTCCACCCTGCTGGAGGGACAACAGGGCAGAGCCTGCAGGACACTTTGGAGGAGCAACCAGGAGAAAGTCCTGGCTTGGGTGGGCAGGATGATCAGCTCCAACTCCCAACCTTCCAAACCTCCTGTCAGACTCCAGCCTACACCCAGGGCATCTCCCACCCCCACAGGAGACCTTCTCCTCCCCCAGGGGGACCTACCTGTCCCTCACCACGTTGATGGTCTTGATGCCAGAGGCTTTGGCAATCTGGATCACAGCCTGGCCCACGCCGCTGTTGGCTGCGTTCTGGATGATGGAGTCACCTGGAGAGAACCAAATCCAGGTTTTCACTGCAGAACCCACCAGCAAACCCCACCTGGGATCTCTTCCCTGGAGGCAAAGCCATACCTGGGCTCAGGGTCTCGAAGTCGGTCAGCATGCGGTAGGCAGTGCAGGGGTTGACACTCAGGGTGGCAGCACACAGCACGGGGATGTCCCTGGGCACCTTCAGCAGCGTCTCCTCAGGGAACACTCCCCGAGTCCTCCACGTCCCTGGGGTACCAGCAGCACGGCAGGAGGGGGGACAAGGGAAGGAAAATGGGGTGAGAGCTCAAGCCATGCCACAGCCCAAGCTCTGGTGGCAGCTGCACTGCCACTGAAATCCTGGGGAGTGAATGAGACTTTTTTTCCATATGGGTATGGCCAAAATATGGCAAGAGGCCAGGGATGGATCTCCTGAGCAGGCTCAGCAATCAATATCAACAGAAAAATCTAATAATTTCCCAGAGGGATAATGGGACTGGAGCTGCCCGGGTGCAGGGAGTGTGTGCAGAGCTAATGGAAACACTCCCCACACTAGGGAGCAGCCAATATATCCAAAGCCAATTCAGTTAGATTCACTCCCTCTATATTTTTATATCCAATTTAACCCCCTGTCACCCATTTACTGTTTGGTTTTTTTCTTCCAATGTTTAAAAATATCACTTTTGGAATTTAACTAGATAGCTTTCCTCCTTCCATTAAGCTAAAAAGCTTTTTAAGAAGAAACAGGCAAAGAACAAGCTATTGCACTAAAACCAGAACTGACAATTTTTCTGGCCATTGGCACTTTGGAGAAGCACAAGAGACATTTGTTAGAAAATAAATTCCCCTGCTTTCCTGTCAAAGCACTATTAAGGAGAAAACTGTAATGAGATATAACTGTGACCTTGCCCAGGTTAAATGCTTCATCCTGGGTCTTGAAAGAAGCTCTGAAGAGCTGGCAGAAAATGTGGTTGTTTCCAGAGCACAGATTGCTGCAATGATTTATAACAGTGCAGAAACCCAGTGAAGTTTTGCTCTATGCTACAGAAAAGTAGATTATTTCTAAATTCAAGTTTAACATAAGCAATGGCATAGCTAAAGCTGCTATTGCAAGTGCTCTGGGCTTTTGCATTGCATGTGTCCCCTCCCCCAGAGCCCTCCTGCATCTCCAGAGGACGAGCAGCATGGGACCACAGCATCCTCATGGCTGGAAAGGACCTTCAGGATCACTGAGTCCAACCATCAGTTCTACAGCACCTTAACCACACCACTGATTGGGGCTGGGGATCAGGTTCTGAGCTCGTTTTAAGGAAAAATAAAAACCAAAATCAACATTAAAACTAAAAATACATGACAGAAAAGAATAAAACTTATCCTGAGACTGTAAGAAATGAAGATGCCTTTGTGCAGCTCCAGTGGTTTTCCTGATGCTTCTTGTCTGAGATAATCCAGCCCTTTGTACTTATGATAATGATAATGCTAACACAGCACTCAGTGGGTTCCAACTGCTGCTTCCCTCACCTGGAACGTTCCCTAATGGAGCTTGTATTTTTTTTTTTCACTTGAAGTCATATCTGATTAGATGTAATTGCTGTCAGTGGAAGAGGCCCATGGCTTTACCCACAGCCTGCAAAGCTGGTGCTTTGGAGAGGAGCAGCTGTGCTCCAGGACCCCCCAAAACCCCAAAGGGGGGAGGCACACCCCTGGCTTCACTCTCCGTCTCCTGGGGGTCTTCAACATCCCCAAAATCCCCTGGGAAGAGATGCTCTGGAGGTGAGGGGTGCAGAGGAGGACCCAGTGCCTGCTCCTGGCTCTGGGGGTGCTGGGGGTGCACTCACCAAGGCCGGTGCTCGCCGGGATGACCCAGTCCCCAGGCTTCAGAGCCACCACCTGCTGCCCGACCTCCAGCACCTCCCCGACGCCTTCGTTCCCTCCCACAGCTGGGAGTGGGGAGAGGATGGGATAGGTCCCTGTGGGGAAGCTGGAGGTGAGCTGTGGAGCCCATCATCCCCCAAACCTCCAACCAAACATCCCAGCAGGAGGGACCCCAAGGAGAATGAGGATGCAGGGAAGATGGAGGGGGTGAGTTACCTTGGATCATATTGATGTCAGCAGGATTAACGGGGGCTGCCAACATCTTGACATGGACATCAGAGTCCCCCAGCTCGGCTACCTGGAGGTCCTTCAGTCTGAACAGGAGACAAAGAGAAGACAGAAGCTGGGCTGACACCTCCTGCACCTTGGCTGAAGCTGGGAAGAGAGTGGCCAGTGTCACTTCTGACACACGGTAGCCTTAAAATAAACACCTGGGGCTCAAGGCCACTTGCTTAGGTTTACATCACACTAAAAATTCAGATTTACGTTAGACAGGCAGATTTTGGATGGTGACTGCTAAAAGCCAAGAGCCCAACAACACCCAAGCACAGCAATGCTCACAACTCTTAATAAATCAGCGGCTTGAACAAAAAAAACCAAACCCAGTTTCATCCAGCCCTGGGGTTGGGGGCTCATCCTGCCCTGCTTTAACCTAACTTGGGGCATTTTCAGAAATCTGCAAAAAGGATTCACGGGACCAGCCCCACGCAAGGACTGGGGTGAGGGCAGATCTGGGGAGCTGTCATGGGGTCCGGATGCAGCTGGATGCACCCCCACCCCATTCTTGCACCCCTATTTTTGCCCCCCCCATTCCTGCACCCCAAGTTTTGCCCCACCCTCTGGCTTCACCCCCTATTCCAATACACCTCCACCCCCGCCCCATTTCTGCACCCCCCTATTCCCGCACCCTCATTTTTGCCCCCACCCCACTCCTGCCCCCCCTTTCACCGCACCCCAGCACAGCCCCCCCATTCCTGCACCCCCCTGTGGCACCGCACCCCAACACCCCCCCGCACCCCGCACCCTGTACCCGCACCCCCCTTACTGCACCACCGCCGGGGGCTCCCCGTGCCGCCCATACACCAGACCCCGGGGGGGGCTCCGCGCCGTGCCCGAACGCGAACGCATTCTGGGGGGGCTCCGCACCCCGCGCAGCACCCATCCTGCCGCCCGCTGCATTCGGATCGCTTCGGCGCCGCTCGGTGACGCTCGGCCCGCTTCGGCGCCGCTCGGTGACGTTCGGCCCGGTTCGGCAGCGCTCGGTGACGTTCGGCCCGGTTCGGCTCTTCTCGGCCCTGCGTGACGAAGGCAGCACCGCCCCCCTCCCCCGTCTCGTTCCCGCCCTTCCCGCCTGAAGGCGGCGGTGACTGTGGGGGGGGTTTGGGCCTCTCGGTAATGCCGGGGCTGGGGTTCGCCTTCAGGGCTGGTGTATCCCAAACTACAAAAAGTATCTGTAAAAGTAATAATAAAAAATTAAATGATTAAATGTGAGGGTATCAGTGCCAGCTCCTTGTGCCCAGCCAGGCCAGCCCCGAGGGCACAGAGGCAGCCTGAGGACCTGGGCAGCGGGTTTATAGATCTCGGGGTGGGTGCTGAGAGGTTTTTGGGGATAAAAACCCCTTTTCTCTGATTTATCAAGGCGGTGGGGGCCACGCGTGTCTGCCGTGGGCAGGGGGAGCTGCACAACTGCGCACAGGATGGGTGCTTAACGGAGAAAAAAAAAGGGGGAAAAGAATTCGTAATAATAATTTAATGGAATGTTTTATATCATTATCTTGAAGGAAAGGTCTCGTTTATTGTTCCAGATAAAACTGATCAGACCGGAGGGAGGAAGGGAAGCGGAGGTGCCCGTCGGCTGCTCGGTCACTGCAAAGCAAACTAAAGAGTTTTAAAATAATTTCTCCTTTCTGGTGGATGTTGAATGGCACCCAGGGGGTGTCAGGAGCTGCTCAGCCAGCCCCAGGTTGGCGGTCACTCTCCTCTTTGTTGTGCAATTAGCAGATTCCTTCATTAACACCATCCCTCTCCTCATGCAGCTGCTTTCCCTTCTTCACCACCCCCCTCCAGTCCTGTCCTCAACCACCCGGTATTTTATTCCCATAAAATAAATCATCTGTTAATATCCCGGTAAGAAGGAGCTCTCAGCACACAGATCTCTCCAGCAGGTTCTCCCTCCCATTGTGTCCCCATCGCACACAATCCAGGGTGGGCACCCAAAAGGAGCTCTGGTGCTCAGCACCCTCACACCAAACAATTTCCTCCCAATGTCCAACCTCAAATCTCCCCCAGTTCAAAGCCATTCCCCCTCATCCCATCCCTCCATCCCTTGTCCCAAGTCCCTCCCCAGCTTTTCTGCAGCCCCTTCAGGCACTGGAAGGTGCTCTAAGGTCTCCCTGGATCCTTCTCTTCTCCAGGCTGAACACCCCCAACTCTCCCCCTGGCTCCAGAGCTGCTCCAGCCCTTGGATCATCTCTGCACATCTGTGTCCCAGCAGCATCTTTTCCTCCAGGAAGGAACTTCAGGAGGCTGAGCAGGGTGTGCAGCTGCCCCTGGCATATCTGGCTGCTTTAAATCACCATTTGAATCTAATCACAGCAGTAAAATAATGGGAATTTAACAGCCTCGAAGGCAGGAGCTTTCCAAGGGTGCCAAGTGTGCTTAGAGTTTTCCGTGGTGGGGTGGCTTCAGGTAGGGAAGAGGGTGCTGGTGATGCTGGTGAGACACAGGTGCCCAAGCTCCCTATGGCCTGGCAAAGGGTTAATTACTAATTACAGCACCCTAATGAGGAACCTTTCCATCCCCTTCCAAACTTAGGCATCGGCAAATCAGGGCTGGCAGACAATTTTATGATTATTTTGTTAATGTTTTTCCTGTAACAAGTGCAATTTCCTTGTGATTAATGACTACTTCACCTCCTGAAATTGCATTTTTAAAAAAACCTTTTTTTTTCTTTCCTTTTTTTCTGGAGGGATGCATGAAAATCCACTTTGGACCCGAAGGGTTTTGGAGTGGGTGGGGAGAAGAGGAAGGGGAGATGCTTGCTGAGCACCCAGCTCAGTGATGTGTGCTCTGGCCAGAGGGAAGGAATGATGCTCACTGCTCCCCTCTGCCTTAAAACCTTGTTATTGTTAATGAGCTATGATTTATCACAGCCATTGATTAATCTGACTTCTTGCTACTTGTTCATGGCTGGAAAGCAAAAATGCTGCCAAGAAGGTGGCAGACATGGGGACACCCTGGCCTGGAGCTGGGTGTGATGGGAGGAATGGGTGGAGAGACCAGGGTGACCCCAAAGTGACATTTTTCTGTGATTTTATCCATAAAACCTCAAAAACTGTTGGGGACAGGGGATTTGTCCCCCTAGATTATAAGGCTTCACCAGGAGCCTCGTGTGTGCTGAGTTGTCCTGGCACTTAATCAAGTTAATGTGGGATTATTAATTAACCGCTTACAAGATCGACATGCTTTTTAATTAAAGAGAATAATAATCTATTGCCTTTTTCCTTTTTGGTGGGGAAATTGAAGATGTGTCTGCTTCTCCTAGGAATAATTAAGCAAGTGGAGACTGGAGATCTTGTTCTCATGGGATTTTTCTTTTGGGTGATGCTCGGTGTCACATCTTGGTGACCATCCCGTGGCAGCCAGGTGTGGTCTGGGCACTGCTGGACCTCCTGGAGACCCAACCTCATCCCAAAATGTATTGGGTTGGGATGCTGGGATCTCAGGGCTGGGATGCACCAACAGGACAAGGCTTGTAAAACTATCTGCAAAATAATTCTCTTTTTTTAGGCAGAGGAAGGGATGCTCAAAACCAGCACATGGGGGAAGGGATTCACCATCCCACTTCTCCCTCTTCTTCCCTGGTCACCACAGCCACTGTCCTACCCTCTTGTGTCCCTTGCAAGGTCCCAGGGCTGGGCTCATCCCTACCACTTGGTTTTTATGAAGCTCAGGAGGAGCTCAGCTGTCATTTTCCCATTTCAAGCCCCATTCACCCCAAACTCAGCAGCCCCGATAGAGCCCCATCACTCTGACGTTCATCACCTTTCTATTAGATGTGCCTGAATCTTCAAATACAAAAGATGTTGTGCTTAAATACCCACTATATATAATTCTCAGCTTATCCTGAGTCCCTCATTTAACACCTCAGACAGCACTGGAAAATCCTCTAAACTTTTGAATCCTTCACCTAAAAACTTGTGTCTGATGCTCAGGGCAGATACCACAGGATGCTTGGAGTGGGGTTATTTTTTTTAAAGCATACCAATGGCTGGTTCTTTCCCCTCTGATTTTTTTTACCCCCATTATCCTATAAAATATATAAATGTATATAGAAATATATGTAAGTATATATGGGAAGAAATGCAACGTTCAGTGGCTAATGGAGAATGGATAAGTTCTGGTCCTCTGCCAGGGAGATGAAAAGGAGGCTTCCTCTTGGGCTGTAAATAAGAAAGGAGAAGGAGGCGTGGGAGATGTTTTTTCCTGTGTTGGTCATATTTGGGCTGTGCAGTGGAGCTGGGACATCCTTGGACTCCTGGGGGGTGGCAGAATTAGTGCACAAATCACTCTGTGTGAGCATCTTTCCAGCTTGGGGAGCCCATCCCCTGAGATCATGGCCAGGGGGGTCTGAGATGCTGATTTTGAGAGTTGTGTTGCTGTGATGGCACCCAAAAGCATCACCCCTGGGTGCCCCTGCACCCCTCTGCCCATCTCATCTCAACATCACCTCCTCACACCCACTGCAATGCCACACGTGCTCAGGCACCTGGCAGCAGGACAAGCAGGTTTATATATTTATTCTTATGGGGGAAAAACCCTGTATCTATATATTTATACATTATTTATAATATATAGTAACATATATATAAAACTGCATTTTTTTTTCATATATTGTAGTGTCAAAGCAGCTGTGCTTTCAGTCCCTTCCCTACTTCAGACAGAGCAGTGGGCAGGAGAGAGCTCTTGAAATAGCTTGAAAACACACCCTGGTGAAGCAAGGCACCAAACCAGCATCTTTTACCCTTTTTAAACCATATTTTGGTTTCACTTTTCCCCTTCCCCCTCCCCCCCAGCTCCAGGTCCCCACACGTTCCCATTCTGCTCCCATCGGCTGCAGATCTGAAACATTCCCAGCCCTGCAGGAACCTCTGAGCATGAACCCACTTCTCTGGGAAAAGAATTGCTCCATCTCAGGGGTTTGCTGGTGCAAAAGCTGATTGGTTTTGTTTGTTCCTGTTGGGCTCCAATGCTGACAATCTCTTTTTGTTGGAAAGTGCCGTGCGCATCCTTTCTCTGATGGGGTTTGGAAAACCACCAAGCTGGAGCTGCTGCTGCTCAGAGGAGAACAAACAAGAGGGGAGAGAGCTAACCCTTCCCTCGTGCATCAAATCAAATCAAATCAAACCAAACAAGCTGTAAAAACGTATTAAAAATAATATTAAATAAATGCTGGGCACAATGTTGTTCCCTCCTTTCCTTCCAGTTGGATTTTAAAGGACTGGGAAGGTGGGTTTCATGCCCTGCTCCATGCTCAGGCTCCAGCCTGTCAGCACTGAGACATGATGATGAGAAATTTGAGCAATATCCAAACCCCAGGTCTGAAAATAAAAAGCTTTTGTGATTTGGGATGTGATCAGAGCCCCAATACATTCCAGCAGATCTACAGCCCCCTCCCTCAATACAAAACCCTGGAGGTGATCCTGGAGGAGAGGGCATGGAGAGTTTGGGTATAGATCTGCTTGGGTTTAGTGCCTTTATTCTTACATTTTTTTGCTGCTTATTATTATTATTAAATTTATTTTAAAATCATAGTCAGTTGCAATGTTCAGGGATGGAGAAATCCACACAGCCAGGACAGCAGCTGCCCTGGGTTAAGTGCTGAGCAGACAGACAGACGGATGGTGCACGGTGCTCTGGAATATTTTTGGGCTGAAAGCTATTTCTCAAAATCCCAGGAGCAATTGGGATGCTGCCTGTAAATCTGAGGAGATGGTGTGCAGCTCATAGGGAATGCAGAGGTGGCTTGGGAAAGCTCCTCCTGAGAGGGAGAACAACATTGCTCCTCACCCTCAGTGGCTGGGCTGAGAAAAAGAGCAGTGTTCTGCATGGCTGTGGGCCTGAAACTCAGCATCTGTGCTGCTCTGCCCCCCCAGCCTGTTGGAGCAGCACCAGGGTAAGGATTTATCTCCGGGTGTTGGGTGCTGAGCTTTGGGCTTCCCAGTTCTCCAGGCAGAAACCCCAGCACAAAGCGGGAGGTGCACTGGGAAGGGGTCAGATCTCCAATAACATCTCCTAACATTTTCCTGGCTATTTCCTGCGGGAACACTTGTTCATTCGTTGTGTTGGATGAGAACGGGGAAGTTTATTTGGATGAAGATACAGAAGTTATTTCATCCTTTCAGGCTGTGATCACTCATCTAATAGCCCCATTACATCCGGCCACGGCACCGCGCCGGGCGTCTGACCGCTCGGGGCTGGAGGGCTGGGAGGAGAGCTGAGGGATGAGATAATCTGTTTTGTCTGTTATGAAAGAAAAAGGAATTTTGGCGTTAGTAAAAGGCAGGTGATTTTGAGAAAATAGCTGAGACTTATTAGAGAGGACAAACCGGGTGGGGGTGGAATAGGTGGAGGGATAAAAAAGTGGGACGGGGAAAGAGGGAGAGAGATTGGTGAAAAGGGGAGGAAAATAAAAGCAGAAGATAAAAATTTAGAGGGTGAAATTGCCTACATTTCAGTGCGGGCTGCTGAGGGTTGTGTCCCTATAGCTCTGCAAGAGCCATTTGCCATGGGGAAGGCACTGCTGGGAGCAATGCTCTGGGGGATGAACGGGAAGAAATGGGGAGTTACTGTGCTGACAGAAAAAAATAGCATTCGACAGGTAAATTAGAAATTGAAAGGTTTCAGTGTGGAGAGGCCTGGTCAGGGTGGAGGTGTGCATCCAGCTGGTTTGGGTGAGGGTGGTGGGTGCCACCACTCCATCCCATGGTGCTGGGGTGAGGATTTGACCTCTCCCTCCATCTGCCTTTTTACTGAGATAATTCAGAGAAAAAAAAAAAACCTCCCAAAAGGAAGACTTGGGGAAAAAAAAAAAAAAAGTTCTGAGACCCCAAACCCCAGCTTTTTCTCCCCAACCTCAGGCTAACCAAGAGGTGTGGTGGGGCTGTGAGGGCTGTGTTTGAGGGTGCTGCTGCTGAACACCCCAGAGCTGAAAACATTTATCCTTGGGATGGGCAGAAGGGTTTGGGCTGAGCCCATTTGCAATCACGGTGAGGCCTGTATTCTTCCTGCAAATGACTATACTTGAAAAGTGATTACTTCATTTTAACTCGATTGCTCCTGCAAGGTGCTCGGGGATGGCTGGCAGCAGGGGGATGGGGCAGGGGAAGGGCTGTGGGCTCATCCTGCAGGGTGCTGAGTGCTCGCTGGCCCCCAGGCCCCTCAGCTCTCGCTCAGGGAGGTGCTTGGGAAAGGTTTTGGGATGGGATTTGCACCCTGGGAATGGGATGGAGCTTGGCCCTGGTGGATGGCCTCCAGCTCCCTCCGTGTTTTAGCCTGGATCCTTCCTTCCTCCCTGCTTCCCTTTGTCCCTCCTGCTTTCCCTCAGTGCAGGATGGGTGCTGTGCTGTGTCACCTTCCAAAACCATCCCTGTGACCCCAGCCCTGCCCAGCACCTCTCCAGGAGGCAGTGAGAAGCCCTTGGCCACACTGTCCTCCCTTTCAGACCTCTTACTCCAGTGGGATTGGAGCTGGACGTGATGGAGGGAGAAACATCCTCACCCAGAACCCCGTGGGCAATTCCTGCTTGTCCCCAAACCCGCTGGCCGTGTGGATGCATCCCCTCTGTGTGCACGTCCTTCTGGGCACATATACATCCCCTCCATGCCCACATCCTCCTCATGGATACATCCCCTCTCTGCATCCCTTCCAGGCATCCCTGCATCCCCCCTGTCCATCCCTGCATCCCCATCCCTGCATCCCCATCCCTGCATCCCCCCCGTCCATCCCTGCATCCCCATCCCTGCATCCCCATCCCTGCATCCCCATCCCTGCATCCCCATCCCTGCATCCAGGCATCCCCATATCCCCCCCCCCCCCCCCAAATCCCCCTCCGTGCACCCCCTCCATATGCATGGCTCCCCTCCCCGTGTCCCCTCCGTGTCCCCCTCATCTCCTCCAGGCACCCTCTCCCTGCAGCCCCAGCCCCACCAGCCCGGGGGGGCTCCTCCAAGCCCCTTCCCCAAGCCAGTAGCCCCTGGGAGCCGGTGGCCACCCCGGCTGCCCTGCCCGGGGCCAGCACCAGCCCCTTCCCAGGGGACAAAGCCCCTTCCCAGGGGACAAAGCCCCTTTGTGGAGCCCCCGGCTCCTCTCCTGCCGAATTCGGGCTGTGTCCCCATCAGGGGTGACAGTTTTAGGGGTTCTGAATGCTCCCGGTTGTACTCCGGGCTGTATTCCCTGGGGATATTCCCAAATTAATCCCAGAGCTCCTGGCAGGAGGTTGGGTGTGGGGTTTGGGTTGGGGAGGCTGGAGCAGGATGGGGACCCGCGGGGGGACCTGGGGACATTAAAAGCTCCTCGTGTCCAGTGCAGTGACCCCAAGGGCTGTTGTGCAATGTCCCCAGGAATTCCCCCAAAATTTGCTGTAAAAAAATGCCAAGAACTTCCCCAATATCCCCCCTCCCCAAATTCCCTCAAAATTTGAGGTAAAAACTCCCTAAGAATTCCCCCAATATTCCCCAATAATTCCTCTGAAAATTGGGGTAAAAAAATCCCAATAATTGCCTCAGTATTTTCCCCAAATTTTGGGCTTAAAAATCCTAGTAATCCCCTCAATATTCCCCAGTAATTACCCCTCAAACTGGAGAAAAAAATCTCCAGAATTCCCTCGATATTCCCCCATAGTCGCCCCAAAATATGCAACAAAACCCCTCCAGTATTCCCACCGGTATCCCTTCCTTTTTCCGAATTTTCCCCCGCTCCAGCCGTGGCCCCACACGGGTACAGCTGATGTTTATTAAAACTTCCCCATCCCCCTCACCCTCTTCGCCCCGAACCTCTGGAAAAACATTTTCCTCCCGGGATCAGCGGGAGATGCAGTGGGGAACAAGGCCCCGTCCATCCCCCCGGCCACACGTGGGGGCTGCCAGCGCCTTGGGCACCCACGGCCCCACTCGGGCAGGGGCTGGATGGACATTTCCCCCTTTTTCCACCCTTTTTTGGGTTTTTTTGGGGGTGTGTGGGGGGTTTCTCCCTCCTCTCTCCCTCCTTCCCGCCCCAGGGGATGGTGGCTCTGCTGGCTGTCACTGAGGTCCCCTGTGCCACTGCCACCGTCTCACCCTTCCAGGGGAGGAAGCATCGTGTCCCTGTCCTTGGGGACATCCAGGGGGACAGGGAGGGGGCGTCTGGGGGTCTAAGCCCCCCCTCAGGGTGTCAGGAGTCCCTGTCCCCAAGGAGAAGCGTGACCTTTAACCCCAGACCACGGCCGTGCCCCAGTTCTGCCTCGGGCACAGGGCTGGAGACCCCCCCAGGGACCCCTCCCCACCCCCCCGAGGTGGGTGTCACCCCCTTGCTCAGCTCTGGGAGGTGCGGGAGCAGCAGCGGGTGAGGGACCCCGGGACCCCCACCCCACCCCGGGACCCCCTGCCCAGCTCCCCCCCATCTGGGGACACCCCAGGGTCCTTCTTGGTGGGATCCTCCCAGCTGGGGACCCCCACAGGGTTGTGCTTGGTGGGGACCCCCCAGCTGGGCTCCCCCAGAGTGGTGCTTTGTGGGACCCTCCCGCTGGGGACCCCAAGGGTCGTGCTGGGTGGGACCCTCCCCCCCTAAGGACACCCCAGGGTCATCCTTGATGGGAACCCCCCCACCTGAGGACTCCCCACACCCTAAAGCTTTGCACCCCCGACTCCCTCCCACAGCTGGGGATCCCCCTGACCCCCCCGGTGCAACCGGACCCTCCCTCTGCAGCCCCCCCTCCGCAACGGGACCCCCCGTGTCACCGGGACCCCCTGCAGCCCCCCCTCTGCAACGGGACCCCCCGTGCTACCGGCTCCCCCTGCAGCCCCGCACCTCTCCATAACCCCCCCCAACACCGAGAGAACCCCCCCTTGCCCCCGCCCCCCCCGTCCAACCAACTCCGAACCCGCGTTCCGAGCCAACCCCTTTATCCCCCGGTACCGGCAAAGCCCTCCCGTAACCCCACACCCCAGGGGCAACCACCGGGACCCCCCCCCCGCCCCCTCCCTCCGTTCCCCTGACCCCCCCGGGGGGTACCGGAGGTGGAGGGGGGGGGGGGGAGGGGGCGGGGCCGGTGCTGCGGGTGCCCTCGGGGCCCGGCAGGGGGCGCTCTCTGCCTGCGCGCGGCCGCGGCGGGGCCCTGCCGGTGCTGACGTCACGGCGGAGCGAGCCGCTGCCGCGCGGCCGCCGGTATTTGAGGCGCGGGGCGGGCGCGCGTGCCCCGCTGCGCCGCCGCCTCAGAAACCGCGGGGCCGAACCCCCGGGGCCCCATCCCGGCCCCCATCCCGGGCCCCATCCCGGCCCCCATCCCGGCCCCCATCCCGGGCCCCATCCCGGCCCCGCCGCTCCCCTCCCGCCCTCTTTTTCCCGCCCCGGTCGCACCATGCGAAGCGCCCGGGCGCTGCTGCTCGCCCTCGCCCTTCGGGTTTACGCTCTGGACACCGAAACCCCCGCCGGTAAGAACGGAGCGGGAGCAGCGGGTGCGGGATGGGTGCGGGATGGGTGCGGGGGGTGTGTGCGCTGCCGGCTCTGTGGGAGCCTGAGAGCTGCGGGCGGGGCTGGGGCACAGCGGGGGCTCCGGGACCCCCGGGTCCTGACCCCCCCCTCCCCCCCCGTCCCGCTGCCTCCGGGCCTGGCGCTGGGGGCACCGGAGCTTCCCGGAGTTCGCTGCCAGGCGGGGGGGTTCGGCTGCACCCTCCTACCCGCGGTGTCCGCTCGCTCCCCGGTACCGGGGAAGGGGAACTGAGGAGCAGCCCTGCCCGGTACCGGGGATGGAGCAGCCGGGAAGGGGCGGGGGGAGCCCCGAGCTGTCTGTTTGTAACCCGGGGAGGGGTCCCGGGGGGGTGGCCGGGGCCGCGCTTCGGTTCCAGCTTCCCCTGGCTCGGTGTCACGGATGTGATTTGAGTTGTACTAAAGCACGATCGGTTCTTACATTTATTTAATTTTTTTCCCTTACTTTTTCCCCTTCCGTCGAGCTCTTTAGGGGCTGTCCCTGCGGGGGGGCTGGGGCAGGGGTGGCTGCAGGACACAGACACCCCCGGGAGGCAGGAGCGGGGGGGGGGGGGGGCGGAATTTGGGGCTCCCGAGGCGCTGCCTGGGGCCGTGAGGGAAACTGAGGCACGGGGGAGCAGGGTGCCGGTCCCTGCCCCAAAGGACCTGGGTGCTGCAGCCTCTCGGGTGATGCTTTGTGCATTGAGGGTTTTTTTGGTTTTTCTTTTTTTTTTTTTTTGCTCCCGGTAGTTTATTATTTTAGCCTTGAAAATGAAGCAACTCTCCCTGGGCTGGTGTTTGGCTTTTTTGTTTGTGTTTTTTTTTTTTTTTTTGGCAGGGGGGTAGTGGCCTTTCTGCAAAAATCAGAGCATAGGGGTACCCAAAAGCAGGCAAACCCAACCCAAGGCGGCCCCTGGGGAGGGGGGAGGTGGCTGGGGGCAGCCTGAAGCTGAGGGGGCTCTGCAGGGGTTCTGCAATGGGGGGGCAGGTGGGGAGGGGGCGTTTGCCTTGTGCTGGGCTGGGGGGGGGGGGGGGAGATGCTGCCCGGGGTGAAGGAGGCAGCAGGGAAACTGAGGCACGCAGCTGGTGAGGAATTCCGAGTCCTCTGCTTAGGGAAGGGGCTTCTGCACCCCCTCTGCCTGTGGGGAGGGGGGGGGGGGGTCTCAGGCTGTGCCGCTCCCCAGCCCGGGGCTCTGTGGGGCTTTGGGCTGGGGGTAGCGGGGAGCCGGGATGGGGGGGGGCTTTGTGAGGACCCCCCCCTCGCTCCCTAGCAAAGCCTTTCCTCTCCCTGGCTTTCCTTCCCTGCCAGCTGACAGATGCAAGGGGTAGGATTGAACCCCTGCCCGGTGTAAATCAGGAGCAGGTTTACTCCAGCGTTACTCCTGGGAGCTGCAGGGGGGGCTCAGCCGGGCAGGGGGGGTTGGGCTGGGGGCGAGGGTTCTGCTGCCAACTCTGTCACCCCCCCCCCGGCTCTGTCCCCCCCCCCAGCTGCTTTTCACACTCGTTCTGGTGTTTGCTGCTCTTGGTGTGGCTCAGCCAGGTCTGGGGGTGCAGTGGGAAACATTGAGGCCCCTCTGCAGAGATGTTTGGGGTCCCTGGAGACCCCAGAGCCACTCCCGGGTACAGCCAGCACCCTGTGTCAGGGGCTGTGGGGCACATGGGTGTTTTTTCTCTCCCCTCCGTTGCCAGCAAGGGGTGTAGTGCCAGCCTGCCCACGAGTGGGGAAACTGAGGCACGGCATGCCCGGGAGCTGGGTGAGGGGCTGAGTGCCCCTCCAGACCCTCCGGTCCCTGTGTGGTGTCTGCTGGCTGTGACAGGGACCTAGGAGTTGTCACCGGGGTGGTTTGTCACCCCAGACTTTCCTCTTTTTTTTTTATTTTTGGGAATAAAACCACGGAGCCTTTCCCCTGGCTGGGAGCCTCTGCCCAGGCCCCGGGACACGCTCAGCTCCTGCTCTTTGTGCACCCCAAAACTTCACCCGTTCCGGGGTGTTCCCCAGGCTGTGTGCTGCCAGCAGGGACAGGCGGTGACACTGACACTCCATGGCACTCCTGCCACCCAAGCTCTTTGCACGGCTCTGCCTTCCTTAGCAGCAATTAATGAAATCAAATAATTGGCTTCGGAGCTTCCTCCCCGGGTTGGGGTGGGGTGGGGTGGGTGGCACCGGCCTTGGTTTGGGGGGTGCTGGTTGTGTGGGTTGGGCTGGGGGTCACCCGCGGGTCCTGTCACCCCCGTTCCTGCAGAGCCCTGGCAGGAGGTGACACCCGGGTGACCCCGGGGGGGTTGGTGGCTGTTTTGGTCACGCCAGGGCTGGGATTGGGACAAATCCTCCTGGCGTCCCCCTGGCTGGGGGGTTGGGGTCTCTCTGGGTCTGCCCCTCCTGGGGGTTGGGTTGTGCTCTCCCCACCCCTTTCCTGGCTGTTTTATTTCCTTCCACTTGGCTGCCTCTGGGCTCACCCATGCCAGGCCATTTTTTTCCCTCCCCACCCTGCCCTCACCAAGCACACAGGCCATGCAGGACATTACATTTTCCTTGCCAGGTTATTTCACTTTTGGATTTATTTTTTTTTTCCTCTCCTGCACCAGGGGAGAGTCTTTTTCTCTTCCTTGCTTCTTCCTGAGAGTGCCGGGGCCTTTCCCCACCAGGATGCTGTGCTGGGATGCTCCAGAAAATCCCCCTCCCCAGGTGGGTTCCCTGCTCCCCTGGCTCCTCCTGTGTCCCTTCTCCATGCCTTGGAACACACTGGATCTTCACAGGGATGCTCCTGGATGGTCCTGGCCCTCTGGCTGGGGGGTGCCAATGTCTGTTCCTCCTCCCACCCGCCACTTCCAGTTGGATTTGCCTCATCTTTGCCCTCTTCTCCTTGCTCCAAAACTCCTGTTCTCTGGTTTTTTGTTTCCTCCTGTGCCTGGACCTGCCCTGGCCAGGGGAGCAGGGCTGCTGGTGAGTCACCTTCTGGCCAGCTCTGCACATTTTTCCCTTTGTTATCCAAACGAAGACAAACCAGCCCCATTCCAGCTTCCCTGCCAGAGCTTTCCCAAAGCAAAGCCGGCGGGATCAGACCCCTGGGGAGCACAGACCCCTCCTGCAAGACAAAGGCAGATGCTGGTTGGTGGCTTTGACCCCTGCCCTGGCGGTGACAACCTCCCTGCTGCCTCTTGATGTTGGTTTTCCCTCTGACTGCACCCGGGATGGAGTTTTTCCATGGAGCACAACCCACCCGTGCTCTTTTCAGAGCCCTGAGCACCCCGAAGCACCCTGGGAGAAGCTTTTTTGGGGTGCAGCCCCCCCGGGATTTGCTCTTGGCTTTGAGCAGCCGTGCAGGGGTTAAGCAGAGCGGGGCTGGGCAGGCAGAGCAATCCCTGCCTGGTGCTGGGAGCTGGGAGGTAGGACAGGCTCTGGAGAGCCTCAGTGACACAGCCCTGCCAGCTGCCTGCTCAAACCTCCATAAATAAGCTTTTTAATAATCTATTATTAACATGCACTGTAATTGTCTTATTAGACATGTCTGGGAACCTTTAGTGACTGCGTGATTAAATGTCAAGATTCCCAAACCTCCTCTTCTCCTTTATGACAGGTTGGGATTTGTTTTGCACTTTCCTTGGATCCTGTTCTTTCTGTCCCAGGCTGGAGACCCTCCCCCCCCCCCCCCCCCCCTCCTCTTTGTGCATTGGGGAAACTGAGGCTTTCTGCTCTGGATTCCCAGGAATTTGTCCCTTGGAGTTAATTGCCTCTTTGTTGGCAGCCTTAACTTACCCAAGTCCTGATGCTGGAGCTTTTCCTTCCTGCTGCCTGGCAGAGCTGCTCTTGGTCAGGATGGATGTGGGGGGGTGTTGGGGTGGGGGATAGAGGGGTGCAGCCTGCTCTGCCCCCACCTTCCCTGGATCAGGGGGGTCCTGGGGACATGGGGTCTGCTTTTCCTCACTGGATGAAGGGCATCTTGGAGGAGGAGGAGGAGGGCTGGGGAGCTGGCAGATGCTGGGGGCACTTCCCTGGGTGTTTTCCTTGCAGTTCCTCTCCTGGTTCTGGGAGTGGCTTTGCCTACACCCTCTGCCTGGATTCAAATCCAAAGTCCAACTTTGCTCCAGCTGCTGGAAGGCAAAGGCAGAGCCCCTGCCTCTGGGCTCAGCCCTGTCCCCCCCCCCCCAGCCCCAGCAGCCCCCTGGAGCTGGTGGTGGTAGCTCAGGAGTGGTGTTCCTGCTTGTTTAACCTGTGTCACCTCCAGCTTGTCCCCTGGCTGGCTTTGTGTCCCTCCAGCTCCTGCCTGGGCTGTCACAGCTGGGGCTGCAGCAGCCAGGGGTGCTGGGAGGGGGGGGGATGCCACGTCCTGGGGTAGCCCATGGGTTTCCTGCAGGTTTATGGGGCTCAGGCTGAGCACCCCGGTTTCTCCCACCCATCCCAGTGTGGCTCATGGCAGCCAGCATGGGCTGTCCCTGTCCCCAGACCCCAAAGCTGGGTGCTGCCCCTACCCCCCCTTGCTGTGGGGCTGCAGGGAGGTCATTTTTGGGGGTGGTTTGCCAGCAGGGGGGCTGCTCCTGGGGGGTGTCAGAGCAGGCCCTGATCCCAAAGCAGAGGCAGGGCTGCAGTGGGAGCATGGGGGTGATGCTCCTGTGGTTTTTGGGGTTCAGTGGGGCCGTGGGGGTCCCTGTGTGAGACCCCCCATGCCTGGAAGGAGCTTCCTGACTCTCCTGGGTTATAAGTTTGGTATTTCCTGACCTTTCTGCCTTCCCCCCCTCCCCAAAGTGTTCCAGATGTTGGAGAAATGGGACCTGCACCCTGCAGTGGGTCCAGTGGCCCTGAGGTGGCTGTGGGGGGGACATGAGTTGGCAGCTCTGTCACTGATCGGGACACTATGGGGTGCACCCCACCAGCTGAGGCCCCCCCTGGCTGCAGGTGGGGGGTGTAAATGGGCTGCAGAGCCAGAGCAACTCTGAATATTTTTTTGGCATTTACTATTTTTTTTTAACTTTTTTTTTTTTTTTTTTTTTTTTTAAATTTTATTTTATTTGCCTTGAAAAATCCTGTAGAGTCACCCACCCTGGGGTAGCTGCAGCTTTAATCTCCTGGGACCCCCCTGCCCCCCCCCCCATGTGGATCAGCCCTTTCTCTACATCATTAAGTTGAGCAGAGCTGCGGCAGGGATGTTGGGGACACTGAGATCAGACACTGATGTGTCTTAACGAGGCCACTGTCCCCCTGGCCACTCCTGGGTGGCTGCAGATGAGCCTGGGGTGCTGCCTCCTGCCCCCTGGGGACCTGCAGCCTAATTAGCCCAATTAGCCCAACTGAGGAGCCAGGGAGGGGGGTGGGGGGGGTCTGGTCCAGCAGGCTTCACCCTACAGCTGGGCCATCAACTGCTGTTGGGGTGGCTGGATGTCACCAGGGGGAGGATGTCACCAGGGGGAGGATGTCACCAGGGGGAGGATGTCAGCAGGTTCTTGCTGCAGCTCCCTGGGGTGGGGGGCTCTGCTCTGGGTGCTGCCTGGGGCTGCCAGGGGCCATGGCTTCTCCTCCAAAGGGGCTGGAGCATCACTGGGGGGTTGCTGATGGAGGGGAAGGCAGGAGGAGGGATGGGTTATGGACAGACTGCACTTCTGGCTTGATTTGGAGGTGTCTGTGGAGCTGCTGTGGGTTTGGGGGTGCTCTGCAAGGGGCTGCAGCCCCCTTCCTGTCCCACACACCCTGGTGCCTCAGTTTCCCCCTGAATCTCAGCCATGATGCCAGAGGGTTCAGCAGCAGAGATCTGAAATCCTGTCAGCAAGTCCAGGCAGATCTGCTCGGGGATGGAGTCACCTCCAAAGTCCTGCCCCTGGCAGCCCCCCCGTGGGCACCCATCCTGGGCCATGGCACCCTTGGGTGCTGCCAGGCTCCTGACCCCTGGGCAGCACATCCCTGCCCCCCAGCAGAGACTTTGGTGCCCTCTGTCACCTCCAGGCTGAGTGCTCTTCCCAGCACCTCCACTGCTGCAGTTTGGCTCAGGGACTGGCCAAGGGGGGTGCTCCTTGGTCACCCCCAAATCCCTGCTGGTTTATCTGGCTCTGCTCGAGTGGTGAGGAAGCACCTGATGGAGGTGGGTGCTGGAATTTTCCTGTGTGTTTTTTTGGGGGGAAAGAGCAGCTTGAAGGGGGACATCTGCAGCCCTCCCAGTGCCAGGCAGGCTCAGGTCCCTCCCAGTGAGGATGGGGCTGTGTTGGGGGGTTGGTTGCTGCCCACCCGGGGCTTTTCCCAAGGACTCTCCCACTTCTGCTTGTTTTTCACCAGATTTTCTGCTGTCTGCTGAGTGATTATGCCCCATTGATTTTCCACAGCCAGCAATCACCCTGCTTTCCTCGGGCTGTAACAATAGCAGACTAAAGCAGTGCATCTCTGTGCTGGCCCATTCCTTTTTTTCATTAGTTGAACTTTTGATTTAGGCACCTGCCTGGGGTCCTGCTGCTCTGCTCTGAAGAGCATCCCTTGGTGCAAGGAACCATCTCCTGCCCTTCCATCCTCTGGGAATGCTGAGCTCTCCTGCTTGGTGGCTGCAGGCAGCTGGGAGTGGGAGCTGGGAGCTGGCTGGGGTGTGCAAGGTGCTGCTGCAGCACTGCTGGGGCCTCTCTTCTTTGACCACCCATGAGTTCCATCACATTTCTCTCAGGTATTGCTGCTCGGTGCAGTCCCAGAGGTTTTCAGTGCAGTGTGGCTGCACCCTGGTCTGCAGAAGCAAGAAAAAAAAAAAAAAATACAGGTGGGGAAGAAGTTACCCTGGATGGATCTTTAGAGAGAGTTTAAGATGACAGAGGAGTGGGGTCTTCTGTCTTGAGAGCAGATCTGGGGGGACTAAAGGGGGTACAAAGCCCCCAGCCCAGCCTTGCAGCATTGCTCACTGCTTGGCAGCTCTTTTCTTTTCCCTGGGGTGGGATGGAGGGTGCTGAGCTTTCCTGCAGGGATGGGATGTGGGTGGGTGGGTGCTGCATCCCAGGGCCTTGCTGAAAATCCAGCCTTGTAGGTCTCTGTAGGTGGGACAGACCCCAGGGGATGGGGGTTTGGGGTGAGGCTGTGGGGCTGGGGAAGGGGTCCCTGCCTGGGAGGAGAGAAGGAAGGGGTTGGGATGTGCAGTGAGTGGGATCCATCCTGCACCCTGGCTCTTGCCTCTTCTTCTCGTGCAACCAAACTCAGGGTTTTGCTTTTTGGGGCTGGGGGTTCAGACCCAAGGGTTCCATGCACTGAGTCTGCCAGGTCTCAGCCCCGTGGGGTCCCTGCTGACTCTGTGCTCCTGCCTGCTTGCCCTTGGAGAGGGGCAGGGGGTGGGCACCTGCCTGCTTCTTGGCTGAGTTTTTATAGGGCCTGTGAAAATAAAGGCAGTGGGGTGGCCTTTGAGCAGCTATTCCAGAGAAATGGGAAACGTGGTGGGTTTGGGTTTGGTTTTTTTGTGTCTGTTTGCAAAGCAAACCTGGCTTTGTGGCCCCTGCTGCCAGCAATGGAGGAGAGGAATTAAAAACAATAAATAAGGTGTTGAGAAAAGGCATCCTTAGGCTCCTGCACCTCTGGATTTACAACTTGCTGTCCTGAAGCAGCAGCAGCTGCTTTTCTGCCCAGTGTCTGCCTGCACCCAGGGGACCCGAGGAGGTGATCAGCCTGGGTAAAAGAGGTTTGAGCCTCTGGGAGCTCTGGGGAGCACTGGGATGCTGCTGGGAGACCCTGGGTGTGTTTGGAGCTCCTGGTTTTTGCCTTGACCTGGGGAGATGGAGGGATGGATGGATGGATGCTTGTGCCAGTACTGACGGGTGGCTGAGCCCAGCCTGGGGACTGGGAGAGCCCCCTGAGCCCAGCCTGGGGACTGGGAGAGCTCCTCAAAGCCATGACACCAACTCCCTGGGCATGGGGCTCCTTTTTATTCCCCAAATGGATGTTTCTGCCGGTGCCTTCATCCTCCTGCTGCTCCAGTTTGGCTGAGCCTGTGCAGCCCAGTCCTTGGGGGTGGCTTTGCCCACACCACCACCTTTAAACCTCGCTGTCAGCCTCCCCACATTGCTTTTCCTGGTGCAGCAGGAGGAGGAAAACCATCATCCTGGATTTTGCATTGCACTGAGACATGTTCCTGCTCTGCCCAGACCTTCCTCCCTGCTTTTCTTCCTCTTGCTCTTATTTTCCCAAGGGCTGGGGACCCTGCAGCCTGGTTGCTGGCTGGTCTTGCCACGGGAGGGCTCTTTGGCAATGCAAACAGCTCTGTTCTCCACCCTGAAAAGCCATCAGTTCCCCTCTGGAGCTGCCTCCTCAATCCCCCTGCTGCTCCCCAGCCCTGCAGGGAGGTGAGGGGCTGCTGGGGGCATGGGGGGGGAGATGGGCTTGAGGCTTTCCCCCACCTTTATCCCCTGCAAAATGGGGTTGTTTTGGAAAAACTGCTCCTTCCTCTGCTTTCTGGAGCTGGTGTCACCCCCCCAGGGCTGTGGTGCTGTCCCTGCTCAGGAGCAACCCCCTGTCCTTGGGTCCCCAAACAGTGTCACCTGGGGGGGCCTGGGCTGGGTCCATGGAGCTGTGGGGTGGATGTGGATGGCTTTCAGCAGGACTGTGGGCTCCTCATGGGAATAAAGGAGACAGAAACAAGAAACAAGCTGGTTTGGTTTTGGGGTTTTTTTTTTCCCCTCCTTTTTTTTTTTTTTTTTTTTTTTTTTTTTAAATTTACATTTTTTACCTTTTTTTCCCCCAAGGTGCCATGTGGCTCCATGTGGTACAGTCAGCAATCAGTAACAACAGGATGGAGGTTTCCAAAGGTCTGCCTTGGTTTTCTTAGGGAGTCAGAGAGGCAGCCCGGGCTGTGTTAATGAAGTGAGGGTTAATTAGTCAAGCACTTGTGTATCAGGACCTCTCCCAGCCTGAGTGTAAAGAAGAGGAATGGTGCTGGTCCTCTCCCTGGGAGAAGCACTGGCTGCATCCAGAGTTTTTGTTTGGGAATGTCAGGGTGTAACCAGGACAGAGGACTGGGAGGGGATGTTAAATCCCTGTGTCTGCTCCAGCTCTGGGCACAAAACCTCCTCAGCATCACTGCACCCACCCTGGGCCCTTCTCCCCTCTCCGGGAGCTGCTCTGGGGGTGGGAAGGGTGGGAAGCTGCAGTTCCCAGCTGGATGTGCCCTGAGGAAGGACTCTGGCAAGATGAATTAATTCCATTTTGCTTTTAATGCCTCTTCATGCTGAGGTGATGCCCACTGCTCCTTGCCCAAGCACAAGCTGACCCCATGGCATTACAAACCCTTCCCACTTGTGTTTTCCCACTTGGATTTGCTGTCCCTAGCACCTCCACAGCTCCCAGTTCCCCCAGTTCCCCCCTGTCCTCCTGCCCAGGCTCCCTCAGGAGCTCCCAGGGCTGGAGCTGAGCAGCAGGAGGTTGAACACATCCCTGGGGATCTGCAGGTCAAAAACCCATAAAGAGTTTCTAACAGGCCAAAAGCAAAATGGGAGACGGATGCTTTCTGTAGTTGCTGGTAGACTGATACTCTTCTCCAGTCCTGTGCTTTCCTAACACCGGGGTTATCAGGAATAAGTGACTTATTATGCAAATCCTCTGTCTTAATATCTGGCTGCTCTCTCCCTGGAATTGCACTGGCTAAAACCCCACGCATTATTGGAGCTGCTAATGTTTACACATTAGCTTCTTTGGCTAATATGCAAGGCTTCGAGTTGCAAATTGATGTTTCTTACAGCTGAGCAAATTATTTTTCTATTAAATGCAATATTTAAAATGATTTGGAGAAGCAAAACAAACTACTGGTGAGAATTTTAATGGAGCTGCTTTCCATATTCTTCTAATCAGCTTTTATCGGGGCCAGGAAATCAGTATTTTTTATTTTTTTTTTTTAAATATTTATATTTTGCAGAAGTGGGGAGCAGGGAGGGTGTTTGTCATCTCCTCTGTTTGATGAAAAAAATAAAAATAAAAAACCCCATCCTTTTGCAGGGAGCACTTGTGCCCCAGGCTCTGTGTGTGTGCAGAGTGGAGCTAAGGGGGATTTAGGGTTTGGGACCAGAGGAGGTGAAGCTGGAGGTGTTGGGGCTGGGCTGGGTGTGGAGCTGAGGGGGTGCCCTCTTTGATTCAGGGTCTGCATGGGTGCAGGACCCCCAGGTGAGTCCTGGAGCCCTGGATTATATCCCCCCTCTGGGAGTCTGAGCCCCCCAGGGATGGAAATGGGATTTCTGGTCCCTTACCTGGTACCAGCCTCCCCCAGGAGCTTGCTGGTTAATCAGTACAGCTGCCTGGAGCTGACCTGCAGTGTGTGTTCCTGCTCCCTGCAGGAAAGCAGCTCCCAGCCCCAGCCTTTCCTGCCCAGGGCACCTTCCTGGGGGAGGAGGGAAGGAAATCACCTTTAAATAGAAATGGCTTTGCAACAGCAGCCTGGGAGCTGGGAGCATCACCCTGGAGCAGCTCCTGCATCCCAGCCAACCCCATCTCCCCAGGGGATGCTCCTGCTGGGGGACTTTGCCAGAGCACCCGCGTGCCTCAGTTTCCCTGTTTGCAGCAGTGCCATCAACCACTTGTGCTGAACCATCCTGTGAGCCTGGAGCAGTGGGGTGAGGGGGGGTGGCTTTAAAGTGGCAGAGGGGAGAGTGAGGTTGGACATTAAGAATAAATTGTGTGGGGTGAGGGTGCTGAGCCCCAGGTTGCCCCCAGAAGCTGTGGCTGCCCCATCCCTGGCAGTGTCCAAGGTTGGATGGGGCTTGGAGCAGCCTGGGCTGGGGGAGGTGTCCCTGAGCATGGCAGGGGGGGCACTGGGGGGGCTTTGGGGTCCCTTCTAACCCAAACCACTCTGGGATTCTTTGTTTTTTCCCCTGCAGATACAAATCACAGATTTGTCAGTGGGATGGGCAGTGGGGGGGGGGGAAGGCAGAGCAATAAACTGGTTGCAGGAGGGAGAAGGATGGGTCTGGGCAGCTGTGGCTCTGCCAGCCCAGGATCTGTGCAGGGGGATGGGATTTTAAACTTCTGGAGCCTGAGGAGCCAGGCTGGGCCTGTGGGGAAACTGAGGCACGGGACTGCTGGCAGTGGGATGTGGGTGGTGGAGACACAGCCCTGGGGGAGGGGGTTGTGTCTCCCCTGGTGGTGTTAGCAGCTTGGAGTAATTTATGTGGGGCTCTTTTCCTTGGGAAATGGGTTTGGCCAACCCCAGGGGCTGCTGTCTCCACTCTGCTTCCTCAGAGCAAAAATAAAAAACCCAAACCCCAACATTGTGACCAAATTTCTCCTTCCCAGAATATCCCATTTCAGCAGCTTTTGGAAAGAAAAACTTGGGCTTTTCCCTCCCTCCCTCCTCCCCCTTCCTTGAAATCACTTGGCACTTCATTGCTGACACTTGGTTTCTTATGAAATATTTTTTTTTCTTTCCCTTTCCTTCCTGGAGAATTTGGACAGGTTCTTTACTTTTTCCCCACAAGGAAGTGCAGCCAAGTTTCAAACCCTCTAAAATCCAACGTGTCTGGTGCTGAGAACCAAAGGGACAGGGACACAACCAGACACTGCATCTCAGGGAGGGTTTGGTGGGAGCTCTGAGCTCTGGGTGCCTCTGGGCCAGGCAATAAGAGAGAATTTGCATTTGTTTTTATTTCAAAAAGTTTCCTGTGGTTCTGGGAGGAAAAAAAAAAATCCTTGGTGATGGAGCTGGAGCTGGAGTGCACGTTGGTGCTTTTGAAAATGAGTGTAAAGTTGTAGGAGAAGCCCTAACCCTGTTTTTACGTTTGAAAGAATTGGGGATAATAATTTTCTGGGCTTTTGCATTTCCCAGTATTTTATTTCCCAGTTTTTGGACTTTCTGAGTTTGCCCAAGTGAGGGGTCTGAGCATCCCCCCCCCCCCCCAGCAGCAGCGGGGCCCTTAACTGGCAAATCCCTGGGGCTGGGGGGAATTACTGATGTAATTTGGGGATAAAATGGGAAAAATAATAGAAGGAATAATCCCCCTGCCTGGCTCTGCTCTCATGCTGGCCCCTTTGGGGATATTTCCTTTGTTGCTCCTGCTTGCTCAGGGCTTTTCTTGACCTCAGCAGCCTGGGGGCTCCCATTAGTTAGCTCTGGGGCCCCTGGGAGGGGTAATCCTGGGATTAATGGGATAATGGGATGGGGGCAACCAACCCACCCTGGGCAGCCCCAGAGCTGGGGGGGGGATATTGGGGGGCTCAGTGTGGGATATGGGGGTCTGGATGTGGGATGGGAGGGGGAGCTGGGTGCAGGATTTGGGGGCTGGGTGGGGGAATGCAGGGGGGCTCAGTGTGGGATGGGGGGGTCAGATGTGGGGTGGGGGCTGGGGGGGGGGCTGGGTGCCATCTCACTGTCCTGTTCCTGTGTCACCTTGGCACTTCTGGGGACAAGGGGCTGCTTGACATGGGTTCCAGTTCTCCGTGCTCTGCTGAGGGGGGGATGGTTTGGGGCTTTTTGCTCTTTGGGAAGGATAAAATCCAACCCCCCCCCCATGATAAATACCAGAGCTGGGCAGTGCCAGCTGGGGGGCTCAGGGAGGTGTTTGTAGGGCTGTGATGGCTGTGGGTTGTTGGAGCTCCTGGCACTGTTGTGTCAGGCAGTGGCCAGACCCCCAGGAGCTTGGGGACAGCCAGAGGGCTCAGGACAAAGCAGGAATTTTCTGCAGGACCCCCCCAGGGTCTTGGGAATCCTTGTGTGACCTCTCCAGTGAGGAGAGAGAGGAGAAAGCCCCAGTTTGGTGACTGCCCCCTGGGAATGACAGAACCCCAGAGTGGTTTGGGTTGGAAAGGACCTTGATGTTCCTCCAGTCCCAAGCCCCCCCATGGGTAGGGACCCCCCCCCCCCCAACCCCCCCAGCCCAGGCTGCAGAGCTGGAAGCTGTGCCCTGCTCCCAGGGAGCTGAGACCTGGCAGCTCCTTACACTGGTGAGGGGACTGAATGGGGGGGGCAGCAGACAAAGCTGGGTGCTCCCTCATGGGGGGTGCCTGGGGTCCTCCTGTGTTTAGGGGGGGAGGGGGCACACAGCATCTTGGCAGGGATTTGGGGCAGGGGGGGTCTGATGGGGTCTGTGGGGGGTGGGGGCACAGAGGATCCTGTGAGGGATTTGGGGCAGGGGTCTCTGATGGGGTCTCTGTGTTTTGGGGGGGGTGGGTGGGGGGGCACAGAGGATCCTGTGAGGGATTTGGGGCAGGGGTCTCTGACGGGGTCTCTGTGTCCACAGGTGGTTGCACTTTTGAGGAGGAGGGGGACCCGAAGCAGTGTGAGTACAGCCAGGGCCAGGACGATGACTTCGGGTGGGAGCTGCTCCGCAGTCACACTGTGCCACACCTGACAGCTGACCTGCCCCACGGTGAGTCCCCCCTGTCCCCAGGGACCCCCTGTCCCCTGGCCTGCCTCCCGGGATGGACCCCACGGGGCTCCCCCTGCTCCCATCCCCACAGCCATACAGCTGGGACTGCTTTGGGGTGCTGTGTGCAGGGGGTGCTGTGCTGCCCTGAGGGGTGAGGAGCTGTGTCTGGCCTCAGAGCAGTAGGACAGAATGTTTTGTGGCCCTGAGGAGGCTGTCACTTGGGGTCCTGCTGGAGACAGGAGGGTTTTCAGCAGCTTGCAGGGATGTGGGAGGTGGCTCTGGGCACCTCTGAGCTCTGTGTTGCTCCCGTGGGGGATTTAACCCCGTGCCACCCCAGCTGTGTATTCTTGGGGTGGAAAAGTCAAGATTTCCCACTCTGTTCTTTCTTCCATTGCTGTTGGTGGCCTGGGCACCCCCAGCCTTGGTCCCTGGGCTGGCAGGGGGTGACACCCCCACCCCCCCCCCTGTGGCATCCCTGGGGTGGCAGCAGCTCTGGTGGCCTTCCAGGCTTCCCAAGGGTTGCTGCCAGCCAGGGTGCACCCAGGGGCTGTGTAAAGGGGCACCCTGAGAGCTGCTCCCCCTGCTCCCCCTGCCTGGAGCTGCACCCACTGCCAGGGGCTGGGGTCTTCTGAGTAATTCCCATCTCCAGGAGATGTGGAAAAGGGGAGAAAAAGTGTTTTAGGCTCTTTAGGCTTGTGGGTGTCATCAGAGGCATCTCCAAAGTTTTAGGAACTGTAAGGGGGAAAATACAAAAGGACATTTTTATTTATTTTTTTAGATACATGACATTTTTTTGTTATTGTCTGGGTCCAACTGCTCTCTCCAGTGGCCAGGAGGGCAGAGCCAGCTGGGATCTCCCCCTCTCCTGGGGGATGATGTGGACACCCCACTGGGGTACCTGGGTGGCATCTGGGGGCTCAGCTCACTCCCAGCCTCCTGCCCATGTCCCACTGTCACCCCCTGAATTGTCCCTCTCCCTGTTGGCCCCAGGAGCTGCACTGGGCTGGAGCTGCTCCAGGGTTTTGGTCCTCATGTGGAGGTTGGGTCCCGTGCTGAGGATGGGCAGAAGGAGAGGAGAGCTGGGTTAGAGCTTGATACTAAAAATGACTTTTTTATTGAAAGATGAACTGCTTTACAGAAAACTCCTCACTGCTCCATCAATCCACCTCCAGCTGTTTCTCTCATGCCTTATCCATACCAGGCCTTAATTTGCTTTTTCCCCTCTGCTAACCATCCTCTCCCTTCTCTTCCTATCACCTTCTCCTTCCTTTCCCATTCCCTCTGGCATGGCCTGGGCACTGGGCAAGGGCAAAACAACCTGACAGATCCTGCTCTCCCTTGATGGTTTGCCAAATAATTGCTTTAAACTGAATTATCCCAATTTATGTGTGTCCTGTAGGGGGGTTCCAGGGCAGGGATGGATGATTCCAGGGGATGCAGAGCTGGGGAATGAGCTGGCTCACGATGGGGGGTCTGAAACCTGTGATTACTTGGGTTTTCTGCTTCATTTTCAGCTGTAATGTAAAATTTGCAGCAAACTGCCTGAGTTTAAAGCTTGGGGGCTGAAGGGGATGGGGCTGCTCTCTCTGCTTGAGAAGATACCCAGGGGGCAGCAAGAGAGGGGGGGAGGAGAATTAAACTTGCTGTTGGAGGGACATGGAGGTGATCAGAGGCTGGAGCAGCCAGGCTGGGAGAGTTGGGGGTGTTCAGCCTGGAGAAGGGAAGAGAAGAGGAAGAGGAAGAGAAGAGGAAGAGGAAGAGGAAGAGAAGAGGAAGAGAAGAGGAAGGCAGAGATGCAACACAACAGGGAGACCTTAGAGCACCTTCCAGGTCCTGAAGGGGCTGCAGGAAAGCTGGGGAGGGACTTGGGACAAGGGATGGAGGGATGGGACCAAAGGTGCAGGGAGACACTTTGCTCTGGAGCACCCAGCAGGTGCAGGGACCCCGTTTTTGGGCTGTTTCACCCCAGTACACACGGGGAACATTGCAGGAGGCTCCTGCAGCCCCATCACCCTTCTCAGCTTCCCCCCAGCAGCTCGGTGGATGAAAAGTATTTCACAGCACCAGGGTCTCTCTGGGGAGCACTTTCCAAAGGAGTCTCGTGGTCTCAGATTAAAATGAGTTTTTATTGGAGAGCAGCCAGCTGCAAGGAGTGTAGGATTTATTGGAGCGGGTGCTGGCTGCTGGCCACCTGCCTCTACCTCTGCATCCTCCTGCTTTTGCCTTTCTTGTTTGCTTTGTGTGGGTCCCCCCCCCCCCCCCATTTCTTCCCACTTTGACTGTCTCCCTCTTTCACTTAAAGACAACACCATGGCTGCTTCTCTCCCACAGATGGGTCTCTCCCACATTGCAATCATGATTATTTTCCTTTCCTTTCCCATTTCCTTTCCTGTTTCCTGTCCCCTTACCTTTCCCCTTACCTGTCCCCTTACCTATCCCCTCTTTCCCCCTTTCTTTTCCCCCTTTCTTTTCCCCCTTTCTTTTCCCCCTTTCTTTTCCCCCTTTCTTTTCCCCCTTTCTTTTCCCCCTTTCTTTTCCCCCTTTTCTCCCCCCCTTTCTTTCCCCCCTTTCTTTCCTCGCTTTCTTCCCCCTTTTCCTTCCCCCTTTTCCTTCCCCCTTTTCCTTCCCCCTTTTCCTTCCCCCTTTTCCTTCCCCCTTTTCCTTCCCCCTTTTCCTTCCCCCTTTCCCTTCCCCCTTTTCCTTCCCCCTTTTCCTTCCCCCTTTTCCTTCCCCCTTTTCCTTCCCCCTTTTCCTTCCCCCTTTTCCTTCCCCCTTTTCCTTCCCACCTTCTTGTCACCCTGTGTACCGATGAGATTACCCAGACAGGGCTGTGCTGCCATTTGATTGAGATGCATTAAAGAAACAAACAAAAAAATCACTGGAAACCAAAAACAACTCCAGCAAAAAGCAACCCAGGGGCTGCTGAGGGATTTTGTCACCCCTGGCCACCTCTCTGCTGGTACCAGGACATTGTGCTGGGGGATGCTCTGGTGCAGGATGCTGCATCCCAAAGTGGGGACAAGGACCTCTGCTTCTCCTGCATTAAAAAACCCCAACCCATACATTGGGCTTGAAGCTGAAACTGGGACCAATCTTTTATGGGGGAGGAGGATATAATTAGCAGAAAATCAAGAGGTGGGAGTTTGGTTCTTCCAGTGCAGCAACACGAGGAAGGAAATGCCTGGGCAGATTGTCACCTGTTTGTGTCTGTGGGCCTGGATGCCCTTAATGGACATTCTCTTAAAAATAACTTGTCAGTGGTTTCATTTTAGTCTTTCTTTCTTTAGTTTGCTCCTCTGGCTTTTTGTTTTTAAAGGGGAGGGGGGGTTGAGGGTCTGTGCTCGTGAAGAGAGCCTGGCAGATGGAGTGGGTGGAGGTGGCTTTTGGGAGATGTCCCCTGGCACGGGGTGGGATGGTGTTTGCTCTCTGGGCTGCTGTGGCCTGGACCAAATGGAGCAGGTCTTGTTAGGGCAGAAATAATTGTGCTGGGGGAAATGAGAGGAGAGACAAAAATAATAATAGTAAAAAAGGAATATGGACACAGTGCCTTTCCTTCTGTCACTGAAATGTGGCTGTGCTTGATTCTGAGAAAATAAATTGTCACTGTTTTACTTCACCCTTCATGTCTGCCCGGGAGCTCTGAGTGGCTCTGCAGATCAGGGAAAATTTTGGCTTTTTGGTGATTTTTCTTTTTTCCCCAGCCCAGCCCCAAGGGATGCCCTGGCAGATGCCCTGAGGTACCCAGCACTGGGAGCACTGTGTCTTCCCAGGTGATGCTGTGACCCCCCGGGTGTGCTGGGGTCCCTCAGGTGCAGTTCCCAAATGCTGGGGGGGGGGTGGCTGTACTCCCCCCAACCCCCACCCCTCCCTTCATTAGGAATTTCTTGGTGCCACTTGCTGAGAGTCAACAGGAGGGAAGTATGTGAATTCATTGAAATTAACTGGTGGTGAAAGCTATTAATAATTAAATGCCTACTGTCAGGAAAACAAGGGGAGACTTGAATAAATGGCCCAGCCTTGTTACTTACAGATTCTGCTGCTATTAAAATGGAAGGGATATTAATAATCCCCTTGCCTTTGGCCAGGGGGGAGGGTTTGGTGGGGCAGCCTCACATCCATCCTGTGTCCCAGCCTCTTGGCTGTGCTGGATGGCTCTGGGAGGCTCCTGGGGATGGGGAATGCAGGGCAGGAAAGGACCCTGGTCCCAGCATCCCTGGCTCCAGCATCCTGGGGATCTCTGGTCCCAGCATCCCAGGGTCCCTGGTTCCAGAATTCCAGGGATCCCTGGTCCCAGCATCCTGGGGAAGCTCTGCTGCTGCTTGTTAAGCTGAGGAACACGTTCTCCCCATGGAAGCACCTGCTGAGCAGAGTTTAAACTCAGTGACAACTGCATGGGAAATGATAGGAGGTGATGGGAATAGAAATGAGGTGGCTGGGAGGGGAGCATGGAGGCAGCTGGAGCTGTGAGCATTCAGAGCAAGCAGGTGGGGAGGCTTGGGTGGCACTGGAGCTGTTACTGGTCCCAGTGTCCTGCTTATCCTGGAGGCAGGAGGTCTGGTCATTCCCTCCTCACCCAGCAGCCAGGTTTCAGTCTCCTGCTGCTGCCCAGACAGGCATCTGACACTGCCATCTGACACTGCCATCTGACACTGCCATCTGACACTGCCATCTGACACTGCCATCTGACACTGCCATCTGACACTGCCATCTGACACTGACTCCATCCCGGGTCCCTGGTTCCCATCCTGCCTGTCCCCCCTCTGCTTTCATTCACATCTTCTACTCGTGCAGCCAGGTTTTGAAAAAGCCAGGAGTTTGTGGGACCTGACACGTGACAGGAGAACTGGTAACTCATTTTGAATGAATACTTGGCTTGCAAATTTTTGAGCCATTCAGTAGGTCAGATCCTATCACATTCCCAGCATTTAATAACTGTTTGAATTGCACTGAAAAGCTATAAGGTGAAATGTGTTCAGCTCAGCAGTGCAGGAGATACCCATTGTGACTTGGAGGAGAGAGCCTCCAGAGCCTTCAAGCTGAAAAGCCACCGGGTTTCTCTAGTTTTAGATATTTCACAGTGAATTTTTGCTGACTAAATCACTGGGAAGTGTCTTAGCCACCTAATATTTAAATTGGGGAATTTGATGTCTCCTTATCAGACTGATGTTCTGCTGTTTATTGCATACCCAGTTGGATCTGAGTATCACTGCTGGGTCACGGGCATCTTTGCAATCCCACACACTCCATCTTCTCCTTCCCTGCCAGCAAAGCTCAGGAGATGCCTGCAAGAAAGCTGGGGAGGGACTTTTGACAAGGGCCTGGAGAGCTGGGACAAGGGGTGATGGCTTTAAAGTGGCAGAGGGGAGATGGAGGTTGGAGATGAGGAAGAAATTGTTTGGTGAGGGTGCTGAGCCCCAGGTTGCCCCCAGAAGCTGTGGCTGCCCCATCCCTGGCAGTGTCCAAGGTTGGATGGGGCTTGGAGCAGCCTGGGCTGGTGGGAGGTGTCCCTGGCCATGGCAGGGGGGGCACTGGGTGATGTTTCCCACCCAAACCACTCTGGGATTCTGTGCAGAGCAGGGGAGTTACTCTGTGCTTCTTCTCCGTCACTCCAGGCTCCTACCTGATGGTCAACTCCTCCCAGCACGCCCCAGGACAGAAAGCTCACCTGCTCTTCCAGGCTCTGAGTGAGAATGACACCCACTGCCTGCAGTTCAGTTACTTCATGTACAGCCGGGATGGGCACAGCCCTGGCTCACTCCGTGCCTACGTCCGGGTGCCGGGGGCCCCGTCGGGCAGCGCCGTCTGGAACGCCTCGGGCTCCCACGGCCGCCAGTGGCACCAGGCAGAGCTGGCAGTCAGCTTGTTCTGGCCCAGTGAGTACCAGGTGAGCCCCAGCAGGCCCCCCCAACCCCCTTTGTGTGCCCCAGACTGCCTGTGGCATGGCCTGGACCCCCTTCCCTTTCCATCACCCAGATCCCCCCTTGTGTGGCCCCAGCATCTCCACCTGTGTCTGGCTCAGAACCCCATGTTGCACAACCTGGACCCCCCCCCTGCCTCCCCTCTTCCTTTTCATGGCTGGGACACCCCCACCCCAGCCTCTGCATCACCTGGACCCCCCCAGCATCCCCCCCCTGACTTCCCCTTTGCACAGCTTGAACCCCCAGCCCCTTTTCTGCATGGCTGGGACACCCACCTCCCTCTGTGTGGCCCAAACCTCCCCCTTTGTGTGGCCCAGACCCACCCTTGGCATGTCCTACCCCCCCCCCCACCCCAATGCCTTGCCCACCCCCCCTTGCATTGCCCCAAGCCACAGGTGACCCCTCTCTGGTGTCACAGGTCCTCTTCGAGGCAGTGATCTCCAGTGAGCGCCGGGGCTACCTCGGCTTGGATGACATTTTGCTCCTGAACTACCCGTGCTGTGAGTGTCAGGATGGGACCCGAGGGGGTGCTGAGCTGGGCTGGGCAGGGGGTTTAGATGGTGCTTATTGGGATGGTCCCTGGGGGAAGCTGATGGAGTGACACCCTGGTGCAGCATGGTGGAACTCCATCTCCTGGGTGCTTCTGGAGCTCCTTTTTCCATTCTCATCTCTACCAGTTCCAAGCCCACCTTGGGTTCACAGAACTTGGGAGAAGTGGGGACTGGTGGGGACCTGAAATCCCAAACTGTCCCAACGTGTTTGAAATCCCAATATGTCCCATCTCCTCTTTGTTCCAGGCTTAGGGAAGGGGTAGGAGATCAGTCCCCCTCTGCCAACCCCGTAGCCTGGACTGTGGGGTGCTGGAGGGGGAAGGCTGCATCCCTCCCTGGGACTCTGGCTGATTTCATGGGGTTTGGAAGAAATGCCTTCATCCAGGATGGGGACTGTGTCCATCTGGAGCTCAGCTCCAGCCCTGGCATCCTGGATGGGTTTGTGGGTTTTCAGGCTGTGGTGGGATTTTTGCAGCAATGCCACAGTGAGTCCCTGTGAAGATCAGCTTCTTTGTCACCTCTTGCTTGTGTCCCCTGGCAGCAAAAGCTCCTCATTTCTCCCGCCTGGGGGACGTGGAGGTGAATGCAGGGCAGAATGCCACCTTCCAGTGTGTGGCTGCTGGCAAGGCAGCTGAGGCTGAGCACTTCCTGATGCAGGTGAGCAACTGCAGGGGTGACACCAACATCTCCTTCAGCCCTCTGCACTGCTTCTGCAACAGCCCTGGGCCTCCCCTTGGGGAAGTGACACTGCTGGGCAGTGGGGACAAGGGCAACCACCCCCCCTTGTTTAAAGCAGATGTCATTTGGGGACATGCTTGGTGGCTCTGGATGTCAAGGCTGGGCCTCCTGGTGACATCTTGTCTCTTCCTGTGGGGCAGAGGCTGAGTGGTGAGATGATCCCTGCTGCCTCTGTGAAGCACATCAGCCACCGACGCTTCCTGGCCACCTTCCAGCTGGATGAGGTGTCCAAGGAGGAGCAGGACCTGTACCGCTGTGTCACCCAGTCCTCCCGGGGCTCAGGGGTCTCCAACTTTGCTGAGCTCATTGTGAAAGGTGAGTGGCTGTTGTCCACTGGGTTTCCTGAGTTGTGGATGAGCTGTTTCTGCTCTGTTTGTAGAGGAGGAGGAAGGTGGGACTCTGGGGCTGGGGGGTACTGGGGCTGGGGGGAACTCTGGGGCTGGGGGGGACTCTGGGGCTGGGGGGATGCTGGGGCTGGGGGGGACTCTGGGGCTGGGGGGAACTCTGGGGCTGGTGGGGACTGTGGGGCTGGGGGGGACTGTGGGGCTGGGGGGGACTCTGTGGCTGGGGGGTACTGGGGCTGGGGGGATGCTGGGGCTGCAGTGGAGTTGCAGTTTCTCATTGGGAATGAGTTGCTACACACAGATGGTTCAACATAAAACCAGGGACCTACCTTTCCTGCTGGCCTCAGATCATTTATTTTTGGTTGCAGGAGGTGGGAATTAATTAATTAGAGTGAAGCAGCACAGTGTACCTTATAAAGATAATTAAGGTTTGATTAGCTGTTGGAGTGATGGAAGGTGGATGCGTGGGCTGAAGTTCAAAGGCTGGATGGTGCCTTCCCATACTTTGGTGTCAATCCTTAAGTGCTCTGGGGGGGGATCCCAGTCTGTCCTGTTCTTGCAGCCCACAGGTGATGGGTTTGTTTGAGAAGAGATGCTGTGAATGTCTTGACTGTAATTACTAAAATAGAGTGGTATGTGGGCTCTAGGGCTGGGGATGCTGTGAAGCTGTTTCTGGTGGGGGATGCTCCACTTGTCCCTTCTCTGCTCTCTTCCAGATCCCCCCACACCCATCGCACCCCCCCAGCTGCTCCGGGCTGGCTCCACCTACCTCATCATCCAGCTCAACACCAACTCCATCACCGGTGATGGCCCCATCGTGCGCAAGGAGATCGAGTACCGCATGACCTCGGGGCCCTGGTCGGAGGTCCACGCTGTCAACATGCAGACCTACAAACTCTGGCACTTGGATCCAGACACAGAGTATGAGATCAGTGTCCTGCTCACCCGCCCTGGCGAGGGGGGCACTGGCAAACCAGGGCCACCCCTCATCAGTCGCACCAAGTGTGCAGGTGGGTCCCGTGCTGCAGCCCAGCCACCCTTGGGGGGCCTCAGGCAATGCCTCCATCTCCCCTCTGCCAGTTTAAAACCCTCATCCCCTCACTCCATGCCTGTGTCCCAAGTCCCTCCCCAGCTTTCCTGCAGCCCCTTCAGGCACTGGAAGCTGCTCTAAGGTCTCCCCATTGCAGCCTTCTCTTCTCCAGGCTGAACACCCCCAACTCTCCCCCTGGCTCCAGAGCTGCTCCAGCCCTTGGATCATCCCTGTGGCCTCCTCTGGAGATCCATAACACACAAACCAGTGAGATATTTTGCTCCGTCACTCATCCCTCCCCATCTCTCTTCTCCCCCCAGAGCCCATGCGGGCCCCCAAGGGTTTGGCTTTCTCAGAAATCCAGTCCAGGCAGCTGACCTTGCAGTGGGAGCCACTGGGCTACAACCTGACCCGCTGTCACACCTACACTGTCTCGCTCTGCTACCGCTATTTCGTGGGCATCGGTCACAACCAAACCTTCCGGGAGTGCGTGAAGATGGAGAGGAACACCAACCACTACACCATCAAAAACCTCCTGCCCTACAAGAACATCCATGTCAAGCTCATCCTCTCCAACCCCGAGGGGCGTAAAGAAGGCAAGGAAGTGGTCTTCCAGACGGATGAGGATGGTGAGTCTGCTCAGGAGGTGCATTGTTCCCCCCAAAAACCAGACTGGGGAGCTACTGGGGTGTCTCCTGTGGCTTGGTGCATGCTGGGAATCTCATCCAGGGACGTGGTGGGAATATCTCCTGTGGCCATCACACTCACAGGGCAGTGACAAGGCTGCTGCAGCCCCAGGGCTGTGCAAGGGACAATGATGGCAGGCAGAGAAGGGAAATATTAGGAGTGGTTTTGGAGGGATGAGGGGACAAGATGGGAACATCACTGCAGAAATGTTTCCCTTGTCCTTTGGTCACAGCATTTGAGGTGGTGGCTGTAGGAGTTGGCTGGTGCCCAACTTATCCCAGCACAACTCATCCCTGCTCATCCCTGAGCGTGGAACCAAAGCCCAGCAGCAATAACAATTAAAACAATCAATGCCCTCCACTTAGGTGACGTCTTTCATCTGCTTGGTCCCTGATGAATTCAGTGTCATGTGTCTGGGGTAAGCACTGCTAACCAGAGCCTGGCACAGCTTTGCTCAGCTTCCCAAAGCTCAGTTTGCTCTTGGGTGGGTTTGGGGTGTGCAGATGAGCTCTGTGGATCAGTTTGTGTTGATACAGGGGCTCTGGCCCCAGTTATTTGCCAGCACCATTGTTCCTGAGAAGCTGAGCTGTTTCTCATCTCTCCATCCTTGGCCATGCCTGGGGCTGGGTCCCTGCTGCTGCCACCCCAGTGGGGCTCATGTCCTCACCCAAGGCTCCAGTGTTGTTCCAGGACTCCAGGGTTTGGCATCTCTTGCTACTGCCCCGGCTTTCCCAAAGGATGTTCCAGAGCTTGGGCCTTAACCTGGTCTGGTCTTAACCTGCACCGTGTTCCCCAGCTGTGGCTCTGCATCATTTTGAGCTCTGGAGATCTGGTGAACATGGCAGGAGGTGCAGGGCAGAGCCCACTCCGTGTCTCTGGTGCCACCCATCAGTGATGGGCCACATCCAGGCCTGGCAGCTCCACTACTGACTCCTTCTGCTCATCACAGCCTCATCACAGCCCCATTAGCATGTGTGCTCTGGTGGCTCAGCCCTGGTGAGGACAGCAGGGTCTGACTGCTGGTCCTGCAGTTGGTGGGGTCAGGAGCTCCCATCTTGCTCCACCAAGAGCAGTGGTGGTGGCTGGGGCTGGCATGGGGTGCAGGGACCCACTCGCCTTGAGCTGGGGGCTGGGTGCTGCTGGAGCATCCCTGGCTCTTGCAGAGTCCTCAGCACTTATTGTGGATTAAGAATGGAATTGATTCCTGGAGGACTTTTTAGCATCAAGAATCATCGAGTCAGGTGGAAGAAGGGATAATTGCAAAGGATCTGAATGGCTCCAGACCCTGGGACAGCCCCTGAGGAGAAGCTGGACCCCAAATCCCCAGCATGGGACTTGCTTGGAATTGGGATCCACCAAAAACATGCAGATTGGGTGCCTGCCTGGCTGGGAAGCAAAGTCAGTGGAGCCAGAAGGGTCTCCAGGTCATTTCCACCTCCAAAGCCTGAATTCAGCACCTTCTGTACCCCCAGCCCTGAGCGTGCCCCCCAGCATCCCACTCCTGCTGGTTTCTTTTCCAGCTATGGCTGCTCCAGCTGTTCTCACTGCACTGGGACTGCTCCAGCTGTTTTCCTCAGGAATATTCCTGCAGGAGCCCCAGATGGTTTTCACTACACCAGAATCACTCCAGCTGCTTTCCCCCATGCCCTGACTTTTGGGGGGCCTGGGGCTTCCTCCTGGGGTTGAGCATTGGGTCTCAGGAGGGGGATGGATTCATGGATATCAGCCCATGGATACTGCAGATGTTCCATAGGGACCTGGCCCAGCACCTTCTGCCTGACTGAGGGGAGGTGATGAGGGTCCCAGCTCCTCGTGCTGGGTAGTGAGCAGCCACCCATGCAATTAAGCCAAAGCTTGTTAATGATAGGACCATTAACTGGGGTTTATTTTGGGGTATCCACTGGTGCAGTGCTGGCTGTCTAGAGAGTGGGTGCAAAGATGCTCACGCCCCTCCCAAAGGGGAAAGCTTGATTTTGGGGTTAGAAATCCCATTTCTGGAGCATTAATATCTGGGCTAAACTATAGAAGTCGTTAAGAGCATCCCCCTTTGGAGCCTGGGCAAAGTCCTGCTGGGGGCTGGGTGCAGAGAAGAGGGTGACAGGGCCAGAGGTTGCCCAGCTGGTGTTGAGGTGGCCCTGTATAGAGCTGGGGAAGGTCTTTGACCCACAGGTGATTTTGGACTGTGTCTGCATGAAACCATGAGACCTGCTCCCAGGGACATGTGGAAATACCATCACAGCCTGTTTGTGTGTGCAGGGAGCTGGTTCTCTCCCTGTGCAGGCAGATAAATAGATATAAGTAGATACAAATGCATGAAGAAATATATCTACTAATGTATATTTTAATATATATGGTGGAGGGGTATGCACACACTTGGGGGTTGTTCTCTACCTCTGTTGGCCTCATCCTGCTGCCTGCACAAGCACACACTGCCTGTGCCTGTATAAATGTATATTAAAATGCATAGGCTATGGGTATAACAATTGTATATCTATAGATATGCACATTCCTGCCCTAAAGGTTCCTGTAATTTTCTACAAATTCAATAAGTGCCTGGTGCATACGTGTAGGACACGGTGCCTCTGATTAAATTAACTTGTAAATCAAGTGGCAGTGGTGTTTGCACGGTGGGGAGCACACAGGAGGTGATCCCTCTGCCTCCTGGTTGGATCTGAGCAAACGCTGCTGCAAAAATAAAAACAGAGAGGGAAGAGCAGAGAGACTCTGCAGGGTAAGGGGGGTGAGTCTTGGGTTTCAGCCCCTGTCACTGTGGCTGGGGATGCTGAGGGTGGAGCAGGACCTCTGCAGGGCCATTGCCTCTCCTGGCCTCCTCCCCAACTCCCTTGGAGCAGGAAATCCATGGGAAGGAGGCAGTGTTGATCCTGGGACTGCAGAGCTGGTGGTGGTGGTTGGGGTGGGTGGGAGCTGGTGTGGAAGGCTGAGGAAGCTCAGGTGTGGCTGCAGGTGAGGATTTGCCCACTGGCAATGGGCTCTTGAGGATGTCAGGCAGTGGCAGGACTAGGGGGGTGGATTCAAACCAGAGGAGGGGAGATTTAGATTGGATTTGAGGAAGAAGTTCTTCCCCTTGAGGGTGGTGAGACCCTGGCACAGGTTGCCCAGAGAGGTGGTGGAAGCCCCATCCATCCCTGGAAGATTTTAAGGCCAGGTTGGATGGGGCTCTGAGCAACCTGAGCTGGTGGGAGGGGTCCCTGCCCATGGCAGGGGGGTTGGAACTGGGTGAGCTTAAAGGTCCCTTCCAACCCTGACAATTCTATGCTATGTTCTTGATTGCTGGGGGAGCACCAGCAGCATCTCCATGTGGAAGGATTTGGGTTGTAGGAGAAAAGGGAAGTTCTTCTTCCTTTCCCCTCCCTGCGGAGCTCTGCTGGTGACAACACGCAGGGGCTGGCTGTCCTGCTGGGTGTGATGGCAGGAGAGGTGTCCGCAGGGTTTGTGTTGTGGCACGGGCACCTTCCCACCACAACAAAGTGTCCCCAGTGGGTCCAGGAGCGTGGCAGGAGCTGCATCTTCCTCGAGAGCAGCAGCACTCTGAGGAGAATCTCCCTGGGGATCCCCCAGCCTGTGTCTGATGCCACATGCCCAGAGCAGAGGGGACACGGTGGCTTTGTGGTGAGGCAGAGCTGCTGCAGCCACCTGGAGCCCTTTCCCAGAGGGTTTCTCCTCCCACTTGGGTTTCTTGCCACAACTGAGCACATCTCCTTTTTCCCTCCCCAGTGCCTGGTGGCATTGCCTCCGAGTCCCTCACCTTCACCCCACTGGAGGACATGATATTTCTGAAGTGGGAGGAACCGGTGGAGCCCAATGGGCTCATCACGCAGTACGAGGTATGTCCTGGGTGGCTGCAGCACCCACGGGGTCCTGGAGGGAATGGGGACCTGGGGGTAGGCACTGCTGTGGCTCCCCGGGACTCAACTCCTGCTTTTCTGAGTCCTTCGTTTGGAGCACAGCCCCAGCCCATGTTCATCTGCCTGGAGCAGGGTCTGTTGCTGCTGGGGGTCCTGATTTGGGGTCACTGATGCCATCCAGCAACAGCTTTTCCAATCAGCCCTGCTCCTGATTAATTTGGAGAAGCGGCTCAGGGGAGGCCTCATCACTCTCTACAACTCCCTAAAGGAGCTTTGAGCCAGGGGAGGGGTCGGGCTCTTCCCCCAGGCAGCTCTCAGTAAGACAAGAGGGCATGGGCTTAAGATCTGCCAGGTTTAGGTTGGATATTAGGAAGGAATTCTTTCCAGAGAGGGTGACCAGGCATTGGAATGGGCTGCCCAGGGAGGGGGTGGGTTCTCCATCCCTGGAGGTTTTTAAGAAGAGACTGGATGTGGCACTGAGTGCCATGGGCTGGGAACCACGGGGGGAGTGGATCAAGGACTCAGAGCTCCTTCCCATCCTGACTGATTCTGCAATTCTGATTCACCCCAAAAAGCTCCCACCTTCCAGGCTGCCCCTATGCCCATGCCCTCCCCTGAATCCATCCCCTTAACCATTTCTCTGCCAAGATCTGGGCTCTGTCCCCTTGCCAACCCCAATGCTGCTCTGCCCTGGCCCTGCAGATCAGCTACCAGAGCATCGAGTCCTCTGACCCAGCGGTCAACGTGCCGGGCCCGCGCCGCACCGTCTCCAAACTCCGCAACGAGACCTACCACGTCTTCTCCAACCTCCACCCTGGCACCACGTACCTCTTCTCAGTCCGGGCCCGCACTGGCAAGGGCTTTGGCCAGACTGCACTTACCGAGATCACCACCAACATCTCAGGTAGATTTCCTGGGCTCCAGGCATGGGGCTTCTCCTCCCCACATCTGTGAGCTGGCAGTGCCGGAGCCTTCCTGACGCTCCTGTGGATTTTGGTGACTGCTATGAGTGGTGGTAGCTGTGCCGTATGACCCCCAGGCAGCCCTCAAACCCATCAGCCTGATGCTGTCTGAGCCTTCAGTGTGCAATCGAGTGATTAATTGGGCTTGTTAATTAACCTCCCAGACTTTGGGGCTCTTTGCTCGTGCCTGCGGCGTCGCTGTTAACCACGGCAAAGTGGCTGAGATGAGTCCTCACGGGGACCCTGGACCCCAGCAGCCACCCCAGTGGTGGCTTTGGGACCACGAGGCTCTGCTGGGCATGGGGGGGAGACCCCCAGCTTGGTCTGGAGGTGCTGCTGAGCTGGCTTGGGTATGCTTCTACTCTGGGGTGGGACTTTTGAGACCTGAAGGGTTCTTTCTTTACAATAATCCACATCACAGCAGTCAAGGATGCTGTGGGCGGGGTTGCTCATGCCTCAGTTTCCCCCCTGAGGGGCTAGCCAATTCTGAACACATCCCTGGGGACTGGGACTCGATCACCCATTCTCCCCTCTCCCCTTTGCAGCTCCCACCTTTGACTATGGGGACATGCCATCTCCACTGGGCGAGTCAGAGAGCACCATCACCGTGCTGCTGCGGCCAGCGCAGGGCAGAGGGGCTCCCATCAGGTAAGTTGGGGTGAGGCCCCCCCCAGGCAGGGCTGGATGGCAGGATTGGACAACAAGGGAAGGGCAGGACCATCCTTTTCACGGAGCTAATTCACATCTCCTCCTCACCAGCACCTACCAGGTCATTGTAGAAGAAGAGCGGCCCAAGAAGCTGAAGCGGGAGCTGGGTGTGCAGGAGTGCTTCCCGGTGCCACTCACCTTTGATGACGCCGTGTCCCGTGGCTCTGTTCACTATTTTGGGGCAGAGCTGCCTGCCAGCAGCCTCACTGAAGCCAAACCCTTCACTGTGGGGGACAACCAGACCTACAGTGGTTACTGGAACCCACCACTGGAGCCCAAGAAGGCGTATCTCATCTACTTCCAAGCCATGAGCAACCTCAAAGGGGTGAGTAGCTGGGGGACCCCATTCCATCTGGTAAGGTGCTCAGGGGCCTGGTTGGGCCAGGCAGGAGCCCACCTGGGGTCCTGGGTGGGGGGTTAGAAAAAAATGTGACTTGTTTTAAACCCCCTTGGGAGATAACTCTCAGTGTCCTGTTTGGGGGTAGCTGGTCCTCTGGGCCACCCTATGGGACACTGGGATCATGGATGGGTGTCCCCCTTCCTCCCAGGGCTGGGCCCATCCCTCTCCTGATTCCAATGCTGGGGCTGATGGCTTCCAACATCCACCACCCAATGTGGTGCCAGCCATGACCCCAACCAGCACCAGCATGGGGGAAACCACCTTCCCAGGGCTAATCCTGGGTGGAATAGGACCCTTTGGGCATCAGGAGCTGACACGGCTGCTTCAGAGAGCTCCTGGGAAGCCTCCAAGTTCCTGGGCTGCCTTCTTCTGCCTGCTGCTGCCTGTTCTCCCAGCAAAGCTGTCACCTCCCCATTCCACCAGCAGCACCAGCATCCTTGGGCTGATTTCCTCCAAGTGGGACCAGGACCCTTCATGGCTTCACCTGCTCCATCCCACCCAGGAGAGGATGAGCTGTGGAAGAGATGCAGCAGGCCCAGGGCAGCATCCTCCTCGCCCCGCACGGCTCCTTCTTGCCAGGAAGGTGTTGGGTTTTGGAGCCTTTCCTCCACTCCAGGATTGTTCACACCTCGTTGGGTTGTAATTATGGATGGGGAGGAACTCTGCTCTGGCTTGCCTGGACATTGCTGGATAATAAGTGGTGGCTGAACCTTGTTTACAGCTTCCCTGCTGGGAGGCACTGGAGTTATCCTGTCTGTCAGACGTTGCGGAAAAAAATGGATCCCAGCTTGGGGTTTGTTTTCTTTGTTTTTGTTTTTGTGGGTTTTTTTTTTTTTTTTTTTTTTTTTTGTGGGTTTTGTGCCAGATGGAGCAGGAAGCAGGACATGGAAGAGCTGGTGACCATGAGGGAAATGGTGCTGGAGCCCCAGGAATGTTGCAAGGACAGGTCTTGATCCAAGGGTGGATGGAACAGTGTTGTCAGCACTGGTGTCCTGAGAGGCTGGAGAGTGCTCGAGGAAGAAAGCAGTCCTGCCAAAACTGGTGCTTTTTATTTTGCAACAGAAATTGGATCCATGGGAAGATGGAATATTTGAACTGAACCCATCCCTTAAAATGCAAATGGAAAAACCCCAACAAACTGTTGGAGAACTGAGCTGAAAGCCCTCACAGCAACCTTGGCAGCAGGCACAGAGGGACTGGAAATTTTTGATTGATGGGAAAAAACCCCACAAACTATGAAGCTCTGAAGGATGTCCTGGGAGTGTTTGAGCCATAGTCAGTGATGTGCTGGTGACCTGCAGCTTGATGGGTCAGCTGGGTCTCTCCTTTGATGCTTCTGAGCTTTGCCATCCCCTCTGTGCTTGGCTGGTTTTGGGGACACTGGGGACAGTTCAGTCAGCAGCATCTCTTGGTGTGCATGTCCCCAGGAGCTCCCTTGGCTCAGCAGTGGGTCCTGCAGCACAAATCACCTACAAACTCCCTCAGTTTGGATGTCAAAGCACCAATGGACCAGCCTTGGGTCCCCTCAGCCTTGCAAGGAGTGAGGAGCAGAGCCCTGGGATGCTCACCCGACACTGATTCCTCTTTTTCCTCCGTAGGAAACGCGGCTGAACTGCGTCCGGATCGCCCGCAAAGGTGAGGGGGCTTTGCTGGCTGGGTTGTTTCCTCATGGTTGAGTTTTTCCTCTTGGTGCCACCAGGAGAGGGACTTGCCCAGGGTCACAGTGTGGCACAGCAGAGCCCCATGGCATCTCAGTGGAATCAAATGTGTTCAAGGAGCAATGTGCATCCCAGGGGACAAATCTCCAAGGTTTCCTATCTGATGTTGCCAAACCCCCTGGAGCTGAATGCTGATTCCCTCCTGCTTGTCCTTGTCCCCCTGGCAGCTGCCTGCAAAGAGAGCAAACGTCCCCTGGAGGTGTCACAGCACTCAGAGGAGATGGGCCTGATCCTGGGGATCTGTGCTGGAGGGCTCATTGTCCTGATCATCCTCCTGGGAGCCATCATTGTCGTCATTCGGAAGGGGTAAGGAGTCCTGGTGTCACCTCTGATCCCTCCATCCAACCCCTCCTCCCAGCTCAGCCCTTCCCCACCCCCCCAGCACTAACTGGGTGTTACTGGTGGGAGTGGATCAAGGACTGCTGCTCTGGGCAGACTCCAAACCCTCCCTCCAGCTTTGGCTCCATGTGGTGGTGCATCCCACTGTGTATTCATGTGACACTGAGTGACACAGGGCACAGCAAGAGGCACAGGGGACCAGGGAGACAAATCCCAGGGGTGTCCCTTTGCCTTCTGCAGCTTATTTCAGCTCCCCTGTATTTTTAATTCTTTTGCCTTTTTTCCCTTTTTCTCCTTGGTTTTGCTTCTCTGTCCGTTCTGCATTGATGGAAAAGCTTCAGGCCAGGAGTGGGCTTGGAGGGGTCCTGAGCCAGTGCTGAGCCCAACTGTCCCTGTCCCACCAGCTAGAGCTAACAGCAGCTGGGACACCCCAGAATGTGCAGCCCTGCACCCCTCCGGCCCCAGATTACAAAATTGAGCTTAATTTGCACTGTGAGTTTGTCTCTGGGCTTCCCCCCAGCCCAGGACTGCATCCATCTGCACCAGGATCCTTGTCCTGGGTCTGCCTGTGCTGGTGCTCCATTTCCTGGCTCCAGGGCAAGGCAGGGGGTGCTCATGGCTTCCCACTCATAGGTGTGGGTGCTTGGACCATCCCAGCTCCTCCTGTGCCTGGGAGACCAATGAGCTTCCAGTGAAATGGGAGCAACCCCTGGCTGAGAGCCTCCAGCTTGGCTCTAAGGGAATTGGTCAGATTTGAGAGCACACCAAAGGGGAGGTTTTTCCAGAGCTGACAGTCCCTGGAGACCCCCAGGGGGTGTGGGATCAGTCTGGGGTCTCCAGAGGCACCTGGGGACCCTCAGGGGAGGTGTGGGATCAGTTTGGGGGTCTCCAGAAGTTCAGAGGTTCCTGGACAACCCAGAAGGATGGGGGCAGTTTGAGGGATCTCCATCCAGAGGTTTCTGGGCATCCCCAAACTGTTCCCACCCCCACTGGGGAGGTCCCCATGCTCCCCAGCTCAGTGGCCAGGGAGCTGGCATGGATGTGGCTGTTGGCTTCTGCTTGGGAAGCTTGGGGTGGGGTGGGAGGGAGAAGGGTGAGGGCTTTTGGGGACACTCATCCCTAGGAGCTGCCACTGCTTTTCACTCGGGTGCAGTGTCCTGGAAAGCAGCTTCTGGCCATGAGGGGCTGGAAGCAGCACTGAGCTGGGGGGGTCTCTGAAAGCAGGGGGGTGAAAAGGCAACAATAAAATGCTTTCCTGATGCAGGGATGATGGGAGGAAAGCATGTTAATAGCCAGGGGGGAGAGAAAAACAGCAGAGCACTGCCTGGGCCCATGTAAATGTGGAGATGTCTTTATGGCTCCCTTTGTCCTGAAAGGGTTGGTGCTGATGTAGGGAGAAGCAAGGCTGTGGCATCCCTTCCCACAGGTGCTCTGGGACCATTTAATCTGACATCAGATCTGCCCCTGATGGAGCAAATGCTGTGGTGCTGATGTGGTTTTGGGAGTGGTGGTGGTGGGATGGTGGTTGGGAAGTGTTTTCCTGTTGCCTGTGCAGGACAGGAGGAGCAGCAGTTTTGTTTCAGCATCCCCAGGGTGAGCCTGTCAAAGGACAAACCAGAACCACAAATCAGACCTGGTGCTGAGGGCTTTGAATTTGGGGCTGTCAGGAAGCTGGGACAACCCCATAAATCTCATTTTGCCATTGGAAAAACACTGAGGTGATGGAATGGAAAAGCACCACCAGAAAATGTTCACCTCAAAGAAGTGGTGCACTGGAAACGGGATGTCCTGACCCCATTTTCCCCACTCCCCAGGGGATCCTTTATTTTGGACACTTTGGTTATTCAGTTTTAAAAATTGTAGAATAACCCCTTGGGTGAGGGTGCTGTGGGCACCCCACAGCTGGTCCAGGGATTGTGGGCACCCTGAAAGCTCTGCCATCAGGATACCAGCTCCTACCCCGAGTAAATAACCTACAGATGCAAAAGGGGAGCCAGGTTCTTTCCAGTGCATTTAATTTTCCTGCAGCTGAGTTGCCCCAGAACCTCCCTTCCCTATTCAAGAGAAAAGCTGCTTATGCAATTTCTGCTGTTCTCTTTGTTTGCATGCTTGCCAGGAGGAACTACTATTCTTATTCCTATTACCCGTAAGTAATTGTCATTCTCTCTCTCTCCACTCTTCCTCCCAGCCACCCCCTCACCCCGGCTGCTCCAACAACTCCATTTCTCTGCCAAGTACATTTTAAGGGCCTCTGGCTTGGGGAAGATAATGCAGCTGAGCTTGTTAAAAGACCAAAGGCAGCATAAAGGGGAAGGGTCAGCCACTCCGGGTTGAATTCTGGATCTTGGTAGTGTTTTGGGGGGGTTGGGACATAGCCAGCATGGGCTTCTGTCTCCTGTTCATCCCTCCCCTGGTTTAATCCCTTCTCTGGTTTCTTGGGAGCCTGATGCTGTTGCTCAAATACAGTCAGTTTTTTTTCCTAAATGTCTTGAATGTAGGGGTATGAGGCTCTGTCCCACTTGAGAGCTCCTGGGCTTTCCCAGCATCTTTGTTGGGTGGCCAATGAGGACCTTGCAAGGCAGGGAAAAAGCCTCCCCTGTGGGTGCAGACAGGGGGTCTTGGCATGGATTTGGCCCCTTGGTATGGTTTTAGACTCATGGAATGGTTTGGGTTGGGAGGAACCTTTTAAAAGTTTCTTGTTCCAGTCCCATGGTCAGGGACACCTCCCACAGCCCAGGCTGCTCCAAGCCCCATCCAACCTTGGACACTGCCAGGGATGGGGCAGCCACAGCTTCTGGGGGCAACCTGGGGCTCAGCACCCTCACACCAAACAATTTCTTCCTGAGATCTCATCTCAATCTCCCCTCTACCATTTCAAAGCCATCACCCCTCATCCCATCCCTCCAGGCCCTTGTCCCAAGTCCCTCCCCAGCTTTCCTGCAGCCCCTTCAGGCACTGGAAGGTGCTCTAAGGTCTCCCCATTGCAGCCTTCTCTTCTCCAGGCTGAACACCCCCAACTCCCTCAGCCTTTCCTCATAGGGAACAGGCAGCCATCCCTCTCATCACTCCTGTGGCTTCTCCTGATGTGCTGGATGGGCCATGTTGGAGTCAGGTGGCGTGAGGTCACGGTGGCTAATGCCTGGAGAAATGGGACTGGGGGAGAGCTGGGCCTGCCCTGTGCAATGCCAGCTGGCCACAGAGAGCCTTTGCTTGCCCCAGGAGCACTCCTGGCTTTGCAGTCCATGGGACAGGAGGACGCAGTGAGGATGAGCAGCTGCAGGCAGGGTGCAGTGGCTGAGTGTCTGGGAGAGCTGGAGCCCCACAGTGTGGTGATGACTGGGGGAAACCATCCCTCCCGCTCCCCAAACCCCCCCAAGCTGCCTAACGTTTTGGGGGGGGTCTTACAGCCCCGTCGGGTCTGCCCTGCTGACCTGGGCTTCTTCCCTCCTCCCCTCCCTGCAGAAAACCAGTCAACATGACCAAGGCCACCATCAACTACCGCCAGGAGAAGACTCACATGATGAGTGCCATCGACCGGAGCTTCACCGACCAGAGCACGCTGCAGGAGGACGAGCGCCTGGGGCTCTCCTTCATGGACACCCACAACTACAGCAACAGAGGTATGGTTAGGGACCCCTCCACCCACAGGGAGGGTCCTCAGTAATCCTTCAATGTTTAGAAAAGGTTGGGGACCCCTCCACCCATCCTCAGTAATCCTTCAGTATTTAGAAACAGCTGAAATATTTATCCAAGCCTCAGTAGCTGTTATTGCATCTGTTGTAGCCTGATGTGTGTAGCATGTGTCAGGCTTCTCCCCACCCTCCACAAACCTCTGAGGGCATTGATCCTCTTGGTGTCTGTAGAAGCTTTTATTATCATCCAGGCTTTGCTGAAAGAAAACTGCTGGTGGGTGGCTTGGAGCTGGGTCTCTGTGTCTTGGAGATCTGGGCTTGTGGCTTAAGGGGGGTTTGAGGCTGTTCATGGGCTCAAACACTGGCTGCAGCCCCCTGAAGCTGAGTGAACCCCAATTCTTGGTCTCAAGTTGCACCAGGAGAGGTTTAGGTGGGATATTAGAAGAAACTTCTTCCCTGAAAGGGTAATCAGATGCTGCCTATGGAGGAGGTTGAATCATCATCCCTGCAGGTGTTACAGAGCCACGTAGATGTGGTGCTGAGGGACAGTTTTGTGCTGTGGAATTGGGTTAGTGGTTGGATTTGATGATCTTAAAGATCTTTTCCAACCACAACAACTCTGTGGTTCTTGCTTTAGCCTGAGGTTGAAGGCTTTGCAGCAGCCTCCACGCAGCACCCCTGGCGTGGCTGTGTTCTCCACAGCCCTGGGCTTTGAAGGGTTAAAGAACCACCACGTCGACATCAGAGAGAGACTGATAATTTAACACCCACTGGAGGATGCATCTCGGTGCTGATTTAGTTGTAAAATAACTCCTGGGATGCCCCAGATTCAACCATATGCTGATAACATCTGTTACGGGAACTTCAAGATGCTGCTTACCCCCGGCTCTCCTGCCTGGCTGTGCCATTCAGTGCCTCCCCAGCATTGTCTGCCAGATAATAGGAGCCCAGAGGGCACACTGTTCTTCCTCTTAATCCATCCAGAATAAGGAAGAGAGACTTAAGGGCTGGAAACTAAACTACAGAACTTTAATGAAACAGTAATGATAAATAGGAAAAATTACTAAATCTATACAAATATACAGGAAAATTGATCCCATGTTCCTTCCCCCTTCCCCCCAATAACTCTCACATCACCCCCGAGGCTGCAGGGCAGCCCTGGGAAAGTCCAGGCTGGAATCCTGGGGTCAGCAGCAGTCAGGAGCTGGAGGCAGAACACACAGATCCAGGCTGGGATGGATCAGGAGCACAGGCAGAGGAAGGGATGGAATTCTCTCAGGATGCTGAAGGAAGCAGGGAGGAAGTGTTTGACCCTTGTGATCCCTCAAATTTATACTGAGTATGAGGTGTATGGGATGGAATCCTCTGTTTGGTCAATTCTGGCATCTATCTTGTCTGGTCCTCCCCAAAGGAGGGGTTCAGGTGGGACCTCCTTACTCCTTCTGGAAGGCAAAATGTTCCTGAGAGCTGAGCAGTGTCCTTGGCTCTGCACACCAGGCTCTGGCAGGAACTCTAAACATGGAGTGTGAGCAGTCCCAGAAGCAGACACTGCCTGAGAAACTTGCTGATTTTCAACAAGTGCAACTACTTACAAGAGACTGAGCTGAAAGCAAAAGTACAAACCAGAAAATCACCTTTATCCTGGCCCAAACCAGGACAGGAGGTGATGGGGATGAGGTCCAAGGCTCTGCTGTCCTGATGATCCCATTTCTCCCTCTCCTTCCACAGGTGACCAACGCAGCAGTGTGGTCAATGAGTCCAGCAGCCTCCTGGGGGGCTCCCCCCGCCGCCAGTGTGGCCGCAAAGGGTCCCCATATCACACTGGGCAGCTCCATCCTGCTGTGAGGGTGGCAGATCTCCTCCAGCACATCAACCAGATGAAGACAGCAGAAGGCTATGGCTTCAAGCAAGAGTATGAGGTGAGAAGATCTTGGTTGAGAGCATCTTGTGCTGGGAGGATGGACAAGGTGGCGTGGGTGGGACCTGTGTGGAAGGAGAAGACGCTCCAGAGCTGGAGCTCACAGGCATTGTCAGCATGTGGGGGCTAATTCCTGGTCCTGGCAGCCCAGGATTTAATTGTCAGCTTCAACAGGTCCCTAAAAATAGCCAGCCCAGACCCACCTTTCCTGTCTGCAGTGCCCCATCCCACCTCTCCTGCAAGGATCAGGAATACTTCTCCCTTTCTCAAGTCCTCCTGGGCACCATATGTCCTGTCCTTCTGTCCAACACACTTGTTCTGTGACAAGCATGACCATAACCTAAGGGCAAAGCAAATCCTCTACAATCCAGCAGCTTCCAAGCCCATGAAGACCCTGGGGAGAGGAGGCAGGAGATGGCAAGTTGGCCTTGTTGTGTCCATCCCTCCTCGTTGGGCTGGAGGTTGTGTAACAGTGTGCTCCTCTGCCTGTCTCTGCCACGGTGTGCCCAGTGAGGTTGATTTCCCAACTCCATGGCATCCCATGGGTCTGGTTGAAATTTCCCAGTGAAATTACTATTTAGTGCTTAGTAGTTTCAAGTGCAAGTGCTTTTTTTTTTTTTAATTCCCCCCTCTTCCTTACATGTATTGGACAAACCAGGGCTTGCTATAATCATTAGTGCTCCTTGAAAAGCTGCTCTATGTTCTTGGAACTAGTCATTTGAAAGCACTCAGATATTATGGGAGGGGAGAAAACATGTAATTTCCTTCCACTTTCCTCCTTTTACACCAGTCTGTGAATGTTAGTGCCTGTTCTGTGCTGGGGAGAGAAAGGAGCTGGGGAGGTTTAGAAGTAAAAAAAAAAACCACAACCAACCCTGAAAAAAAGCCCCAAACCAGGCAGCCTATAATATTCTGGGAAAATGGGGAATTTTGTAGCTGCAGCAGAGGTGTGTAGCTGGCAGAGCGTGTAACAGACATTGCCCAGGGGCTGGAGGACCCAGGGGTTGGGATGAAGGGATCAACCTGTCTGCCCTGCTCCCCAGGGAGGTGGTGGGGCTGGGAGGGACTCCACAGGCTGCCCTCGGGTCCTGATGTCCATCCTTTCCTTACAGAGTTTCTTTGAGGGCTGGGATGCTTCAAAGAAGAAAGACAAGACCAAAGGGAGACAGGATCACGTGTCAACATGTGAGTGCCTTTAGCTTAGACTCCCTGGACAGCTTGAACAACCTTCTAAAGGGATTTTGGGGATTGTTTTGGTATGGCAATTAATAAACTGGTGGGGTTTGGTTGGACAAGGGAAGCAGAAAGGTCCTTGCAAGTGCCTGAGAGCTCCTGGAAGGCATCAGCTGCTGGAGCAAATGGGAGGGATAGAGCTGGGCCAGTGCTGACCTCTGAAGCTGGATAACTCTTGATGACAGAACAACTTGAGGTGCTTTCAAACTGATGATGCCATCACCATGATATTCTAGGTGGTGCCAGAAAGCCCCAGATAACCTGAAGTGTGTTTTCCTGTATAGATGTCAGAGAAACTGCAGCCTTGCCCCAGGGAGCTTCTGGGGTGGATACACAGGATGACACAGAGGTTAAATGCTGAGTTTTTAGGGTAGAAGACTGGGGAAAGGCTTGACCACACTTGTGGGTGGATGCTCACCAGGTCCTTCAGGGTTGGTGATGCCAAACTCTGGTGCTCTCCACTTCCCATGCAGCTCCATCCCTTCCACTCCAGCACCTCCCAGGGCCCCAGATGGACCCCGGAGGTTGAGCAGAGCTCTTCACTGCTCTGCCTGGGCTGTGCTCATCCTGATGCCCTGCCAAGGCAGTTGCAGGGTGTTGGAGGGTGGGTGTCTTGTGTCTTTGGCAGAGCTCAGGATGGTGCCAGGCTGCAAGCCACAGGCTCATGTTCCTGCTGGTCTAAACCACCATCTTTGGAGAGACCTCCACCAGCCTGTGCTTATTGCTCCTGAATGCATCCCACCCACCTGCATTTTGCAGATTCTTGGTGCAAAATGATTGCAGAGGGAGCCCTGGGACACCCAGCAGGGTGACACCCTGTCCCCTTGCTCCCCCTGGCTGCTGATTGTCCCCTGTCCCCTGATTGTCCCCTGTCCCCTTGCTCTCCAGATGACCGTCACCGAGTGAAGCTGCACCCACTGCTGGGGGACCCCAATTCAGACTACATCAATGCCAACTACATCGATGTAAGTGGGGATGGTGGCTGTCTCTGTGGGGACTGGGGGGGACAGGACTTTCCGAGGGACCTCGTGAACTGTCCCCAAAGCTGGGACAGCACAGGACAGGCTGAGCTCTGTGGCCCTGGGACATGCTTGCCTGGTTTATTGATGTTCATCAGTGATGCTTGCTGCCTCTCTGCTCACCTCTGTTCCTCCTTTGTCCTCTCTTTCTCCATCCTTTCTTCTTGCCATGCCTGCTCTTGTGGCCATGGTTCTCTGTCCTCCCTGGATGAAGGATGTGGAGGTGGAGGGAGCCAAGGGACCTGTTTGGGGCTCACACTGGGAGACTGCATGTCTGTCTGGGCAGAGCTTGGCCCTGGTGTCCTCTAAAACTGATGTCCCCTAAGGATGATGTTCCCTGTCACCTCCAGCCATGCCCACACCAGGAGAAGTGCAGGAAGGCTCTGTCAGGCACAGGGCCTGAGCATCTCCTGGAAGCAGCAGCTGTTCCCTCCTGCCTGGAGGGCACCATCTGACTTGATGCCATCGTGATGGCTTCCCTGTCCCTCAGCAGCAACCCTCTGCTTGTCCCCTCTCCCTGTGTGTCCTTTCTTCCCTGTGGCTCTCCATGACCTTCTCTAACCTGTCTCTCAAGCTGTGCCTCACTAATGTCTCTGATCTTTTTCTCTCAAACGTGTGTCCCAACGGGATCGTTAAGATTCGGATTAACCGAGAAGTAAGTAGAAGGTTCTCCTCTCCCTCCTCCTCTCTCCTCCATCTCCTCTCAGGTGTTGTGCCAGGCAGTGTGGCTTTACATGTCTTTCAGGAGAGGCAGGTTAGGGAAAGATGTAGATAAACTTGGGTTGAATCCAAGGAAGATGAATGTGAGGTCTTGGTGGCATGTCCTCCCTGGAGTGATGGGGAGCAGGGACCTCGTGCTCAGAGATGGGGTTGGATTCAACCCCCAGGGGATGGAGAAGTCTCTGTCACCTTCATGTGGCTGAAGCTACAGCCAAGGGATGGGACACTGGGTCTCTGGTGCCTTTGGCAGTGGCTTTGCTGGGACATTCTCTTTGGGCTGTCACATCCCTCTAACAGTTGGGAATGGTCCAGTAAGTGTTTGGGGTGTTGGAAGGCAGCACTGTGTGGCTGCTGCAGGATGGGATGGTGGCCAGGACCTGGTCCAGCAGATGTGGGCAGTTTTGACCAGTTGGTTTTATGGGGCTGTGCCCCAATGTGTCTCCCTGACTTGAGACTGATATCTTGGCTTCCCTTTCAGGGCTACCACAGGTCCAACCACTTCATAGCCACCCAAGGTGAGTCCCCATCCCCCCAGTTCCTGGTTTAGCAGCTGGGTTTTGTTTCCAGTGGGATGTAACCTCACATGGGCAAGAAAGGGAGGGAATGGGACAATCTGTGGCTAAACAGTGTGGTAGCAACATCTGAGCAGCTCTTACACCTTCTGCCTCTCTGCCCCACATGTCCCTGGGGAAAGAGGGGACTTAAAGTGCTGTGGGGGTGTTGGTGTGGCAGAAAAAGGACAAGAACGTGGGGGCATCGTGGAGCTGCCTGTCCATCCCTGGTGGCCTTCCCTCTCCACCCCTGGTGGCCTCCCCTCTCCACCCCTGGTGGCCTTCCCTCTCCATCCCTGGTGGCCTTCCCTCCATCCCACAGGGCCCAAGCAGGAGATGGTGTATGACTTCTGGCGCATGGTGTGGCAGGAGCACTGTTCCAGCATCGTGATGATCACCAAGCTGGTGGAGGTGGGCCGGGTAAGGACCTCATCCTGTCCCTCCCCCTCTGGGCTCCAGGCTCTGCCAGACACCTCCTCTGCAGCACTGAAACCCCATCCTGTCCTCTCCTTGCAGGTGAAATGCTCCAAATACTGGCCAGATGACTCCGAGATGTATGGGGACATCAAGATCACCCTGGTGAGGTCAGAGACCTTGGCTGAGTACGCCGTCCGCACCTTCGCTCTGGAGAGGGTAGGGTCCCACTCCTGCCACCCCTCCTGCCCAGCCCTGCCACCTCTGCCCATCACTGGATTGGCATTTACCAATTTTCTAGTGATTTATCCCCCCATGGGGTTTTCACCCCTGGCTGAGGCACATTGCTCTCCAGTGTGGTGCCTGGGGATGGAGCTGGTGTAATTTACCCCTCAGCGACAGGAATGTGAAACTGCTGTTTCTTTGTAAGAGTAAGCAGCAAAGGTGCTCTTGGGATGAGCTTCCTCCTCCTCTGCTGGTTTTTAATCCTCCTGCAGAGAGGAGGAAGGGGCTTTGAGGCTGTTGAATTGCCCAGCTGCTGTGTGGTCCATCGGGCTGGATGCTGAGCTGGCAAACCCCACAGATTCCCAAGGGGAAGCCGAGCGTTCCGGTGCCTTGGGCAGGATACTGCTCCCTGTGCAGCCTCCCTCCCATCTCACCCTTCCCTTCCAGAGGGGCTACTCAGCCCGACATGAGGTGAAACAGTTCCACTTCACCTCCTGGCCTGAGCATGGTGTCCCCTACCACGCCACGGGGCTCTTGGCGTTCATCCGCAGGGTGAAGGCGTCCACACCACCCGATGCCGGCCCCATCGTCATCCACTGCAGGTATGTGTGTGCCTGGGGGCTGCAGGGGAGAGCATCCCCCCTGGGATGGGCTTTGGGAGGGCCTTAGGTGGCTCCCAGCGTGGGCAGCACTCTGTGTCTTGGGTGGGTGCTCAACCTTTGGCTGTGAATGCTGCTGACAGCTCTGAATATTCAGCAGGGAGGCGAAAAAAAAAAAAAAAAGTGTGAATGGGTTCCTGGCAAGGGAAGGCACCAGGGCTGATGGTGTGGGGTTGGATGGCCCTCTGTGGTGGCATCCAGCTGTAAAATGTCACCCCTGGGCTGCTGGCAGCAGGGATGAGGGGGTGCAGCTGGGCCAGGGGGGCCAGCAGGGAGCAGCACTTTTTGGAGGCTGCCCAGCACCTTTTACAGATGACACAGCTCTGTCCCCATGGGCAAGGGTGGCACAGGGGGACAGACAGCTCAACTGCTGTCTGTTGAGTCTCACTACATTGAGTCCGGTCAAAGGGAGAGGGGGGGAGGGACAGCAGGACAGCCCTGTCCCCAGGGGTACCCACGGGACTGTCCCCATGGGGCTCAGCCATTGAGACACTGAAGTTGTGAGGACACTGGTGGCACGTCTGAGCAGGAGCAGTGGCTTCTGTCCCCTGAGCAGGCGTCCCCACGCAGTGGGTTAATGGCTCTTCCTCTGCTGGGCAAACAAGGAGGAGCTGATGAGCAGGAGGGAGGTTTTTTTATTTGATTTGATTTCTCCCTGTCAATTGCCTCATCAGTATTCATCCACCAGCACCAGCCAGGGTGATTAGTGCCCATAGCCTGTAATCACTGATAATCACAACGAGTGATTCATCAGCCCCAGAAATTAGTATTTCACTGGAAGAGACTTTTTGTAGGAAAGGAGGTGGGGGAAAGCAGTTCTGTTCCTGATGTGTTAGTAGGTCTTTGACTGTGAAACCATGCCAGGATTTAGGATAGCTCTGTGATGGGATGTGTTGCTCCAGGCATCCTGCTGGGCATTTCCTTAACCCAAGGGTTTCCCCCGGGGGAATTCAGACACAGGTGCCAGGGCTACCTCCTTGCACTCTTGGGGCTCAGTGCTGAGCATCCTCCTTGGCCCTTTTGGGATGAGATCCTGGAGGTCTGTTGACAATCAGATGGTTTTGCTGCTGATCTCGTTACAAAAAGTGTGTGTTTTCCTGTCTTAAAGGAAAAATGAACCTTAGACATGGGTGCCCACTCTCCCACCCACTGCCTGACCATCACTCACCCCCTAGGCTTCTGCAGGGCTGTATTTGGGGAGGGTGATGGAGCAAAACCAGGCTGTGGTTATAGAGGTTTTTGAGGTCCTGGACTCCCTGGCTGCCCCCACATCTTTGGGCAGGGGCTGTGTGTTGAGCTGTTGCCCACACAGCCCTTGCTTGGTGCCAGCCTGTGCCTGGGGCTGTGTGTGGGTGCTGTGCAGACTGGGAAGGTCTTTGCTGTGTTTTCCTCCCCCGTCCCCAGTGCTGGCACAGGGAGGACTGGCTGCTACATCGTCCTGGATGTTATGTTGGACATGGCTGAGTGCGAGGGCGTCGTGGACATCTACAACTGTGTGAAGACCTTGTGCTCACGGAGGATCAACATGATACAGACAGAGGTGAGAGGGTGCTGGGGATGTCTGGGGACACGCGGGGCTGCTGTCCCCAGCAGGACATGGGGGCTCAGCCTTCTCCCCTTGCCTTGCCCCCAAAAGGAGCAATACGTCTTCATCCACGATGCCATCCTGGAAGCCTGCCTGTGTGGGGAGACCAGCATCCCTGCCAGTGAGTTCAAGCCCACCTACAAGGAGATGGTGAGGATTGAGCCGCAGAGCAACTCGTCCCAGCTGCGGGAGGAGTTTCAGGTGGGTGTCCCCAAAATCCCCCCATCCCTCTCCCTGCAACGCCCCTTTGCTCCTCATCCTCCTGGAGCCCAGCAGTGCTGGGACCAGCGGGCTCTGGCAGGGCTGCAGGCAGGAAGGGAGCTAAGGGGACAATGTGTACCCTCAGACCCTGAACTCGGTGACTCCCCACCTGGATGTGGAGGAGTGCAGCATCGCCCTCCTGCCCCGCAACCGGGAGAAGAACCGCAGCATGGACGTCCTGCCGCCTGACAGATGCCTTCCCTTCCTCATCTCCGTGGATGGAGACAGCAACAACTACATCAACGCGGCCTTAACTGATGTGAGTGGGCTGTGGGGAGGGAATGGGCTGGTTTGGGTTGGTCCAGGCAGCTTTTCACCTCCAGACTCCACTTGGTTTGGATTTATGACCTCATTTTCTGCAGGAGGGATGGAGGTGTTGGGATGCTGTGGGTGATGCTGTGGGTGATGCTTTCACTCAGGGCTGGTGTGCAGAGCTGAGGGCTGGGGCCACCTGGCAGCCATGGTTTCTGCTTGTTCTTGCCTCAAGGGTGACATCTTTTCCTTAGGATCATAAAATAATGGGATGGTTTGGGTTGGAGAGGCCCTTAAAGATCACCTAGCCCCAACTCCTCTGCACGGGCAGGGACACCTCCCACTAGCCCAAGTTTCTCCAAGCTACCCAGTTATTTGTGTGAAACACCTTTCCCTGCAGGAGCCTAGAGCAGGGAGTGGATGCTGGCACCCCTCCCAGGGCAGGGATCACAGACCTGGGGCTGCAGGTTCTCCCCAGAACCAGGACCAAGCATAGGGAGACCCAGGCTGTGCCAGGGGACCCAGTTCTGCTCAAGCGAGGCAAAGATCCCTTTGGTGACACTGTCCTCTGCTTGCACTGCTTATCTGGACGTTGACAGTGGTGGTTTCAACCGTGTCCTTAAAGGTGTTCATCTTCCTTCTCTGCAGAGTTACACCAAGAGTGCTGCCTTCATTGTCACCCTGCACCCTCTGCAGAACACAACTGCTGACTTCTGGCGGTTGGTCTATGACTATGGCTGCACCTCCATCGTCATGCTCAACCAGCTCAACCAGTCCAACTCTGCCTGGGTGAGTGCTGCTGCCCTGGGGACCCTGCCATCCTAGGGGGTGACCTTGTCCTGTTCTGTCCCCACCACCCCAGCAGTGCTGCAGCTCCTGCCTTGTTTGCTCAGCTCCTTCTCCTCTGCAAGGGGAGACGGGACCGGCTGCGGCACCCAGGTCCAGCCCCTGCGAGCAGCTGGAAGCAAAGCTGTGGTTAGGAGCAAACCAGCTGGGCTTTGTGGTGGTGTGTTGGTGTTGCTTTACTGTACCGTAGACTTTGTGGATGCCCTGGGAAGATGAGAGGTTAACAAGTACAACCATATTGTTATAAAGAACTGATTTTTATCTTCCTTCCTCCAAAGGGGAAACCGAGGCGTGGGGGGGGATTTCTTGCATTCATCTTTACTAGTGGCTTGTGAAGGCTGCTTTATCAATCAGCAAAGTGACTGTGCCATGGGTTTTATGGGGTGATGGGAGTGCAGATCTGCCAGCCTGGGGGACAGGGTGTCCCCCATCCTCTGGGGGAGAGGGGACAGAAGCCGGGGAGCAGGGAGCCATGCTCAGCCTCACCTCGCTTTGCTTTCCCAGTGCATGTTCCCCAGGGGATGCCTGGAGTGCTCCTGCTGCCACCAGAATGGATGTAAAAGTCCCCTACATGTCCGTAATGTTAATTCAATGAAGAAACTTACTGGATTTTTACATAAAATTAACATTATAGACTCTTAATGGATGTCTGGAGAAGACTTCATTAGCGGACTTATTTTAGGAGTTGAGATGTTAGGAGGTGTAAATCACCCTCACTGGCAGTTACACTGTGGGATGTAGGCTGGGCAGGAGGAGAAGGCCAAGTCCCCTCTCTGCAGCCCCTGCTCTGAGCTGGGGGAGGAGATGGAATGGAGTCCCCCAGGCCTGTGAGGGGTGGGTTTGGTGTGAGTGGCCCTGGGTGCTGGTGCAGCTCCTGGGGTAGCCCCAGGTTGGCTGGGTTTGCTGAAGGCAGGGCTGGGGCTGTCCTGGGCTGGAGCCAAACCCTCCATGTCCTTGAAGACCCCCCCAGCCTCAGGTGTGGACACAGTAGCTGGGATTGCAGAGACAAGAGAAGGCAACTGGAGATTTCTTCTTGAGAACAACAAACATTTTATTGTTACTTATCTCCAAACATTTTATTATTACTTATCTCTCCACTAACAGAACATCTCTACACTAACAGAACATTCTATCTCAGGCCCCTCCCTGACCCCATCAGGGATCTGCTGTTCCCCCCCAGCCCCCTAAACATTTTATTGTTACTTATCTCTACTCTAACAGAATAACAGAATGTTCTACCTCAGGCCCCTTCCTGACACCCCCAGGGACCTGCTGTTCACTCCCAGCCCTGGCAGCAGCCGTATTGATCCCACAGGAGGTGGTTGGACACTGGTTGGGAGCTGGGGCCTGGCTGTGCCATAGCCCAAGCCTGGGATGGGCAGAAGCTGGTGCTGGGATAGGCATGGCCAGCCACAGGGCACAGAATGGTGCCAGGTGCTGGTGCAGCTGTACAGAAACCATGTTTGTTTACCCTGATTAAAATGCGAGGAGTCCCCTGGCATTTATGGGACTGTGTGGGGCAGGAGGTGGGACACAGCTTAGTGAAGCTTTGGGTGGGGTAGGTGCTGGCTCCTGGGTGCTGTGGTGCCAATCTGCTCTGGAAAGCCTTCTTCTCCACAGCTCGTACCTTGGGCTCAGCTTTGGGTGGTCTTCTCTTGAGCACCCTTGGCCTCTTGTGCACCCTTCCCTCTTCTCTCCCACTCTTCCGTGCTCTCTTGCACTCTTCCATCTTCTCTTGCATTTCTTCACTTTCTCTTGCAGTCTTCTCTCTTCTTTTGCATTCCACCTTCATGCTGGGGGCCGGTGGGGATGGAGCTGGGACTCTATCTCCTGCCTCAGGTCTTGGTCTTATCAGTTTGAGTAATCTGGGGTTATCCCTCTGAAAAAAGGGGTTGCAGTAGAAGAGCAGCTACAAAACACAAAGGAGAGGGGTTAGTTGCCATCATTACAAGGAAAAAGACAGAGGCCCCATAATTAAGCATCAGCAAGGACAAACATGAGTATTAGAAAGGACACTCCAGGGCATTTTAAACCTCAAATTTAGGCTGAATAAAACATCAGGATAGAGTTTTGTTAAGTAAAAACCACCCTTACGTTTCAGCAGTTGGGAGCAGAGAAGTTTAGGGTTTTCAAAAGCCTAAAAACTGATGGAAAGACCCAAATACCACAAGTTTTCAGCCACTTCAGCATGGAACAAAGATGTCAGGAATAATGCTGATGTGTATCTTGTCAGCATTCAGCAGATGCCACAGGAAGATTAACCTTTTGGTGCAGCCAGATAAAGAGCAAGCATGAAAGCCTCACGATATCAGGGGCCTACCTTGCCATTTCAGATTCACAGTAAGCAGAAATAACTAAAATCTCTTTGATCAACATTTCTGCTTCTCCAGAATCCTGTGTTGTGCATTCCTAAAAATGACCCATGAGACAGGCTGTTTGCTCCCACCCCCATCTCAGACCTTTTAAAAGCTTCTTTTATCTGAACTGAACTTCTTCCCCAATGTCCCAAGGGTCCTTTCATGTGCAGAGGGACTGACATACCTTGTCCAGATCATCCACTTGTGCTGCTCGCAGCATTATGGTGCTGACGTTCCCTTTTGTTCTGTAGAATCCATGGAGCTCAAGTTGGTAAATGAAGTCCCTCGTGGTCTCAGTTCTGAGGACCCTCACGTTTTCACTCCACGCCAGCACTTCCTGTTCAAAGAGTTCTTCTGAAATGATAATAATCTTCCCATCATCATCCCACCAGACTGACTGGTAGAAAGGGTTGTCCACAATCTTCCAGAGCTTCCTGAGGAAGCAGCAGGTTGGAGACTTGTTGATGTCGTAGGTGTCCCAGAAATGGTAGCCCATGATGGGGTCCCACGTTTCATCAGGGAAACCTTGAAGGGTGCTTTCATCTGGGGGTGGGATGAAGGTAGCACCCCAAGGGGCTCCTGTGTCACCTGAAGGATCAGCAGACATTGAAGCTTCCTGCTTCTCTGGCTTCCCTGCTTTGGAAGGCCAACATGCTGCTGGTGAAATTGGGTCCACTTCTGTTTTCACAGCTTGCCACCAGTTTCTCTCCATGAGCCTTTCCTCTGCCAGCCTGCTCAGTCCTGCTGGTCAGTGGAATGCAGGAATGTTGTGCCAGCTGCTTGGAATGTTTGCCAGTGTCACCGGGACACCCCTGTTGCATCACCGTGACATCAGGCTGGTGCCCATCAGCTGGCAAGAGGAAGTGGTAGACAGAAGAAATGACTGGAAATCCCTGTTCTCTTTTCATGGAGAGAGCCCTTTGGAGCCAAGAAGTGAATTTAACTGTCTTTGTTCTTGGTGTGCCCTGCTGGGGCAGAACTGTGTCCCCTTGCCCTTGGGAATTGGTGCCCAGGGAGGCATCAGTGTGCCCCAGACCTGAAGTTTCTCCCTTGGGCACCTTTCCCCCATGCAGAGATGGCACCTCAGCAAATATATTTTGCAGCTGAAATAAACTGGTGCTCTGCACCTCAGGCCCTGCCACGGGTTGTCAGGTTCCTCTGCTTTTCTCTGCTAGAGCACCTTTAGAACCCAAATCAGGAAACTCAGTGATGTTCTCTCCAGCTTTTGTCAGCTCTCAGCCTGCTCCTCGGAGTTGGAGGACCATGGCTGTAGGGACAGTGACTTTCCATTGGTGTGCAGTGTTGTTGTAAGGAACCATTTGCTCCAGGTGAACCGGCTGAAGGCTGATGGGTCTGGTTCTAGAATGTGGGAGGTTGGCAGAGGTTATGGCAGGAACCCTCTTCAGCATGTCCCAAAGGTCTTGGGAGTCTGTCCCATCCCTTGTTCCTTGGGAGCAGATTCCCCCCCTGCCCCTGGCTCCAACCTCCTCTCAGGGGGATGCAGAGAGCCAGAAGCTCTCCCCTCAGCCTCCTTTGCTCCAGGATCAGCACCCCCAGGGCCCTCAGCTGCTCCTGGGCAGAATTCTGCTCCAGACCCTTCCCCAGCTCCATTCCCCTTCCCTGGACATGACAATCCCTGGGCCTCGTGTTGCCCCAGCCCGCCCAAAGGCAGATGGATGTAGGACTTCATGTTCCCTCCTGCATTTTTCACCTTGATTCACAGGGGACCTGCAGGGGACCAAGTGCCCCTTCAAAGCCCCAGCCCTGCAGCCTTGCCACCATCTTTCCTGTCCCCTCCACTGCCACCATCCAGCCCCTCCAGACATCAGTGCTGTAGGGAAAGAGGCAACAAGACAGATTTTCTCTTTTTCAGCCTCTCCTTTCCTTCCATGGGCCAGAAATGCTCCTCAGCCTGGCAGGAGCTGCCTGCCTCCTGTGCCATCCTCCCCCAGGTCCCCAGCCCCTGCGGTGGCCACTGTCCCCCTCCACCCTCCAGCAGGGGCTGTGCCATTTTTCTTCATTATCCAATGCCTCTTTCTCTGGATGTCTGTTCTTCAGGGATGTCTGTGTTACCATATTGAGCTGGATCTTAAAATGTTTACCAGTTTAAGCCCAACAAGTAATAAATCAACCTCTACAGCAGGCAGTGCTGAAAGGTGACTTGGAGGGTACATCCCTCGCTTGAACTGCCTCTTGCCAAAGGAAGTTTTAATATCCAAATTATAGCTCTGAGTCCAGAAGGCTTGGAGATCCTGGAGATTTATAGCCCCTATTAATAACCAATTATTTCTCCAACACATTTGCCATGCAGTTAGGCCCAAGCTGTTAGATGGCCTGAAAGGCTGAATGTCCTGTTAAAGTGTGCTGACAAACATCATCTATTTGGTGTCAGTGCTGGTTTCCCAACTGACCCGGAGTGAAAACATTCCCACTGGTGACCCTTGGACCCAGCCATCCATCAGTGCTGGGCTGGGCATCTCAGGGGGAGCAGGAGTTGCTTTGACTTGAAGGGGTGTCCTGGCCATGAGAAGAGGGTCTCTTGTCCCATGTTGCTGTTGCAGGTGGCAGCAGGGCTGCTTCTGAAGCCAGTGGGGTTTGACAGCAGCCTTGGAGCACCCCACCCTTCCTCCATCACGCCTGCCAGGGCAGGGCCCAACCTGTGCCCAGTGGGGAGAGGGCTACAGGAGTGCCAGGGGGTGGACAGAACTGTTTGGCTTTGGTCACTCAGCAAATTGAAGCCACCAGCAATGTACCATGGGTCCTGCATGAACATCGTGGCTCTGGTGTCCCACCCTGGGACCTCCCCCTGTGTCTCTCTCTGTTTCTAGCACCAGCCTCCCCATTCTGCTCAGTGTTGCCCGTGATGCACTTTGTGCCCTTTCCTTGTGTCCCAGTGCCTGTCCCTGGTCACAACAAGCTGTCTCTCTTCTCTCCACAGCCCTGTCTCCAGTACTGGCCTGAGCCTGGGCTCCAGCAGTATGGCCCCATGGAGGTGGAATACGTTTCTGGAGCAGCGGATGAGGACATCGTGTCCCGACTCTTCCGAGTCCAGAACATCACCCGGGTGAGGGGCTCTCCTCTGGCTTCATCCCAGCTCAGGGTGGTCAGGGAGGGCTTCATGTTTGTCTGGATGTGTGCCCAGGTGCCTCCAGGCATCTCCCAGTGCAGAGGTCTGGGGTGAGTGCAGGGGATGGATGGGTTTTGTTAGCTGCTGCCTTGAGGAAGGCCTGGGGCATCACCAAGAGCTTTTTTAATGAGTCAGGACCTTCTTTGGAGAGCAGAAGGATAATGTGAGTCCTAAACCTTGATGCAGACCTAAAGCTTGGTGTTGCCCAGATGAGTGACTCTATAAACTGAATGGTGCTGTAGATGCTGGTGTCTCCTTCACCCTAATCCAGAGGATGCACCCTCAGCTCTTGTCCTGGCAGAGAGGAGCCTGTAAAGTTGCAGTTGGCTTCATCCAACCTTTCTGGAGTTTCCAGATCCTTGCAAGATTTTAGATAACTCTGTAGGGAAGACCTTCCTCACCCTGCCTGGAGATCCATCTCTGCCCTGCCACATGTGTATTACAGGATGGAGACTCCCAGCATGGGACCAGCAGAGCCTTTTTCCTGCAGGGTGAGAAGATGCTACCAGGTTTTCACCTGTTGTCCTTGTCTCCCTGATGCTTGGCTGGGTCAGCTCACCTGTAAATGAAGAGAAACTCAGTGAAATAGGGGACAGGGATTGTGACAAGCAGCCCTTGTGGGCGCAGAACTGTGGGTGGAAAAGAAAAACTAATTTAACTACAGAAGCCAGCCATGGAGAGGTGGCATCCCTGAGGTCTTTAAATCTCCTAAGGTTTGCTGAGAGGCTGATGTCCCAGTGGAGGACATCGGGCTGATGGGAATTAGGGAGCTTGGAATGGAGGATGTGCCTTGGCTGAGGGCCTGGCTGGGAAGGGTGCTTCAGTGTGGGAGCTGAGTCAGAGAAGATAAATCCTCATTATCTGGGCTCTTAATGCAAAAAGGGTTTTGGTTCATGCTCCCCGTGGGAGCAGCTGTCATTTCCTGGGTGTCAGCACAAAATCCTTCACCAACTGTGCTTTGCTCTCAGGTGGTAGAATGCACCCTGTGCTAAATTAAAATGCAGTGTGATTGAAATCTCTGGATTGAAGAAAAGATTTCCCCCAGGAGCAGATTGCTGGAGGAGCCCTGGAAAATGGAAGGAGCTGCTGCTTGCCAAGCCTTGCCAGCTGGAGGGGAGCTGGGTGTTAGGGGTGTCACAAGTCCTCCAGAGCTTTCACCTAGGCTGTCAGAGGAGTTTTCTCCTGTTTTAACTCCATTTATTTGTTCCATCTTCTGCCTCTGCTCTCCTGACTTCCAGTCTGGGAGGCTCTACAGAGCCCCAGGAATGCCCCATCCTGGTGGTTGGAGATGGTCTGGGGCTTGCAGATCTCCAGGAATACTCTGTCCTGGTGGTTGGAGATGGTTTGGTGCTTGCCCTGCTCATCAAGCATCTGAAATGGGATGGATGAAGCCCTCCAGAGCTGGGGATCCCTCATCTACATCTGATCCCCTCTATCTCCTCTGCTGCCTGCTCCTCACACACGTGCCACTGATCCCTGAGGTCCATCTGGAGCGTGTGACCCACGGTTTCATCCCATCAGGTGCTCCTGAGGACTTCAAAGCAAGAGCCTGACATCATCCTGGCTAAAGCCTGGCTTTGTTTAGCTGTGTGGATGTAATCTTCCTCCTTGGAGCCTGCTAACCAGATTAGGTTTCAAAACTAACCAGATTACCAGGGTATTAAGGGGCACTTCCACCCCTCCCACCTCCAGGGGTGGCAGCTTCTCCTCAGCCTCCTGATTTACACTGAACACAACAAAACACATCCCCTAGGACCTTCTGCATGACAAGGACGTTGTTGGAGAAGCCTTGGAGAAGCTCAGGGGTCTGGGAGCAGGTTTGGGGAGATAGACACAGAGATGCTGTGAGTTAGGGGAAACCATGTCAATGGAGCTGCCTCGGGAGCAGACCCATCCATCTTGAAGCAGCAGGAAAAGGTTTTCCTCCCTTCTACTACTGCTATGTGACCAACCTCTCTTCTCCATCAGACCTCCAGTGGATGCAAACAAGGGCAGCCCCTGGGTTGAAGCTGATGAAGTTTCCTTTTCTAGTTGCAGGAGGGGCACCTGATGGTCCGACACTTCCAGTACCTCCGGTGGTCGGCTTATCGAGACACCCCAGACTCCAAGAAATCCTTCCTGCACCTCCTGGCCCAAGTGGAGAGGTGGCAGAAGGAGAGTGGTGATGGCAGGACCGTGGTGCACTGCCTGTGAGTCTCAAGGGGAGAGGAGCAGGCTCTGGGGTGGGGGGAGATGCCAGCAGCTCATTTGTCCAGAGTTTTGCCTGGAAATCCTCTGAAAGACCCTTCTTTGGGGTGACGTCGTGCCCAGATGGTGCTGCTTCTCCCACAACACCAGTTTTGGGTGAGGCACCTTGTGGTCACCATGTCAAACGTCCTCCATGAGGTGGATGCTCAGTGGGAGTGACACTGGGGGTGCAGTGAGGCTCAGCAGAGGTCCCAGTTCTGTCACCACATCCTGTGTGTGTAACAAGCTCCAAAGGGACATGGCAGGAGCTGTGCAGCTCCCATCAGTTGGAGGTGGACATGCTCTCCATCCCCCTCTTCCTTCACACAAACACCAGCACACATTCCTGGGCTGGGACCTGGCACACTGGCAGATTGCTAGAGACAGCAGGAGAGCCTTTAATCAAAAATTAATTACAGCCTCGTCCATCTTCATTAGCTGAAGGATAATTTGAGAACATGCTTTATCAAACATGGGCATTGTGGGCTCTTTTCCTCTCCCTGCTGGGATCAGCTGTGGTGGTGGGATGGGATGGTTTCAGCCTAGGATGGAGGCACATACCCAGGAATGCCCCATCCTGGTGGCTGGAGATTCTCTGGTGCTTGCAGAATTCCAGGAATGCCCCATCCTGAGCTCTGTGCTGGGTGGAACATGGGATGGTTCCTCTGCCCAGTGCTACCCAAGAGGTTGTTGGCCCAGAGTCACCCTGCAGATGGGAGGAGAGAGGCAGACAGACAAAGGGGCTATCCCCAGGAATCCATCCATGGCAGGGCTGGAAACTGAGCCCCTGTGTTTGAGATCCAGCCCCAATGGCCCATAAAGGTGTTTTCTTCCTTGTCTGTGGCCTTTGTGAGGACCAGAGGGCAGGATCACACCTCACCACCATGCTAGGTCTGGTTCAGGTCTTGTGGTTTGGGGGGGGTCTGTGGGGTTTGATCCTGTGCTCTGGGACATCTCCTGGGCTGCAGGGATGGAGAGAGAAACTGGGGGAATAGGAGGATGCTCTCATGCCACTTTCTTACTCCTGACACTTGTGTTTCTCCCACCAGGAACGGAGGTGGCCGGAGTGGCACCTTCTGTGCCTCCACCATGATCCTGGAGATGCTCAAATGTCACAACATGGCAGATGTTTTCTATGCTGCAAAGACCCTCCGAAACTACAAACCAAATATGGTGGAGACCTTGGTAAGCACCAGCAGCTGCCCTGGCAAGGGAGGGGAGGTGCTGGGGGATGCTCACCTCCCCAAAAACCTTTCCCATCCCACATCCTGCTGAGCACGATGGAGACCCTGCTGCAGAATGTGTCTGGGGAAGCATGGTGTGCTGGGGGGACAGTGGTGAGACAGCTCTTCAAAGCAGCCTCAGGCTTGCTTTCATCTCACTGTGCCAGCGTGCCCTTGGCATCAGTGCTGGGCTTGTCAGAAATCCTTCCCAGGAGTGGTAAGGCAGGTTGACATTAATTCATGGGATGTAATTGCAGTTCTTCAGAGGGTTTGCAGTGCCTGGAGCAGCTTTGAGGTGGAGTCAAAGTCCTGTTGGAAACCTCCAAGGGAACTACGTTTTGAGCGGAATTAATTGGTGGATAAGCTGCTGGGGGCTGTGGTGGAGCCAGGTTTCATGATGGGGGAAGCTGGAAAAGTCTCTGCCCTGTTTCAGACCCCAGAGAAGAGGATGGGGATGGAGCAGGCGCGTGTCCCTCCCCGTGGTGAAGGAGTCCAGGTGCCTCATAATATTTAAAAAGCAAGTGAGCTGGAAATGTCTACCCTGTTTGGATTATAAAATCCCTCAATTGCAAAATGAAATGGTTTTGAGGAGGGGATGTGATTTGCATTAGGGATGAAAGTGGAGGAGAAAGTGAGGGAGGGGACGGGGAGCAGAGAGAGGGATGCAGCTAATGGAGGGATGATGTGACAAGCATGAAGCCACCAGACCCATTGGGCTAAATTGCAAAGGTATTTAAAAAAAAAAACAAAAAACACAACATTTCACATCAGGACACAAACATGCTCCCAGCCTCAGATGAACCTGTAGTGTCTATTCTGGGAGTCCCAGTCTACTGGAGTCACTGGGAGGCTGGATCCTTGCCCAGTGTAAAGAGCCACAGCCCAGTGGAGAGCAGGCTGCTCGAGGCAGTTCCCTGCTGCCCCTGCATCTTCCCCCCTGTTTGCCTGGGGGGGTTATTTTTATAGGATGACAAATGGAAAGCAATCCCTTTTCTTAATCCAAAAAGCATTACATGCTTTTCATCTAAGCTGTTGCAGCTTTGAAGCCCTTCTCCCCCCTGCTGCCAGCTCCCACCTGGGGTCCCTGAGCAGCTGCCCACCCCGTGGGGGACAGCAGGAATTCTGTGCTGATGCTCAAGCTGCTGCTGAGGATTTTGGGTGATGAGTTCTCTCCTTTCTCTCCCTGTCTCTCTCAGGATGCTTCCATGATTCAAGGTCAGGTTGGATGAGGCTTGGAGCAACCTGGGCTGGTGTGAAGTGTCCCTACCCATGGCAGGGGGGTTGAAACTGGGTGATCCTTCCAACCCAAACCATTCTATGTTTTTGTGGTGTCCCAGTGCTCACAGCACCATCAGAAACCGGATTTTTGTTTTGTTTTTTTTTTTCACCCTTCTGGCTGGTTTTGTTTGTCAGATGCTTGGAGGAACATCATCTCATGGGAATGGGCAAGGTCTGAGCTCCTCCTGTGTAGTCTGTGCTGTGAGATGCACAAGGGCAGGGAAGTGCAAGAACAGGTGACATGAAGAGGAACAAGGATGGACAGGGCTGTCTTTACAAGCCCAGTTTCAGTGATTTTTGCTACAAACACAGGAGCCAGCTATGCTGTGCTTTGCCTTCATGCAGCTGGGCAGGAGCAAAGTGTGGGAGGGTGCAGATCCCACCTGTAGCTGTCTCAGGAAGGGGAAAGGATGGGACAATGAGCCTGGTCCTGCTACAGGCTGGGAGAAGAGCTTTCCCACCCACAGCCTTGGCTCCAGCCTGGCCATTGCAGGTGGGTCAGACTTTGACCCGAGCACCAAAGTGTTCATTTGTTTGGTGTTTCCCTTGGAAACGTTGGATTTTTTCGGAAGTCAAAGCTCCTGGGAATTCTGTTCACGCCTCTACCCCTACACAAAGCAAACGCCCGGACCCGTTCCCTGCCAGGGCTGGAAAATGGCGTTTTTGTATCTACAAGCAGGAGAATTTGTGATGAGGAATGTCCTGGCAGCCAGGACTGGGTCTCTCCAGACAGAAGATGCAGGCCAAGCCACGACAGTTGCTTGGACACGCTCCCCCTGCCCTGCACAGGGATAGCTTTGGGAAGTGCTTTATTAGGGATCATAACATCTTTTTTCTCCTCTCTCCAACCAGGAGCAGTATCATTTCTGCTATGACATAGCACTGGAATATCTGGAGTCCCTGGAGACCAGATAGCACCTGGCCAGGAGAGCTTGCCAAGGGCTCTGCCAACCGCGCCTTTCGCGCTCGGACGTTGCCTTCGTGCTGAAGGTGAGGAGGGGAAAGAGCGAAGGACCCGAGGAGGAAACCCATCAGATGAGGAAAAAGGAAAGGACGTGGGGATGTGGTGGCCACTCCCCATCTTCACCCTCCACTCTCCATCTTCCCATCCCAAACGTGTCCCAGTGGCCAAAGGTCGGATGCCACAACTCGTCCCGTCCCCGCATCGCGGTGCTGGGGTCGGTGTGTGCAGGATGTGGCCCCGTGGTGCTTCCTGGGCATCTCCAAAGCACTTGGAGAGGAGGCCAGGGAGGGGAGGAGCTGAACAGAAGGAGCCGAGGCCGTTTCCCATCAGAGAAGGATGGATATTTGGAGAAGAGATCTTACTTTTTAATTACCCGTGGAGTTGAAGCTGCTCTTCTAAGGAGCCCAGATGGCTGCTGGGCTGCAGGTTTTGCCCTTGATGGGGGACATGCTCTGAGCCAGAGCAAAGGTTCTGAAAGGAGCTCTTCAGTTTCTGCCTCTTTGCATCATGAGTTCAATCTTCACTTTGTTTATTTCTGTAAGTTGCAACCCTTTATATATCCAGCCCTGGACAGAGCAGGGATGTGGAATGGTGGTGGGAGGTGGAGGGTGCTGAGCATGCCATGTTCCTCTGCAGGCATTTCTGCAGAGCTTTTCAAGCAATGGTCCTCCTCCATCTCCATGTTGTCTTCTTCATTTGTAGCAATTAATTCCTCCTGGGCTGGCCCACAGGCACCACCAGGCTGTTTTTAAGCCTTCCCTTGTGAGTCCCTATGCGTGAGCCACCTTTGGTAGCCAGAAACCCTCAAAGTTTGGGTCCATCCCTTGTGCCTCCTGGGTGGCTCACTCAGGCAGTTGTCCATTGATGCAGCTTGGCTTTTGGTGGGGTTGGTGGGTTTTGGTGGTGGTGTTGGTGTGGGGTGAGCTGTTCTGAAGCCCTGAGCCCTGGCAAGGCTGTGGGGCTGGGCAAGGGGAGGTCCCCACCCCCCTGGTGCCACTTGGGACAAGTGTATGGGGACAGTGATTGAAGGTGCCTGATACTTCTTGGCTTCGTCTTGCTCTGGTGGGGTGTGAGATGTCACTTTTGTTCTGATCTTGTGGTAATTCCAGGGACTTCTGCTCTAAGGGGGGGGAGCCTGTCTGTAAGCAAGCTGTAGTCAGGATTTTCATTCCCCCCAAATGTTCTCAAGGAGGTGCCAGGAGAGGGCTGGCAGGTCTGGGATCTGCTGCGGGGACTTGAGGAACCAAGGGGAGGTTGCTTCTGTCTTCAGGGCTAGAAAGAACCCTTCACAGTCATTTTTGGGGTCCTGGAGCAGAACAGATGAGAAACTATCCTGCATAGGCTGGAGGTTGTCTGTGAGCAGCCCCATCCATCGTGTGTCCCCCCCCATCCATCATGTCCTTCCTATTCTTCATGTTGTCCCCCCCATGCTTTGTGTCCCTTCCCATCACCCCTCCCATTCTCTGTCCCCACCATTCTCCCCATGGCAGGGGCAGCTTCTTGTCTGCCCAGAGGTTGGAGATCCATCCATACCACAACCTGAAGCTTTGGGAGATGCCATTTGGCAAAACCAATCTGCAGCACGAAGGCCCCAGAGCCCCAGGGGCTGTGTCCTGGATCAGCAAACCCAGGAGATGCTTCCATCCAACTTCCAAGGGTGGAGGAGAGCAAGAAGCTCACCCTCTGCCCTCTCCCCACCTTGGGGGATGTCCCACTCACTGCCTTGCAGACCCCCAGGGCTGGGGCTGGGCACCTCAGCACCATCAGAAGGTTTTGCTTTCCTGGCTGCTCACCCAATAACTCAGAGGGCCTGACAAGAACTTACTCCAAGGGCTATAAAACCTCATTCTGCTTTTTTCCCATCCCTGCTCCCTCCCCTTGCTGTGTGCCCACACTGTCTTTGTGACCAAATAGTCTTTTTACCCACCTAGAGTCTCCCAAATGGTCCAGTTACACCAGTACTGGGTAAGACCAGTGACTGGTGACACCAATACTCCCATCGAGTCTTGACCTGGAATAAATTCCTGTCCTTTTCCCATTCCCATCTTTCCATAGACGTGTCCCCACTGTCCCAGGGTGCCTCAGGGAAGGTGCTGAGTGATGGGTGCAGAGAGGTCCCAGCGTGCAGAAATGGTTTGGGTTTGGATGAAAATGGCTGAGCTGAACTTGTGAAATTCCCAGGGATGGGATGGTGGGGGTGTCAGTCAGCCCTGGTACCCCGGGATGGGGGGGTTGGAGGGATGATCCTGCTTCATCCCAGACCTGCCAGGAGCCTGAGCCACCTGCATCCATCCTCACTTCAGAGGGGGAAGCATCCTCCAGGGCTTCACAGGTAAAGTGTTGCTAGAAGGAAAAATAATTAAAAAAAAGAAAATTAGAACCCCATTTAGTCCCCATGAGACAGCAGAGGCTGGAGGAGGTGTATATATGTTTTAAAAGCGAGATATTTTTCTTTTTATATCTCCTTGCTGGATGTTTCTGGGTTTTTAGGGCATCTCTTCTTGAAGGCCAGACTTTGAAATCAAAAGTGGTATAAAACCCAACTGAGCTCCCAACTCCTACTGAGATGATGTGAGGCAAGGACATCCTGTACATAGAAATATATATAGAAATATATATATAAAAATATAAATACTGTTCTTAAGATGGATAATGTTTCTTGGTATTACAGATTGGAGTGGTGCTTTTTTGTTTGTTTGTTTCTTTTTAATAAAAACAACACATACACACACACACAAAAAAAAGAAAAAAAATTAAAACCCAAGAGAACACCAAATTGGAACAGTTTGGTCTGTATGCAAAAAAAGTGACCCCAGAAGGGACTGGTACCACGAGGCTGCTCCACCATGGAGGGGGAAAGTGTGGTGGGACTGAAGGAGGGATGAAAAGGAGGGACACATCTGATGTGGATTGAACCACACACATCCAGCTGTTGTGAACTGGTTTGGGTTTGGTTTATTTTTTGTTTCGTTTTGTTTCTGTTTTTGTTTTGGTTTTTTTTTTTTGTGTTTTTTTTTTAATTATTATTATTATTTTTGGCTTTCTTTCCTTTTAAGAAAATCAGCTGCATAAATAAATGTTCTAAATTTGTGATGGCCTCTGGGTTTCTTTGGCTGGCTCTAGACCAGGAGCTCTAACAAAGGGAGCTCTAGTGCAGTCCCCACCAGATATGTTGTAGAAAACACCTCTCTTATCAACTCTATCTTGCTTTTTAAAGGTATTCTGTGGTGCTGAGGGACATGGGGTAGGGGGGGCCCGGGCACTGCTGGGGGAAGGCTTGGACTTGATAGTTTTAAAGGTCTTTTCCAGCCCAAACCATTCTTTGAGTTTATAACTTCTGATAGAAGTTTTCCATTGCTGGAAAAGGTGCAGAGGAAGAGGAAACTTCCAGTGCATTTCTCAGCTGGGAAATGAAACCCAATTGTTAAGAAAAACCTGGAGTAGAAAGCTGCTGTGTTGTCTTCAGCCATTTATTTATTACAAAAGCAGCCTCAGGTTTAATGTCTTGTGATATTAAACATTTCCAGTAACACTTGAGTCTGAATGGAATGGAGACCAAGAAAAAAAAAATCTAATTGACTTGTCAGGACTGTTTCATCTTTCATTAAGGTTCCTAAAGAAGGCAGTAATTACATTTTACCAATAAATAATGAGAAGGGGGATAATGCAAATGAAAATCAAGAATTGGTAAAAAGCCTCTGGGCTGTGGGGTCAGCCCTTGGCAGGGGTGGACTTAGGGGGCAGCTCGGTGTCCCCAAGCCCCATGTTGCTGGCCTGGGGGACAGGGTGTCCTGCAGCCTCCTGTGGTGTGGGGGATTTGGGGCTCTTTGGGGACATTGGGAAGGGGCTCCACACCTGCAGTCCCCATTCCATCAGCTTGTCCCACTGATGCCTGTTCCTGCCCTTTCCTGGTTGGGAGGTGTGGTGGGGACTCTGCAAAAAAAAACAAACCAAAAAACCCCACCAAACCCAAACCACCTTTGACACCAACCTGCAAAGCTCAGTGTGGAGCTCTCAATAAGGAGAGAAAGGAGCTTGCTGCAAGGTTCCTGCTGCATGGACCTGAGTCTGCAGCAAATTGCTGCCCAGGAGTGGCCACCAGCTTGGTGACTTCTCCATTCAAAGCCACCTGGAATGTCCTTGCTCCAGGTCACCCTCCTGCTGGAGCTGGAGCCTCTGCTCTTCCCAAGCTGTATTGCAGCCAGAGTTTGCTGGGCACTGGCTGTCACCAGCCCCTGATGATGGAAAAAGCTTTTTCCCTGGTTTTATGGATGCCATCAGCTGGGTTGGGATGAAGAAAGCAGCAGCAGCTCCCTGGGGATTATGAGTGACCTCTGCTCTGCTCTGCTCTGCCCCAGGAAGGTGACCAAGGAGCTCCTCTTGGGGACAAGGGGGGCTGTGGGCTTTGGTGGCTCTCTGGGAAGTGGGTGGCATCACTTTCCTTCCTTGCTTCATCCCTGCAACATCTGGAATTGGCTTGGACAACCCAGGAGCACCAGGAGGGAACCAGCAGCATCCTGGGTCAGGACCAACACTCTGGATCCCCCATGGAGGTGACACTGCCCCATGGAGCAGGGCACAGAGGGATGGATTTGGGCTTGTGAGTGGCTGCCAAACACTGGAGCAGCTTCTGCCACCCCCAGAAGGTAGGAGAGGGTGCAGGCAGCTGCACCATGGCCTCTGGAGCAAGGCTGGGAGAGTTGGGGGTGTTCAGCCTGGAGAAGAGAAGGATCCAGGGAGACCTTAGAGCACCTTCCAGTGCCTGAAGGGGCTGCAGGAAAGCTGGGGAGGGACTTGGGACAAGGGATGGAGGGATGGGATGAGGGGGGGATGGTTTTAAACTGGCAGAGGGGAGAGTGAGGTTGGAGATGAGGAAGAAACTGTTTGGGGTGAGGGTGCTGAGCCCCAGGTTGCCCCCAGAAGCTGTGGCTGCCCCATCCCTGGCAGTGTCCAAGGTTGGATGGGGCTGGGAGCAGCCTGGGCTGGTGGGAGGTGTCCCTGACCATGGGATTGGAATGAGATGAGCTTTAAGGCTCTTTCCAACCCAAACCATTTTGTGATTTGATGATACCTAAATCCTAGGGAGCCCCAAACCAGCTGCTCTTCCACTTGAGGTCCCCACACTCTCTTGCTGCCATGGGGAGCCCTCCATGAGAAATAAAAGGAAAAATCCCTTCTGCTTCAGCTTCTTAAAAGAAGACATTTCTGTTTGAAGCCCAGGGTGATGCCTGCTGCCCCGTGGGAGTGGGACAGGATCCTGAGAGCAGCCAGGTCCATGCCAAAGCTTCACATCCTCACCCAGCAGCAGCTGCAGGAGCCAGAGCCTGGAGGAGGAGGAGGAGGGTGAGAGCCTTTACCTTGGTGATTCCCCACACCCCATCTGCTCTTCTGGGTACTCTGGGGCTGCCTCAACCCCCCCAGCTGGGATTCCCCACTGGAAAAAGCTTTGCTGGGAAAAAGCTTCACTCATCTCTCAGGCAGCAAAGAGCAGCTGGAGCTTGAAACAGAAGCAAAAAGCAGGAGTGAAGCAGACTCAGCTGATTTTCTAGGGTGTTAAAGATCCAACACATTCCCCTCCTCCCGCAGTTTCCCTGAATTTTTGGACTTTGCAGGAGAAAATCAGCAAGCCAGTTCTGAAACTGAGCCATTTCTAATGAAAACCCAAATCCTTTGGGGAGGAAATGTGAGTCAGTCCCAACGTTGCTTGGTTAATAATTTGGAAAGATGTACATGGAGCATCCCTGAGGGGGAATACCTTGTGGGATGACCTTGTTCCCACAGCCAGCTCAGCTCTGCAGAGGTGCCCATGGCACTTCTTTGGTTGGAGAGCCCAATCCAGGGCTGTGCCCAGCTCCCCATGGCCATCCAGAGGCACAGACACCACCATTCCCTGGAGAATTCCCATCCCTCCCATGCTGCAAATGCTGCAGGGCAATTTGTTTAAGTAGCCTTAATGGTGCTGTAATCTATATGCTGACAGTGTCACCTCTAAATGCTCCCTCAAAAAGGCTCAATGGGAAGAATTTGTATTTCAAAATAAATATTTCCTCACGGTGTGCAAAATATCTAATCATGTATTTATCCTTAAGTACTTCCAAAAGTCAACATAATTATTCCAGTCCCATTAAGTTTAATTTGCAGTAAATTATGCATTTAGCTTTAAGTTGAGGTTGCTGGTTAGAGTCAAGATAAAGCTTTTGCTATTTATAAAGCAGTATTTCAACAGGGATCTAAAATACAAATGGTTGGACAAGAAAATCCTGCTCAGGGAGTTTGGGAAGAATTTTGAATAGGGAGACTTAGCAAAAAAAATAATAATCTGTGGAGTCAGTGTCTGGTGGCAGCTGTTTAAGCACTCAGTTAACTAACACGAACTCCCAAGTAGCTGATGGGGCTCGGGCTGCCAAAAGGATTTTCCTCTGGCTAGAAAATTCAGTGGTTTTCACAGGATGTGGTTTTGAAAAAACAAATTAATCACTTTGTTTTCCTCTTGGTGTCATTTCTTTGAGGTTTACTGGACAGGGAAGGTGTTTCCACTGGGAGAGGTTGAACAGCTTTTATCTGGGATTTATCTGTGGTCTTGGATGTCCCTGCAGATTAACAGCAGCACAGAATTGATCCTTCCTGAGCATCCCAAAGCCCTTTGAGTCAGTGGGAAACCCCTGATAGTGCTCAACTGGCCCTTCTGTGGTTGCTGGATCCTTATCTCCATATGTCCTGGATCCTTATCTCCATGTCCTGGATCCTTATCTCCATGTCCTGGATCCATATCTCTATGTCCTGGATCCTTATTTCCATGTCCTGGCCCCACACCTCCACGTGCCAGACTCTGGACCCTGTAGGGTCAATGGCCAAGTCCCCTTTTTCCCATCCAGTCCCAGGAGGTGCAGAAGCTCATGGAAAGACTTCCATTCCCCAAAGAGCCCATGCTGGAGGTGCTGGTGGGCTGAGAAATTCCTGTTTGCTGCTGGGCTGGAGGGTGATCCCCCAGATAAGGCAGGAGCTGAGGGATCTGGGTGGGTTTATTGGTTTGGCTGGGGACAATTTGAGGGACTTCCAGGACAAGAGCTCTCAGTGCTTCACGTCCCCCTTCCTAAACCCGGGAGGACCTGGTCTGAGCTGGAGCCCATGGGCTGCTCCCCTGAGTGCTGCAGAGCTCGGGGCTGTCCCCTGGAGCATCTCCCATCACTGCCTGGCACCACGGGGACAAGGACCCTGCTGTCCCCCTGCTCCATTGGGGCTGATGGCCCAGGGCTCAGCCAGGCAGGACTGAGAAGGGCTCAGCTGGTTGGTAAAGCTGCCAGATTCCTAGCCAGGAGCCACTTGGCCATGCCTGAAATTTGGGTGTCTCTTGGGGGGCGGTCAAGAGCTGAACGCTCCCCAAATTACCAAGGATTTAGGAAAATGAGGATGCAGGGGGTTGCAGCCAGGGCAGCAGCCTCAGGAAAGGGGCAGCTGGGACCCCCAGGATGCTGCTGGACCTGAGGTGTGGTGCCCACAGCAGCTGTGGCTTGAGGTGACTTTGGGGATATTTTCCCTGCCCCAGGGATGTTGGTTGGTGAGTGCTGGGTTGGAATTGGGTGATCTTTAGGGTCCCTTCCAACCCAAACCCCACCTGGGATCCCATCCAAGGACACAGCCCCAGCCCCTGGGTGTTTCAGGTGATGCTGGTGTGCAATGCCAGGGGAGGAGCTGACTCCCAGGTCATGTTCCCCTTTTGGCTTTCCCTTTCCCAAGAGTTTTTGGAGACCTTTAGGAGACACAGGAGATGTTTGCAAGGTTAAGAAGACTCGGTGGCTAAACTCACCAGCAAGGTTTGCAGTAATTTACAGCTGTAGGCAGCAAATGCTCCTCAGAGGGGGAAGGGAAATGCGATTTAAGGGAACAGAAATAAATAAGGAGCTGCAGCATCTAACACTCCCTGATTTAATCCCCAGCCCATAACAAAGATTTATTCTGTTATCTGACAGTCTGATCACTCAAGGAATCCCATAGGTCAAGGTGTATCTTGCTTTTATCATCTCTGGTCTCTTTCCACCAAGATGCACAGGGGAGATTTGTTAAAGGAATGAACCACAGAGGGGTGGCAGATGGGAGGCTAAGAGAGGGGACTTCCAGAGACCTTTGTCATGGAGATACCCTGAGTGATGCTTCTGCAACCCCACCTCTGCCCCTTGCTCCAGAGGAGGGAAACCTCCTGGGCTTCCAGGAGAGCTTGAACCTCAACTGCTTGGAATCAACCTCAGAACCTCAATCCTACCTGGAAACAGGGAAGAAGAAGAAGAGCAGCTGGTGTGGGGGGAGGATCAGTGAAGATGGAGCAGGTCCTGCCCAGCACCCCATGCCATGTGCTGCTTTCCATGCCAGGGGTGCAGATGGATGGGGCAGAGCTAGAGGGACCCACCATGGGGCTGACAATGTGGGTTTTTTGGTCAGAGACCCTCCAGGCTTCCTCCACTTGGCATTTCTCAACAAATCACCCATCTCTCAGTGCTCCCCTTCTTCCTGCCTGGGAATGGCACCAAAAAGCCACAGAGAAACTCTCCTACACTCGGGCACGGAGCCACTGAGCCATATTGCAGAGGGAAACAGCCTGGACCAGCAAAGAGCCAGAACACAGCTCCACAAACAGACACAAACAAACAGATTCCCACCCCCCAGGAGGTCCAACACACACCCCTGCAAGGAGAGGCTTTCACAAGCCTTGGAGACACATAAATCCCCAGGCAGGGCTTTTTTTTTTTTTTTTTTTTCCCTTCTGGGCTGCTCCAGCAAGAGCAGATGCAGAGATGGGCACCAATGCTGCCCACGTTGGTGATGTTCACTGGATGGATGGATGGATGGATGGGCCACCACCAACACCATCACCTTCAACAAGGGACAGGTCCTGCACACCCCCGTGCCATGCTCCAGGCCTGGGGAAGTGTGGATGGAAAGCTGCCAGGCAGAAAAGGACCCGGGGGTGGGGGTGGTTCTGTTGGAGGAGTGGGCCAGCAGTGTGCCCAGGTGGCTAAGGAAGCCAAGGGCTTGTATGAGAAATAGTGTGGCCAGCAGAAGCAGGGAGGTGACTGTCCCCCTGTGAGGCCACAGCCTGAGGATTGGGTCCAGTTTTGGGCACCTCCAGGTAAGGGAGATGTGGAGGTGATGGGGTGAGTGCAACCAAGCTGGGGAAGGGCCTGGAGAATAAATCTTCTGGAGAATGATTGAGGGAGCTGGGAATGTTTGGTTTGAGGAAGAGGAGGCTGAGGGGAGACCTCATCACCCTGTAAGCACCTGCAGGAGGTTGGTGCTGGTCTCTTCTCACAGATAATCAGTGATAGAAGAGGGAATGGACTCAAGCTGCAGCAGGGTAGGTTTAGACTGGACATTGGGAAGAAATTTTTCAGAGACAGAGTGGTCAGCCCCTGGAACAGGCTGCCCAGGGAGGTGGTGGAGTCCCCATCCCTAGGGGTGTTCCAGGGTGGTTTCATGGTGGTGATGGGGGATGTGGGTTAGGGAGAACTTTGTAGAGTAGGGATGATGGTTGGACTCCATGGTCCCAAGGGTCTTTCCCAACCTGAAAGATTCTATGAGCTCTTTTAAAACCTTTTCTATGAAAAGCTGCTCTTGGGTGGAGTTGTCACTTCTCCTGGAGCTGTGGCCCAGCACCTCTTGGCCAAGGGAGAGGCTTGGGTTGGGCTGTGCAGTCAGGAGGGAAGCACCTGGCCAGGAGGATGCAATGCCAGGAGGTGCCTGGGCACTCACCCAGAGCTGGGATTTCCTGCTGAGCACCTGACTGGAATCCAAGGAATTGAAATTATTTCTCCAAATCCAAGGCGTGGGCTGTTACTCTTTGAGAGCCCTCTGCCCATGCCAAGGAACAGCTTGGTAAGGATGTCTTTGCCTGCATCCCTGCCTGCTTTGCCTGGGATGTGTGGGGGGTTCAGCTCTGGGGCAGACTCTGTCCCACCACCTCTTGATGCTGCACTGACCAGGAAACATCTGTGGTGTGTAGGAGCTGGGATGCCATCACCCCAGGTGTCCAGCAGCAGAAAAACAAGTCAAGAGGAGAGAAGAAAGGCAAGGTAGGCACAAAATGTACCAGTGATTGTGGCTGCCCCATCCCTGGCAGTGTCTCAGCCCAGGTTGGATGGGGCTTGGAGCCCCCTGGGCTGGTGGGAGGTGTCCCTGCCCATGGCAGGGGTGGCACTGGATGAGCTTGAAGTTCCCTTCCAACCCAACCCATTCCATGACTCTGTGATGAGTTGCTGAGCCCCAATCCCATGGATCCAGCTCCATCCATCCTCAGGGTCCGGCCTCCTCCTGTGACCCTTCCTTTCTGTCACCTCTCTCTGGTTCCCATGGTGAGGTGTCTGATGTGTCCCTCACCTGGCTCAATTTCTCTCCCCATTCATCTCCCTGCCAGCTGCTCTTTGGGGTCCAGGAGTTCCCCAGTCTCTTCCCAGGTCCTTCATCCAACCCCAGCAATAGGAGTCCTGCTGTACCTGTCCCACTCTGAGATACACCTTGGGGATCCCTCCTTCTCTGCCTGGATTTTGGGGTCTTGGCTGGCCAGCTGGGCTTTGAACCTGGCTTCACACATCCACAGTTTCTCATTTCTTTCCTTACCTCGACATCATGGGATGAAATTAAACTGCATCAAATCTCTGCTGTCAGAAGGAAAAAAAAAAAAAGTAAAAAATGGCCAAGTCTATTGGACCATGGAATAATCTTCCAGGGGAAGTGAAGGGAACTTTATTACTCCAGTCATTTACATCTGGGCTGGACAGAATTACTAGGAAAAAGCAATGCTGGGAGAAATGCTGTAAATATGAGAGAATAAACCTGGGGGATTTTTGCACTGGAAGGTGCCTGACCTTGGCTTTGCTGCTTCTAAATCCTGAGATATCAGGAGACACAAAGGGGAAACCATTGGAAACCCATTCCAGGGTGAGGGGGAGGTCAGAGTTCTTGGGTGCTCGGGTAGCAGGGTGTTTAAAGAAAGCCAAGCTGATGGGCTCTGGCAGCTTGCCTGTGAGTTAACCAGGCTTGGGGGGATTCAGCCTTTATTTTTATTGAAAATCAGTGGCTGGGAGCTTGTTTTCAGCTGCTGACATTTGTTGCTGCTCTCATGGTTGCTTTCAGGCTCTCCTCTCTTCCAGCCACAGAACTGGGGCTGCCCAGCCTTGGACCATCCCACCCCCCCTGGGTTTTCCTTGGGAAGCTTTTCCCTCCTTGTCCTTATCCATGATGTGCCCAGTGTGACCATCCAAGGACACAGCTCAGGAGGGAGGTAGAGGCATTTTCTGAGCCCCAGGGATGGAGCTGGAGCCTCTCTCTCCGGGCAGCTGGATGCTCAGCAGGATTTCCTCTCTTTACAGGCACCTGGGTGCCATGGGGATGAGTGGCTCTGTCCCAGCTCAGGCTGCTGCCTCTCTGCAGTCACTGCCTTGGGTTTCTTCTTGGAAGGAAACTCTTGGGGTGTCCCTCTGCAGCGTTGTCCCATCTCCTGATACCTCATGGCAGGAATCTTGGAGCTGTGTCTGCAGGAGGTGTCAGGAGCAGTGCAGCCAGGCTAGGGAGATGTTCTGGAGTCTCTGTATCTCCATCTCCTCAGAAGGCAGCTTTCCAGGATGTTCAGAAAGAGCTGGATTCCTACCTCTGTGTATACCTCTTACACCAGGTATTGCTTTTCTGCTATATTTTTAAAAATTCATTTAATGCAAATTTGGTGGCTCTGATTCCATTGCTGCTTAGTGCAGAAATGGGTCTCTAAGCTTTGGGCTCCCTGTGTCCCAGGCATGCTGGGCACATTTCTGGGTGCTTGACCCCATGGATTGTGTCTGTGAGGTGGAGAACTTCACTGTTTCCTCATCCCAGGGACTTCAGAGCAAAGCAAACACATTATTGCATTAACACAAGAAGGTGTTCAGGGCTGAGGTGAGCAGGGAAAGAGCTCCCCAGCTGCAAAAAAAAAAAAAAAAAAAAAAAAGATGGGGAAGCAGAGCTCAGCAAACTTTCCATGGAAAACACATCTTAGGGTGGAAAAACTCCATCAATATTCTCAGGCAAAGGCTTGTGAGCACTCGAGGGTCCAAGATTTTTAGCAATGGAAAAGGTGATGGGAATTATCTTGTGCCAGGGGTGAGTGATGGGGCTTGGTCCAGCTTGAGGAGAGCACGGAATGAGTGGATGCTGGGACAGCTGCTGCTGTCTTTCCAGTGACAACATCTCCAGGTGTCCCCAGGGCAGGTTTCAGAGTGTTCTGGAGCCACCTGATTGCAAACAGATTCCTCCTCCTCCTCACAACCAGCCCAGGACCTCAGCGTGGAGGAGATGATGCAGCTGAGAGCAGAACATGGAACCAAAAGCCAAGAGGCTCCAAGCTCTGAGTCCCAGCCTCTTGGCTGCTGCTGTTTCAAGGCAGGAAGGGGAATCCTGCTGTCAGCCCTGGGAAGCCTCTGTTATCTCCATGCTTTACATGTGTTGGTGTCATCGGGCTTGTAGGAGAGACAGAGCTGATCTGATTAAGAGGCAGCTCAGCTCCTTGCCTGCTCTTGGCAGGCTTGGAACAAATTAGGAGCTCAAATCAGGTTTATCTGGCAGTGTAGGCACAGAAAATGTTTCCTATCACAGGAGACTTCATTTGGTCCTCTTGCCTTTCCTCCTCTTTTTTTCAGTATCTTTTTTCTTTCTTAATATTGACTATCTGACTTTTCTTGGGACTGATCTTTACCATCTCTCTTGCCTCCACCAAAGGAGAGTCAATTTTCCTTCCAGCTCCATTAAAAAGCTTGTAATAAAACCTGAGCAGGCCAGACACCAGAGCTAGTTAGTAGCATTAAATTAATCAGCTATGGGAAGATGAGTCAAGGGGGGCTTCTTAATGCAGTTTAGTTCTATGGATTGTTATTGTCTGGGCTCTTCTCATCGATCAGAAGAGGTGTCCTTCAGCTCCAGAGGGACTGGCACGACCTTGTCCTCCCCACAGGGATGTTTGCAGGAGCAGAGCTGATGGATCCCTGGATGTTAAACAATGGAATTACCTCTTCTGTTGTCTTGAGAGATGGTGAGGCATTCAAATGAAAGTGCAAGGGTCTGGAAACCAAAATAGAGATGTTTGTGGGTGTGAGAGCATCGGGCTTGGGAGAAAGTGAGGCAGCAAAAGAGAGGAGGTGATATCCCAGTGAACCCTAAACTTGCAAATAAAATAATATGTAAAGGCCCCCAGAAATGGACTTAAGCAAAAGAACAGCACAAAAGACTGCAGGAGAGCTTTGCCTTGACTCTGGGATCCAGCAGATCCACCAGGCCTACAACCATTTCCCCTGCCCAACCAACAACCCCACCAGGCTGGGCTGGGAAGAAGCCAACCAGGCACCTGGCACACCTCAGAAATCCCTGGATATGGATTAAAAAAAAGGCAACACTGCCTCTGGGCAGGTTCTGCTCCTCTGCCATTGAGCATGGCCTGAACATCCCTGTAGCTCTTGGGGATGCTTCTGCTCCAGGCACCGGGGGTATCACCTCCTGGTACCTCCCCTTGGATGCTCCCCAGATCTGCTGCAGGCAGCAGCAGCCACCAGAGAGATGGGGCAGAGAGACCATGGCCCAGGGCAGGAACTGGGTCACCCAGTACCAGACAGAGGCAAAACTTTCTGGTCTGCACCCATCTTGCAGGAGGTCCCTGAGGAGCTGGCGGAGAAGCCCTTGAGCTGATTCCTGCTCTTGGAATCACTCCAGGGCTGGCTGCCTTCATCTGGCAGAAATTCATCCAGCCAAGGTCCCTTCCCATCCTCCTGGCTGAGCTCCCAGGCTGCCAAAGGGGCTCCTCCTGCCTGCCCAAGGGTTTTGGGTGATTATTCACAGTGTATGAGTGCAGGGAGGCAGAGGCTCCAGCACACAGAACCTTTCCCTCTGGTGTTGACTCCAGGCAGGCAGAGGATGGGTTCAGAGCCCACGCAGAGCCCAGGTACCAATATGTAAAGGGTTTGCTGGGGAGCCTCTCTCAGCAGCCTTGGTGGAAGACAAACATCTCCTTCAGCCTTCCAGATGGGCAGAGCCATGGCTGAGGTCAGGGCTCGCCTCGTTCCTCTCCCTCTCTGGTTGCTCTCTTATTGAGGTTTCCTCTGCAGCAGCTTTAATCAAATTTGTTCAGGTAATACCTATGAGTAGATCCAACCAATGTACACCCAACTTATTTAATGCCAGAGGGGGGTTGTGGCCCCACTGGTTGGATGCAGGGACTGGGACTGACTCCTCTTGGCTTCTCCCAGGAGTGGCCGGAAAGGCAATTGCTGCTCTTGAGTGGAGGAAAGCAGAGGAAATAATCTGAAATATCCTTGTGCCACATGTGCTTTATTCTGAGGAGCAGTAACCCCGCACCCCCCAGTGAAATATTGAATTTTAAGGGAGATGCAAACAAGTACAAATGAAAAATGTCTCTGATCATAAAGAAAGCATTTGCTGAAATTAAAATGGAATGCATTACTGTCCAGGCTGATGACAGAAATGTCAGCAGAGCTATGGAAGGGGAGGCTGACTACTTAGGTGATCAGCTACATTTATTGTTTTCTTTCCATTAATGCCAGTGGCAGCAGTAGAGAAAAAAATATCCAATTGCCTGACAACACTTTAGAAGTGAATTAAGTCCAAACCTTGCAGTGTTCTCCTCTAGCTTCTGGCTCAGCAGGAATGGAGACTTGAATGGACTCACACCAGAGGGACAGGGGTGGGGAAGAGAGGAAATAATTTTCCTAGCAGAAATAATGTAGATAATGTCATAATTATCATTAAAAGGACAAGTGAAACTGGTCTGGCCCTGGAAGCAATCAATGCCACCCATTATCCAGCTGAACTGGCATTTGATGGGCTTTATTGCATTTGATGGGTCTGTGTTTCACCTCATCAACCCAGTCAGAACCAGGGCTGTATTAATATTGGGCCAGGTGTGTCTGCAGGGAGTTGGTGGCACTGATGTGTTTTGGGAACTGTTCCTGTGGCTGCACTCAGCTGCTTGAGCATCCTGCAGGATTCATCCCAATGCCTCCAACTGCTGGAGACTCTGACCAAGAAACCAACCTCATCCAGAGCCTTGGGGAGTTAATGAAAAGCATCTGATGGCTCCAGTGGGCTTTGGGCCAAGGCTGGGGTGTAGGCAAACAGCCAGGTTGGTGATCCAAAGCCCATCTGTAGGTATGGCAGTGCTCAGTGCCTTCCTGTTGGCCAGGGCAGATGTTCTTGGGAAAGTTCAGGCCCAGCCAGATTGCAGGGAACTTGTTCTGGGGGAATTGTCACACAGCCACTGGGTACAGCTAATGGGGAAGAGTGTGGAGAAGGTTCTGGAAATGTGCTGTAAGGATGCTCAGGTCCTACAGGGCTCCATCATACCTTCTCCACGAGGTTGGAAAAGTGGCACCAGAATCATTGAGGTTGGAAAGGACCTCTGAGATCATCAAGTCCAGCCCATGACCCAGCACCACGACACCAGCCAGCCCATGGCACTGAGTGCCACATCAGCCTTTCCTGAAACACCTCCAGGGCTGGGGACTCCACCAATTCATACTTCCTTTTTTTTTTTTTTTTTTTTTTTTTTTTTTTTTTTTAAAAAGCTCCAGGACAGATTTCCAGGTTGGAGCACCTAAGGCTGGGGCCATAAGGCCTGGAACACCCAGCTCCTGCATGGTTCATCTGAGTAAGGTCTGCATCCTCCTGCAGAGCCTCCGTGTCCTCCTGTTTCCTATGGGATCCCACAGCCAGAGCTCCAGAAGGTCTTGGGGTTGATGAATTAGAGCTCAAACAACTGGGCTTGCTGGTGAGTGCTGCTCTCTGGGGAAAGCACCCCAGGTACCCCATCTGCCTGGCCATGATGGAAAGTTGCATTGGCTGTATTAAGCCAAGAGAAGGCAGCTGAGATTTCTCCTCTGCTCCAAGGCACCAAACTACCCCAAAGCTGCAGAGCTGGATTTCAAATGTCGTCTTGTTTGGAGGTGTGGGTCACACCTTGCCATGATCAGGTTGTCATGGAGGTTGCAGGACACCATCACCTCCTCCTGCCCTTGCTGCTGCCTGGGTGAAGTGTCCTGCCCAGCACAGGCAGGGAATTTGGGATGAAGGATGGAGAAGGTAGTCCTGGTGTGGATGGAGAGGTGCTCATGAGCCTGGCTGCAAAACCTCGGTCAGAAACTCAGGAATGAAGCACTTGGGATGTTCTCAGCTTCTTGAGTGGGGTTTGCAACAGAGCCCTGACCCTTGTCTCACCATGGCAGTCACCAGGCAGTTAATTAACATTTTAATTTCTCCAAGCAGGAGAAAACACAGAGGTAAAATAAATTAAAAAAATCACAACCAAATCTCCGTGATTTCAGGCAATTAAACTAAAGCCTGCAGGGTCTGTTGCTTTGGGGTTTATTTTGATTTATTTTATTATTATGTATTTAATTTTATATTTTCGTAAATGAGTCTTTCAGGGTCTTGGAGCCCTCCCCGTGGGGAGTGACAATCACAATCCACTGCCTCTCCTCTCCCTGTGCTGCCTCTCCACAGGAGCTCAAGAAATCTTAACACCCCATCAAAAGGTAATTACATTCTGACACACTGCTTGGAGACCTTGAGAGCTGGGGGGAGAGGAGAGCAGCTTGCATAATGCCTTGAAAATGACACCAAAAGTAACAGGAAGGAGTTACAATGGGATTTGTACTTGAAATTTACTCCCGGGTGTAGCTGTGAGGCCTGATCCTGCAGCTTGTAGTTGCTTTCCATCCTTGCTGCCTTTTTTGGGGGGTTATTTTGAAGGGAAAGGATCCCCCCAGCCTTCCTTGGGTCTCTTTCTACCCATGGGATCATCACTCAAGCAAAGGGGGTGGTGGCCATCTGGGAACCCCACTGGGTCCCAATAAACAAAGGGGTGACCCCTGTCCTTGGGAGAAGGAGAAGGAAGAGCTGTGGGCAGGATGAGGTGTCCAGAAGGATCTGCCCAGGGCTCTTCTCTGCAAAGCTGCAAAAGGGTAAAGGCTGGAAGACAGTTTTTAGGAAAGTGTCCCTCTGTCCTGTCATCTTCTTGTGTCCTCCCCAAGGCATTTGGTGGTGGCTGCTGTACCTGAGATGATGGACTTCATCCTGGAGCTGGAGTTTGTGCTGGTGAGGTGGAGGCATGAGAGGGAACCAATTTCAGTTGAAAGAGGGGAGATCTTAGGAAGAAATTCTTTGGGGTGAGGGTGCTGAGCCCCAGGCTGCCCCCAGAAGCTGCGGCTGCCCCATCCCTGGCAGTGTCCAAGGTTGGATGGGGCTTGGAGCAGCCTGGGCTGGTGGGAGGTGTCCCTGCCCATGGCAGGGGGTGGATTGGGTTATCTTTAAGGTCCCTGCAGTGCAAACCAATCTGAGATTCTAAATTCTATAAAAATGGAAATGCCTTGGATTTTTCTGGCTTTTTTCTGGTCTGCAGCATCAGACTGGTCCAGCCCTAAAAAGTGTTGAGAGGTGACAGACTCCTGCCAGTTTGTGCCTTTCCCTAGAGCCTTGGGAACAGGGAGGGTCACCAAGCAAACCCCCTCCGTCCCCCCCAAAATAATACAACCCAAAGGAATGGAGAATCCTTACTTTTCCATGGACACCCACCATGCTGCCCACGTCAGCCTGGGGGAGGTGTCACATTGTAGGTGTCACTTTGTGCATCGAGGCCACCAACTGCCCTGGGCCCTGTGTAATTCTCTGTGCAGGTTCTTGGCTGGGCTGAGGAGCACAGCAGGAGAGCTGGGGCTGAGCAGGCAGTAAATTAACTGCAACATCATTAGCTAATAATTTAGATGATGCCCATGTACTTTGGCAAGACACCTTTATTAATAGAAGATGCCCTCTGTCCACTGACTATTTGCATTGCTGCTTTCCCAGGGACCTCACGTGATGCTTCCCTTCTTAGTGACCTTCATAAAAGAGAGAAAAACACTCCTCCTTTCCCTCCATTTTTAGAAATGATTTTTTTTTTCCCTTCTGCTCTGCAAGAGTTTTTTCCTCTGGATATAAAATGCTTCAGGCTCCAATTTCCCTCTCTACAGCTTTAAATCAGGATTTGCTCCCTGGGTGTGACTTACATTGCAGAAGATTCTGGGCAGCTGAAAGGAGATTCCAGAATGGGTTTGTGGGTTTGGTGGCCTTGTCCCTTGGGTCTGGTGGCCTTGTCCCTTGAGTATTGTGGCCCTTAAGTTTGGTGGCCTTGTCTCCTGAGTATGAGGAAGAATTTCTTTACTGGGAGGGTAGGTAGGCATTGGTATGGGCTGCCCAGGGAGGAGGTGGAGTCCCCATCCTTGGAAGTGTTTAAAAACTGTGTAGATGTGGCACTTCAGCTCATGTTCTAGTGGGTGATGCAGATATTGAGATATATTTTTTATTTGGGGGTGAGTGGGGGGATGCTGACCGTGGTGGTCTTAGAGGTCTTTTCCAACTGTGCCAATTCTGTGATGCTTGGAGGTGGTGATCTGAGAAGTCTTTTCCAACCATGATGATCCTGTGATCCTTTGTGGGATGTTTGCTCCTGGCAAAGCATATGAGGAGCTCTCAGATCTAAGGGGAACAGGTTACAAAGGCATGGAGTGGGTGGCAGGGATGCACCAAAGGAGGGATTTAAGGAGGAAAGTGAAAATTTCAGCTGTAGGAGAAGAGCTTGCTGGGCTCCAGCTCCAGCTCCTCCATGAGAAGTTCTCCTCTCTGTCACAGGACAACTTTTAACTCGAGGGTTTTCACAGCCAGGAAAGATCCTGGTTTTTGCAGGAAGCCCTTTTACATTTATCAACCATTGTCACTTGGTGGGAAATAATTTTGTCAGCTGTGTGAATGTGGAGGTCTAGGATGGTGGCAGGAATTAACCTGAATCCAAAAGCCAGGGAGATGGTGTGGGGGAAGCAGATGCTGAATCAGAAATGACCAAGGAAGTTAATACCCTCCCTGAGGCAGGACTGGCAATATGAATATGACATTTATATTTTGCCACTGACCTAAAACATTTCAAAGAACAGTGTCAGATCCCCAGATTTCTACATTTAATTTTTTTTTTAATTCTTTTTTTTTTTTTTTGAGCAGTCTGATTGTCTTGCTCAATGAGGGCTGATTTTCATGAGAAGATGGAGGGGAGAACCACAAGCAATTCTCTCCCTCCAGGTTCTGCCTTGCAAATTACTGCCAATCAGCAGAGAAAGTTCTGCTGGGGGATTGATGATGTTGAGAGGCTCAGAACTGGAACCCCAGCAGTGATTTGGAGAGAGCTTGGAAATTGCTTATGATCTCATGGTGTCAGGTGTCTCATTTCTAATAAATAAATCCAGAAAATGCACCCCAGACAATTTCTGTCAGATACAGAGAGTCATCAGCTGGAAAGCTCCCTTGGAATTTGGTATTTTAGGTCAGCAGGCTTTAACATATTGGAAACTGCAGGGAGATAAATATCAAGGACTCTGAGTCAGAGCTGTGGTGTACTGAAGATATTCAGTTGTTCATATGGGGATTTTCGGTCAGTCTGTAAATGCATAAATGAAGTGCGGAACCAGAGGAAAAAAAAAAAAAAAAAGTAAAAATCCAAACAAACACTCTGCAAATTTCCCATAAAATTAAAAAAACCTTTCAGTTGTTTTCTTTCCCTTCCCATGAATATCAGAGAGCTGCAGGGTGGGTCTGGGGAGCTGGGCTGGCATGGATCAGGAGCACTCCTGGAAAGGGATGGGCTCGTTGGGAGCAGTAGAAATGGAAATGTTGAAATCCCCCTTTGTTCCCATAGGGCTGGCGGGGTTGGAGGTGAAACAGAAATGCTGCTGGAAGGTGATCTACCTCATCATCAAATCTCAGCAGTTCCCAGCCCTGTTCATTTGTAGGAAAAAACCCCAACAAAACAAACTACCATGGTAGGAAAAAAATCAAACTGATTTACAGAACTCTGCTCTTCTCAGGGAAGAGAAACTGGGGACTGTTCAGCCTCTTGGGCTCTGCCACGGCTGGTAAGTGTGGCTCCAAAGAATCTAGAGACCAAATCCTGGGGATGAAAGGCTCAGGGATGGGCCTGGAGCCTCTGGACCAAAGCTGCTGCTGGAGCTCATTCCTCTGGGGTCAGCACCAACGTCCCCAGCAGAGTTTGCTTCCCAAAATTATCCCCAGCAATGGGTTAATGAGTAATTCCGGATAATGAGGGTGCAAAGAGGGAGGAATTGGGAAGTTGTTTGCTGTCAACAGAGGAGGAGGAGTGAAGGGATTTATCATGTCAGTGGTTTGTCTGTGAATTACTCACTCCACCAAAAAAAAAAAAAAAAAGAATTCTTTTCCCTTCAGCCCCTTACCCAAGATGAGGTCTGCTGGCTCTGTTGTAACATGGTTTGGGGGGGCTGGCTGTGTCCCCACCAGCGCCTGTGGGTGTGGATTTGCTGATGAACCCCAGTGCTGGAGGGGAGGTTGTCCCCAAAGCATCGAGGAGCAGTAAAGCAGCAGTGTGGAATCCAGGAACGGTGCCAGAGGAGCTATAAACAAGTGGAAAAGCCATTACCAGAGTCTAACCTGGTGCTGCTACACCAGTAATGGGAGGAAATTGCATCAGCAAGGGACATTAGAGCAGGGGTTTAGGGTCTCTCTGCTCCTAAGCATCCATTTGGCAGCAGGAATGGAAACGCCGATGGGAAGGGGTTGAGGGAGGGAGGCAGAAGAAAGAGGATTTTGGGGAAGGGGGAAAGGGAAGGAGGGTGGGATGAGGAAGGACAGAGGGTTGGTTTTGGCTGCTGTCTCCATGGTGTGTGTGCTTCAACAGGAAAACTTCATGAGAAGCTGGGCAGGGATGGGTTGAACCTCTGGACCCAGCTCTTTGGGAAGGGGAAAGGGCAGCACCAGCCCTGGTGCCATCAGTGGTGAGTCTGCAGTTAACAGCATCCACCTGATTTTCCTTGGAGATGGATGAGCTGAAAGCCTGGAGCACTTTGCTCCCAAACTGGGGCTGTGAAAGTGATCTAGGGAGTGGATAAATGGTCAGGAGGAATGTGTGTTTGTCTTTCCTGCATCACTATGCAAACCTGCATTGACTCAGCCAATGATGCTACTTAATACCCTGTGGAAGGAACACCCACACAAGGGCTTTTAAGGGTGTTCACTGAATTGGTTGGAAACCTCAACTAGAAAGTGGTGTAATTTCCTGGAAGAGGCAAGATCTTGCTCTCATTTTCATAAAATAAGAGTGCTAAAATTGAGCCAATTCCTTAAGAAGCTAAGCCTGTAATGCTAAGCTGAGCTTTCCCCAAAGACACACATATTTTAGACTAAGAAATGAGACTAAGGAAAAAAAACAAACCCAAACCACCCAATAAAAGCAGATCATCATCTATCACCTTCATTTATTTGTGTCCTCATACCTTTCTTCAGATCTCCTCAGGGCTGGTCTCTGTATGAACATGGAGGGAGATTTTGCTCCTGCCTCACAGCCCACACGGAGGAAAAGTCAATGAGTGCAAAGGAGCAGGAGCAAGAAATAGCTCTGACATTGTTTTTTTCAACATTTTGCATTTTTTTTCCCATGTGTGGGCTGTGGGGGAGATGCGTGAAGAGCAGAGGTGGCTCCAGCACTGGGATTCCTCCTGCTGAGTAAATAAAGAGAAACACAAATGCACCCAGCATTAATTCAGAGAGCTGGGGAGTGCTGTGTGTTGGTTTTGTTGAGTACAAGGGCCCTCTCCTGCCTGGTAACAAATAGTGGGAGAGGTGTTTTGCTGCTCCTTGGTGATTCCTGGCTGGTGTTGGAAGAATAAGTCAGTTTATGGTGGGAGAAAATGTTCCAAGGGGGAAGTGTTGTTACTAAGTGGTTATTGATCTTAGGAGATGCTGCAGAAAGTCTGTGTCTGAGGGATCACTGTTGCTTCTCAGTTCCCTTTTGATGTTGTCCTGGTTCAGTGGAAGGATCTTGTGTGGTGGGGTGGGGAATAAACCCTGGGAAATAAAGTGTCATGAGAGTTCTCCATGAGGGGAGATAAGTGAAGAGGTTTGGTTTGGTGGTCCCTAGGCTGGAAAAGTTTATTCTAGAAGTTAGTTATTAACTAGAAGTTAGAAAGAGGAGGCTCTGGGGTGACCTTGTAGAGACTTCCCAATATGTGAAGGGGGACTACAAGAAATCTGGGGTAGGGCTTTTTACAAGGATGTGTAGTGAGATGAGAAGGGGCAATGGTTTCAGACTTAGAGACGGGAGACTTAGGTGAGACATTAGGAAAAATTCTTCCCTGTGAGGGTGCTGAGCCCCTGGGTGCCCCCAGAAGCTGTGGCTGCCCCATCCCTGGCAGTGTCCAAGGTTGGATGGGGCTTGGAGCAGCCTGGGCTGGTGAGAGGTGTCCCTGACCATGGCAGGGGTGGAGCTCAATGATTTTTAAGATCCCTTCCAACTCAAACCAGTCTGGGATTCTAGTTAAGCCCCATGGTGAAAGGATTCATTCCAGATGAGTGTGTGTGAGCAGGGCCAGGATAGGAGGATGCTGACAGTCAGTTTTACATTGAAATTTCTTCATCCCTAGGAAACCCATGGGAATTTTGTCCCTGGGACAGGACTACAGGACATATCTTCATCTCATGCTTTCCTGGCTTTTGTGAAGATGCTGGAGAAACCATTCTTTTTCCCAGGAAAACCTTTTTTTTTTTTTTTTTTTTTTTTTTTTTTTTTTTTTTTTTCACTCCAAGAGAGTAATAGAAGGGGTTGTGAGAGTAGAACAAATTTTTTTTTTTTTAAGTTATTTATTTATATATTTTTAATTTTAGTTTTATTTCCCCTAAAATTTAGCTGTCCAGTTTGAAGATGGGCCTAGAGGAGAATGGAGGAGGTGGCTTAGGGTGGAAGGGGCAGCAGAAAGCTGAGTGTGGGGCTGCTTTCAGACCCCTCGACTTTAGGAAGACCTTTGGGGGGGGTGTCAGCACTGTGTGTGATGGGGAATTTGGGTTTTGCTGGTGAGGAAAGAGGCAGTGGGAGCTCTGGAGGGCAAGGAGCATGGAGATGTGTGCTTTGATCTTCCTGGAGGAGCTGAGCAGGGCAGGCTGGGGCTTTGTGCAGGCAGCCCTGCTAAAAGGAAAGGCAATTCTGGGGTGTAAAGCTAAAAATAACCAAGTGTAAAAGGTGCTTGTGGGTCTGCATGAGTGTGCATGCCTGGAGAGAGCTTCCAAGGGGAGAAGTCACACCATGTGTCATCAATTTGGGAATATGCTGAGGGTTTGGTGTGGATGTGGAGCAGGGATGAGTTTGGGTCCTGCAGGGGAGGGATGTGTTACCCAGTGATGTGCTCAGGGTATTGAGAACAGGTAGAACCCAACCAGGGATAAAAGCCTGCAGGATGAGCTGATTTTCCCTTTCCCATTCCCATTCTCTCCCAGCCTTTTTCAGCAGCAGTCTGTTATCAGGAAGCTGTCTGGGCAGGGGTTGGTTTCAGAGGAGGACAAAGCAAATTCCTTCCTAAAATGAAAGGCTCTGAATGCCTTGAAGGGTCCTTTTCTCCCTCCCCTCCAGCCTTCTGGATCGGTGAGCCCCAGGATTTTGTGCTGTTTCCTCAGGGCTCTGGAGGCTTTTGCTGGGATTCCAGTGAGGAGAAGGGGCTGCATTTCTCCTGCCTGCAGAGCCAGGGCTAAACCAACAGATGTCTTTCATTAAACATCTCCAGAATGAGCTGTTCAGGAGGCAATATGTATTCAGATGCTATCAATATTTCATAAAGCCATAATAGATGTTATCATAGATCCTCCATCCAATATTTATTGCACCATAATCACTGAGACATCACACCAGGGCTCTCCAGCTTCCTCCCCTGCCTGTGCCCCCACCTCCCCATCACCTGGGTACCACAGGGTGGAAATGAGGTGCAAACCTTAATGCCACAATAAATTCCAAGGAGCTGGGAGTTGTTACTTCAGGCACCTTCAGGCCTGACAATAATGAAACAAATCTGTTTGCAGGAGACGTTTTTATGGGAGGGTTTCAAAGGCAGTTGGCTCAGAGTAAATCTCTGGGTTGAAGCCATTAGAAAGTGTTTAAGAAGGCAGAGGGCTTCTTAACCTTGTGTCTCCAACTCTGAAAGTGTTGGAAAGCAAAGACCTAAAATTAGCAGTGTGGAAAATCTGAATCTTTTTGGGACTCTGCTGCAAGGATAACAAAGGTAGGAGAGACCTGAGTGCATCCAGAGTTGGACCCTTCCCTCCCTCTTGAGCTTCCTGGGAACTGTGGTGTTGCCAGGGGAGCTGTGCAGGGAAAAGATTGGACCTGGAAGATTTATTGTTGGGCTTTGCAGAGGAATCTAATGGATAAAATTTTATAGCCATTGTGGCTCAGGAGGTCAGCCCCCTGGTCCTGATAATCCTTTCTGCCCTCAGAGCCCATCAGTCTTAGGGAGGCAGCTCTCACCTTCTGCACTGAAGTTGGTCAAAGTTATAAGGAGCATTTGGCTGGGTAGCCCAGGATCTCATAATGGAACCATCCAAAATCAACATGGTGCACATGAAATAAATGAGGTTTGGTATTGGTTTCCAAATGCAGTCCTAAAAGGAGATTCCATATCCAACATCTTTGTTTCTCGTGGAGACCCTGAACTGCTGGTCTTGCCCTTAGCCCATTTAATGTCCCCAGCAATGAGATGAGGGGGAAAAAAAGAGAAAAAGTTGCTAAGTCCTCATTGGTAAGTGTTGAATGTGACAGAAGGCCCAGGGAAGAACAGCAGCCTGTGCAGAACCCATTGGGTGATACAGAACCTGAGCTTTGCTGCAGCCCTGGCTGGAGTAAACACGGTGTTTGGGCAGGGTCAAATCTCAGACCATTCACTTCTCTGAGGCCACCTCAAGGTCACCTCCACTTCTAGTCCTAGGTAGAGGCACCTCCAAGAACATGAGTTGGCTGTTGCACCCCAGAGATCCCTTTGAATGGGATGGATCCCTCTGGACAACACCTGGATCTCTGCTGATGTGGAAATCCTAGAAGGTCAGGTTGGAAGGGACCTCAAGGATCCTCTGGTCCAACCCATCTAATATTATTGTTGATGTGGGATGGTTCAGCATCCCCTTTGAGACTTCAAACTTTCCAAAGTGCGGGAACCCACCACTTCCCCTGGGAGATGATTTTGATGGCTGTTTTACTTAAAACATGTAATTCCTGTCTGGTTAAAGCTGGTGAAAGAAACCCAGCTGTGGAGCCAGGGAAAGCAGAGAATAATTTTAGGATGGGGTATAAAGGTTGACTCAGAAAAGCCCTGGGGCCACAGTAGGTCACTGATGAGCAACTTGGGATCCTCCCTGGGAAGGTTACGTTACCCCTGGACATGGCACAATATCCAGAGTTCCATAAAGGTGTGGAAATGTTGGAGGGGATTCAAAGAAAAGCCAGGGGAAAAAAAAAAAAAACAAAACAAAAACCTAATGAATAGGAAATCACAACCTTTTGGAGAGCAAATCAAGGAGTGAGATCTGCTTAATTTAGCAAGGAGAGGGTAATAGCTGCCTGATGGCACCATTACACCTGCAGGGAAGAGGGACAGGAATGTTGGGGAGCTTCACATCCTGGTGGGGAAGAGCTGCACAAGCACCAGGGGCTGGATGGCCTGGCCAGGACAGCCCAGGAGCAAGGTGATGGGTTTAACAATGAAATAAATGATTTGGTTGTATTGCTAAATTTCCCAACACTGCATGATTTGAAAGCAATAACTCAAAACCATCTTTTTCTTTTTCTTTTTTTTTTTTTTTTCCCCCACAGGTATATGTGATGCATCCTCCTGCGTTCCACAGAGGGGTTTAGAATCATAGAATTTTCAGGGTTGGAAGGGACCTTTAAGCTCACCCAGTTCCAACCCCCCTCCCACCAGCTCAGGTTGCTCAGAGCCCCATCCAGCCTGGCCTTAAAAACTTCCAGGGATGGATGGGGCTTCCACCACCTCTCTGGCCAACTTGTGTCATAGTTTAAACTATGACTGGCTAGAAAATGCCAAAAAATCCACCTACTCTACCAAAATTTTTTGGTCTCCTCAGGCCTGTTGGAGCTTGAGGAGAAGCAGAACATGATGTGCATGTGTGTCTGTTTGTAGGGATGCTGGGGTTTTTTTTTAGGATGTGTGAAATAGATTTCCCTAAAGGCTCAAAGAACTCTTGAAATCTGGAGCACAAGTCAGGAAAGAGTTTTCCTTGCAAAATAAGGCACCCATGAAGACACTGGGTGCTGAATGATTTGAATGGGTTTCTGGCAGACAGAGATTTGCTGATGTAAGGGACCCAGAAAGTACTGGGAGTGCTTGGGGGCTGCTGACACTTAAATAAATCCAAATGTCCTGGTATTTGGTTAAACTCGAAGCCGAATATTTGTGTGTGTTTCTTAACAACATTTCCTTGCCTCAGGGGGCAATTTGTGGAGCTGAAATAATCCGAGACTTTTTTTTTATTATTATTATTTTTTTTTTCCACCCCTCTGTTGGTATTTCCACTCTCCAGGAAGCGAAAAGCCTGGAGAAGATTGGATCATTTCATATTTTTACCCTTGCAAACCGTTTCCAGAAGCAAGGAGCTGAATCTGTGAAAAATGCACCATGCAAACCCCTCAGAACACTTGAAACAAGAACCAGGGAGCTGAGACCGGGACATTCATCTCACAGATGGTCCCAGTGAGGCTCCAACTGGACCCACATCTCTTCAAGGTGCTTTGGCAAGAAGCAGAAGCAACTTTTTTCCCCAAATCTCACCCTCTCCATGCTGCTCCAAGGGGAAGACACAGGCATTCTGGTGGCTCTGAGTTGTAGCTCTTGCAGGACACAACTTGGCTTCTCCTCCTTCTTCTGTGTCACACAGAACCTCCTTAACATTACACCCACTGTGTTTAACTGCTTCATTTCCTCCAGGAAGAATTGCCAAGTTCATCTCTTTTGCTGACGTATCCTTTGCATGATAAACCAGAGAGTTTTAATCCATGTGGTTGTGAGCTTTCTGTCTCCACGTCTGCAGGGTCAGAGCAGGACAGGATCCTCACCCCTGGAGCTGCAGAATGTTGCCCCACATGGTGCCTGGGGAGGGGATGAAGGATGCTTCCATCCAGGAGGAGAGCAGGGAGCTTGGTTCCATCAGGGTATAGTCTGATGGTGTAGCTCTTCTGACACACATTCTCGGGTAGATGTGCTCTTTGGGCTAAAAATGAATTTTTTCCCCTCTCAGAGCAACTACTCTTGTTGGGCTAAGAGTGGAATAAGTCTTTTTTTGTTAGACAAAGGTGTTTTCCCTGCTGTGTACCCCAGAGGCTCCCTGCAAGGAGCTGGTGGCTCTGACTTGGCCAAACCTTTGCATGTTCAGGTGTATTGCAGCCCCAACCTGCCCCTCCTGGAGCCCAGATCCACTCCTGGACTTTCCCTCAGGTTTCTTCTTCTGGCATCACAGAATCCCAGACTGGTTTGGGCTGGAGGGACCTCAAAGCTCCCCCAGTGCCAACCCTGCCATGGTCAGGGACACCTCCCACCAGCCCAGGCTGCTCCAAGCCCCATCCAGCCTTGGACACTGCCAGGGATGGGGCAGCCACAGCTTCTGGGGGCAACCTGGGGCTCAGCACCCTCACCCCAAACAGTTTCTTCCTCATCTCCAACCTGAAAGTCCCCTCTGCCAGTTTAAAACCATCCCCCCCCTCATCCCATCCCTTGTCCCAAGTCCCTCCCCAGCTTTCCTGCAGCCCCTTCAGGCACTGGAAGGTGCTCTAAGGTCTCCCTGGATCCTTCTCTTCTCCAGGCTGAACACCCCCAACTCTCCCAGTCTGGCTCCAGAGTCCATGGTGCTTGGGGATGGAGGAGGCAGCTCAGGAGTTTGGCAGCCACTCAGAAGCCCATATCCATCCCTCTGTGCCCTGCTCCATGGGGCAGTGTCACCTTCCAGCTCTTTATCCCATCAGGCTTCAAAGCCTTTGGAAAGGGAAGGCTAACATCTTCAAGCCTTCTCAACACATTTCCAGCAGGGGAAGCATTTATTACATTAGACAAGTTGATGCAGCTCAGGTTGGGAATTGCACTTATTTGCCATAATAATGGTGTAAAGTCCTCTTCCTTTTATTTTGTTATCTCTCTTTAATCATGCAGAAACGCTCCCCAGCAATTTTAATCAAAGGCTCAAGCATCACTTATCTGAAGACTAATGACTCAACTCAAGGAGAGGAGAAACTTTGAAAAGCTTGCAGTTGAGCTGGGAGGAGAGACAAAAAAGGAGAGTTTATTTCAAACTCCTTTCCTTTCCTTTCCTTTCCTTTCCTTTCCTTTCCTTTCCTTTCCTTTCCTTTCCTTTCCTTTCCTTTCCTTTCCTTTCCTTTCCTTTCCTTTCCTTTCCTTTCCTTTCCTTTCCTTTCCTTTCCTTTCCTTTCCTTTCCTTTCCTTTCCTTTCCTTTCCTTTCCTTTCCTTTCCTTTCCTTTCCTTTCCTTTCCTTTCCTTTCCTTTCCTTTCCTTTCCTTTCCTTTCCTTTCCTTTCCTTTCCTTTCCTTTCCTTTCCTTTCCTTTCCTTTCCTTTCCTTTCCTTTCCTTTCCTTTCCTTTCCTTTCCTTTCCTTTCCTTTCCTTTCCTTTCCTTTCCTTTCCTGTCATTTTAGGTGGAAAACCTTTGCGTTATCTGGCAAGTAGGGGACAAGCTGTGGGTTGTTGCTTTTCCTGAATGTGTTTAGGAACACAGCTGAGAAAAAGGAAGATCTTCCTGTTGGAAAAAAGATGGTGTGGTTCTTTTCCATAGAGAAAAATGTCAGATTGTCTTGGTCAATGAGAATATTTGGAAGATGTTTGTCTTGGAATTATCCTTTTTACCTTCAAATGCCATTTCTAACAAGAAAAAAAAAACTTTTTAGACTTAGGGAAGCTCCAAAAACTTAAAAAAAAACCAAACAGAGTGTGTAAAAGGAATCCATGTGAGGTTTGTGAGGGTAAGATTCTCCTGGTTCTGCTTTCTGCTATTTGCACTGGAATAGCTCATTGTCTGTGTTGGAACTGAAGTGTTCTTCATGGTAAATCCCATGGACCATCTCTTTCCCCCTGGCACAACAGCTCTGCTTGGGATTTCCTGTGGTTTTGCTCTCTGTAGGGCAAGATTATAAGAAGTGGGTGCCCAGCTTGCTGTGAAGTGTGTCTCCAGCTGCCAGGAGCTGGGATTTTCTGTCAATCTGGCCTTTTTAGGTTGTCTTGGCTACAGCAAATAAAACTGAATCTTCTAAAATTGCAATTCAAAATCTTTGAATGATTTTCCTGGGTAGAGCAGAGAGCTTCCTAATGGCAGGTAAAGAGCATCAGCCCTGCTGGGTAGCTTGGAGAATTAGTGCCTGGAATCAGTGTATTTCTTGGATATCTCAGTCTTAGAAGGAAACTGGAGATTTCCAAGGCTAAATGAAGCCAGTATGGAGATCCTGAGACTCCCTGGGAGCTGCTTTTGCTGCCACATTGTCCATCCCTACAGGAGCACCTGCCTGCCCATGGATTATTTTCTTGGAAGTGCTTCTCAGGCAGCTCAGCCACAGCAGGAGCAGAAATGCTGAATTTTCTGGAGGAGTTTAGAGGTTGATGAGACGCAGGAGTGAGCATTAATCCTTTGACACTGTTTCTGAGAGCCACGTTTTTCATATTTGCTTGGTTGGGAAAACTTCTGAGAAAGACATGGATGGAAATTCTGCTCATCAGATGGTAGCTGAGACCCAAAACTCCCTGGTCAGGATGTTGCTGCTGCAGCAGCTTCAGTGGTTTCTTCCAAGAGTTTCTTCTTGGAAGAGTTTCCTTTGATGGGAGAACATGGGCTGACTGTTCTTCCTTTCACCTTCAAGCCCTTGATTTGATCACAGGGCTGAAGAAAAAGGGGAGACACTGAACAAGAGCCAGTTTTGGAGTGGTTTTTAGCCCTTTCCACCAGGCACCTGGCACACTCCTCTTTGTGCACCCATGGTCAGCCATGCTCATGGGCAGTTCATCACCTGTGTGCTTTGTACATGTGGATTCTTTGAAGGTTCCAGGTTTTGTGGTCAAACCTGCAAGGCCTGGCTGGGGGAGGACTGAACCCCCCTTGCTCTGCTCTTCTTTTTGTAGTGGGTCTGAAAGTGATGGGGGGACTTCCATGGAAGCAGATGAGATGTCTACATCATAGGATGTTTTTCAGGCATTAAATTATTTTCTTAAATTATTAACTTATTCAATTCAATACCATCTGGGTACCAGACTCCAGCTGGGTGCTGTGTTTGCCATGGAAGGGTCTCCTAAGTGCGGTACCCACTGGCCCAGGAACAGAAGAATTCCTCTCCAAGCCAAAACCACGTGTGGTCTGCTTTTAAAAGCAATTGAAACCCAAACACTAACTGCTCAGAAAGTGGCTGTGCTTTGGCATTGATATGTCCCTCCTTATTTCCTTGTGGTTTTCCAGATTCCCCTCTCCAGGGCCTCTTTGCCCCCCTCAGGAAGCAGCGATCTGGCTTCATGTCCTGGGGCTCTAAACTTTTGCCTGTGGGTTCCTCTCTCCTCCTCCAGTCTGGAGCTGATTGATGGTGCCTGGTGAGGCAAAACCAGTGGGAGTTCCCCGGGATGGAGACAGCTTCCCAGTTTGCCAAAAGTTGGAGCCAAATGCACCCAGTGATGCCAGATGGTTGTAGCCTTCTCTGTTGCGGCAGCTCTCCGAGCAGATGGATGCTAGATAAACATTTCCCAACTGTGGTCTTATTATTGATGCAATTACTATTAATACTGTTTGTAAGGATCCCAGTTACACAAACACAGCACTGTAATGATGAACACAAAGCTTACTCGGCGTGATTACTGCTCTAATAATTAATGATGTCTATCAGGAACACTGCTGTTACAACTCATGGTGCCAGGGCAGCGCATCTTGATTTCCCGGGGAAAGGAGGGGCTGGGAAAGGGCCCAGGGAAAAGCAGAGCCCAGGGAAAGCTGTAGGAGTTGGAGAGGGCGCCCAGCTTCAGAAAAAAAAATGTCATGGGAGACGGAAACCTGGGGACACTCATGAAGTGTGGGTCTACAGGGAAGCAGTTTGGGGCTGTGGCTGTTTTCAGGCATCGTGGCTCTGCATCAGCTCCTTCTGAAAAAGGCTTTGCAGCTTCCTATGCTCTGACTTCAATGTGGCCAGAGCATCTGGGCTAGACCAACCTGAAGGGATGGTTTGGGCTCTAGTGCCAAAGATAAAACATTAAGTGAGAGATCTCAGACCTGCTCCTTCCCCACGCTCTCACTTCACCTCTGTCTCAGAGCTGCTGTGAAACTTTCCATAAATCTGTGCCTCCATCTGTCATCTCTATTCTTATTGAGGTCTTTTTGGGGGGGCCAGGACTTGGCTGGGTGTCTGTGTGCAGCTCCTGGCCCAACAGGGTGCTGAGTCTAACCAGGACCTCCAGATCCTGTAATGCTGATGGTGAGGAGATGATTGGAGATCCTGGTTGGAGCTCAGGGCTTGATGATGGTCCAGGAGCAGGATTTGTCTGGCCTCACCTAACACTTTGATGTGTGCTGGAGTCAGAGCTGGTTTACAAGCCCAGTGTTTACCTTCAAGCTGACTGCAGCATGAGATAATTTGTTGTTGTTGCTTTTTTTCCCCTCCACGAGGCTTACGGAGAGAGCGCTGAAGGTGTGGAAGTTTCAGTGCTTAATTTGTGCACAGCTTGGGGTGGATGAGCCTTATCTGAAGTTGGGTTTTGAAAGCAGGGCCTGCTTTCTCCTGAAGGTGTAAAATTCCAGAAATGACTCCTTTTGCTGACAAACAGCATTAAAAAAAAGCAAGCAGGTCTTTAAAGTCCCTTCTTGCCCAGGATGCCGTTTGGTGCCATGTCCTCTTGAGCCCCAGGAGATGGAGAGGGCCAAGCACAAGACTGACAGTGGCCATCCTCTGAATGCCATTACCTTGGGGACAGCCCCCAAGAAAGGTGCTGAGCTGCCAGCCCTGGAGATAAGCAGAAGTTGACTGGACAAGGTCCTGAGCTAAGGTTGAAGCTGGAAGTTCCTCTGAGAACAAGGTCAGACCTCCAGAGATCCCTTCAGCCCCAAAGGATTTTGTGATCCCCTGAGATACGTAATTTTAGAAAAAAAAAAATAAATTGTGGATACATCTGAATCTTAAGGCATTTATATGCCTTTAAAAAAAAAAAATCAGGTATAACTCTTTCTGTGCCAACAGACCTCTCTGGAAAGCCCAGGCAAGGCTCTGGATGGCTTTAGACAAACTTTCCCATCTATATATGTTCCCAGGGCTTTGTTAATGTGCATTGATTATGTTCCAAGAAGTTTACTGCACTCTTAGAAAGTCATTTAGGGATTTATTGGGCTGGCTGACAGTTGAGTCATTGCCTTGGGTTGTGCCTGAGCCTGGTGCCCAAGCTCAAGAGGATACAGCCCCGAGGTGAGAGCCCTCCCAGGGAACTTAATTTTGAAGGAAAAAAAATGGCTTCTAGAGAGCTTGTTAAGGCACATCCCTGCCTAAGGGTAGAGAGGAACCACCTAATTTCCTCTTCCACCCTCCTTAATGAGAGGTAATAATAGGACAGCAAGAGGAATTCAGCCCTGCTGCTGCTGAGGGAACAAACCAGGCTGTGCCAGCACCTCCCAGCTCCAGGGATGGGGGATGAGGGATGAGGGATGCTTCACTGAAGGATTTTCATTGAAGATCAATGGGACTTGGCTGCCTGCCCTCCCATCATAAATTTGAATCTCTCTCTTTAGATCCAGACGATTACTGGTGAGACGTGTTGGCAGGTTCCCTCCCAACAGAAAGGGGATGCTGGAGATTTTCTTAGAATTTAGGATTTGGCTTAACCTGAATCATGGGATGGGCCATCAGCCAAGAAAAATGTAAAATCTTCTTGGAAGGAGCATGCATGGTTTTGTAGGGGTTTTCGTTTTTACTTTTTTTTTTTTTTTTTTCTTTTTTTCCCTTTACCAGTGTATCACTGCAGGGACATGCTTGGGTTTCTGCCTGAGAGTCACAGTATTATAGTAATATTGTAATATTTTATATACTGTGATATATTACTAATATTGTAATATTAGTAACAATAATGATAATAATAGTAATAACACCAAGAGTGGTTGGACACTGAGATGCTCACTGGCAGATTGGTTCCTCCCAGCCCACAGGTCAAGCTCTGCAGCTTGGCTCCCAACCTCCCATCTCTCAGTGCTCCAGGGACCCAAACTCTGTGGTTGTCCTCAAAGCTCAGCTCAGCTCTGGCATCTCCGTTGCTTTTCCATTCAGCCTTTTCCTGGCCCTGCAGCATGGGGGGGGTCCCCATTTCCTCCTCACCAAGGTGTGCCAGGAAATCAGGAGAACCTGGGAAAACTGAGTCAGGCTCAGGTGAGTCTAGCACTGGTTAGGGAACATTGGGATGGCTCCTCATTCCCATGCCAGCCCTGTTTTGGTGGCAGATCTGCTGTAATCAGACCCATTCAGGGGCTGCTCTAATTTACCTCCCTTGGCTACAGCTCCTGTAATCCACCCAAGGAGTTTGGAAGTGCTCCTGCTTTGCCACTCCAAAAATGCACATTTTTCTACTGGGTTTCTGTACAAAAATTGAAATTTCCAGTGCCTGCAGGGGCTCGGGGAAAGCTGGGGAGGGACTTTTGACATGGGCATGGAGTGATGAGATGATGGAGTGGCAGTGTTGAAGGGATGGCACCTCTGTTCTGCTGCCCCTCTGCAAATAGAGGGGAATGTTTTCAAGTTGAAAGAGGGGAGATTGAGTGAGATATTAGGAGGAAATTGTTTGAGGTGAGGGTGCTGAGCCCCAGGTTGCCCCCAGAAGCTGTGGCTGCCCCATCCCTGGCAGTGTCCAAGGTTGGATGGGGCTTGGAGCAGCCTGGGCTGGTGGGAGGTGTCCCTGACCATGGCAGGGGGGGCACTGGGGGGGCTTTAAGGTCCCTTCCAACCCAAACCATTCCATGATTCTATGATTTCTTCAAAATATCTCCCCCCCTGTATCAGTATCAGTTTTGTTGGAGTTTCTTTTCTTCAGGAAGGTAAGAATGAAATGCTTTCCTCTACACTGATGTTAAACTGTTTTGTCTGAGTTGCTTTCTGGGTGAAACTGTCACCTGGGATGTTTCTGACAGGAAAATCAGAATGGCTTGAGTCAAAGTATTTTGCAAATTCATGTTGGAATTGTGACAGTGAACAAAGAAACCTCCGCACAACACGTGGGGTTCTGCCTTTCAACACTTTTAAAGTGAAATGAGCCTTAATTCAGACTTTCTCTCTTTTTTTTTTTTTTTTTTTTTTTTTTTTTACACAATGCCTTTTCATTAAAAGTGAGAAAAAAAAATCACTTCATCTAAAGAATAAATTTTTATTCCTATCAGAATGGTTTTCTCCTCATTGTTTGTGTTGCAGCCCAGTGAGAGCTTGGGTGGTTTTGTGACCCATGGGAGATGCCCAGGACCATGGTGGATTATTTCTCCTCTGGGGCTCTGGCTCAGCCTGTCCCACAGCTTTCTCAGGCTCAATGGCAGCATGAGCAGAGGCAGGTTGATGTCTTGCTGCCCAAACAAATGTTCTGACATAGCTGAGTGGAAATTGCACAGGTTTGGCCATGTTTCCTATTTTTTTTCCCCTGCACATTTTGAATTGTTTGTCCTCACCTGGGATAAGCAAATCTCAAAACTGCAGTTGTGGATTTTTTGTCTCTGTGCCTTTTGTCTCTGAGCAGCTCAGATGCTGCACAGATTTGTTCCCTGGTATCCCCCAGGCTTGCCAGGTTGGGTGCACTTTGAGCTGCAGCATCCCTCCTGGCTCCCACCTGCTTCCAGGAAAGTAAATCCTGGTGGAAACCCATCAGGAGGTTGGGATGAGGAGCTGGGCAGGTCTTTGGGTGGCTCTGGCTTGAGTTGGTCCATCCCCAGCTCAGGGTGGGCATGAGAGCCCCCAGCTCCCCACCAAGGGCAGTGGGCTCCTTCCTTCCAAAGAAACTTTCTGCACAGTTGCCTCTGTCCCCCAGTTAAAGGTGGGGATGTGAAATCCACACCACGGCCTCCAATTTCCCAAATTAATTTCTTTTCCAGGTGGGTGGAGGCAGCTGTGGGCAGAGAACTTCCTGACCTGGATTTCCCCTCTCCTTTGGCTGGGGAGTTTTTCTCTGCCTCTGGCTGCCTCCATCCATCCATCCATCCATCCATCCATCCATCCATCCATCCAGGCAAATATTATTTGTGGAGCTGGGCTCCAATCTCAGCTTCTAAATAAAGCTGTTGGCTGGTGTGGAGGAAGAGGCATGAGCAGCCACAGGACCATTAATGCTGGCATGGGAGTTAATGAGTCCTAAAGAAACCCTGCAGCTCACTGCCTGCTTGGCAGAATGGACCTGCTTGTACCAGGGGTCTATTGAGCTGCATCCTTTCTCCTCCTCTTTTTGGAAGTTACTTAATATTTTATGAACATCTGTAGGGCAAGGCATTAGCTTCCTTTTCCACGCCAGCCGTTGATAACTCACTTGCCATTTTTATTGTGCATTAAATGTTTTATGAGAGTGATTGGGAAGCCCTTAGAGGTGCTCCCAGTGCATCCTCCCTCGATGTTCCTCCACATGGTGACAGCCAGCAGTGGGAAGTGGTGCTCAGAAGTAACCTCTTCACCCTGACATCCCAAAGTCTCCCATGGGGACCCCTGTCCAGCTTCCCCTCTGCAAATAATGGAGAATGGTTTCAAGCTGAAAGAGGGGAGATTGAGTGATATATTAGGAGGAAATTCTTTGGGGTGAGGGTGCTGAGCCCCTGGTTGCCCCCAGAAGCTGTGGCTGCCCCATCCCTGGCAGTGTTGAAGGTTTGATGGGGCTTGGAGCAGCCTGGGCTGGTGGGAGGTGTCCCTGAGCATGGCAGGGGGGGCACTGGGTGGGATTTGAGGTCCCTTCCAACCCAAACCAGTCTGGGATTCTGAATGCAGCTCTGTGGGGAAGCCTGGGCTGGCTCTAGTGAGGAGCAGGGATAGGCAGGGGGGGGCTGTGATGTGAGCTGTGAGCTCCTATTTGCTCAGGAAATCTTTTCCATCACAGGGGCAGCAGTAATGGGGATGATGGATGCACCCAGCAGCTCATCCTGGCACATCCAAACCCACCCCAGCCAGGGGAGAGCTACACTGGGGTCCCTGTGGTTTCTCTGGTTCCTCCTAAATGACTCCTAAAATGTCAGTGATGTGACAGAGAGGGACAAAGGGGGTTCTGGATGTGACCTCTCTGTCTGCCAGATTCTTCTGGCACTCTGCAGGAGTCCTGGTTTTGCTGCTGGTTCATCCTGGGGGTGGTGATGATGCAGAGGGCTGTGCTCTGGAATTACAGCTCTGGGGACAGGGTTTGAAGGGGTGAATGGACCAAGCCAAATGCAACCACCTTTGCCTTCAGTGCTGGAAAATAACTTGTTGGGTTTTTGATGTCTCTCTCTGACTTTGCTTTCCAGCGTGACAGGCAGGAGAGGTGGGGAGAGAGAAGCTTCAGAAGAACACTAAGAGAACAAGGAAAAGCAGAGACTGGTTGTTAAAGTACATAAACAGAGTTATTCACACTGGAAATGTCATTCTGAGGGTTACTGGTTTTCTATTTTTAACACTGGGAGGGCTGTGTACCCAAACCCATGTCCCTTTGTTTCCCTGAGCACTCATCAAAGTCCCTGGATCCTGCAGGGATGGGTCCCAGCCCCCATCTTCTGGGCTTTACCTCCCTGGGGATGCTGTACCCTGAATTTGGCATGGAGAATTCAGCACTAAAGGCTCTGTGAGCACAGCTGGGCTCCACTGAAGTTTGTTGAGAGGGACCCCAGCTGCTTATTGTAGCTGACAAAACCTTCCACAGCACCTCGAGGGAGACACAAGTTTGAAATCTTAATTAAAAAGCAGAACCCAGGGTTTCATGCTAGGCTGATATTGTGGCTCTCTTCCCTTTATGGACAATTCTTATGCAAGCTCCTACTGTGTCTGTGGAATTGCTAATTTAAAGGAAGCTCCAGCTTTGTGCAGCCTGGAGCCTGTGTCAGCAGTGTTGAACACCAGGAGAAGGGAGGTGTGTGCTGAGCCCTTCCTTCCTCAGGAACTTGCCTGTTTCTTACTTCCCACCTTTCCTTTCCCATCATCTGCTTCAGAAACCACCCAAAAGAACATCATCACCACCTGGGCGACGTGGAGAGAGCTCCAAAAAAATAAAGCATCCCTACTCAGCACTGAAACCATGTTTGTGGCCAAGGAGTGAGGAGGTTGGCATCAGCCCAAGGTATCAAAGGTACCAAAGTCCCAAGGTATCAAAGGCTGCCCAGAGCTGAAGTCTCCTTTGGAAGTTTACAGAGGGGAGAGGACAGAGTTTTCTTGACAAATTAAAACTGAGGGGAGACCTTATTGTGGTCTTCCAGTACCTTAAAGGTGCCTACAAGAAATCTGGGGAGGGACTCTTGAGGATCTTGGGTAGTGGCAGGACTAGGGGGAATGGATCAAACCTCAAGGTAGGTAGACTCAGATTAGAAATTGGGAAAAAATTCTTCCCCATGAGGGTGGTGAGGCACTGGCACAGGTTGCCCAGAGAGGTGGTGGAAGCCCCATCCATCCCTGGAAGTTTTCAAGGCCAGGTTGGATGGGGCTCTGAGCAACCTGGTGGGAGGGGGTTGGAACTGGGTGAGCTTAAAGGTCCCTTCCAACCCAAACCATCTCATAATTTCTGAAAGCTGGAATGGAGATTTTGCTATGCTACAAGGCTGGTGGGAACCTTGGAAAGCCAGATTGCCACTGCCAAACCTGGCCCAGTCTATAACCAGCCTGATGTGACAGAACTGTCCCACCTCCAGCTGCAAATGGACTGAGGGGACTCAAGAAGGGGTTGGCTTTCTTTTCATCTCTTAGGGACATATGAGCTCCTCTTCTGATGAGTGACTTTGAAAGAAGTGAAGCTTTGTTGCTTTAGTGTTGCAAAGGCAAATCCTGGTGGATGGAATGAGATTTAGAAAGAAAGGTGGTGGTGGTGGGGAATTTTAACAGGGCTGAAAGTGCAGCTCACTGGGATGGTCCCAATAGGAGTGCTCTTACCCAGAACTGGGGAGGTTTTAGGGGTAGGCTGAACCTTATGGACAAGGATGGCCTTGGGGAGACCAACAGCTCCATTCTGGAGCCCTTGGGCACCAGACCCACATCAGCCTTTGGCCTGGCTTGACTTGCACTGCCCTGCAGAGATTCAGCAAAGATTTGAGTTCAGATTAATGCCAGAGACAGATAAAACCCAAGATAACTTTATCTCCTCTGCTGGAGGAAGAGCTTTTTCAGACAATTCCTAATTCGATTGTGAAACTCACTGCCAGGACCAGCAGAGACCAAAAGCAGAAATGGGTTTGAAAAATCATTAGACAAAATGTGTCCAGAAAAAGGCCACCAAGGGCTTTTAAATGCCCATTACTTAAGGATCCATCCTCTGGCTCAGGAAGGCCCCAAACTGCAGATTACCAGAATCTGGAAGGGTTCATGGCCACATGCCTGTCCTGTTCCTGAACTGCCCAGGGCTGAGATCTGACCCAAGAGGCTCCTCTGCTGCCCTTATCACAAATGGGCTCTGCTGAACAACTGGAGATTGATCAAAACAAGAGCTGGAAGGAAAATTCAGATTGGAGCTGACTTTGTTGCTAACTCCTTGCAGGAGGTCCAGCCACAGCCCCAGTTTTGGAAACAATTTGGGTTTTTCCTCTTATCAGAGAATCATTAAGGCTGGAAAAGTCCTCTAAGATCATCAAGTCCAACCAGCAGCTCAACACCAGCAGCCAACAAAACCCCAAGTGTTTTTTGAACACCTTCAGGGATGGTGACTCCCTGGGCAGCCTCTTCCAATGCTTGACCACTCTTTCAGTTAAGAAATTGTTTCTAAGATCCAGCCTAAACCTTCCTCTTGTCTCATCATGGTTGGAGCTGGATGCTCCCAGCCCAAACAATCCCACCCAGCTGTAAGGATACAGCCCATGGGCAGGGTGCTCCCTGGCACAGTTGGGCAGGGGGGCCCAGGATAATTTGAGCATCTCCAGGCTGCAAAAAGAGTGAGGGGAGAGGCACAGGCTGGTGTCAGGGACTCGTGCAGTTTCTAGATAGAACAGGCCAGGGGTGAAGGAGGTTGATGGATGAGTCTATCATCTCAGGGAAGCAAGGATTGCATCTGCTTTAGGGCATGGCTGTAAATGAGCCCCTAATGGATTCTGCTTCTAAAACTTCCCAGGACTGCAGAAATAGCAGTATCCCTTAGAAGCTGGAAAGAGGAAATGGGGGGCTTTGAGTTAAGCTGGTAGGAAGGGATGATGGAGCCCTGAAGGGGTCAGGGTGGGATGGAAACCATTGCTGAAGAAGCTTGGGTCAGCCTGAGAGATGCTGAGACTGTTTAGGAACTGTTAAATGGGAGATCTGGACATCTCCCTCCCTCCCTTCCTCCATTCCTCCATCTCTCCTTCTATCCCTCCCTCCCTTCCTCCCACACTCTGCCTGCTGGCATTGCTGCTGCAATATAATAGAACAATATTATATGAAGATTACTACTAGTAATTAATAATAATGGAGCTTGGAATGACCTGATCTAGTGGGAGGTGTCCCTGCCCGTGGCAGGAGGGTGAACTGGATGATATTTAAGCCAAATAATAATATTGAGCCAAATAATAAATACTAACGAGCCCAAACCCAACATTCAACAGGGAAAAGCTCCTTTAGTTTGCAGGTCACAGGGATGACCCTGGCCCTTGTACAAAGTCTTGCAGACATTCCCTTGCAAGGAACCTTTTTTAATCTGCCAGATTTCATTCCTTTTTCCTTTCATCATTGCTATGGCCTCACGGGCCCCCCTGGGTCTCAATGGGAGGTGGGGAACCCAACTCAGGCTCCTCAGTGAGCACCCAGTTCATCACCATTGACTCCTGGTGCCATAATAACAATAAGCAAAAGGAATTAATTCATTGTTAGAGGAGAAAAAAGCTTGGAACTACCTGGGAATGGTGCTGCAATCAAATAAGGGCTGTGCCAATTCAAAGCAGGATCTCTTTATCTCTTTCACAGCTACTTTCCTACCTATGGCTGCATTTCAGGCTCAAGGATGGACTCAGATTAATACAGCTCAGAGTTATTCTAAAATGTTTTCCATCCTTCACAGCTTGCTCTAAATATTTGAGTAAACATAATGTGGATTTCTTCCCTCCTTCCTCCCTTAAAATGAGGCAGAAGGTGATAAAAAATCTGGTTTCCCCCACAACGAATGTACCTTTTTATAGCTTATTGGGAATCAAGCTAAATATATTGATTAGATGATGGTGTGGAGCAGCTGTTTGTTTATGGGGTGATAACTCTAGGCAGATAGAAACAAACTCAGTGGGTAAATGGCCGTGGTATTTATCAGACAAATATGGATTTATACAAGGCTAATAGGAAACACCATCAGCTCAGGATTAACACCAGGTAAAGGCTGGAGCTAATCAAGGACTGGCACATCTCACCTCATCTGCAGCACCAGCAGTGGGACCAGCAGGTCGAGGGAGGGGATTCCTTCCCTCTGCTCCATTCCGAGCCCCCCCTGCAGTTCTGGGGTTCCCAGCACCAGAGGGACCTGGAGCTGTTGGAGGGAATCCAGAGGAGGCCATGGAGGTGGTGGTGGGGTTGGAGCAGTTCTGCAGCCAGGCTGAGGGAGTTGGGGGTGTTCAGCCCTGAGATTTTTATTCTGATGCTTTCCAGAGAAGGAGATGTTGGATGGGCAGAAGTGCTCTGACCAGGGGGAGATCTCAGAGAAATGCAGGGTGTCCAAGGACCAGCTGAGCCAGCAGCCTTCAGCTGGAAGGCAGGAGGGCTCTGCAGAGGGACCTGGACAGGTTGGAGAGTTGGGCTGATCCCAACGGGATGAGGTTCCACAATCCAAGTGCCGGGTCCTGCACTTTGGGCACAACAACCCCATGGGGAGCTCCAGGCTGGGCACAGAGTGGCTGAGAGCAGCCAGGCAGAGAGGGACCTGGGAGTCTGGGTTGCCAGGAAGCTGAACAGGAGCCAGCAGTGTGCCCAGGTGGCCAAGAAGGCCAATGGCATCCTGGCCTGGATCAGGAACAGCGTGGCCAGCAGGTCCAGGGAAGGGATTCTGCCCCTGGACTCAGCCCTGGTGAGGCCACAGCTCGAGTCCTGTGTCCAGTTCTGGGCCCCTCAGGTCAGGAAGGAGATTGAGGTCCTGGAGCAGGTCCAAAGGAGGGCAACCAGGCTGGGGAAGGGATCCAGCACAAGTCCTGTGAGGAGAGGCTGAGGGAGCTGGGGGTGTTCAGCCTGGAGAAGAGGAGGCTCAGGGGAGACCTCATCACTCTCTACAACTCCCTGAAAGGAGGCTGGAGCCAGGGGGGGTTGGGCTCTTTTCCCAGGCAACTTTCAACAAGACAAGAGGGCATGGTCTCAAGTTGTGCCAGGGGAGGTTTAGGTTGGATATTAGAAAGAATTTCTTTACGGAGAGGGTGATCAGACATTGGAATGGGCTGCCCAGGGAAGTAGTGGATTCTCCATCCCTGGAGATATTTCAAAAGAGCCTGGAGGTGGCACTCAGTGCCATGGGCTGGGAACCACAGGGGGAGTGGATCAAGGGTTGGACTTGATGATCTCTGAGGTCCCTTCCAACCCAGCCCATTCTGTGATTCTGTGATTCTTCCAGGGGGAAGAAACCTCCTGCATGGGAGATGAGGAACCCACCCCAGCTTCTGATTTGCACCAACACTGTCTAAGACCCTTGGCAGAAGTTAGCATGAAGTCCCCATGGAGTATCTCCCCTTCTCCAAAGGCTCCCAGCCCCAGGCAGGGAAGCAGAAAATCCATCCCCTGGAGCTCTTTTTAGCCCCAAGCCATTCCAGGCTCTCGTCTCTATTTCCTTCCCATCATTCAGAGGCCATCTTCATGGGGAAAATATGAAAGAAACAAATTAGAATTGCCTCGTTGGTGTGACAGGGAAGAGAGCTGGGAGTCGGAGGAGCTGAATGGAATGATAAATCCCATCACTTAAACCGTGTAATGAATTTTCCTGGAGATTTGTCTCAGTGTAAAGAGAGAGAAAGGGAGGGGGTGGGGGGGGGAAGTATGAAATTCACCTCCAGTTTTGCAGAAGAGTTGCAGGCAGCTCTGACTGAAAAGTGTAAAGCTGAAGAGTTCATGCCTGCAGCACATCCGAGTTCCCCTTCCTTAATAGTCCGGGGTGCAATTTTCAAGGAGATGTCAAATCATCTTTACCTCCATTGGCATTCAGTCTAAAAACATTATTTTGTCCAAGGAGCCTGGAGAACTAACATTTTCCAGGAGTAATTCTGCAGCTAAATATAGAAAAGAAGATATTTATTTTGTTTTGCGTTACAATAAAAACTTTTTGTGCTATGAATGACTTTTTTTTTTTTCAGGGTGGGGGTTGGAAAAGCTTTTGCCATTGATTTGTTGGGTGACTTTGGATAAATCATGGTCCATCTCAGTGCTTATTTCTCCTTCCCTCTCCAAACTTTTCATGTATTTCAGTTTTCAAGGTCTTCAGGGTAGGTACCAGTTTTTCTGTGTCCTTCACAGCCTATTGCAACCTTCCTTCCCAGAAAGACATTTAATGAATGACAGCCCCAAATATTGATACTGTTCCTCTAAAAGATTCATTCTGAGACATGAGCAATCCTGTCTATAGGTACAGTTTGAAGTCTGCAAACTAGAGAGCTCACTTCAGTTCCACGAAGGCTCTACCTGGAGTAGGAAACCTGGCAGTGAACCTGAGACCTCACCAACCCTGGGGAGCTCCTGGAAGGATGCAGAACCTCAGTTCCTACCTTGCAAACCCTGAAAAACCAAGGGTTGGGTAGAATCCAGGCTGTCCCATTACTGCTAGCAGCCCCCCACTCTCTTTTTCACCCCTCAATATTGACTGACCTCTTCTTTTTCCTTTGGAAAAAAAGTCTTTTAAAGAGAGGCCTGAGGGACAAATCCCTGCACGCTGCCTCTCCTGAGGGAAGCTCAGGGCCTGAGCAAATCTGCAAATGCACACTTGGAAAAACACATTAAAAAATGATATTTCCCCAGGTGAGACATGATTCCTCTGTGTTCAGCTCAGGTTCTCTTCACTTCACTGCTGGTTTTGAGCAGCACCAGGGGGTTGAATGTCCTGGCCATACCCAACCAGGCTCTGCAGATCCAGCAGATTTTTGTTCAGCCTGAAGCAGAGAAGGCTCCGGGGGGACCTTCCAACACCTGAAAGGGTCTGCAGGAAAGCTGGGGAGGGATTTTTTGCAAGGGCTTGTAGTGAGAGGACAAGGGGGGAGGGTTTTCAACTGGAAGAGGGGAAATTTAGGTTAGAGATTAGGAGGAAATTCTTTAGTGTCATGGTGGTGAGATGCTGGAACAGGTTGTCCAGGGAAGCTGTGGAAGCCCCATCCATCCCTGGAAGCATCCAAAGCCAGGCTGGATGGGGCTGTGGGCAACCTGATCTAGTGGGAGATGTCCCTGCCCACAGAGAGGGGATGGAACTGGATGAGCTTTAAGGTCCCTTAAACTTGAACCATTCCATGATTTTAAAGGAAACCTGAGGATTTGCTGCAAAAAGACACATTTTTAATCTTAAAAAAAAAAAAAGGAAAAAGAGACTGATTAATTCAAATGAATCCCTGGTGCCACGGATCCAACATCACCTGGCTGTGTGGTGCAAAAAAAAAGGAGAGATTTTGAAGCAACCTTTGAGCTCCAGGGGACACATCCCTCCCAGCACCCTCGGGCACACACCTCCCTCTCCATCCTTGTTCTCAACAACTCCTCCAAGTCCATCCTTCTGCTCCAGCCCTGGGCAAATTGGGATTTGGTGCACGAGGACCATCAGTCACATTGATTTGGCTTCCCAGAACCAGCCAAGCCACCTTCACTTTCCTGCAGTCCATTAATGGGAGCAATGGGCATGACAACTCTTACACACAAAGGCACCAGGCTCCTTACAGCTGGTAAATGAACCTTGGAACTTACATAAAGCAGAAGGTAATGAAGAGTAATAGGACTTTTAAGTAATTCATATATGGTTTCCCCCCTCCCCTCTTTCTCCCCTGTCTTCCCACTGTCTCTTTTTCCCTTTCCCTTTCCTTTGAGGGCTCTGGTGGGTGGGCACATCTTGCTCCATGGGGACAACATCCTCATCTCCATCACTGTCACTACAGCCAGGGCTGGGGGGCAACAGTGTCACATGAAGGGGAAGCAATAGGGAAGCCACCTCCCACCTCCCTCTTCTGTTGAATAAGGATTTGCACCCTAAAGATACTCCAGAAAACCTGCAAAAAAGAGAAGAGCTTATTTTCATATAGACAATGTTTAAAATGTCCTGGGAGTCATAAAATTGTGAATTGTAGCAAGGAAATAATTTTTTCTCCTGTTTTTTTTTTCCTGTTCTACCCTGGCTGAGCAATGGGAATGAACCTTGGCTGGGTATTTCTGCAGCTAACAGTGCACTGATCTCATCTGCCCCTCCTGGCCTCAGGTTTTGTCTGGGTGCATTAAAACCCCTTGTCCTCATCAGCCTTTTAGGGGAGGTCTGCACATAGGAATGAATGAAAGAATCTGTCTCTCCACGTGCTGCATCCCCAAAACATTTCTGTTGCTTGGTTTGTGGCTGCTGAAACCCAGGACCTGGGGATTCAATCACTGAATGGTTTGGGTTGGAAGGGACCTTAAAGCTCCCCCAGTGCCACCCCTGCCATGGGCAGGGACACCTCCCACCAGCCCAGGGGGCTCCAAGCCCCATCCCAAGCTGGGCTGGGATAGAGGCAGGGATGGGGCAGGCAGAGGGGAGAAGCTCAGCCAGGCTCAGGGAGATGTGGTCTGAATGTCCCCAGAAGAGTTACTTGGATTTTAGACAGCTGGTTTGTACCTTGCTAGTGGGCTAGAGAAGAGGAGCCTGGTGCAAGGTTTTGGGTGGGCTTTTGAGATCCAGGTGCAGCTGGATGGCTGAGATCCATGGTGACAGATGTTGAAGGAGCGAGGCAGCTTTTCTGGGTGCCAGCTTCAGAGAGATTTAATGCAGCCTAATGTAATGCTTTTTGTCTTACCTTTGCTGATGTGCTGATGAGCTGAGAGCAGGGCTACACCTCCCAGCCCCAAAGCCTTTCCTGGAGGGAAAGAAAAGCTGTGTCTGTAGTGAAATGTCTTGGCTGAGTGGAAATGGGGAGGCTGAAAGCCAAAGGAATAATTTAGAAAATTACTAAAAAATGCCAGTTTAATTCTTTCCAATTTCCTGCACTATTTACAGCCTTGGAAACCTCCTGCTGCAGTGAAAAGTGACCGTCTTGAAAATATGTCTTTGAACAAAGAAATTTGAGTTTTTAATTTTTATTCTTGATTTCCAGAAGCAATGTGGACACCAAGAAAATTCCCTGCAGACTCTTCCTCACTGCAGGCTTTCACTCACTTCCCTTGGACCACTCCAGCAATGCTCAGGGTTGGCAAAAGCATCTTGGTGCTGGCAGCTCCAGGACCTTGCTTTAAGGGGTTAAACCCTAAATTGCAGCACTAAAACCCCAGGTCTGCTCCCCACCACCTGTCCCTTGATTTTGAGCAGAATGTTTCTTCCTTTTAACCACCCTGAGTGCTGTGTCCAGGTCTGGAGGCCCCAACACATGGAGCTGTTGGATCAAGTCCAGAGGAGTCCAGAGGGATGATCCAAGGGCTGGAACAGCTCTGGAGCCAGGGGAAGAGTTGGGGGTGTTCAGCCTGGAGAAGAGAAGGATGCAGGGAGACCTTAGAGCACCTTCCAGTGCCTGAAGGGGCTGCAGGAAAGCTGGGGAGGGACTTGGGACAAGGGCCTGAAGGGATGGGATGAGGGGGAAAATAGCTTTAAACTAGAAAGGGGAGATTTGGATTAGACATTAAGAAGAAATTTGCTGTAAGGGTGCTGAGCCCCAGGTTGCCCCCAGAAGCTGTGGCTGCCCCATCCCTGGCAGTGTCCAAGGTTGGATGGGGCTTGGAGCAGCCTGGGCTGGTGGGAGGTGTCCCTGACCATGGCAGGGGTGGCACTGGGGGGGGTTTAAGGTCCCTTCCAACCCAAACCAGTCTGGGATTCTCTGATTTCCATCTGGGAAAGGGAAACTTGTTTTTTGCACAGACTGAGCTGCGAGGCACGAAGTGGTTTTGGTGGGAGCTGAAAATTTGCTGCGCTGCCCAGGAAAGAGGCAGCATGGCATGCAGTACTGTGGTGCAAATTACACTTCCTTTATTTGGGCTTTAGATTATGGAACTAAAATTAAATTTAAACTCTTTGCAGAAAGGTAATTTTTCCTAATCACTCACACTGCAGCACTGATCTCTACAACTTGATTACATTCTAATTAGATTAATTGGATGGAGAATAATTTCTTTCTCTGAGAAGATCAGCTACAAAAGACATACAATTCTATAGACTCTGCAGGGGGAAAAAAATACAGCAACAACACCCCCCCCCCTCCAACCCTCATTTAAAGCTTTAAAACCAAAGCACAAAATGCGTAGTAATTAAATTGTTAAAGAATTTATGAGTGTATCTGGGTAAGCTAGGAGTTGTTTTTTTTTTTTCCCTTTCCCCCTTTTTCATCATTTTCCTTCATGCTCTCCCTCTTTTTTTTTTTTTTTTCTCCTGACCATAAAACAAGTTGTGGAATTCCAATTCCTTCATCGATTTTTGAGATAAAAATTTAAGAAACTCAAGTAAGAAAAGGTTGTGCATGTGAAATGGATTTGCCTTTGTTACAGGGGCAGAAAATATTGAACTGTATAATGCTGTGAGGTCTTTGGCCTGAATACTAATAATCATTACTTACCAGAAATGAACACAAGCCAAGGAGGTTCAGCAGCTCCCAATTGGCTTTGGCATCCCAACAAAGGCAGTAAATGAGGGACAAGGGACTCAAAAAGGGGTCCTGGGCTCAATTTTTCTGCCTGGACCAGTATTACCAATCTGAGCTGCCCATGAACTGGTGATCCTGTGAATTGTTGTCTTTTGAATTGATGTCCTGTGAATTGGAGTCCTGTCAATTGATGCCCTGGGAACTGATGCTGTGCAGCTCTTTTGCTGGATACATCTGGTTGCTGGGGCACGTGGTCCTTTCCAAACCTGCCACCTGCTTTATGTGAGGAGGTTGTGTCCCTCAGTCCTCCCTGGGTTAGTTCATTAGCCCTGACCTTGGGCAGTGCTCAGCTTTGCTGGGCAGAAGTTCAAGCTGAGCTGGGAGAATTCATCTCCACCAACTCAAGCATCTCTACCAACTCGTGCCAGCCCAGCAGGGACAGTCACTGACCAGCATGGTGGCTCTTCCCTACCCCATACTCTGAGTGGAATAAAGATGCTGGTGGCCAGGGACCCATGAGGGCTATGGGCAGGCACCAGCTGGGGACTCATCCTTGAAGCTCTGATGTCTCAGCACCAGACTGGGAAGTGTCAGGGCTCATTAACTTCTGGGAAGGGCACAGAAGCTCCTCAATAGCTCTCCTTTGCCTCATAAAAACCCATCTGTGATTAGATCAGAAAGGCAACCTTGCTGCTTCACTTTCAATACAACCAAGCAGGTCAATTATAAGGGCACAAAAGGGACCAGATTTGTTTTGGTGACTCTGAAGTCAATGTTATCCTTCTCTGAACTGTCCTAGAAGGCTACTGAGAAAATGTTCCTTCCTGATACCCAGTGAAGGAGCAAATGACACCTTCCTGCAGCCCCACTGGAGATCATCACTGCTAAAGGGAGTTTGGAGCCCTCTTCCTTTTCAGTTTGCAGCCCTTTCTTTGGCCACCAGCTGGGGGGCAGATTGATGCCCCCCAGTTCAGCAGCTCTCAAGGTGCTGGGCTGCTTTGTGCTGAATGCTGAATGTGCTCTGGAGTTGGAAATATGAAAAGTAGTAGGATAGAGCAGATAGGCCACCTTGAAGACCTAACCCACGGGGATAATGACAGGAGCTGGCAAAGCCAAAGCAAGGATTGGAATAATAGCAAGAGATCTATTAAAGGCCTTAGCCACATGTTGTACCACTTGTAATGCTTCATCTCAGGGAGTTCATGGCAGGAACAATATATTTCTCCAAAATGAATGTTAAGGGGATGATTTATAGATCAGAGAATGTGGAGAGAAACTTGGCAGACTCAGAATTCCAAACCTCTGAGCTTTGGCTGGGGTGAGGGATGGCCACTCAGCCCTGGTGGGAGATCTCCAGGAGTGCCTTAGTGGAGATGAAGAGGTGCCTGTGAAGGGACTTTGCTGTGCACATCACCTGTGTTTTAATTAATGTGCTTTCTGTCCCCATCAGCTGTGGTTTGGGTTTGGTTCACACCTTGGAGCTGTTCTGGTGAGCAGGGCCTGGATCCTGTCTGATGCCCTGATGATGCTCCAGGAGCATCCCAGCCACATCCAGAACATGGGACAGAGCTGGGGCCAATCCAAAGCACAGAATGTACTTGTTGATAGCCAAGGACAAAAATCCTGCCTTTATTTTTGAAGGGGAGCTGTGGCTTTGAGGACCTTCCATCTCCAGGAGAAGCTTCCAAGGGGTTTGCTGCACATCTGGGTCATGTTTCTCCACTCAGTCTGCCTGGCCAGCCAAAACCTCTTCTGAAGAGGTAAGGCCCTGTGATTTTGTCAGCAGTAACTAGAGAGCCTAAGTGCACATCTATCTCTAGAACTACAAATATTCAAATGGCAGATTGGAGCTGCAAGAGGTTTGAGTGCTGGATTCACAGCCTCAACTCTTTTGGCTGCAATTCTGTGGAGGTGCCGTGGGTAAGATTGAATGAAAAAAATCAAGTTGAAGATGGGAAATCCATATTCAGGAGCACAGAGGTGGAGCACACTTCTGGATCTCCAGGTCTGTAATATTTAAATTGATTCTCCCCCAGCCTGACTCAGGAGAGTCTTGGACCGCTGGGCCAACCTCTAATCCTTAATGTCTTATTGGCACATTGTAAATTTGAGGTTGTTCACAGGTTTTTGAACCTCCCGGTTGATGGCACAGCCTAAGCAGATCCTTTTCTGTTTCCTGATGCTCGTTAGCTAGCTTGAAGAGAGTGGAAAGAACAGGGGAAAAAAAAACAAACGGATTTAATTATTTCTTTTACAATATACCCCTAAAAGGAGCCTCATAAAATATGAATTCCACTGAATGTGCTTGTTTCTAAATTCAGAACATGTGTCCAAGTGAATTTGGAGCTCAGGAAATGAAGGACAAACTGCCTGGGATGAGAGATGTGCAGGGAGGCAGCTGCCCTCTCCCTGCCTGACCCCTCCAGCCTGCTCCAGAATTTTGGCTGCTTGTTCTGTAAATACATCCCACCCAGGACACTTCACCCTTGCTGTGCACCCCTCCACCCTCAGCTCCTGGGCCTTAGCTTGCAATATTATGTTGCAAATTTGCAATACTGACGTTAGAAGTGCCCAGGAGAACACGTTGATGCCTCATCCCTGGCATTTTCTCAGGGCTGCCCCTGGCTCCCTCATTTTCCAGGACCCCCTCTCACCCTCCAGAGAACCATCCCCACATTTCAACTGGAGAAGAAAAAAAAACCAAAACCCAAACCCAAACCCAAACCCCTACCATTTCCTGCCCTGCCAAATGTTTCTGAGTTCTGCAAACCTCCTCTGCCAGCCATGCTGGGCTGGAAAGAGAAACTCTCAAATAACATTTGCGAGAGGAGAGCTTGGCAGAGGAAATTGCTTTTGATCCGTGCAAATAATTCCCTTGGCAATTTTGGAGGAGGTTGTTTTTTTTTTTTTTTTTTTTTTTTTGTTTTCATTCCTGCCGTGTTAACTGTATGTTTGTAATAATTAATTTCACGATAATCAGCTCAACATGGGGAAGGGCAGAATCACTGCAAACTAGAAATTTCTTTTATTTTGCAAATGTTAAGGCTGAAACAGGAACAAAGGCAAAATTATCCTGGAGGCAGGCAGAGAGGATCCAGCCTCCTCTGTACACAAGTTTGGCTTCCCCATGCAGATATTTTTTGAAGTCCCAGCTTCCTCCTTGTGCTGAGGATTTAATTGGCCTCCAGGTCAATATTTTTCTCATCCTTCTTTAATTTTCTTGGGTTCTAAGGTGGGATATAGTCTCACTGGGACTTTTTCCAGGGCAGCAGCAGTTGTCACTCACTGAGCTCATTTCTCTCCAGTGGGGGAACCACAGCCCAGGGAGCTGCCAGGGGACATTTACAGCAGTGTGCTGGGAGCCCTCCTAAATTACCCAGCAAGGTGTGAGAGAGGCTGGGGCAGGGTGTTTCATCAGCCCCACATCAAGAACCTGCAGAACCAAATCTTCATGGGAAAACTGCCCAGGGCTGCTGGATCCAGATGGATGGGCTCCACTGATGCCCTGGGGTTTTACTAACATGGTTTTGGGGTCCCTCATGTACACTCAGCTTCTCCCTGTCTGGATGCAGGGATGCTGCTCTGGTCTTGCTGGTGATGGTTAATCTGGTCTTTAACTGGGGAGAGTAAATCTGGGTGTTTTGTAGCTTGCAGGCTCTGCTTCCTTCTGCTAAAAGTAAAACAAACCTGAGGAGCAATGCACAGAATCTTATGGGTAATGACTGGAGTGCTGCAATGGGTGGCTACAGGCTCTTCAGAAAGGACAGACAGGGTAGGAGAGGTGGAGGGGTAGCCCTGTATGTTAGAGACTCTCTTGACTCCATAGAAATTGAAGTAGGTGATAATAAGGTGGAGTGCCTGTGGGTCAGAATCAGGGGAAAGGCCAACAAGGCTGATACTGTGATGGGAGTCTGTTACAGACCACCCAACCAGGAGGATGAAGGTGATGAACTCTTCTACAAGCAGCTGGCACATGTTTCAAAATCGTCGTCCCTTATTCTCGTGGGTGACTTTAACCTGCCGGACATCTGTTGGGAATTTCACACAGCAGAGAGGAGGCAGTCTAGGAGATTCCTAGAGTGTATTGAGGATAATTTCCTGATGCAGCTGGTAAATGAGCCTACCAGGGATGGAGCCCCACTTGACCTACTCTTTACAAACAGAGAGGGGCTGGTGAGGGATGTGGTGGTCGGTGGGCGTCTGGGACTTAGTGATCACGAAATAATAGAGTTCTCAATAATCAGGGATGCAAGGAGGGCTGTCAATAAAACCTCTACATTAGACTTCCGGAGGGCAGATTTTGGCCTGTTCAGAAGACTAGTCCAGAGCATACCCTGGGAAACAGCCCTTGAAAACAAAGGAGTCCAGGAGGGATGGACATTCTTCAAAGAGCAAGTTTTGAAAGCTCAGGAACAGGCTGTCCCGGTGTGCCGAAAGGCGAGCCGGCGGGGAAGACGACCACTCTGGCTCAACAGAGAGACTTTGAAGGAAATTAGGATCAAGAAGAGGGCCTACCGGTTATGGAAAAAAGGGCTATCTACTCAAGAGGAATTCAGGAATACAGTTAAGTTATGTAGGAAAAAAATTAGAGACACAAAGGCACAACTTGAACTAAATCTCGCCACCTCTGTGAAGGATAACAAGAAGTCCTTCTACAGATACATCAGTGGCAAAAGGAGGGGCAAGGAAAACATTCATTCTTTAATGGACATGGACGGGAATGTAATTGTCAAAGATGAAGAAAAGGCTGAGGTATTTAACGCCTTCTTTGCCTCAGTTTTTAACAGTAAAACGGGCAATCCTGAGGACAGCTGGCTTCTGGAGCCTATAGGAGACAAGAATCTAAACACCCCCCCTGCAATCCAGAAGGAAACTGTCAGTGATCTACTGGGCTGCTTGGATCCCCACAAGTCTATGGGACCGGATGAACTCCATCCAAGGGTGATGAGAGAGTTGGCAGAAGAGCTCGCCAAGCCTCTCTCTATCATCTACCAGAAGTCCTGGCTCACCGGGGACATCCCAAATGACTGGAAGTTGGCGAATGTCACGCCAATCCACAAGAAGGGCCGGAAGGAAGACCCGGGAAACTACAGGCCTGTCAGCCTGACCTCGGTGCCTGGCAGGGTTATGGAACAGATCGTCCTGGGAGCAATCACACAGCACCTGCAAGATGGACAGGGGATCAGACCCAGCCAGCACGGGTTTAGGAAGGGCAGGTCCTGTCTGACCAACCTGATCTCCTTTTATGATCAGGTGACCCGCCTGGTGGATGAGGGGAAGGCTGTGGATGTGGTCTATCTGGACTTCAGCAAGGCTTTCGACACCGTCTCCCACAGCATCCTCCTGAGAAAGCTGGCTGCCCACAGCTTGGACAAGCCTACTCTGCACTGGGTTAAGAATTGGCTGGAGGGTCGGGCCCAGAGAGTGGTGCTGAATGGGGCTGCGTCCGGTTGGCGGCCGGTCACGAGTGGAGTCCCCCAGGGATCAGTGCTGGGCCCAGTCCTGTTCAATATCTTCATCGATGACTTGGATGAGGGGATTGAGTCTATCATCAGCAAGTTTGCTGATGACACCAAGCTGGGGAGAAGTGTTGATCAGCTGGAAGGCAGGAGGATTCTGCAGAGAGACCTAGACAGACTGGAGAGATGGGCTGACTCCAATGGGATGAGCTTCAACAAGGCCAAGTGCCGGGTCCTGCACTTTGGCCACAGCAACCCCATGCAGCGCTACAGACTGGGGACAGAGTGGTTGGAGAGCAGCCAGGCAGAAAGGGACCTGGGAGTCTGGATTGACAGGAAGCTGAACATGAGCCAGCAGTGTGCCCAGGTGGCCAAGAAGGCCAATGGCATCCTGGCCTGTATCAGAAACAGTGTCACCAGCAGGTCCAAGGAGGTGATTCTGCCCCTGTACTCAGCCCTGGTGAGGCCACACCTCGAGTACTGTGTTCAGTTCTGGGCCCCTCAGTTCAAGAAGGATATTGAGGTCCTCGAACAGGTCCAGAGGAGGGCAACCAAGCTGGTGAAGGGACTCGAACACAGATCCTACGAGGAGAGGCTGAGGGAGCTGGGGCTGTTCAGCCTGGAGAAGAGGAGGCTCAGGGGAGACCTCATTGCCCTCTACAACTACCTGAAAGGAGGATGGAGCCAGGCGGGGGTTGGTCTCTTTTCCCAGGCAACTCTCAGTAAGACAAGAGGGCATGGTCTTAAATTGTGCCGGGGTAAGTTCAGACTGGATATTAGAAAGAATTTTTTCACAGAAAGGGTGATCAGACATTGGAACGGGCTGCCTGGGGAGGTGGTGGACTCTTCGTCCCTGGAGATATTTAAAAAGAGACTTGATATGGCACTCAGTGCCGTGGTCTAGTGACTGTGGTGGTAATTGATCAAGGGTTGGACTCGATGATCTCTGAGGTCCCTTCCAACCCAGCCTATTCTATGATTCTATGATTCTATGAAAAGGGCCAAACCCATTTGCTCTTTGATGAGAGAAGCTGCAGGAAATGCTTAACTGGGAGCTGGATGGATCAGAGGGTTTTGAGCATAGGCAGGCAGAGAAATATTAGGAGGTGAGATGGGCTGATAGGTCAGTGCAGGAGGAGAGATAGATGGACGGATTAAATAAAGATCCACTTAGCCATCCATCTATCTATCTATTTATCCTCAGTCTTCATCTAGGAGAAGAGCTCACTCCCAATGATGGGAAATGTTTCAGGATTTAAGTAGTGAGATGGATAGGTGGAGGAACAGATGGATGGTTGAGTAGCTTTCCACCAATCCATCTCCATCCATCCTTACACCTAAATCTTAGTCTAATCTCATCAATACCAGCAGATAAATAGCTGGGAACCTAAACCGGGGGAGAGGGAAAGAGGGAGAAAGAATTCAGGATAGTGGCAAGAGAAAGAGGGTGTATTCACCCTCAGAAGATTGAAAAGGAGAGTGGAAGGGGTATTTTGGGAGCATCCATGCCTGTCCTGCCCTTGCTCCATGCCTGCCCAGGGCTGCTGATCACCCCCCTGCTCCTCCCTGCTCATTCAGGCTCTCCCTTTGGAGAGAATTCACTTCAGAGGGGGAGGAATTAAAATTAAAAGGTTTTTTTGTTTGTCTGGTTTGGTTTGGTGTTTTTTTTTTTTTTTTTTTTTTGTCTTGCCAGCTGCTGATGTCCCCTTTCCTTGAGCCTTCACCAGAAGGTGATTGGGAAAGTCACTGCACTGGCTGTGTCTGTACAAGAAACACTGGGTTTCAGAGCCTCTCAAATTGCACCATGAATCAAACTGGACAGCTGGAGCCTTTGCATCCCTGTCCTCCTGCCTGCACACACACGAGGCTCTGCTCTGTCCTGGGAATGTCTATGGCAATCCAGAGGTGACAGCTCCAGGAGCTGACCCCAAAGATGTGTGTCCATCTGTGAGGACAGCAGCTGGGTGGCTATTGGAAAGGAGGCAGATTCCCTCTGCTATGGAAGTGATGGTCCAGGAGCTTTTAAATGGGAAGTTCCCCAGTTTTTTAGAGAGGAGGATGCAGATGTGGAGATGTTCAGGAGCTGCTGAACATCTCCAGGGAGGGAGTGGGTGGGGGGGTTCAGGCTCTTGTGCCGAGGAACAAGTGGTGGATCAAGAGAAATGTGCCAGGGGAGGTTTAGGTTGGAGCTGGGGAAGAATTTCTCCCTGGCAAGGGTTGTCAGGGCCTGGCCCAGGCTGCCCAGGGCAGGGCTGGAGTCCCCATCATCCCTGGAGGGGTTTCAGAGCCCTGGAGATGTGGTGCTGAGGGACATGGGGCAGGGGGGGCCTTGGCAGGGCTGGGGGAAGGCTTGGACTGGGTGGTCTTTTCCAACCAAAATGATTCTATCATTCCCTTGATCTCCAGCAGACACCTCCAACTCTCGGACCTCTTGGTCCTCTCCTCTTCCCAAACCCTCACAATGGACCCTACTCCAAATCTCTGACACTGCACCACACAAACCTTGCTGGGCCACCCCCCCCAGCACCCTGAAGCCTTTCCTTCCAGTAAGTGTTATTGCTCCTCTCCCCTCAGTCCCAGGAGCTGCAGAGGAGCTGTTATTTCAGCAGAGATTTGAGTCCCCGCTTCCAGTGCCAAAATCGATAAGGGAATCGTCAGTGATATTTCAATAATAATGATCAGGATCATAAAGACAGCCAGGTGCTGGATGCTGAGCTCATAGGCAGGGACACAATCCCTCCCTGGTATGAAAAGATCTTGACTCTGAAATGGTTGGGTAGCAGGAAATCTGTTTATTGGTTTAATGACCTTCGGCTGAAGTTGTGAGCAAAAAAAAAAAAAGAGACAGACAGGATGAGGCAGACAGAGGTAAAGCATCAAAGGGTGATGTGCTGATCTGAATTTATTTAATTCCACCTTTTCAGCCTCTTCTTTCCTATGTCCCAGTACCAAGCTTGTCAGTCTCTATAATAGGGACACTGTTTTGGTCCCTTGTTTGGATCCCACCAGAGGTTTTGTGCCTTGGGACCCACTCTGACAGTCACCAGGTTAGGCAGGGGGCAAAGGGGGTGCTGCAATAAGGTATATTTTTAGTGTAAGGTGGGTGCTGCAATAGGGTTTCCTGGGTATAAGTTGGGTAGGAGGTGATGCAGTAGAGTTTCTGGGGTGTAGGGTGGGTAGGTGGGTGCTTCAGTCGGGTTCTTGGGTGTGGGGTGGGTGGGTGGGTGCTGCAGTAGGGCTTTTGGGTGTCAGCTGCAGATATTGTCCCCAGCTTTAGGGAACTCTGGGGCATTCCCTCATCCCAAGGGCACCATCCCCTGATGTGCAGCAGCTGGAGAGGCTGGGGCTGCTGTGCTGGGTCCCCTGGATGCTTTGCCCTGGGATGGTGCCTTGCAGAAAAAAAAACCAAAAAACCTCTCTGCTGGTGAGACACAAGCTGGTGATGAGGCACTTGCTTAACATGGATGGAAGTCAACAGGGAGCCAAGCAGGGGGAGGATTTTAATACCCATCCCTCTCTCACTGCTATGGAAAGGGAAAGTTCATTGGTTGTCAATATTCCCCTGCTGTGCTAAAAGCCTAAGAAGCTGCTTTGCAGATGCCCACTGTGAGGAGCAGGCTATAAATGTTTCCAGAGTGAAGTGATACATCACAGCTCATGGTCCTTCCCACTGAGAAAGATTCCAGCTCCATCTCCTTCCAGGGACACCCTCACGGACTGCAATCTCTTGGCAACAGCACAATCACACACGTATTGTTCCCAGATACAAAATTGCCCACTGGTGAATTAATAGTGAGTGCCTTGCCCTTAGATAGCTCTTCCATCTGTCAGCCTCAAAATGAATTTAAAAAAAGAAGGTGGTTACCATCACCATCCCTATCTTCCCAGGAGGGAAACTGAGGCAGGGGCACTGCCAGTCCATAGAACCCTGAGATTTCAGGTTGGAAGGGACCTCAAGGATCATCTGGTCCAAACCTTCTCATATTATGGTTTATTTCAGATGTCCCAGCACCCCATTGAGCTGGCCAAGCTGTTGTTGCTGGCCTGCCTGCCAGTTGACCACTGATACAGTCTTCCTGGTGAGATTCTATCCCCATCCCTGGCTTTGTAGGTAGGAAACCTTTCAGCAGATGTTTAGTGCTTTTTCCTGAAGAAATTAAGCTCCAAAGCAGCTACAGGCTGTGAGCACCTGCAGCTGTGCTCTCTACCACCTCCCTACCTTTGGAACCTGCCAGCCAGAGGTTCCTGATGGTTCTGCCATCTCCTGAGCAGAGAAGAAAGGTCCCCAAAAAAATGACCTGAGAGGAGCTGGCAGCATCATCCCCTTCTCAGCTGGAGCTGGGGCTCAGGTTTGCAGGGAGGAGGACAGGGGAGCACTAAGGACATGAAAAGTCTTCACCAGAACTCATGGTCACCCACATGACACTCATCTGCAGGAGCCCAGCTAACTCCTAGTCTGATACTCATGGAACTCTTTTTTTTTTTTTTTTTTTTCTGCATGACAATTTTTATGCCCCTGGGTAGGGAGGTGGAGGGGAACCCATGCAAAACCCAGGCAAGGTGATGATCTTAGAGGTCTTTTCCAACTGTGATGATTCTGTGAAGGGTGGGAGAGGGAACCCAGGCACCAAATGCATCAGGCAAAAAGCCCAAATTTGCTTAAGAGTAGCTGAGATGAGAGAGGATCCCTTTCCCCCCCATTGTCAGCCCCTATGACTGTCCTGCTATTCCCTCACTTGGAATTAGATCAGTTTTCTCTAGAGAAACATGGATTTCGTTGAACTACTGGAGTTTATATCAGCTCAGATGTTCTGGAGCTGCATGACGAAAGCTCCAGAAGTTTATTTCAGTCCATTTCAAGTGATTTCACTAATATATTCTGCAGAGGGGGTTTAGCAGGTGAGCTCTTCAGTGAAATCATTACTGTATTAAGCAGACCTAACCTAAAGCTGCTAAACAGGAGTTTAAAGAAATATCTCAGAGCTGCTATTGAGATGGATGGGAGCAGACAGAATGGGTTTGTAAAGTTCTCCTTAGTCAAATCAAACGGGAACTCATTAAATACAGCAAAATAATTCACTGAATAATTCACTCCAGTTGAATATGAAAGATCTGGAGAACCCTGGGTTGTTTGATTGAAAACCAGCTTATTTTTATGCTCCTGTGTATGTGACAAGGCAAAAAAAAAAAAAAAAAAAAGAAAGAGTGGAGGGTGGAGAGCTCTGTCACCTTGGTGTCAAGGGCCTTTTTGTGGGGAAACGTTCATTAAAACTGAAGCTTGCCAAATGCTGATGAGAAGAAGGCAGCACATTTGCTGGGGAGGGTAATTAACAGCAGCCCAGCTGACTGAGGGACACTGGGGTTGGGGTTTTTTTTGCAGCATTTGGCTGAGGGGCTTGGTCAGCTGGGACCTGCTGGGTATCCATGGGCTGCATGGTTTGCAGGTTGGGAGAGGGTGGAGTTGTAGTTCCCACCCATCCCATGGTTTTCCTCAAGGCATCTCTGGGGTGGCCCCAGCATTCCCTGAGCAGGGAGGACAGGGAAGCAAAAAGCCATTCCCCTTCTGTGGGAGGCTGAAGGCCAAATCTCAGATCTGGCCCTAAGTCCTCCCTGCATGGTAAGAAACCATCACCAAACCAGCCCAGTCAGGCAGAGAGAAGGTGGCCAGCTCAGCACCTCCTCTCTGTGCCACCCTCCTCCTTTAACCCCTTCCATGCCACCCATGAGGTGACTCCACAATCATCTCTGGAATCACCCGGTGAAAGAAAGAGCTTTAAACAAAATACAATTTTCCAGTTCATTTCAGTTAATCACAGAGTCTGTGTTCTGCAGTGATCTTCTCTGCAGCGCCCATGGAGGGAGGCAGGGGCTGATTGGCATTCCATTACACCAGAGCTAAGCCATTCAGAATGCAAAAAAAACCCAGGCTTGATGGAAAGATTTGATTCAGTTTTCAAGCTAGACTAATTCGAAACCCAGAGTGCTATAAATCAGAGCAAATGTTCTTTATAAAAAAAATACAGCCCCAGCCCGTGTGCAGTATCAGGGCTGTGATTTATGCCCAGAGCCCATTAAACTGAAGGACAAGTGAGGAGAGCACGGGGCTGCCACTGATTACTGGATTCCCATCTGCCCTACCATAAACATGTTCTGCAGCCTCCGTGGCCGAGGGACATCTGGGGACATCCTTTTTTCCCTTCATGGTGGGGGCACAGCTCAGCTCTGCCCTCCTGTTGCTGCCTGCAGGGACAGCAGAGCCTGGGAGGGATGAAGCAAAGCAGATCCCCTGCCTTGGAGTGTCCCAGCCATGCAAACCAGCTCCTGGCCACAGCTTTCCAGGGCACAAACCACCTCCATCCAGACAGAAATCCAGCTGAGCTCTGAGGATGCTGCAGCCCCACAGGTGGATGTGGCTTTCAGGGCTATCCTGGGGGAGTTTTCACTCCAGCTCTGCTGAAACCTTTTGGTTTTCCCTCTTGGCTGCACCACCTTATATCCTGCAGAGTGTCCTGCTTGCAGAAAGCAGAGGAAAACACCATTTCTCAGGAAACTGAGAACATGGGCAGCATGTTAGAGAAAGGTTGGTGGGTGGGATATCTCCTCTGGGCAGCTCTTGGCTCCCAGGATGGGTGATGGACAACCAGCCACGAGCATGCAGCCTGGGTGGGAAGCACTGAGATCCCTCCAGCTCCAGCTGCACAGGGGAATCCAGGAGCTCTGAGCATGGGGATGTTCACCCTGCTCTCATCTGGTCCTCTTCCCATTGAACACTGAAAACTGGACTCATCTAAAGCTGGGAAGTTAAGTTTTGATGAGAAATTTCAATCCTGAAGAGCTGACTAAGGCAGGAAACAGCTGTAATTTGGGTGGAAAAAAGGTAAAAGAACAAGTCCAAAATTCAGAGGATGGAGCATCCTTTCCTGCAGAGCACATGTGCTGTTTGACCTCCAGCATCTTCCTCCCCCAGTGCAGGAGCTGAGCTGCTGAGATACCAAATCTTCCCCCAGGAGAGGGAGGATTTGCCTTAGGATTTCTCACCCCAAGCTGCAGCAGAACAAAGCAGCCCAGAAAATGCCCTAAATTTCTTCCCTTCCCTATCCACTTCCCCTTCTGATGGCAGCTTCATCACTCTTGCAGAGCCCAACAGCTTTTTTACCCTTGGCACAAGGAGCTGCACCGAATCCCTGGGTTTGGGAATTATTTTTTTTTTTTTTTGCTGTTCCCCAGGACTGGTTTCCCCAGCAGACCTTGCTGCCTGGATCCTGCCATTTTTTCCTTGCTTTCCAGTTCATAAAGTCTGGGGTGGAGCTGGGGGCTGTTAACATCTGTTGGCAATCTCTGAGCTGATGGGGAAAAGGGCCCCATCTCTCAGGAACTGTCACTGACATTTTAAAAGCCATGTCTGAAATCCCCAAACAATTAAGAGGCTTTTTTTTGTTTTGTTTTTTTCCCTTCCATTCCCTCTCTATCTGAGGCATTACACAAGTCAAGGCACCAGCTGAGAAGTACATGTTGATCCTGACAGGAAAAGCTACGATTAATGAATAATGGAGCACCAGCGACAGAGAACGTTCAGGTGGAGCCATCATAATTCAATCCAAACAGTAATATCAGGATCTTTTCTTGGAGGAGTCTAAGCAGCAGTTAAGTATTAAATAAAAAAGGTGACATTTTATTTTATTTTCCTTTGGCAGTTCTGCACCTCCTGATTCAAAGAAGCATAAGGTAGAAAGTGCCACCTTGGAGGGGGAAGGAAAGCTGAAATGCAAATTTATCTGTCCCCAGCCTGGGCTATCAAAGTGCTTGATGGGGGGAAAGAGGAGAACAGGTCTGGGGCACTCTGCTGCATTTCTGGACTGATTTCCCACCTGGATTTGTGCCCTTTGTCTTCCTGCTATCATTCAAATTGCTGGGCTTGTTGTAGGGAAAGAAGAAAAATAAAACCCAATAAAAACTTCAAAAGCTTCTTGCTGGTTTAGTATGTGTTTAAAGATGCCTCCTTTAAAAACACCAATAATTTAGATCCTGCCCAGAAGCCTTGGTCAGTCATCCTGAGCTGAAAGAGAGATGACAACTGACAGCAACAGGTCCCACTTGCTCTGAATATTGCTTTTCCTTTCCTTTCCTTTCCTTTCCTTTCCTTTCCTTTCCTTTCCTTTCCTTTCCTTTCCTTTCCTTTCCTTTCCTTTCCTTTCCTTTCCTTTCCTTTCCTTTCCTTTCCTTTCCTTTCCTTTCCTTTCCTTTCCTTTCCTTTCCTTTCCTTTCCTTTCCTTTCCTTTCCCTTTCCTCTCCTCTCCTCTCCTCTCCTCTCCTCTCCTCTCCTCTCCTCTCCTCTCCTCTCCTCTCCTCTCCTCTCCTCTCCTCTCCTCTCCTCTCCTCTCCTCTCCTCTCCTCTCCTCTCCTCTCCTCTCCTCTCCTCTCCTCTCCTCTCCTCTCCTCTCCTCTCCTCTCCTCTCCTCTCCTCTCCTCTCCTCTCCTCTAAAAATTTGCAAAGTGCAGGGAATTAATTCTTGCTTGTTTTGTTTTGTGGTGTTTTTTTTTGTTTGTTTTTTTTGTTTGTTTGTTTTTCATCTGGCAGATCAAACCCTCTCCTTCTTGTCCTGCTGGTGCCAGGCTCTGCTGCCAGCCAGGGGTTTTTCTAAGTGAAGAGGAGGGCAGGCAGTGGGGGTGAGCACTGAGCACATTCCTGGTGTGGGAAACAAAGCCTCAGTTGATGTGAAATCTGCTTTGCTGTGAGCTGAGCCTGAGCCTGCTCCCGAGGCTGCAGGGGGGTGCCCAGTGCCCCAGGGTGACAGCCCAGCCTGCAGAAGCTTTGGGCTCCAATGGGTTCAGGTTGTACCAGGGGAGGTCCAGAGTTGATACTATGAAAAATTTATTGACCAAAAAGTGGTGAAGCACTGGAAAAATTGCCCAGGGAGTTGCCATCCCTGGGGGTGTTCAAAGAACAGGCAGATGTGGTGCTTCAGGAGGTGATGGAGTGGTTAGGGTGGTGTAGGACAGATGGTTGGACTTGATGATCTTGAAGGTCCTTTCCAGCCATCGTGATTCTATGATTCTATGCTCTCCAGCACCTTGCTGACCCTGCTGGTGTCCCAGGGGTCTCATCCCAATCTCGTGGCCACGTCCTCATCAGAGCTGCCTCAGGGTGTGACAAACCCCTGAGTGGTCAGGGACAGCCCAGAGCACCAGGATCTGCCAGCTGGAGACTCAGAGGATGATGTGGGCAAGGAAAGGAGAAAGGTGACCTGCTATGTCTGAGGTGACAGTGTGGGTTCAGGCTGGTGGGAGGAGCAGAGGAATCCTTCACCTTTCCAAATTAAACACTTCCATGCAGCCCCTGAGGAGCAGAGGGCATCAACCCCTGCAGAAATCCCTCTGGTCCCTGCAGCACGAGAGGGATTTGTGTTTCCCAGCTGAAGCCCCATGTCCCAGAGCTGAGCCATCAGATCCAGGAGACAAAAGCAGGAAAGGGAAGATACAGGGAGCTCCAGCCCTGCTTGGATCTGGGGCTTTATTCCTGAGCCAGCGCTGCCTCCCCAGCAACACCCACTGCACCAAAGCCACCCAGAAAAAAAAATCCAACAAATACCCACAACCCAACAACCCAACAAACCCATGCACTCAATGCAAAGTTACAACCCAAGCATTTAAGTGGAAGGACTTAGAAAAACAACAGCAGAACTAAAGCAAATAGCTCCCTGCCTTTAGCAAAGGTCTCGTCAGCTCCCACGGTCAGCGGGTGAGAGAACCCCAGCAGAAACCAAATTGAGTTAAGCTGCAGTTCAGGCTATTTTTCCAAAGACTTTTCAGCAGACCTGACCCCAGGAGCAGCTTTTGCTTCCATCCATGGTTCTCTGCCAGCTGCCCCGGGGAAGGTTCATTAATTTTTAATTCATTCATTAATTTTCCTACCCACCTTTCACAGGATAATATTTCACCAATCAGCTTCTCTTGGAAATAATTTCTCCTTTCAAAAGCAAAGGGTGGGGTTTTGTGGTTGTGGTTGTTTTTTTTTTTTGGGGTGTGTTTTTTTTTTTTTTTGTTTTGTTTTTCTAATGATTTGAAGTCTGCAGAATTTTTTGGAAGGGGTAGGGAGGAGCAGATAGCAGTGGAAAAACACATTTCAAGGCTTTTTCTCCTGTCCAGATAAGAGAACAGCACTAAATCATTTCCAAAAGAGCAAAGGTTAAGATAAGGCTCTGTGCTGCTCAAAAGTATCTCAGTAATTCCATTAGAGACAGAAGTGGCAAAAAGCAACAGCTGAAATAATTTTTTCTGGGAGTTTAACATAATTTGGGGCTCAGTGGAACTAGAAATCAAAAGGATTTTCTTCCCCAAGGAAAAAAGGATGCAAACAGTCAGCCTGAAGACATGCAGCTTACAACTTCTGACAAAGTTTGCCCATCCATCCATCCATCCATCATCCATCCATCCATCATCCATCTATCCATCCATCCATCCATCCATCATCCATCTATCCATCCATCCATCCATCCATCCATCCATCCATCCATCATCCATCCATCCATCATCCATCCATCCATCCATCATCCATCCATCCATCCATCCATCCATCCATCCATCCATCCATCCATCCATCCCTGCCTGCTGCTGGGTGAGCTCCTGCCCATGGGCTCCTGGGATCCTCCTGGAGCTGGAGCTGCTCTGCTGCCCGTGCTGTGGGTGGGATGGGCATCCAAAGGGTTTTCCTACCAGTTTTTCCTACCAAGGCTGGGAGCTGTTAAGCTTCTGACACAGTAGGATTTTTTTGTTTGTTTGTTTTTTGGTTTTTCTGGTTGTTTCTTTGTGGGTTTGCTGCTTCCATGAGGTCATCCTGCTGCAGATTTCAGTATTTTCATTGGGACAAAACAAAAAAAAATCCTTGGCTCTGGGTTGACATCTTATTTGTTTTCAAGGAGGATATTGTGTCAAAATGTTGACATGTTTCCAACGAAAATGAAAACTCTTGCTTAAGCTGTCTGCAAATCACTGTTCCCTTCTTTTTTCCCAGTTCAGGTTCCCTCCATCCTCCACCTGATTCCCTCAGACCAAGAAGGGAAATAACTGCTGTGCCCAAGGCTATTTCAGACTCACTCCATGGTGCACAAGCCCACTTCCAAGTGGCTTAAATGGCTTAAGTGTCATTTAAGTGGCTTAAAAGGATGCCTGATGTGACTGATGTGTCAACACAGGTTTGCAGAAATCCTTTTTTTTAAAAATGTTTTTATTTGGTCCAGCATGGTGTGGTGTGAATGTTTTAAACCAAAATCTAATTTTTGGAGTCAGGTGGATCTGGTTGGGGGGGGTCAGAACCTGTGTAAACATGCTGGGTTATGGACTTTGGGATTTTCAGAGCTGGCTAAGGGAGCTGGGTACCCATTGACATAGAGGAACTGGAAAAATAATACTTAGTTCTTAATTTGAGGTCCACCTCAGCCCAGCATCCCCATGCAGAGGATGGGATGCTCATGGTTTTGAGATGATGCTTTATACCCAGGTCCCTAAAGGCCAGCAAACCATAATAGTCCATTGCTGTCTGGTGTCCCCAGGCCTGCCAGGTTCCTCATAGAATCATTTTGGTTGGAAAAGATCTTTAAGATCCTCAAGTCCAACCATTGACCCCGCACTGCCCACCATGGGGGGAGTGTGAGGAGTGAAGTCCTGTGTTGGCCAAGCTTGGAGCTCCTCCAAGCTCCACTTGTGTTTGCCTGTCCTTGGGCAAGCAGGTGCCCAAAATCTGCTGCCTAATATTAGTTGTTGCCTAAAATTAGGCAATTGCCTGGATCAGATGTGCTCCAATGGCCCAAAGTCCCTGAGCCATCTCTGCACCAGGTCTCCCAAAGGTTGTGGGTCAGCTTGGCACCAGCCATGGGGTCCTCCCAGCATCCCCAAGCAGCAGAGAGCACTTCCTGAGGCAGAGCTGCTTGGAGTGAGCTGCCCTTTGCAGGACCCCAGGCCTGACCTCCATTCCTTTCTTCTCGCAGGAGAAAGTGGGCTACACTATAAAAGAAAAAAAAAAAAAAAAAAAAAAATCAGTCCAAATTGCTTATTAAAGAAAAAGCCCCAGAGCTGTTTTCCATTAACTGCCACTTCTAAACAAGACTCAGAGAAGGGAAAAAAAACAAAACAAACCAAACCCAACCCAACAACCAAGGTCTGTAACCCCTGCAGATCCAGACTGGAAGTTCACCCTCTCCAAATCAACCTCTCCAGCACAGCCACGAGGAGGTGCAGGTGGATGTCCCCATCACTAAAGGAAACCCCAGCACATCTGGACAGCTGCTTCACCTCACCAAGGAAGAGGAGCACAGTTCCCTCTTTGCTTGAAGAGAGGACAAGGAGATGATGGGCAGCACCCAGCAAGGAGTGGGCTGCTGGGCTGAGCTGGGCTGCCCAGGTCAAGATAAACAAGGAGCTGCTGGAGGATGGGGCCAGATTGCCAGTGGTGCCCAGGGACAGGACAAGGGGCAGCAGGCACAAACTGCAGCCCAGGAAGTTTCATCTGAAGAGGAGGAAAAACTTCTTTACTTTGAGGGTGCCAAAGCACTGGAAGGGGTTGCCCAGAACAGTTGTGGAGTTTCCTTCCCTGGAGATCCTCAAAGCTCACCTGGGCTCCATCCTCTGCAACCTGCTGTGGGTAAACGTGCTGGAGCAGGGGGCTTGGAGTGGGTGCTCTGTGGTTCTGTGGGACCTCCTGAGCTCAGTGTCCCCCTGGGACTGAGCATGGGGAAGAACTGGAGACCTTGCCTTGCAAACAGAGTCCCAGCTCTTATTATTGAAGACTCCGTGATGTTGATACTGATATTTGGGGTGTGACCATTCCAGCCTTGTCCCTGTACTGCTTCATGTTCCCTGATCCCAGAGTTCTCCAGGGTCAGGAGCAATCAGGATGTCTGGGCTGGGCTATGAGAACCCAGTTGGGTTTCTGCTGAGACAGAAGCTTGTGACAAAAGCTTGGAAGCCTTTGGGCTTCCCAACATTTTGTGATGGCAATGGGAAGACAGATCACTGGCTGGGTGTAAAAGTTTCAGAAACACTGGTATTGAATAATAATAATAAAAAAAACGTCCTTTTGTTCCCATCTGCTACTTTCTTTCATGATCTGTCCTGGGACACTGGGCTGACACTGGAGAAGGGGTGGTATGATGTTTAAAATATTTAAAAAGAGCCTGGATGTGGCACTCAGTGCCATGGGCTGGGAACCACAGTGGTAGTGGTCAAGGGTTGGACTTGATGATCTCTGAGGTCCCTTCCAACCCAGCCAATTCTATGATTCTATGGTTCTATGAAACCCTCTCTCACTCTGCACGGGGGCTCGGGAGCATCCTTCCCTCTCCCCGGGGTGCTGTGGGGAGAAATGAGTTCAAAAATGAATTAGCACAGGGCTCAGAAAGCTAGAGGGAGACTTAAGGAAAGCATCCAGTGCCCAGGCAGCTTCTGGCCTCCTTTTTTCCAGCACTGCTGCTCCTCAGGAACTCTGTATGCTGTAAAACCCACCCAAAATGCAATCCTGAGAACACAGCTTTGGTGGGAAGCTCTGGCTGGAATTCAGCTGAGTGGAGCTTTTAGGCTGGGGCCGACCAGGCTGGGGCAGGCTTGGTCAGAGCTCAATCCCTTAGGTCCACTGTTGGTTCTGCAAACCCAACCAGAATCAGAACATCTTCACATCCCCCCTTGCTGTCCAAGAGCAGGGAGATGTCAACCTTCTCCTTTCCCAAGGGATGGGGGGAGAGGCAGGGGGAGAGGGAAGGGGAGCTGGGGATGGTCCCTGATTGGGAGTGCCAGGACCTTGGGGACCTGAGCCAAACCAAGGGGCTGCCTCCTCCCAACAAAATCATTCATTCCCAGGAAACCAAGTGCTGATGGAGGGGGTTCCCATTCATCTTCCTGACAGCTGGCATCACCGATAAGAATTAATCAGCCCTAAATAAATAAATACTACTGATAAACCCCCTCCCATATCCACTGACAAAGCTATTGGTGCATTTATTTTATTTTTATTTTTCGAGCGTTCCTCTTATCTTCCACAGAGGAAGGGAGAAAAAGCAGCAAGGAAGATAAAAAGATGTTGGGTAAATCCAGCATGGCTGGATTAGGCTATTGGACCTGAGCAGTTCTGTGCTATGGAGCAGACATCTGCTTCGTGCTCTGGGCTGATAGCACCAAAAGCTTTATCACTGGGTTGGTTTCCAGGCAAATATTTTTCAAGCAGGGTCTTTCAAAGCCTTGCAGGTGCACAGGCACCTACGACACACACAAATAAGCTGTTTCTGCAAGATTTGTGTTGGAGTCAGCCTGCACTGACTGGTAGGGGGGTCTCCTAAGAAGAGTTGTTGCTGTAAGATAATCAATAATCTTGCTGAGGATGCAGTGGGTTTCTGTAGTTTCTGATTTTCTCATAAAGAATTGATTGTCTGTTAGTTAAAATGGTTGTAAAGGGTGTTGCTGGTTCTCTGTAGGCATTTTCTCCTGTAGGCAAATAACTTTGCCTTTAAAGCCAAGCTCAATCCACATCAGGGATGCTCTGGTCAAAGAAGGAGGGGGGGCTGAGTCTGGGGGTGCTGCCATGTCCTCCATGCAATTCCATCTCTGCTGGTCTGCATTGTTCTCCTCTGGCAGGACATGTCACAGTTTTATTTTCATCACAGGCTGACAATGTTCCCTTTGCACATCAAAAGAGAGGGTGTCTGTGAGAGCACATGACACGAGCAAAAAACTTTGAAAAAAATGCAAGAAGAATCAAGATTAAAGTAAAATTACGGTGAGACCTTGGCCAGGATCAACAAGTCACAGAATCACTGAATTGTCTTGGTTTGAAAAACACCTTCAAGATCATCAAGTTCAGCTATTAACCTAACAATGACAAGCCCTTAACTAAGCCATATCCCTAAGTATAATGGCTATATGACTCCTAAACACCTACAGTGATGGTGACTCCACCACTGGCAGCTGGTGCCAATATCTTGGAAACCTTACATGAGGGCTTATGTGACCTCCACTTAAAGCTCCCTGCTTTCTGCTCTGGGGCAGTAAGCCCTAAGCTCACTGATTTCTGGGATCAAAGGCTCTTTCTGACCCATCAAAACTCCCTGGACCACTCCCTTGCTGCTTCAGTCTTCACATCCCGGGCCACCCTGGGAGGATGCAGCCTTTGGGAGATGCTTTGGCCACTCGTGGCTTTAGCAGCTCTCCTGAGCAGAGCCACATTTCTGAGCCTCCAATGGCAGCTTACTGTATTTTCACATAAATATCAATGGGATCTTTGCCTGTTAAAATCCCATCTATTTGAGCATATAATTTTCCCAGAGTCAGAATCTATTAGTGAAATCTCAGCCCGGCTGACAAGATAAGAGAATCCTCAAATTAAATAGGGTTTCCACAATTACAGCTTCCCCCTTTCTTCCCCAGCATTAACACCATAAACGCTGCTGTCAGGCAAGATAAGATCTGAATTCTACCCTGACAAGGCAAATGTTATCAGAGATCAGTTAATTACACCCTGGATTTCAACACAGGCAAAATAAACCCCCCCGTGGGTGAGTGTGGAAACTGCTGCCTTCCCACCAGCTCTTCCCTGGGTGCCCAGCCACACGTCCTCCTCCATCCCTCTCTTTCCACCATGCCAGAAAAATGGGATTCAGGTTTTCTGCCTGGTTTTACACCTTTTCCCCAGGCTCCAAGGGCTGCCCCCAAGCAGGCTGCTGGCTGAAGAGCTGGAGGGGGTTTCAAGAGTCACCTGCAGGAAGTGGCTTGGAAGGAGCCCTGAAAACCTGTGGGTTTCCTTGGAGAAGAGACCCCATGGATCTGCAGGGAGCATTGGGGAGAAGCAGGGGCTCAGACAACAAAGGGTTCAGTTCTGGAGCCCTCTCCAGAGGGAGGACAGGGAGCTCCTGGAGCAAGTCCAGAGGAGGGCCACGAGACTGAGGGGTGACCTCATTAATATTTATAAATATGTAAAGGGTGAGTGTCAGGAGGATGGAGCCCGAATCTTCTCAGTGATGCCCAATGATGGGACCAGGGGCTGTGGATGGGAGTTGGGGCATAGGAAGTTCTGTGTAAACACAAGGAAAAGCTTTTTGAGGGTGAGGGTGAGGGAGCCCTGGCCCAGGCTGCCCAGGGGGTTCTGGACTCTCCTTCCCTGGAGACATTCCAACCCCCTGGATGTGTTCTGTGTGACCCACACCAGGGAGTTCTGCTCCACAGGGGGGTTGGACTTGGAGATTTCTTGAGGTCCCTTCCAGCCCCTGACACTCTGATTTCTATGATTTCTATGATTCTCATTGCTACAGTCACACCTTGCCCCACCAGCTCCCTCTCTCTCTCTCTTGTATTTTTTTCCCCCCTGTCCTGTTTCTTTCTGTCCTACAAACATATGCAGGGTGTTCCTGCCAGCACCCGGGTTTACACAACCACTGATCACTCCAATCTGGTCTAACAAAGAAATAAATGCAGGATGACATCTCCTGTGCACAGAGCTGTCATAAAGCACGCCTGGCAACCCAAGTGGGATAAATGCTCCTTCGATTAAGTGCCTCGTTGAGGTAAGTTGATGATGCTCCATTAGGCTGAAGTGATAGACTTCTCATTCCAGACACAAGGAGTGGGAAGAGGGATTGGGTGCTGGAGCAGGCAGTGCTATGCCCCTTGCTTTCCCTCCTCTCCTGCAAATCTCTTCACTCCAGGCTGAGCTATTGCAACTTTCCCACTGCTGGGAAGGTTCTTTGGGTCCCAACACCTTGCATGGAGCTCAGGGCTGGGCACTCAGCACCCTGGATGGGTTCCTTGGAGGGCAGAAACACACTGGGCAAGCTCCACCATGGGCCACAGAATGGTGACATCTCAGCAATGTGATGGGGATGCCAGGAGCACAGCACCTGGGCTTCCCCATTCATTCCTTTCTGCCTCTACCTCCAGATCTGCTGTCCCTTCTCGTGTCCCCCCCTGGACCAGGCTTTCTGGAGGACAGTGGTCTTGGGGTGCCAGGGAAGTGCAACAAATCTGCTGATGTGTATTTTTTTAGGCTGCAATACAAGAAATTCTACACCCCCACTTAAGTATCATAAATAATGCCAACCTCTGGAGCTGGTTGCTGCAGTTTTTTTTTAAATTCAGAGGTGTTTGAAAGAAAGCAAGAAAGTAAGCGAGAAAGAAAGGATAAAAGAAAAAGGACACAGATAATTTATGGATCCAGGATGCAGTGGGGGTCCTGGTGTGGCAATGCTGGAGCAGTCCCCAGCTTTCTGCTGCAGGAATCAGTGTCCGTGTGGTTCAGTTTTGCCCCAGGGAGGTCTCCAGCTCTTCACTGGGATTATTTTAGGTACAATCAAGCCCAGTCCAAGCCAAGCAAAAAATTAATATTCTCATTATTTAAATGGGAGCCAACTGCTTGAGAGGGAAAGGTGGTGGTGCCTCCACCACTAATGACATCAGTTTTACGTGGGACTGGTGACACTTTCAGTCATGCCTGCTGGGACAGGAAAGAGCTCCATCCATCCCTCCATCCATCCATCCATCCATCCATCCCAGTCCTGTTAGTGGTGCTCACTGGGAAAGGCCCCGTTGCTTCCTGATTTCTCTTTTCCATTCCACGCACAGAGTGCTTCCTCTCCCTTATTAAGCAGGGGGGAATAGAAGAACAAATTGAAATATGTAAAATGCTTGTTACTTGCATTTTCCAGCTGGCTGGCATTTCCCGATAGGCAGTTTGCAGGATGTCCATTACTGCTGTTCACCACAGATAGCTATTAGTATTTTCTGTAACTTCTTATTGAACATGAAGTTATCAACTTTCCCTCTTGCACTGATAAAAGAGGACAGGATTGCTCTCCTGCTTAACAAGTCCCAAGCAAGAGCCACGTTGGCTTGAGTGTTGTGACAGTTTCTTGGCTAGTTGGTGACCCCAAGGGATAGATGTGAAACCACCACTTCTGCTTTATAGTGATACATTTTTACACTGAGGCATCAGATGCAGCCATTCAACAAATTAAATAAAAAGCAGCACTTAATCGCAGGGAAAATCACAGGGATGGGAATGCAAAACCCAAGTTGGGTGTTATTTGCCTGCATCAAGCAGAAGAGGTTGGGCACTGCCTGAAGAACAACTTAAAGATCCATTCCCTGAGGAGCCTGCCCAGGATTTACACCAAACCCTCTAAGTAGGTACTCAAACAGGACTTCCATCATGTCAAACTTGTCAAAAGCGGGTAATGCAGATGAAAGACTTTGAAAGAATCTCATTTTCAGGACAAGCTGATCATGCTTTCCTTGAAAATAAAACCCTTGTAAAAGATCTTAATTTAAGCAGCCAAAGATTAAGCTGCCCAGAATGATTGCCTGCTTGTGCTGGGGAATTTACTGACATTTAGCAAGTGGCACAGGGCTGCTAATGGTGTGTCACTGTGCTTCTGAGAGCCATCAAGCTGGAAAATAGCAACTGGAGAACAAAAAAATTGACTACAGGGCAGGCTGTGGTGAAGACTTTGAATTCCAAAGTTGGATTCTTGTGAAAAAAGAGGCATATCCCAGCTCTGCTGTGTCCAAGAGCACAGGGATGTTGTTCTTCCCTGCTCTGGACTTTGATTCTCATCAGATGAGCATCACACTTCCTGGAAGAAACCATTTTGGAGAAGATCATCAGTTAACAGCCAGTGGAATTATGGTTTGAAGATGGCTAGAAGGGTCATCTGCTGTCAGGGTGGACTTAAGGACCTTGTGAATTGATCTTCACATGGAGAGAACCTTGGTCCTTAGAGTCTCTGCATGGCCTTGGCATAGCCTGTCACATCTTTGTCCTGCTCCTTGGCATACAGTGCTCCCAGTCTTGAAGGGAAACTGAAGATGTTGTCTCCTGAATCATTGTTTAGGAGAAACATGAGCAAGAGAGCAGCCAGTGCTGGTCCAACTGGGTCATTTTTTGCAGGAGGATATAATGTCCCTGCAGACTAGGAGCTGGGGGAGAGGCTGGTGTAAAAGGGGATAAAAAGAAAAAGAGTAATCAGAGGAAGAAGTTGGGTGAACAGATTTCCTATTTCCTTGAGGCACTGAAGCTCCTGGTCAGCTTCAGTATCAGCAAGCAACAGGAAGACTGCTTATAAATATATAATATTTATATATTATTCCATTGTGGCTTAAGAAATGTTCCTGACAACTTCTGCTTGGATTTCCATCCATGCCTTTTTCTTTCCCCTGTTTGTTTATTTTTTTTTTCCTTTTTTTTTTTTTTTTTTTTTTTTTTTTTCCTTTATTTTATTTGAATCTTAGCCAAGCCACTCTGCCTCCATTTGCTTTTGCAGACATGACTTGAAGGCATGACCTCAGTAGTAACACTTACCAGTTGGGAGCCCAGAAAGCCTGGGGCTGGAATCAGGTTCTGCCTTGCCCCTGCTTCCCCTCTTTGCCCCAGCTCTGATCTCCCCAGCTCTGCCTCCACCTCTGGGGATGCTTTGTGCTGCTGGTGTGTGAGAGGTAATGTTGAGCATGTTGCTTGCTGTCCCTGGAGGATAACTTTTTGTTACTGATGTGGAAAGTGGAAAATAAAATAGACTATTACACTTTTTATCTTGAGGGTACATTCCCCCCCCTCCTCCCTGCCCCCTCCCTTCAGATATGAAAGCATTTCATTTCAGGGAGTCGTCTGGAGTACAATGAAGAGAAGTCAATTCTGAGAGCAGCAGGCACATTTATTTTCAGAGCAGGTGACTTGTAACATGTCTCTGCCACGTATGCTTTCATTATTCCCTGACAATCCCTGAAACAGGACAGCTTGGACCTGCATGCCACAGCTGTGCTGCTTTTTGGAGTCACTAAACCTGGCTCTGAAGCCAGGAGAAAATCCCAATTCCTCAAGTTCTGGTCAGTCTGGAGAAATGGCACACAAAGGGAATGAAACCCCAGTCCCTGGCCTGAGCCACGAGCCAGAGAAAGGTCAATGGGGGAAGAAAATGAAAAGAAACCAACTTGATCTTAGGGTGGGGGAAGTGCCCTCTGCCTGTCCTACACCTGCTGGACCACTCCAGGAGGAAGCATCACCCCAGGCTTTGCAGATGGCAGAGCCCATGGACATCTGTGCTGGCCTCTGCCAGCTGGCCAAGTGGAAAATTGGGGATTTGTCAGTACAAACCCTCTGCTTTTCCACTGGGAAAAGAACACAGGCGGTCAGAGATGGGAATGTAAATCAGAGCTCACTAATGGGGAGCCAAGAAAGCTTCCAGATCAATATTTAAGAGTGAGGTAGTAAAGGCAACCTGCACTCCCTCTCTATCCATCAGCTCTGCACACAGCTGCTTATCTCATCCATCTGCTCTCTCCTCTCAGGCTTCTCTCTTCCCTAATCAGCAGAACCATCCACCCTCTCATCATTTGCTTGTGTTCCCCTCTCACCTCCCCAGGAGCAGCACCAGGGCTATTGAGACCTCTTCTCCCTCTTTACTCACAGACAGGAGGCTTGGGACTGGAAACAGGAGGAGAGCTGCTGGCACTGTGCTTTATCCAGGGTTGGTTCCAGTCCCCTGGGAAAGCTTTGGCACCCTGGCAGCTCCAGGGAAGGCATTGCCATGGTTTTCCTGCTTGCTTTCCTCTTGCTGAACTCAGGGCCAGAACCAGTTGGATGCTGTTGAGAGGGTCAGTAGCTTGTCAAGTGGCAGCATTGGCTGGAAGAGCCTTTTGGACCCCCCCTTCCTTGGTGTCCCAGCTGCTGTCCCTTCAGTGCCATGGGATGTTGTTACCTATACTGAAATTACAGCAAGGGAAGAAAATTCAGTGGCTGGAAGCTCACTCCAAAGCAGAGGATTAGAGGAACCTAGCAGGCAGCTTTCGTTTTACACAGTTTGCCTCTGCCCACTGGGCCAGGGATTTGTAGCTGAAATGCCATCAGGACTTTTGTGGGCTCTTATCTCTGAGATATCACAATCTGAGATTGCCACAGCAGCCCAGCAGCTCACTCCTGGGAAGGCATTCATCCTCCTTGCGAGCCCAGGGATGGGGAAGTGCTATTACCTTCCTAGTACAGATGGGAAAGATGCCACCCAGATCCCCACTCGGAGGTGCAGTGAAGGCAAAACTGATTTATTGCCACTCTTGGCAGTGGGATGGCCATGAAATTCATCTCTCTTCCTCAGAGCTCCACCACAGGGCTGTCTCCAGAGGAGATGGCTGTGCCAGAGTCCTTTTGTACTTGGCAAAAAAAAAGTACTTCCAAGGTGTGGCCCATCCCAGCCACTTGTGGCCATGTGAAGCCATAAGCCACAAGCCACAAGCCACAGACCACCTCAGGAATCAGGTGCTCAGCTCTTTATGTGCCTCTCTAGGTAGGACTGGCATCCACCTTGCCCCTGGGCAAGACTTTTGCCTTTGACATTTGGTAGAATGAGACTGAGGAGCATTCCATGCACAGCTGAGGTTTCAATGACTTGCTCCAAGTGATCTTTGGGCAGTCTGGGATGGTTATGGAATATAACCATCAACAATTGTGGTGGTAATTGATCAAGGGTTGGACTCGATGATCTCTGAGGTCCCTTCCAACCCAGCCTATTCTATGATAACTCCTCAAAGACAGGAGATCCCTCACCACTGCGCTGCCCTTCAAGATCACCACATCTCCTCTGATGGGTTGAACTGCCCTTTGGCAAGACCTTGTCATGGTTTTGCCTATGAAAGTGTGGCTCCACTTAAAGGCTTGACTTTAGGGGGGGGATAGATTGGAAGCCCAACTTCTGCATCCACTTCTATTCCCAGAGGTGCCTCCTGGTGCCCTGGTGTTCCCACAAGCATCCTCTTGCACGTGGGCACTATTTCAAAGCAAGAAGAGCAAAGAGCAGGGTGTGAGTGTGGGTGGGGGTTTCATTTGTGCCCACATGTGTGTTGTGTATGAGCACAGGAACTCTGATGTCGTTCAGCCACGCTTGCCCAGGCAGCAAACTTCACATTTATGTGCAAATGAGGATCCAGTCAAACTGAACTGGAGGGAGAGGATGCTAATGAATGTTCTTCTAGGCTTTAAGGAAAAGATATTGTCCAATGCTGTGGAAAATTAAAATTTGTTTCTAATATGTATGGTAAATTTAATGCTAAGGACCAAAGATAAATGGGAAGAGACTTTAATCCGAGCTGACCCTATTTTTGCTGAAATGCCATTTGCTATGGTTTTTGCTCCCTCTCAGTAAGCAAGAGACACAGTAATTAGTTCTTGCATTTTGCACATAAATTATGGCTCCCAAACATTTAAAATAGAAAGTAAGGGAAGCTGGCAAAGGCCCTGAGGGAACTGCCCTGTATCCATGGTAGGTTGGCATGAACTGAAGGAAAGTGCCCCAAAAGGACCTTCAGGTAGAAGTATCCTGGCCTTGTAGTGCTTCCTCCCTTGTTGAGGTCACTGCTGAGTGGTGTGGTGGCAATGGGATGAATGGGATGAAATTTGGGGATGGGAAAATCTCCTTGTCTGCAGAGGACCTGAAGTGTCCAGGGTTTGGCTGGTTTTAGGGTTCCTCGAGATGAACCCAACTTCCAGCTTTTTCCAGACCTGAAAAGAATGGAAAAAAAAAATTAAAAAGAAACCAATCTGAGAAGCTGACTTGCAAAAAATCCATTGCCAAGGAAAAGACAAAACCAGAGGACCCCTTCTAACCTAGAGGAAAAGATTCAGAAATAACACAATTAATGGAAGTTGCCCCGAAAAAAGTCAGAGTTTGAGCTTTATCTTCTTTAACCAGCTCCAGGAGCTTCAGAAGGCTCTTCCAACACCCTGGCTTTTTGGAGCCATGGGAGAGGTGTCCCCAGGGCACTGACCATGCATGGCCAGGTGGCCAAACCCAACCTCCAAGCAGCCAAAGCCATGAGCCCAGCTGTGTGACACATCTGGCACACCAACCTCTGCCCACCAGGTCACCTGTCAGCAGCTGAGCTCTCCTGGCTGGGGGATGGAAATGAACCTGTCTACAGCTGGCAGGAGCTCAGCAGAAACTCATCAGCAGATGATCAAGGTTTAGAGTTCAGATGAAAGGCCTCCAAAGTTGTCACAGGGAGGTTTGGGGCCCTCCCTGCCATGTTGATGGAATTTCATTAGCTTGTCACTGTGACAAGTTATAATCAACCTGTCCGACTTTAATCTCTTTCATAGCTATGCTGCAGATTTTTAATATTTTTTTAAGCATTTGCTTTATTTGAGTTGTGAATAAAAATTGCCCTGCTTAAAAAAAAAAAAAAGAAATAAAAAAGACTCCTTAACCTGTTTCCTTCAAGCAACTGGAAAAGTTCCTCATGCAGTCAGCCAGCAATTGGTGTGTTTAAATGTCAGTGCTCAAGAGACAGATGTTAGGGGAAAGTAGTTCATTAGAAAGAGTTAATTACTCCTTGTTGGACTACATCAGAGGAAATGGCATTAAACAGCCAGGCTCATTACCTGTGTTGCAGTAGCTCTAACATGTAAGTTTGATTTGGCTCCAGATGGAGAACTGAGCATTTTAGGACCAAGCAAAGAGTCAATTGGGCTTGCTCAGAAGAGTTGTGTCCTGAGAGATCCTTCAGCTGGAACCCAAAACCCTCAGTGCAAGAACTGAAGCTCTCAGAAGAACTCACTTCATTCAAACAGAAACCCAACTGTGGTTCAAATGCTTCATGGGGGTCACCAGGCAAGGAAAATCTGTCTGGAAAAGTGGCAAAGGGGCCAGGATAGCCTGAACACTCCAAAATTAGAAATGAGGCATCTCATTTTGGTTAAAAATCATTTTAGGTCTAATCAGAATTGCTTTCTTCTGTAGGACTTCTGGGCTAGGGGGACACAGACCACACCTGTGGGCTTTCCCCCAAAACCGTCAGACAGAGTTTTGAAATTGTCACATGACTCCAGGCCTAACCATTGCCTGATTTTTTTCCTCTCTCTGAAAATCAAGGCCAGCTAAATGCAGTAGTGCTTTGGTGGCACTTGCCTTCATGTGAAGAGGTGAGGGGAGAACCCAAGTTCCTGCTGCCCATCAGTCCCCGTTGTGTTTGCTTTGTGCCAATCTCTCAGGAAGAGCCTTGGTGGCCCAGGAAGATATGCCAGGAGATGATCTGGAACTGTCTGTCATCATTAGAGCATTTTCCTTTCAAAAACCAGCCTGACAGAAGTGTTTTGTTCTGGGGTGAGGAGATGATCTAAGAGGACACCTCCTTAGAAAAACCATAGAATCACAGAATGGCTGAGGTTGGAAGGGACCTGAGAAAACATCTCCTCCAACCTCCCTGCCATGGCCAGGGACACCTCTCAGCCAGCCCAGGTTGCTCCAAGCCTCATCCAACCTGGCCTTGAACACCTCCAGGGAGGGGGCAGCCACAGCTTCTCTGGGCAATCTGTTCCAGAGTCTCTCCATCCTTGTCCTAAACAACTTCTTCCTAATATGCAGTCTAAACCTCTTCTCCTTCAGTTTAAAACCATTTCCCCTTGTCCCATGGCTGGACACTCTCATGCAAAGTCTCTCTCCAGCCTTTCTGTAGGTTCTCTTTAGGTGCTGGAAGGCAAATCCCCCCCAGGGTCACTGCAGGGGCTGGGAGCATCCTTGCCCATCCCTGGCACGGTGTGATGGGATTGCACTCCATGCTAATAAGCATTAATCATTCACCTTTTTTCCTTTTTCTAGGTGGAAGAAGCAGCTTGTGGGCTGCAGGAGGTGTGTGGGGTGGTGTCAGGACACTGGGAGAGCCCAGGAAACCAGCACAACCCTACAGAGGATTTGTACTCATGTAATTACCTCCACTGGGCATCTTTAGCCTGCTGGCCTGGGGAAATTAAGCTCATAGGAACATGAAATGAATGCATGTGTGTTTCTGCACATTTATCCTGACCTTTCTAATTTTTCAACCCACTGGTGGTCTCAAGGGGATTGGAAGGGGGAAGGAAAACTGGCAGAAAATTCAGTTTTTCTACCCAGTGTGAAAGCAGTGGTCAGGCTGAGGAAGGGAAGGTGGTAACTGCTCCCCATCAGCATTTCTTGTCTGAAGGACAGGTTGGGAGTGTGGGCTTCTACCCTGTCAGATGTGAAAGACCAGGCGGAGGGAGAGAATTTTGGAAAACCCACTGGACCAGCAGGAAAAGATTTGATTGGAGCTGGCAATCAAGCATGAAATGTAGATCTTGAAGAAAACAGAGTTTTGTGTGCTGGGGGGACTTGCATAGGAACTGCTGGGGTGCTGCAGCAGCACAGAGGATTTTCTCAGGGGTGACCAACAGCAGGACAAGGGGCACTGGTTATAAACTGGAGCAGAGGTGGCAGAATTTTTTCACTGTGTGGGTGACAGAGCCTTGGCCCAGGGAGGTTGTGGAGTCTCCTTCCCTGGAGACATTCAGAACCCCCTGGATGTGTTCTGTGCGACCTCCTGGAGGTGACCCTGCCCTGGCAGGGGTTGGACTTGGATGATTTTTCCAGGTCCCTTCCAACCCCTCATTTTCTTCTATGAAGTGGAAGCGTGGATGGAGTTGGAAGGTTTAAAATAATTTCCACCAACACAGCTTCTTCCTCTCCCCCCCACCATTAATTCAGGGAGTTAATGCTGCTTTCACTTTGGGGTACAAACAGGGCTTAAAAGCCCCAGATTGTTTCACATGGAGATTTCTGTGCTGGGGTTCACTAAACCAGCTGCCAGGGTCAATTCTCTGCTGTGCTTAAAGTGAGATGGATTGGGACTGGGGAAAGGGGTTCTCATGGCAAAGCCTCTGTGTTGCTCCTCCTCAGGGACTGGGACTGGGCTGAAATCCCAGGAGTCTGGGAGAGAAACCTCCCGGAATCCGTTCATCCTGACCTAAACCCTGGGCAGGGCCCGTGCACCCTCTCAGCATCCCAGCTTCACCCCCAGGTTTGGCTGCAGAGACATTTCCATGCTGATTGTTGTGTTCTTCAAACACCCAGGGGAGAGTTCTTGAAAGGAATGTGATTTTAATTCCTTTGAGCAGAAAGCACAATGGGGTATAATGGACTTGTGCAAATCTACTGGAAATTCAGGCTTGTGCTCTAATTCCAATTAATATTCCAGCTTCAGACTAATTTCCCAGAGAGTCCCTGCATGGAAAAAGCCCTCAGCAGCCAAGCAGGCACATGTGGCTCAGAGGAACAAACTGGTTGGAACTGGCCAAGATGTGTTTGTGTTTACACTTCCCCATGCCATGCTCCCAGCTAGATGATGGATAAGCCACCACAGCTGCCTGCAATCCCTTCCCATCCTCACATCCAGCCCTAATGAAAGCATTGCTTGAGCCCCCTGGGTTATACAGCTGTCCCCAAACCCCTGGAGCAGCTGGGGCATGGGGAATGATGCTGAGCTCTCAGCAAGGCTGCCAGCAAAGATACCGAGCAGGTGAGAAAAAAAGAAAAAATCCAGTGCCAGGAGGGACTTTACAGCTCCAGATCCCAGACTGGCATCTCCAAAAAAACCCCAAACCCAAACAAAACAACAACAACAAAAAAACAAACCCAGAAAAGTTTGAGCCAAGGCTCACCCCTCTCCCACCTGTAATGTTGTGGATGCTACCTTTATGGAATGTCTTTGATCAATGGCTCTGCAAGGCTTTGTAAAGTCTGTGTTAGCACAGCTCTGTACACCCTAACAAAATTGCTGGAGACCCCAAGAACACAGGTCAGCCACGTGCCAGCTTCGAGCAGCTGGAATTAAACTGATGCCAACACAATGACTGTGAGATCATTAAAGCTCTTCTGGACAAAAACCACTGAATCCCAAGGGTCTGTTTGCTGTAAACAAGCTGGGTGAAACCAAAAAATAGGAAATATTGAGGAGGAACATGCCTGGGAAGAAATCTCTGCTCTGCTACAATGTGCTGGAGGGAATTAGGGTTGTGCTCATCCTCTATGGGGTTTTTAAACAAACCCAGCCTGGGGCAGGGGCTTGGGCTGGGATTATGTGGTTTTTCGAGAAAAAAACCAAAACATGTTCTCCAGCTGCACAGGGCTCTGGTAACACAGCATCATCCTGAATTAGGTGGTGCCCATCAGGTGATGAGAGGTGATTCTCCCCTTCTGCTCTGCATTTCTGTGACTCCACCTCAAGTGCTGCATCCAGTCCCGGTGTCCCCACCATAGGCAGGATGGAGATCTGTTGGAACAAGTCCAGAGGAGGTCACAAAGGTGATCCAGGGGCTGGAGCATCTCTGCCATGAGGAGAGATGAGGGAGCTGGAATTGTTCAGCCTGGGGAAGAGAAAACTTCAGGGGGACCTTAAAGCTGCCCCCAGTCCCTGAAGGGAACCTCCAGGAAGGCTGGAGAGGGACTTTTCATCAGAGCCAGAGGACAAGGGGAAATGGTTCTAAACTGAAGAAGAAGAGGTTTAGATTGCATCTTAGGAAGAAGTTGTTTAGGAGAAGGATGGTGAGATGCTGGAACAGGTTGCCCAGATGTTCAAGGCCAGGTTGGATGAGGATTTGAGCAACCTGGGCTGGCTGAGAGGTGTCCCTGGCCATGGCAGGGAGGTTGGAGGAGATGTTTTCTCAGGTCCCTTCCAACCTCAGCCATTCTGTGACTCTGTGAGAGCAGAAGCAGAAGCCCAAGGGTGGTGGCTCTCTTGTAGGACCTACCAGAGCTACTCAGAGGACACCGTGGCTGGGACATGCATTGGTGGTATTGCTTTCCATGGTGAAATCATGAGTGCATTTCAGCCCATTGGGTTCTTGGAGGAGTTGGGATAGAACCAAGGTGCTCAGAGGTTATGCTGCTTTGAATCAAACTGCAAGAGATATTAAAAAAAAAGGGGGGAGAGGAAGTCCCAGATTTTGGTATTGCATCCAACACAAAGTTATTCCCTCCTCAGGGTGAGGAATTTTGGTCCTATTTGGGCTATTAAGCTTTTCTGAAATGTTGTTTTCTTCAAGAAGGTCAAACTCTAAATGACAAATGCCATTGTGAAACATAATGGGAAAAAAATCATTTTGAAAACACAAACCAAATGTAATTTCTGGAAGCTGTCCAGCATTTTCATCTGCAAAGCAGTGCAATCCATCCTGACTGGAATTCAATGAAGAGTTTGGTTTGTATCCCTCATGTCTGGGGCTGGGAGAGACTTTTTGGAAGTGAATGCAAAGTGCTGTCTGCTGCACCTACCACACACTGCTTAAGATCTCAGTCCTGAAACTGGGAAAGAACTCAGTGAAACCACAACAAACCAAGGTCTAGGTCAGCCTTTCTGGTGTCCAAGTTAGATGTGCAATTCCCAGTGGTGATTTAGGTCCACCTACATTGTCCCTTCCGACAAAGGGTTCACCTCTGTTGTCCCTCCCCACCTGAAACATCTAATTTACATTGGGAGAAACCTCTCTGAAGGTGCTGAGCTCTGCTGCTGAGCCAGAGCATCCCAGGGAATGATGATATTGCAGACTAGCCCAACTCTTCAGATATCAAACCCAAGATTTGTTCAGCCTTGAGAAGAAGAGCCTTGGGGGAGACCTTATTACAATGTCCTGGTCCTCAAAGGTGGCTCCAAAGAAGATGGAAACTCCCTTTTTCCAAGGACTCCCATGCAAAAGATGATAGGCACAAGGTGTTCCTGGGGAGATTCTGATTGAACACAAGAAGAAAATTTTTCCCCCTGAGGACAGTCAGACATTGGAATGGTCTCCCAGGGGAGGTGGTGGATTCCCCCACTTTGGAAAGTTTGAAGTCTCAGCTTGACATCTCCCATCAACAACAATATTAGGAGGAGTGGACCAGATGACCCTTGAGGTCCCTTCCCCCTGACATTCTAAGGTTCTATGAGTCCATGTCCTACTGGAAACCCAGCTGCCATTGCACTCTGCCCCAGCCACCACCACACTGCAGTGGGATCAAGACCAATATTGGGCTAACCCATAGATGCCCACCATGGGGAGGACCTCACACAGCTCCAAAGAGTAAAGGAAACACCAGGATGAAACATATTCCATTTGCATCTGGGCAGCCCTGATGCTCATTAAACCCCTCGGACTAGAAGGAGGCAGTGAAGCAGTTTTATTACAATTGTAATTTCTTCTTATCACATTGGGTGGTTACATATTCACAGGGGATGCAAGGAAGGGAGGGACTGGTGGGTGAAGGTAGATTGTGTGTGGAAAAAATGACAGCAGAGTGTGTGGCTGGCAGGAAGGGGAGAGGAGAGAGCAGAGTAACCCCAAGCCCATTGTGATGCCATCAAAATGACCATTAACTATAGATATATATGGAAACAATGGAAAGGGGACCCTCTGCTCTTGACTTCGGAAGCACCAGTGGCTCCAAAGTGGGCTTAATGACCAGTGGTCACTGGGAATCTCCAGAGCTGTCTTGTACTTTGGCTGTTCCAGGTTAGATGGGGACACAAAGTGATGTCCCCACCATGAGGTGTCTGTGACCTCCTGGGCAGAGCTTGCTCACTATAGCATGGCCCTAAAGGAGGGCAGGAAGAGGGCAATTGAAGATAGAGCCTGGAAAGAAACTTGTTTGTCTTCCCTGAGTTTTAGAATCAGAGAATGGTTTGGGTTGGAGGGGACTTTAAAGCTCATCCAGACCTGACCCCCCTGCCATGGTCAGGGACACCTCTCACCAGCCCAGGTTGTTCCAAGCCCCATCCAGCCTGGCCTGGAACACTTCCAGGGATGGGGCAGCCACAGTTTCTCTGGGCAGCCTGGGCCAGCATCTCACCACCTTCACAGGAAAGGACTCAGAACTTCTCCATCTTTAAGCCTGGTTGTAACCAAGGTAGTTTTCTAAAGTCACCCAAAGAAATAATCCATGATTAATAGCCATTTTAACAAGTGGCTAATCAATTTATACAGGTTGCTATAGAGTCAAATAAATCAAAACCAGATTGATTAGAACCATGGCTTATAGCCATCTTCTAATACCTTCCACTGATGTGCTTATGATCATCTGCAGCATCCGCCACGCAGTCAGGGACTCATTTAAAACACCAGTTAGCTTTTTTTTTTTTTTTTTTTTTAACCTGCTAAAAGCACAGAGTGAGTAAATATTCCTCTCTACTTGCCAGTCATGTGACCCTTGATAGTTGCAAATTTGGGGCCAAATCAATGCCCATCAAAGGCAAGGAAGGACTCCCCGTGGCCTGGAAATAAGCTGGAGGAATGATAGAATGATATGTAAGGTAAGAGTGAGTCAGAATTGAGTCCTGTGCTGTCTCAGAGGCCAGAAAAGCATTCCTGGGAGGAAGGATGTAGAAAAGTGGGCAGCCACATCCCCTTCCTCCCTGGTGTAGTTCTCCACATTGCAGCAATTACAGTGCTGAAGGTTTGCAGAGAGCTGGGGGTTGTTCTCCTGTCCCATGTTCAGTCCTCATGGGTGAATTTCTCCTGAATTTTTCTCCCCCCTCCTTTCAGTGAACCATAGCAGAGTTTGGGTTGGAAGGATCACAGAGGGGTTGGAAGGGACCTGGAGAGATCATCAAGTCCAAGCTCCAAAGGTCACTGAGTGCCCTGCTCGAGTGGGGCCACCTTGTGCAGGGTGGTTTAAGGGGCACTCTTTAATTTCTGAGCAATACATTCCACTGTGTAATCAGAGCAGCTGCAAAAAACACAATTAAGCAACTCTTGTATGATTAGACACATACAAATAGATGGAAACTGTCTTCCTGTGAGCCAGACTTTGGCTACAAGCATCCAAGAGCAGTTTGGGTACCCTGGAGCAGCCTGGAACTGATCCCTCAGAGAACCTTGGTCAAAGTTTCTGCTGTTTGCCAGCACCTCTGTTTTCAAAGCCATCCTGACTTGGAGAATAATGACAAATTAAAAGAAGAGAAGCAAACTGTGAGCAAATCTCACAGCTGGTAGGTTTTGCTTTTTTGATATTTTAACTTTCTTTTTTCCCTCTTTTTCTTTCTGACTTAATTCAAAGGAGCCCTGTTGCTAAATATAGCCTGAAACCTGTAGCTGCCTGGAAAGAGAAGTGTGGTGATTTCTCAAAAAATTCGAGCCTTATAAAAGCTGACAGACAGCCCCTCACACTGTAAAAACCATCTCCTGGTGGATTTATTAGTCTTAAGCAACAGCAGTTGGTCTGAAAAGAAAATGTATTTAACCTTTCTTTTTAATTGTCAACCTGTTAACCTGTCAGATCTACATGGGGCTGTTAATAATTCTGCTTTAAACATCTCAAAAGGAACTTTCATCTTTGAATATTACACATGCAAACTTGGGTACAGTTAGAAAAGGACTGATGCAGCACTTTCAGGAGTAATGTGTAATTCAAAGTCTGTTGGAGTGCCTGAGAATGGTCACACTCACTCAAAAAAACCTGGGCATGGGGTAGGCTCATGGGGATCAAACCCTGGGAGCTCTAGCCAGGGGGAATAATAAAAATTTAGCCTTGGAGAGGACTGAGCTAGACCTTAGGAGTGGGACATTCTCTTATCTGAAGGTAAGATGCACGTTGAGGGGAAGAATGAATTAATTTGGCTCAGCTAACTGGATTTTAACCAGCTACTGCAAAGTAGAAGCCAATACTCACCCAACTGAGCTATCACTCTCCGAGTTCCACCTCAGAGACCACCCTCCAGAGTTCAAGTGGGCTCTAAAGGACCTTTTAAATGGTGCCAGCCTGTAGTGACCCACAGCCACTACCCAAAAGGCTTAAAACACAGCAGCAACCACACCACTAATGGCTAATGGCTTTTTTCCAACCAACAGAATGAAATTTGGGGATGAGGTCTGATGGAGCCTCTGATGAGGATGGAAGAGTGGAGGAGCTCAGCCTGGTCCTGCCTGATTAACACTTCTCCTCCCCAGAAACCCCCACCAACAGCCCTCAGCCCCAGATTTAACCACATCTGTTTGATTCCATAGCAGAGGACACAAAGGTTGTGGTGCTGGGTACAGCTGCAGCAGCCTCCCTGACAGTGCTACTGGGACCAGCATCACCACCTGCTCTGGAGCAACTGGGAATGGGGCAGAAGTGACCTGCCAAGTAACATGGAGCTGCACGTCCCAGCTGAGCAGACAGGGTGGTCCAAACCATCAGAGTAAGGATGGGCCTTCTGCTCTGTGATCCAACTCCTCCTGCTTTTATTGGGATTTGGATGAGGGGTTTTGTCTGCAGGCTCCTGTGTTAAAGTGTGCAGTGATCTTTAAGCACATGTGGAGGAAAGCCTTGAGCACTGCAATTCACCCAAAGCATCACGACTCCTTTTATTTTTGCATTAAATGTTTTTTTTCTTTATGAATGGAATAAAAGAACTATAACAATCACAATGGAATAAGAAAGTGAATGCCTAGAGGCAACTACAATATCAAATCATATCCATCATATCATAATATTTTACATTTGCTCATTGTTTTACGTGGATTAAAAAAAAAACCCCAAAATTCTTGACACAAATGACAGCAACAAAAGCTGCAAAAAGGGAAAGATGAGAAAAGCAACGTGCAGCCTGGGGAACAGGGAGAGCGAGGGGTGAGCAGGTCAGCCAGGATTGTATTTGGCATCAAATGAGCAACCCCACACCCAGCTCCTCAGCCAGGAGGAGTAAAGGTGTGTGTGTTTCATGGGGGTAAAGGTGTTTGTGCTGCCTGGAAATGTGCCAGCTTCCATGGGGACAATGTGGCCATGACAGCAGAGCAGGAGTTAAATGCAGAGGTTCCCCTTCCAATCCTCCTGCTCCTGTCTCATCACCTGCTCTGATTCCTGCTTCTGCTCCTGTTCCAGCTCCTGCTCCCAATTCTGCTCCGGTTCCTGCTTCTCCTTCTGCTCCTGTTTCATGTCCTGCTCCGACTCCTGTTCCTACTTCTCCTGCTCCCATTTCAGCTCCTGCTCCTGATTTTGTTCCTTCTCCTTCTCCTTCTCCTTCTCCTGTTTCAGCTCCTGCTCCTGATTCTGCTCCTTCTCCTGTCTCATCTCTTGCTCAGTCTGACTCCTGCTCCTCCTGCTCCTGTTTCATCTCCTGCTCCAACTCCTGTTCCTACTTCTCCTCCTGCTCCCGTTTCAGCTCCTACTCCTGACTTTGTTCCTTCTCCTCCTGCTCCTGTTTCTGCTCCTGTTCCTGGGAGCTGCTGCTCACCAGGATTTGCTGTCTCTCTAGATTAAAGGAGGGAGAGTGGAACAAATGACCTGGGGAAGCAGGGCATTCTTCATGTCCTGAAAGGCTTCAGATCAAGCTGAAATGCTTCCTGGAAGCTGGCTTTTAATACCGTGCTGGATGGAGGAGGTGCAGGAGAGCCTGGGTTGCATTAACAAAGCCCTTCAGGAAGGGGCTGGCCCAGCACCTCAAATGGCCTGAACAGCATCTGCTGTGAAAAGTGGTGATTGCTGACTTCCACACAGCTCCTAAGGTCTCCTCTGGAAAGAACTGCTAAAAATACCAACTTCTGCATGGGATTTGCTGGTGAGCAACACATGGGCTTTTTTTTTTTTTTTTTGGGTGCTTTGGTTGGTTGTGGATTTTTTGTTTGTTTTGTGTGGGTTTTTTTTTTTTTTTGTTTTGCTTTGTATTTGGTTTTGTTTCATTTTGTTTTTTTCTTGTGGAAAAGAAGGGAATAAATATAGCTGATCTTGTTCCTGGGTGTCCTGAGCTGTGACAGAGCCAGGTTGGGTCTTGGGAAGACAGAGCCATCACTTTCAGTTCTGGAGAGCAACTTATCACCGAGTGTAACCTGCACTCCTTCTCCTGCATAAAATCCAACATGACATTTCCTACCATAAAATCCAACCAGGACATTTCCTTCCTACGCTGCTTCCAAGACTCCGAAATGCATTTCCAGAGGCTTCCAAAGAACCCTTTCAGTTATCCAGGCATTTCCCACGTGTGGCCTGGAACCACTGTGCTGCTTTGCTTTTCCCTAGGCAAAGGAGAACAAAGCTCGGGGGGTTTTGTTTGTCCAAATCCAAGGCTAGGTGGCAAGAAATCTGCTGCCTGTTGATACCATTGTGCCACTTGTATAGCCCAGGCTCTGGCCAGGAGAGTTTGCAAACAGGGAGCTGGCACTAATTACTCATTAGGGCCTCCCTGCTGTGCCAGGGGAGCAGTGTTCAATGGAAAGGGTTAAATCAGGGTTAAATCAGCTGCAGTTCCCCCTAGGGAGGTCTCAGCAGGATTCAAGACCCGCAGCTGAACTTGCAGACTGTGGTGGGGCTGTTTCTTTTCCCCATGCCACTAACTCACACTTGTCAGAATTACAACACTCCCTTTACTTCTCCCTTTTTCTTTCCCTTCTTTCCCTTTGCCATCTTTCCTTTCCTTTCCTTTCCTTTCCTTTCCTTTCCTTTCCTTTCCTTTCCTTTCCTTTCCTTTCCTCTCCTCTCCTCTCCTCTCCTCTCCTCTCCTCTCCTCTCCTCTCCTCTCCTCTCCTCTCCTCTCCTCTCCTCTCCTCTCCTCTCCTCTCCTCTCCTCTCCTCTCCTCTCCTCTCCTCTCCTCTCCTCTCCTCTCCTCTCCTCTCCTCTCTTCTCCTCTCCTTTTCTCCTTCTCCTTCTCTCTCTCCTTCTCTCTCTCCTTCTCCCTTTCCCATCTTTCACTCATTTCCCTCTCTTTCCCTTCCCCTCTCCTCCAGAAGCCCCAAAGCCCCCTCTTCCATCACCCTTTCCTCCTTAAATTGAGACACCTCCACCTGTTTTCTTTCTTTAGCTCCACCTTACTCTACAAACAGAGGCCAAGGTTTCCCCCAGGTCCCATCCTTCTGACCCAGTGACTGCAGCCAAAACCCTCAGACCAGGTCCTGCTCCAAGCTGATTGCCAAGAGCCTTGCTTGCAATCCCTCTTGGCTGGGGCCATCTTTGGCTCTGTTTCTTGTTTTGTTTTGTTCTTGTTTTTTTTTTTTCTTCAATCACAAAACTATGAAGATAAGGTTTCATTACCTGCATGTTCAAAATGCATCGAAACATTTACTGAAAACAAATGAGCTGGGCTCAGGTTGCTGCCTCCTTTAAACCTGGAAGCAGAGAGCTCCCTCCTTTCCCTAGGAGAATTAATCCACCAGTTGTATCATTCTAAGGATGGAAATTGAAATGCCATGTTGTGGAAGAAAAGGGGGATGTTTGGATTTGTTCTCTGGCTCTAGCTCTGTACTCCAAACCACTGAGAGCATCACCTCAGAGTCCCCCCATGACCGTGCTGCTGGGGGTTCTCTTCTCAGAGGATTTGGGCTCCTCCCTGCCTTGCAAACTTGCAGTGGGGGTTTGTGTAGCTATTTTCCACATGGTAATTGCTTCTGGTGCTCTCCACCCCATGAAAATGAGTGTGCTTGGGCAGCTGAGCCTCCCAGGTTGTGTCTGTCTCACAGAAACACTGGAGACAGCCAGAGAAGAGATTTTCACCCCTGCTACTCTGGCATCTCCCTTTGACCTCTTTGCCCTGACTTCCAGCTGCCCTTGGCTCCCTGCTTGGCTTAGACATCCCTGGACCATTGTTGGGTGATGTGGGAACACCCAAGGCAGCACCTCTGGGAGGTTTGGAGCACTCCAAGTCAGGGTGATTTGGCAGAAGGACTCAGGATCCTTGTTCAGGGCAAAGCAGGGAACATCAGATTTTATTTGTGCCCTTGTCTGCACAACCAGGATCTTGCAGAGCTGAGCTTTGTGGCTGCTGCTTGCTCTCCATCACCACCCAGAGCTTCCCCTGCTCCTCAGCTCCCTGGGGGCATCCTGTTTCCCCCCCATCCCTATTTTCTACCTCATGCCCCACATAAGGCCCCAGCTGGGGCTGCCAAGTGTCCATGCCACAAAGGTCCAAAGAAAAACCCAATCAGAGCAATCCCAATCCCCTGTTTGAGCTGCAGGAGGTGGTGGGGGAAACCCAATGCTCTGCCTGGCTTCAATCTGCTTTTTTTTTATTTTTTATTTTTTTTTTTCATTCAAATGAACTCAGCACCCACACTCTTTTTGAAGCCAACTGAACCTGATGTCCATGCCATCCCCTTTTCCACCATGACCCCCAGGGAGCTGCCAGCCCATCACCATCCGATGGCATCACAGGTCAGGGTGCTGCTCTGCAAAGCCAACACCCCTGCCAGCATCATGGATTTCACTCCTTTATCTTCCTAGACACAGAGAGGATTTTATCACCTTCTGTATTTTACCTCCCCTCTCAGTGGGTCAGGGCTCTGCAGTCCACTGGGAGTTTTAATCAAACACTGATTTTCCTGCCCGCTGCTCAGAGTGTGGGCACAGGGATGGGAGGAGAGCAAAAAAGAGCAAATAAAGGAGACAAAATGATACGTGGTAATTAAGTTATTCTTCATCTTTGAGATTGCTGCCGAGGACAAGATTGGTACAATGAGCCCCAGGCGCTTCTCCCTTCACTCCTCTCCATCTCAATGCCTCTGACACGCAAGATGAATATGCAGCATTTTCTATTTGTGCTACTAAAACGCCCATTAAATGCCAGCAGGGAAAAATGATACATAAATACCAGAATCCTGCTACTCTGTGTGCCTGAGAGAGAACAAGCATCCCTCTGTTGTCAGGAGATGCTTTGGGCTGGGGCAGGGGCTGGAGGTGGGCAGAGCTCCCACACTAAACATCCCCTGGGGTTTTCCAGAAGACCCAGAGATGCTCGTTTGACTTGGTCTCTGCAAACCTGGTCACTTACCCACTTACTGCACCTTTGAACCCCATTTTCCAACCAAGGATTAACTTTACATTTAGTGCCCTCCTGCCCCCTGTCCCTTTGCAGGGGGCTCGGAACAAGGTGATCTTTAAGGTTTCTTCCAGTCTGAACCCTCTGATGATGCTGTGAAGACCAGGAGGGTTCCAGGGGTCTTCACACACCTTTAGCTGGTGGGCAGCAAACCAGTGCCCCCCAGCCCAGGGCTCCCCACTGACACCCCTGCCAAAGGCTCCTCCTGATGGGATCACCTGGGATGTCAGGGTACCCAGGGAGGACAGCACGGGGAAGATGTCCTGCCATGGCCACTGTCACTGCACTGCTCCCCTGCCAGAATCCCAGCTGACATCTGGGGAAAATAAGAACCCAACCAAATGAAAAGGAAAAGAAAACCCAACATTTTGGCTTCTCAGTGCTTTAAAGTCCCGGAGAAGTGGCTCTCAGCTAGAGAACATGAGCCTGATCCTCTCATGGGGTCAGCCAGTGGTGGGCAGCAATCTTGTAGGCACTTTCTTTTGAGAGCCTTGGCTCTGCCCCCCCTCACCCTGCTCCTTATCACCCCATGGGCACCATCCCCATTTTGCAGATGGCAGGAGCTCATCTCCAGCACTGGAGCTGACTATCTCCAGCCTTGCACCTTGCAGGCAACACCGGTTGCCAGCAGACACTAATTTCCATCCCCAGTAATCTTGGCAATATCTAAATAAAAAGAGCTGCTGGTGAGAGCTCTGGAGGAAGCCATAGGAGAGCAGATAAGCAGGGACTCTGCTGCTGGTGTGTAATGCCAGGTTTCAAGCAACGGGGCAGAGGGGGAGATTAGGATCATTGTGTTATCCACTGTTATCTAATTCGGGGAAATAACCATGTGCACAGCACATATTATCAAATGCACAGAACTCCTCCGAAAATGATATTAACTTCCCAGCTCCAGCTGCCACTTCAGCTTCAATTCACTTCCCCACCCTCCCTTGTTGCTGAAATCTCAGAGCAGTGGGTGGCCAGGCTGCCTTACGTGCTCCATAAATCCAGGTGAGATACTGGAGGGGGGATAAGAGCCTTGAATTCTGCAGTACTAAGCTTTTTTTTTTTTTTTTTTTTTTTTTTAACAGTTTAAGCAACAAGCAGTGTTATCTTACCAACAACCTTTTTGCTTTGTATTTTTTATGCTGCCCGTGGCTGTACAGTGTGGGGCTGGTAATCAATACCCTGGTGATACACAATTGATTGTTGTCTTGCACTGGGGCCAGGCATGGAGTGGGTGCTCTGCACCACAGGGAGACAGTCCCTGCTTGGGCCCATTTATCATTTTAATAACCCAGGGAGAAAAATGGACTGTGGGAGTAGAGACAAAATGCCTTTCCCCTGGCCAGGCAGAGGTGGGTGCAGCCCCATTGCTGCTCTCTCCCACCTGCCCTCTTTATTCAGTGTGTGTGCCATGTGCTGAGCTGAACTTCCCACCAGGGATCCAGCAGGGGAAGGGTTTTTTTAATGTCAGGGGAATGGACACAGTGCCTGAGCATCATCTCTGCTGACTTGCCAGTGGTAAACCCAGTGGAAAGGTTTACTTGGGAGCCAGACCTGTTGGTGTGGAATTTTGGAGCTGAATTACCCAACCTTGGGAGAGTGGCCAAGGGGTCAAATGTTTGAGGTTTTTGGTACTAAAGCAAACCTGTGGGCTGATTGTTGGTGGTGCTGTGGGTAGGATTCCATGGGAGGGTGAGGGCCAGCAGGAGTTTTCAGTTGTCACTCTGCCTTTGGGAGCCAGGCCCGTTTGTGTGGAATTTTGGAGCCCCATCCCTGGGGGATTCCATCAAAATGCTGCTCCTGATGAAATGTTTAATGGGGGAGAAGTTTCTGGGCATCATTATGAGGGACTGGAGTCTTGGAAGCTGGTGTTTAACTAGAGATGTAAATGGCAGGTTTAGAGGCAGCACTCTGGGGCAGAGATACGTCCTTTTGGGAAAGGCATCCCAGTGCTGAACAAGGCAGATTACTCCTCTGGTTGTTCTTTTTGTTTAGATGAAGGTGCTGGAATAATAAACCTTGAAATCACCACTAAGAGGGCTGATGGTGATGAGGACACCAAGTCCCAGTGCATGGCTCAGGAACATTCTCTTTGGGAATGAAGGCTCAGGCAGGAATGGGGTGTTTGGAGCAGAGGTCCCGTCCTTATCCCACAGCCCCTGACTTGGCTTCCTTGGACATGGGCAAGGGCAGGTACATGGTGGCTTGGTGGAGCCTGGAGCTTAACAGGTGCAGGGATGGGTGCCAGGTCTGCTCCATGAAAATGGAACTGGAAACTGGATCCAGGGGAGCCTCCTGAAGCCACCATGGGGTCTCTACCCAGTCCTCAGCCACTGCCTCACAGACAATTCCTTTCCAGATCTATTTGCTCTGAGTCCATGGGGTAAAGTAGATGGGCTGGAACTGGGCTTTCCCACTTGATTTTGGAATGTCACGGAATCACTAGGGTCGGAAAGGAGCTCTAAAATCATCAAGTCCAACCCTCAGCCCAACACCACCATGCCAAATGAACCATGTCCTGAAGTGCCACATCCACACGTTTGTTTTGAACTCCACATGGCCCTGCAGAGCCTGTTCCAATGCCTGACCACTCTTTCGGTAAAGAAATTGTTCCCAATACCTAACCTGAACCTGCCCTGGTACAACTTGAGGTCATTTCCTTTTGTCTCATCCCTTGTTACCTGGGAGAAAGAAACCAACTCCCACCTCACTACAACCTCCTTGCAGGCAGTTGTAGAGAGTGAGAAGGGTTCAGTCCCACACAATACACCTCTGAGCCTCTATGTGCAAAGGAAGAAACCCCCTGGCAGTCACAGACCAAGCCTGTGAATAGCACCCATGCCAGGCAACCCTTCACCCTCCTGAGCATGAGATGAAACCCTGCCCAAGACTGGCACACATCAAGGGTGTCCATGGGGTGTGCCACCCACAGTAGCCACCCCAGTTTCACCCAAACCACCCCCCTGAGCCTCAGGGACCTGGGGTGCCACATCATGAGCACAAGGGCAGCAGCAATGGGACCTGGGGACAGACAGCACCGGGGTCTCTCTCTCATCACTGCTGCTCAGGGTTTGGGTTTAAGCCACATGAAAACCACTCAGGCAGCATTTTCAGGCTCTCTGGTGTGATTTTGCTCCAGAGATGGCCCACATGGCAATTTCTGATTGCTCAGCTGATGCCCCACCTGCCACTGCTGCAGGCTTGTCCTCAGTTCTGGCTGCTGCAAGGACATCAAGCCTGGGCTCAGATCCCCTCACTGAGTTTTGGGCAGTTGCTTGTGCCAGTTTAAGGTCACAGTCCTCATTTTCAATGCAGTTCGTGGCTCAAACTCCAGCTTACACCAAAGAGTGGATTTTGATCTGTGAACAACCATGACAGCCGTGCTCCTTGTGACAAGGCAGCTGGCAGAGCCAAGAAGGGAAGGTGACACAGCTGGGGACACAGAGCTCTCTGTTGAGGGGACCTGGAAATCTTCCCAAAGCAGTGAGGTGATCCAAACTGCAAGGAGGAAAACTGCAAAGCCTTTCCTTCAGGAAAACCATGAGAGCGATACTCACGGCCAGCACTCCTCCTCCCTTCAGCTGATGTACCCAAGGAATCAAAAATCTCCCCAAATGTTCACGCATGTGGACTCCAAGGAGGAAAAAAGAAATTAAAAAAAATCCCCAAATTGCTCTAGGGAGTCCCCATGAGAGATGGGGGTGTGTGGTGAGACATGGAGCATTGCCAGCTCTATTAGCTCTCCTGGAGCTGCAAAGATTCTGCTGCAGAGAGAGAAGAACCAAAAAATGATGCAACCCAAGCCCTCCCTGCTGGGTCAGCAGAGTGCCCCTATCACTGCAGGAGAGGCAGCTCCTTTGATGTCCCCCATCCTGTTTCCCTTCTCCTCTCTAGCTAAACATCTAAATGGAAATTAATGTTGACCCTCAAAGAGAATATTTTGACTTCAAAAAAGTCCAAAAGGGTTATTTCAAACGTTTTGACTTCACCCTGGTTTTGAAGGGGGAGACACAGCAGAGCTCAGCTTCTGCTGTGACCCCTTCTGATGATGGAAAGCAGGGAGGGGAAGGATGGGTCAGCTACAAACTCCCTGAGCATCAGGGCCTGGAGGGTGTCCAGGGAATGGGAATGGAGCTGGGGAAGGGTCTGGAGCAGCTGAGGGCCCTGGGGGTGCTGATCCTGGAGCAGAGGAGGCTGAGGGGAGAGCTTCTGGCTCTCTGACACCCCCTGAGAGGAGGTTGGAGCCAGGGGGGGTCGGGCTCTGCTCCCAAGGAACAAGGGATGGGACAAGAGGAACTTTTGGCCTCAAGTTGTGCCAGGAGAGGTTTAGGTGCAATGTTAGAAGAAAATTCTTCACTGCAAGGGTCATCAGACACTGATCCAGGGCAGTGGTTGAATCACCATCCCTGGAGATGTTTAAAAGCCATGTAACTGCTGTGGTTTAGCACTGGACTTGGTAGAACTGGGTTGATGGTTGGTGGAGTTAGGTTATGGTTGGACTTGATGATCTTAAAAGTCTTTCCAAGCAGAACGATTCTGTGATTCTACAATCTCCACTTGATTCCACTTTGATTTTTCCCAAGCCACTCCTGCCTGGGCTGAAGCATCCCATGGGCAGGCAAAGCCCCAGGCTGGCAGCACAGACAAGGAAAGGGCTGAGGTCCAGCCCCAAAACACAAAGGGAAACTCATCAGAGGTCCCTTTCTGTGGAAATGATGGAGTAGCTAACCAGGGGGAAGGACCTGGCACACCTGGGACGTGGCAAAGCAATGAAACCAGAGAGCATAATTAAAGTTAAATTAGCCAAGGTTTTATTTATCATTTGTAGACTGCCACAGACACAAATAATAAAAAATTCAGCCTTTCAGCCAAAGTGCTTTCTGACCAGAATAATGGCTTTTTTTTTTTTTTTTTTCCTTTTTTTTTTTCCCCCCTTTGGACTATTTACAAGTGATGAATAAAATCCAGGCAGCCCAGCTTGCAGTGTGGCACTGAGCGGTTCAGGGACAGAGCACAAACTCTGAGGGCCACAGAAATCTCTTGCAGCACTGAAATTTATCACATTTGGCCAAGTTGCACCTGTTGTTTTTGGGCCATCTATTGTTGATCCATCCAATTAATCACCCAGAAGCACTGCAAACCCTCATCCACCATGTGGGTCAGGAGCACTCAAATCTTCTACCAGCTACCTACTTTGCTTTTCAAATATGGACCCAGCAAGTTTACATGAAAACCACCTTTAATGCCCAGTTCTTACTGGGATGTGTAATAATTGAGAATAGACCAGATTTTGAAAGAAAAAAGATTAAAAAAAAAAAGAAAAAAGAAGTCAGAGCTGTTGAAAACTAGGCTTTACCTATCAACTCTTGAAAATTGTCCATGACAAAAAGAATCATGGCATAAAGAAGACAGAACAGAGTGGGTGTTTGTTCTTGCTAAGTAATCATTGCTACATTATGCTGGTTTTTATGATTAGTTCCAAAACGATGCTTTTCTATATGAATTTTCCCTGGTCCTTTTTCAAATGTGGATTTTTAGAAGCAGGGAGAAGAAATCAACCTTCCTTCCCTGCCTTCAAGAAGCCACAATTATAAGGGTTTGGGTTTTTATTTTTGCTGCCTGGAAAAAGAACCAATAAACCAGTCAGAGCAAAGGGATGCTGGGTGAGGAGAGGGCTGTGCTGGCTCTAACAAGCAGCTCCTCCTGACGGATGGATTAAATCCTAATCACTCTGGCCAGTTTGTTTTGAGATGTTTTGGAACATATTCCCATGGCACTGGGTCATCCCACCCTGGGGTGAGCCTGGAAATTACCCAGGAGCTGGAGAGCATTCCAAGTTTTCTTCCTTACTTAGGTCTCCCAGACCCCAGGAAGCTCCATTTATCTCCATGCTCTGGGGCCAACATTGTCATAAACCCTGCAGGCCTGGAATAACTGGAATAATTGGAAAGGAATAGTTGGTTGGCTCCTGGTGAAGCACATCACCAAGTGAGGGGAGAGATGAAATCCTTGCCAGAAGCTGCCATTTAGTTGTCACCTTGCCCTGTCCTAATCCTCATCTTGTTAGATGGGAAACTGGAGGATGGACCAAAGCTGAATGACAACATCACACCTCGAGCTCCAAAATTAAAAACCTCACAGTGTTGGTTTGAGTTCAGTGTGGCTGGAAACTGGCCCAGAGGCAACTGCATCATCCCATGGGGCATTTGCAGGGAAATAAATAAAAACAAGGTTAGAATCCTCCCGTGGTTTTTTTTGTTCAGTGTTTTCCAAAGCCCAGTGAGTGACAAGATCCTCTGGGACTTGATCTCGAAGTGATCACTCCCCACTGTGCTGGAAAAAAAAACCCCAATAAGATAAATTATTGCCATTTTTCCAAGAAGGTTTTTAAAATTCAAGCCTGAGTCTGTAATTTTGACAGAATCTCAGCACTCCTTGTTCTTTTCTTGCTGCTTTCCACACAAAAGAGTAAAAAAGCAATCTATTTGCCTTCAGTTTCTAAGGTATGTATACCTCAACACATAATTTGAAATGCAGTCTCCAGACTGCTGGATTTGTTCTAGCTGGGCTTGTGAACACGTGGGTTTGCAGTCTGACACCCTGAATGGACCCTTTTCTTGGGGGGAGAAACCAAACCAGCACTTTCTAGGGCAAAATGAACATCAGGAAAGACACGGCTGGGGTGGGGGTGGTTTAAAACATTGGATTAAAAAGGTGAAAAAAAAGGGAAAGAAACAGAACACTTCAGATACAAGGGGAAGAAGCAACACAGCACAACATCCAGACTGGAGATGGCCCTCTTAACCCTTATCAATAATTAATGTCTGTGAATATTGATTTTCTATTATTCTGACGAGACACCAGCTCCAGTGCAAATATGTTGTTTGGCACCTAAAAATTAATCGAGCATTAAAAATTTAATAATACACTTTTTTTTTTTCCCCTCCCCTTCCTTTTAGAGGATATCCCTCTGCAGTTTTTTCCTCCCCTCCTGTTGAAGCATCACAGAGTGGGCTTCATTTTTAAATAATAGAGCGTAAAAGAGAAGCTGGAGAAAGGCAGGAGCACTTCTGCTGTGGTGAGGGCTCCTCTCCAGTCTGCTCTAGGACTGTCCCTCTGGGCTCCTCATGGACATTTGAAAAGAAAAAGTCTCCATTTCCCTCTGGGGGGACTCAGTTGGCAGAAGAGATGTTGGGTGCAAAGAAAATCATCCAATCCCAGACTGGTTTGGGTTGGGAGGGACCTTCAGGACCACTCAGTGCCCCCCCTGCCATGGTCAGGGACACCTCCCACCAGCCCAGGCTGCTCCAAGCCCCATCCAACCTTGGACACTGCCAGGGATGGGGCAGCCACAGCTTCCTTGGACAACCTGTTCCAGCATCTCACCACCCTCCCAGGAAAGAATTTTTCCTAATGTCCAACCTCAACCTCCCCTCTTCCCATTTAAATCCATCCCCCCTCATCCCATCCCTCCATCCCTTGTCCCAAGTCCCTCCCCAGCTTTCCTGCAGCCCCTTCAGGCACTGGAAGGTGCTCTAAGGTCTCCCTGGATCCTTCTCTTCTCCAGGCTGAACACCCCCAACTCTCCCCCTGGTTCCAGAGTTGCTCCAGCCATCCCAACAACTTCGTGCCCTTCTCTGAACTCCCTCCAAGCTCTTGCTTTCCAGGTTCCTGCAGCACTCGGACAACCTCAGCAGCTGCAAGAGGGACCCCATGTCCCAACCCTGTCCTAACCTACCCAGCCAGTTGCCTGCAGGAAACATTTTCTCTTCCCTGCAGGAGCAGCAGAATCCATGTCACTCACCTGGATGTGCAGAGTGGAGAGGGGGGCAGCTCACCCAGAATCTGCTCCTCCAGGAGCTCCCAAGCTCATCTTGCAAATCAACCTTTTCTTCCCCTCCTGCCACCTCCTACAGCCTGTACACCTTTCTCCATTACTCCCACCCCTTTTTCCTCCCTTTTTGGGTGAAAAAGTAGAGGAATGCAGGCAACTGAAGCAAGCCAGCCTGCCAGGGGCAAGGGCTGATGCAGTCCTCAATGTGGTCTTCAGCTTGACACTGATGGCAGGAGACACTGAATGTTGTTCAGTCCAGAGGATGGGGTGAGATGATAGGAATTCTGTCCTAATCCTCAACCCCCACCTGCCTGGCAAAAGACAGCTTGAAAATAGGCAGACAGGAGAGAGTATGTCAAGAGGTTCTTTGATGTCAATTTGTATAAATAGTTTGGCAAATCATTTTCCCCGGGAAACCAGAAGGGTTTTGTGCCAGGGGGTGAACAAAATAGCAGAAAAGCTCCTGTCAGGGTTACAATGCAGGGGAGAGAGGAGAAATGTCACCTGCCCTGTTCCTCTTGTGTTGGTTCTCCTGTAACCCTTGCCTGGCACAGCCAGCTGGCCACAGCAAGCCATGGCTTGCAAGCCAACACAGCACGTTTGGCCACTGTGGCACTGGATGCTGATGGAGAAATGGCACAAGCTGGGGATGGCCAGCCCCAAAAGACCCAAGGAAGAAGGATACCAAGGCTTCTATAAGCAAAAGAAACCCCTTTGTCACCCCTGAGCAGGGCCCAACCACCTTGACCTGCAGTGGGAAGCAGCCCAACTGCCCCATCAGAGGGACACAGACTGCATGGTGTGACCAGCAGGCACCCAACCTCCCACCACCTGGACCATTTTTAAGATTTAGCTCTACAGGGTGCTGGGCCATCACTTTTAAGCCTTGTTTCCACCTAGAAAGGGTAGACCAGATGATCCCTGAGGTCCCTTCCAACCTGGCTATGATTCTATGGCCTGGAGGAAACCTACAACGACGATGCAACACATCTGCTCATCCCTGGCAGCAGCAACCTCCAGAGCTGGGACAGACCCACCTGCAGCTTGTGTTTGGAAAAGCTGGAGAAGCTGCATCAGCCAACTTGTCCATCCAGAGGGACCAGAGGACCAGGATCTGCCAGGCTCCTCTTTACCATCCCAGCCATGGCCTCACCCCTGGAAAACAAATCAGCCCCGAGGTCTCACTGCCAGCTTTGAAAGTCTCATTTTGGTTTGGTTTTCTGTCAAGAGTGTAACCACTTGAATTTATGCAGATTACACACTCCTGCCAGGTGTTTATTTTATGTGCTTTCCTTCCTCCCCCCTGCTATACTGTGAGAGAAAAATTGGGTAATATTTGCTAATGAGGCAAGTGGGATATTTCCGGGCCCCTTTAAGTTCCTAGGAATAAAATGTATTTTGAAAAAATAAAACTGCTGACCCTTTAAACCTCACCAGTTAGTTTATCTGGGGGACATGTTTCTTAGTCAGCAAAGGGTCCTTCCTGAAGGAGTTATTTGTAATTCATTAGCACTGGGGTAAGAGCCACACTCCTAAGTAATTCCTGTACTTATAAAATACCATCTGGTACCATGTGCTAAGGGCCCAGCACCCTGTGGTGTAAATCAGGATAGCTCCATTGCCTTGAATGCCTTTACATCCCCCTCCCAAGCTGGCCCAGGAGCTCCTCTCCAAGGCTCTGTGTCCCCTGTTTTACATGAGCTCTCCTATTGCCTCCTCCAAGGAGCCACCTTTGGAAAAAGTTCTGGTGCCTGTGGGAGCCCAAGGCAGAGAGGGACTGATGGGTACCTGGGTTGCACCACGGCCTCTGCACCCATTAATAAAACCCATCAGGAAATTCTGAGTGGAAGAAAGTGGGATAAGGAAAGGTCCCTGTTTTGAAGCCACTCAAACTTAAGCTGAGTTGGATGGTGGAGATGGATTTACATATTCTGGTTTTTTTTCCTTAAAAAAAAAAAAAAAGAAGAAAAAAGAAAAAAAAAGAAAAAGAAAAGCAAGAGACTAGAGAGAGATTTACAGGATGCAGGCAATGAGAAAACTCACAGTTTGTGTTTATCAATCCAAATTAAAAGCATTTCCCACTCACAAATCCTGCCTGCAAAAGCTGGAAACTACTTTAGAGCCCTTTGTGTGTTAGAAAGGATGGAGCCTGGCAACCCAGAAAGATGGACCTGGATCAGCCACCAACAAATCTGGGTCCAGGACTGGCTCCTGCCATCATCCTAGGCAATCCCAAGCCACTCCAGAAGACTTCATAGGAAACAAACACCTCAGAGCTCCCTCTGGGTCCAGCCCCAGGCTTGCTGTACTCCCACTGCTTTCAGGATGGTCAGAACTCTCCTTTTGTTTCTTTATTTCCTCAGGAGACTTTTTGGAGCTGGGCTTTGGGAGAGGCCACCACCTCCCCTCTGTGACAGGGACAACATTTGAAGCCACAGGAGTGAGATTTCACAGGGACTTTTGTCTGCAACAGCAACCCTGATCTCAGAGCTGGAAACTCAGCAAAGATGACAGAGGGATTCAGCATTTTGCAGAACTGGGGTGTTTTTTGGCTTTTTTCTTTTTTTTTTTTTTTTTCCCTGCAAGTATCTGGTATACCAAACCGTAATCCCTTTAATCTACCTCCTCCAGTAATGAAGCAACATGAAACCTGGAGGCCATTTACCTGCTGCAGCTCAGAAGCCACCCAAGCCCCTGCAACCCTCCCCAAATCTGCACACATCTCCCCAGGAGAAACAAAAGGCTTCAAAAGAAATAATTCCCTTCAAGATTTCTAGGCAGAATCCAGCCCTGGAAAACATAAATCCACCCCCAGCTGTGTAACTCAGCTGAGTCCTGCCAAGGCAGTGTTTGCTGCAGCAGCTGTAAAGGGTTTTGTTGCTGTGAATGTTCCCTCCCCGGGGTGCAGAGATGCCACAAGTTGGGATTTTAATTCCTTTCCAGCCTCCTCTCCTCAGCAGCTCCTGGAGGGACAAGGCAGCTTCACCCAGGAGTCATCCTCATCCTCAGCCCATCCCTGCCAGGGGCACTGAAAGGCTTCTGACAGCACTGCTTTTACACTGATTTTTTTTGTTCAAGCATTTTCTCCTTTGGTCCTCTGACTATTTGAAATTTTATTAAAGACTCAGAAAAATGAACAGGAGGAAGTGTAGCCCACGCAGACTCTTCTGTAAAAGGGAGTGCTGAGCTGGCCTCATTTGTGCCTTGGGAGATTCTCAGCTGTCTCCTGCTGCCCAGAAAAGCCTTGAATGGCCCCGTTGGGTTCCTGCTGGTGCTGTGAGCCCAAGCAAGGAGAGAGACAGGCAGCTCCAGGGCTCAGGAGACACCTCCAGGTAGGGCTCTGAGAGAGGCAAACAGTGATACAGAGGGAAGAAGGAAGGAAGGATAACACAGATGAAATATTCTGAATTTCTGCTGCACCAATCTCAAGAATTCTCAGATCCATAACTCAGACTCCAGACTGGTTTGGGTGGGAAAGGACCTTAAAGATCATCTCATTCCAACCCCCCTGCCATGGTCAGGGACACCTCCCACCAGCCCAGGCTGCTCCAAGCCCCATCCAACCTTGGACACTGCCAGGGATGGGGCAGCCACAGCTTCTGGGAGCAACCTGGGGCTCAGCACCCTCACAACAAACAATTTCTTCCTGATTTTTCAACCTCACTCTCCCCTTCCCCAGTTTAAAGCCATCCCCCCTCATCCCATCCCTCCAGGCTCTTGTCCCAAGTCCCTCCCCAGCTTTCCTGGAGCCCCTTCAGGCACTGGAAGAGGCTCCAAGGTCTCCCCATTACAGGTCAGAAAATGAAGTTGCCACCAGGACTGCAAAACTGAAGGTGCAGCTGAGGCTCCCTGAGGTTGGGGCTCCAGGAGATCATTTCACCTTTGTCATCCCAGATGAAAGCCTGACCTACATGACAGCTGAGTGACACAAAATGCCTCCAGGCTGGTGCAGCCCCAGGGGACTTCAGGAGGAGCTCCTGGGAGAGGGGAAGGGATGGGATCTGAGCTCCACAGCCCAGCCCAATGCTCCTGGAGGGGCTGTGGAAGGGTTTCTCACCTTTCAAGTCTGCTCCTGGCTGTGGTAAAGTGAGAGTCAGCAGTGGTAAAACCTCTGGAAGAATCAGAATTGCTTTGCCTCTGTCCCCCAAGAGGAGATCTGAGGAACAAAAAAAGTCCCAGATCAAATGCTTGGTTTTGATGGTTACAGAACAACCTCTTTTGGGGGAGAAACTTCTTCCCAAGACCTTGGTTGACCTCCTAGTCCTTAGGAAGGTACATCCCCTGGCCACACAGCTTCCCAAAAAAGCACAGGGCCAGACAAAGTGTGGAGTGGAGTTCAACCAGCAGGAGAGCTGAGAACACCGGTGGGATCAAAGGACCCATCAGGACTGAGACCATGAAGAAAACTAAAAAAAAAAAAAATATAAAAAAAATCATATGATACTACTTCAATAGAAGAATCCTGAAGTCTCTGACGGCATCAGGCCACCTAACAGCAGGAGGAGGAGAGTGGCACAAAGCTCTGCCTGTCCCCACCTCCATTTCTCTGTTTCAAAGGAACTTTTCTCTAACAGATTGCAGATTGCTCATAATGTAATTCCCTGTTAACAAATGCAGCTAATAATTCTGCATTCCACCAGAAGGCCTTTTACAAGATGCCTTCCAGTAATTAAGAGGCTTTTACAGTAAAATAATATAAATGGAAAGAGGCATGAGCAAAAATCTTCTGGTTTTATCCCCAGCCTAGCTTTATTTTTGGCCTTACATAAGCTTCATGTGGCTGGTTTGAGCATCTGGGAGTCCTACAAGAACTCATGTCAGGCTGTAAGGATGGGTGCCCCCTGCTCTCACCCAGACCTGTGTAATTCACATCTGTCTGGAGTGAAGTTGGTGGAGTCACAAAGGAACAGAAAACGCCTAAGTAGGAATGCCAGACTGGTTTGAGTGTGAAGGGACCTTAAAGTTCCCCCAGTGCCCCCCCTGCCATGGTCAGGGACACCTCCCACCAGTCCAGGGGGCTCCAAGCCCCATCCAACCTTGGACACTGCCAGGGATGGGGCAGCCACAACTCCAGCACAGAATAAATCCTCCAACCTCAGCCCCTCTGCATCCAACCTAGGGCTGGACCAGGAGCTGCTCCCTCCTGTAGGGCCACGTCAGAGGGGACAGGACCCCCAACCCATGAGGTGCAATGAGGTGATGGGGCCCCCATTGCTCTTACCACATCCCTGGAGCTCTCTCCAGGTCAGCAAGCTGGGAAGGTGCTGGAGCTGCCAGGAGCTGCCAGGCATCATTTAGGAGCATGAAATGCCTTTTTTAATGAAGCACTTAAGACTGCAGAGCCTGGAGGAAGAAACCTAGCTCTATGTATAGCCACAAGTCTTCTAAGAGGTCAGAAAGGCAATCTGTCTGGTAGCAACTGCTGGCTACTGACTGCTGAGATGTGGTGGCCATGGGGAGGGTCAGACCCTGATGGCTGCAGTGCTGATGTACAGAGATATTTCCAGCCCTGCAAGGAAGAACTTGCTAAAAAAAAAATCATCAATGGCAATAGCATAGGGAATCAAAGGACCCAGCCACTGTCACCCTGGTGTCAGTGTCAGCCCCACCTCTGGGCTCCATTTCCACCCACCCCAGCCTGGTCACTGGGGCTGTGTCCATCCCTGATGCTGCTTCAGGGGAAGAAACTGTGCAGCTGCAGCTCTGCACTCTCAGACTTCCTGAGACAGGGGCCAGAAATGTGTCTCATTATTGTGTAATGAATAATGCAGCTTTGTGGAAATCTCATTTATAAAAATGCTGCATTACGTCTTCTATTTTTTTTTTTTTAAACTCCCTCTTCCAAGCAAAACGTGTGATGTTCTTCCAAAAGGTGATGTACATACAGAGCTTGTGTTCTCATGTTCCAGCAGCTGAGCTCTGTGCTGCCAGGACAGGTTGCACCAGGTCCATCTCCTGGTGATGTGGGGAGGATGCAGGGATGCAGCTCCCAAAGCAGGGCACTGCCCTTGTGCCCACCCTGCCCACCAGGGCAAGCTTGTGGTGGCCCTCAGGATTTATAGGGGATTATGGACATAACAGAGCCCTGACATTTTAGTCAAGAGCTGAGACATTTTAAGCTGTGTGGAGGGAAAATTAAGGTCTTTGTGCTTTCCAGCAATGATATTGCAAAGAGGAGGAAGCCAGGTGAGATTGATTCTGGCCCAAAAGCTGTGTGCAAAACTTCACGCTTCCATTTTTTGCAGTTTCTATTTTTAACTGTCAGTCATTCCAAAATGTTTGTGTGAAATGGAGGGGGGGAAAGCAAGAAAGAGGAGAAGTAGAGAAATAAACCTTGCAAGCACCCCCCCCTCCTAGTTAGACCTTAGGAAGAAATTGTTTGTTGTGAGGGTGCTGAGCCCCTGGTTGCCCAGGTTGCCCCCAGAAGCTGTGGCTGCCCCATCCCTGGCAGTGTCCAAGGTTGGATGGGGCTTGGAGCAGCCTGGGCTGGTGGGAGGTGTCCCTGAGCATGGCAGGGGGGTTGGAATGAGATGATTTTTAAGGTCCTTTCTACTCCAAACCAGTCTATGATATGATCTTCTGGAGAATGACCCTGCTGTCACCCCAGTGGGGGGGAAGATATTCAAGGATAGGCAAAGTGCCTGGAGATTACAGGGGTTTCAATAAGATTTGGGAAAGAAAGGAAAAACACCCAACCAACCAAAAACCCAAACAGTAGAGCTTTGATAGAGGTGTCCAGAAGGCCTTAGAAGTCTGGGATCAAGTCCCAGATCCCCAACAGACAAAGCCTCTGCTCTGCACATCCGAGCAGGCTGAACACTCCTAAGGGAAGCTGGAAGCTATCTAGAAGTTAAAGTGTCAGTACTCTGGACTAGTTTTGCTCTTTAAATGTAAGAAATTGAGAGGCAGGATCTTCACCAAGAAAAAAAAAACCAAACAACAAACCAAAACATCAAAGGAAGAATTAGCTCTTTGTTTCCTAAACTTTGTGCCTCCTACACCCAGACATTTTACCCACCCAGGGGTTTGCACATCAGGCTGTCTCCTCTCCTCCAGTTTTTCATGAAATGGCCTTTCTGTTCACCAAGGTGCTGACTCAACAGGGCCAATTCCCTTTCACATTCCTGTAATTAGCCTGTTCTAAATCCTTCAGCAGCTTTTTGGAAAGATGTTGATTATTTACAGTACATGCAATTGAGATGTCACTGGATTATTAACCTTGGCTGGGTTAGTCCTAAACGTCTGGATGAGTGGAGATGAATTTGTCCCCTTCACTTCAAGCTCAAAGAATTCAAGGGAAAAAATGGCAACACAAACAGATTAGAAATGCCAGAGCTCTACTACCACCTTGCAACCACTAAGTACATGCAAGAGAAGGGTTAGAGTAGCAGTACAGCATGCCAGGGGCTTGGAAAATAGGAACACCAGCCCTAAAGCTAGTCCTGGTGAGAGACACTCTGGAAGATCAGCACAGCACTAAGCCAAACCTCTGCTCTCACCAGGGCACAAAGAAGTGGAACAGGAGAGCAAAACCTTACAGCAGGCTCAGACATCCCCAGGCAACACAAACAGCTACTTCTGGTGCATCCACGCACAACACCAGGAGCTGGTTTCCCATCCTGCCTTTGCCTTGCTGTGGGATTTTGGGAAAGAATTCCCTGCTCTCCATCCCTTTGCAAAAAGGGGATGGGAACGTGTTTGGACACTGACAGAAATATCTGCTGCTCAGCTCTGTAATGCAGCTGCAACAACCCTGTCAGCCATGGGATGCAGAGCACAGCATCCCCCAGCTCTCCTCTGGAGCACCAAGGATGGAAGGTGATCCCTCCATCCTCCAAACAGCAGGCTGAGATTGTCCCTTGCACCAGACCTGCATGGAGCTGCAGGATTTTAGGAAGTCAGAAGGATTTCACATCCCTTCTGCAGTCATCTGCTCCACTGAGTCTTATGGAAATTATTCAGTGGGACTTTGAGTCGTTTGGTCTCCTGGGATGTGTCCCTGCTCATGGCAGGGGGTTGGAACTGGATGAGCTTTAAAGGTCCCTCCCAAACCAAACTATGGTTCTAGGATTGAGGAGGTGGAAGAATGAGCACCAAAAGGTGTTCCAACCCTCTGGGAAAGAGGAGTTCAGGGAGCACAACTACTCCCAGCACATTTGAGGAGAATTCTTAAAGGATTTCCATAGCTCATGAACACAGCCAGAATGTCCCTGACAGTGCTAGGGAGGGGGGGGTACCAAATACTATGCAGGTCCTGAGGACCACAGACCCCTAGGTCGGGTGCAGACAGAAGACAGAGACATCAGCAAGTCCATTTTTGCAAGTGTTAATATAAAACCAAATACAAATATAAGACTGACTTGAGAGAGTGCACTGGAAATGTCAAAACCCACCCTGTGCCATCACAGGAATATTTCCCTTTGACTTTGATCCTTTTTAGACAGCTACTTTTACAATAACATGGAAGGAAATGTTGAAGTGAAAAGCTGTTTTGCATGATGCCTCCCCAAGGTTTTCAACTCTGCATGGTTTTTTTGGCTTATTTTTGGGTTATTTTGCAGAACTAACCCAAATATGAACGTTCCAATATTGCTGCTCCAGGGGTTTTGCTGACAGTAATCCATCTCATCCCAGTGAGGAGCAGCAGGAAGAACTCCTGTCACCACAAAGGAAAAAAAATTATAAAAATATTAGTTGAGAATTTTTTGTGAGTCTCAGGAAACTCCCTTCAACTCCAAACATGGTGAAGAAAATGCCAGCAGTGATTTTCCCCTGGTAATTAGGTTTGCAAAGGTTGACTTGTGAGGAATTAAAAGACGGCAACATTTAAAATATCAGTGAGTTCTGGCACCCTAAGTAATGTGACATTTATATGATAATTTGGCAATTAAATATGCAAGCAATGATGCTGCTGCTTTTCAAACACAAAAGTATGGTACTTCCACAAAACAGTTTCCAGCATTTTTACAGGTTCACCTCCTGACTTGAGAGGAAAAATATTATTTGTCTTTCCTGGGCAAGGGACATTTAGAGAAACAAAGATTCAATCCAAAAAGCAGCATCTCCCAGCATCCCACAAACTGCACTTCAGGAGCTCCAGGTGGAGCACCCCACATATCTCTGCCTAAAAATTAGGATTATATTGTTGGCATTTGGGCAAAAGAGCTGCTTGTGCAATACTGTCACTGCAGAATGTCACTTCCAGCCAGGAATGAGCAAGAAAAGAAAAAAAAACACTTAAACCCCCCCCCCCACACACACAAGAAGAAAAGAATCCATTGACCAACTGGATGTGGGTTCTATGTGCCCAGAGGGATGAGTCCACCACCTGGTCTGGGGTGCATCCCCACCCACAAGAACATCACTCAGCAATGAGGTCAGGGTCAGTTATGCACCAGCTTAAACCTGAGATATCTGCAGCAGGAGAGATGGGGAAGGACTCTGGATGAAGGCATAGAGTGATGGCACAAGGGGGGACGGGGGGGACGGGACAGTTTTGAGCTGAAAGAGGGGAGATTGAGATGAGATCAGGAAGGAAAATCAGGAGGTAAACTCCTTGGGGTGAGGGTGCTGAGCCCCAGGTTGCCCCCAGAAGCTGTGGCTGCCCCATCCCTGGCAGTGTCCAAGGTTGGATGGGGCTTGGAGCAGCCTGGGCTGTGGGAGGTGTCCCTGAGCATGGCAGGGGGGGTTGGAACTGGATTATTTACAGGGTCTCTCCCAGTCTAAACCAGTCTGGGATTCTATGAACTCAAAAACCTTTCTCCAGGTTACATAATGGGATGAGATGTCAGAAAAAGGAGCTCCTGCCTCTTCTGGGAAGGGGCATGAGGTGAAGCAGACAAAGGTCCCTCCTCAGCTGGGTTTTGCCCACATCACACACACCCCCCCCCCATTATCCCCCAAACACCAACCACATCCTTTCCATGTGTCCCAGCAACCCACTACCCATGCTGATGAATAATTCGGAGTGTCTCAGCCGTTATTAAATAATAAAGATTCTTTTCCTTGCAGAAATAATTGAATACAGGAGCTGAGAAATTGAGGTCACCCTCAGCTCTGCCCCCTCCAACAAAGCTGCTCCCCCCACCACATCAATTCTGCAGAGTGCTGGTGGAGCAGGGGGGGTTGGAGCCTCCTGGCAGGGCTGGGCTCATCCATGCTTTTCCTCTCACCTTGGGGCTGCTGGGAGGGACCAGGGAAACTTCAAAGCTGGCATTAAGGCTGTGGTGACTTGAGACTCTCTCAAGAGAGAGCAATGAGTCTCAGTGTAGTTTATGATGGTCTTGGCTGCATCACCCAACTGGGAAGGTGCAGCTGCATGCAGCCAGCCCTGCAGATCCATCATTTCTTCCCTAATGCAAGAAAAACACAAGCCCTTTTCTAGTGCAGTGCTGGAGAAGCTCTGCTACCAGGGAAAGGATCATCCAAATTGTGGTACAAAAGTTCTTCCTCATTGATGGAAACCTCACTCCTTTCTGCAAGCAGAACTTCTTCCTGCCTGGCACAAACCCCACTTCTATTCTGGGTCTTGGGTTTTCCAGCCCCTAAGATGAGACTTGGAGAAGATTGAATTCAAAGTGCCCAGCAGCAATGCATCCAGGCAAGCTCTGGTTGCTTCAAGCTCTGTTGCCTTCCCCTGCCTGCTCTGCCCTCAGCTGCTGCCTCCCAACCCCTCACTGCAGAACTTCCTGCTCCAAGCTGATTGAAATGGATGCAAAGTTATGGTTGAGATGGATCCCACCATCCCTGGGCTTGTGAGCCACTGAGGAAGGAGAAGCCAGCAAGAAATCCCACTGGCAGAACAAGTCCTCACTTCACTGATCTGCATGGAGCAGGATCTAACCCACCTTTATTCTAGCAATGTTTTTTTTTTTTTTTTTTTCCCTTCTCTCCTCCCCTGATCACAGAATCAGCTTGACTGGAAAAGGCCTTGAAAATCAGAGTTCAGCTGCTACCCTGCCACTGACAAGTCCTTAGCTAAGCCATATCCCTAAACACCTAGGTCACAACTTTTCTCCCAGCTGGGAAGGAAACAACCAGACTCTCACAGTTCTCTGTCTTCACAGTCCTGCACCTGCTCTGATCAACAATATTCTCCTTGACCACTGCATGTATTAACGACTTGTCCCAGGAATAAAACTCCTCTCCATGTAGAATCCAGCCACAATGAAGCTGAAGAGGACTGAGAGCAGTTACACGGAGAATCCACACAATTCCATATGGAATGAGTCTTCCTGGAGGATTTTCCTGAAGCAGTTCAACGGCAGCTGGAGGAAGAGCAGTAAGTGGAATGCATCAGCTTGTACCGTGGGGAACCCAGAGGGCCAACATTGCTCAGGGGAAAGGATGAATACTCTGTATCGTAAGAAAAACATGACAAATACCATTCCCCATATATAAAAGATCTCAGAATGAAGTCAGCTTGCCCCAAGTGAAATACACAACAATGGAGACATTTGGAAAGATCTTCAGAGCCAAACATTCTGCTTGGGGACACTCTGTACTAATTAGGTACAATTAAAACTGCTTAAAGAGCACTAATGCATTTGTCATGCACTGAGGATTGTCATCTCCTCCCAAACCGATCATCTTGGATCCAGGGTTTATGAGGATGAGTAACTCCACCAGGCTGCACTGAGAACTTCCCTGAAGACCATGAAAGAGCATCCTGCAGAAAGCAAAGCTCTGCCTTGGCACAAGTCATCCTCTCATCTCCTGTGCCCTCTGAATTTTTATTTTTTTTTGTGGGTGTTACTGGGTAGAGAGTGTTTGTCCCTGATTGGTTTTTTGGTGGTTTTTTTCCTGCGTATGGTTGGACTCTGAGCTCAGAGATCCTTTCCAACCATGACTGTTCTGTGATTCTGGAATTGGTAAGGCTGAAGAACAAGAGCTCGAAGTCCCATCTCTCCTTCTGAGGGTGTCACCGAGCTTGATAGGTTGGGCCTGGATGCCTGGTAGCTTGTGCACAGCACTAGAATGTTAAAAACAATTGAAAGCCCCCCAAAATATAATTCTACTCCACAAATTAAAAAACGAGTCCCGCATTTTAGACTCTGTTACCTTTGTGTGCACAGTAACCTGAGATTTCTCAGGACAATAAAGTTAATTTTCCAGACATCCTTCTAGATTATTTTTTTTAATGGGACAAATTTCTGTTCATGAACTCCCTATTGTACAGGGGGGACAACAGCAGAAAAAGGCATCAGGGAGCAAGTTCACAGCTGCTCAGCACAAAGACCTTTGGGAGCCTCCTTTAGCAAACTCTCCAAAAGCTGAGCATGTACCTTTGTTAATGCTAAATAAGATAATCCATTTTTGGAAGTAAAGCCCAAACTGGAAGACCCGATAGGTTTTTGAACGTCCCCAGTACAGCAAAGTAATTTTGTTTACATGAGATTTTGGGGTTTGTTCTGGCTAATGTGACCTTGTGGATAAAGGAGGTAAAAACCCTCCTGTGATATGTGTATGTACATGAGGACAGGCTCCTCCTCCTCCAGCAGGAAAAAGAAAAACAAAGCTGGAATTGTTCTGGGGCTTGTTTGAACTTCGGAAAATTGCTTTCAGCAGCGAGGAGTCTGTGCTTGCCTGGTTCATCCTCTCTGCCTGCCAACCTGCAGCATTTTTGTCTCCGTTGATAAGGGAATTTTTAATTATTGCAATTATCATTTGAAAATTGGGTTCCTGCCACAGACAATTGAAATTAGATTCTGTTACTTTTTATCTTTGTTAATGTCTTTTAATCTGAGGTTTAATTTCCTATCAGCAATAAAATACGTGTATGCATGCACACATGTGCTGGGTTTAGGCACGGGAGGTGGGAGCATTACACATGCTGGACAGGTTTTACAGCAGAGAGGACTGGAATCATCAGCTCACTTAATCTATTAGGAAACAAGGCCCACGTCATCTCACCCTGTCATTCCTGCACCACCTCACCTTCTGGAAAAAACACCCAAAAGGAGTTTGGGTGATGGAGCCTGCCCGAGCTTGGCCAGGGGATGGGAGCTTCAGGAGTCACTCCAAATTGAAGACTGTAATCTGTGTGGTGCAGCATGGAGGAGACACAGCCCACAGGGGAAGAAGGGAGAGGAAAGTTTTGAACCCATTATGGTCAGATTTTGATTCTTTTCTGCTGGCACTGCTGACAAACCTGTCCCACAGCTTGGAAACAAAGAGTTTTTTCACCAGGAATAGAACGGAGACCCAGCAGCTTGCTTGACCCAAATACATCTGAGAGCATCAGAGAATTTATAGAGTGGTTTTGGGCTGGAAGGGACCTTAAAGCTCCCCCAGTGCCACCCCTGCCATGGTCAGGGACACCTCCCACCAGCCCAGGCTGCTCCAAGCCCCATCCAACCTTGGATACTGCCAGGGATGGGGCAGCCACAGCTTCTGGGGGCAACCTGGGGCTCAGCACCCTCACACCAAAGAATTCCTTACACACCTCCAACCTCAATCTCCCCTCTGCCAATTTCAAGCCATCACCCCTCATCTCATCACTCCAGGCCCTTGTGTAAAGTTCCCCCCCAGATTTTCTATGGCACCTGCAAGCACTGGAAGGTGCTCTGAGGTCTCCCTACAGCCTTCTTCAGGCTGAACAAGTAGTAGATGAGAATCAACCAACTGAGCTGCAAAACCCCCACTGATGTTGGCATGGAACTAGGGACAGCATCCATAATGCTGCTGACATGTCCCTGCACCTGCCCTTCTTTCCACAGTGTTTTTCAGCTCAAAATCCATCACTGCTGGCAGGCTTCAGTATCCAGGAGATGGAGGTCTGCCCCCAGATCTCCATCCCATCTCTACATCCACCACAGTCAGCTGCTCTGTTTGGGCAGGAACTCAGCTGGCAACTTCAATGAGGATTTGCAAGCAAACCCTCCTGGTCTTAGAGCTGCTGAATGCAGCCAGGAAAAACAGCTTAAGCTTCTTCCTATTTCCCCCCCCCCCATATTCCTCTGGGTCTTTCAGCCTGCCTAGTTTCCCAAGGCTCTCCTCCCTCAAGCTCCATGTCCTCACCATTATTTATTGCAGGAAGGCAGGAGATCCATCAGTCCCAAGGCAGGAGTGGCTCCCAGGGAAGCAGCTACCCCTTCCCTTGCCTTACCCTGCAGGACATGGTTTGACCCCTGCAGACTTGGCCCAGAGCTTGCCAAGGGCAAGAGAATGATGGTGTTGGGTGGCCTGACTCCTCTTACATGTCTACAGGCTCCCCATCTCAGTCCACAAATCCCAAGGCTGGACCAAGCCAGAATTAACTGCAGATACATGTCAAATAGGCTCTGGGGAACTGCTCCCAAGGACAGGAAAGTCTCCTCATGCTTTGCTGCTGCTCCATGGAACAGGTTTCCTGCCAGCTCCAAGCCAGTGCCCACCTGGCCAGTGGCAGGGTTTAAGTGGCCCAGCAATTAAACCAAATGACAGATGCTCTCTATTAATCCCCTGCTCCTCCCTGATAAAGAAAGGAGAGAGAATAAGGGAGAGAGACCTATGGGTTGGGAACTAAACTACACAGCTTTAATGAAACAGTGATGATAAATAGGAGAAATTACTAAATATATAAAAATATACAGGAAAATTGATCCCATTTTCCTTCCCCTTTCCCCCAATAACTCTCACGTCACCACTGAGGCTGCAGGGCAGCCCTGGGAAAGTCCAGGCTGGAATCCTGGGGTCAGCAGCTGTCAGGAGCTGGAGGCAGAACACATGGATTCAGGCTGGGATGGATCAGGAGCACAGGCAGAGGAAGGGATGGAATCCTCCCAGGATGCTGAAGCAAAAACAGGGAACAGGCAAGGAAGGGAAGCAGGAAGGGCAGGAAGAGGTTTGACCCTTGTGATCCCTCAAATTTATACTGAGTATGAGGTGTATGGGATGGAATACTCTGTTTGGTCAATTCTGGCATCTATCTTGTCTGGTCCTCCCCAAAGGAGGGGTTCAGGTGGGACCTCCTTACTCCTTCTGGAGGGTAAAATGTTCCTCAGAGCTGAGCAGTGTCCTTGGCTCTGCACACCAGGCTCTGGCAGGAACTCTAAACATGGAGTGTGAGCAGTCCCAGAAGCAGACACTGCCTGAGAAACTTGCTGTTAATTTCAGTGCAACTACTTACAAGAGACTGAGCTGAAAGCAAAAGTACAAACCAGAAAATCACCTTTATCCTGGCCCAAACCAGGACAGCCAGCTCTGCTGCCCACATCTCCCAGCCAAGGGTTTCAGCCAGGCCTGGGATGAGGAAGCTATGAGAATGATGCCAAAAGTCTCACTAATAAAGCCATCCTTGTCTCCCACCCCTCACCTTCTCCTCTGTAGCTTTATGAATCTCTATCCTCTTTTCTTCTTCCCTGAAGCTCCACAAAGACCAGGTCTTTGGAGCATGAAGAACAGGCAGAGCCTCAGGCAGAGAAATAATCCCATGGCTAAGACCACAGCCTCAGAGCCACTCTGAGATTACAGACCTCCACCTGGTTCTAAAATTGTCTTGATTTCACCCCTTCTATTCAAGAGATGTGACAGGGAGACCTGGCTACAGTTGCTGAGCCTCTTTACCTTCCCACCATTGCTTTTCTGCTTCAAGTAGGACAGAGTCCTGGTACAGAAGAAAAGTCTTCAAAGATGAGAGTAGGTGGGTTTAAAAGATAAGAAAGGAACTTTGGAGAAACGTTACTGCACGGGTATATATGTGCTCTGCTTCATAAGAACTTTTTCAATCCAAGGAAGAATGAAGGAGGAAAATGGCTTAAAAAATTATTTGGGTTTGTTTTCTTTTTTTAAATCAAAGTCTTCAGCTTCTTCTCTTCTATTTGCTATATGCCATATTATGGACTTCATTCAAAGGAACCCGGCACTCTTAGAAGTGGGGAAATAAACCTTCCTGGTTTAATCTGCCTGCTCTGCAACGGAAATAATCAGATCCTGCCTTTTGCATAGACAGATTTTTAATTACCTCTGAAACTTGCCTGGTCCCATATGAGCAGCTTTTCAAAAGCAATCTATTAACAAACAATAACCCTGCTGCTTGCTGCCTGGTACAAAGCAGATGCTATCGCTGCCTCTGCTCACGCCTCCTCCTCCTCCTCCCTCCCCTGCTCCCCCCATTCCTGCTCCAACACTGAGCAATTCAGCAGCTCAGCTGCTCTGGAGGAGGGATTTATGAATCTGGACCCTCTTTCCTTCTAAAGAGCTGCTGTTGGCTTCTGTTGGAGCCAACCTGGTGGCCAAAGTTGATGGTGGGAGCAGGAGACAGCTCCAGGGTTTGATTGCTGCCTCCGATTTTCAGCAGAAAATGGACTGAGAGGAGAGGAGGATGGCACTGGTGGCTCTGGGGCTGCCAGGGTGGGAGCTACCAGCCTCTGCTGCTCAAGAGGAGACTGGTTTCAGGTGTCCTAGAACTTCTGCAGTTCCAGATGAGGGCCAGGAGGATTTGCTCTTTGATCTCTACCAGCAAAGAAAAGGACATGGATGTTCTGGAGACCATGAGCAGGCAAAGCTGCACGTCATGATTAAGGTGTCCCTAGCAACATGCAGCTACCAGTAAAAAAGACAAAATAGCCTGGGAGGACAAGTCCCTGACCTTTGAAAAGAAAACAAGAACATTCATAAGACCTCACAGGTTAGGAATGACACCAAACCAAAAGCAAGGAGACCTCAGCTTTCAAGCCCAGCAGCTCTGCAGGTTGTATCCAGTCAGCTGCACACCCCAGTCCTGCCCCATCCCTCCTCAGATGCTCTGCAGGGGCAACACTTGTCCCTGCAAGCTGTGGGACTCCTGAAGATGTCCCCATGAGCTCCCAGCAGAGACCAAGGTCCCACAGGTCCAAGCACTGTGCAAACACTCAATGAGAGAAAGCCACCCAAGAGCTGCTGACATTCTAAAACACCAGACACTTCCCATCTGCTTCTTCTGGGGACAACCCCATGTCCTGGGCCATGGATGGAGAGGAACATCTCCAGTTCCTGTGGCCATCCCATTAAGTGCAAAAAGCCCAGATGGAGGAAGAGCACAGGTTCTCCAGCACGTTCCCAGGTGGGTATTCCACAATCCATACTTTTTGCCTGGCACTGCCTACTCAGAGCCAAATTTCTTATTTTTTCTCTAATAAACTCTCTAAACAAGCCCACAGCCTTGCTGGCCTTTGTGCCAACTCACACAGGGGGAATAGAGATCACCCCCCCCCAAGAAGACACAAGGGACCCATAGCCGTGGGGCAGTTCTGGAGCTGGCAGATGGTGGGGCAGCATGGCTGGACTATCTCTGGAACATCTCCTTCCACTGAGCTCTTGCTCTAGAAAGATGCAGGAACAGTTTTTTTACTTCCTTTTATTGAAAAAAAACCAAAAAAAAGGAAAAAAAAAAGAGAAAAAAAAAAAAGGAAAAAAAAAAGGAAAAAAAAGAAAAAAAGCATTTCAATCATCAGTCTTTCATGCTGAATGCACACCTGCCTTAGACCTATTGCTGCCACATTCATCATTTACATTCCAGAAGCTGAAGAGCCCCAAATGAAGTTCCCTTATTGCACCATTAACCTCCTTATGCATCTACTATTTTCAACCAAGCTGCAGTGAACCTTTCCCAGACCACACTCCCTAAACACCCAGATTCCTCCCAGCAAAGAAGTTCCACCCCAACCAAGCACAACCATTTTTCTTCTCCCAAATCCAAGCTCTGCAGCCCCTCACAACCTCTTTTCCTTTCTTTCTCATCAAGAGATGAAAAGCACAGAAATGACCTTCAGACCTCCCCACTGAGCCTGGATCCCCATCTTCTCCCCCACCAGCTGCCTCTGCTTCCATCCAACATCATTACTGAGCCCAGCAAGCCTTTATTTGGTCTCATTAAGCAAGACTAACAAGGCACAGATGGAGTGGGGTTGCTGATGGCACAGGGCTGGCTGCTTGTTGTCCTCTTGGCCCTGGGAAGGACGAGCTGCAGAGCTCCACCAGCCTCCCCAGAGACATTGCTCTGCAGTGGGAACAGTGAAAGGGGCTGGAAAAGCCAGGATGCTGTGGCATCATGCCCTGGACATGGAAATGTTAAAAATGTGATCAAAGCTTAGGGTTCTAGCCTATGGAGGTGGTTTAGCCCTGGTCTGGCCCTTGCTGGGAACTGTTAAAATAAGGGCAAGAAATGGAGGGCTATGCTTGCTCCAGATCTGCAGAAAAATGAGACCTATGAGGTTTTTTTTCTTCTTAATAATAATAATAATAACAATAATAATAATAATAATAATAATAAAATCCCCCAGGACAGCAACTTCTAGCGCCTATCACCTTCAGAATGCAACAATTCTTTGGAAAAATGAGCAAGCAGCCACTAAATCCCTGCCTTCCAGCACCTTTCCTGCTGGCCCGTGCGGTTCTGATCAGTAATTAAACACAGGGGGTCAGGGACCTGGGCTGGACTTGAAAAATGTTTCCTCGGTGTTGAAAAACTGACAGGCCCCAGCAGAAAACCAAACGGGGAGAAACAAAAGGGAAAGAAGAGTTTGATCCAGCCCCTGGCAACAAATCAATCACTCCCCTGCCCTGCTGCAGCCAGGCAGCTCTCGCCCTGCAGATGCCCAGGGTCCCAATCATTAGGGGCTTGTTAGGATGCTGGTGACAAGGAGCACAGAAGGAGGGATGTGCTGGCTGCCCCTCAGGCAGCAGAACACTCTCATTTTTTGGGGATGTCTGCCCACGCTGGGATTTGGGAGTTCCTCCTGGGTTTTGTAACCCTCTCCCGCATCAAACTCCCCCCATGGGGAGGTGAAAAGTGTCAGCAAGGTTTGGAGGTGCCTGGAAAAGCATCCCCAAGGTTGGATGGGGCTTGGAGTCACCTGGGCTAGTAGGAGGTGTCCCTGGCCATGCAGGGGATGATGAAGGAGCTAGATGATCTTTAATGTCCTTTCCAACCCAACCCATTCTATGATTCTATGATCTTCCCAATAGGTTTCTTTCTGCATCCTTTGCATCCATACTTTTAGCTGGTGCAGACTGAAAGCCCCTGCTGCAGTTTCAGCAGCTCAGGAAAAATCTCCCTGCACGTCTCCAGCAGTTTTGTGGCCCTGGAGGAGCAAAGCTGGGACTGAGGAAAGGGAAAGGAGTGTGGCAGCCTGGCTAGGTGTTAATGAGAAAGTGATTCGTCTCTCCAGGGTGTCCTTGTGCTTCCCAGGAAAGTCAAAGAGCAGAATTTCTGAATATTTAATACAGCTTCTTAATTAAGAAAAGGGTAAAATACCTGACAGAGACCAACCCTTAGTGCAAGCTCAAGGCCAAATCTTTAAATACAGGGTAATCACTCACCAAGGAAGCAGGGGGTAGCTGATTAAAAGGGGTGGCTTCACAGTTAGGTCTGTTTGGATCAGAGAAACAACAGAAACAGCCCCTTCTGCCCTCACTACAGATGTGACATTCACCATTTGCCTGTAAACTGAAAGTTTTCAGGATTTCACAAGTGTTTTTTGCCCTATCCTGTCCTACAAATGCTGAAAATTTAAAGCAAAGCTCCAAAAAAGAAGACTCTTACAAAGTAATTAAAAAAAAAAAAAAGAAAAGAAAAAAGAAAAACGCCCTGTCTGGTTCTCACAGAAATGTTTCAGTTTGGTCATTTCCAAGGTTTCATTTCCATTTCAATCTTTCTTTTTGTCCCGTAGCTGAACTTATATTTCAAAGCTAAAAGCAAATTTGAAGCAAAATAAAATAGTGGAACAGTTCCATTTCAAGCAGTCACGGTGACCTACTGATAATTTTCAAAACTTTTCTCCGTTTTCCCCACCAATGTAAAATCAACTGAAATTGGTCCTTCACTCTGACATATTCTGACTTTGATGAATCAACATGGTATGATGAAATTATTTTTTTCTTTTTGTCAAATGACTCCTAGGCTGATTAATTTCTCCCATGGAATCTGCTGGAACATGTCCAAAGAAGGGCCAAGAGCATGAGCAGAGGGCTGGAGCACCTTTCCTATGAAGACAGATTGAGAGATTTGGGGTTGTTCAATTTTTGAGAAGACTCCAAGGAGACCTTATTCTGGTCTCCCAGTACCCTAAAGGTGTCTACAGGGAAGCTGGTGAGGGACTTTTTAGGATGTCAGGTAGTGTCAGGATTAGGGGGAATGGATTCAAACTTGAAGTAGGTAGATTTAGATTGGAAGTTGGGAAGAAATTCTTCCCCATGAGGGTGGTGGAAGCCCCATCCATCCCTGGAAGTTTTCAAGGCCAGGCTGGATGGGGCTCTGAGCAACCTGAGCTGGTGGGAGGGGACCCTGCCCATGGCAGGGGGGTTGGAACTGGGTGAGCTTAAAGGTCCCTTCCAACCCAAACCATTCTATGGTTCTATGATTAATATCCCATACAGCAGCAGGAGACAACGTGGTCTGTGGGGCTGGCTAGGATTGGAGAGACCCAGCACTTCTCCCTCTTTTCTGTGCCAGCTCTCATCATCTTCATGGGTACAGCCCTGGCAAGAAGTGATGGGGACCCTGACACCCGAGTTCTCACCTGCAGCTCAGTCCCTGGCCATGGGCACACTCCTACCTGCACCCAAGTGAAAAGCATCTCATTAAAGCCACCTATCTGGGCTCTTGAGTTAGTAGCCCACGTGGCAATGTTACTGGTGCAGAAGCCCACATGGGTCAGCTGCAGGTGGTGGCATCCTCCACATCCTCCACATCCTCCACATCCTCCACATCCTCCACAAGGCTCCAGGCAGGAGCAGGGTCTGCAGTCACTTGGTTTTCTCTCCTCTCCCCTCTTGCCAGGGAGGTTGGGAGCTCCTGGGGTCGATGGTTTGATCGATGCAGAAAAGTTGGGCTGCCAAAGCCCCCAGAAACAGGAGCAACCTTTACCTGTGGTCCCCCTGGCCAAGAATCTGCTGTGTCCCCAGGGCTGAGGAGAAGCTGGCAAATCAAGGGGTTGATCAATTTATATGAGGAGCAGGGGGGAGCCAACTGTGTGGTACCATTAGGGGAAACATTAGCAGCTCAAACGATTGGTGTGGTTGTTTCCTCCTAGCAGCAGGAGCACCCAGGGGAATTCAAAATGTCCTTGAACTTCGGGAATAAAAGGAGGAAGGCGAAGGAGATGGGGGGGGGAGTAAAACAACATCACGCTCAGTGCTGCAAGAATACTGTCAGGTGATTGGGGGGAAAAAAAAGATAGGAAGGAACTTAAATATGCTTTTTTATTATAAGCAGCAGTGCCTAGTCGACCTTGCCTGATTCCAGCAAGGCTGGAAAACAGAGATGGAAAGATATGCAACCTCGTGAGCCAGCCCTCCCCGCCTGGAATTTAAATGATGGCATTAGTATGCAGGCTCTTTGCATGTGTTTAAACGTGGATTAAAAATGCATTAATTGGTCTCGTTTTAACAAGCTCTTCTCTTTGTATATCAAATATTTGAAAGATTTGGTATTATCACCTCTTGTCTGGGCTGGAATTGAAGAGGAGAAAAGAAATGTAATTGAGGACTTAAGGAGTGTCTCCTCCTGTTTGCTCAGCACAGGGCTATCTGATTGAAAGCTCGGGGGAAAATGACTTTGATAAGTATATGAACAACATCTAGAGGCAACACAACTTGGCAAAGGAGGGCTGACATCCAAGCAGAAGCATTTTTGGCAAGGTAAGTTGCTTTCCAGTAAGTGCTGTATCAGAACTGCTGGAGCTGTTTGTCCCATCCATCCTGTCCCTCACTAGTGGGGAAAAGCTGCTCTAGCTGGTAAGAAGTTAGCTCAGGATTTGAAAAGCACCATTCAGCTCTTTCCTTGGTTGCAGATCCCATCCTGACCTTGGGTAGGTCATTCTGACCAGGTCTGGACCTCTTCTTCTTGGGTTGACCTCCTTCAGATCTTGGTGTAGACCAGGAGAAGCTCAGACCTGCCAGCAGCAACCAGAACTCAAGGTGTGGCCCCCATGGAAAAGTGTGACCAGAAACCACTCCAACAAACTTGTCTGCAATGCTTTGGGGAACTCTAGGAAGCCTTGGAGACTCACCAGGTTTGACATCTGTCTGCAAATGCAGTTGCTCAGATACATCAGCTCAGATGGGAGCCTCACACAGATGACTCAGTTGAATGAGGAGATTGTCCAAGGAATGTGTCCCAGTTACAGAAGACACACAAAACAAGGCTGACACGAAGTCTCTGATCTTCACGTCCCCAGCCCAGAGTTATCTCCAGAAGGTATCAGAGTCTGCAGAGAATGGGAGCATCATCAGGCTCATTCCAGAGCCCTGGAGCCATCAGGCAGAACTTGAATTTCAGCGGTGAATTTCTTTTCTCTTCTTGTCCAGAGAAAAGCCTCAGTGCTTGTTTTCTTACTAAATCATATTCCAAAATCACCTGAGAAAAACAAAGTTAATCCTAAGGAGGCCTGGATAGATCTGGATTTAAAAGCTGACCAGACCCTTAACTGTTCAAATGCATCTCAGGTATTGAGCATTCCCAAGGCAATGGGAATGATCTCCAACGATCTCCACTCCCAGACAAACTCATTACTTCTCCTCTCTGTCTTTTCATCTACAAAGCAAAAAGCAAGAGCCACCACACTCACTTATGGGTGATGAATCTGGCACTGGAGGGATGTGGCCACGGACCTTCCATGAATCCAATGGGACTTGGGAACAGAGCTCAGGGCACCACTGAATCCCTTATTGCAGCCTTAGATGGGTGACATACATCCAGGTCTGTTTTCTTGGAGGGCAACAGGAGCACCAAAACTGAGCCAAAAAAAAAAGAAAAAAACCCCCAAAAAACCCCCCAAACCCACCAAACCCCAACCTAATGAAAGAAGGAGAATTTCCTTAAGAATTTTCACTGAGAAACTGAAAGAATTTTCTCTCGCCTTGAGACATGGTGGTGTCAATATGAAATTCCTGCAGAGGTTTTGCACTCACTAGTGCAAGTCTGAGTTAAAAAAATGGATGAAGAAATGATCTGAACCTCTAAACCTGAGTTTCATCCCCTGATAACTAGGGCACCTCTCAGGGCTGGAGTTTCCTCCTCATTAAACAGCTCCTAAGCATCAAGCTCCATGCTTCTAGGATCTGCTGGAAGAAGAGGTCTAGCAATCAGCATAAAAACTTGCTGAACTGGAATTTGCATGTTTATATCTTCCTTTTAACCACAGGAACACAGTTTGCAGATAATCCCTGCTTCCTACCAGGCTGAAAAAAAAAACCAACAAAACCAACCACCAAACCCAACAACCAACAAACTCAAAACATAAAATAAAACTCAGGATGTGCAGGGCAAAAAAATATTCCCATGATTTTTGGAAGGCTCCAGTGATGCTGCAGGTGGCTGGGTGCCATACCAGGTCTCTGCTGGCTCTGACAGGTATGTGGAGCTGTCAGAGCTCTGCAGAAACCCTGTCCTTGGCTGGGGTTTGTGTAGGTTTGGAGGCTGACAGCCCCTGATATCACTGCCAGGATCCAAATGCCCAATTTCTAATAAAATTAAAATGAACTCGGTGGTCCAGCTTTCCTCTGCAGCTTTGAAAACTCTCAGCCTGGGATCAGATTTGAGTCACAGATGTTTGGTACCTTTGCAGAATTTTCAGCTGCAGGCTGGAATATTTCCAGACAAACTTTCTGTAAAATTCACTCCAAACCCCATGTGGGATTCCAGGCTCATATAAAATGCTACAAACTTCTTGCTAGTTCCTAAGCTGGAGGCATTCTTTTCTTTCAAAACCAAGAAAAAGCTGGGGATTGCATTTTCTCCGTATTCCCTATTTATTTACCCTAGTTTGTCCTAACACCCAAGCCCCATGAAAAGCCCAGGTGAGACTGGAGGGGGTCTGTGACCCCCATCTTGCACCTGAGAACTGCAGCACAAATTCCTTGACTGCAGCTGAAAGAAGAGCAGAGATGTCAGGTCTGGTGTCCCAGATCAAAGGCTGTCCTTGGCTACCAGAAATCTGTCTAAAGTCAGGGGACAGCATGAAACAGGGGGTATAACCACCTTAGATCACCCTTTCTCCAGCTTGGAGCCTCCCAAGGACATCACCCATCTCCTGGAATTGATTGCCTTCCAAAAATGTTTTTTAAAAAATCACCAATGTGGGGGAAAAAAGTGAAGCTTGGGTTTTTTGTTCCTTTTTTTTTTTTTTTTTTTTTTTTTTTTTTTTTTTTTTTTATGAGACAGATTACCAGTGGAAGTACAATGTATTTTACAGTTTGGGTGTTGATCCTCAGTGTGCTGTGAAACAGAGAAGACACTCTCTGTGCCTCAGAAAACAAAGACAGATCTGGGAAGGGATATAAACACAGCAGGGCTGGCACAGTAATACGTGCTCAGAGCTCTGCTTCCCTGCACAGGAGATGAAATCATAACAGCATACACTTATTTACTTTTAAAACCCATCAATAATAAGAGATGTAGAGCTGAACTCCGGGCTCTTCTCACAGGCACTTAAAAATGAAATGAATCTTGAGAAGAAAGAGAAACATGGAGAGATGTGTACATAAGCAGTGTGAGCAAGCTGCAGTACAAAACAAATGGAATTATCTCTGTTTCTTTAAACTACCTTCAGGAGTATTTGCTGGTATTAGCAATTTCTAGCCAGAGAGCTCCAATCAATCACAAACCCAGCTCTGTATTATTTATCATCACAGCTGGGAAAACTAAGGCAGAAAAAAGGGCTGATGACAGGACACAGATGGCATCACCTCTGCCCATGGGTACCCAACCCCTCTACGCCTGGCTTGGGCACCTCCACTTTGCTTTGGTTCCAATCATTCCCCACATCCCAGAAAATCTCTCTGGAGAAGACTTTTATTTTCCAGAGAACCTTTCATTGCAGCACTGCACGTGAGCACGGATTCAAATCAGTCATCAACTTCCCACTGAGTTCAAAACACCTCTTTCACCATTTTAAATGATTTTTAAATGGATGCAATCCACTCGGTCTTCCAGCTGAAATAACTTCTGTATTATCCTCCAAGCCTCAATTCCTTCCTCCCACCCCCCTGCCCCCTACCCTTTTACTCTCTGCTCACTTCAGATAATTTGATGGGAATTTATTTGAAAAGAGGTGGTGGGTCACAAATGAAGTAAAACGCTGACAGCAGGAGTTCCTACCCATTTGCTGCTCCTGTGAAAGGCAGGGAGCCAGATTTAGGGAGCTGTGGGATAGTTCTCATTAGACTGCCTGAAAATATTCCATCTCACAAGAGGTTTTTTGGGGGTTTTCTTTTTTTTTTTTTTTTTTTTCCCCCATAAGAATCGATTTTCTTCTGATTAAATGATATTTGTACAAAAATGTGTCTTATCCCTCATCTTGCTGGAAAGAAATCAAATGCCTGCAGAAGAAAGCTGGAACTGGCCCCAGCCATGGGCCTGCCTGGAGGCTCTGCCAAGGAAAGGGTCTTCTGGGAAGTGTAGTTTGATTTAAGAAATCAAAGGTGCTGCAGGGAAGGGTGGAGGCACCTGGAGCCAAACTCTACCTCCTGGGTGTCTCCATTCAACTCCTCTGGTTTGTGGCTGCAAAGAAAAGCAGCTTCTGAGTTCAAACCAAGGAATGTTCTCTCATCTTTGATGAAAGATGCATGAGCTGAGGTGGCAGCTTTGCTTCTGGTGAAGCTTTCCCCTGAACCTTGCTTCTTACTCCAGAAAATGCAATGCCTGGATGGGCTTAGCCCTCCCCAGTGGCACCAAGATGCCAGAGGACTTGAATAAAAAATAGAGCTTGTAAGAAGGTTGGGGACAGACTCTTCAACAGGCCCTGCAGTGATAGGACCCAAGGTGATGGTTTGAAACCAGAAGATGAAGGAGTCAGACTAAATAGAAGGAAGAAATTTTTCCCCTGGGGTTGGTGAGGCACTGGCCCAGGTTGCCCAGGGAGGTGGGAGAAGCCCCATCCCTGGTGGAAACATTCCAGGGCAGGTTGGTCAGGGCTCTGAGAAACCCCATCTGGTAAAAGATGTCCCTGCTCCCTGCAGGGGTTGGACTAGGTGACTTTTAAAGGCTCCTTCAAATCCAAACCATTCTTGGATGCTGGGATCCTTTCTTTGGCATCCCATCTTTTTTCTCAAAGCCTGTGTGACCAGCAAGTGCCCACTGCATGGATCCAAACTCTTGCTTTTGTTACTACTGATGGGATCTCAGCCCTTTTCTGGGAGAATCCCAGGCTCTCAGGGGTTTATGTGCCCTGCCACAGGATTACTTCAACCCTTAAGACACTCGGCATGAACTGAACTGCAATTGAGCTGTGGGGGTTTAAACCAAAAGCAGCAAATTTTGGGTACCTGCCATCTGCATTAGCTGGGCTGCCTCTCTCCCTCCAGCACAAACACTTCATTTTCTCCATTCCTTGAGGTCCCTTCCAGCCCTACAGCTTCTCCAGTGCTCTGCTAATGACTTCTCATTGTCAGAAGCTCCAAAGAGGTCCTGTAGTTTAATTAACCCAGAAAACCAGCACTGCTCTCATGCTGCTGCCACAGTCCAGGCCACCTAAATCTGACCTTTGCAGCTTCTTCAGTGGCATTAATTAAACAGAGTTTGTTGGGTTGAGTCTTTCCAGTCCTACCCTGCAGATCATGGCATCTGTTCTGAGTTTGCCAAAGCCCTTTGGGATCCTCCCTGCTCCAGTTCACAACCAACCCCCTGCCTGGATCCTGTCCTGCCTCAAGCCAGGCCAATAATCCTCAGAGTTTTTTTCCCAGAGCCTGTTGCCAAATTTTATTTACCCTAGAAGAAATCTGCTCTTGGGAGTGAGCTTGAAAACTCTACCAGAGGGAACATTTTGGGGAGATGGACATCATGGACAAACACAAGAACCTTCAGAGGAACATCCCTGTCTCCTTTCAGCTGAGGACATCACAGGACATCTGGCACACCTTGGCTCAGGATGACCTCAGGCACAATAACAGGGGTTAAACTGAATGGAAAGGGGTTAAAATGCACAAAGTAGAGTAATTTTGGGGGGGAAAAGAAGTTCTGTGGCTCCCTCTCTAGATGGAAAAGGGAAAATAAAGCTGTGTTCCTGCTGCCTGTTTAAGAGCTTGCTCACAAGCAGAAATTAATCCAAAATTAACTAGTGGTGTGAATTGCAAGTGGATTAGTTAAATTGCATTAAACTCAGGTCTGGATACTTTCATTTAAAATTAAAGTGGCCTTAATTCAATTTGGCTCAAGTCACTTCAAAAGTGAATTAAGTAAAACTTAATTATGGACCCTTTAATTCCAAACAAGTGTGTCTACATAGGTAGTTAATGTTCTTTCATTTATCTATTTTGAGAATTAATCTTGGTGAGATTTTCCAAATTTCCCCATGGCAGACAGACCCTTGTTTGTAGTGTTAAAAAACTTCCCATTCCCTCTGAAAGTGGGGGAAAAAAAAAAAACCAAAACCAAGAAAAAAAAGAATAAGACAAGTGACTTCTGTCTCCAGCCAGACAAAATAATGATGCAGGGCTTGCACTGCCCTCTGCTCCAGCACTGGGTCCTGCTCTGCCTGGAGGACTTTTTCCTCAAAAGCCATATTCTGCTTATATTCCTACCAGCTCCCATCAACATTTCCAGTAACTCTTTGCTGTGCTTTCCCAGAGCCACCAAAAAGTCTCAGTCTGCGCCACTGGGAGCAAGGAGTGATACTACTATTTTTTTTTTTGCAAGGGCTCTTTGCAGTGCAGCCTGGGTGGTTGTTTCTAACCATGAAGACCTCACAAACCTGGTGAAAGGGAGCAATAAATGGCCCTGAAGCCACCACCAAGCCAACACTGACACAGGTGAGGGAGGTGGCAACAAGATGCTGTGGAGATGCCACAATAAAACACTAAGGCCAAAAACTCTTAGTGATCAGGTGAGAAAGATCCAGCCAAACTTTCTGGTTTTCCTCACAGAAAATGATGTTAACACTGAAGTTTCCCTTGCCAAGTGGTCTGAATTGAACAGAATTGTACATTGGACCCAGATTAAATTGCCTGGAAATGCTGGCCCTTGGCCCAGGTTGCCCCCAGAAGCTGTGGCTGCCCCATCCCTGGCAGTGTCCAAGGTTGGATGGGGCTTGGAGCAGCCTGGGCTGTGGGAGGTGTCGCTGACCATGGCAGGGGGGGCACTGGGTCAGGTTTAAGGTCCTTTCCACCCCAAAACATTCTATGATTTTTCTGGCTAGCCATGCTCTTTGTCACTGCTGTGTTAGGTCACCCCAAGTCTCCTGTTGACATGTGTGATGGAGAAAAGGAATTATTCCTTCCTGAACAGCACCATTTAACCTTCAACATGATTCCCCCAACCACAGCTCCCTCTTCCAGTGTTACCAGATCCAGGTTGGAGATCAGCCAGGACAAAGGGCAGCTGCATCCCCAGCAGCACATCCTCCTACACCTTCATCCTGGAGCCCCCCCTGCTCCAGAGCTGGTCCCTTGGCTGCATCATTCATCACTTCAACCAGATTCATTTCAATTTTCCCAAGGTGTGTCCAAAGCTGCTGAGTTTCTGTGCACATTCCAAGATAAGTTGGCAATTTTTTCCCAAAGAAACAGGAAGAAATTGGCTGCTACCTCTCTCGTGCTGCAGTTGCTCTTTTCTTCTTTGTGCTCAGAGCATGGAAATGTTTCCTGCTGTTTTCAGGCTGGTTTCCTAAGGAAATTGAGTCATGTGGGATCACCCTATTTTTAGGTGTCTCCTTTTGCATTTTCAACCTCCTGACCATGTTCAAAGAGATCTGACAGAACTAGAGGATGGCGTAGGGGGATGCAGTGAACACTGTGAGAGGAAAAGAAGCAGAGGAGCTTTTCAGTGCAGACTATTGCTCCAGTCCTGGCTATATTCAGATGCTAGAAAGTTGGTTTTAAGGGTGAGGGCTGGTCAAGATAATTCTCCTTAAGCTCCAGAGTCTGTGCCCCTCCCTCCCCAAATGCAAAGCGAGATTAAGCAGCTCTGCCCTACCCTGGAGCTGCCCCCAGGAAAAGAAACACATTAAAACCCTGCCAGTGGAGAGGCAGGAATGATGGGCAGAGTTTATGATATTTCAGAGTTGTGATAGGTATTAATCATTTTGCATCCTAAAAGGGTGTCTGAGGAACTTAATTTGTTGTGGAAATGTCAGGTAAGAGATGCTGCATCTCCAGCTGAGAATAAACAGTGAACACTACGAAATGTTACTCTAAAATGACCTTTTACTTTATATTAAAAGCAAACAGGTAAAAATCAAAGTCAAATCCCCAGCAGAGAACACAGTGTGTGTGTGTGTGTGTTTGCACACGTGGTGGTGTCTCCTCCTCCTTCTCTACCAGGCTGGAGGCACTTAGAACAAACCTGGCACTGGGATCAGCTGATGTGGCTCTGGCCTGGGATCACCCCTAGAAGGATGAAGAAGGATGCTCAGGTGGTTCAGATATCCTGGCTGCATATCAAAAGTGCAGCCTATCTGCTGCACATCAAAAGATATTGATTCATATGGTTATTTATCTAAATAAATGTCTGTTATTACACGTGTAATATCAAGATTATATGTGTATATTATTGCATGTACAATAACAACTAGTCTGTTTAATTATTATATCTTTGTGTACATATCAGGTATCTATTTGCACTGGTTTGTGATTTCTTGCTCCAGGTTCTCCTTATGGCTAGCTAAAACAAGCCCTTCCCAGCCTGTTTCTTTTTTTTTTTTTTTTTTTTTTTTTTTTTTTTTTTTTTTTTTCCATTAACAGGAGAAATATTAGGTTGTGTTCAAATATATGAATGTAAAAGTACATTTGAGATTCTGACTGAGCAACCAAATACTTTGCACTGGAAATTCCAGTCCCTGTGATGCAGGTTGCTGCTCTCCTGCCCAAGCTGGGATGCTGTGGTGCTCCAAGCCATGGCCCAGTCCCTTGCTCCTTGCAGGACACTGGAGGAGCTTTGGGTCCACTGGAGGAGCTCTGCACTCCACACTCTTCTGAATAGTTTTTGCTCCTGACAAAAAAATCAGTTGATGTTTCTGATGAAATAGAAACACTTGCTGCTAGAGGCAGCTGACTGAAAAATTCAGATCTTTTTAAAACATACAGGCTCCTTCAAAATGTAGTTTGGACTGGTGACCCTATAGAAGGTGAAGTCCATTTTTGGGAGCAAGGGCAGCACAACTGCTACACCAACTTGCTCCCTAGTTAAGTCTGAGCTACTCTGGAGTGGGATAGATTTCACCAAAGGTGTTTTCTTTGCTTGAATGCCTGTAGGAATGTTACTGCATCCACTCCCAAATCCTCCACCTCTATTATTACTATTTTATTTTATTTTTTTTTTTTTTTTTAAGAATCCAAAGCTTTTCTATTTCTTAAATGGTTTCAGTCTGAGATTGAGCTGGATACCTAGAAGGATAGAGCTGATGGAGAATTAACAGGGCTGAAAAAAACCCCACGAACATCTTGGCATGACTCCCTGCTGTAACTTTGAATGAACAGAGTGACAAGTGATTCTTACAATAGCATCTCTCCATTGCTATTTGTGCTTTCTGTAAGGAAATGGGTTCTCAAAACCATGCAGACTTTGGATTCTGTTCACAATTCAAAGTGGAAGTCAATGAAATCACTTAGCAAATTCCTCTACAACAGTCCCTACCGACTTCTATTCCTTTCTATTTTACTTTTTTCCTAATTTAATTTTTACTAACGCCTCCTTGCCTTGAGTTTGATTGATGCTCCTAATCCTTGAGAGACTGTCAATGCTGTGATTGTTATCAAACCTTGTTCCCCTGCATAGCTCAAAAGGGAATTGGACTGTTCCATGTCCTATCAGTTTCCCTTGATGGATTTTGCCCTCTAACCCTTTGAAAAGTCTCCTTTTAAAGCCAGCCCCGGGGGATATCTTAACAACCACCATAATCAAGGAGAGGTTCTCTACCTGTTAGCTGTGCATTCACCTGCAGGCTCATTCACCTCACAGTCAAATTAAATGTTCCCCTCATCTGACACCTGCATTTGCAGAGAGGAGGGAAGGGGCTGAAAGCCCCCAATTTAGTTGAAAGGATAATTTTGCCCTGCTTGGGATGGAGATGGGAGTGCAGGTGGATGCAGATGTATGAGGGTTCAAAGAGCTCCTCAGCAAATGCATGGATAGAAAAAGATCAAGGCTTCTGAACTACAAAGAGCAAACCTCTTGCTTGGGATTACCCCCAGAACAGGACTTACAGGACAGCAGGGGAAATATCAAATCAAATAGCTTCTGGTTTGATACTCCCTTTACACCTCTGTCATTGACCTTGATACGATGTGGGCACCTCATCCCAGTGACAGGACAAGGGGTATTGGTTTCAAACTGGAGGAGGGGGGATTGAGGTTGGAGATGAGGAAGAAATTCTTCGGTGTGAGGGTGCTGAGCCCCAGGCTGCCCCCAGAAGCTGTGGCTGCCCCATCCCTGGCAGTGTCCAAGGTTGGATGGGGCTTGGAGCAGCCTGGGCTGGGGGAGGTGTCCCTGCCCATGGCAGGGGGGTTGGAACTGGGTTAAAGCTCCCTTCCAACCCTGAAAATTCTCTGATTCTACGAGCAGGGACAGCCTCAAGCAGGTCAGGTTGCTCAGAGCCTGCTCAAGCCTTGGGGATCTCCGGGTCTCAGCCACCTCCCTGGGCAAGGCCCCAGCCCCAGAACTCCTCTCAGCCCAGCAGGACCCTGTGGTGACACCTGCCCTCTGGAGTGGCCCCAGGACCTTCCCCAAACTCCTCCTCCCTCCCACTCTGTCCCCAAGGCAGGACACTAAACCCACCCTGGCTCCAGAGGGGACCCCCTGGCACCCCCTCCTCTGGCTGCTCCCCCCCATCCCCCCCCAATTCCTTTCCTCTCAGCACAGGGGCTGCGGGCGGCTCCTGGGGACAGCGATGGCACCTGCAGGGCAGCTCCTGGGAGGGGACACAGCGGGCAGGTGACAACTGCAGAGAGCGCGGGATCCGCACCGCAGGGCGAGCTGCTTGCGGAGCCCGGGGAGAGGAGAGGTGCGGGAAGGGAGGTGCGGGAAGGGAAGGGGAGGGGAGGGAAGGGGAGAGGAGAGGAGGTGCGGAAGGGGAGGTGCGGGCAGGGGAAAAGGGAGGTGCGGGCAAAGAGGTGTGCGGGCAGGGGAGGTGCGGGTATGGGGAAGGGAGGTGCGGGAAGAGGAGGTGCGGGCAGGGGAGGTGAGAGCAGGGAAGAGGAGGTGCAGGCAAAGGGAGGTGCGGGAAGGGAAGGGAAGGTGCAGGCAGGGAAGTTGCGGGCATGGGGGGGGAGGTGCGGGTAGCGGGCAAGGGAGGTGCGGGAAGGGGAGGTGCGGGTAGCGGGCAAGGGAGGTGCGGGAAGGGGAGGTGCGGGCAGCACTTGGGGTTGCGGGAGAGAAGTTCCAGGGCTCTGGAGAGCAGCTCTTCAGCTCATTGCGTGGCAGGAGGCTTCCTTCCAGGTTTTTCCAAGTGGGCTCCTCTGCTTTTTAACGGAAAAAAAAAAAAGAAAAAAAAAGAAAAAAAAAAAACCAAACCAACACCATTTATTGAGAAAATGTCATAAGTGAAAAAAGGGGAGTTAGAACAAGAAGGGTTAAGTAAGCTACCTGCACATCAGAGCATGGCATTTTAGGTCAAGCAGTTTGCTTATCTTGTTGCAAAAGAGATTTTTATTCTGTCAGTGACCTTAGAAAATATATTTAATTTCCACTGCAATGTTTTTGTTTTCCTGCTTGGCTGCTGAACCAACACACTCACTGCTTCTCTAAGAGCTGAAGGTAAGAGATGAGGGAGAATTTGGGACCAAATTAAAGAGGGGGATTTGGAAATCAGCCCTGGTAGGATCCAAGGGAAAGCAGCAGTTCTGAAATCTCAGCTCCTCGGCTGAAGGTCCCTGGAGCAGGGTGCTGGTCCCCAAAGGCTGCTGAGCCATGGTGGGACCTGCACCCACCTGCCAGGGCCCTGATCCCTTCTTCCCATGCCAGGAAAGAAGCAGTGGAGGAAAAAATAAATCAAATGAATGACTCGTGTAAGTTTTACTGTAAAAATGAAACTTTGAAGGAGCAGTGAGGATAAGGAGTGAGGTGAGGGGGACCTTGGGCTGGTGGTGGCAGGAGCTGGCAAGGACTCAATTTGGACTTGGAAATAAAGGAGTAAAACAAGAGCATTCTTGGATTCAGTTTTTGATACACAAAGGCAGCTATTACGGGTTGGACCAAAGGCATAGGTAACCCAGGTTACTATCTTGAAAGTGGTTAATGTGGACACCCAGAGACGTGTGTAAGAGCAGGGTGAGTGCTCTGCTTTGTTATTTTCCCAAGCATTTCCAGCTTGCAGTTGCCTGTTGCTGGTTTTGCATTTAATAGCCCTTCATGGATCCACTCCCCCTCCTTGCCTTTGAAACCCACAATATTCTGCAGCAAAATTTCAGGGGGCAAAAATGCTTAATTCAGGGTCTTATTACAAATAGATGTTTCCTGGGTATGAATCAGCACCTCCTCCAGCCTCCAGCCACTCTCCAAACCCCATGGAGGTTAAAGCTGAGTGTCAGCATTTGCCTGGCTCCAATTCATTGCAGAACCATGTGGGGTTTTTTGTTTTTTTTTCCCTCACTCTTCAAACATCTATGTTAGTTTTGTAACAAAACCAGTCTTCAAGGAAACAGCCAGAATCTTTCAGTTTGGGGTGAAAACTTGCTCTTTAAAAAAAAATTGATTTTCTGGATAAAATAATTAGCAAAAATTGACCCTGAATCTCTGTAATTCCATGGGCTTGTGATGAGCAAAGAGAGTCTGTCCCTGCAAGGGGATAAGGTTGAGAGAACCACCTCCAAATGTCCCACTCATCCCACTCTCTCCTGCCCAGTGGTTGCTTTTATGTATTTACTTTGCTCATGAAACCTCATCTACCCTTGTTCTTCTCTCTATCCATCATTCACAGCAGACAGCCCATTGCTAGGCTTTTGCTCAGCTGTGACCATCACCCTCACAAAAAAAAAAAAAAGAAGGCCTTTATTATTTTGCTAAGTGCCCTGGTGGCTGTTTTCTCTCTTCCTCTCAAATTTGGTTTGATTCACTGACCTGGTGCTGCTCCCAGCTCTCCATCATCCCTGCTGCCCAGGACCCTCTCAGCATGGGGAGTGCTCTCACTTGTATTTCTGAGTCGTAGCTGAATTTTTATTTTTTTATTTTTTTTTACATAGCTGAATGAGTTGGCTCATTCTGCACAACACTGCCAGCACTGTGCTTGAGACCACTCAGGACCCACTTTGTGCAGAATGTTCCATGGTGAGAGGAAGAGGAGAGCACCCTGCCTGCTGCTGGGTTTTTAAGCCTTTGATTTTGCATAATCAATAACTCTTGCTGGATTTCTCATCATCTCTCATTCATACCCTCTTCACCCTTGTCAATCAAAAAAGGCTTTGGGGAGACCTTAGAGCCTCTTCCAGTGCCTGAAGGGGCTCCAGGAAAGCTGGGGAGGGACTTGGGACAAGGGCCTGGAGGGATGGGATGAGAGGGGATGGCTTTAAACTGGGAAAGGGGAGATGGAGGTTGGAGATGAGCAAGGAATTCTTTGAGGTGAGGGTGCTGAGCCCCAGGCTGCCCCCAGAAGCTGTGGCTGCCCCATCCCTGGCAGTGTCCAAGGTTGGATGGGGCTTGGAGCAGCCTGGGCTGGGGGAGGTGTCCCTGACCATGGCAGGGGTGGCACTGGGGGAACTTTAAGGTCCCTTCCAACCCAAACCAGTCTGGGATTCTGTGACTATAGAACCTTGAGCCATTCCACTGTGTGGCACTGCTCCACCAGCAGCACTGCCAGGACATTTATCTTTTAGGCAGAGCATCCCCTGGAGAGAGGAGACAACAGAGCTCTTCAGTGAATACAATCTGAGAGGTCTCGTGGTGGGAAGGGATGTCTGAAGGGCTCCTGTCCAGGCTATGGGACTGCTGCCATCTCAAGAGGGTCTTAAAAAACTCTGAGGACCTCTAAGCCCCTTTGTCCTTCAGATTAAGGCTGGCTGCTCCCCACTGCCCTCCCCAGCACAGCTCCAACAGCCACAGCCTGGGCCATGAGCAGGTGAACTGAGATTTCTTTTTGGAAGACACACAGATGGCAAAGCCAAATCTTTGATGCCAAACCCTAAGTTCCTTACTCAACTAGCAAGAGCTCTTAAATGACTCATGGTGGATATTTCTATAAAGCAGGAAACCAATTTATTTCCCTCTGACTCCTTCCTCAGACACAGTCAATATTACTTTGCGCTGCTGCTACAAGTTGTTTCCTGTTAGCAAACGAGGAGCAAAGAAAACGGGAGCCCAAACCTTTTGAATTTCCCAGTGCTCTGAGAAGTTATGCAAGAAGCGGGAGAGATGAAAAAAATATAAAAGGAAAAAAGTTCAGGAAGCAAAAGGAGCAGCAGTGTAACCACTGCCCTGGTCTGCTCTGAACCTGGTCACAGCAGCTGGGTGTGAGAACCAGAGCTGGTAATGACTGGAAGTGAGCAAGTGATTCCTGTTGTTTTAGGAAAAATGTCCTTTATGGCCATAGTGCTGGTCCTGTGGGAAAAATCTAGAGGGAAAACATGGCTGCTGGGGAAGAAGCAAGTTGCTGATAATTCTTATTCCTTGCAGGTGGTCTCTCACTCCCCATCTCTCTTGCTTCTCTCTCTTTAAAGCTCCCTCTTTCTCCTTGCCTTGCATTTTCTGCCTCTGTATTTGTGCAACTGTCTCTGGCCAGCTCCCCTTGCCTGCTTTAATTATCTCCCCAGGATTTCTGAAGGTATCTCCCAGGGCTCTCTAATCCCCTCAATGTGCTGACTAACAGAACCCCAGGAGATCCCTGCAAGAGAAAAACTGCAGGATAAAAGCAAGTGATTTCAGGCCTCTGGTTTCTTAATTAGCAGCCTACACACCACAAGTGCACCACAGGAGACTCTGTTCTGGTGCTCAGAAAAGTGCTCCCTGCTTCTTTTTTTTTTTTTTTTTTTTTTTTTTTTTTTTTTGCATCTGTTGGACACCTGGGTTGTCCTTTTCACCACACACATTGTGCAGCCTCTCCAGTGGGAGAGGAAGGGTGGGCACCCGCTACCCTGGTACCACCTCTGCTTCCCAGTCCCATCCCACCTCAGGGATGCTCTCCCAGTTTGGTCAAGCTGTTTAAATGGACTTTTCTCTCCCCATGACACAGTCCTCTCCAGCCTGAGAAAAAAAATGCTGAAATGCTACTGAGGTGATGCTCAGAAGATGCAAAACAAGATAGCTGTGTCTGACCCTCTGGCTGCAGCAGGAGGACCACCAAGGGCAGAGGATGTGCTTGCAGGTGCCAGTAATGAACATAACCCATGGTAATTCAACTAGAAAGGTGAGCTCTTGGTCTGAAATGGGAGGGACGATTGGTCAGACAGAGAAGGATGGAGAAGAGATGCACAAGGAGGGATGGAAACACCTGGGTGGTGTCTCCAGGTCTTGGAAAATGTCACCTATAGTTCTGAGGGTCCAAGCTGTGAGATGCAGGTTGGTTAATCCCTGCCATGGAGGGTAACACCTGACTGATGAAGAGGCAGAGAGAGCCAAAGGAGAGGGCTGAGGTGCTGGTTTGTGTCTACACAGGAGGTAAAACACCTTGAGAGAAGATGGATGTTTATTGAACCCCATTGCCATCAGCCACTCTCGTGTGGGGTCACTGACCAAGACCTGGCACTGGACATGCTGAGCCTTTAACACAGCTCAGGCTGCTCCTCACTTGCCACCCAGTAGGGATTTGTGATGGAGAATGGGGTCAGACCAGGCTTGGGGACCTCTTCCACAGGACACCCGAGGGGACTTGCAGGTTGCAGCCAACTATGCCATGCTTAGCCCAGCAAGCAGCCAAGGTGCCACCCAGCCACGGGCTCAGAAGCTTTTTCACAACTTTTCCTTTAGAAATCCACAGTGAGGCAGTTTCCCTCTCGTTTAGCAGCTCCCTCCTCTCTGGTGCAAATCATCTCCCAGTTCCCTCTCAGCCCCACTTTGCCTGGGCTGGGCTGGCAATGGCACAGCCTGCCTGCTCCTGAAAGCTGACATTTTCAAACCTGAGTTTTAAATTGTAAAATACATGGCACGTGCCTTGCCAAAATGAGATGAAATCAAGTTAGTAACTCAAATGTTAAAATTACCATTTACATTTTTATCTGAAATTAAAGCAAGAGGCTCCAAGCCTCCATGCTCTGCTAGGATGCTACTGAAAAAGCCACACACAGCCATCCCTGCCCCAAAAATTCATGCACACATCAGTCCTGTAAAGACATCATTTAAATGCTGTTCACTTGGCATCTTAGCAAATTTGCAATATTAAAAGTGACATTAACATCACAGGAGTGAAAGGTTTCAAATGACTACCAATAGAACAGAAGTGAATACATCTCCATGCCAGTACTTTTCCTTCCTTTAGTCTGTTGAGAAAGTAAGGATATCCTTAAAACAAACAAAAAAAAATGTAATCTAGTACCTCAGCAAAAAGGTGCTGCTTCAACAGGAATTTCAGCATCTTCCTCCTGGGGGTAGGTGGGAATTCTTGGTTTGGTTTCATGTTAGAGCTTTATTCTTGTGCTAAGCTTTAGTTGGAGCTCTGTTCTTGTGTTAAGCTTCAATCTGATTTGGCCCCCTCAGAAAATACTTACAGGAGGTTGAGGTGACACAGTGTCCCCCCTCCTCATGCCAGGAGAGATGCAAACCCTTAGGGCCAAAGGCGTCAAGGCATTTATTCCTGTGCAGAACAGGGGACATCTATAACCCTGCAGCATAACTACCACAGATTTCTCTTCAGCAACAGGAAAGGGACTCTCCCCAAATGGCTAAAAAAGGCCATTGGCAGTTCAGGTGATCAAAGTAAGGTAAAATGAAGCCCTGCACCCCATGTCTCAATACACATCAAAATCCTTTCTTCCTTAGGTGGCTATGGAAGGGCTGATTCCTGCAGCCCCCTGCCTCCCCCCAGCCACATCTGGAGAGGAAATTTCCTCTCTGGGATGCAAATTAACATTTCCAGAGTAAGAAATGGTGACCAGAGCCTCTCTGCTTCTTTGGCCACCTAAATGCTTTAAAATATCTGCAGTGTACATGGTTATTTCTAGACAGGGAACTTTAAGAGCCAATTTAAGACAACCTGTGAATGAGTCAGAGGCTGTCCCAGCCAAGGAAAATGGAATTTGGGGCTGAGAGCTCCTTACATGGCTCCAGGTGTATTGCAAGGACTCAGCTGCCTTTCTCTTACACCCAGATTAGGGTTTCAAACCACCACATGGTTTGAGAAATGTTGTCACTAACTGGTGTGCCCAGAACTGGACATGGGATAACCCATGGGGCTGGGAACAGCCTTGATTTAAAGAAGCTTTCCACTGAGGGACTCACCCAGATTACCAAGCCCTCATTAGTAGAGATTAATAACTTGAGGAGTGCTTGTTGGCCCATTTTAGCCTGACAGCCTGCATGTTCTCCACCAGAACTGAGTTGTGTCTGGAATAAGCACAGGCAGAGCTTGTTTTCACTTCCCCTCGCACCCCAAAAATCTTGTAGATCTTTTGTACGTCTGGAAGCAAAAGAACTTTAAACTGCTGGAGAGAAGTAGGGGCTGTCTCTGCTTTCTTTAAGGTCATATCTCTGGTCTGAGCCCAAGAGAGCTCTGGGGATGGCTGAAGACAGTCCTAGCAGCTGGTGAAGCATGAGGGTGATCCCAGCATCATCAGTCATCTGGGCTGGGGAAGAAACCCTGTGCAGAAGTTAAGGTTTTGCTAATAAAGTCTGTTAGTCAGCAGTGGCTGAACCTCAACTAATTCAGAGATCTAGCTGGCTAACCATGTCTTAAGGCAAGGTCCTCCCCTTCTGAAATGAAACTTCTGAGACCCAGCAAATACTCCAGAAACCTCACAAACTGTTTTCTGAGAGATTTGTTTTTCCAGTGTGCATGCCATAAGATATTCTCTCTTCAGGGCCAAGACCAAAAGCAAAGCAAAGATTGCAGAAGAAAGTGGATTACTAGGGCAGGCAAGTTGTTTCTTACTTCTGAAAGTTTCTGGGCTGAAAGCTGGTTTGAATCTGGGGCCAAAAGGTCCAGGTTGCAATGGTCTTTGTCCCTTCTCAATACAAGATGCTCTGGAAGTATTATAATGACTTGAAAGAACTCAAAAGCTGTTGCCCTTTTTCAAAACCTAACACACCAGCTTTCCATTTGAGAGTGGCTCACTGATTGAGGTTTTCACATTTTTATTATTTTTTTTTTTACAGATGTCAGATCACCTACTCTTCTTTGTGACAATAGAGAATAAAAGATGATGGCAGATCCTGCAGTTGCCAGCTAAGTGCTTTTGATCAGTGGTCAACCCTGTGATGAATGCTTTTCCATTGCATCCGTCATCCCATGCGTTTTCAAGCTGGTTAGAAGTTGGAAGGCAGGACTAAAGAATGCCTCCATCCAATGGAATTCAATTTCCTGGAAAAAATAAATCATATTTTCTTCTTTCCCTGTGACCTAAATGGAAAACATATTGTTCTGAAAGTGCTGTTCAAACAGAATTACCAAAACCTTTTATCAACAAAGAAGCCATCATATATCAGACATCTGGTGTGGATGTCAATTATAATAATTAATTAGACAACTCCCCAGATGCCTGACACTACGTTCTGTCAGCAGATTTTTTTACTTCAATCAAAACTGCTGCTGCATTATGCATGAAACTCATGGAGTGGTTGGGAGTTGAGGAATTCTGCTACAAATCACAACTAAACACACTAAAGGACTCCTGGTTCTGACGCTTTTTACCTCTTTTGAAGGCTGCCAAGTGAAGGTCACATACATTGATTTCTTTTCCTCCCTTTACAACATTTTCAAATGTTCTACATTTTTTCATGCAGAAGTTCAAACAAAAAAGATGAGTGGGGAAGAATAATCTATATTATTAAAAGGTAATGCCTGCTGCTGCATTCTTGAGGTGGGAAAGCAAGCTGCTGTCCTGGGTCATCACCAATCTCATGGGACAACCAAGTGGAGCATCTTCAGCTCTGCTGTGACCAGCAACACTCTTCAGGCAAGACCAGTGAAGAAGACATTGTTCCATTTTCTCATATTTTAATTTTTTTTTTCTTATTTTAAACAAATCAAAAATAAAGTAACTCCTGGAACACTTAATTCATTCAAAATATACAAACCATTTTTTAATATATTAGTTTTTATAAAATACTTTCACATTCCCCAGGCAAACCAATTCAATTATTTCTACTTGATTTAGGAAATCACTCCAGTCAACCCCAATATATATATATATCTTTGGGTTTTTTTTCACATGAGAGCATACTTGAACAAATGCATCACCAGCTTCATCTGTATTAGCAAGGATGGAAAATACTTCATGTTTCAGACTGAGAACTAATAACTGTCAACACACAGGTCCTAGTCCTCCCATTTGATCTTCTTCTGTTTGATGGGAATTGGCTCCTCTTCAATGTGTGCTCACTGATAGGGGCATTAATTTGGAACTACATTGTAACAGGGATAGAATAAAATTCTGGTTTAAATCCTCAGGTTTTTCCTGATTTCAGCGGGGCAAACATTTCTGCCTATCTTTTATTTGTTCTGTCAAGTATTTAGCACATGTTTGAACAGCATGGCATGATAAATGAATATGTAATACCATCCTCTTGCCTCTCTGGAGCTGGCAAGTTCCTTCAATTTGAAGGATTTACAAACAGTTGTGCATTTTTCAGAAAAAAACCCCCACCATTTGTATTAATCCATGTGTTTCAATATTTCATTGAAGCATCTGGGTTAGTTTCAGTTTCAATTAAAAGATTTAGATTGAAATGGACTGGCACTGAAATAGAAGATCTTCTGAGGTTTCTGTCTCTTTTCTCTATTTTCTCCTCCTCAACCAGAACAATACAGGACTAAATGAGAAATGAAGCAAGAGGTAATTTTTTTTTTTTTTTTTATTCAAATGGTTAAGTTTGGAGAGGTATCAAAATGAAAAATGAGTATTTGATTATAATTATATTGTTCACAGCTACCTTTTTGAGGAAAATAATGATTATTTTGTAGTTTCTAGTGACAGCTCATGACACACTGTAACCAGGAGTGAGCTGGGAGGTCTTATTAAACCCAAAGATGCACACGTGGAGGATGAAAAAGTCAATGTTGTCACCAGCAACAAAAACACCTTCTGATGAGCAGGGATGGTCAGAACCTGCAGCATGGAAGATGATGCACGTCCAAAGGCCAGAAGATGAACAAACTGCAGGAGAAGCTGTCTGGATCTCAAAGCACACACTGCTCAGGGACATTTCAGGTGGCTTTGGGTCACCCTCCTCCCCAAACTCCTGTTTGTCATTTGCAGAACAAACAGAGCCCTGCAGGAGGATTTCTTATGTAAGGCTGGGGGGATGCTGAGAAATTTAATCCATTAGTTAATAATTGCAATTAATTGAGGTTGGGGATTTAAAGTGGATTAGCTAAACTGCATTAAATCACTGTGTAAACACTCCTATTTAGGAGCAGAGCAGCCCAAATTTAGCTCACTTGTCCTTGGGCTGTCTGTTATGCAGGGAATGGGAAGGGGTGAACTTATAATGCATTTTCTTTCCATCTGGTTATTTCTGATGTGTGTTAGAGTAACTTTCTGCTGCTTAATCTGTTTTGAAAGCACAAAACTTGGCCTTACTCTGGAGAGTCCCTGCAGAGCACCTAATGTCCTAGAAATTCATGCTTTTTGCTGCAATTTCACGTGGAAGAGAAAACCTCTGGACCTGGAGTACACTGATTTATGCCACTTCAGCTCAGAATAAAAGGGTTGAGCCAGAAGAATTGAAGATATTTTCACCAGTGTATTTGGCACATAATGTAGATTCATTTTTCCTGAATACCTTCACCTGGAGTTTCTGGTGGTGTTGGGCAGCACAAAATACTAACCTAGCTGGGCAGTGGTCCTGGGCTAATACTGGTTTTATTTTTTTCCTGAAAAACAGAGTCCATAGTGTAGAACAGAATTACTGGTACAAGGATCAAAAGAATCATCTCTGTTTGGCCAAATGATGCAGAAATCCAAGCAGGATGTCAGGAGCAGGGAATAATCAAGAGAAGACCTGCAAAAATTTTCCATGACTCTGAAAGATGTTAAAGTTTGCATTTATCTATGTGCCATGGCCATACACCTGTGTGTTGATGGGCAGAGGCCAAGCAAAGCTTTGCAAGGATCCATTATTTTGTCCCACATTTCTGAAGCAAACCAAGAAATTCTGTGTGCAATTCACAGCACTTGGAGTACAAAATCCTCCAGCATTTCAGCTGCTGGGACTCCTGAACCATTCCCAAGCCCCATTCTGCAAGGTACATTTAAAAAAAAAAAAAAAGCAGAAAAGTGAGTTTTTCAGTAGTTTCTTCTCAGCCTGACCCCCAAAGTGGCTCCTGGTGTTGTCTGGGGCTTTGCTCTTCCTGCAGGTGAAGGGTTTTGCTGGCCCTGGGAGCAGGGCAGGGCAAGATGCTCCTTCTACCCAGACACCTGAGCCCTTCCTCCCCCTCACCTGATGAGCTCACACAGGCAGTTTGTGAGATTAAATATGCCTCATTTATCTCCCAGACTTCTTAATTGCTGAGCACTTTTAATCTTGCTTCGGGTTGAGATAGAGAGCAAGAACACTGCAGACGTGCCAAATACATAAATAAAATAAAACAGACAAATTGCAAGGAAGAATAATTACATTGGATCCGCTGGACCAGTGAATTAACACTGAACCCAGCAACAGGCAACAGCAGCAATCACTGTACACCACCACTGATAATAAAACCAGATAATTTTTTTTACTTTGCTTAAAGAAAGATAATTCTCCACTAACTTGTAGCCAAAAATCCCACCCGTCAATTAATGACCTTTGCCTCTGACATCCTTTCCTTCAAGGTCTGTGTGCCTATTATTTTCAGCAGTTAATCTCCTGGAATGATTTGTGACTTCTAATAACTGACTGCTTGTTTTGCTGTCAGGAAGCTCCAGAACTGCTGCAGCATCTCTTCACCTGAAATCCTGAAATTTTGCTTCATTTACCTTGTGGCTTCACATACCACTCAGGCTCAAGAAGGGTGTGGGAGGGGGGGAAGCCCCCCAAATCCCTTGTTGCTCCTTACAGTTTTATTACATAGCAAACTAAAGAGAGAAAATAAAGGTCACAAGAATTTCAGTGCAACACTGAAGGCCTGAAGATGGGAAAGTTTGAAAGGAGGTTACAAGCTTCCAATTACACTTTTGGTTTAGGACGTTCCAAGATCTTTAAAAAGAACCAAAATACAACAAAAAAACAACAACAAAAGAAGAACCCAGAAACCTCTTTGATTCCCCACTCTCTCACATTTCTCATAGGAAATTACTGAGAATTCTCTCTTTGCCTGTCACCAGAAAGCAGTTTATGAAGTGTCAGACACTCATATGGGGAGAAGGAGACTGAGAACCCCACAAGTGCCTTGACTGGATGTGGAAGGAGCTTCCTAAACCCCCCCCCCCCATGTCTCACCATCCCCTTCCTACACCCCTTGTTTACAGACACCAGCAAAGCACCCAGCTCAGAGGGGCCAAGGCACCACCCCAAAACCTGTACCCCCCAGCTGGGCAGTGCCAACCACCCCCTGTCCTCACACCCAGCCCTGCAGTGCCTCACTGCACCCAGGTCCCATGGGACCACCTCTCACCAGGTCCCAGGGGATTTGTTCCAACCCCATTGTCAACAGCATCAACATCTCCACCTTGGGCCACTCTCCCAGTGCAGAGAGGGGGAGAGAGACCTCCCCAAACCCAGCAGGATGGCTTCAGAACCCTGGCCCAGGCTCTCCAGGAAGGTTGTGTGTGGAGTCTCCTTCTCAGGAGGAATTCCCACCCCACCTGGATGTGTTCCTGTCTGACCTACACCAGGTGGTCCTGTTCTGGCAGGGGGCTTGGACTCAATGATCTCTTGAGGTCCCTTCCAACCCCTGACACTCTGTGATTTCAAAGGAGCATGAGAACAGCCAGCCTGAGCCCAGAGGAATGCTTCTGAAACCTCTTTTCTTCACAAGGGAGCTCTAGAGAGGTGCAGGGGATTCCTGCACTACCTTACCCCTCCAGAAGGACCATCCAGGTTTGCTGTACCAGAACACAGCTCAGGACCTGGCTGCCTGCTGAGCTCCTGCAACAACCAACTGCTGGGCTGGCAAAGGACAACATCTCCTCTGGAAACTTCTCCACACATTAAAAAAAAACATTGGGAGGTTGGGCAGAGCTGAAGGAAATGGTGCACAACATTCCCCAAAGCAGCCCAAGGGCTTGGAGCCACGTTCTGCTGCAGAAACACAGTTCTGGGGCCTCAGCCCAATGTCTCCATCCAACCCATGGCTGGAGCCAAGCTGAAGCAGCTGCTCTCTCACACACCAACCCCTTCCCAGGCCAGGCCAGGAATCAGGGAGAGAAAAGGATCCCCAGGGTGTAAAACATGGAGTAACAAAACTGCTGCAAACATGAAGGATGGAGGTTTGCACTCAACCTGATCCTAAGGAGCAACAGCTCAAGAAGAACCAGAACCAGCCCCTCCCAGCACAGCTCCTCTTTATAACCAACCTGAGGTGGGAAGGCTGGGACAGACCTGATGCTCACCCTGGGGCTGCTCCTCCTGTCCTCCAGAGCTGGCCCATGGTCCCATCAGGATGAAGCCAGGACAGCCCTGAATGTCTCCTCTGCACCTCCAGTGTTTGCTGCTCTGCAAGATGAGCTCAGCATCAGGATCTTACCAGGCTGGCTTCTCAGGGTGCTTCTGTGCAGCAAGATGGGTGCAGACACCTCGAGGGAACTTTGAAAGGTCTCTGAGCTGCCACCAGGTGCCTCAGGTCAAGAGAAATCAAAACCCAGCACTTGGGTTTGTTTGGAAGTCCTAGCACGTGAGGTTCTGCAATTTTTCTAAGATTTTCTTCTCCTTCCCATCTGCCTTTTTACCTGCCACAAATGGCAAGGAGCTCTTCTGATCCAGCAGAACTCCTTTGTGCTCCCACTGATGCCATCCCCAGCCTTCAGTGTGAAACTGCTGACAGATCTCCAGCCACAGCCAGTGAAATGTTTCATTAATCATCATAATTGGTATCAATAGCAGATGTCAAACCTAATGAGCAAGGAAAGTCATTGCCAATAACAGCTGAAAGGGGGTAAATCCTCCAGCTCCTAAAAACTGGCTTCCTGGAGACATTTTTCTGTGGATCATAGAATTGTCAGGGTTGGAAGGGACCTTTAAGCTCACCCAGTTCCAACCCCCCTGCCATGGGCAGGGACCCCTCCCACCAGCTCAGGTTGCTCAGAGCCCCATCCAGCCTGGCCTTGAAAACTTCCAGGGATGGATGGGGCTTCCACCACCTCTCTGGGCAACCTGTGCCAGGGTCTCACCACCCTCATGGGGAAGAACTTCTTCCTCAAATCCAATCTAAATCTCTCTTCCTCTAGTTTGAAACCATTCCCCACCACAACCTGACACCCTAAAAAGTCCATTGCCAGCTTTCTGATGGGCCAATAAGAACTGAAAGGGGGGCAAATCCTCCAGCCCCTGAGTATTGGCTTCCCAGAGACAGTTTTCTGTGGATGTGACTGTCTGCCCAACCTGTGGTCACCAGGTGAAGGTAGATGTCTTGGAAAGAAATGACAGTGATGTCCACCCTCTAGGAGTCATGAAAGGATCTGCTTGGTGAAAGACATTTTAATGTCTGGGGGGATGGTGGTTTGCCACTGCTCTCAGGAGTGAGCAAGCAGCACCTTGATAAAGCCTCTGCACCATGGGAAACCTGCAGAAAAAGCTTAGATGGCAGCACCAGCACCAGCACCAGCACCAGCACCAGCATCAGCATCAGCACCAGCATCAGCATCAGCACCAGCATCCTTCCTGGGGATGGGAAGAGGAAGCAGCATGGCCAGGACCATCAGCAGCCCAGCACAGGCTGTGTTCATCTCACAGGACCCTGCCCTGCAAGAAGGGGGAGGGATGCAAGGGGTGAGGGCTTGGGTTGGGAATGTTTTCCTCCTGGTGATGAAACATTCTGCAGTAGCAAAGCAGCAGCTGAGCTCCCCTGATCAAGCTCACCTCCAAGGAAAGGTCTATTCCTAAAATGGGGAGAAAAAGACTTGATAGAAAGATTTCAGCCACCCAAGCCACATCCCAACAATGGGAAAAATATGTGCCTCAGTAGACTGCTTTTTAACTTTTCTGAGTGAAAAAAAAAATAAAATCATGTGATGAGAATAGCACTAGAAATGTTTTAGGCAAGTTTTGCATGATGCTGTATCTTTTTTTGGGCCAAATGACTTGATAACAAATACTCCCATGCTTTGTTCACTTATTCTGTTTTTACTCATGGGAAAAAGTCTCTCTTGAACATCTTTCAAGGTTCTCACTTCTGCAGAGAGCACATACAGTAACAACTGAATGAGAAGGAGAGGTATGAACTGAGATGATCATTAACAAAATTAATCCTCATCTAAAATCTTACCAGAGGTAGAACAACCAGGGCACTTGATCTCATGTCTTGGGTAGCTCTAAAGTCTTTCATTACTGGGCTCACTGGACCAGAGAGGCTACAAGCCTGTACATCTGAATATAGATGGTGTGCAATTTACAGGTCCGTGACCTTCTCACTTAACCCAAGTTACTGGCCCATGCTAGGGTTTGCCAACCTTGCTGTTTCAGGCACGAACAAACATTTCACATGCTGTCAATTTAGCAAATCTATTTCCCCAATTTCCTCCCCCCACCTTTTCATTGGCTGCCTTCATTAATCATCTCCTAGTGTCTCCTTGGCACGATGTGTTAATTTTTATAGGGCTTGCTCAGCAAGACTTTGACAGCAATGTGGTCCCCGAGCAGTGGAGCGTGGCCACCTTGCTGAACTGCTGAGCCAAAGGAGGTTTTGTCCCAGGGCAGTAGGGTTAAGAACCACTGTTGCTTCTCTTGGCTTGAAAAAGTAGAAAAAACTTCCACTGAGTGGAAGACAATGGAGGCATCGCATGGTTTGTAGCACTTTGTGTCTTTTTTCCCATTCGGGTAGTTTGCAGGTCTCTGGCAGTGAAAGTGTTGCCATAAATCAATGAAATAAGGTGGCTTGTGGATGAGGTAGGGGCTGATGGAGCCCTCCACACTGGCCAGATGGCTGTGGGCAGTCTGCTGCATCTCCCCCTGCTCCCACAACTTCATTTCAAGAAGCTCTTTCATGAGGATAACATCTCTTCAGGATACCTCCGTGCTGATCCCACAGGAACAACCCCTGTGCTTAGAAAATGCTGCCTAAAGTGGGACTGGGGGTTCAGAAGGACACCAGGCCTGGAGTAGGGATGGTGATGCAGGTTAACAAGACCCTGCTGTGCTTGGAGAGGGCTCAGCTGCCTTCTGTAAAAGCCACAGATCTGAGCAAAGCAAAGGAATGATCTGTCATGCTGTGTTCTGGTGGTGCCTAGAGACACAGAGGGAGAAGAAGCCAATGGAAGACCTACCAAGAGAATCCATGGTTTCTCAGACATGTGGTGCAGTAGCCCCAGAGCAACATTTCTCTTTCCCCCAGCTACAGTGAAATGCAAAGATCAGGAAAAAGAGATTTTCTAGAATGAAGACAGGTGAGTAATCAGCTGCTGCCATGCAAGGCCATGTCTGAGATGGCCAGTGAGGCTCTTTAGGGAAATGCAGACAAGCCAAGGGCACCTCAGCCACAATTATCTTAAACACCTTTGCTAGGAAAGGCTCAGTCACCCCCTGGTGAAACTCATCTCTTGCTCTCCTCCTACAGAGGGAACACAGCCAGCTTGATCTTAGCAGCACAGGAACACAAAGTGTTGGTGGGATTATTTGGGTCTGAAGCATTTCTTTGATCAAATGTGGGATGCACTGACAGCCCTTTATTTTGAAATGATGGAGTAGCTGGATTAGGAGTCAGTGGAAGACTGGAGCCAACCTGGCAAAGCAATTGCAAGTCTCTCTGTATGGGTGTGCAAGACAATAACTCTGCTTGCCTGGGTGACTTGGATTGATGAGCCTCTGCTCTCCCCATCTTTGAAGGATCCACTGGTCGATACCTCCCTCCTCTGGGCTGTGTGCCTCCCATCAGCTGTGTGCCTGGCACCACTTCTTGGAGGTGTAAATAAGAACCATTTCTCAGGCTGCCAGCCTATCTGCCTGGAAAACATGAGGTTCATTTCTACCATTCAGCAGGATCCCTCTCCCTTCCCTTGCAGCCCTGTGGTGCTGACTCCTTTGCTGACCTTTTCCTTGGCACATTTGCATGTAGCAGCAGGGCTCTGACTTGGAGAAGAGCTGGAGGATGGATGCATCCTGCCCTTCAGCTGCCTGGCTAATAGCAGAGAAGTCATTCCCCCTGTTAACATCTGAGGATGCTCTTCCCATCTCGGGTCAGCAGGATGCTCCATCTCCCTTTCCACTCCAGAGCCCTGTGTGCTTTTTTGAGCTGGTGAAGCGTGTAGATCTGCAACTTAACACCACAAAACACATTCAGACACCTTCCTCCTGTGGGTGCCCTTCAAAGCTGTCTGCACTCTTACCATTATATCCACACCAAAGAATATATATATATGTGTATATATATATATATATATATATTTTTTTTTTTCCCTTGGCATCCTCTCAAGCGAGCTGTGAGTTCTGAACACAGGCCACCTCCCCACACCCAGGGGATGCTTCTCCTCCATCCCCAAACACTGCCAGGGCCAAGATGCTTCTGCTGCTGCTGATCCAATGGCCAAGCCCTGCCCTCCCTGTCCCAGCTCCAGCTGGGGAAGAGGGAAGAGCTGTTCTGACAGGTGGAGACTGCAGGGTGAACCATGGTTGTCCTGTTTCTCCTAAATTAGGACACAGAGAACTGCTACAAGCTCTTGGCACCCTCTCCTAGTCACTGTTTTCTATTTGGATTTTGTCACTTCTGTTTCTTTAGCTGTGCCAAAGCAGCTAACTGGGAGCTACTTGGAAGAAAAAAAACAGAAAGTGTTTTTAAGTCCCTCTCCCTGAACATTTTTCCTAAATGAGATGACCCCAGCCTGCTTTAGGAACAGTCAAATAGCTCTGAGTTGAGTTATTACAAGACACCACTGTCTGTGGGATATCTGCTGGAATCTCCTTTCCTGGAAGTGGGCAGAAAGAGGGAGGAAGGGTGATGTCACAGACATCCTGCTCCAGTGAATTGCAGAGGTTTGTGGAGGATGGTGCAGAACAAATGACAGAGAGCTAAGGGAAACCCTCTCCATGGGGCAGGGAGGACATCCACAGAGGCTGAGAAATAAACTCCCAGAAAAGCTGGTGGTGGCAGGGAAGAAAGGCTCAGGATGGAGGAGAGAAATTAATTGGGCTGGGTGGTGATGGGAAAGGAACAGAACAATCTTTAGCACTTCCCCAGCTCTGTCCACACCTCCCTGAGGGCCACGCACCATCCACCAGCATTAATGTCTCAACAAAAGGCACCCAAAGAGCAGAAACACAAACTTCTGAAGCAGGTGTGTCCTGTGAGTGCACTGTCTTAATGTAGGCACTTAACTCCATGATAATATTCCTCCTAATCTGATACCACTGCTGCTTCTGTTCCAGCACTGCAGCATTTGATTCCAATTGCCATTGACATTTTCAAATGTGCTGACACAAGGAAATGGCATCTCCCTCAGCTCCCTGGGAGAGCTGCTAAGAACTCCATCTCTCCCACCATGACTGGAGACTTGCCAGCAAGCTCCTCGTGCCCCTGGCTGGAAGGTGGGATGCTCTCTGATGCTCATGCCTGGTGTTTTCTGAAGAAACCCATCACATAGCTTATCCATCTGGTGTCCAGCCTGCTCCCCCCATGTCTGACAAAATCCCTGACACTGCTCCTGGCTGTAGCTCTGCAGCCCATGCAGAATCCTCTACAGTTTAATCCAGGCATGATGTGCTGATGGTAAACCTGGTCCAAGCCAAACCTACATTTGGGTGATGTGTTGGACTGGAAGGATATTTTGCTGCCCAGACTCAGGTTCTTGGAGCAGCCAGCTTTGGGAATGACATTCAGCACTGGGAACTCTTTGCTGCCTCCAGCTGGAATTTCCTGCTGAAATGCCTGGAGAGCAAATAACTTTCTAGCCAGGCACAGAGCAGACACAGGCTGCTCCCTTCCCTGGTTCTTCTCTGCAAAGACAAGGCTATCACCAGGAATTTCAGGGATGGGGAAGGAGGATTTGGTGTGACAGTGTTGATTCCTTACTCCAGGAACCCACCGTGGTCTCACTGGCCCCTGACACAGCACCAGCACCAGCACCAGGAGGGCACTGCCCCATCCCTTCTGCTGTGCTCTGAGGACCTGGGAAGTGCAGAGAAGATGCTATAACATCGGAGTGCTCATGCTAGGCTGTGCAGCCTTCTCTTCTAGCAGAAAAAAACCTCCAGGGACAGAAACCAAGGGCAATGAGATAGGAATTTGGCATTCTGAGTCACCAGAAAATCCTGGGACTCCAGCATGCTTGGTGCTCTATATATGCATGGTAAGAACTAACTATGACCATGAGCAAGCTGGTATTTTGCTCGAGGCTGTCTAGACCATGATTACTTTATTCAGGAAAAAAAAAGAGCCAAATTTGACAACATTTTGTGGTCTAGACAACATCAGATATTCCTAGAGGTTTGGCTTGCTCCCAGGAAAGCCCAGGCAGGAAAACCTCCTCATCTTTGTTCAGCCATGGGGTTTGCTTGCTTGCTTCTCTCCCTGTGACCTTCCTTTTTCTGTCCAGACCTCCACACACACAGCTCTCTCCTGCTGGCAACATCACACCAAAGTACAGAGAGCCAAAGTCCTGGAAAACCACCCGTGAATAAATCCAGTGCCCTCCTCAACCCAAACCACTGTGAAGAGCCAGTGAGGTTGTTTCTTCGACAGCTTACATGAAAAAGAAAATTTCAAACTATGTAGCAAGTTATTTTGTGGCTGCCCACTTAGCTCTCAGCTTCTTGTGGAATATACCTTTGGTTTTGCTTATCCTGTCCTTACTTTCTCCATCTAAAAGCTGGGCTAGTGAAACAGCTCTCACAGCCAGTGCTCTGCATTTCTCTTGCTTCAATATTCCTTTAGCCACCTTTTACCTTCCTTAAATACAGCTCCCATGTCCCCGTCTCACCTATCTATCCATGTACCCACTAATTTTCACATTTACCTTTTATTATTCCAGTCTCTCTCTTCCTTCAGACTAACCCAACACCCTTCTGTCTCCAGAAAAAGGATCTCCAACAAATTAACCCTCCAGCTCAAACCCAGCCCGCTGCACCCTCCCTCCTTGCAGATTTTTCTGCCTGCTGATTTTACCCATTTCAAACACTACTATTCCCTTCCCTTAAATATACCAAAGTGTGTCTGTGTGGGGGTGAGGGTTGGGTGGGTGTCTTTTGACAATGAAAGCCACAAGCTATATGGTGGTAATAGTCTATTACATTTCTCCTCATATTTACCTCATTCAGCAATTTTTGACTTGATTCGACAATGAAAGTTAATGCTCTGATATATATACACACATATAGATGTATTTTCTTTTTTATTCTTTGATTAGAACTGTGAAATTTTCCCAAGACTTAAATTGAGTCAAGTGACTAACTGGGATCTTTCTGCTGGCTGCAACATTAGCTTTAATTATCTGCTAATAGCTCCAAGCATTCAGCTCAGTCTTCCAATACACAGACAAAAATGCTTTCCTAGGAGATTTTGGAGTGATAAGGGACTCCTAGCTACCCTGAGCAGGATGGTGGCAATGGGATGCTCTTGGGTGTGCATTACCCCAAGAACCTCCTCTACCATGCTCATAAGGTGGTGGAGATCAAGGATGGTGATCTATATATATACACATATATATATACATTTTTTGTTGGGCAGAGGTTGGATGTGGCTGGTTGGACATGGTGATCTGAGAGATCTTTTCGAGCCATGGGAATTCTGTGATTTTTGTCCTTTCATGATGTTTGGTACTACTGATATTTCCCCTCTTGTCTCCATGGACTCCCTCCAGTCTGTCAGGGACTTCTGCTGCTCCACGTTCTCTCCTGTGCTTGGATCTCTCCAGGGAAGCCAAGAGAGGGTGTACAATTCCTACCAGAGTCCTCTCAGCCCTCAAGGGACAGCTTCACATTACAACTCACTGTTTGTGGCTGAAGAGGTTTACCCAGAAAAAGAAGAGATGAAGAGTTTTATCCAGAAAAAAACAGTTTTGGCACAATCTAAACATTTCATGGGGACACATCAGTCGCAGTTACATTTTTCTGACGCACAAAATTTTGTTTCCATTCTCTCCTTTTGTTTCAAAGGTGTTCAAGCCCCTTTGATAAGACAAGAATGGCTCATTACAACTTTTTGGGTTTGTTTTAGTTCTCTTTTAAATCTTCGTGCTCTTAGGGTCCCTTTATTTTTGGAAACACAGAGAATTCCAGATGTGAAGCCTTCTGTTGCAGGCTCAACGAGGTCTGACTTCACCAAAACAAAATGACTCAACAGGAGTGGAGTGAGCAGCTTCAACAGAATAGGGTCAGAATTTTCATTACTTTTGAAATCTTCTAGCTCGAGCCTTTTATTGTGTTTTTAATCATATTTCTATTATTTTTAGGTTACTTTGATGGCTAGAGAAGAAAAAAAAGATTAAAGCAAAAATATCTGTTTCCCAGGGATCTTGAATTTTAAATCCCAAGTATTTTTACAGAATTCATCCAGTGCTGTTGGGATGTGATTTATTGACATTTTTAACAAAAAACCTAACAGCTGCACCACTGAGATTAAATATAGGCATTCACATAGTTTGTTCTAGAAGGTTTAATAACCAAGATCTGGAGCAGATTCACATCCTCTCTAGAGCCACTCAACAGCTCTCAGCTCTCCATTCTTTATGAAACCAAAGGGGGGAGAGAGTGCCCTATCCCACCTGGAGTTTCATGGGTCTTCCAGCTCAGACTTGGAAATAGTTTTGAAGCTGTGAAAGCTCCAACCCTTCTGCCACATTCTCACTTTTCAATGTTTTGTACCTGAGTTAAGAATGGGAAACAGAGGATGAAGCTCTCTGCATCTTAAACAGAGAGGTAAAAAAAATCCCAGAACCAAACCCCAGATCCTTTCAGAGTCCAGAAAGAGCTGAACAGTTCAGAAGCAAGGCACAGCTCCTCTCATTGCTGAGGTTAGAAGTGGGTGACCTCTTTTTCTGTGTGTTTAACCCCAAATGTAGTAGGCAGTGTGACCTGGGCATCAATCCTGAAACCAATCCTGTTGCAACATGCAAACACCTGAATTTATGGCAGTTTTGAAAACCAAAAGGATTCAGTTTGAACCCAGATGCAAGCCTCAAATGTTTCAGGTGCTGCCTCAGGAGTAAAATGACGTTTGTAATTCTGATAGTACCATGGTTTCTTGTTCACTCAGGAGACAAGAGCTTATATTCTGACAGCAACACTTGGAGAGTCCTACCAAGCTAGGAAATATCAGAAACTGCTAGAAAAAAAAAAATCAACAAAAAACAGAGAGGGAGGAAAGGATCTCAGGAGGTCAGTGGGTCTTACCTCTGCCTCAAGTCAGAAAATGTTGCCTAAACCAAGCCTGGCAGATGTTTGTTTAAACTCCTGAAGCCTTTTAGCAGTAGAAGCTTTGCACCTTCCCTGGGCAGTCAAGTCCAGCACTTCACAAAACCAGCTGTAAAGACAATCTTTCTAATGTCTAACCTGAATCTTTCCTGCTGCAATTTAAGCCCATTTCTCCCTCGCTTGTTCAATAGGGCCATGAGGAATAATGAATTCTTCTCCTATTCTTTGCCTTTTTTGTATCTGAAGATTGTTATCTTGCCATCTCCTTTTCAGGCTAAACAGTTCCTATGTATTCATTTTACCTTTATGCCATGTTTTGAGGGTTGCTGATAGTCCCTACCACCATCCTCTGAATGCCCTCCTGCTGGTCCACAATTTTCTTAAAAAGCATAAAAAGCCAGATGCACAAGTGGCCTTCCTGGGAGAAGGATCATCCACATGCCTTGTGGTTGATGGTGTTACTTATAGCTTCTCCATTTATTTGCATTTTTCCTGTGCTTTGCATTGCTGAATCCTGCCTGGCTTTGCCTCAGCAACAAACTCCTCATCCTGTCCTGCACAACATCTGCCCAGCCAGCTGTTCTCCATCCCATGGTTAGGGATCACCCTTCCTAGCTGCAGGCTTGAAGCTTGTCCTTATTCAATCACATCCTCTTTTTCTTCAGCTTGATGCTCCAATTTAAGACGTTTGCCTTGCACACAGACAACATTCTCCAGGATATTTGGAGCTCTTCCCATCATGATACAGCCCACCAGTTCCATAAGCCTCACCTTGATCCTCCTATCTGTGTCACCAAAGAACCCATCAGATCACAGCAGAGAGAGAACAGGTCCCCAGGCAATCCTCACCCACCCTTTTTGGTTTAGACATACATTCTTTAGCTGATCTGGAAAATTTAAATAACCCCTCTGCAAGTCAAGGCTGCCCATGTTGGTGGAGCTGAGAGCCTACATCTCCCATCCCTCCTCATTTCTACATCTCCTGCTGTCTCAGGATTCCTGAGGGGCAAGGAATTGCTTGTTGCAACTCGATCCCATCCCTGTGGTTTACAGGAAAAGCTGAGAAGCTCCTGAGAAAGATGTTCTGAGCAGCCAAGGGACTCAGAAGTTGTGTTCTGTCTCTTGATGCAGCCCTGCTCACTAAGAGCTGCCCATGAAGGAATGAGGTTCAGGCATCTGGTTTGTGAGATACCAAAATGCTGCTTTTTCTCCCCCTTCCCTTTTCCATTTAAATGCTAAATACTCGAAAGAGGAAACCTCTCCAAAAACAAGACAAACAAGAAACAGTCTGCAGAGCAGCAAGTTAAAATCCTTCCATATGTCAGCTGTGCCTGTGGAAGCCACTTCAGGGCAAGATTAAGTGCAGAACTGGGCTGAAAAGCCTGAAATAAGGTGGATTGTTCAAAAAAAGCCATGAAAACCTCCTAATTCCTTTGCAGTCCTGGACACATTAAGTTTCAGAGCTCAAGTTGCAATTCTGGAATAAGTTTCAAGACAAACTGGATCCAAGTTCCTTATTAGGTACCAGCCAAGTGATTCATGTTTTATCAGGGCCAGTTTTCAGGCAAGTCAGGACCTCACTGCCTTGGCCATTGAGTCGCACATGAATATCTTTGGACTTCAGTTCCCATTCTGAGCCTGATCATTAAGAAAGCCAAAGAAATCCTGGCCCTTCATTTCTAAGGAGTCTGGAGCTCTTGAACCAGCTGGAGCCCAGCTTCCTGAGCTAACACCTCATGTAGCTTTACTCAGCATTTATCATCATCTCATCACACCCCCAGTTACTCTAGAATACATTTGGATTAATAGTGGGGATATGAATGAAACCTTCAAGGTCTTGGTCACCCTCCACTCACTCTAGAAAGAGGTTGGAGTGACTCTCTTTGAGTTTATCCCTTGCTTTTGGACACCTAAGCTAGGACAGATGATTTCCAGACCCATCTGCCAAGCCAGACCTGAACATCTAACCTGCTCTACTCCCAGTTTTGCTGCTTCAGAGGAAGCCACTCCCCAGGTCCTTGGGTTTCTCTGTCCTACAGATTTCCCTTAAAGTACCTTTTCTGTCTTTTTACTAGTTTTATTTTGTGGACTTGTTATAATCCAGCTACGTCTTCCCCTTGGTGGTAAGGGTAAAGCTAAGGTCAGGTTATTTTGCAAACAATAAAGATCTTATTAAACTTGTCAAAGAACAGTGGGAGCTTTACCCTGGTGTTCAACTAAATTTCCCCTGGAAATGTCACCAGCGCAAAGAGGCCCTGAAGCAGAAGGACTCTATTTAAATTATGTATGCAACTTCCTGATAATTATGTACCCTAAGGAATATCATATTCAAAAAAGAAGAAGGCTTGGTGGATTTAGGTAGGAAGGGTGCTGAGAAGGAGTTTGGAAAGATAACAGCTTGATTTACTGAAAAGAAAGCTCTCACATCCCATGCAGCTCAAGGTGGCTTCTTATTTTTTTTTTTTTTTTATCTTACAACAAAGTCATCCTGCTATTATGTTCTCTGCCACACAGAACATTTAATATCAAACTTGGCCATAAGTTGTACACCAAGTGAATGATGATGGTTACAGAGATCTGCTGGGAAACCATGTATTGCTAAGGGGAAGTGGAGCAGGTCAGGGGGGAAACGAGTCAGGGGAGGATTTGGGCAAATGCCATTTGTCAAGTCTGCTGGAAAAACATGTTTCTATGTGAAAATCAGCACTGTTCATCCTTCTGTTGGCATCCAGGCATGTTTGCAACTACAGAACTCACTATTCCAGCAGCAAGGACTGGAGCAAAGTCAAGAAATGGGTCCAACATGGCCAGTGCTAAACCCACTGTGGAATGAACCCCAGGATCCCAGACTGGATTGGGTTGGAAGGAACCTTAAAGATCATCTCATCCCAATCCCCCTGCCATGGGCAGGGACACCTCCTCCCAGCCCAGGCTGCTCCAAGCCCCATCCAACCTTGGACACTGCCAGGGATGGGGCAGCCACAGCTTCTGGGGGCAACCTGGGGCTCAGCACCCTCACCCTAAAGCATTTCTTCCTAATGTTTAGCCTAAATCTCCCCTGTTTCTGCTTCAAACCACATCCCATCACTCCAGATCCTTGTCAAAAATCCCTCCCCAGCTTTCCTGTAGGTCCCCTCCAGGTACAGGAACACCTCCTCATGCCTGACCTCAACCATCCCCCATGGGACACCCAGGACCAGTGAAACCATCCTGGCCCTCCCAGGGAGATGGAGCCAGTGAAAGCCAAAGCCAGGCAGGATCTGCAGAAAGCTCAAGCCTGGTCCCTTCCGACCCAAACCGTTCCATGGTTCTAAGGTGTCCCACCCCATGCAGGGGGAGTTGAAACTAAATGATCTTTAAAGTCCTTTCTAACCTGAACCATTCCATAAATCTCTAATTTCTTTGGCCAGCAAGAAGATCCAACCTTAGAACTGAAAATTAAGTGATAAAAATGTGGTCAGGATGGAAAACTACAAGGCTTTGAAGCCAGACCTGGAGGACATGAACTCCCTGGGGCTTCCTGTGCTTCCCCTCTCCCAGCCAGGTTTGGGCTGGAAGGCACAGGGATCAGAGGGAGAAAATCAGGAAGGAAATCAGGTTTTGCTTTTGGCTGGCCAAGTATCTCATAACGTGAGAAAAAGCTGATGCATAATCAAGTTAAGTAAGGTTTTGATCAAAATTTTTGTGTGTTTGGTCACATCAGGGTCACACATAAAGAATACCCTGATGTCTCCTGTGGCACCTCTGGCTTATTTCCACCGTGAGATCTTTCCAAACCTCCAGGAGCCAGAACAAAGAGTCCTGTCCTCACTGAATGTCTCCAAGAGGAGGGGGATTCTCAGCCAAGGAGAATTAACCCCAATTTCTGCCCACAGGTCATAAAATTCACACCTTGGAAAGGTCTCACCTAATTTTTGCTATGCCACCTGGCAACAGACAAAATACTTTCAGGCAAAACTTATGTTTTTTTTTTCCACTACAAAACGGGGTTGGGATTGATGAAATAGGCTCTGAAAGTTCCCCTACAGTTGAAAAAGAAATGGAAACAAAAATACAAAAGGCTTAAAATAAAAAGCTATTTGCTCTTAATTTTTTTTAATATTTTTTGCTTCACTGGAAAAATAGAAAAAAATTCAATTCAAGTTATCAAAAAATGTGATTTTTTTTTTTTCCATTTGGCCATTGAACCAAAAAATGTGGAGTCTCTTAGCTCTCCTGGGCATCTATTTTTGGTCAATTGTTTTGGTTCATTGCCCCTATTTTCAAGAGACAGCTCCAGCTTTCTAATTGTATCTGCTGTGTTTGTGAAGACACTGAGCAGAAGACCCTGGCTACTCTGGCTGATTATAGGTTGTTTTGTTTTAGGGTAGGAAAAAGGAATAATCACTGGTCCATGCCAGCTATAATTTGTGTCTCCATTCTACAGTCAGATCCACCAAGTATTTGCATTTTATGTCATTAGACAGGAATCCCAGACAATGCTCATTTTACAAAAAAAAGTTCATTCAGAGAATGCCATTTTATGATCAGTGAGATGTTGCTCAGGAAAATGTTGACTTCAATCATACCTTATTTGAAAAAAAAAACACAACAACAAAAAAACCCAAAACCAGAGTGGAGCTGTTTTGATTTTCCATTTGAAGTGATTTTTCATTTTAGCTGTGCTGTGGGTTTGTTTTTTGGTTTGGTTTTTTTTGGTTGGTTGGTTGGTTGGTTTTTTGTGTGCTTTTTTTTTTCTTTTTTTTTTTCTTTTTTTTTTTTTTCCATTGGCATTAAGATGATGTTCAGTTTTCAGAATAGAAGTGTCATCACATCCAAAAGGTTTGAGTGACCCTAAGGCTATTGATCTCAGATTTTCTGAGGGAATATGGGGAAATAAATGCCATCCCAGAACTGGAAAAAAACCCAAACAAAACACAAAAAAACAAAAAACCAAAACAAAACAAAAAACAAAAAAACATCAACAAATTGTGAAGGCTCTCAAGAGTGGGCAAAATAATTCCTCCACAGGTTTAAAAATCCCTACTAGGAGAAAGGTCAGCCCAGGATTCGGATGGGGGTTTTTAGCTTAGATGAACTATTGTGGAAGGTACTCATGGCCAGCAGGGATCTGAGGTTCTGGTGGCACCCAAGGACAATGAGATAACTTCCAGTGGCTCTCCCCACCCTGGTGGCATCACCATCCTGTGTCACATCAGCTCATTGGTTCCCACAGCAGCACCCAAACATCTCCCATTCCACTGCCCCCAAAGTGGGCTCTTTGTGGGGTCCCCGGAGCCAGAGGGGATCAGTGCACAGCAAAATCAGCCTCATGGCCCCTGAATTCCCCCTGAATCCCAAGCAGTGCCTTGCCAAGGGGAAGGAGCTGGGGTGTTTTCCTTGCCCTCTTCCTCAGACCTCTGTGCATTGCTGCTCACTGAAGCCCAGTTCACCATCTCTCCTGCACCTCCTAAAATACCATGAGCAAACCACCCCAAAAGTCACAGAATCCCGGGATGGTTTGGGTTGGAAGGAACCTTAAAGATCATCTCATCCCAATTCCCCTGCCATGCTCAGGGACACCTCCCCCAGCCCAGGCTGCTCCAAGCCCCATCCAACCTTGGACACTGCCAGGGATGGGGCAGCCACAGTTTCTGGGGGCAACCTGGGCAACCAGGGGCTCAGCACCCTCACCCACAAGCATTTCTTCCTGAGATCTCATCCCAATATACCCCCTTTAAGCTTAAAGCCATCCCCCCTCATCCCATCCCTCCATCCCTTGTCCCAAGTCCCTCCCCAGCTTTCCTGCAGCCCCTTCAGGCACTGGAAGGTGCTCTAAGGTCTCCCTGGAGCCTCCTCTTCTCCAACCTGAATAACCCCAAACCTCACAGGCTGCTCCCACCGCAATTCTCTGCTCTTTACACCTCTCACACAACATTGCATTATTCTCACCGATAATAAATACCCCAGCTCTCTCCCCAGCTCTTAGATCTCTGCCTCCCAGTGCTTTGACAGCTATTCTTCCCCCTCCCCCCCCCCCCCCCCCCCCCCCCCGCAAAAAAACCCTTTGTCAAAACAGCAGCTTTGATTTGAGCCAAGCAAAATAAAACTTGGCGTGTGACTGACAGCAGCCCAAACAGATGCAGGGTTTGGCAGGCTGAGGTTACAGAGAATGAGCAAATAAATAGAGACACCGGGGCGGTCAAACGTGTCACAGCCACATCAAGAATAACTAGCTGGGAGAGTTGCTGGGGCCACGCTGGGTATTTAAGGCTTTTGATTTGAACCTTCTGATCATCAGCCAAGTGACTTAAGGTAATTTTTACCTTTCAGGGCTAAAATTTGAAGCCCCGCTTTTTCAGATGCTTCCCAACGATTCCCTGCCCCCCTGAGCTTCTTGGTGTTGATCTGAAAAGTTGTCAAGAACTCTCAGGAACCTGAAGGAGGAAGACAGAGTGGAGCAGCTGCCTGTTTTCTGCTCGGCATCAGCTCCTGTTTCCCTCCTCTCAGATTTCAAAGGGACTCCGGGCTTGCCAGGGAAGACACAAATAAAAAAGTGTAAACGTTTGTGGGTGCAAACGAGGACTCCTGCCCTGGCAGAAAGAAGAAAAGCAATTGAAAGCTCAGCTTTCTTTTTCTTTCTTCAGAAAACTAACTTACAGACAAAGGAATATTGTCAACCATTCCATCTTCATTACCAAGAGGAAAATGTCTTCTTTTGATTCACATTAAGCCCTTCAAACCGTTCTCCAGAAATTCCAGGGTCAAGCTGAACCTGAGCAACTCATCAGACAGTGACCAGCAGGTAAACCCAGGGAGAAAAATCTACTCACGTGTCATTGCCTGGTGCCCAATTTCAGATGGGCCTGTTTGGGGGGGAAAAAAAATTACATTTTTTTTTCTTCCCGAAATAGCATCATTTAGAGCTGTGTCAGGGTGAGACTTCATTCAGGCAAAGGATAAACTTTTCAAAAGCTCTTAAAGCCTCACTGGTCAGGAAGTTGGGATAGTTAATGGCAGCAGTAGAGCTGGCAGGGTGTACCTGCCCACTGCCTCAAGCCTTGCACCATGCTTGGTTTCCTATCAAAGATGGGATCTGCAACCTGCAGGAGAAATCTCGATCCACCCGAGGTCAGCTGTGATCCTGATCCTCTTCTCCAGGGAACCTCAGGGTGCTGCCACATGCCAAGGAGCACCTTCAGCTCCTGATGTTCCTCCTCACGTGCGGTTCTGGTTTGAAATAATTCCTCAGACTGCTTTCCCCAAGGACTCTATGACTTCATTTACCACCCCCTGCCACAGGGAGGTTGGTTTTCTTGTTGTCGCTGTATTTTTGGGTTTTTTTAACAAGTGGATGAAAGAAATTCAAGCTGTGCTGCTCAGTTCCAGAGACAAGCAGGGCAAGCCAAGCCTCTGATTTTGGTGACTCCAGCCCCACTTCCTGCAAGTACTATTTGCAGAGCTGCTTTAAAGCTGGAAAATCAACATGCAGTTATTCCTTACCATAAAAATGAACATTTCAGCCTCTTCCACTAAAAGGGAAAGAGGAATTTTCGAGTCACCTGCCATTTAAATAGCATCTCACACACAGTCACTAATTTAATGCAAATCTCGTACAGCTTCCTTGTATTTGTCATTTCACTGCATTTTTGTGCATGTAGTTTTTATGCTAATGCTCCTGCTCCCTCACTAACTAGGTCTTTATACCTATCATTCCAGTGATGCTGGTAATTACACAGCTATGTATGTAGATCTGGGAGAGCTCAGCTCCCTGTCACCTCTTTTTTTAATCCCTGCCTGAGAAGTGAGTCCTCACTGCCAGCCTGACAGGAGGGGGTTTGTTTGCAAAATGGCTTTCTGCAACTCAAAGTCTGATCAATAGAAAAATTCCAGCAAAGGTTTCAGGTGACAATAAACAGGACCCTGTGGATTTGGGGAAACAAACAAACAAACAAACAAAGAAATTGGAAAACCTGAGGATGGAAAATAAGGACACAAAGCCTTGCTCTGCTCTTCAAAAGAAATGTCTCTTCTGGTGCCAGGCATGGGCCTCTTGCAGCAGCACAGCCCATACTGGCTGTGTCCAGGGTTAAAGCATGGCAGGGGTTTACTGATCAAAAGCCATTTGGCCAAGGAGAGAATGGATGAATCTGGGCAGGGTGGAGGTGAAGTGAGGGTTACATTGCCCTAAACCCCACTTGCAAGTGGAAGGAACAAGAGAACACAGAGAAAAAGAGTGAGAAGAGATGAGAAGTAGTTGAAATAATCATTTCCAGGAGAGAAAAGGGAAAGGAGCCCAGAGTGCCCAGGACATCCTGTGGTACCCATGGCTTTCTCAGTACTTTCTGCCTTGCTGCATGACTGCAGGAATAAAGGCTGCGTGTCCATCCCACCCCCCTAAACCCTACACTTGTTCCTCTGACAGCACAAAGTTTTAAGAGCCATCAAATCACTCAAGTTGGAAAAGACCTTTAAGATCACTGATCATCAATCCAACCATCACCCCAGCAGTGCCCAGACCCCCCTGCCCCATGTCCCTCAGCACCACATCTCCAGGGCTCTGAAACCCCTCCAGGGATGATGGGGACTCCAGCCCTGCCCTGGGCAGCCTGGGCCAGGCCCTGACAACCCTTTCAGGGAAATAATATGTGCTAATATCAAACCTAAACCTAAAGCTGAGTCTGCTTAGAGACAGATGCAGCAGTCGGGGGTGCTGGGATTTGCTGGGCTGAGGAGCACCTCCAAGCACCCAGGACAGCCAGCAAGACCTGGGCAGCCCACCCAATACTCTTGTTTTCATGCCCCAGCCAACACCACCAGTTTGCTCAGCATCAGTAACTGCTCTGCTGCTCCTTCCTCTACAGTTCCAAAATAATTTCTCCCTAGAGTAAGGGTATGGAGCTCAATCCCAGTTGCCACTGGTGTATATGAAGACCAACCTCACTGCTTCAGCAAAGCTCTGCCCAGCTCAGGGCTCTCCCCTTGGCTCCTCCTGGATCTTCCTCCCTCCATCACAACCCAGCAGCTATCACGGTGATGCAGGAGGATTCTTTTGTAAGGGGACTTGAATAAACTCAGTGACAGCCTGCATTAGAACATGATACACAGTCATTTCCAAGAGCACGTTGAGAAGAGGTTAGCAGGCAGCTCTGGGAAAAAAAAAGAAAAAAAAAAAAGAAGAAAGTTTCATTTTATCCTCGGTGTTCTTGATGAAAGAATCGTCTGTACCTTACTGAAACTTGGGGGTAAAGCTGAGATGAGGAGCTGATGGATTCAGCCTCCTCATGGATCAGGCAGCTGAAGAGCAGCTGGGACTGAGGATGACTTCCCCACCCTTCTGCTTTGATAGAGATAAGGCTGCACCACTTCAGCTGAGGAGGCATCCAGGCTGCTGGAAGGTGACTGGAAATGCTGCAGAGGCTGTGAGCACAAAGTGTAAACAGCAACATGGGGAGAAAATAATTGAAAAGAGTCTGCCAGGCAGAACAAGGAAGGTGGGAGAGGTCAGCCCTGTGTGCTGGCTTCTGCTAGGGGTATGAGGAGAAACCTCAGGGATCCTGGCAATTAAAACCCTGGCACAGAAGAGTTCCTGCCTGCATTATGGAAACAGTTCAGAACTTGAAGTAAAATCAGGCACCTTCTGTACTTGGCACAGTGCAAACCTGTAAGGAGAGAGCCCAAACAAAGAGCTTAAAGAGGCAAAACCTGGGAAAACTGAGGCACAGAGCAGCAGGTGATTTGCTGAATGATTGTGGAGCAGCGCATCTTTTTTCCCTGCTTTGCAAGCCAATGCCTTCTGCATTTGTTTGTAAAGCTCTCTGGAAGTGCTGAAACGTGCACCCTCACCCCATCACCTCCTGCACCATCATCTCCTGCACCATCATCTCCTGCACCATCACCTCCTGCACCATCACCTCCTGCACCATCACCCCAAAGACACACCAAGCCTTGGGCTGGCACAGGAATGGGAGGTGCCCCATGGTGTCTCAAGGCAAGACTAGTGAGGGAAGGGACCAGGAGAGCTGCTGAGACTTGGGATGGAGGATGAAGTGCTCATCCCAGCCCAGGTGGCCCCAGCAGTAAAAATCTGTGGCCCTTCAGAGGAGCCAGGGCTTACCCGGGGCACTTCAGCTCTTTCTCCTTTGGGATCTTGCTCCTCAGCTGAAGAACAGACCCCCCTGGTGCTGTCAAAGCCATTTAAACATTTAACAGCTCCTGAAGTCCACACCCGGGATGCTGTGAGCATGTGAGAGAGACTTTTAATCTGAACTGGAGAGCAGCCAGAACCGAGTATTTGGGCTGATTTGCATGAAATGTAGATAAGCACCATCAGCATCTTGAATTCAGATGAAGCACTTGAGTTACTGAATGGCAATTCAGGGGCTACGGGGAGAAGGTGCAGCAAAATATCCCCAGAGACTGATGTCCAGGGAGCCCAGCTCATACCCTAATGCCTTCAGGTTATGCTGACCCATCACATAGCCACGGGACTGCCCCTGACTTGTCATTTCCAGCCACATCAAGAGGTCACTGCCAGCTTCTTCACCCTGCAGAAAGGACCTGGTGGGAATGGCTGGCAAGTGTGGAGTAGTGAAGAAGCCCACCCAGAAGTGGGAAGAAGGTGTTGAAGAGGCTGAGTCTGGTGTGAGCTCACCACCTCTACCTGCTACAGCCTTTGCAACAGTTCCAGAAAGGGCTGGGTCCATGTCCACTGGCCTAGCAACTAAACCAAATAACTGAATTGCTCTCTATTAATCCCCCTCTCCTCCCTGATAGAGAAAGGAGAGAGAATAAGGGAGAGAGACTTATGGGTTGGGAACTAAACTACACAACTTTAATGAAACAGTAATGATAAATAGGAGAAATTACTAAATATATATAAATATACAGGAAAATTGATCCCACGTTCCTCCCCCTTTCCCCCAGTAACTCTCAGGTCACCGAGGCTGCAGGGCAGCCCTGGGAAAGTCCAGGCTGGAATCCTGGAGTCAGCAGCAGTCAGGAGCTGGAGGCAGAACACACAGATTCAGGCTGGGATGGATCAGGAGCACAGGCAGAGGAAGGGATGGAATCCTCCCAGGATGCTGAAGCAAAAACAGGGAACAGGCGAGGAAGGGAAGCTGGAAGGGCAGGAAGGGGTTTGACCCTTGTGATCCCTCAAATTTATACTGAGTATGAGGTGTATGGGATGGAATACTCTGTTTGGTCAATTCTGGCATCTATCTTGTCTGGTCCTCCCCAAAGGAGGGGTTCAGGTGGGACCTCCTTACTCCTTCTGGAAGGCAAAATGTTCCTCAGAGCTGAGCAGTGTCCTTGGCCCTGCACACCAGGCTCTGGCTGTAACTATAACCATGGAGTGTGAGCAGTCCCAGAAGCAGACACTGCCTGAGAAACTTGCTGTTAATTTCAGTGCAACTACTTACAAGAGACTGAGCTGAAAGCAAAAGTACAAACCAGAAAATCACCTTTATCCTGGCCCAAACCAGTACAGTCCAGGACAGACCTGTGTCTGCAGAGAACCTCTGGGAAGAGCCAAGCTGCACTGGGATTTCCTGTCGAGTGGACGGGGTTGGCACTCTGATGTCTGATACAGGTTCAGCATCATAAACATTATCTCTCACCTCTACTGAGCTGAACTGATCAGATCTGACCAAAGGTTTGAAAAGGGGTAATGGAGAAAGGCAGGGATGCTGCACAGGCACCAGCAGGAGTGGGCACAGGCAGGAACAGATGTGGGACATGGTGTTTCCTTAGGCAGTCATTATTAAAGGCTTCTTCCCCTCCCTCCTATTTTTTTTAGAAGGTCCATTTAGTTACTTTTGATTTTTTAAAAAGGCATTCACTGTACAATCTGAGCAACTTGCACCAATGATCAAGAAACATTTAAGAAAAAACACAGACCCCTAAATCCAGCAAATTAATCTGTTATGTACACAGCCATGATTTCTCTAACAAAAAACCTGGGTAATGTATCAAACAGTGCCTTTTGCTCATTTACTTGACAAGTGCAATTTATTTTAAATATTTACCCTAACGTTTTACAGCATTCTTGCAAATCCACTCCATACTTTGCAAAAGTTCATGAACACTCAGCAAAGAGAGACATGGTCACAGTTCTGTGCTATTGCATCTCTGTGGTAAGAGCAGAAGGAAAGAGAAAAGGTAGCAAGAAAGGAGAACAGATTTTTGTGAGTGCTAAAAGAGATTATTAAGGCTTCACTGAATTATTACATTCACTCAAAGGTTAGAAAAGGACCAGCTTCAGAATACCTTCAAATCTTTCTTTCTTGAGGAGGAGACAAAGAAAGAAACAAAGTACAAATGAAATTAAATCAAATGAGTTCCTGGATAGCTCATAATATGGTATTTTACCCCCGTTTCCAAGACCCCTCAGGAGACTAGGCTGATTTAATAAGCCTAAGAGATGTTGTGGTTGAAGACTGAACTGCCTTGATGAAAGCACAACTTTGCTGGGGCTGCATTAGCCTAGGAAACATGTTCCAGCATCTTAAAAGGAGTCTTTTAATCCGTTCTTGAAATGGAAAGAAAGGATCAGGCAGAAGACATTCGTGAAGGGGGGAACTAACTGAAGAGACAAGCAACAGGCAACAGTTTAACTGCTGAAGCTAAGGTGAAGGCAGATGCTTGAAATCAGGAGGGAGAACCTTCTTCTGCATCTCCAGTGCTGTGGTTGGGAAGCAGTAAGCAGAGATACCCTCAACTGGTCAGGCTGCTCCTCAAGCCTCACCTTGAACATCTCCAGGGATGAGGCCTCAAGCACCTCCCTGGGCAGCCTGCTCCATGATTCCACTCCCCTCATGGGAAAGAATTTTTTCCTAAGATCCAATCTAAATCTGCTCTTCTCTGATTTAAAACTATTGCCTCTCATCCTAACACTCCAGACCCTTGCCCACAGCCCCTCTCCAGCCTTCCTGTAGCCACCCCAGGTACTATTTTGCAGCTTTAGGTGCTGCCTGGGTCTCCTGATGGGTCTCCCTTGCAGGGAGTTGCCCTCTGAGACCTTCCTAGAGAAAAAGATGTCTCATGTCTGAGAATGCCCAAGCTTGCCCAACTGGAAGCCACCATGAACTCAGTTGGTGGGCTGCTGACAGTGGGAGATGGTTGTGGTCCTCCCTGGGTCTCCTCTGATAAAACCTGTTGGATTCATAATTCCAGCAGCCAGGTAGAGGAAGGGACACAATTTCCTCTTGCAGAAGAAGGGACTAACCCCCTCCTCTTCTCTAGGGAACACTGTTGAGACATACTAAACCTTCTGCAGGGTCAGCATCTGCTGTGAAGAAACATTAACCCTCCCCAGGGTCTGCTCTGAGCCATGGAAACCATGATGAACCTTCTCTCTGTGTTTCCCCAGACTCTTGGGGACCAAGATCTCTCAAAGCTACTGCTCCAGCAGCCCCAGTTTCCAACCCAAACCACCTTCATCATGGTTTGAACCTGGGCAGGGAGAGGTTGAGTGTGAACCACTCATCTGTATATGGCTTTAACCCCTTGGAGATCAGGAGAGGAGAGGTCAGATGCTCCCCAGATCTTTTTTGCAGCTGTGGAAGCCTGAGCACAAACTACCATTCCTCCCCCACAACACCCAGCTTTGAAATACATCTTTTATGCACCCACCCAGGGAGGTGCAAGATCACATGGATCCTGGTTTCCTAACAGAAGGTGCCTGGTGTGCTGCAGCTCAGGGAAAATTCTTTGGGGAAAACTGCCTGTGAAGGATTCAGGGGATGCTCCTGAAACTGTTCACATCCAGCATTTTCTTGCTGAGAGTGAGCACAAGGTTTTCCACACAGACTGGTAAATTCCTGACTTTGGAATAAAAATGTAGGAGCTGTTTTCAACAACTGGATGGGAAAACATGTTTTTCACATGTTGGACCTTTCCTATCACTTCACTACAGCGAAGAAATGACATAAATGGACTCTTATTTCACCCAAATAAATCACAACCAAGTTTCCAGACTCCAGAAACCAGCCACTTCAATCAGCTGATTTTTTTTTCTGCTGATTTTTGTGCTTTAGATAACATTTTCAAGAAAATGTTTCCCTGCAAGGCTCCTGTCATGGGTACAGTTACAATGGAAGGGCATTTGGTGATAGCAGCAAAAAACCACAGGTAGCAGATGAATTTGTGAGCTTTGGTCTTGGGCTTTTTAAAATTTGGAAAAGCTCCAGACTGCTCTGGTGGGACAGAAGAAGCTGCCAGGACTTTGTCTGGGTGGGGTGGCTCAATATTTTGACTTCTCTTCTTCCAGTTCTCAGCCAGGCAGTATCTCAGGCCACAGGCATGTATTTCCTCCAGCAATCCCCTTCAGATCTTGCCCACAAACCAACCCTCTGTCCCAACCCTTTAACCACGAGTGGGGAGGAGAAGGGCACTAAACCTGAGCCCCCACCTCCCAGAGGGGCTGCTCTGAGCCTGGGGAGAGGGGGTGAGGAGTTTTTTTATGTTTACAGCCTTATTTGAGAATTGCCACTCCAAAGTAATGGAAAGCCTAGCTCAGCCAGGAGCTATTCATGAGCATGGGCTCTCTGAAGGCAAGAAAGCTGCTGGCTGGGAAACCTTCATTTATCTTCTTGAGTGTTTACTCTGAAGGGAGAGCCTGCGTGGCTGATACTTCTGAAATCAGGTTATTTATCTTGGTGGTTAAACGTAGATCTAGAGACCTCCTTTCCTCTTCCCCACTTTGGAAAGTTGTAGTGAAAACTTGTGATAATCCCCACAGCCACTCTGTCAGAGCTTTGCCATTTGGTAGTCAAAGATTTTCAGCTTCAAGTTTGGATGGAAAAAAAAAAAAAAAAGAAAAGCTTTGTCATGATGAAAATTTCTATGGCAAAAATCACTTTCTCCTTAAATATCATATTTGTAAAAACCAAAGTGATCAGCAAGTCCGGTAGCAACAGCAGCCAACTGTTGTAATATTTAGGAGAAATATTTCCATTTCTGGTTCAACTTTTGCAAGGCCTATCCCCACCACAAAAAGCAAACCCAGCCATCCTATGAACAATCAATGCTCATTCCAGGCTGAAGGCTTTTGTGAGCTCCTCTGAAGTGAAATGGAAACCCAGGCATGCCAGTGGGGAAACTGGGACAACCCTGCCCTTGCTCAGGAACTGCAAAATCTTTCATCAGCTGGACAAGAGGGAGCTCATTTGAATTGCACTGGCACAGATTCAGACAGCAACAACATGTAAGTGTTAGCAGGAGGAGAGAAGAAACGATACCCAAGGAGGATGTACAGCCTCCATCACTGCAGGTCTGCAAGAATCATGGAGGGAAAATATCTGTCAGGGACAACCTTAAGCAGCATTGATCCAGCTGTGGATAGAGAGGTGGAGTAGATTACTTTTTAAAGGTGTTTCCAGACTTATGATCTGTTGAGTATCAGTAAATTAATATTTGATGGCGAAGGAGGTGGAGTTAAGGGGTAAATCCCACACATTGCTCACAGCCTCCAGGACTGAAATCCATGCTTGGCTTCATGGCAGGGTTACAGAGTGTGAATGGCAATGTGATTCTAAGCCTGGGCTAGGACTCATTTGTAATTGAGATGGCTTTGACTTGACAGTGCTTAATGATGCTTTGAGAGGGGCTGATGGCTGCTGAGGGGGGAGGGAAGCTCCCCTGGGCATGGTGCTGATGCAGGAGTGAAAACAGGGGATTCATTGATGTTTTCATTCTTTCCCCTCCCTCCTCCCCCTCCGACTTCAGACTGAACATGACATTTCACTGCAGGTGCCTGAAGGAGATTTCTGGCCCTGATAACTCAATTCCCCCCCCCTCACTTCTGCTTTCCCCACCTGCCTGGGTGATGCTGCTGCCTTTTTGGTTCCCTGCCACCTGAGTCACTGGATGACTGATGCTGAGGGGGAACATTACTTTCCCAGAGTCCCCTCTGTGCCAGCTCTGGTCTCTGTCATCTGTCCCCACGCTGAATTAAAGATGGGAAGAAAGAAGAGCTGTGTTCCCCCAGCCCTCCGTGCCTTAATCTGAGTCCCATTGAATGCAATTCAGACCCATGAAGCTGAAATTTTGTTTAACTTCATTAGGAGCTGAGAGCTTTGGAGCATCTTTGACATGGCCTGACATTTAGGGACCTGGGGATGCCAGGTTCCATTCCTCTGGGGATGCCAGGTTTCCATCCCAAAAAGTGACAATGGGGCAACCTCTAGTGGAGTCTCATGTCAGCAGAACCAACCCCAGGTCTGCCAGACCCTGTCCCAGCTCCCCCCAAAGCCTCTGCTCCTCTCTTTTTAATAAATACCAAAGGGACGAGGTCTGAGAGTGTGGGTGCTGCATGAGATGGGGAACCAAGTTCTCTGGAGTGCAAATCTAGCAGCACCCATGTTATTGATCAAACAAGAATTACTTCCTTCTGGCTAGCCAGTCATCCCAGGTATTCAAAAGCTTTAGAGTTTTTTCACACCAAGACCTAAGGGAAACTCACTTTGTCTTCTGAAAAAAAAAAAAAAATCCAGAAAATCCCCCCTCTCAAAATCTGCTCTGATGTGGATGTTTGGGAAGAAGCTCCAGGAACAACTGAAGCCATAACATGGGGCTCTGAGCACAAGACAGGAACCAGAAGCCAGGCAAGAAGTTATTACTTTTGCTTTTATTGCATTATGCTTTCTGCTAAAAGACTTAAATGATCAATGCAGCGTTAATAAATTTCATTTGGCTCATTTAATAGATGACTTTAGCAGAGAAGCAAGTTTGGCCATGACCAGTAATGAATTAATAACTATGCAAGTAGCACATTCCAGCACAGAAATACTTCACACTAGTGGAATTCTTCATTCAAAAGGAAGGACAGCTGCTCTGCAGGACCAGATTCTGTGAATTCTGTGACCATGCTGCTTCTTTATGAGTACAGGGGTAGCTCTGATTTGGAGACAGGCCAAAAATGTCCCTTCAGGACAGAGTTTGACTGAAGCTCTGCTACCAGACACCACCAGAGAGCTGAACCTCTGGCCAAGGAGTTCATACCATACCCCAACTGCCTTGAGTCCTTTCCCTGTGTTTTCTCACTAATGACATTAATTTCCCTGCGTTTTGCCACGCGCGAGACGAGAGCTAAAAATGAATTTTGTCAGCTCTGCTCAGTTGGATCACAGGAGCTGCTGCCTGGCTGACTGGCATTGGCTTTGCAGCTTTTTCAGCTGCTGGCTCCAATTTCCTCAAAAGAAAAAATAATTATATATATATATATATATATAAAAATCCCCTCATACATAAATATCTGTGGCTGATGCAGCAGACGCAGCACGGTCGGGGGGGATGTGCCCCATGCTCAGTTATTCCAGTGTTGCCAGAAAGCTTGTGCACATCGAAGGGGAAGTGCTCTTGCCCAGGGAAGGGGTTGTGCTGACCACCTGTGGACCTCTCTGTGTCTAACATCTTGTGCCAGCACTTCAGCAGCAGGAGTTGCTTTTAAATTGGGTTTTATTGTGTGGCGAAAATAGCGGGCAGCGTGCCACAAGCAGAGGAGCCAAATGGATGCAACGAGGCAAAGAAAGCTGGCTGCAAAGTCTGAGGCAGGAGATTCCTTGTCCTGGGGCACTCAGGCTGGACCAACCGTGGTTTTCCCTCATCCATGCTGTGCTGCTGGGCAGCAGGTCAGGATTTGTGCTGGCACCAGCATCGCTGGGCAGTGTGGCCAGGGCAGGAGGACACTTCTGCTCCCTTAGTGACTTCTGAGTCTGGGAGAGGAACTCTGCTTGGTGTTTGCTTCTAAGACAGGACCAGGATCTGGAGCAGGGAGCAGGGATGCCATTACCAGGAGCAGGGATGCCATTACCCACTTGAAATGCACCAGTTCTGATCAGACTTCTAATGTTTCTTCTAGCATTTCAGTGGCATTTTCCCTGCTGCAGCCCCAGCCCATTAGTTCTCACGTTCTCAGTGACTAACAACAATAATTTCTCCCCACTTGCCCTGTAACAGCCTCTTCTCCACTTGCAAACAGCACTCCTGCCTCTGCACAGTCATCTTTCCTCCAGCCTGAACCTGCCTGTCTCTCCCAGGCCCAATTCTCCAAACCTTTTAATCATTTTTGTGGCTCCCCTACCAGTAAGTGCTGCTGTAGGTTCATGATATGCATCAAACTGTTGTATGTCAAAGAGGGCAGGAGGGGACCAGGGTGGCCTGCAGCTCACCTTGGGCTCTGAGCAGCTCTGCTCTGGGAAGCTGGAGGGACCCCAGGGATGGTCAGACTGGAGGGGGATAAAGTGGGAGGCACAGGGAGGGCGAGGTGTTCAAGTGAAGCAGCTTGATCTGCTGGTGCAGCAGATATTGTGCATGGAGCTGGGAGCACGGATAACAGAGCTGGGAGGAGAGGAAAGAGCTCAACAAGGCTGTGGATGGAAGGATGGATGGATGGAAGGAAGGAAGGAAGGAAGGAAGGAAGGAAGGAAGGAAGGAAGGAAGGAAGGAAGGAAGGAAGGACGAAAGGATGGACGAAAGGATGGAAGGAAGGAAGGAAGGAAGGAAGGAAGGAAGGAAGGAAGGAAGGAAGGAAGGAAGGAAGGAAGGAAGGAAGGAAGGAAAGAAGGACGAAAGGATGGACGAAAGGAAGGAAGGAAGGAAGGAAGGAAGGAAGGAAGGAAGGAAGGAAGGAAGGAAGGAAGGAAGGAAGGAAGGAAGGAAGGAAGGAAGGAAGGAAGGACAAAAGGATGGATGGATGGAAGGAAGGAAGGAAGGAAGGAAGGATGGACGAAAGGAAGGATGGAAGGAAGGAAGGAAGGAAGGAAGGAAGGAAGGAAGGAAGGAAGGAAGGAAGGAAGGAAGGACAGACAGATGCATGGGTGTTCCTGTGTTCCTGGCAGGGCCCTTTGGGCTGCTCTCACCTGACGTTAGAGCAACACTCACCATGGCACAAATTCTGGGGATGCTTCTCCTGGTGCCTTATTCAAGTGTGCAGAACCAACTGAGCGAGCCATGAAGAGCAGGCTGAGGAGCTGCCTTTGCTTAGAGGGGGGAGCAGAAAGGAAGAACAGTGGCAGGGACCACATCACTGCAGCCCTAGGCACTGTCCTCCCAGCCCAGCTGGAGGCTCCGTGCTGGAGCAGAGGTTCCTGCAGCAGGATCCTGTCCCAGCACTGCCAGTCTGGCATTCCCCATCTGCTTTCTTGCAGCAGGGATCTCTCCCACCAGTGGGTGACAATACCAACAGCTTGCCCTTCACAGCCCCCCAGGTGAAATGAGAGAGCCCAAGAGGAAAAGCTGCTGAAAATGGGGGATTAGAGTAATTTTTGTGGTGGAACGTGCACTCCCTGAGTATCAATCTGTGCCTCCATCTTGTGGTTAGAGCTCTATAAAGAGGGTAAGAGCTGCCTACAACACCCAGCAGCAGACATCCCCCTCTCTCTGGTGACAGCAGCTCCCACCACTCACCCCAGAAGGTCCCAGCTGCCTGTCCAGCTGGTGGCCAACTGGATCCAACATGTGTTTTACCAAGTCCTACCCAACACTCTCTCCAGAGACAGCTGGAAACATTGGGAAACTGAGGCAGCCCTAGCTTAGCACAGCACATCAGGCTGGGAAAGTGTCCTTCACCAAAGCCAAGGATGCCCCAAGGCACAGCAGCTCTCCCCTCCCTCCCTGTGGTGGTTGCCTCTGTTTCTGGGCTTCTTCTGGAAGGGCAAAAGTTACCATTTGAGGGATCAGGAATTAGGTTCTCTTGCTCTCTCTCCTGTTCCTTTGCTGCATTGAGAAGTAGTCTGGGAGACAGGGAGCAGAAAAACCATGGAAGACCTACCAAGAGGCAAACCTGCCTGGAGACTCCGCCCAAGCATGCTGCTGGTGGATAAAATGAGGTTGCTTGCCTGATAAAAGGACTAAAATTGTCCCCAGTTAGCAACAAGTTTCCCTCTACCTTAAACCCCAGGGATCAGACCTCCAGTAGAGATTGAACAGCTTCCAAAAAGTGATGATTTTGCAACTTGGAGCAACTGAGTTCACACCCAAGAGTCCTTTTTATCCCCTTCTCCCCTCTGAATGGAAACAAAATAGGGGGCAGGTTTCTGATTAAGATGCACAAACAGTTTCTTTCTCTTCAACAACTGATGCAATAAATGTGCTGAATAAAAGCACTGCCAAAGCTTGTTGTGGTGCTTTATGGGGCTGCTCTAAGAGTGTGAAAAAGCCTTTGCTGCATATCATTAAATGATGAAAAATGCCAAGCTGACAAACTGGGATGAACGTGGCTCGAGTGCCTCTAGTGAGAACATGAATGTGCCTCTGGAAGCAAAGTAGGAGGAGAAGAGGGGACATTTCCCTGTACTGGGCTGCAGGGATTCCAGGGCAAAAAGACCCAAAATAACAGCAGAGCTCCCAGCCAGCTCCACTCCCACCTCCCAACTCACTTCCAGAAGGACAAATACAAAAAGCAGAACCACAGCCCAGGAGGCTCAGATCCTAAGGGAGGTTTTTCTTCACCTTTTGGCAGCTTATGTCCACAGAGCCCATGTGCAAGGAGCACGATGCTGAGTCCTGCCACAGGCTGGATCCCACTGCTCAGGCCAGCAGCTCCTCCAGCACTGTGCCCACGAGTGTCACCAACCTCTTGGGTGGTTTTTGTGGCAGGGCTGGTTGCACACCTGTCTCTTTGCAGAGCACACTCAGGCCAGGGGGATTCAGACAGAAATTTGAACAACTTCCACCTTCAGCTGGATGGCTTCAAGCTGAGCATAGCCTCTGGTACCTTTCCTGGGTAGGAGGCTCTGCTAGGTGGCCCTAATGCCCCCAGAAGGTCAAAAAACCCCAGATTTTTCATGAAGTAGGAATTACTGCACATATCCCAGGGAGTACTAAGCACCCACAGTGCCCTTTGGGGTGATGCTGGAGGACAGGGACCTACGTGTTGCAAGAAGCCAGCCCAGCCCCAGAGCAGAACTGGTCAGGGCTTGGTTCTTACAGCTTGTACCAACACTGACATGAAACTTTTCTTGCTAAGGACAAATTTCATCTGCTTCACCAAGGCAGGAGCAAATCCTGGAGCTGCCAAGCTGACAGATGTGGATGGAAGGTCCACAGCCAGCCCAAGCCCTGCCCTGCTGTGGGTTGGGGTTAGGGTTAGGGTGTTGGCACCCTGGCACTGATGTCTGCCTTGCCCTGTTCCCAGCCCTGTGGTGTCTACACCTGAGGAGATGTAGGTGCTCATCATACATTCCAGCAGAGGAGTGAGAAGGTTGGGAGAGGGCATTTTTTTTTTTTTTTTTTCCTCAGGGAGCCATCGGTGCCAGCCAAAACACTCCTGAGCATCACTGCAAAGGAGCTGCCTTTTGGCTTTTGACACTTCTGTGGGATAAAAAAAATCACTCTCAGTCGAAAAACCACTCTTCTCCTGTGAAGAGGCAGCTGGATAACAGGGTATTGATGTTATTAACTGGGCAGCAGTGCTTTCAGCTCAGATCTATATTCACCTTGGCCTTGGGTCACTCAGTTGAGACCTGAGCTACAGGGATGGGAAGGTGGAAGGCCCTTCTGTTGCTCAGCTTCTGCTCTTAGGTTGGGGTTTCTTTTCTCTATGCTAGCTGGAAAAAAAACCCAAAACAACAGAACAACCAAAAAAAACCCCACCATAAACTAAAGAAAATGGCCCTGTGCACAGAACAAAACCTTCCATGAAGTTTTGAGTGAAACAAGCAGTGTCTGGGTCTTCCAATGACCTTTCAGATAAGGAAGAAACTTCACTCAGGGTGCACTGAGATAAGCTGCCATGTAAAGGAGATCAGTGGTTTTCTGCTCTCTGCCATCTAGAATCCCAGTTTGGGATTGAGAATCCCACAGGGATCTAAACCCTTGTGTTTTGGGTTAGAAGGGACCTTAAAGCTCTTCCAGTGCCTCCCCTGCCATGGTCAGGGACACCTCCCACCAGCCCAGGCTGCTCCAAGCCCCATCCAACCATTCCCAGGCATGGGACACAACCCTTACAGCAAAGAATTTCTTCCTAGTGTCCAACCTAAATCTCCCCTCTGACAGTTTGAAACTGTTCCCCCTTCTCCTATCACTCCATGCCCTTGGAAAACTCCCTCCCCATTTCTTAGTTTGCCTAAGCTGCACTCAGAGAAATGATGATCTTCTAAAGATGGTCTGGGGACCCAGCCCTGTGTCACCTCCAGCTCCATTTCAGGGTGAGCAGTGACACTCCACTGAGCTCTGCCCTGGCAGAAAATCCTGAGACATTCCCCTTCTCTTCTCCCAGACATACTTTTTTTTTTTTTTTTTTTTTTTTTCCCTCTGGCTTGGCTTGAAGTGATTTTATTTTTGATTGCAGTTCACGAGCCAAAAAAAGTCAGGTCCTCTCCATGCTACAGCTATGGAGAAAAAGCATAAATTGTCACTTACCTCCGTGTTGCAGCTATGCACACATTAAAAATTAGACAGGTGTTAAACGCAGCTTTAATGTTTGCACTTAAATGCTGCTCTTCCTTCCACTTCTACTCTCATCCCCTCCCTTCCCTCTGCTAGAACAGAAGAATTGCTGAAGTGCCTGATTCCATACTGCACCTGCTGAAAACCCACCCTTTGCTCCCCTTTACCTGGGAAAAGGTATTTTAGGATGGACCTGCTGCAATAACACAACCACAAGTGTCAAAATTTTCCTCTTCAAGGACCTCCCTCTATCCTGTAGGCTGCATCTCTGCACCTCCCAAGAGGACAGAATTTATCTTTGTACCCTCATGTCTACAAGCCCAGCCACAACCCCAGTTTATAATCAAAACTGACCCCAAGCAGCCTCTGAATATCTTCAGGCAAGAGGATGCTGCCTCCTGACTCCTGTAGGTGCCTGGGGCAGGGCTGGACCCTCTAAAGAGAAGCCATGAATTTTAGATCAAATTACATTCCCCAAAAGAGACAAAACCAGCCCCACCCCAGACTGACTTCCAAGAGCCAGATGAAGTAGTTGCTGTAGATAATCACTATAAAGATTAATGCCTTGGAAAATGTTTATTCTTGGAGCTCAGCCCAACAGCCCAAGCCAGCTGTCAGGATTCAAGATTGTGGTCACGGTGACAAGGGGCTCTGCACGTTGCAGAAAAGTAATGAATTTGGCAACTCTCTTAAAGCTCAAGAGTAAGTTCCTAGTCTGAGGAGCCAACACAGAAGAGACAATAAGCCCAATGTTACTGGAAAATAAATGAAAGGAGAACAGCCTAGACTATTTTTGTATTTGTAGGGGTTTCATGCAGTTCACTTAGAGTCCTAAGGCTTTTAGACAAATGGATTATTCCAAGCATTTTGGGCATGGCAATACACCAGCCTATGGAGTCCTGCAGTAAAGACTTAATTTGCCATTAAACACTGTAGTTGGCTTTACAAATTCCACAGAAAGGCTCTCACTCAACTCTACTGCTCTCCAGAGAACAACAATTTTATAAAGCATTTCTCATCCAGAGATCTCAGGGCATTTTTTTTTTTTTCTGGAAAGAGATGGGCTAGAGATGCTGGCCTGCTGTACAGAGTGTGGGGGCTTGGGAAGGATCAGAGGAGCAGCACAGGCTTCCTGTACACAAGGACCACTTGGGTGGCATAAGACCAAGGTTCAGCACCCAGGCACAGCAAAATGTTATCACACTTCTAAAACCTGATTGTAAGAAGATGATTACTGAGGAGTGAAAGTAACGGGGTATTTATTGCACCTCCGATACAAGAAAGGAACATCTTTTCCTTCCACAGCTTAGAATGAGGTATCTTTTCACAGAGACATGGCTGTACTTATTAGTTAAAAAGTTTTCTTCTCCATGAAAAATGATGGAGGCAAAGGTTCTGATTGGAACTGCAGGGTTTTCAGGTGAAAAACTCTACAGTGTCTGTGCTGGTGATGCCAACACTGAGTGCTTACAGCACCTGTCCCAACATTTCCGTTTTCTTCTAAAAAACCATAACCTAATTTATAGTAAGAGTTAAAACTGAAGCACTTCTTGATGCTCTGTGCTTTTTACTTTTTTTTTTTTTTTTTTTTTTTTTTTTAGAGAGAGGTTAAAGTTTTGGGTTGTTAGTTTTTTTTTTTTTTTCCTCCTATTGTGCAGAAGCAATTTTAATTGTGAAATTCCAGGAAGAAGCAGAGGCTGCTCTGGCATATCTAGGGAATCTCTGATAATAGAAGTGAGATTAAGATACTTCTGATGGAAAAAGGGAAGGAAAGGGAAAGAGAGGGAAGGGGAGGGAAGAAAGGGGATTATATCTTCCCATTTAGTTTGCCTCTGTTCTCCTCTTCCTAATTTTCCAGCTCTTCCAGTTTGTAGCCTGCTCTTTGGCAAAGAAACAAACCAGGGCTTCAAGAGTTTCTGGAGCAGAAAGTCAGGCATTCCTGCTTTCCTGAATCGTGGTTTTAGGGAGCTTTTGTTAAGCCAGGGGAAGTGCTTCACCTCCAGCACATGGGAGTCCCAGCTGAGGAGCTTCTGCTTTTAGGACTTGCTGAGGAGTGCACTGAATTGGTGGCAGCAACAATCTCACTTTTCAGCTCAGCTCACTGGCTTCTGAGCACCTTTAAGGTATTGACAAAGCTGTCAATAGCTTATTTTTAGTTATTCTTTCAGGTGCAGGTTGGGACTCATGCTGGGAAAGGAGGGCTTCGAAAGAGAAGTTCTGGTGAGGCTGAAAACTCTTCTTCCATGGGAGATGGCGAAAAGGGCTTCAAAGTTCCTGCAAAACCATTTATTTTCCAGCCACAACACTGACCTGAGAAACCCAGCAGTGAGTGGCTCAAAAATACAAGGGGCTTCTTTCCCTCAAAGGAAAACCAGAACCTTAGAAGGGTATTTGAGGCATGAGCTGGGGGGTGGCTAAGAGCTTACAGAACAAGGGAAACATCTGGCACATCTGCCCCCAGCACCTCTGCATCCAGCACAGAGCATGCTGCCACCCCCCTGACCTCATCCACACCTCCTCTTGTCCCCAAAAGCCTCAGGGTTTCCTGTCCCAGCCCTCACAGAGATGCAATTCTGGGTAATTTTGCTTTGAATTTTGCACTCCCGCTTTTTGTCCCCACTCTGTGTCCCCAGGAGTCAATGGCAGGAGCCACCCATGTCTCCCATCCAAAGGGGGAGAGCAAATGCTTTGAGCGAATGAAAACAAATTATCTGCCTCAAAATCACCAAGCCCACCACCCTTCTCAAGCCCAGCAAACCTCACCAAGCCCCTGTGACTGCTGTATTTCTTCCTCCCCTCTCTCCCTCCCATTGTCCCTGCAGAAGGGAGGGTGACAAGCTGCTGTCACAGTGACATTCACAAATGCAGCCTCTTGAAGGAACTCCTCAGGTTTGCTCCAGCACAGAAGAAAAATGAAGTTTGTGTGTGAAATGGCCCTGACAGAATTTAATATAGGAGAAATACCAGTGAGGCAGAGGGGAAACAACACTCAAGCTATGGGGATTTTTATTGCTATTTTGTCTTTCAGAGTGAAAGGAAAAAAAAACACTACCTGATCAGCTAGGGAGATGCTGTCAGTGTTAGCAGCATCAAGAAAGAGGGTTTTGGTAGATTGCTCATGACATTTCAAGACCAGATCTCAGTTTCATCCCAGAAACACAGAACTCTTGGGTTCTGTAAGAGCAGCAGTGGTCAGTCACACAACAAAGTTTGAAATTTAACTGTGGATGTATACAAACAGCCTGAGGCAGGGTGCCAGCACTTCTATCTCTGTAGCAAATTTTCTGGGAGCTACCTGTGTACTTTTCACCCATCATTTGCCACGGACTCACAATTTTGATTCTCTTCTCACATAATTTTTAGGGACCTAACAGACAGATGGAGGCAGGACAATAATGTCAGCTTTTAGTCCTGGACAGTGAAATATTTTTCTCTTGAGCACAATCACAGCATGAAAGGTAGAAGGAGGAAGGAGATGAACTTACTGCTTCCATATGCTCCATCAGAGTGACCAGCTGTACAGCTGGTGGGGGGTCACCTGCTTCTGTGCTGCTGAGTTCCAAAAGTATTTGTCATTTGCTTTTGTAGATCTAAGTTTTGAGAGCCGGAAACACAAATCTGAAGAAAAGGACGGGCAGGGTTTGAAGTCAGAGCTCTAGCTCCCTGTAAAGCAGTCCTGTGGTGGCCATGGGATGGAGAGCCCTGTGCAGGGAGTGAGGGACAGACAGCTCGTCACACCTAGGGATGTCTCAGTTGTGGACAGACAGCTCATCACACCTAGGGATGTCTCAGTTGTCTTCTTTTAACTCCTTACAGCAACTTTTTCAGCCCCTCTGCTGGCACACGTCAAACCCAGTGCTATCCAAACATCTGGGTTCTCTGTGTTTAGAGCAGTAACACTGAAGGGTTTTTAGTCCTCTTGTCAAGTCTCCTTTTGTTATTACAGAACAAACCTTCCTTTCCCCAATTTTGATGACAATTAGGTTATTTGGTTGGTTGGCTGTTTTTTTTATTTGAATCTGCACCTCAAATACCATCCAGTTGTGAGCACCACCTTGGGACTGTGATTATAGAGACTGTGAAAGGAAGGAAGGGACAGGGGAGACAAAAGAGGGTTTGCTAAGAAGGAATGGTGACTGTGCAGGGCTGACAAGGGACTGCAACCTAACATTTTCCCCTGACATTTCCAGGGAAGAGGAGGAACTGCAATAGCCTTCAATGTACCAACCACACAATGCCTTTAAGAAAAGGTATTGGGAGCTTCTAGGGGCAAATCCAAGCTGGATCTGTGTCCCTCAGAGATCCCAAAACCTCACAAATGCCAGCCAGTTTAGCATCCCCAACTCCTTTTGTAGTAAAAAAGAGTCCTTTTTCACTAGGAACCAAACACACGCAGATCAAACACAGCAAAAGTCACCCAAAGAGCTTGTGGCTGAGGTAGGAATAGGCCTGGTAAGTGTTGGAAATCAGCATGAACTTCAGCTCCTCCCAGCCCCCAAGCCTTACAAACACCTCTGGGAGCAGTAACTTAAACACAGGGCAGGCCCTTCTTGCACAAGCATCCTCATGCTCAGGTTTTTATGAGTTTTTTAGCTTTAACTTTTGAACTTTACTCAAAGCAGCTCTGACTGAAGTTGATCAAATGTCTCCCAAAGTAGAAAAAAAAAAAAGAAAAAAGAAAAAAAATCCCCCAAACCACACAAGCAACATCAAGACATGGAGTACAAGAGGGATCTCATCAGCCCTGTGTATTCTCCTTTATCCAGCACAAAACAAGCCCATGCCACTGTCCTTATGTTGAAGCATTCTGCAGTTTGTTTTGCACCAGAGACAGCAATGACACAAAGCACCGAGCACACAACCCAGGAGATTCCCACTGGAATGGAGCATCATCTATTTCTCTAAGAGCCCTGGTGGAAAGCAGGGTGTATTTGCAAGAGCACAGATGTTTCTTTGTATTTTGCTCAAGTATTTGCTACTCCTGAAAGGCACTTACTCTGAGGTGGTTAACAAGACAGATTAATTCATGTGGATCCTTGCAGCAGTGTAGGGCTGTCACTGGTGGGGAGAAGAGGTTTGATTCTATTATCCCCTATTGTCAACACAGGCACTTTATAATAGATTTATGGCTCATAAAATCTTTTAGTAGTGGAGGGTCCTTGAGTTTCAATTTTGAACCTTTGGCCCTTGCTCAAATCACCAGCAGATACAAGCATTAATAAAACCAAATAGCACGTGAGTACTAAAGAAGCATATGGCTGGGTACTCAATAAGGGCAGTAAAACACAGGAGAGGGATCTTTACAATCTGCTTTGACCTAATGGAATCATTCTTTCAATAATAAAATTACTCTTTACTGAAACATGATGCAGGATACACCTCAGCTCAGTGAATTCCCAGAAAATTCAGGAGTTTAGGGTTGATGCTGCTCAGTGGCATGTTGTAATTTGAAAATATTTTGCACAGGGACTGATGAGGAGAAAACTGAACTGTGGCTAAGGAAGCAAACAGGTGGAAAGTAAAGAAAAGATAGGGCTTTGTGGATAGCTTGCTTTAGGAAATGTCCTCTTTTTCAGCCAGAGGCTCTGCCCAAGATGCAGAATTCAGGACATCTGCCAGAATGCATTAGGGATCTAGGAAACCTTTCTTTACATTCAAGCCAGAGATGCTGCAAACTACAGACTCTGGGTACAATTTAACCTCATTTGGGTTCCCTGCTGATTTGTCCTCACCCACTGTGTTATTAAGAAGCTGTAACACCAGCAGGCAAAGCAATGAAAAAGCTCCTTAAGTGACCACATTTAGAAATCCAACCACTTCCCTCCAGTCCCAACCATGTCAGCAGGAAGGGAGCAACAAATCCAGGAACAAAAGACAGCAATGTGGTGACCACTGCTCTGCAGGGAGAAACCCCCCCTTGCAGATCTGTCCTGGGATCTGCAACCAAGCAGAGGTTGGGATCAGACCCAGAAGGATGTGGCTGACATCTAGGTCTGGATTCACACTCAGCTTTTGCCAACCTTTGAGGGAGCAGAGAGCTCCCAAAATACAGCTCCCTGGGGGTGTAGTGAGAGGACAAGGGGTGATAGTTTAAAACTTGAAGGGAAGAGATTTAGATTAGACATTAGGAAGAAATTGTTTAATTTGAGGGTGGTGAGACACAGGAACAGGTTGCCTAAGGAAGCTGTGGCTGCCCCATCCCTGGCCGTGTCTCAGCCCAGGTTGGATGGGGCTTGGAGCAGCCTGGGCTGGGGGAGGTGTCCCTGACCATGGCAGGGGTGGCACTGGATGGTCTTGAAGGTCCCTCCCAACCCAAACTTTTCTATGATTCTAACTTGGTCTTTACATGTCTCTTTGAGAGAGCTGACAACAGTGGCTGCCAGAGGAAGTCAGAGCAGATGAGGAGGGTCCAGACCAGAGGCTGCTGTACCCATTCACTGCACTCCAAGTTGAGTTTTGTTGCTAATTAAAGCCTTTCTTTTGATTATTTATGTAAGTTTTTTTTCTTCACATGTCTGTCTGAATGGCGAGATGATAACTTCTTTGTCATAAAGTGAACTGGTGTCAGAGTGATCTGTTACTCAGGTGGTCCCTGAGCAAAGGGTCTCTGCTTGGACTCTGGAACACTGAGAAGACAGAAAGATGCTGTGCCCAGTTCACCTGGTGCAGAATAAGACTGTCACCCCTGTCAGAGGCTGTTTTGGGAAGTTATGGGCAATGGCTCCATGCAGTTTCTTCTGGTGCTGACTGAGGGTTGGAGAGGAAACAAGTGGGGAGGTGGAAGCAGAAGCTGCGGGAACACAGGGGGCATGGATGGGCAAGAGAAAAGGGTCTTTGCTGCCCATACTAAGAGAATTGTGGGATGCTAATGGAAATTTGCAGACAGCAGGCTTGAAAACAAGAGGAAGCTGTTCAGAGATGTCACAGTGATGTGGAGCTCTGCTGCAGGTTGCTCAAGGAGCTGAGATTTGCAGTATCAGAACTAGAGAAGCCAATGGGAGTAGACAGCTCCAAAAGAGATCCTAAACACAGAGTGGCTCTGGTTTAGGAAACCCCACGAGTCACTGTGGGAGCATCAGCATCACGGGTTTCCATATTCCTGTTCCTTGCTCTTGGCAGCTGCTGTCAGATGGAGCAAAACCTGAGCCAGGAGAGCTGCTCCAAACTGACCTTAATTGAGATAAAGACAAAAGCATCACAGAAGCAGCTGAAAGCAATGTACCCAGCAGAAATTTCCCACCAAGGCAATGTGAGCAGCCACAAACTCCTCAGCCCTACCCAAAGCCCCCAAGGGAACTCAGATCAAGTGCTCAGCTTGCAAACACACAGAATCCCAGACTGGCTTGGGTAGCATGGGACCTTAAAGATCATCTAATCCTAACCCCACTGCAAGGGCAGGGATATCTCCCACTGGACCAGGTCACTCAGCTCCAATGTGCAAGAACAAGGTTGACTTTATATCAACCAAGTCCTTCAGTTTCAAGGATTCAAATCCATCCCCCAGAATGGGTGAGCCTTTCATGCTGGAGTTGCTTGGCCTTTCAGCATCAGTACCTTCAGATCAAGCCATTTCCAGCTGGAGTTGGGTTGCATGTCCCAGGGCAGGGGTTGCAGGTGCCTGGGGATAAAAGAGCTGTGGGGATCTTCCCAGGGAGCCAGCATCTGCCTTGCAGTCACCAGGTCAGGGTTTGGAGCCTAAATCTATCATCTATCTATCATCTATCGTTACAGAACTGCAGCAGATACAGTGGGAAAACCAGGTTGCCTTCTTCAGGCAACCAGCCAGGACTGATCCAGAACTGATCCAGAGGTGTTCTGGTGCTGTTGTCACCACTCGAAACCTGAGTGACAGAGATGTGGAGTGCATCAGCCTGTGTGTGAAAGCAGGAGGAGGTGGGTCTGGAGCCAGATCTCTCATGGGGAGATGCTATGGGTTCCAGCCCAAGCCTGATCCTTGGGTAGGTTTTGAGGCCACAGTAAAACTTGGTCCTGTTGGCAAACATCCCCACAAAGGCTGGGGCAGAGAAACCTCAATCCAAACCAAGACCAGGCTCAGGCTCTGTAAGGTTCTTATAACTTCAGGTACACACACACAAAAAACAAAAAAACAAAAAACCCAAAAAAACCCAACCCAAACCCTTGTGCTGTTGGGAGGCTGCAAAGCTGACACTTTTTATTGCTTCTTCTGGGGAATTCTTTTGAGTGTTGTTTTGCTCACTGCTATCTCAACTTGTACCTGACCTTTAAATTTACTGTATCTGCAAGAAAAGAAAACAGGTTCTTTCCCTCTATTCCCCAATTGTTTTGTGCTTAAAAGAAATAAACTTTTGTTTCAATAATCATAAACACAAAAGGTTCCCTGGAGGGCTGTTGAAAGACTTCGAGCTAGTTAAAAAGAACATTTGCATGAATTAAAGAGCAACAACAAGTCACCACTGATCTAAGCTCCTTTCCAGGGCTTAACTGGTGTCTGTAGGTGGGGAAAAGCAAGACAGATGGGTAGGAGGTAAGAAAACAAAAAACCTGGGATGTTTGTTCTGCTTTGCAGCACAATTCCCAAGCAGCAGGGGAACAATACCTGTCCTTCACCTGCCACCTGGATTCATGCCTGGATCAGTACCAAGGCCTGAAGGACAACAAACCCTTCTGCAATGCCTCAGACTTTTTGTCTCCCACAGGAGCACTGGGATGAAGTGAAGCCCAAAGGGAACCTGCAGGCTGGGACCCCTTGTTCTGAGCTGGGGCAGCACAAGCCAGGACAACCACTTCCCTGGAAATGTTGGAAGCTCAGGTTGGATGGGGCTTGGAGCTCCCTGGGCTGGTGGGAGGTGTCCCTGCCCATGCAGGGGGGTTGGATCCTGATGATCTTTAAGGTCTCTTCCAACCCAAACCAGTCAGGGATTCTATGACAGCTGAGCTGGGGGTGATCATGCCCAGGCTGGTAGGCACCATCCTCATGGGGCAGAGTGGATTTTGCCTCAGCATTTCCATCAGAGCCCGGGGAAAGCTCCCAGCACTGCTGAAATCTCCCTGAATTTCATGGCAGGAATAAAGCCCCCTAAGGGTGCACATCTCATACAGAGGTATGCACCAGAACACAACACATGGTTTGGTTTGCTCAGGCCTGGGTGTTCCTTTTGTTCACATCAGAGCTTATTTACAGACACCTGACCTCAAGAAGCATCTACATCCTACACCTACATGGGACCTGGCTCTACCTCATGGTTCACAATGCCCAAGGAGCCTTTTAAAGCACGGACCATCAGGAGATGGTTTTGTGTCAGATCCTGGGGGCTGTTTCACACCCCAGTTCCTGTCTTCTATAAATCCAAGTGCTGCTTCCTGGCCTGTGCTGGGAAGGTGATGGGCAGGTTGTGTCCACCTGCCTAACCACAGAATCATAGGGAATGGAAAACCCATCTATGATCATCAAGTCCAACTGCTGACAGCACCGTGTCCACTGGAGTGTGTCCTGAGGTGCCATGTCCACAGGGGTTTCAGAACACCTCCAGGGATGGAGACACAGCCCTGGGCAGCCTGTTCCAATGCCTGACCACTCTTTCAGTGAAGAAATTGTTCCTAAGATCCAATCTAAACCTTCCTGGCACAGCTTGGGTCCATTTTTCTACTATCATTGGTTATGTGGCAAAATAGAACAACCCCCACCTCACAGCAGCCTCCTTCCAGGTAGAGAGCAGTAAGGTCTCCCCTCAGCCTCTTCTTCTTTGTACCAAACAATCCCAATTCCCTAAGCTGCTCCCCACATCCCTGCCAGGGGTGAGCCATGGCCACACACACGTGTGAACACATCCACACATGTATGAACACATCCACACACACATATATGAACCCAGAAACACACGTATGAACACCCCCCCCACCTCTGACTCCCCATGTACAGCTCTATTTCTTATTTGCCCACATGACTCAGCTGGGAAAATGAGGAGAAACTCCTAGGAGGACTAAAAACCTCAGTGTGCTCTTTATGAAGCCTGACATACAAAATGGACATAAAATCATGGTGGTTTTTTTTTTTTTTGATGCTCACATTCAGAGCAGTCAACATCCTCTGACTCATCCCAAAGAACTGATCAGAAAAGGGTCTGAAATGTAAAGGTTTTTTTTGGTTTTTTTTTTTTCCTTCCCCATCTGAGAAAAGCTCTTGTTGAATGCATCCCTATCACTGTGATACACAAAACACAAGAGGGAGATTTGAGAAGATGCTGCAGAGTTGAAGAGCTCCAGTGAGATCTGATAGCAAACAGCCGCGTGCACCCGGGCTCAGATCTCCTCGGATTTTTAAAGTGCTGTGTGGCAGTGAAACTTTGCAAGGAAAGAAAAAAAAAGTTGTGTTCCAGTTTGTGAAGCTGGGATGGGTTTGATCAATTATTCAACCACAGCCCCAAGTCCCTGTTAATCTACATGGAAAGCAAAACGATGCAGAAAGGGTGGGGGGGGAAGGTTAGGAGGGGAGGAAGGCACCAGGGTAGGCTGAGCTCATCCTTGGGTGCTTCCTGGCTGTGGCAAGGTTTAATCAGAAACTATCTGCAAGACACGTGCCAGGGAGCCAGTGTGACCAGCAAGGCCTCACTGAATCCCTGAGGTTGGAATAAACCTGTAAGATCATCCAGGCCAACCCTGAACCCAACTCTCCTGACCCAGCCCACTGCTACCCCATGTCCCTCAGCACCATACTACCACAACCTTTAACCACCTCCAGGGACGGTGATTCAACCACATCCCTAGGCAGCCCCTTCCAGGGCTTTGAGAACCCTTTCTGGTAAGAAGTTTTTCCTAACATTCAACCCAAACCTTCCCTGGTGTAACTTGAAGCCATTTCCCCTCATCCTATTGCTAGTTACTAGTGAGAAGACACCAAGTCCAGCTCCAGCTTCCTTTCAGGAGGTTGTAGAGAGTGATGAGGTCTCCCCCAAGCTTCTTCCTCTTCACATTATGGAATAGTCCAGAAGGGAGTAAAAAACCCATGCAACCAAGGGAGCATGAAGAGCCAAGGCTGGTTTCCAGTTTTACAACACTGGGACTGTTCCAGAAACCATCCAAAAAGCTGGAGCTTTATTTCTGTAAATCTCCCAGGAATTTGGGGGTTAGGTAGCTCCTGAGCATCACCCAGGAAGGGAAGGAACCATGCCATGGCATTAGGTGACCAGGCAGACAAGGAGAGCATGTTGTGAGGCTGAGCATCACCCAGCAGCTCCATGGGACAGAACTGGGGAACCCAGCACATCATCTGGGAAGCAGCAGGACCCAGGGCTGGCACCCAGAGCTTGATCTTTGCTCAAGCCCCAGCACAGGAGCTCTGGGGACACACAGGGAGAGCTCTGTCCTCCAGTCTGAGAGCCCCTGGCAGGGAAATATCACACCACAATTTTGCAGAAAGGGCTGAAATTCTTGCTTTGAGAAGAGGGAGGTTCAGGAGTCAGGGGAGAGGGGTGGGTGGGATGACCCTCGATGGGAACTGATCAAACTGTGCCCTAAGAAATGGCTCCAACTGCAGAAACAACAACTGCTGGCGGTTGCACAAGAGATCAATACACAACAGCAGCCTGACACCAGGTACAGCCTCCTGCTTTCCAGGAGGATTATACCTGTCATTCCTTGCACCTTCCTGAGAAAGTGCATCTCTATGTGGCAGCTCTGGGACATGCCCAGGGATCCTCTGTCTGCTGCAGTCAGAACACCACTTTGACCAGTTTTGTTTTTGTGTGGCACTGGGAACTGATTCAAGACTGGTTTGGGCTGGAAGGACCTTCAGGACCATCCAGTGCCACCTCCCACCAGCCCAGGCTGCTCCAAGCCCCATCCAACCTTGGACACTGCCCACAGCTTCTGGGGACAACCTGGGCCAGGGGCTCAGCACCCTCACCCCCCAAAGAATTTCTTCCTCATCTCCAACCTCAATCTCCCCTCTGCCAGTTTAAAGCCATCATCTCATCACCCCTTCTCCCATCAGCCCAGGCTCTCACAAAAAGTCCCTCCCCAGCTTTCCTGGAGCCCCTTCAGGTACTGGAAGGTGCTCTTAAGATTCTCCTCCAGGAAAATCACCTGGTGGCTGCTGTTCCAAAGCTATGCCAAATCCTCCATCACTTTCTTCCTTCTGCACCACTGCCACCATTTCCCACCCACCCCCAGTCACATTGGGCTCCCTGCAGACATTCACTGCTTTACACCAACAAACTGGCTCCTTGCACAGCAAACAGCAGGAAACGCCTCACGCCCCAGCAAGGGAGAAGGCAGCATCCTTCCAGGTTTAAGCATTCTGCAGCATTTTAAATAATTACCTCTGCTCCTGTCTCCACACATGGGCTCCAAAAGGCTCTGATAATGCAGTTCCACCCCAAATCTCCTGCCATGGGGAGAGGGGCTGTTCCTGCCATGGTGCTTTGTTCCTGCCACACACCATTTCCTCCAGGGAATTTACTTACAGCTGCGAGGAACTTGGCACCAGGGAATAAAAAACGCTTTTTAATGTTTGGTGGGAGGAGAATAATCCCAGTGGTTAACTGAAACAGTTTCTTGCTGGACCAAAATCTACATAAATAGGAGCGCAGAGTCCTCAAGGCTGGTCCAGGGAACAGCTGTTTTGAGCACCAAGGCTCAAACCTGATGGCATTCACTTATCTCTGAGGAGTGTAGATGTGGATCACTACTATTTACAGGAGAGGAACCCAAGCTGGGTGCTGCCCTCCCCCAGTGCAGCTGGCCAAGGCAGAGCTTATTGGGATGGATGGGGAGGCAGGGGTGTTGCCACCTGACACCTACCAGGACCATGTTGCCAAACTTTCAGGCATTCACCCCCAAACCCAGGAGTCTGATACCTTCTAGAGGAGCCCCAACCTTTCTCCTCTCTATCAGCATGGTGAATGGAGCATGGGATAATGATGGAATCTTTGCCATTCCATCCATCCCACTTCCCAAACTGCTTGCTCATGCACTGCTGGGCACCTCCTGCCCTCACAAGCCATCCAACACTTTAGTGCAGCTCTACCTGACCAGCACAATCCCATATACACCCAAGTTTTCCCACATGGGACCATGTCACCTCCCTGGGGTGAGGAGAGTCAGGACCCAGGGCTGAGCTCCAGCTGCACACAGAGGAGCAGAAGTAGAGTAAAACACAAGCTCTGAACAACAGGATCCTACCCCTGGACTAGGATTGTCTCCTAAGTCTGGTGGAGGAGCAGGATTTCAGCAAGGAGGCTGGGGCAGGGAGGGACAAGGGGAAGGTGCAGTCACTCACTGACCTGAGGAATATTGCAAAGAAGTGGTTTCTCTTTGAGGCAAGCAGCTAAGCACCCAGGATTACAAGTTCCTTTTACCTAGACAAAAAAATAACCAGGCTGACAGTTCTTATATTGCCAAACTCTTGTTTGATCCTTTACAAGATAGAGGAAAGCAGAAAAGCCCAGCATCGTGGGCGTCCAATCAATACACCTAAACCCCACTTTCACTTTGATCTCACACCAGGCCTTGGTTACCTTTTGAAATGCAAATAAGTGCTTTTGAACTAATCTTCCCTGACAGCCTGACTGAGGGCAGAGATTCAGCTATTCAAAGAGCAGAGGGCAACAAAGCTGATCCCAGACCTGCAGGCAGCAAGGGTTGCACTGGGGTGGTACCCTGCTCCCCTCTCCCCATCACCCAACCCCTCCCAAGGAGCTTGGGTGGTGCTCTGGCCAGGCTAGAAAGTCCAGACCCCAACAACCTCCACCAAATCCCAAACCACAGTCATTTGTTTTGGGGGCCCAGCACCTGAAAGTCAAAGTGTAGCTGGACCACACGACACCAGCCAAAAACTTGACCCCAGGTACATCACTGCATCCACAAACCCCAAACCACCCATGCTCAGGCATTTCTGACAACAGGAGGGCCCAAATATTCTTCTGGAAACACTGGGCTTCCAGCTGCCAAGAGAAAATCCAGGTAGAAGAGCAAAAGAACCCCAGAGATCACTGTGGGAACTAACACAGGACACCTGGCTGGGTGGGCAACCCAAATGAACTGGTGGGCTCTGCCCTCAGCTGTGGCCTGACCCCTCCCCCCCAGGGGCTGCTGGGCTGGTTCTGGCAACTTCTTACTTCTCTTCCACTGCCATGCATCCAATTTTTTTTTTTTTTTATTTTTTATATTTTCTGAAATAAGCAGCACCACCCTTGGAGACTGTTGTGTATTGAACAGAGCTCCTAGAAACAAATAATAACTTTGCACTGTTCCAACATCTGCTCCAAAGCTACTTAACCTCAGAGCAAAGTCATTAATACCCTTAACTAATTAGAGAAGGGACAGAGCATTTCCCCTGCCTCTGGTGGCCAGGAAGGACAAAAGAATCTAAACTTGGTTAAAGCTGCTTAGACCAAAGTGAGCAATTTTTTCAGTCCCAAGGCATGGGGTAAGATGCACAGGAGAAGGAAAGAGCTTACCTGGGCACAGATGGTCTTCCCCTGGCACCAATTTACCCTTATTTCAGTTTGTACATCAGGTGGAGTCATCTGGGTATCTCTGGAGAGGGACACAAAATAGGTAAAAATCGATCAATCATCAACCTCAGGCAAAAAACCCCTTAATTATAGTTAAAAAGACCTACACCCCCTCACTGAGGAGAACCTAAATTAGGCCATATTTTGATAACAGGCAAGGATGAATGGTCTGAGTAGAGAATAGTCCCTGTTTTAGCACATCAGTCAAGCCATACAAGCTCTGCAACAGATTTCCAGCTTCCCTTTATCCCCCTGGTTCCATAGGCAGAGGTCCCACCCATCTATCTCCAGAAGTTCCTGATCAGTACAATGAAATATCATCATTCCCTCTACTGTTAAGAATAAAAACTCATTACAAATTAGGAGACTCCCAGACACTTCTGCAAGAAGAGCCTATATTAAATGAGCCACTTCAATAAAACAGGCAAGTTAAAGCCAGCAGTGCTAATCTGCTCTGGGGTCTGAGTTATGCAGATGAACAATACAGTCCCTGAAAATACTGCCCTGAGAGCCCCTCAACAAACATTTTCAAAACTGTTTGCACAAAGACCTTCCCACTTACCAGCTACCACCACAGCCCCCAAACCTCCCACAGGATTTATAGAGCTTGGGAAGGGGGAGGGTGGCTCAGTGACTGGGAAGGTGCAGGGAGGGGACTGGGCAATCCCAGTAACCACAGAATCCCAGACTGGTTTGAGTTGGAAGGGACTTTAAACATCATCCAGTGCCACCCCTGCCATAGTCAGGGACACCTCCCACCAGCCCAGGCTGCTCCAAGCCCCATCCAACCTTGGACACTGCCAGGGATGGGGCAGCCACAGCTTCTGGGGGCAACCTGGGCAACCAGGGGCTCAGCACCCTCACACCAAAGAATTACTTCCTAACATCTCATCTAAAACTCCCCTTTTCCAGTTTAAAGCCATCATCACCCCTCATCCCATAGAGCATTGGAAGGTGCTCTAAGGTCTCCCCTTCTCTTCTCCAGGCTGAACACCCCCAACTCCCCCAGCCTGTAACCTGGGGATGCACAAATCAGGAATTCAAAGCACCCAAGAGCTGGGGGAGAATCAGAAGGAGAAGACAACCATCTCCTGTCTGCTGCTGGGCTCCTGGCCCTGGGCTGGGGCTGGGCTGGTTCAGCAGTCAGGGCTGAGCTCAGCCTGTGCCAGCTTGCTGAGAAATTTCCCAAATTTCCCCTGTTTGTGTCAGGTCAAGACAGAAAGAACGATAAATGGAGATCAGGTAAAGGAGAGAAGAAACCTCACCAAAGGTTTTAATAGTTTCTGGTGACATTTGATGCTATTTTTCTGTTGGATGCGTGGACTCTCTGCCCTTTTATGAGCATTCAGTGGTGTTTGGATGGTATTCTCAAAACTGTGAGCTTTTGTTTGTTTTTCTTACTGGAAAATAAGGACATGTCAGGTCTTGATGAAATCATCACTCTTCCCTTAAAGGACTGAAGTCCTTAATCCAAGCACAATCAAAGGGCAAGGCACGGACTGCCCTGACCTCTGGCTTCAGAGATCTCCAAGAAACATTAGCATCTCAGCCTGTCTGCATTGTTTATCACTTCAGGAAGGAAAGGAGACCTGGCAACAATATCTGTTTATCAGTCCACCTGTCAGAGAAATGAAGCAGCTGTATTCATCACAGTCATCTGAACACTTATCTGAAGCACGATCTTGGACTGGTCTTGGCTGGCCTGGTGAGAGGAAAGCAGAGGCAATGAAAACTTCATCAGGTTGGAGGCTTGGGCCATCTCTTGGGATTGGTGACAATGGAGAGGCCAGAGGGACTGCTCAGGAAAAGGAAACCAAGTCTCCTCCATTTAATCCCACTCAGGTTTGGGGAAGAAAGCTGCAATATCCTCCTCATCAGCACCATCACGAGGAATCCCACAGCGTTGCCCCCAGATGTGGATCCTTTTGCTCCAACCCACCTAGAAATCAAATGCCCGGATCTGTTCTGCCAGGGACACCAGTGTCACAGACACTCCACTTCGGGACACCACAGCTGGAGAAAGAGGTGAAGAGCAGAAACCCTGAGGAAATACAAGCCTGAAGTGCCAGGCTCTGTGGCTCTGAGCTGAACTGGAGGTCAGCCAGCTCTGCAGGGACTGGGATGGTGTTCATCTGAGTGCCAGCTCTGAGAAGGAGATGACTGACAGCACAGGGATGGCTTTTAATGTGTTTACAGCCAACGTTGCAGGAGATGCTACAGCTCATTTCTGTCCGGGCACCTTGTGTGCATGATGAATGTTCTTTAATAGCTGCAATATTCAGTGTTTAATGTAAAATCACTTGCACCTAATGCTTTGCACCTGCAAGGTTATGAAGCTCGATTTATGCCTGACTGCAGAGTTGGCAAATCCACACCAGACCCCAGCCCAGGTACCTGCACAGCTTAGACAGAAGTGCAGAAAGCCTTTTCCACCTCATCCCAACTCTTATACCTTTCCACCAAGATCTTTCCTCTAAACAGCCTCCAAGCCAACTGGGGTTATATTAGTAACAGATTCCCCACACCCTCTTCTAAACATTTTCTCCTGTGTTCTCAGAAAACACTTCCACCCAGAAAAATCACTCAGTGCAGCTCCTCACCTTCCATCCCTCCCATAACCATTTTTTGTGCTTCTCCCATCCAGACCTCCAAGGAGTTGACAGAGGGAAAATACCATGAAGGGAGGAAAGGGAGACCTGCTTAAACATCAAAACAGAATCTACATTTGGGAAGACTAAAGAGCCCCTCAGGGCTCCAGGTTGGCAGCCTGGGCTGGCCCTGGGCTGCTCTGTCACTGCAATGACCATGTTGTGATGCAGCTTTGGTCTGGGAACAAGAACAAATCTGATTTTTTTGGAGAGATGGTTGCCTAAAATCCAAGGACTAGCATCAAGAGCACGGCAATCCACTCCTGTAGCTGTCATTTATTTTCTGCTGCTGGTGGTTGCCTAGGGGGAAAAATAAGCAGAGATTTGAAAGACAGAGCTAATTTAATTTGCTGGTATGAATAAAGATAAGACTGTAAAGCATGTTAATGAAGCTACAGTGTCACATCATTCACATGCAAGGGAAACACTGCCTTTCTCAGATGGTGATTGCCTTTTCCACATTCAAAACCTGATTAAAACAGGAGGAGGGCATTTCAGAACACGCCCTCCCATGAAAGGCAATGTTCTTCCAGGGACACTGGGGCATATTTAGAAAAAGCTGTAGGAGGCAAGATAGATGCCTGTTGTCATGGTCAGTTAAATGCACAGATTCAAGTGCATTCACCATATCAGCATCCTCTCCCTGGTCACACCTGTTTGTCTTAGTTTTATGCCTCTCTGAGATTCTTTCCTTGTCTCCTTTGTTTGTCAACTGACAAAAAGAATAGAACCCAAATTATGTTTAAATAAATATTTTTTTAAGTACTACAAACTCCAGGGAGCAAATTCTGTCCCTGGAAGATGGCAAAATCTTTCTTCTCAGTTGAATAAATCAGAATTTAGAAAAATCTAAATTCCCATGGGTAGACGAAAATTCTTGCTGGCTCCCTGAAGCACCCAGAAGGGTTCCCAGGTATGAGTTTTCAGCTGGGCCTGGCCAACAAAACAACTGTGGTTTGTTCTGTATCTGTAAGAAGATATATGAGGGCTTGTGCTCCTCATGGAGATGAGTGGGAAACCAATTCCCAACTCTGTAAGAGAGTCCCAAGGCAATGTCTGTAATGCAGAGAGAAAAAGCATATTGTTATTAAAATTAATTATCTATCAAGCCCCTTAAATCTTGGCTCAACTGCAGAAAGATGGAATTGCTGATGTAACCAGTGGGGTGGAGAAGAATTTAAGGGGATTTTAGAAAAGGATTAAAAGCCCTTTCATTGATATGTAGGAACAGATAAACCAGGAATATAGGAGCACTGTCCAGGACCTTCTGGCTTGGAAGCCTTGGACTGGAACCCATAGTTTAACTTCTGTAGCAATTTTAAGTGCCAAAATTGCCTAGATTTAAAGTGCTTTGGGGGACAGGAAGTGACAGCACAAACCCCACATATCTATGCCCCCTCACTTAAAAAATGCAAAAATAACAGCCTGCTTTCATCATCTGTCTGATCAAATCACAGAAAGCTTCAGGAAAAGCAATGAGAAGAAGCCTTAACCCCCCTGCTCAGCACCACCACGTGTGGGGCAAGACTGAGTGGGTTTAGAGGAGAGGGAGGCAGAAAGTGACCCATGGTTTCATTTTGCCATCACTGATATGTACCCTCCAAAATATTAAAAAAAAAAAAAAAGGTTTTCAGGACTGCAGCACTAGGTTCAACCCATTGGTGGCCTCTGTGGGACAGGAGGGTCCATGAAGTGATGAGTGAACCAGTGGGCAAGGGCTTGGCCATCCCTGGGACAAGAAGAGGATGGCCAAGATGTAGATGTGGGCAGAGTTGTGGAGTTACAAGCTTGGCCACTGCTCACACCCTGATGGATTCCAGCAGAGGAGAACAAGAATTACAGAGTCCTGGCCGTTAAAGACCACGTGTTTCAGATCAGGTTCCTGCAATCCCTGGAGCAAGGCTGGGAAAAAGAGGGGTGATAAAGCAAAGTGCTATTTATTGAGTGTGTCATATGTTTATTCCAGCTTTTTTTATTTATTTATTTATTTTTTCCAAGCAGATTTTGGAAATCTCATCTCTAAGAATTTATTTTTTTTCCCTCTGCTTCCACCCCCTTTGCCACTCTCCCTCTTTTTTTTCTTTTTCTCCAGCAGTATCTCTTGCACCTTCCTCCATCTAGTAAAGGGCTATGAATCCAGGAAATTCATGGACTCTCAGAAAGTTATTGCTCTTAAAAAAGTATTCATTTGCAATGTGAAAAATGGTTTGAGATATATCTAAACCTAGGTGACTTTATGGAGCCATTACAGTGCAGGTTTGAATTGTAATGCTATATATCTATCCATAATTACTTGGTCTTAACTATTGCTCAAATCTGTTTTGTAATGGAAAAAAAAAAAAAAAGGCACAGGCAACCAAACCACTCTGGCTGTGCCTGGAGTCTGCAGGGATAAACCTGTGCTGGGGGGTCAGGCAGAATGCTGGGGGGATGTTGAGATTAATTGGATGAAATCAAGTGAAATGGGTTCAGTTTCACACACCAGAGAACTGCACAGAAGAAAGGATTGGACTTCAGAAAGCATAATGTCTTGGAAACAGTAAATACTGGCTGCTCTCTCTGTTCATTTTGGTTTCTAAAACCTTTATAAGTCCACTTGAATGAAGTGTTTAGGATTTTTTTTTTATTTTTTTTTTTTCCTACAACCATACAAGAAAGCTTTGCATTTCCTGGGCTTTCTTCCTTTTAATGAGAGAAGAAATTCTCCTGTAATCACATCCCTTCAGGTGCAAGAGCCTTATGATATGAGACTTGAAAAACAATTGTGATATTTAGCAGAATGACACAGTCAGAAGCTGCTTTCTCCAAGCCTTGAAGCTTAGAGTTTCACATAAATCCCTTCCAAATAGTTGCATCCATCACCAGAACGAGTTCATGTTCTACCCTTGGTTTTCTCAGAGATAAAATCTCAATTCCAGAGCAAAGAACAACAGCAGTTCCTCTCGGATTTGGCTGCGCCACTGTTTGCTTTCTTTGCCTCCTCTATGCTCTTCCAAAAGAATTTATTTTTTCTCATGAAAGATAACTTCTACCTTCACCTAACACAAGACATTCATGCATAGGTCACAAGGCAGCCCAGTGAATAGCTGGGGAAACTGAGGCAGGCTCTGTGAACGTAGCAGTTAGGCAAAATAAACTGATTTGCCACATGTGCTCATGCCAAGAACTTGGGAAGAATATTCCATCCAGCCTCCTCTAAACCTGGAGGTAATTACAAATCCTCAGCACTTCTGATTCCAGGCCAAATATTTGATAAAATACAAAATACACCTGACAATTTTGGCAGAGTTCTTCTTTCCTGGCAGAATTTTTTTTCTTCAACTTTGACTAAAAACCTTTTCTATCTTTACAGAAAAAAAAAAAATGAGCTCTTTCTCCACTCATCTTCATGTGCTCAGAACTCCACCACTTGTTTGAAAATTTCATTTTGGCAGGCATTTTTCCAACGTCCCCTCTTATTTCCCTGCTGTGAGGGGATGGAAAAGCAACGCCAGGGATATTTGCAGGGTCCTGGCCAGATCCCCCAGCCCACGCTGTCCCTGTACAAGTGATGCCTTGCATCTCACCTTCAGCTCAGCAGGTGAGGTAGGAAAAAGGGAAATTCCCCAAAACTGGAGTTATTTAGCAGACCAGCCACCCTCTGGCACAGACAATTCTTGATGAGCATTTGCTTTCTACATAGTACAATTTAAAAAAAAAAATAAATTTTTTTTTTAAGAATCTCACTTAGTTAGGCCATGCCCTGACCTCTTCTGCCTCAGCCTGTTTAGCACTATTCCCATCCACAACACTTCCTACAGGTCTGTCTTGTCCAGTCCTGAAGAAGACTTTTGCTTCTTCAGGACTTTGACTCTTTGGGAAGAGCATTTGCTGCCCATGGTGCTCCCATTCCTGCTGCTCCTTGCAGAGAAGGACCTGGGCCAGCTCTTGTGTCTCTGCTGCAGGAGGATGCAGCAACTTGGCCCCTGTTTTGCTCTGACTCCAAGCAAATGTTTTCCCGGACTTTTTGCCAATGTGAAGAAAAGCTCCGGGCTTGAACAAACAGATTGCAGCACCAGTGAGTTCCAAAGCCTGAGTTTTCTTTGCCCTTTTCCTCCGTTTTGATCATTTCATTTGTGACAACAGTCTGTTTGTCCGAGTCCAACCTCCCTTTGAACCCTGGCCACACAAAATACCACCACCAAAGGAAATGAGAGGGGTTCAGCAGAGTGTTCATAGTCTTCTGGAAAGAAATTTGAGCATGGCCATGAGGAAAGTGGTAAGAGATGGCTCCAGCTGGCAGTGGTGATGCTGCGTGATGCTCCACAACCGAATAACTACAGGAGGAGGAAGCTGAACAGGAGATAGCTTCAGGATAAGTGATTCAATTCATGCAAAGAGGCTGAAGCTTCATATTTATAACTCAGGAAATGTAAAAGGAGAAACTACATTTATTACTCTTTTTCCAGCTGCTCTCTCAGATTGATGCTGGGACTTATCGGAGAAATCTCTTTTCTCAGCCCCAGCCTTCACCAGCCACCCAATCTCAACCTGTCAGGCCAACATTATCTTTGTTCATTTGCAGAACAATTCTGCAGAGTTATTAAGAAGGAGTCTTGCAGTGTTAATGCTTTTGTGCTCTGAGGCAGTAATCTGGAGTCACTGGAAAGGACGACAGAGAGACGAAGCCCTCAGTGCATGAACACAAACAAGAGCTGCAAAGGAGCCAACACTAATTCTTTCACTCCTTCTCTTTTGTTTTAAATGTTCCCATTCTGTTTCTCCAGGAAATAATTTATAAAGCATGTTTCACTGAGAAGGTTCATAAAAAATACCATCTAGCAATTGCTCTATGGAGAAACCCAACAATTTTACTATTGTAAAATTAAATTTACGATAAATGAACCAAAGTTAATTTTCTAGGGAATGAGAAGTACTGGAATGCTACAAATTTCCCTCCCCACCAGTGACGTTTTAGTGTGCTTTACAGGCATTTGGGCAGACTGTCTCTGTTACAGCAAGACTGACCTGGAGGAAATTAACTTTCAATTGAATATTGCTGGCCCCGTGTCTGCCCTGCTGGGCACTCTGTCCTGGCACCAATGTGCCAATGTCTGGCTCTCCAACTCCAGACTAAATCAACTACAATAGGTTTCTCTCCCTCTGCCCCATACCAAATCCCTACATTCAGGTACTTTTAGGGTAGTAGTTTGTTTGTTTTTTTTTTCTTTAGGGCAGCTTTTGCCATGCCCAGCTAGCACATGACCCAGAAAAGCAGTGCTGAAGCTCAGGTGCTTCAGGGGGGATGCCTGTGGCCAGTGCTGCAGGAAGGCACTGGGGTGAAATCCCAGTATATAAAACCAGGCTGTCTCTGCAAATGGGATCAATGTGTCCAAAGATGGAAGGAAAAGAGACCTAAGGAGGTTGGGAACAGCACCCTGCTCCCATCAGGACAACAGCTCTGAACCTCAGTATCTCCCTGTGAAACAAGGATAATAATTCTATTCCCCTCTGTTGTTTAGCTGTCTGATCTAATCTCAAATGAGAGGATGGAATGATCATTTCTTGATCTGCTATGTCTCAAAGCTGGCTGTGAGTTCTGCAACTGAGCTCAGGCTGTGCCCAAAACATTAAAAAAAAAAATTATATATAATTATTAATATTTATTGTAACAAGTTAATAAACATTAAATAGATTTTTAAAATAAATTTTAACAATTTAATAAAATTTAATAATTCTTAATTAATAATCTAAAATACAAAAATAAAAAATTCCAGAGCATTTGGTCAACCCAAAGCACTAATGACCAGAATGACCCCAGATCACTGCTGTCCCTAGGGCAGCTTTGATACCCCTTCCTTCCTCAGCTCTGGCTATCTCACTGCAAGAGGAAATATGGGAATGATAAGGGAATGTGAGCTGGCTTTAGAGAATCTTTGATACAGGTTAGTTCCACCCTACTGGTGACATGTCTGAGATTAAGAGCAAAGAGGGGATGGAGGGGCTGGAATCATTAAATGAAACCCTCATCTGTAATAATGCTCAACCTGGGCTGGGGGGAGGTGTCCTTGACCATGCAGAGGGGTTAGAACTACCTGATCTTTAAGGTCCCCTCCAACTCAAAGCATTTGGGGCCTTTCTGAATAAATAAAAACCAGCAGTCAGATTTGTGTTAGTCCTAGACACCCTTGGAAAAAAAAAACCCACATCCTAGCAGCACTGAAAAAAACCCAGACAATGGGCTCTGAGATCCTGCAGCATCTCCACTTCTGCTCAGTTTTGGCAACAGCATTCTGCTTGCTTGGAAATGTTGATTTTCCTCACAGAGATCACTGCATCTATCTCCACATAAGCACTCACTTACGAGACATGATAGGAAAGCTGTCCCCATATCTCAGTCTTTCTGTAGATTTCGCAGGGTATAAAAGCCTCTTATTCCTTGTATTCATCACCAAGAACAGAAGCTTTGAATTCTTTGATTCCAGTAAACTACCATTTATTAGACACATTAAATGAAAGACAGTCAAAAGAAGAATGCAACAGAAAATTCCGGGGCTGGAAAGCCTGCTTCTACCTTGCTTTTCTCATCCCCAGCACAAACAGTCTTTCAGCACATCAAAGGTGAGCAGGGCTGTATAATGAGGCACGTTGCACTTAGGGAGATACGGGAGAGTGTAAAGGCAGCTAAATAGGAAGATGTGTATTTAGAGATAAGTTACATCCCTCAATTCCCATCTCCACTTATCGCCTCCGAGAAATTACTCATGCATTTCAAGTCAGGACATGGTGTCTGTGTGTGTGTTTGCCTCTCTTCCCCAAGAGGTGTATATATGCTTCATGGCACCGAGTCCAAACTTTCAGTTCCAGTGAAAAGATGTAACTGGAGCAGTCGTGGCAAGGTCAGCTGGCTCCAGGGGCACCACGGGGCTACCACATCCCATAGGGCAAAATTCACTTCAGTTGGCTGTAAAAATTCACAGCAGCTGCTGGCTGACACAGTAGAGGTGTAGCATAAATCACCAGGAGGTTTCTGGAGTCAAAAAGCCTCATCTTGATATCATCTCTCACAGGACTTGGCCCTGAGGTGTGACATCTCACACACCATCCAAACCCTGGAGTGACCAATGGTGAGAAGATGGAGAAACTGCAAAGGAGAGCTGTGGAAGCTGATGCATAAACCACAGTGACGTGAAAAAGTGTTGGTTCTCTTGTGCTGGAAGAGGAAAAGCAGACTGGAAGCTCTCCCCTCAGACCTAAGAGTAGGTCTCTGGGAAGGATGTCTGCTCAGAGAAGGTCAGAGGATCACAGACATCCTTGGAAAAAGAAGCCTTGGCCACTTTGCTACAGTGGAATCCCAGTGTCCAGAGGACTAGGAGTTAGTCTGAGGGTTAAGGCACTCTAAGTTGGTTTTGGTGCTTTGAGAAGATAAAAATCTGTGAAGTTCCTAAGAGCTACCCCTAGAAAACAATGATTTAGTGGTGGCTTGTGAGCAGTTGAACTCTGTGGCTTCTGGAACTTCATTCTGTCAATTCTGAAACTCAATTCACTTGCTCACATAAGGCTTTTAAGTTTCAGAGCATACTTATTTCTTGCCCTTTTAACCCATTGTACAGGGCAAGGATTTTAAGCAACCAAAATGTTGGCGTGGAACTCCCCATCAGGGTCCCTTGCTGAGAGCAGGGGTGGGGGACCAGGAAAGCTACATTGCCCCAGAAAGGATTATGGTTTTCAGAGACACTGATGTTTTTTAGTAGGGCAAAGAGTGTCCTAAACTCATCAGGATGAGCCTAGTGAATGCAGCCAGCTCAAAGGCTTTTGCACTTTCTTACCAAAGCTCTGACCCTGGGTGCACCAGACGGGGCCACAGCTTGGCTGGGGTGGTCACTCGGGTGGTGTTGCCCACGATCACATCAGTCCTGGCTGGTTCTCAAGAACCATCTGACAAAATCTATCTCCAGAGAGGAGTTCTCTAATCCTCCCCAGCCTCCAAGGGGCTGTCTTTGATAAGGAACAGATGTGTAATGTCTCCTAAATGGGCTGCTGTGATAAGAGGACCCATCCTTCCTCAGAACCCTGACATTAGGGGACCTGCATGGGCTCACCCGTTTTGCTAAGGGCTTTTATCTGCTAATTCAGCACCTGATAACTCACACCTAAAGGTGTCCCTCTCTAATTACAGCTTGCTCTGATTCCCGAGGCTTCTGGACTAACAGGGTCATGTTTACAGAATAAATTTCCATTTAATATTGTCCATTCGACTTAATGAGAAAAAGTGAAGCTGCAAAGAGAGAGGGACCAATAAATGCTGCTGGAGTCCAGTCCCAGACACTAACCAGAAATCTAAAACTCTGATGATGCTTGGTTACTCTCCAGCAACTTATTTTTCATTATAGATTTAGGGCTTCCGAAGCCCCACATGACTGATGAGCTTAAGTCTCCTCTTCAAAGGAACCCAAGGGTTGGATTCCCAAGGTCTGGACACCAGAGCTGTCTCAAGATCAAAGCAGCTGCTAACTGGTGCCCTGTGCAGTTGATCCTTTGCCAATGATGTACCTAAACCACCTGAAAAAGGGTAGAAGAGGAGCTTCTGTGTTCCTTCGTAAAATGTCTTTTAAAGGAAACTTAAGAACAAAGGAAAACCAGAAAATGAGAAGCTAAAGTGTGAATAATATTCATGCCGTTTCCCTTCTGTGGAAAGCAAGGAGATGCTTGGAAGGTATCCCACTGAGCAACCAACCTCCTCAGACCACTGCCAGGCTCAGACAGACCTCTGTTCTGCAATAGCACTTGGGATGTGTTTGGGAGATCTTTGCCCCTTCCTTGCTACTCCAGCACTGCTTTTCCTGTTGTCTCTCTGGACACCTCCTTTGTCTTGGCAACTTTTTGAGTGGAAATGTGTCAAGCAGTCCCTCCCAGGCTCTGACCTATGCTTCTCCCTGCAGGAAATGAGAAGGGGATGAACTCTGCACGTACTACACTGTGGGCTTCCCTCTCCTATCTAGGCAGCAGGTCCAGCCTCCATTTTCAAGACATTTCTAGACATCTAGACATCCCTGAATCCCTCCCCCAACTATTTTCACTGAAGTCTGTCAGGCTGGAAGACATCAGTCATCTAATTAGATTAGCAAGTCCAGGACCAGAAGAAAAAAACCAGCCAACCCCCCAAGAAAAAAAAGAAAAAAATCAAACAAATCCCTTCTCTCCCAGTAAAGGTTTCTGACCTGGAGAGTTCTCCAGTAGGAAGGCAAGAACAAAAGCTTCCTGAGCAATTTGGGCTTTGAAGCTGGCTAATGAATCTTTTTTGGCTGATCTCTGCTGTGAGCAGGGAAAGCTGTCAGAGGTTCAGAGGAAGCATCCTTTGTGTGTCCCCACCAAGGTGCTGCTGCCTGCTGCATGCTGCTCCCCACCACGGATGCTCCATTTGAAGGTGAAACTTGGTATCAATTAGAAGCAGCCCCAGCTGCCTCCCATTCTTTGGTTTGGTTTGGTTTTGGGGTTTGTTTGTTTGTTTGTTTGTTTGTTTTCAGCAGGAAAGGAAGAGCAGCCGGGGCAGGAGAGGTCACTGGGATTTCCCCACCCTTTCCCATGAAAACCCCCTCTGTGCAAAGCAGGAATGTTGCACGTTCACAGGGGCAGAGGCCAAGGAAGTAACAACTGTCACAAAAAAATGAAGCATCACAGAACTCCTTTGTCAAACACCACCCAACACACTGGCTCTCCGAGGCACTGGGTTTCCTTGGAAACTACAGAAACACCAACAGGCAGGAGAATGGATAAAACGGACACATGTTTGACCTTCCAGAGCTTTTGGGGGGCAGTCAGATCTATCAGATGGTGGCAGAAACACCTCAAGGGTCATGTTGGCTTGGAGGGGGTATCGGGCTGTGCCAAGAGCTTTCAGATGCTTCTCTTCTACTAGGACCAGCTCTCTAGCAATGGCCATGAGGCTGTGTAAGCCAGGGACCTGGGCTGCTGAAGAATGTGAGCAACACCCCACATCCCATGGCTGAGCTGCTGCAGTGCTGAGTTAAACACACCTGAGAGTGGTGGTGGGGTGGGTTTTGTACACCAAGGCTCAGGAGGGTTCATCAAATGTCCCCTGGACTGGGAGGCTCCTTTGCTGAGAACCCAACCTGAGAAGAGGAGCTTTGGATTTCTTTTCTGCCCCTGATCGTGGTAAAGATTTCACAGGCTGCAGTTTTAGTCCTGAGGGCTAGACTAAAATCCACTTAGGAGCTGCCTTAGTGACCTGCAGGCGTCCTGGGACAGGCTAGGAACCCAGACCATCAGCAATTTGGACAGTCTGACTCCCCATCACCTTCCAGAAGCATGGAGGTGACCACGCTTTGAAGGGGCCCAATTCCCTTTGAAGGGACCCAATTCCCTTTGAAGGGACCCAGTGTGCTCAGAAACTCAGCCAAAGCTGGGACCCATGGCAGAGTCCCCATCTCAGAGGTTTTTAGCCTGAAGGCAGTGGCCCACATGGGAATCTAGATACCTGAGCCTCCTAATCCTCATCATCTGCTCAGCATCTTCCCCTTGCAAAGACAATGATGCCAACAACAATTCTCATATTACTGCCATCACTAGCACTGTGCTGCCTTAACCCCCCTGTCCCTTCTATCTGTTGTAGGTGCAGAAAAACCAGGGAACAGAGCCCCTGCAGAGCTCTGGGGAGGCTGAAGCTGCTCTCCCAACACAGTGGTTCCTGTTGGACCAGCAGCAGATCCAGCCACCCCCTTCACCCATCTCTGCCCCCACCACATGATGGGAATCCCACCCAGAGCAGAGCCTCTGGGCACAGCAGGGATGTGAATAATGACAATAACTGGGAGACAGGTGCTTAATGGTAAAGCAAGTCTCCCCCCCTCTCTCCCTCCATTTAAAGAATCCTTTAAATGTTTCTTTGCTCTTTACCTTTTGCTTCCTTTAAACTGTGATTGAATTGAGGACTAATGAAAATGTGAGTCTGAGAGCACTGACTGGAAGTCAGCTGCTCCTGCTTTTTCATCTCCCTCTCTCTTCTGGCCTGTCTCATGATCTATCTTTTCTCTGTCCACCCAGTGCAAGCAAACAAAAACACTTCTCTAGGAGAAGCTGGTGTATAATAAGGGTTTGAGAAGGTTTGGGTCATTCATCTTCACCTGGACAACAAGGTCACCAAGTGGGCACTGCTCCCTTAATTTTCTTCCTAATATCTTCTCTCAACAGCAAATGGCCTCTTAATAAAATAGAAGGTTTTTCTGCTGTCCTATTTCAGGAGGAAAAAGAAAGTCGTGGTGGAAAATGAAAGCCTGAATGAGTTTTGCTTTTTCTGCACCAAGCAGTCAGCATTTGGCTCTTTTTGTCTGGGGATGGAAACTGAGCCTGAAGAGCTCTCAGACCTCTAATTCTGGTTTGGGTGGCTAAGCCCTCAAATAGCTGGTCAAATATAGGGAATATATTGACAGAATTTTTCACAGTGGAAGAAAAATGTCTGCCTTGGCAACCTCTCAGAAGTTCTTTGCTACAAAAGCTCCTTCTCAGTGGTACCAGCAGGTCAACCAGTGTTGTCTGATGGATTTTTTTTTTATTGCTCTTTCTGGATCTGCTTTGGTAATGTAGGAGAGGACTGCCAGGATCCTAACAGAGATGTGCAATCCCACCACGTGTCCCAGGAACACAGCCCATCCCATTTGGTGCTAATTCTCAGTGTCCTTCATCCTGCTGACTCACTGGGGCAGCCCTGGGCAGACCCACCATGGGATGGAGAAGGTCAAGAGAGGCCCTGAGTTTGACAGCTCCTAAGCTGCAGTCCCAGCTCCCCCTTTCCTTGCTTGGTTCCATCCCTGGAACAACCTCCTGGCCAAGAATAAAGGGGGGGGGAGGGGGTTACTGCTTGTTCCTGCAGGCTGAGTTCTGATCCTACCTAGAGAAGAGATAGACTGCAGGAGCTGGAGAGTCCCTGCTTTCATTAGGGTGATGTTGAGAGCTGAGTCCTGGGAGCTTTGTGCTCCAACCTTGTTTGCAGGCTGCAGGAACATGGGAGGGTGAGGAGATGCTGGATGTGTTCCCTGGAGGCAGCTCATCCAGCACATCCAGCCTCATCCAGAATATCCAGAATGTTCAAGGCTGCATGGTCCCACCCTGCCAATGTTCAGAGGAAATCCACCCATCCACCCATCCATCCATCTAATTCTGATATTGAAAACTTGGCAGGTTTTATTTAGTCACCTCCAGAAGGATCATCATCACCGCATTATTTGGGGGATGGGATTACATGGCCCAGCTGGGACCAGTGTCCTGCCACCCAAGGAACTCTCTGTACACTCTGTAGGAAGTGGTTCATGCCCTAAAAATTAGATGGAAAGAGGTTGATTTCTTACCTTGACCCAGAATCTCTGTGCATTCAGAGCCCGGCATGGAACTGGTACAATAAATTGCCCAAAAAAGTTTAATGAAGTCATGACAGAACTAAAATCTGAACCCTTGGCAGCTGGATTTTGAGCCAGGCTCTTCTGGTCTTCCAAATAAACTTTGAAAACATGGAATGAGGGGGAATTCACTCCAACCCGGGTACCTCTGGGGGCTGAAACTCCTGCGAGAGCTTTATAGGTTATGCTCAGCAAGAGCTTTATGGGTTGTGTTGAGGTGGTAACCCCCTGCCTCGCTCTGCAGCAACATCCAAGCTCCTCTCAGCCAGGGTGAAATTAAAATAGACAGGAACAATTACTGCAGGGAAAGTGGAAAAGCTAATAGGGGCCTTGAGCATGCTTGTGAGACATTTGTAAGGTTGTTAGTTTATTATTTTTTTTACTCTTCAGGTCTCAGAGAATAGCTCCAAAGGCCAAAAGATTTTTTTTTTAAAGACTTTGGCAAAAGTGCATGAAAGAGCCTAGAACTGCTCTAATGATCAAACAGGGATTTTATTCCCCATAGTTTATCTCCTACAATCATGAGAAGCTTGTAGCAGAGGCAAAGGAGAATCTGGATAACTTCATTATAAAACAGATTGTTGGAAAAGCAAAGTTGCCTTGGAGCAAGGAGGAAATTTGATACATTTTTTTTGTCTGGTCTTGTAGGAATCCGTGCAGAGGCCTGTAAGGCCCATGGAAAATATCTTTATGGCCCCAGAGGACACAGGATTGGGTTCATATCAGGCAGGAACCATGCCACGTCCTAGGGCACACACATACATTGCAGCTTCAGCACAGAAAAACCTTCCTTTATTTTTAAGCAGTGAGTGAACAGGGAGATGAACTGGGACCTAAAACCTTCTTGTGAGCAGTCCCAAGAGGAATCACCTTTGCTGAGGAGCAAAGAGCACTTCCACTTCTGACCCCTCAATAGAGATGAGTTCCCCCAGGGATGCCCCATCCACCTGCCCATACCCAAGGCTCTGATGGGTTTGCTGGCCAGCAATATCCTCCTGCTCCAAAGGGCTCTTCTCCCCTTCACCTTTTCAAATCAGACCTCAGAGCCTAAAGTGCTCAGCCTGAGAGCTCTTGCAAAAACCCCACACACTTGCAAAAAGGAAAAGCTTGGGCTTTTTAATTTGCTTCTCACACCAGTCAGAAAGATGGATGCTTAGCTGCCTCGATGATGGTTTCTAGATTATCCCTGTCTTGTCACTTAATCATACACCAGATCAGGCAAACAGTCCACATTCTTAATATGACAGTGGCAATGTCTGACTGATTCTCCCCGTTCATAAACCAGATTGTTATCTCTTCCCATCTGCAAACATAAAACCCCACAGTGTTATTACATGACTGATGCTATCATAAAACATTCTCCATGTCCTCCCTGCCTTCCTCTTGTCAGCTCTCACTTTTCCATTACCCTCAACCCAACAGAGACTTTCTGCCTCTCCTGCAGCCTCTTGTCACCCCCTTGCCCTATCTCCAGGGGACTGATGAACTTCCATCCCCTTTTACTTCTCTTTTACTTTGGGTAGTGGTGGGTTTTCCCTCTGGCATGTTGGCTCTGGCTGGAGGAAGGGGCTGTCCCCCTCCCAGCCCTTGCAATGTGTTTCCTCTTCATCTCTGCACCCAGTATAAATCAGGGATGCTAGAGCATATTTTATTTGGAGCCTCTGCTGGAACAGCAGTTAATCACTGTCAGGCTATCTGAAAATAACCATTAGTTTGTGTTTTGTTCTTCACCACATAAGCAGAAGAGATACATCTCCATTTCAGCTGTTAATCCACTTCCTTGCTGGAGGAAGGCCAGACTAAAGCTGGGAGCAGACCACCAGGTGATCCCAGGAAAGAAAAGATGGAGTTTAGGTGGAAAGAAGGAGCTTCACTGGGAATAGGGACTGGCTGAGAAGAGAGGGGAGAAATTAGCTGTGAATGGAGAAGGGATCATCTCTGAGGAGAGGGAGGGAGCCTTGTAGCTCTGCAAACAGATGCCAGTGTTTAACAGCACACATAAGAACAACTGCTACAAAGCTCTGAGAAAATGATTTTTCCTTTGTTTGTTAGCTTTGAGCTCTTTAGGCAGTTAATTAAAGGAGATTCTTGGAACATATCACTTTAAATTGTAGGCACACAGCCAACACAAGTGTCCAGAAACTTGGCATCCCAGGGCTCTCAGTTTTCCCTTTGTGATTTAAGAGATGTACACTGCTTTTAAGGTCAGAATGTTTCTCCCCCTAATTTCTAGTACCACAAATCCTCCTCCATGAGATCTAAAAAACCCAAGCTCTGTTTTTCAAGCCCAAGGCTTCATTGCCAGTAAGTGAGGTGTCCTGTACGTGAGTCTTCCAAAAGATTTTGCAGTCAAGTTCCTAACTCACTTCAACATTTCAGAAAATTCCTGACAGATATAAAATTGAGGCAGCAGGACAGCAGGATATCATCTCTGCAGCTCTCTGCCAGATTCAGTTCTGACCTTTAAAGCCAGATGATGCGATTTAAAGATAAAGACAGAGAAGATCTGCTGGGAACTGACACTCCTCAGCTTTCTTCCCAGAGCTACAGCCACACTGTGAATATATGCAGCAGGAGAGTGGTAACAATACAGGATTTACATGCAATGTATGTCTCAGTATGTTTCCAGATCCCTCTCTGTAAATTTGTGTATATGTGTATATATATATATATATTTATGTGTGTGTGCATTTACATTAGTGGCTATGTGTGACTAAGCCCAAACCCAAAGAAATTAATGGACTGATAATCATAAAAGTATTAATTACACTTATGGACATAAAACCCATGTGTGTGTGCCTACCTAAAGTTTCCCTTCCCACCAAACCGGTCTCTGTAATTACAAAAAGTGTCTCCACAAAAACTCTCTGGACTTCCGTGGATATATTTTAGCACAACAAATGAAATCCCCTTCCTTGTTCCCTCTGATCTTTCCATCGCAAACCCCCAGCCTGTACCCTGCCCTCTGCAGTGCCCGATGCCCGTGGGCATTTCTGCTGCTGCCAGGGGATGGAGTCACTTCTCTAACCCCAAAGAAATTCCCAACTTCTGCTGAAGGGCTGGCACAGATGAGTACAGCACACACCCTGGGAGGCTGAAGCTCAGACGCCAGCTGATGATCTCTGCTCTTGTCATTATTTGGCCTTTCTTCCCTTTGCAAACTGCCTCCCCTGACCTTCCAGAAGGAGAAAGAAAGGTTCCAGAGACCAGGATGTCATTCCAGCTCCCCAAACTCTTCCTTATATCCCATGGGCCATAAGGGATGAAGGGATGAGAGAAAGATGCAGGGTGCTCTTGTGGGGGATATGGAGGGGGGTTCTGCAGAGCTTTAGGCATTTGCTACCATCCATCCCCAAAACAGGAATAAAAAAACCCAACCTAATTGCTCAGGATTTTCTGGCATATGTTCCTCAGTAATCTGCAAAACAGGCCTGTAATGAATCACTTCATCTCACTGATCTCTTTAACTGGAATCACTTATTTACTTAAAATTTTAGAATTTGATACTGTCCCTCAGGTCATTTTGGTTTTAGAGCTGCAGACTGCTAGGGAGCTAATTATGTAAAACTAGCAATTAATTTCTCACAAGCATGACAAATATTTGACTTAAAAGATGTCTGTCTCTTTTGGTGAGCTCCAGCCAATCAGTGTCTTGTTAACTGAAGTGGCACATACCAAGAAATGAAAGGCTGCCCTGGGATATCAAGGTCTTCACTTTATTTTTAGGATGTATGTGCTTCCTTTCTGCTCAGCCCCTGCTCAATCCCTGTTCCTTCAACCCATGAAAGGAGAGTGCAGGAACATCACATCTTGTCAGGATTTTTAGGCATTTCAGCATGATTTTCATCTGAGAAGAGATTCTCTTTTATCCACCAAGCATCCTTCCTTAGGAACTGAGGCTCTGCATTTCTGTCCAGATTCATGTCATGCAACATTATGTATTTAGCTGCAGGATCTCAGTCAGGTGTCTGGTCTCCAAGAGGCTTTCTCACCATGAGCATGTGGAGAGAAGAGTCCCTCCAGAATCACAGAATCATAGAATTTTCAGGGTTGGAAGGGACCTTTAAGCTCACCCAGTTCCAACCCCCCTGCCATGGGCAGGGTCCCCTCCCACCAGCTCAGGTTGCTCAGAGCCCCATCCAGCCTGGCCTTGAAAACTTCCAGGGATGGATGGGGCTTCCAGGGATGGATGGGGCTTCCACCACCTCTCTGGGCAACCTGTGCCAAGGTCTCACCACCCTCATGGGGAAGAACTTCTTCCTAACACCCAGTCTAAATCTCTCCTCCTCTAGTTTGAATCCATTCCCCCATGTCCTACAAGACATTATCCCACCTACAAGGTGCAACTTTGTGATTGGTCCAGCTCCATGGAGTATAGAAAGAATCAAGCTTTGGATTCTTCTAGACATGGCAGAACTCGTGGAGATGAACATCCCAAAAGACTTAAATGCCCAAGCTGCTGAGAAATCTAGGAAAGAGAGCAATTTCCAATTTTTCCCAGCCCTTGAAATGGTGGTTCCTGGGTTGCCCCCTGACTCAGAAGTTCCAATCCCATTTGCACAAACTCCCACTAGAATGAGTGTTCAAGAAAACTGAAGGCTGTAGAAGACCTACCAGTGATGCCAGCTGCCTGGGCACACTACTGGGATTGAGCACAGAGGAGGCAGATGCCCACCTGAAATAAACTGCAACCCCAAGGGCCCCCTGGTACTTACACCAGGGGTCTGATTCTCTGCATCTTTCCAAAATCTGGAAGGCTCAGGGAAGACATTTTTTGGGTTCATTTCTAAGTGTGTATGAAAGAGATTTATAACATAAATGTGATGGTATCTCAACTCCAGCAAGCCAGTTCCTGATGCCAAATGCTCCCCATTTCACAGTCCCATGTGTGATTCCTGCTCATTTATTTATCTTCTACCTGCAATAAACACAGGGACTTGGTCACTTTTCCTGTTTGTAGAACATCTTGCCATTGCCAGATGGGAAGTTCAAACAGTAGTCAAAATGTGACTTATGACAATTTTTTCCCTCCCCACTTCATGTGGGAAGGAATTGGCTGAAATTCTGTGCCCTTTCCCTGCAGAAGGCATGGTGGCTCTGAATCAAAGTCCCTGAGTTGCCATGGCTCAATGGGCTACCAGCACAGACTTGGCAGTGAGCTCTTTGGGCATTCTTTGTCCATCCCTTTGTAAAGAAAATGTGCAAGCAGTCTGAAATGTAGTTAAGCCAAGAGTTCTGGGGGTGGCTGAGAGCTCCTGTGCAGCTCAGCTGATGACAGGCAATGCCTTGACCTCTCATGGCTCAGCAGCTTTTAGGGATCTGTCAGCTTGAATCTACCTAAAGTTCATTTCTTCACTGGATGAAGTTGAATTTCACCTTTTGTGAATACAGAATGTCCTGGACAAGCAGAGTCTTTCCTTCCACTGGCTTGTCTGAGCCATGTGGTTCACATTGGGCACTTTTACCCTCTGCAAAATGAAGGTTGCAGAACTGAAGTGTGAAATGATATTGCAGAGGAAGGCAGCATCAAGCAGGAAGAGCGAGATTTGTTCAGACTGGAATCTTATTGAAAACACAGTTCAAGCCTCACTAGAGATTCAGAGATGAAAATAATCTTTTACTTTTATTTTGCCTTTATTTTCGGTCTCTTTTATTATCAACACTAGAAGGGCAAAAAATACCAGGAAAAATGCCATTCCTATTGTATTTAATTGTTGCAGTTGAACATGTGAACAGGAGCCTGAGCTGGAGAAGTCCTGAGGCAGTTAAGATGTGATACTGAGAAGCTTTGAACTGGGAGAGAAAACAAACAACACAACAGTGGATGTTGGTTGAATCCAACCCCTGAACTGGTGTCCCCTCCTCTTTCTGCAGCCACCACGTGCCAACGTGGGGAACTTTTCAGTAGTTTCCATCAAACCCATGGTGTTACCTAACACCTGTCTGTCCAAGGATCACCTGGCTTCCTCCTGTATCCTCTTAGCTATCTGCAGAAAATAACACTAATTATCTAAACCGCTTGCTTCCTCAAAATACCTGTTGGAGCAGAAGATAAAATTACCATAATTCCATTTCAAATTTCACTTCCCATAATCACTCTTCATTACAACAAGCATCTAAGCATTCCCTTCACCTGGGAAAAGCAAAGATTCAACTTATTTAACTCTTTTCAGCCCAGTTTAGAAAGATTTAACCTTTGCTGTAAGGTGTCTGGAGGAGCTGCACCCATGAACTTGCAGAACTAGTGACTCAGAATTACAAGGAAGGTGTTAACCTGTCCCAAGTTTTAAGGATCTCTGGTTTGCTGTCTGAACTTTTGTAATGTCCAGGCAAGAAGCAGGCAGTTCCAGAAGGTAGCTACTTCCTCCCACCTATCTCAAAGGCTCTAAGATAGGATGAATTTGCCCTCTGAAGGCACCACCCATACTGACTGAAGGGTTCGACTTCTTCAGACAGGACTGCCTACTGGTTGGCACCAAAGCTGCCTCCTTTTAACCAAAAAATTTGCTTTTTCAGCTCTGTGTGGAGCACCCAGTGGAGATGTCTGAGACTAGCAAAGTACTCCTACACCACGTGTCCTCATTTGCTTTAGATCTGAACTCCTCCTATTGCTGAACACTCACTTGGACCTCTGAGCCTCAGGAGAAGCAAAATGTGCAGAGCAGGGGCTCCAAGTGACCACCAAAGGGGTCGCTTGAAGATCTGGCCACTGAGACCCTCAGTGACAACCACCAAGCTGGTACCAAGGAACACCAGGCAGCATTTTAGTCAGATCTGAGCAGATAATCCCACCTGGGAGCTCAGAGGGCAGCAGGGCAGAGCACAACACAGCCTGGTAGAAGCAAAACTCTATGAAACTCCTCCAGGATGGTGGAAAAAAAAAAAAAAAAAAAAAAAAAAAAAGCAAAAAAGCATTCATCATCAAATCTTCCACCTGCTTGGATGAGGGTGCACCAGGTGCTGGAGTTGCTGTTCTGCACATTTCCACAATTACAGCCACCTACCACAGCTCCTGATGGATGTTTGAATCCATAACCGAGGCCTTTGAAAGATGAGGACTGGAATTTTAACAAGCTCAGGAATATTCAGTCTCACTCCCCTCCAACACACATCTTTTTCTTTTTCCCTTAAAAAAAAGGAAATATTCTAAGTCCTGTAAGCTAACTGCCTGCTCTGAAAGCTCCCCTGCCTGGCCACGGAGGAGCCTTTCTTTTCAGACACTACCACTTTGCCTACGTTCTCCAGAAATAACCAGAACAGATCTTGTCCTACTCCATGGAACAGAACTTCCACTTTTAGCAGCTCACAGATACCAGTTCATACAGAATTAACATGAGCTTGGCACCTGCCCTTGAATGCTGGTGCCTCCAGCCAGGGATTTTGTAACAGACAGCTTTAAATTTTAATCCCACTCCTAACAATAAAATTGACAGAGGTTTACCAGGCTGGGTTGCTTTCACAGATAAATATATTTTTTTTCTGTATGTACCTAGAAATATATTTTATATCATCTCCATTGGTACTAACAGGGGAGCAAGAGTGGTAAATAAAGCTAAAATAAAGAGAAAAAGTGTATATTAGGTTTCTTCCCTGCCAGAGCTGTCTCAGAAAGACACATCTGGATGCTTCAAAACCCCAAATCATGAGAGTAATATGCTCTAAATTAATATGATTTCATAAGTACAAATCAATACTTATTCAGTATTCAGGTTCAGTTTTGTCTTTCTAGTGGCTTCCTTGGCCCTCATGTGCTGCTTGCTCTCACTCTTGCATCCTACAAGTCCAAACCATTATCTTTGCTTTCAAATAAAAAGCTAAAATCTCTTTTATCAATGACTTTGGGAGCTGCAGCTTCCAGAATATTAAATATTGCCAGCCTCAATCAAATAACTGGAATTTTTGAATTTTCTCTATTTTTCAGAGGTTGAAGATTGGACAGTATGTTAATGAACAGCTTTCAAGAGCTTTCCTCTCACCCCTCCTGCCTTCTTTCAGGAGTTTATTTTTAAAAGTACCATCCAGGGCATTGCGATAGCAATAAAGAACAGGTTAAAGCCTCTGATGTTTCATTCCAGGAAAGCAGAAAAGATTAATGCACTTGTCTGCAACTTGAGCCTTTGCTATTCCCAGCTCTCCAGTAACCAAACAGCACGTACAGCAATTTCTTTATTACTTAAATCACACTGCCAGAGTATTACACTGCTTGGGCTGGAAGGCAACAAAACTGCAGTGGGCACCAAGGTGAGGGGTGACCCAGAGAAAGTCACTTTGGCAGCTGGGGGGTTTGGGTTTATGGGACAACATTGCAGGTGTAATAACAGGGAAGGCCTGGCATGGGGGGAAGGTAGAGGCTCCCCCCTGCCTGTATTTTGACTTCTTCTGTCATTGCTTTGCCTGGGAGAAGGCTCATTCGGGCTCACTGGCCCTGAGCTGTTAACAGCTGGATCTAGGAAACTCCTATCTCACACCTCAAACACACAGCACATGGTGGGTTGCACATATCCAGGTGGGCACAAGGGGTAAAAATTTTCACTCTGAGGACAGTCAGACATTGGAATGGTCTCCCAGGGGAAGTGGTGGATTCCCCCACTTTGGAAAGTTTGAATTCTCAGCAAGGTGGGTGCTGGGACATCTCAGATAAACAATGAGATAAGAAGGGTTGGAGCAGGTGAACCTTGGGGTCCCTTCCAACCTGACATTCTCGTGTTCCAGGCCAGGTGGGATGGAGCTTTGAGTAACCTGGGCTAGTGGGAGGTGTGCCTGCCCAGGGCAGGGAGGTTGGAACTAAATGATCTTTAAGGTCCCTTCCAACCCAAACCATTCTATGATTTGAAATGTCTCTCCACTCAGGGTTTTCATCCTTAGACCACACAGATCAGCAGCAGCCTGGGTCAGTTCCACTTGTAACATCCTACAACGTGCTGGATCTGCTTTGTAACAAAGCTTTAATCCACAAGGCAGGACCTTAAAAAAACAGCTTGGGGTTCCTGTAAACTTTAGGCTGCTGGATTTGGTCCTTTTTCCACACAACCCTTTTTTTGTAACCTTGTTATTGCTCAGGCCAATGCTCAGGAGAACTTCAAGTATCTCTTTAACTGTCCTGCACTTCAGGTTCTGGGCCAGCTCTTCAGCTACTGAAACAGACACAGATGATTCCATTTTGCTAAAATGCTGCTGCTCTTGTAATGGTATCACACACCATAAAAATGGGCATAAATTGGAGTGCTCTGCATCGTTATTATTTGCACAGCACAAATATATAATTAGGTGGCACATGGGGACAGAGTTAATGGCATTTGTTAACTGTTAATATTAAATTTCATACGTTTCAAAAGATTTGGTTCTTGCATTATTCTTGGATTTTCTTGCTTTTATCTTTTTTCATTGTTCCCTCCAAACTTCTCAAAGGTTAGATTATTGCTGCTATTAATATTTCTGGGTGTTCCTAACTTTAGCTGCTTCTATTTTTTTAGATTAGTTATGTGTTAATAGTAACCAGACTTTTAGGATAGCAAGTGTGAGTGACAGCCAAAGAAATCACTTTATGCATGATTCCTGACATAATATTTTGACAATTTCATTTGAAGTAAGACACTATGATTGTCAGCTCAGTTACAATACGGTTGTTGCTCCCTAGTGGGAAAAAAAAAATCGGAAAATTGAAGGAAATAAAATTCCTGGCTAAGTGATTTTTACAGTAAAAGATTCAGATCTTGCCCTTGCCTCTCACTGCACATGTACAACACTGCCTGATGCTTGAAATGCATTAGGAGACAGCAAACATCCAGCACACCTTGGAGAGCCCAGGCACACTTTGAATAAGCATCTAGAAAATGCAGGTAATTCATCACTCTCTGCAGGCTGGTAATACTGGTTTGCTATTTCTGCTCCTTTTCTGCCTAATGCAATGCCTGGAACCAAATGTAATATTGCTGATAGAAATACTTTGGGGATTTCTTTTTTATTTTTAGGCCAAAAACGATTCGTGGGGGAACTGAAAGGGAAAATGTAAGACAGAGCCAATGCACAGCTGCCTTGGACACCATGGGTAGGAATGGAGGAGTGTTAGGAAGAAACGAGGTGGCACTTGCAGGGAATTGTTGGGAAAATGTTAATTTGCATGATAGAAAACAAAGTCTTTAACATGGAAATATTCTGGGAAATGCATTTGTGTTGATAATTCTGCTTTTCTTCCAAAAAGGACTTTTACCCCCAGATTTTACTTTTTGTAACACCAGGTCTTTAGGACAAAGGGAATGGTAAAGCTGGCTCTGGAGCCAGGAGTCTTGGATGGATGCTCTGAGAGAAAATGGGTGGGAGAAGTTCAAGTCTTGACTGTTTAATTTAGGGCTCAGAGCTGAACCCTGTAGAATAAATCTCCCTGTTTCAGTTCCTCATCATCAAGTTTAGAGGATCCCCTTCTGTTCAGACACATAATGAAGATGTAATTATATCATTGAATGGGGTATGTGCATTCTGGAGAACCCCAGATTTCATGCCACAAGCCCAAAGGCAAACTAGGATTAACTGGGGCTGCTCATTGGAGCATTTTGAAGAGTTATGGGATTACATTAAGAAAGGGAAAAATAATGCTGAATATCAGGAAAAACGTGTTGGGAATAAGCTTCTTGTTGCTGTGATTTATGCAGCCATTAGTGCCCAGCAGCTTACACCGGGGCCTCCCTCCAGATTTATAAATTAAAGTTTGGGGTCTCACTTAAAAGATAGACCAGGGATTCTAAGATGCCAAGGTTGCTGCCTGATTAGGTGCTGAACAAATGCAGTCTTAAAGACAGGGCCTAAAACCAAACAACCTGCACTGTTAATGTGGCAGGCAGAAATTCTGGAGCAGGAGGAAGAGCTTAAGAAATACTAAACATGCTGACACAGCACATTATGATTCTAAGTCAGATCTCTGCTGATCAGGGCTACTGAATCTCCTGCTCTCTTGGAGAGGGGTTGGTTTGGATCTGACAGAGGGAAATGGAGCCCAGGGATGCAAATCCATACTGGGCTGAGCACACCCTAGGGATAATTAAACAGGATTTTTTCTTGGGTTCTCTTTGGAGAGCTTTCTCACTCCAGGCCCTGCCCATCCAAGCACTTTGCTTTCTGATGGCTCTTCCAGCTATTTCTGTGGGCCTGAAAGCACTTTGGGTGGCATCTTCATTCCAGACCTCCCTGAAAATTTTGCCTTCTTCCCTTCATCCCAGATCTGCACGTGGGGGTCCTGTCTATGAGTACTTGTCCTTAGGGACTGGGTGTCCAGGTCTCAGGGACTGATTCCTGGCTGTTGAACTCCACCCAAGAGTTACATCTCACAAAGAGTAGCTCTATCACCCCCTTGCCAAATTTCACACAAATTTAGACGTTCATTTCACTAATAAAGGTGGTAATGGGGGAGTTTGCTGATGAACTGCCTGGGATTTAAACCCTGCCATTGCTTCACGTTTGATTTGATATAAAGCAAGGGTCACTCCTCAGCCTTTAGGTTATTCAGGATTAGAAAATTGAAGCCATTTGAACCGAGATGATGTTTCTTAATATAATAATGGCTGGGAAATTGGAACTGTAAGAATGCCTTCTTGTTACTGGGTCATAGGAGGTGCTTTTTAAAAATCAGGGTAGAAGGAGGATGACTCGAGTTTAATCCCAAGATAAATCATGTTTCCCAAACGGCCAGCAAGGCTCAGGAGTTGATGTGATTAGGAGACTAAAGCTGTGGCAGGGCAAGTTAAAGAGCTCACTAATGATTTTCACTGGATTACAGAGGGATACAGAGGACTTTCCATGCTCTGTCAGTTCTCTGCATCATTATGTGTTGCAATCCTGCAGTCAGGATTGCTCCTCGATGCTTCACCACAAAGGCAAAGAATAACAAGTGCAGCCAATTCATCTGATCTTGACATTTCTTTGGAGCTGCACTTTTAAAAATCTTTCTCCAAATTCTTGAAACACAGAAGACACCATTTGGAGAAAAAACACTGAACCGGTTAAAATAGTTTTAGTTAAAATCCATCTCCTACTCTGTGTATATTTAAGCACAGAACAGCTTTTTAAGTGAAGTGAGAATTTAAGCAGAAAGCTGTTGTTTGGGTTAAAATATCTCCAATTTGGATCACTGAACATTTTGATTTTTTGCATCCTTCTCATTTTCTCATTCCCTCTTGCTTGGCTTTAGCCCAGTGGGTAAAGAAGGCAGGGTTGTCGGGTTGTTTTATTTTTTGCTTATTTCAAGTTTTGGGAAGGAAAAAATAATATATATACCCATGTATTTTGAGGGGTTTTGAGAGAGCAAACACTTTTTCTCAAACAGCTGTACCATCCCAGCTGCTTCTGCCTCTCTCTGCTCATCTGAATTCATTCTACCCTTCTTCTTTCTTCATTAAATTCCCTCTTTCAGTTGGTACCTCCATTGTTCAATGATGAACTTCTGGCTGTTGGAGCCATGACCTATTTAGCTATGTTCACAGGAGGAGGAGAATGGGCTTCTGTGCTGGCTGTCTCCTAGCCCAGACCACAGGCAGTGCCACAAGCCTTGCATTCATTTCCCACCTTTCTTCAAACAAAAGTCCCATTGCTTGAGAATCAGAAGCTGTGTTGGGTGTTGTGTAAAACAAGGATTGCCTTTTGTTCTCCAGGAAGCATTTTGCTGTTCGAGAGCTTCTGGATTGGCAACTCTGATGAATGAAGACAGAGGCATTGTTAGAAAACGCCTTATTTTCCTTTTGGAAATGCTCACTATGACAAAAATGCCCATTGTTTGGTGAAAAACATATTCTCTCTCTCTTTTTTTTTTTTTCCCCCCCCTAAACAATCCAAGTGCGGAAGGGCGTACACCTCCCCTGTGAAAAGTGTGAATTAAGGATTAGTTGAATTTGGTTTGTTTCATCTAAATAGGCTTCTCTAGAAGAAGGAAACAATCTAATCTCTTTGTCCATCTCTGACAAAACAAACAAAAGTGGATTGAAATGCATGATGGAAAGGAACAACTTGTTAACAGCTGGGACAGTAACATGGGGAAAGTGAAATTTCCATCATTGATGGGCTCTACAGGGAGGTTAAGAAATCCTTTGTTGCAATTATATGTATTATATAAAGCAGTTACTCCTCTGGGACTGCAGACTAAGTCTTAATCAGCTTTTCACAGAATACCAAGGTTGGGAAAGACCATTGGAAACTGAAGAAAATAAGTAAGACAGCTGAAACTGAAGGAAATCATAAGAACTGTTGCATTTGCAGCTGTACTTTTGTCCTTCTCGCTCCCATTAGATAAACCCCAGGTATTTCCCTGCAATAATTTTTGATCTTGGTGTCAAATCAGGAAGACAGGAAAACACCAGGTCTCAGATATAATGGTGTAGTTCTCTCAGATTGACTTTGCACAGGCAGAAACCCCACAAATTGGGTCTTAAACTGTCCCCTTCTGGCTCCATCTCCCCAAAGTTAGCAGAGTTTTTTCCTTTTACACCACCTGGGAATACATCCCCTAAGTCTCTAGATTAATATAATCCTCTGCAGCATTGCTGGAAAAGGTTTATTTTGCCTACGAAGAGAAGAAAAGAGAAAGAGAGTGCTACAGAGAGAGAGCAACAGGCAGCTTATCCACGCCGAGTGTCTCGGTGGATTAGAGTGATGAAGGAAAGGCAAAAAAAAAAAAAAAGTAATTAAAGTATATGTAATCTTTAGAGAGTATTTGTGCTCGAGTCCTGGCTCTGCAGTGCAGGTGGGCTTTTGTAAGGGAAGCTAGGTGCACCCAAGCTCTTGCTTTATTGAAGTTTGTTGTGTGCACAGGAGGAAGACAGATAGGGATGGGTGTATGGGGATGAACAGGCAAGGCAAGGCTCTCACCAGCAGCTTGTAATGTGAGCTGTCAGCTGAGTTGTTTACACAGTTAAATAAACAGATCCCAGGCTCACTCCCTCTTATCTTGGGCACACAAGCATAGTGGGAACACATTGGAGAGGGCTCTCTAAAAACATTGCTTGTTCACTGCTGGGTGCTGGGTCAGGAGCCCTGAATTTGTTCCAGCTGCCTCCATGTATTAGATTACAGCCCTTGCTTTCTCTCCTGCTTCTCCTCTCTGTGGGCACAAGCACATGCTCAGTGTTGGTTGCATGGTTTTGTTTTCCAGGAGAGCTCATCTGCTCCTGCCCTGGGTAATCCCATTACAAGAATTCCTGGGTTCCAGCTCTGCTGCTGGCTGCTGTCAGTGACATTTTCCATTTCCCTCTCTTGCTTGCCAAGGCTCAGAGCCATCCCGGAGTGGCCTCGTCCTCCCTCTCCAACTTTTTCCTTTACTATTTGCTCACTGATCCACACCGAGCGCGTTCAAATGCTCCCTGATGGAAGAAACAAGGATACTCTGGGCAAAAGCTGACTCACAGATGATCAAAGAGTCATCCATCCTCCCAGGGTCAAGCAAACCAAAGCTGAAATGCTCTTTTTCTCCTGCACACGTACAGCTGCATCAGTTCACTCCGGGAAAGATGTCTGTGCTGCTGCCAGTAGCTACTTGCAGTAAATCAAAGCAAATCAGGCAGATGCCACAGGTTACTCAACTCTTCAGCTGACTTTATTTTTGCTGGGAGGCAGGTGATGTGTCTGACTCTGAAGTGCCTTGATTGGAATTTCCTCATGGGGGAAAGCATCACATCACTCCTGGTGATTCCACTGGACATTTTCATCTCCTAAAGGTTCCTTCCAGTGTCTCTTAAGAGTTGCTGTTCTTGAACTGTGGCAGGAAACAGGCAAACAAGACTTTCCCAGCTTTTTCCAGGCTGTTAAGCAAAATGGGCAGGAAAAAGCCCTCAGTGCAATGTTTCCCCCAAGAGCTGATGCTACGGAGGGACCAACAAGGCACAAGCTCCTCTGGAAGAGGCATGGACTTGCTGGCTGGGTTAGAGAGCAGAGAAGCCACACAGAGCTGGCTGCACTTTTACCTGAAGCATCATTTTCCAAGAGACCAAAAGAAGGGCAGAAGTTGGATGCCAGGGAAAGCTTCTTACCAGAAAGGGTTCTCAAGCCCTGGAAGGGGCTGCACAGGGAAGTGGTTGAATCACCACCTCTGGAGGGTTTTAAAAATCATATTGATCCAGTGCTGAGGGACATGGTTTAGCAGTGGGCTGGGAGAGCTGGGTTAGTAGAGTTAAGTTCCAGGTTGGCCTGGATGATCTTACAGGTTTTCTCCAACCTCAAGGATTCTCTGTAAGTATGAACCCACCTGGCAACACAACAGGGGCTTCTCATAGTTCTGGCTCTGCTCAGAGTTTAATCTGAGCAGTGAAAATTCCCAGGGAGGGAGAGGAAGGGGGGGTTAAGAGCCAGCCTGTAATTTATCCTGCAAAACACCCACAATGCTGAAGGCTCAGGCAGAAGATTCTGGTCCTGGCTGTATGGCACAGCAGCAAAGCTGTCTCTGTGTGTCTCCATGTACTGCAGCATCTGAATTACTGCCCTGATGAGAGGAAACCTCCAGCTGAAGGGAAGGTGCTGTGTGAGAAACACAACCTGTCTGGAACAGGGTCACTAAGTTCCTAACATCAATATCTAGTCAGCACCTACAGATTGTTTCCAACGCTCATTATTTCAGAGCTGCTGGACGTGTGAGTGAAACTCATTACCTGAGGCTTGTTAGATTTTCTGGTCACTGACAGAATGTGGGCATTGCTGGGCTACCTTAATTAATGCATGATTACAAACTGAAATGTATCATTTGTATTTAGATGTTTTTCATTGCTGGAGCCACAGCCACTGAAATTCATCTTTCTCAGAAGCCATCAAAGACCAAGCAGCCTCATCCGACAAGACAATTAAAAATATTTTTCCCCACTGGAGCTGAGAATTTAACCTCAGTGCTCCAGCAAGACTCCAGGATGAGCTTTGAAACTCCCTAGGCAGTTTGCCCAGTGGCTCTGGTCTTCTTCTCTGGAAGGCCCCATTTTACCAGTAGAACACTACCAGCCTCCCCACGACGTGCAACCAACCTTGTGATTACTTTATGGTCAATCTCTTCTCTGCCACAGCCTGTTATTATATTTCACATCCTTTACACGAAAAGAAAACAGGCTAAATACATCACTGGAGGTACCAATAGCAACACTTTAGGGTGCTCTTGGGAGTCATATGGATATCTTGGAGATAGCACATGTATTATCCAGCATTGCCCTACTGTGGCTCATATCCCTGAAGAAATTACTGCTAAAAAAACCCCTTTTCAGCTAGCAACTTGAGGGGGTTTTTAGTCTCTTTTTGTGGTAAGTATAGCTGCAGTATGAAGGACCCAACACATGCCCCAAGCCATGAAGCCCCATGGTAAAAAGACAGAAGAGTGGCAGAAGGAAAAGGAGCTAGGAAGAGGTGATGGGTTTGCCTAAGATCACCCACCCACCAACCTGGCACCAAAGGTTGAGTAGAGCAGAAGTGTCAACAGCCAGAGAGCTCAGATCACTGAAGGTGAGATTTATTGGCTTATATTTGGTTATCTAAACTCAAGTTGAGCTAAGCTATCTGTACAGGCAAAGGAGAGAATCAAGGAGCTCTGAAAGCAATTCATCTCCTCTAAGAACAGGTACTTTAGGTAGGCCAGATGGTTAACTCGATGCTTCTGTGTGGAAAAAACCCTGAAATTTCCTCCTAACACTTTAAATCAACAGTGTTATCAAAGCTGAATTAAATCCACATCTTGACCTGCTGGAATAAACCAGGAATGCAGTTTGAAAAATGTGCTTTGTTTTGAAAACAACATTTTAAGTTTTTGGAAATGTCACACAGCTGCACCTGAAGCTCTGCCAGACTCCGACTGGTATTTTGGGAAGGAAGGTGAGCAGGTTGGCAAACCCAGCTGCCTGATTTGGGTTTGTGTCACAGTTTTAATTCTGAGTTTGGAATTTCTCAGTAAATGCTTGCAGAACAAGTTAACTGCAAAAGAGCAGGCAAAACTGGCAGGTTTGGAGAACCAGGACAGGCTTTATTTTTTTTTTTTTTCTATTGATGCCTTCTCCAAATATTATTTTTTAATAGGTTTGAACATTTTCCAATGGAAACAGAAATTCTGGTATGCAGTCAAGTAATTAAATAAAGAAATGTTTTCCTAATTTTGCTACTGAACACAATATTCTTCATTAAATTCTTCTACTTTTGGGATGTTCTGTATTTATGCAGTGCCTTCTGCAATGGAGCAGTGCTGTGAACAATGATGACAGAAACACCAGTACCTCACCAGTAATTACAAAAGCAGGTCAAAGACTCATTTTCCATTAGCTTTCATATCATTATTCTGTTCAGCTTGCCAGAAGTATCTCCTTTTCCATGAGAAATTTCAGCTTCCCTTGAAAGCATCAGGGGGATTTTGTGGGGTTTCTGGTGTTTTGTTTTGTTTTTTTTTTTAAACTGTCAGAATTTGAGGAAACTAAAACAAAAAAAAAATTAAATTTCTTTGTTCAAAGACAGTGCATGAACTCCAACTGTGAATTACAAATAGCCCCTGGGAGTGAGGTCTAGTGATTAAAGAAGAGGAATGGAAGTGGGGGTAATTGTGTTAAGCCACTGTGTGTCTCTGCATCTCAGTGTTTCAAAAGGCAGGGAGGCTGATGGCTCTCTTACCAGCAGAAGACTCAAGGGAAAATGTTTATAAAGAGATTTTAACCACTTCTAATATCAGCTATACCACGTTCACTCACTGCCTGTACACAACCAATTGACAGGAACTGACACACTTTTGGATTTACTGCTGCATCTGTCCTGCTGAATGGGTTTCTGAGGGGAGGGACCAGGATCCGTTTGAAGTGCTGACCCAGACAGAGGCATCAGAATGTACATCTTTGTTTCTGCCACACCATCACCTCATGGTGACCTGGACAGGTTGGAGAGTTGGGCTGATCCCAACGGGATGAGGTTCCACAATCCAAGTGCCGGGTCCTGCACTTTGGGCACAACAACCCCATGGGGAGCTCCAGGCTGGGCACAGAGTGGCTGAGAGCAGCCAGGCAGAGAGGGACCTGGGAGTCTGGATTGCCAGGAAGCTGAACAGGAGCCAGCAGTGTGCCCAGGTGGCCAAGAAGGCCAATGGCATCCTGGCCTGGCTCAGGAACAGCGTGGCCAGCAGGTCCAGGGAAGGGATTCTGCCCCTGGACTCAGCCCTGGTGAGGCCACAGCTCGAGTCCTGTGTCCAGTTCTGGGCCCCTCAGTTCAGGAAGGAGATTGAGGTCCTGGAGCAGGTCCAAAGGAGGGCAACCAGGCTGGTGAAGGGATCCAGCACAAGTCCTGTGAGGAGAGGCTGAGGGAGCTGGGGGTGTTCAGCCTGGAGAAGAGGAGGCTCAGGGGAGACCTCATCACTCTCTACAACTCCCTGAAAGGAGGCTGGAGCCAGGGGGGGTTGGGCTCTTTTCCCAGGCAACTTTCAACAAGACAAGAGGGCATGGACTCAAGTTGAGGTTTCTCACCACGCAGGGTGCAGCCCCCAGTAAAAAAGGCAACAGGAGGTAGGAGGCTGGAGACAGAAACTGCCCACGGAACATTAGAAAGAGATCTGAGAGACCGGGGAGATGTTATTCAAGGGAGAAACAGCAAATGTTGCGTGGAACACAAGCTGTTCCTTAGGGCTCAGGGAAGTGGAACAAACTGGTCCTGTCTGAGCTTGGGATGGAAGGGTTAAAACTGGCCCAGGGAATGCACGTGTGAGGTCTCCTCTGCTCCCCCAGCACTTTCTGGGGCTAAGGGAGATGGGCTTGGTTTTAAAGCTGTTGTTTTGCAGGTTTTGTTCTGCAGGCACAAGCTGCAGCCTGCTCAGCCCCAGGGTGAAGGATGGGGATGAGGTGTGTGCAGGTGAGGAGGGTTCAGAGCCCCACAGCCACCCCTGGACCCAACTCTGATTCCAGCAGGAAGAGATCCAGAGCTCCCAGGTCAGCCTGGAGCCCTGCTAAGGCAATGGACTCCTCATCTGGGTGAATTAATAGACAGAAAGTGGATAAAGATGCTCCTGGTTCCTCACTTGTGTGCTCCAGGAGGTGCCAGGAGGGTCTGAGCTGGAGCTGGGATGTCTCTTCAGTCCCAGGCCAGAGCAACAAGTGGGCACAGGCCAGGCAAGGGAGGTTTTGGGGCTAGGTAAAGGGCTGTCAAGGGATTTGCTTCCTTGCCCAAGTACAACTGGTCTGTTAGAGAGAGCAAAATCCTGCAAAGAAACACCCAGGGGAGCATGGGAAGGCAGAGGACAGAGAGAGATGGGAAGAAGAGAGGAGAAATTGGAGATGGAGCATGTATCTGGGCTGTTCCTCTTTAGGGCCAATGGAAGGAGGGAATGGGATGCAGAAAGAAGAGGTAAGACTGCAAGGATGCTGCAAGGCTCCTGGCTGCTTCCAGCCATCCCCCTCTGCCCTGGAGACCCCCAGAGCTCCCAGCAGGGCTCCAGCTCCTCTGAGGGTTTTTTATGGAAAGCGTCCAGTAGCTTTGTTTCCTCCCCTCAGGCTGACCTGTCCCAGGGGATACTGCAGCCACAGGAACCATTTTCTCCTCAGCACTGGGTTGCCCTACCAGCTCCTGCAAGAAATGGAGAAAAGGCAGAAGATTATGTGGAGGAAACAACTTCATTCCCTGCTCCTTCCCTTTGCAAAGCTCTATCGAGGATAACAACCCCCTATTTAGTGTAATTTACAGTAACTGTGTTTTAATAGATGTTGTGGGATCCTTGCCCTTATTATGAAAATCCTCTTAAGAGCATCAGCTCCTTTAATAACCTGGGCTGCAGAAAGTGTCTGTCTATTTACATTTATTTGCATGTATTTGCATGCAAGTTGCTAATATAAAAATCTAAAAAGCTTGACAACTTCACATTTTTAAGTCTGCCCATAATCTGAAGGTCTAGGAATTCAACAGTATGATTTTGTTACACTTAACAAGAGCTGCCAAGGGGTCAGGAAGAGGCAAGATCTCTCCTCATGAGAGCAGGGCTCTGGACACAGCCTGAAGGATTTGATTTTGGAAAAATCCATAAGTAGATCTCTTGAAATCTCAGCGTTGTGATCAACAGTCTCCCCCTCATGAGCTCTTGGTGTGTCTAAGGATGTTTTACCTAGTTTCTTAGTGGCAGATGGTAAAAATATGGAAAATGAAGTTGCTACAGCAAAAAGCAAAATAAAGTAAGCGCTGTCAAAACCCATGAAGTGCTTCACCTTGGAAGTGGCATGATCACCTCCCCACGTGTGACCAGGCTGGTATCTGGGGAAAGTAAGACCCCAAGGATTCATTCAGAAACCTTACTGAAGGTTTCTGTAAGCTTCCAAAATGCCAGAAAAACTGTGAGGTCAGATTGCAACTGGTTTGCAAATGGGATTACCACTGTTGTAGAAATGTTGCTGATTCCCACTGGGGCTTCATTCTGGTTCAGGAAAAGAGTCTGAATGATACTGATAAAAAAACCAAAAACCCCAGCAAAACATGAGTTCTGAATGTTTTCTGTATTGGTCATTGCATGGTGGCTTGTTTCAACCCAGCTGCACCATCTGAGTTCAGTAATTTCAAAACTTATCAGCCTGATGAAGTTAAAAGGCTGTTTTGGATGATCCTAAACATTCTCATATGAAATCTGAAGTATGAGACAATATGAATCATGATGTAATAAAATTGATCAAGAGAAATGAAGCATAACAATAACACAGAAAAAAATATGCAGATCTACTGTCTTGAAACTAAAGATTTAGGACACCACTGAAATGAAATGAGACCACTGAAATGAAACAACTTGACTACCCATAGAGATGATGTATAAATGGATGCACTTGCACAATGTTTCAATTCTGCCTGAGAAAACTCCAGATTTTAAGCACAACATAAATAACCAGGCCCCAAAGCACATGCCTAAAACTTCTTGCAAACCTACAGCTTTGCATCTAGAATGAATCTGTCTGAATCCAGCAACATACTGCAGATCTGGGAAGATTGTGTTTGCTGCTCTGAGATGGAAAACCCTTCCCTGCTATTGCACCAGCATAAAGAATGCACCTGAAATCCACTGAAAACTTTCCATTAGCTGCTGGAACTTGAGTGTGTGAAGTCTCATTGGGAATATCTTGCAGAATGGAGCATGCAACAGCCTCAAGCTCCCCATCCTCAACCTGCCATCTAAACCATTGCTAATTCAGATGAATTCCATCTGGAAGAGCCTTGGATCAGTCCCTGGTGAGGAGCTCATGGCCCAAGCTCACCACAGCTTCTTCCACCTCTCAGTTTTGATGAGGAGAAGCACATAGATGTGGAGGTTCTCTGAGATTTCTGGTCCTATTTATTAGAGTCGGGGAGTCAGGAGAGTTCAGAGGAACATCCAGATTTATGGATGCTCGTATGAATTAAGGAGAATTTTAGAAACGTTGTGAGGGGGCCCATGATCTTCACCTGCCTGGCAGCAAGATCCTCAGCAGAATTACTCCCTGCACCTGGCTCCTGCTGGCTTCTTCCTTCAGGAGGACACTTTGCCAGCAAAACTAAGCCCCAAGGAAATAAAGCAAATGAAATCAAGACAGTGATGTAAGGTGCAATAACTACAAGGCCAGCAAATTAAAAAATAAAATGTAAAAGGATAGCTCTCACAGAGACACTATCTCGTGGGCAGCATCACTAATCCCACACATTCAGAAAGTTTGTGTCTACATTCCAAGTCAGCAGAGCAGCTGAAATACCAGGAGAGTTGCAGATAATAAACAGAGATTCTCTTTATCTGCTACCTCGGACACTCAGCTCACTGTGTAGCTGCCCACATTTTGAGGCTTTTCTTTACAAAGGCTGGGAAGGTCCAGTTTCTTTCTAAATAAAAGCCCAGCTTGTCTGCATTGTAAGTGCTGGCAGTTGTTGATGCAGGTTTTGTGGCTGGGTAGTCTTGTGCTCTGGTAGGTGAGAGTAGCAGCCAAGAAACATTAAGGTAATAAATATACATTTCCATCAAGTGCTGATGACAGGAATTGCCCAGAAGGGCAACTGTGGAGTTAAAAAAGGAGCAGCCTGTGCCTCCAGAATCAGACAAGCTGTGACAGTCTAGAACTTGTGCTTTGAACCTGCTACAACATCTGATAAATGCAAAGGGGAGGGGATTTGGATCATCACCAAGAGCTGGCAGGAGGACCTCCAGCATCCAGCCCCTGGTCCCTGCTAAGCCTCTTGGAGCTGCTGGGTTGTGCCCAGGGCACTGTCCCTTCTTCTCCATGCCTGTCCCCACCCCACCTCTCCCAAACCATCAACTTGACACTGTTTAAAAGCTGCCATTACTTTCCTCCCCAAGCCTTTTGAGCCAGCCTGGCTCAGTTTTGTTTTCGAGCATCTTCCAGAAACAATATTATGTTCCCATCAATTACCACTCCGAGGTTAGTGCCAGCAATCTAGTCCTTGGGGTGGCATCTTTAGTGCTATTAAGAAAAAGCAGCAGCACCACGGGCTCTGCTCATCTTCCCCCCTTGCAAGTGAAAGGTTTTATTGGAGACGCCTTTCAATATTTCATTAATTCTCAGACACATGCTCTGGGAATGTCAAAATGTTAGGATCTTCTGGAATGAAGCGATAAACAGAGCTGACATGGAATTAAACACTGAATTACCTAGAGAGCCAATATCATCTATTTGGGTCTACATTATTACAGCTACAGCCCTTGCAGAGGCACCTCCACCCCCTAACCTTACCCAAAGCAAAAAACCACAAACAAACAAGAAAAAAAACCCAAAATAACACAAAACCAAAAAAAAAAAAAAAAAAAAAAAAAAGAAAGAAAAAGGAAATAAAACATGATAAAATCAGGAAATGTGCATGTTCTCTCCATTACTGAATGGATGTGCTTGGCGTGTATGGCTAGCTGATTTCAGCTAATTAATTTTTGTGTTTATATTTATTGGCTGTGATTAGTTATGCAACAAAGACGATGGGAGAACAAATCATGCCAGTGCAGCTAATTGGAGATAAGGCAAGTGGTAGTGAAAGTAGTAATTTTTATATTTTACGCATGAAAAGGAGACCTGAACCTGCTGGTTGGGAATCAAGAAAATGCTGTTGAGGTCTCCACATGAGGATAGGAACCAAGGGCTGAAAACCAGCATGCTATTATGAGTTACTCCTGATTTTTTGGGCTCGAGCTATAAAGCTACTGAAAACCAGAGATTTGAGCAGAGTAAAGCTGGGGGTGGGATCAGAACTGTGCTGGAACAGGACAGTGCAGAAAATTAGATGTATGGGAATTTGTTCATTTGTGGGGGAAGGCTGGTGTGAGGCCAGACCACAGAATTTTTGGACTTTTCAGGAACTGGATATGAATTTCTTCTGCTCATCTTTAGACCACCAGCCTAGAAGTGTCTTTTTTTTTTTTTTCACAAGCTCTCCAACGCTCTCCTGCTTAGACCCCAACAGAAGCCCAGCTCTAAGCAAGGCACAGACCAGAAAATGAGCCCAGCCAGGAAGCCAACTCCTGTCACAGCTCCTGCCTTCCTTCCATTCCCCTCCAAAAATCTAGGCAGCTGTTTCCATCTGCCTGTGCCAGCCCCAGCATCAGCTCATGCTCAGTTTCCTCCGCTGTGCTGGCACGGAGCGGCCGTCAAATTCCATCTCCTCACCACAACTCTGAGCTGCCAAAACGCTTTGCAACCCATCGTCTGCTTCTGTGTCTGTTCTGAGGAAGTGCTGCCATCTCTCATCTCTGCTTCCCAGGGAGGAATCAGTCTCCTGGTGCATCTAATGACGAGGTTTGTCAAGGTGCTGAGGCACCTCCAGATGCAAGCAGCTGCCTGGTGTTACATTCAGGATTTTTAACCTGTCTGGTTCACCTCCTTGCCTACAGCTGGAGCTATGGGTGAAATCAGATCCTAAGGTTGAGATTTATCTGGCAGGGGACTGGTGAGATAGCACCTTCCAGAGGTACCAGGCTCTTTCTTGTGATCGCTGAAGAAGCTGAGAGTGCTCAGCTCCCACTTAGAGGTCTGGTTTTGGACAGCCTGCATCCAGGTGTGATGGATCCAACCTCTGCTGACTCCTCATGCCACCCAACACCTCCCCTCCCTCAAGTCCTACAAACCACTACACCTATGAAGAGGTTTGGAGGTGTGCATCTGACTGGTTCCAGCATTGCCTCTCCTCCCCAGGGTCACCACCAGTATTCCCACTCTCCCAGTTTAACAGGGAAGAAGAAGTAACCTGGCCCCATGCTGCCCCTTGGTCCCACCAGGGCTGTGTGTGTTTGTTGATTTCTGGAGTGCAGACTCTGCTAATTTATGTTAATTGGAATTGCACAGGTAGGTTTTTTTCCCCCTCCATGACTTCTTGCATCCCACTGTGAAATCAAGCTGGCTTTATAATCTCCTAGAGCAGGCTGCAGCCAGCTGGAACAGCAGAGACCTTAGCATGCAAAGCATGTTGACAACTTGCATTTTTTTTTTTATTATTTCTTTCTCCTTCCCCCCACCCACCCTCCCCTCCCTCACTCAGGAGGAAGTTTTCATATTTGGATAGTTTTGAAGGCTCGCTGAGCCATGATTACAATTCCTTTTTATTTATGTATTTAACAAGAAGCTGCCATTTATGAGGCTGCACTGTAACAATATGGTTTCCCCTCCCCTTTTACTGTCTCCCATACTCTGTTTTGAGAAAAAATAAAAAATAAATAAAAAAAAAAGCAAGAGAAGTTACTTGTGCTCCTCAGGGCCCTGTGCTGGGCAACACTTCTTCTTTGGTCTGTGGTGTGGGTCTGATTTTCAAGCCCAAGGTGTAGGAGTCAAGGGGAGCTTTGCCTTTAGCTCCTGGAGGAGCAGGGTCTGTCTGCTTCAAGAAAAAGCTCTCTTTGTCCTGATCTTTGGGTTTTTTTCCTTGGAGCAGATTGGAAGGGGAAACCCTCCTTCCCCACAGGGATGGCTGTGGATGTACAGGGTGGGAACTGCGACCCAGGAACTCCTCTCCCAGGAGGCCCCATGGAAGGCACCTGGAGACCTCTGAGCCCCAGGGACACACAATCCTACTGCTATTGTGAGAAGCTGAGAAAACACAAATCCCAAGAGTTTTGAGGCCTTTGATTACTAAGGAAATTTTTAAAATATGGCTTCTATTAGGAGAGAATTTGTTGTACCCTGCAGACACAGCAGGGCTTTTATCTTCCATAGGGAATTAGCCCAGATGCACATCACTGTAATGGAGTCACAACTTGACCACAAATATCTCATTAGCTTGAAAAGTTACCTGCTTTATTTCTGTCCAAAGGGTATTTTGCTTGGGTGCTTTTATCTTAAAACAGTAACTTCCAGAAAGCTTTAATGTCACATGTGATTTTGCTTTCTTTGAGGAGTGGAAAATGCCACACACTGTGGCATATGCACAGGATTGAGTCACAAGGGAAAAAATAAACAGTTGTCTTTCTTGGTTTGATCTATGTACATCTGTTTCTTGGGAGAGAGGTGAAATGCAGTGTTTACTTGGGTAAGTATTGTGAGCCAGATGCACTCCACTGTGAAATAAATTAAAAATGATATTAAAATTAACTATGTAAAAGGGATCTGGAGGTGGGCTTTTCATCAGAAAGTGGTTTTATGTATAGTGTGCATAACAAAACTATGATTTTTCTCATCTCTAAAGTTTCCAAATAAAATGTCAGTCCTATCAGAGGAAAAAAAAAAACTTCTTGTTTTAATGAGACTGGGATTTCCTTCTGCACCTGATGGGACTGCTCTTCTAATCTTGCTTTTGGCTGAGGTTTTGAGGGGGGGAAGCAGCCACAGGCAGGCACCTTGCACTCTGGGCTGGCAACAAAAATCACAGCACCCAACTCCTGGGTCCCAGCTCCCACCCTGCACATCCACAGCCATCCCTGTGGGGAAGGGGGGTTTCCCCTTCCCAATCTGCTCCAAGGAAAAAACCAAAGATCAGGACAAAGAGAGCTTTTTCTTGAAGCAGACAGACCCTGCTCCTCCAGGCAAAGCTCCCCCTGACTCCCACACCTTGGGCTTGAAAATCAGACCCAGTCACATCAACAATCTCTTGGTCCCTGGCTATGCAACGTGTGGTCCTCTGTGAAGATGTCATTACTTCAGAAGGAACTTGAATTTTGCTACTAAGAGTAAACCATGACGTGCTCATGGTCCAAAAGAAGCTGTAGGAGGAGAATGGCCTCTTTCAGATGCACCTCTGATGCCAGGAGCTCACTGACCTGCTTTTAGTAGCTCCAAGATGAATATTAGAAGAATTAAAGGAGGAAATAAATACTGTGTTTGAACAAGGTGGGTAATTTATCATTACAGGGCTTGCTGAGGGACAATGTTTTTTTCTGTGTCATCTGGTGTCTTTAAGTCAAGACAGAAATGTCTTGCTAAAAGTTGTGTTCTGGTTTTAAGCCCTGTTGTTGGGCTCAGAAAAGGAATCACTGTGCGATGCTGTACGACAGGAAATCAGACTTGATGGTTGTAATTGTGTTCCTATCTGGCCTTAAAATCTATTGATCTGTGAAAATAATTGCCACAGTTTACTGATTTTCCTGAATGTTTCATGGTAGGTAAGAAATACGTCTGTCTCCTGTGGCCTGAGCTGCCCTGAAAGCATCTCCCCTTTGCAATCAGCAGGAATTAGAAAAAAAAAAATATTGATTCAGCATAACCCAAGAAAATGTTTAAATGTGTATTTGCTTAGATGTTTGATATATTTTTTTCTGTGCTTGCTCAATGGAATCTGACTGTCATGACTACTCAGCATCATGCTGTGGGTGGGCCAGGGAAGGCTGGAAGGGTATGCATGGAAACATGAGCACTTTCTGACTTATTTGAGTTAATTGCAAGCCATCACGTCCCTCTGGTTCAGCTGCCAGGGCTGAAGCTGTGGACAGAAACCAAGCTGTGTCCTAATCGTGGTTGAAGAGTAAAACCAGAAAGCCAGATTTACTTCACATCCAACCAATGGCTAGAGCACACAGAACAGAAGAAGTGATTTTTAAAAAATTGTTTTCCAGGAAAGAGTCCTGATCCTGCAAGGCACTCAGCTCCCTCAGGCACTGCTTTGGAGTTGAGTTTCCCAGCTGTGCTGGAGGTTCTCAACACCTGGCAAAGCACAGCCAGAGCAGAGCACATGCTCCACAAATGGTGTAGGGACCTTGCAGGGTTCCATAAGGACAAGGCAAGTGTTTGCTTTTTATAAAACAGGCTCTGAGGAGACCTTAGAGCACCTTCCAGTGCCTGAAGAGGCTCCAGAAAAGCTAGGGAGGGACTGTGGACAAGGGCCTGGAGGGATGGGACAAGGGGGAAGGGTTTTAAACTGGAACAGGGAAGATTTAGGTCAGATATTAGGAAGAAATTTTTTGGTGTGAGGGTGCTGAGCCCCAGGTTGCCCCCAGAAGCTGTGGCTGCCCCATCCCTGGCAGTGTCCAAGGTTGGATGGGGCTTGGAGCAGCCTGGGCTGGTGGGAGGTGTCCCTGACCATGGCAGGGGTGGCACTGGGGGAGCTTTAAGGTCCATTCCAATCCAAACCATCATCATTCTCTGAAATATGGCTGGTTCATTTGGTATTTTGAAAGGAGAGCCCTTCTCCTCCTGCACACCCAGCCTGCTCCTTCCCCTTGCTGAGACTGGTGGGTTTTGTCTTCCCAGTTATCACTGTGGAAACTCAAACATGACATTAGTTTAATTAGAGATCAACTCCTTTTATAGAATGCAAATGCCCTATCTGACTAAATCCCCCTTCTGAAGTTGGCAGATGCAAATTAAATCCTGTGCACTGAAGTGTAATTTGGCTTTGAACACTCTTAAAGGCCCTCAGTGATTCAGTGGGTGGAGGGGAATTAGTCTTAAGCTGCATTTGTTGCTTTCTCCTCCCTTAATTTGTTTATATGACTGCTACTGAAGCAATATTGAATGTAGACAAATTGCCAAGTGACACACATGAATGAAAGCCAAGGTTTTACTGTTAGTTTTTGGAGCTGGAAATAACATAGGTCCAGTCTACCTGAAATAATGGTAAATAATGGGCTATCTGCCACTTCATGACCCATCATGTTCTCAGTTACCAGCAGGCTTGCTATGGCCAAGCAATCCCTCCTGCAGTCATGCAAGAGAAGAGCACTGGCCTGGGGGGCTTCTCTGAGAACTTCAGGAGCCCCATTTACCAGTGAAATCACTGAATCCTTTTGGTTAGAAAAGACCTTTAAGATCATCAATCCAACCATCACCCCAGCAGTGCCCTGGCCCCTCCTGCCCCATGTCCCTCAGCACCACATCTCCAGGGCTCTGAAACCCCTCCAGGGATGATGGGGACTCCAGCCCTGCCCTGGGCAGCCTGGGCCAGGCCCTGACAACCCTTGCCAGGGAGAAATTCTTCCCCAGCTCCAACCTAAACCTCCCCTGGCACAACTTGAGGTGTGCCAAAAGTTCCTCTTGTCCCATCCCTTGCTCCTTGGGAGCAGAGCCCGACCCCCCCTGGTTCCAACCTCCTCTCAAGTAGTGGTAGAAAGGAGGTTTTTCTCTCAACCCCCTTTTCTCCAGACTGAACACCTCCAGTTTCCTCAGCCACTCCTTGAAAAAAAACGATTTTCGTTAGCTGTTCCATCCCTGGCTTGATGGGTGACTTTGGAATCCCTATCCCACTTAGGAGAACTCCCCAAATTCTCCCTACTAAGATGCTAAGATGGTTCTGCCAGAGACCATCTTTCTCTGCTGGGTGAAACAAGCAATGAAAAGAAAGAAAATGGAACAAGAAAATGAAAACAAGAACATTTTTGTCCAAAATTATAAAAAGAAGCATCCCATTGAGGTTATGCAGGAACCTCTTAGGAGCTCAGGTTGTTTCCCAGCTTCTTTAAATTAACAGACAGCAGAGACATTTTGGAAAACCAACCTGGGACAAACTTCTAGCATTGCTCACAATGGTTTTCAGGCACAGCCAGCTAACAGCTATCACGTAATATGTCCCCTGTAAGTTTCCTTCACTGAATTTACTTGGAAGTAGAACTCTGGGAATTTGTGGGCCTAATACCACAATGTGAATCTGTTCACATTCTGTCAGCCTGATCAACCCTTGTACTCCACACACTGCAAGTGAAGCAGGAGGTGTTTCAAGCCAGCCCCACCAGATGAATTCCACACCTCTGTCAGCATTTGGCTTCATTGCTCTTAGATCACACAGCGACCTAGCCCAAATCTTTTTGCTTCACTGTAGTGCTTCTCCAGCTTTTATTTTAGAGTCTTGGTTTCCTCCCATGTTCTTCCTGTCTCTGGTTTATTCTTGGGTCTGAATTCAAAGTGTATGAGCAGCTCACCAGCAGGCTCATGATCACACTGCACAAATTGCTCCTGTCCCACACTCACCAAATGGCTCTCATCCACTGCCTTCAGGTTGGTAGTTGCTTTTTAATTTTTTTTTCTTTCTTTTTCTAAGGAGTGATTTTTTAAAAGCCTCCCGTGTGATATTTTGTAGAAATTAATCAAACAGGACAATCTCTAGGTAACAGGCACTTCCATTTCTGCTCCTGGCTGTCTGCAGAGCATTTTAACAACTGAGCAGATAAGTGCCTTTCAATTACATGCTTGTTGCAGACACTCCCTGCTTATGTTTTATAACAATGATTTTGGATCAAGAGGTTTGCAGCTAAAGGGATAAACATTTAGCCCAGATAAGCAGATTTGTAGAAATTATTGTTATCCAGAGCTGGTTTGATTCATTAGGAACCAGCAGTGGACAGCACTTGAAATCTGACAGAGATAAATTTATCCCAGCAAAGTGAAATCTGCTAAGGGGTGAGTCTCAATTATGTTATATTCATAATGGTATTTCCTTTGGTTATTTAAAATGGCAAAAATAACTATGTGAGAGAAACCATTTTAGCCTGCCTCATCCCAGACCTGAAGCACACTTGCAGGGAGAATTTTGGATTTTTGCAGCAACAGAAATGAGGAAGCAAAGCTTCAGAATCCAAGAGCCAAGAGATTCTGGATGTTTACTGATGGGCTGGAGGTATGGGCAAGAGGAAAAGGGCTGTATGACTTAGGAGGTGACACTGATCCCAACCACTGATCCTCGCAGAGATTATGGTAACTATTATTTTGCTGCAACCCACCTTTGCACAGAGACTTCTGGCACTCTAGAGATGGACTTACCAGATCTTGTTTGAAGACTTTGACCTTTTCTGTTCTGACCTCACAGCTTTTCTTATCAATATTTCTCTTTCAGTCTTGCACTACCCTCTACCTCATTTTCTCCCTTCTGTTTTCATAAGCACTGGTTTTTGCATAGGGGAACATGATTTTGGGAGAGGGGTGACTATTTGGCTGCCCTCTGCAGTAGGGTACCCAGCCCGTGGTGCAGAAAGCCCTCATACATCATGCTGTTCCCATCTTTTAATCTATGAATAGGGCAGGGGAGAAGGTCACTGGCACAAAGCAGAGAGAGGAGTGGGCAGCAAAGCATGCACTTGTCACAGAATTAGTGCCAGAAGTAATACAGGCAATCAATCAGAGTTATGGCATGCTCTCCTTGTGGTTAGTTGATATATAACAGCCCCAATCAATAACTAAAGAGGGGGGGGAGAAAAGAAAAGGATTTGATTTAATATTTGCCTAGGCTTTTTAGAAAAGTAAGATTTATTGCAACATTAAAAGAAAAAATTAGCCTCTAGCTTAATAGCCAATTGGTCCCTGTGATTTTGCTGGAATCATATTTACTGTGCATCCTAATAACCAGACATGAATACCCAGGCACCTGCTCAGCCATGTCAGGCTGGATATTAGCCAGCATGAAGCATACATCTGCTCCTGACTTGTGAATAACTTGCTTAAGGAAACATTTTCTTTGTTTCATTTAATGTTTGGAATTCGTAAGAGGTTTGCAGACTACCATCAATATTAGCAAGGAGGTCTCAGGACTTGATTTGGCTTGTCCCTAACTTTACTAGGTCTGGATGTGTCAGACTGAATTAAAGGCAGGTTTGCCAAATGCATCTGGTAGGTCCAGAAGTGGCACTAACCACTGGGTGGTTCTGCTTGCCCTTTGCTTTTGTATTTGAGACATTAAATTATGAAATCACACAAGGCATTTTTCTCTCTTGCCTTCCTGGACTCCTTAGGTCCAGGTACCTCCTGGGATCTGGGCTTCTGGTCCATGGGGGAGTTCAGAGGTACCAGGGCTCCCACTTTGTCATAACTCCTCTCCAGATAATGCATGGAATGATGCTACAGCAAGAGCTGAAACAGTTCCAACCAAAACTGTCTCCCAGAGAGCCTTGCTGAGGTTTTGAACACTGTGCCATTTTAAATTCAGCTACCAATCCCTGTTGATTCTGCTCCAGCCCTCTCAAAAGATCAGCTGAATCACAGAATCAGAGAAAATCCTCATGGTCGGAAAGGACCTTCAAGATCATTGAGTCCAACCATCAGTCCTACATCACCCTAACCACTCCATCACCTCCTGAAGCACCACATCTGCCTGTCCTTTGAACACCCCCAGGGATGGTAACTCCCTGAGCAACCTTTTCCAGTGCTTCACTACTCTTTTGGTGAAGCAGTTTTTCCTAATATCCAGTCTGGACCTTCCCTGGTGCAACCTGAACCCGTTTCCTCTTGACCTAAATCTGCACAATCTGACACAATTGCACACTTCTGAGCTTTCTGGTATTTTTAATATCCAGTAGGGTCAAAGAAAAGAAAAAAAAAAAAGTTGAGGACCCTGAGGGTATTATGACACTTGTATTCACAACACCCAGAGCAATTCCAACAAAAATGTGTAGGGAAAGCAGCAGCAGTACGTGTTCCCATTTTGCAAGAAAATCAACAACGTCCATCCCCTCAGCTCTCTGTGCTCCATGGACACTCCATATTCTCTTAAAAACCCTGGAAGTCTGGCTCAGAGAAAAGAACAGGCTCAAGTTTGGAGGAAAACTCTCAGGTCTATGACAGATGCACTCAGTTCACAGAAATATTCTTGCAAGATCTAGATATCCACTCCCTGTCTGCATGGGACACAAGAGTGACACATCAGTTTTTCCAAGGAGTTGGCCTTTTGAACCAGTACACCTTGCATAATGGGAAGACTAAAGTCCTCCAGCTTAGAAATTACTCCAGGTGTGACCTGAGCTATGGAGGAAATGATCTAAATAGTTCCTGTTATATCTTCTAGTCTTCAACTCCACTGCCCTCGTTATTCATTGCCCTGAAATCTATGCCATCTATTTGCAGCAAAGTGCAAAGTAAGTGCAGGTCATCAGGGTTCTCATTTAACAGCTTTTTATACCAAATTTGTTGAATTACAGGTAAAAATGCAAAAGGCAGAGCAATGTCAGACAAAATCTGTGACTTGGCTGGAATTCCACAGACCATTTACTTTGAGTTCATGAGCAACAAATACATCAACAACAGGAAAGTTACTGAAGACAGTTCAAAAATAAATATGATGTGTACAGCCACGGGCAGATCCTGCCTGACAAGTGAAATCAGCTCATTTTTCTTCCCAGCAAATGTCAGATGGTTTAGAAATGGTTTGTTTTGTTGATTATTTCTGTTAAATGAGTCCGATCATAATTATGAAGCCGGTGACCTAGAGTTAATCCCTGGCTCCAACCTCTGCAACTCTTTAAAAAACTTGATCTCAATCTGGGCAGGAACCATTGTGTTCAGTCTCCTAAAAATTCAACTCAGGGTAGACAAAGCTGCATAAATGTTCCTAAGGTCGGAAATGAATGCATATTTATTGCAACAATAGTGTATTACCAGCCATTCACAGCTCCAAGAGCAAAACACAGGAGTTTTTTCCAAAATAAAACCAAACAGATGTCTCCAATGAGCACACTTATCGTATCGGCAGAAGATTTCTTTCAGCAATCTCCCTAGTAATTAATTTTGCTGTTATCACCAAAGCCATTTCACAGCCTGGGAAGGGAAAAAAAAAAAAAAACCACAACAAAAAAGCCAACTTGCTTTTCTCACCAGCCTTGTATGGATCCCAGGATCACAGCTCAGCTCATCCAAAGGTGACTTCTGAGTAGAGAAGTCACTGGGGACGCCCCGGATCCTGCAGCCCCCATCCTCTTCCTGCAGAGACAGAGATAAAAATGTGGGTTTGTTGTGTTTTTTTTTTTTCCCCTCCCCACAACAGCGAGTTCAAAAAAGCATTTACCTGTTCCAACAAAAGGCAGCGGATAAATAAGAAGAAAAGCACACGTGGTGGTTAGGATAACATGCAATTAAAGGATTAAAAATTCACACATTTCGATAGGAAATGGCATTGAAATGGCTGAGCTGCTCCTGACTTTGAATGAAAGGGGAACTTATCTCTTCACTCAACCCGACTGTTCAGAACCAAGATAGACCCTTTATCATTTTTCATTGTTCCATTCAGGGCAGGCTGGAGATGTGTGCCTGCCAGGGAAGTTTTTGTTATTCCAATGACTGAAAGAAACTTTTCTAAACCTGCTGCTATTGCCTTGGGTGGTGGAGCTGCCTGGGGAGGGTGAGGCAAGGGGGGGAGAACCACTGCTCTCCTCCTGCAAGATGAAGGTTTGTTAGCACAGTCCCCAGCCCAGGCTCATACAGATGGAGCCCATCTGTAGATTTCAGTCCTAAGAAGATGGTACCAATCCTCCCATGTCTCAGGTTCACCTGGCTGAGCCCTTGGATGAAGCCTCCTGCAAGCTGGTCTAGTGGGAGGTGTCCCTGCCCATGATCAGAATGATGATATTTAAGGTCCATTCCAACCCAAACTCTTCTATGATTCTATGATTCAGTACCCACAGGGCTTCTACTGGGAGAAGATCACCCCTTTCAACTGGGCCAGCACCATACCTAAACCCTTTCTGGACCTCATATAAAAGCCTTGAATAAGATTTATAGGAAGCAAGGTCTTTTGCTGAATGACTGTCACTCTTTCTACATTCCTTTTTAAGCACACATACTCTTTTTAGAAAGTCAATCAGGCAGTTAGGTGGAGAGGCATAAATAGATATACTGAAGAAAGAGAAATTCATACCAGCATCCTGCTGCCTGGCTCTCCTCAAGCAGCAGTGTTTTAAAGATTACATTCCTGGCAGCCATGAGAGAAGACAACTGATTTTTTTTTTAAAAAAGCAAGCTGAGAGCCTCGTCTGATCACAGAAATGGCTGAGTGGAGCTCAAAGGGTAAGAAAAACTCAGCTAGTGAGAGAATTGCAACAGCATCATAATTGGAGGATGGCCAGTTCCCAATTACAGATAGGGCTGAGGTCTGATAGATGTAGCACAAGACGTTGGCAATAGAGAGCTCTATTTTCATCATGTTAGAAAAGAGGCCTGATTTTTCTCATTTCTGGAAGATGATGGGCACCCTTGATTTATAATTTGGCCATTCCATTTGTAGGACTTGATGATTCTTTCTTTTATAATTGTGACGAAAAATGGCAAAAAAAAAAAATTTTGCTGACAGAATTCAAAGACACAAAACAAACAAACAAAAAAAAACCCAAGGAATCATCTAATGAAAGGGATCAATCAGTAATAATTATAGCCTGAAAGATGAAAACTTCGGGGACCAATGGAGGTGTCAAAGGAGGAAATTGGAAAGAGTTTTCTGAGCTTAACATCTGGTCAGACAGACAATCTCTAATAAGCATCAGATAAATTTATCTCTTTAGAGAGATAGAGGATTATCCATCAGTGGTGGCTGCTGTGGGATCCCTTGGTGCCTAACATGGAGAAGGCCATTCCTAGAGCTACACTGCTGCCTTCTATCCAGTCTGGAGGGCTTTAAGTGTGACTCAGTGGGATTTTTCTTCCTTCTTTAAATCTTGTGTTGTTGGTATGGATGAATGAGTTCCAGAATTGGGAAAACTTGTGTAGCTGAGTGGGGTATTACTGAACAAAAAAGAGCAATAGAACTGTCTCTCCAGCTCAGCAGAGTGAGGGGAACAACTGGGTCCTGGTAGCTCTGACCTGTGCCCCCACCAGAAATGTTCATAAGCTCTTGATCTCCTAAGCTCATCCCACACAAATACTTCAAATTTAGGTTATGTGCTTAAAATTTGGAGTAAAACTTTAAAATGGGGCCATCGTGGTTCTAACTTCTTTGCCTGCTGTAATAAAGACCATTTATCTTTGCTGAAGTTTAATAGGCAGATGTAGCACGTCTCTGTTATTTCTCCATTTGCAGGAGGAAAATACCAAGAGGTGAATTTTTTTTTTTTTTAAAATTACTTTTTTATTGGCATTTTCATTTTTTAAATATAAACAGCATCTGGTTCACATTACTCAGCCAGCCACACAGGAAATGGTAATAAGTTCTGTTGATATTATTTTTCTCCGAGGGATTAACAAGGATAATATTTATATAAGTATTAGGAGATTGGTGCATCCCCTCAGGCAACAGCAAAAAGAATAAGAAATTGAAGCAGCATCAAAACAAGTTGCAGGTGCCCATCACTGCATTTCAGCTTTATGGCAGGACCAAGGGCACAGAAAGGACGTGGATTCCATACTGGTGCTGAGCTAAATCACCTTTTGTGTGGCTCACCAGAAAGGAGACAATTTGCCAAGAGAGATTCCAACAGTCAGCAACCTGAGCAGCTCTTGTGGGGTGGAGATCTGGGGCCAAACCTGGCAGCTGGATTTCAGCAGGGAGAAACTTCTACAGGTCTTATGAGCTACTTTGCTGACCTGGAACCTGTTAATGATGAAGAAAATCAGGGCTGTGGCACTGTCTGGGGATCCCAAGTCCAACCAGAGTCCTTCTGCAGGTCTGACCCATACAAACCCAGCCTGCAGCAAGCACCCAGCCTTCAGGGTGCAATTTAGCATTTCCCTGAAGCAGTTAAATTAAGAAGCAAGTCAGTCCAGCTGGGCTCTGCAGTCCACAGCAAGAGGTGGGCATCTTCAGACTGTCTGAGACTGAGGAGCCAAGCTGGCTTCTCTGGGGCACCTTTCTGTTGTCATTGCCTGAAGAAGGAATATTGGGTGGGACTTATCTCAGGCTGTGGCAGTAAGGGGGTCCCCATGCCTGGAACAGTTATGCAGATCCTGTCCCCTTTCCCTACAGAGAGATCTTCCACATACCAGATACTTCCAACCATTTCTGGTCAGGGAGGAACTTGGCCCAAGAACTGTAACCAAAAGGAGAGACTAAAGGGGATGGGGGTGAATAATGAGAGAATTTGGGGTTCAACCTGCTGGAGCTCCCAGAAAGGCAGGAGCCCAGCAGGTCCTGACTTCACCTCCTGACTCCTTGTCCTGTGGCTGCTCTAATGAAACATGAGAAGACCTCCAGAAGCTGATACTCAGATTATAACCATACACCCTGCCAATATTTTGCCCTTTTGCACACCCATGTGACACCAGATTCTGTTGCTCTGCCCTTCCACAAGCAAAAGCCTCTTTAATTCACATCAGCTCTGCGTAGGATGGAGAGAGGTGAAGGAAAGAAACCTTGTGGCATTAGAGGTGGGAGGGAAAAAGGCAAGCTGTGACTGATGCCTGTAATACCGACCACACAAATCACAGAGCTCAGTGCAAGTCCTGTAATTTCAGGGAGAAAGAAGTGAAACAGTATGCTCACATCACTTGTGATGGCTTCAGGAATCAGACAAACACTCTGCAATCACTTGAGACAGCAGGACACAGGAGAGAGGCCACACACTGAGATTAGAAATACTATGGACCCAAAATATGGGGGGACTTGCTGACCCTGCACTGAGTGACTCCCTGGCCAGGGAAATTTGGGATAGAAAAGTCATATTGTGTTCTGTTCTGAGCTCCCCATGACCAAAGGGACACTGAGGGGCTGGAAGGTTTCCAGAGAAGGGGATGGAGCTGGGGAAGGGTCTGGAGAGCAAGGAGAAGGTTCTGGAGAACCTGTAAGGAGCAGCTGAGGGCCCTGGGGGTGCTGATCCTGGAGCAGAGGAGGCTGAGGGGAGAGCTTCTGGCTCTCTGACACCCCCTGAGAGGAGGTTGGAGCCAGGGGGGGTCGGGCTCTGCTCCCAAGGAACAAGGGATGGGACAAGAGGAACTTTTGGCACAACTCAAGTTGTGCCAGGGGAGGTTTAGGTTGGAGCTGGGGAAGAATTTCTCCCTGGCAAGGGTTGTCAGGGCCTGGCCCAGGCTGCCCAGGGCAGGGCTGGAGTCCCCATCATCCCTGGAGGGGTTTCAGAGCCCTGGAGATGTGGTGCTGAGGGACATGGGGCAGGGGGGGCCTGGGCACTGCTGGGGTGATGGTTGGATTTAATGATCTTAAGGGTGTTTTCCAACCAAAACAACTCTGTGGTTCAGTTAGGAAGGTACAACTGTCCTGGTCCCATCTGTAGTGCTCCCTCCTTGCACTGGGCCACCCTTGTTCTGCCAGCTGCAAGGGGACAGGAGCAGCTCTGGGTGACTGCAGTGTCTGGGAACTCTGCAAATATCCTGGCAGGAAGCAGCCAGAGTGTGCCTGGAAGGAGGATGGAGTTATGGTTGCATTAGGGCTTTGGGGGCTGCCTGCTACATCTGGTAATCAACTTCCCGAAAACCTTTGGGGCTGAAAGTGTAATAAAATAATAGAGCAACAAACCCATGCTGCTCCTTTGCACTTTCCACCTTTTGAGTCATTTTATCCTTCCTTCCCACAACACCAGCTCACTTTGGCCTGACCTTGGAATGTCACCTCCCATCTGCTTGCTTCAAGCTCAGGGCTCCCTAAATTGTGCTCCAATGGAGACAAACCTGCCTCAGACCCCACCAGGAGTCTGCCCAGGCTGCAGCAGCACAGGCACTGGGGACCCTGAAATTGCAAACTTGATTTTGCTGATGGATTTAATTTGGGGATCTGCTTTGTCACCCGTGTGCTGTGTTGGGTGCAACGCCAGCCCCTGCCCCTCCTTCTCACTCCCCCTGGCAATTTCCTCATTGCTTAAAAATATTCAGTGAGGCTCCATCAAAGTGAATATTGAGACTTGTATTATTGTTGCCAGGGGTGACATTAGATGAGAATTATATGAAACAATAAGGGCGCAGGAGTATAATCCATTTGACATTTGGAACATGTTCCCATTGCTCTGTGCTCCTTGAAACATCCACACAACAGAACTGTCTTCATTTTCATCAAAGCATTTGTGTGCTTGAGTAGATTAAGCTCTCTTTTTATTTCTCTCTCTGGTCATTCTCTGCAAGGCCAATAACAACAAAAACAAACAAACAAAACCCAACAACAAAACAAACAAAAAACAAAAAAACCACAAAAAACTAACCAATAAAAAAACCACAAAAACCCAAAACAGACCAAACCACCTCACTTCTGGGGCTGCTGTCCTGTCCAACTATCATTTTTCCTTGTTGATCCCCAGAGGAACAGGGGGATAAATTGGCCCAGTGCTTCTTGCTCTTGTGCAAAACCATCAAGCTCCAACCCTTCCTTTGCTGTGCCTGCACACAGGTTTGAATTTTTGGGATACCCTGAGAAGTAAAGAAGCCCACGTGAAGCAGTTTGAGTTCAGAACTGCAGCAGAAGGGCAGGCAGAGAGGCTGAAGAAGTGTTTGTGGCAGATGGGTTCCTGCTCTCCATCCCCTGGCAGATTGTCACCCAGGAGCTCCTGGTGGGTCCCAGTGCATGGACAGAGCATGGACCTAGAGAGCTGGCTGCCTGCCACCACAGCCTCATGCTGCTCAGGTCCTGAGCCCCCCTGCCTGATGACTTGGCATGGCACAGACAGGCTGCTGGGGCTTGCAGCCTCCCCAGGACACAGCCAGATTTTGCTTGTCCCACCCAGGCTGTACTACACAGACATATGAAAACACAGCCCCAAAGCAAAACCTCCATTCCTCTGGATTTCCAAAGACTTCGGAAGAAATTTTCAATTTGGTGGCTGGATCACACCTAGGAGAGGGTATTTTACACTATGCTTCTCACTGGTATCCCCCTTGCCCCAGGAATTTGCAGAGAAGCCAGAAGGGATCATGTGCCTTGATGCCACTGGGTAATGGGGATGTGGTCACTTAGCCTTCCCCCTTCCACTTTAATTGTTCCCTTTTCTCCACCATTCCTTACAAAGACTGACAGATTGAGGAATAAAAGCCTGACCTCCTTAAAAGCATCATTCCTCAGTTCCCAACTGCATCCACACAAATACACCAACAGAAGCCCCAGCACTCACACGTAGAAGCTCCTCCTCCACATACTCACTATCCATATTCCAAGTAATTATCTCGATTGCAGATTCAACAGGATCAGCTCATTTCCTTGCTGGATTCCCCACGCACAATCTCCTTCCCCTCAAAACATCCTCCCTGCCATATGCTCATCCCCTGCCCGACTCAGAGCCCTGCAGCTCAACTCTTGTTATTCCTCACAACCACTGAGCAATTTCACTGGGAAATTACCCCAGACAGCAATGGATCACTTTTCATCTGGAAAATGGGCAGTAGCTCATCTTAAAAAGATGCAATGCAGAAGATACAGGACGGGCTGGATTTTGTGGAGGTTTTAAAGCACTTGGGGTTACTGTTAATTTTGATGAGAATTGTTGGCTTTTTGGTGCTTTTGATGATGGAGAGAGAGAAAAACAAAGGCAAAGTCAGAGTGGTCACAGCAGGCAAATTTACATTCTAAGATTACAACAGCAAAATCTTCAGTTTAACGGCATTAAAAATGTGTTTATCCCACATAATATCTCTGCTTTATGTTATTTTCACTTTAGAAATCATTATCCTGCCCTCTGAGCTGCATGTTGTGAATGATTTCCTCTGTGAAAGCATGCATGGAGCCTGGAGATTCAGCCCAGGTTTGTTTAAAGTTTCCCAAAGGTTCATGAACTTGTTTGATTGTCTGGGCTGATGGATGGGGCTGATGTGAGCAGAGGTGAGACTCATCGGCCTCTGCTTGAGATTCTGGGCTCGTTCTTGTGCAAACCTCAAAGCAAAGCTTAGAGAACAGGAACCTTCCTAAAAGGCCAATGAATCACAGGTTTGTAAAAATTTTTGCAAAATAAAACAGTGAGAGGTCCCGGCACTGATGATGCTTCCATCCTGGAAGACAGCAGTGGAAATGATTTTTGCTGCAGGTTTCCACCCCTGAAGCTGGTTTGGTTATTCAGGCTGTGTTTTACCTTTCTGCAGATGTTGGTTCTGGCTGTGCTTGTACCCTCAAGCCTTGGGGAATTCGGGCTCCTTCCCCTCCTGCCCCGGGAGCATCAGCTGCTGGGTGCCCTCTGAGCAGCCACACAGCCACCAACTTCTGGGTTGCTTCTGACTAAGAAGGGGAAGAGAAATCTGACCTGATTTATCACTGAGTTTCTACACAGGCTAACAAGAAAATGAAAGCTGCTCAGATGGCAAAAGCATGTTTATCTAAAGAACACAAGAGACATGAGAAGTCTTTTAGAACAGAAGGATTTACACTGTTTTGGAGATCACATTTTTCTTTAAAACATTAGGGATTTTTTTTTCTCCCTGTCTGGAGATGTATAGACAAAGTATTTTTCCCAAGAATGGTCCCAGAAGGACAAACCAGTCCTTCTCTAGAAGCCAGAAATGTCCTCTCCTGCTCACAGCCTCCTGCTCATGGCCACTGACTCCCCTGGTTTCCTCAACACTGTCTCCCATACATCTTGGCCCTTTTTATGGTGAGTGATGCTACAAGTTAGGAAGTTTTCCTCCTGGATATTGGGAATGGACCTTGACAATGCACCATTTTGGCAAGAAATATTTGATGGGACCCATCACACTTCTCTCTACCTAAAAGGGCATTGAAGGGAATTAGCTCTGGCTTCAACATCCAACCTTGGGCACCTGCTGCCCTCCCCCCAGCCAGCAGCAGGAACAACAAGGCAAAACGTTTTCTATTCTTTTCCCATTGAAAAGTGCATATTGTGCTTTTCTTTTTACTTGGCATTTCTGAAAATAAGATATGGGGCAGGGCAAAGGTTGGCTTTTGGAAGGAGAGATTAGCAGCAGCAGCTGCCAACCCTGCCAGCCTTTACACCAGGTGCTGATTCTGAAACCTTTGTACTGTCCTTTTAACTACGTATGAAGATAATTAAATTTTCCACTGTGGTTACACCTCAGTAACTATTGTCTAAAAAAATCAATTGGCATTTACTGTACTTTATGTATAATAACAATTCTTATAAATCTAAATTATCCTTATAAATCTAAATTAAATGCCTAGGTTTAAATGTATTTAGGACATTTAATTAATAAAGTGTTACCAAATAACCATTACTAATCTGTTTATTTCAAGCCTGATTTCCATTTCCAAAGGATTTATTTCTCAGCGGTGTGTGTGGGAGGGTAAAAGTGAAAGTATGTGAAAGGGTTTTAAAAAGCTGCTGCAGGTACCATAAAAACTCAGAGAATGCCCAAGAAATCCCCTTATATTTTTCCCCATGGAGAAATGCTGATGTGCTAGAACCAGAACTTTTCAAAGGAAAAGGTCCATTTTTGACCCATCTGTAATTTTAAGTGTTAAGAAAGTTCTGAAATCTGAAACATCCTGTTTTTACGTTTTCCTAATTAGAAGTTCTGGTTTTCTGTTTAAGCTGATTTTCCAATTCACAATTTACATTAACTGACAAAGAAAGAAAACAAATAAGGATTAAAAAGTTCAAATACAAAGAGAACTGCTCTAACTAAAACCTTTAGATTATACATAAACACCATACGGATTACCCATTTGTGAAAAACACAAATTTTTACGTTTTTTTCCTGGAACTTCTCTTGAATTTGCCCTTTGTCGAGGTCTAAAGGGCAAAGCTGTTCATCTGAGGCTCACGAAAGAGCCTGTGACAAGCAAGAACTTGCGGAACTGCTCCCAGGACAGCTGGGATCAGCTGTTTTATGCTGAAAAAAAGAGCAGTTCCTGGTAAATCCAGAATATGTCATGAATTTGTGGTCAGTTCTTTCACTTCAGCCTGCTGGTCCCCTTCCCCCACTTCAGATTCCCTTAGCAAAAAAATTGTGAGGTTTTATTTTGAAGTGGGATTTCATTACTCAATGTCTTTTGAGATGCTTGAGCTCCAAAGACATCACAATCTCCCCTAAATGGAAGTAAATGGTTTTTTTAAACTGGAATAATTTATTCTGTTTCTTTTAAGAATCTGGAAAACACCCAACATTTCTCTCCAGTCAACCCCCAGATATTTTGCAATAGCCCCCAAGCACAGCTCTGCTGGACTTTCACCAGTGGATTATTCTTTCCTCCCATCATAATTAACACCCATCAACTCAGCTCACATAAAGCCAGAGGGTCAAATTCCAGACAAATGTAGCATGGTGCAATTTTGTTGAACCAAATACCAGATCTATTCCAGTAATTAATTTAGCTAAAAACATCTAATTATGAGAAATGAAAAATTATTCCTACTGCTGCTGGAAACCGGCTGAGACTGTTTCCCTGCCTGACAGCAACACCCACCAGCATCTAGGTCTAGCAGCTCTCCAGGCCCAGTCCATATTGACTTAAATCATGACTTTTAAACCCAATCAGTGCCCCCCAAGGCAGAACTGATCAGAATTCCGGGGTGTGAGGAGTGGCTTCGGCAGCAGAACTGTTGGAGCCTTCCTTGGGAGCCTGAACAGAAAGTCCAAACACATTAAATTCCCTCCTTTGCAGAGGGTGCCAAGCAAGGTTTCTGTACTAAGGAAGCTGGAGCAAAAGGTTGTAGGAACTGAACTGGAATTTTCCCAATCCATTTGAATGAGCTGATCCCTCCAACCAGCTGGTTTCCCAGGCAGGGTGGCTGGGGCCAAGTGACTCTCTGACACCACGGGGGGTTCCTACACCCTTCCAGTGCCATCTCAGCCCCACACATACCCCAGAGGGACCTTGGGTTCCCCCTTCAACACCAACTCTGACATCAGGGCAACAGCCCCCAGTCCCACAGCTCCCTGTGCTGGGCCAGGACCAGCAGAGATGTCAGGAGAGGACAGGAGTGTGTCCAGCTCCCACAGGGTGTTTTTACCTACCTTTCAGCTCCCTCTGATACTGTATTACACAGGAAAACACCTTCTAGGAAAATGGATTATTTTCTAGGCTATCTTTTTCGACTTGATTCAGACCAGGTTTGGCAGATGGAAGCAAGCCCAAGCCTAAAGAGAGAAGGAGGTTGAGAAAATATTTTGAAAAGGAGCCTGGCATCTCTGCCTTAACAACTGCTCATCTCCTGGAGTGACATTTGACTTCATCTGTCTAACTACTTTCATGGTCTCTCAGAGGTTTTTTTTTTTCTTTTTCTCTTTTGGATTGGGCTAATTCATATGTTTTCATGCTAAGTTTTATTGCTTATTGATTTTCCAAGTCATTCCAATCCCGTGCCAGTTTTTATCGGCTCCAAGTAACAGAAATCATTCTGCAGAAGATGCGCTGTGTAAAATCTCATTGCCAGACAGCCTAAAATCTACAAATACCATTAATTACCGTGATTACAATCCCCTTAGATGACAAATTCAGACCTATTGTCCCTCTGCTGCACCACTCAGCCCCCTCCTGCAAAGCATCACTGCTCCCCAGACACCAGATGCAAGGAGTGCATAAATCAGACTCTGATGACAAGAAGTCAGCACCATCCAAGCTGTCACTTCTGGAAGGTCCAGGGCTTTAGATTCCCCCAGTCATCCTCCCAAGCAGTCTGAGGAAACGTGACAAACTGCTCATGCCACAGTCCTGCTCATGTCGTGATCCTGCTCAGATTACTCCAACAGGCTTTTCTTGAATGATTATTACATTATTAGACCCTCTTTGAATCAAAAAGGAAATTACAGCAAATTTAACCATCATGAGAGGAATGGATGCGTCCTTTATGGGCTGCTTACCATGTCTGCATCTCATTTTGTGTTTTTCCAGCAGGAGATGTAACAACTGCCAAATGAGAAACTGTTCTGGATCATCATTTCCAGCAACCCTGCTCTGGGAACCTGGACCTCTGTGCAAGGCAGGGCACAGGGGTTCTTTTGGAAGTCTTGGAGCTCACCTGCTCCAGCCAGTCCTCCACAGCAGATGTATCTCTCTCTTGAACATGAAACCATCCTTACTGTGTGCTGGGTTTATCTGCTTCTGGCCACAAACTGAACCACTCAGTGGTCCCTAACAGAAATCACACCCTCCTGCTGTTCTTTGCACACAGGCAGCCAAATGAAGGGAAAGACCATGTGTCTTCTTTCCACTTCTAGACCTGCTTATTCACTAAGATTTAAGGAACTCTCACTCTTCGAGCTGCTGGGGCTCAGCACAGCCCCAACCTCCCCCACCTCTCTGCAGATGCTCACTATCTGCACACCTTCTGCTTTGGGAGCTCCAACTTCAGCTCAGAGTCCAGATGAACATCACAACAACCTCCTGGGTCATGCTACTCAGGCCTGTGTTGGTTGGGGTGACCCCAGCAGCTGTGCCAGCAGAGCAGAGAGACCCTTCCCTTGTGCTCAGGGTACTCATGGGGACAACATCCCCGTAGGATGTTTTAGGAATGGGGCAGAGATTGAGGGAGGCAGGAAGGATGCTCCATCCCTGGAAGTGCTCAAGGCCAGGTTGGATAGGATTTTCAGCAACCTGAGTCTCATGAGAGGTGTCCCTGCCCATGAAGGGCAGTTGGAACCAGGTGGTCTTTAAGGTTCCTTCCAACCCCAAACAGTCAGAATTCTGGGATTCTATCTATGGGAAACCAGTTGGAATCTGGTTGGTTTCCATCCTCTCCAAGGTGAAAACAGGAGACAGAGGTCACAAGGAAGACTCACTGCTCCCTTTCCTCTCAACAACTGGGCAGAACCCCAATTTTCTTCTCACCCAGAGAGAGGGGCAAGTCCTGCACTGAGCTCCAAACCCTTCTTGGCCCCAAGCACCCTGCCCAGGCTGGGAAGCACTGAAACTGCACCATGGAGAATGGGGAGAGGAGAGGGAGGAAGAAGGAGGGGAGCAAAGGGAGGAGGGGAGCAAAGAGAGGAGGGGAAGCATTTCTCAATTTAGAATGTAATAATGCAGCTTAATTGTACCAGCAGCTGGCAGTGCTAGGCAGGGTGAGGTGAGGCTTAATTATTGCTCTTGGCAGCTGTCTCCTCTGCTGAGCATGTTGATGGGAGAGGAGAAGGCTCCTTCCAGCAGGCAGGTTGGGTGAGGGATGCTGTCCTCACACCCTGGTAGCTGGGAACAGAGGGGGGAGGCACATGGTGCTTGAGAGCATCAGGTGGGACTTCACTCTACCTCCAAAGAGAGGGGTGGGGAAGGAGATAACACTCCCAGGTCCTCCTGAAGGCAGTTTGGGGGGGAAAGACATGAAAAGATGCCTCTGTGAATGGAGGCCAGTGCAAAGCCTGTAAGAAAAGTGAGGAATTGGTGGAAAGGTGAGAGGTGAAGTTTCTGATCTTACACCTGCAGTCAGCTTCTCCTCCCAGCAGTTCATGCTTTCAGCTCCAGAGGTGTCCCCGTTACCTTTGGGCTGCTCAGGGCCCCATATGGGATAAGATCTTGGAGACTTCTGCTTAGCAAAGACTAATGCACACAGTTTGACACATACAGTTCTGCCTCTTTTTCTTGTTATCCTCTTCCATCACTTAGCAGGGGCAAGGGCAGACACAGCTGGGATGGTTTGTGCTTCTATAAGAACTGAGCTTGCTTTTCATTAGCACTAAGATCCCCTTCCAACATTTAGGTGATGGAAAAGGTCCCCAAAGCAACGCAAAAATAATTTACATCTGCTTCAAAACCCCCTCACACTGTCAGAGGGATATAAAAGAGTTTCCACATAACTGCAAAGAAAACTCTTCATTCTCCCACTTCTCAGCTCCCCACCATGCAATGATGCTGAAATTGTTGATTAGCTGACATCCAACACTTAAATGTTACAAGTCTTTATTATTTATTTCTTGGGCAGAGAATTACCACTACGTGTTATTTTTATTTTACAGATCCAGCTTCTGAAACTACTTAAAAAGCTCTTGATCAAAGATGTACAGTCGTGCTGACAGAACACAGAAGAGTTTTCGCTGGGGAAAGCCATCATTAATTATCAGACTGTAAGTAGCATTGATAGTGCAAGCATTTGATTTTGATTTAATGTCTAAATAAGCTCCCTTACAATGGCAAAGTGCTTCTTGTTTAATTGAAAAGCACTAAGTTTTCTATCTCCCCTTCTTCTTTTTCATCCTGGCCATGATCCAGGTATAGAAATAGAAAGAAACATTAACAGAATGCAAAAAGTCAATGTGAAAAAGCAGCAGAGCCACAGGAGCCTGCTGAGCCTTCTGCCAACACCACAGCTGAGTTGTCTGGACCATCTTGTCTCTTCAAGGCTGCTCTTGCCCTTCAGCTTTCCTGCCATCCCCCCCTGCTGCCTGTCTGTCTGTCTGTCCATCCATCCATCCATCCATCCATCCATCCATCCATCCATCTCTTCCTCCCTCCCTCCCTTCTCTTTTTCCGTACCTCCCCTTACATCACACTTTTGGAAATTCTATCACCATGATGGGTTTCTCCCCTCCTCCCCCCTCATCTTGAAAAACCTCTTCACTCAAAGACAACACATTTGCTGGATAAGCAGCCAGAGATGTTGCCTTACCAGGAGCAGAGGGGATTTTGGTGACCCTGCCCTGCCCAGCTCTGCCCAGCTGCCCCATGGCTCTGCAGCTTGACCACCAGACAGCACAAGTTGGGGATTTTTAGTGCTGCCAGACACTCCATACCTGCCAAGGTCACCCTGTGACAAAAGCAATGCTGAGCCAGCCTGGCAGCCTCTACCAACCCCACCACTTCCCAGCAATTGGTGTCAGGAGGCTCAGCCACTTGCAGAGACAGGGACAGGGACAGGGATGGGGATGGGGTGGCATCCCAACACCCCTGCCCTCTGCTCGACCTCTGGGGGTGTCAGCTCCTTGCAAGTGCTGCCCCAAGAAGCTGCTGAATGATTTGGGCTGAGCAGGTCTGCAATCTGTAGGGATGCTGGAGCAATAACTGCTGTCTCCTGTGACCCATCAGTTGTTTCACCCCCAGGGAGATGAAAACCAAACCAATGTGCAGCAGGTGGAGAACATGAAAAGCTGGCCTTGTTTTTCCCTGAGCCCTGCTGGGTACCAGAAGTACGGAGTGGGGTTGTCAGAAGTGGGAGAGAAAACTTTTTCCTCCCTTTTTCCACCAGCTCACATGGTTAAAATAGGGACAAAGGAGAGGAGAGGAGCTGATGTCCTCTGCCACGATGGCAGCACCACTGCTCAGCTCCAGGCAGTCTGCTCCAGCCACCAGGCTAGACTGGTTTGTACATCAAGTTTGTTGTACTCAACTGTTTCTCTGATTATGTCCCTTCATGGACAAATTTGCTGAACTCAGACTCTTTAGGCAGATAGAATTACAGAATTAGAGAAATATTTTGGTTAGGAATGATCTTGAGGATCATCTAGCCCAACCATCACCTATGCACTACCCAGGCCACCACTGCCCCATGTCCCTCAGCACCACATCTTCAGGGCTTTGAAACCCCTCCAGGGATGGGAACTCCCCTCCTGCCCTGGGCCAGGCCTTGAAAAACCTCTCCACGATGAATTTTTTTCCTAATATAAATCAGCTAAAAATCTGTCTGCAACTTTAGAGCCAGCCCTGGTGATGCTGGGAAGCTCCGGGTGGGAGTTCCATCCCTGTTGGTGTGCAGACACTGCAAAAAGCAGCTCCAAATGGAGGTGACAGTTTCATGGGAAGCAGTGAACTGCCACGACAGCTCTTCTCCACTGCTCAAACAGCTCCCTCAGAAATGATTTTCCACTTCAGGTGCCTTCTACAAGTGTTAATGAACTAAGCCTTAGGATAGCTCTGGGAAGCAAGGGCACGGTGCACAGGGAGAAGGTGAGGCCAAGGCTTCTCTGAGCTCCCAGGAGTCTCCTCCAGAGCAGATCTCCTGGCAGCAGAGCCGTGGGCACCTCTTTCTGCCAAGAAGCTGAGGTGTGTATGGTTTGGGCACTTGTCAAAGTCTCCAGGGCTCAAACAGCTGCCAATAGTTAATGGATTGCTAACAGCAAAGGTCAGAAGAAAAATACCCCCCTTCTATTTTTAAATGAAACGAGGATATAAGAAAGGTAAACTGAGGCATGGATTCATCCAATTAAGATCTCAAAGCCTGAAGTGAGTGTCAGACCATGAAAGCTGAAACCAAGCAGCACACAGCAGACAGCTCCATCCCACTGCAGACTGATGTCTTTGCTAAATGACTTGAAACCTAATGACATGTGACATGCAATACCAGGCTGCTCAGCATTGCAGGAAAGAGAGTGATAACCATCAGTTATGAAAAACAACCTCAGAAGGACCCAATGCCACCCTGAGCAAACATGACTTTGGATGGAAGGAACGCAGGAGCAGAGGGATTGTGCAAAGCTTGTCAACATGTAAAAGCTGGGTGGGCTGCTTGGGAAGAGATAATAGTACCAGTAAGTCTAGACTGAAAAAAACAAGACTTAGTGAAACAGTTATCATTTCAAGATGAAACTAGAGATTTCTATCTCAGTTTTCATCTTTTTCTTAGTGAATGAATGTGGATACCTGACACACAGCAAAGTTGTAGACTTCTGCAGTCCACAGAAATCACTTTGCTTAATAAGTTAGTTTGACTTCTTAACCAACAAACCCTGAGTTTTGATAATGACTTCTCAACCCCTTTCTCTAGAGCCATCTGGATGGCAAAGTAGAAATTCTCAGATCAAGAATTAAAAGTGCAGCCCAAAGCCTCTGCAGGGATAAAGAAGTGGGAAAAGCAGCTGAGCAGACACCATCCTGGGACAAGAAAGAAGTGGGTCTTTCCAAACACAGGAGAAATGTTGAGGTGGACCTGGAGGAGTCAAGACTGGAAGAACCTTTCCGACACCTTACAGATTACAGAGCCAAAAGTCACCCGGGGACTTGCAGGCAAAACCAGGACCTGAAGGGCAGAGCCTGGGGCTCCCACTGCTCCTCTCCAGGGGATGTGTTGGTTCTGCCAAGGAGCTGAGCACTGCAGGGGTGCTGAGGAGCAGAGCAGCTGCTAACAGCATTCTGAAAAGCAGCTTTGGAAGCCTGAGTTGCTGCTGCCTCCTGCAATCCTGCTTGCTCATCTCTCCATCACTGGGTATTTATTGATTGGGGCGGGGAGCTGGAACCATCTGCCAGAAAAGCCTTTTTCTCTTAGCAATAGAAAACAGACATCCATCACAACACCACATCTCCTGCAAGACCAGGAACATCACCAAGCTGGCCAGCAGGGATGGATCCCCCAGACCAGACCCAGTGGCTGGGACAGAGCCAGACAAGGAGCAGCAAACCTTGGGGTGTCACCCTGACCCAGGGTATCCGACACATCACTCTGCACAGGAAAATTAATAAAGAGTGGGCAAGCATGGAAAAAAAGGAGCTAGGAGACAGCCAGGAAAGAGCAGCCCCAGCAGAACTGGTGTTTCATCTCCCTTATGCTGGGTAGGTATTGGCTGTAAACCTATTAAAGCAAGACCTAATTAAGAAGGAGGGTGACAGAAAGCAGGATCAGACCTTCCTGTTCTGACAGTGACATGTGGGAGATGGCGTTGGTGCTGGATGCAGATGAGATGGTAATAAGTGTCGTGCAGGAAGGCTCATCTTCTCCCCCATCTTTTGGAGTGCTGGGGAGAGAGGAAGTTTGCAAAGCTTCCCTCCTCTTCTTGGAGTCAACTTCCCACTGCAAGGGCAGGATTTTTTGTCCTTCAGCATGGGAGAAAGCAAAAACTTGTTTGACTGATTGGTTTTAAGGCTCTTTGGTAATGCTGCTTAATTTAAAATAGGATATAAGACTCCGTTAAACTTTTTTTTTTTTTTTTTTTCTTGGAAAATTGGAAGGGAAAAAAATAATTGCAGACCCAAGGGAAAGTTTTACTTCCAGCTCGAGCATTTTCAAAAGTGCTTGTAAAAATAATGGTAAATTCTAAGCAAGAGAGCTTCAAACTGTGAAATGTGGAAGTTCCATTTTAGCTCTTTCCAAGGGGACACATCCAACTCTTCCTGAGCTCAGCCAGCAAGTGCAAGCTACTTCTTAGTAGAAGAGAGTTTTGTTTCCTAAAGATTTCCACCAGGAGCTGTGTTTTACTCTGGAAAAAAAAAAAAAAAATTGACTCCACCAAATCATCACAGAAGTATCTGTCACCTCCCTGAACACACACAGCTCCTGCACACGTGCTCCTGGAACAGGACTCTGCCTCCCCCAGACATCAGGAGCTGTGTCTGATCTCCTTACTGGAGCTGGAGATCAACTTTGCCTTTCCCAGCTCCATTCTGCAAGCTGCCACCAAGCCCAGGGGGCCAGGAGACAATTCTCTGCTCAGCTGTAACGGGCAGGACTTCAGCAGAGAGAGGCAAGGGAGCAGCTTTTCTGGGGCATCCTGCTCCTCCTTAGTGTAATGTAAAACACAGTGTCATTATTTTCATTTAATAAAGTGGAACAAACTTAAGATGCTTAAACGTTGATTAAAGGCTTTGATCTCTGAAAGCACGATTAGTGTCCTTCTGTCGAGGAAAGGCACTTGGAGCAATGCATCTGCTGATTCTGCATAATCCCCCAGTAATTCCGTGTCAGATATTGTGTTTACTGGAATCACACCACAAGACTTTTCTTCTTTTTTTTTTTTTTTTTTTTTTTTTTTTTTTTTTTTTTTTTTTCTTTTCTTTTTTCTTTTTTCTTCCTTTTCTTTATTTTTTTTTTTTTTTTTTTTTTTAATCTTCCCACCTGACCTCTTCTTCACCCAGCATTTTTGTGCAGCTTGTCCCAGCCCTGCTCTTCCTCCCCTGTACAGGAGGAGGTAACACCCAGAGCTGGGGGCTGCAGGGGGCTGAGCTCCACACCAGGTAACAGCCCGAGGCTTGCAAGAGCTCCTCTGTAGCCTCTGAAAATCTTGGACTCTCTTGTAGCAGAAAGCACCCAGCTGGAGGTCTGGGGCTTCTTCCTGACTCTGATGGAAAGCCAGCAGCCTGTGCCTCAGTTTCCCCCTCCTGCAAAGCAAATATGGAGCTGCTCTGTGATGCATGAAGCAGCTGAACCATGTAAGAGACAAGAGAGCCATTCCCTGGGGATGCAGGCAGGAGGTGCACATGTTCACACCACTTTCCCCTGATGGTGCAACCTCAGGCAAACGGTGGGGCAGGCAAACCCAAGGCAGGGGGTGGTTCCACAGAATGACACAGGGGACACCAACACTTGCCTTGCTCACCTGAGGACTTGCACTGTACACCAGACAACTCTGCAACTGCTCTCTGCAGATCAGTAAGGTTGGAAATGACCTCTAAGATATCAAGTCCAACCCTCACCCCAAGGCCACCACGCCAACTAAACCATATCCTCAAATGACACATCCACACTCTTTTTTTTTTTTTTTTTTTAGTCACCTCCAGGGATGGTGACTCCACCACTGCCTGTTCCAATGCCTGAACACTCGTTCAGCAAAAAAACTGTTCCTAACACCCAACCTGAACCTCCTCATGTACAACCTGAAGCACTCTCTTGCTCCAAGACACACTTTCCAGTTTGCTGGAAGCTGCAGTTTGTTCCAGCACCAGTTTGTCCCTGTACAGGCATCAGGTGCTTTGCAACCTGCCCACCAGCTGCACCTTCAGCTCTTGCCAGAACAAGGGATTACCTGAAACACACCATGAAATGAGCAACCAACACAACCCCAGATGGTGGCAAGCAGCCCCAGCAATTCCCTTTTGATTTACTTTTTGGAAAAGAAGGTGAAGCTTTGATACATATCACAGCTGACAAGTAGCCAGAAGCATAAACCTACTTCATCCAGAGCCCAAATCCTAGCATGTCCATGCTCCATCCCAGATAGCTTTGGGTTTCTGGGCTTTGAGGGCATTTTCATCCAGTTAGAACATTTGCATTTGGGATCAAACAGATTAATTTCCGTTTCCTAAATAATAAAAAAAAAATGAGCTGGAGAAAACATGTACAAAAACCTGTCTTTACACATCTGACATAAGATAAAAACTAAATGAATTCCAGGATTTATATCACTGCAGAAAGCTCTCTGTTCCACAGCGAACATCTGGGTTTATTGTTCCACATCACATAATAAAAATATATTCTACTATTAATTTCCTAGGAACATTTTAGGAGTCCTTTAGCAGAATGCAAACCCTCCCTGGAGCCTCTGGTGAACATCAGAGTTTTGTTGACACTTCTGAAAAAAATGGGGGAAAATTAAACTGAAAAAAAAAGGGGGTTTGAATGTTTTGGGAAACAAAAAAATCAAAAGGCTTAAGCTTTGAGTTCAATAATATACTTCACTGATATGTAGCAGTAAATAAATAAAGAGGTCCTTCTCACCCCTACGCAGCTTTGATACGGTTTAATGTGCAGGCAAAGAAATTCAAACCCAGGGATTAATTCAAATTTCAGGAGTGATCCCTGTTGTTTGGCAACCCTTGCCATGGAGGAGCTCAGCTGGGGTGGGGGAAGGAATTCACCTTTCTTTGAGTCTTTTGCTGTTCTTAAGAGAATAATGAGAAAATTTTGCCCTGCCTGCCTCACACACAGGCTCTGACTCTCTCTCCACCCTGAGTAGCTAATGGTAGGAAGATTTAATAGTGTGATATCACTTTAATGTGAAGAGCATAAAAAAAGCTCCTGTAACTCAGTCATTACATCTGTATTTCACCTATTAACCATTCCTCTGCATCTGAGGCTCTGCACAGGGACAGGGTGAGTCTTAAGGTTTCTCCATGCAACAAATTAAAATCTTGTTTAGGAAGAAGGGAAAGAAGGGGAAAGAGAGAATAACAGGAGGTTTGAAACTCTGGCTCCAGACCTGCACATCCCATGGGTATTGAGTGCATCGTGATGCTACACTTCAAACCACCAGCTGTCTGCTGTTTTATTCTAGGAAAACAGAAATCAAAGGTCCTGCCTATTCCCACTGTCTGTGGCAACACTTGGCAGCCAAGATGGATCTCTCAGACACCAAAGCCTGGGTGATGCTGTAGATCAGCTTTGCTGCTGGGTACAGGAGTGATCTGAGTGCAGGAACAACTTCTGTCTCTTTACCACAGTAAAATAAAAATCAAAGAAAAATAAAAGCAGTGTTAACCCCATGGAGCACTGAAGTGCCCAAATGTTCCTGGTCCTGCTGCCTGAGCACCTTGTGTCCATCAGCTGGAGTGATGCTACCAGGTGAATGTGCTCAAAGCTCTTCCTGACTTCCTTTTCTCTTAAAGCTGAGCAGAAGAAAAGTGTTTTGTTGGCCCAGAGGACCCAGTTTTCACACTGGTTTCTTTTGGTGTCAGAAAGAAAAATCCCCCAAATCTGACCCTCTCTCTGGCTTCAGTGTAGCAGGCTGGAAAGCTGACTTTATGCTGCTGTAACACATTAATATTTGCCAGGCAAAAATAATCATTCCAAAGGAAAAGTGAGGTAGGAAGGAGAAAGTAAGATGTTGGATTTAAAAATACCATCACTTTGCCTTGGCCTGAACTTTGCTCCAGTTCTCCACAACAACAAAATCCTCGGGAAATAAGGATGGAGAACATTTTCATATCAACAGGTGCCAAGAGACCACAGTCTGTCAGAGCTCCCCTGAGCCAGCTTGGGTGGTTTTGTTTTCTTTAAAGGTTGTAGAATAGGAGCCACTCTCCTGCAAGCAAAAGAGGAACTCAATCTTTGGGGATAATTACTCTGCGCAGTGCAGGGGGGGATGGAGAAGGACCTGAGCAGCTCCTGAGCTGCTGCAATGCAACAGCTGTTCCCAGTGAACTGCTGCAGAGAGCTGTGGGCTGTAGTTAAGGAGGAGAGGCTGGAAATGCTCTGCCAGGCACAAGGGTTTGGAACCCAGAGGAGAATTTTGCTGTTGGTGATGAGGCATCCCCTGAAAAACACCCCACAGCCACGCTGCTGCTTCCACGGCTGTGTGGTTCTCACCACAGGGTGACAGAAGTTGTGGTTGGAGAGGAGCTCTGGGGTCACCGAGTCCAACCACACACACACAAAAAAGAAAAAAACACCAAGAAAACCAACCTGGAACAAAACACAAAGGCCACACACACTCCACCAAATTACAACCAAACAAAAACCCCTACAACCGCAGCTACCGGAGCATGCCCTGAATTGCCACATCTACACCTTTCCCAAACACCTCCAGGGATGGTGACTCCACCACCTCCCTGGGCAGCCCATTCCAGGAGTTGACAACTTTTTCAGTAAAAAATTTCCACCTGAAATCCAATCTAAACCTCCCCTGGTGCAACTTCAGGCCATTTCCTCTGGTCCTATCATCATTCACATGGGAGAAGAGGCCAGCACCCACCTCCCTACAGCCTCTTTTCAGGGAGTTGGAGAGGGCAAGGAGGTCTCCCCTCAGCCTCCTCTCACCCCAAACTGAAGATGCCCCATTCCCTCACCTGCTCCTTGCATGATTTGCTCTCCAGGCCCTCTCTGTGCCTCTTCCCACCTGCACGCAGGATTCCTGACCACTTCTGGAGTCTTCAGCTCAGCAGAATTAGTGAAAATTAGGGTAACACCATAAGCTTCTCGAAAGAAAATCAGAGACCTGTCTAAGAGATGAAACCAGAGATGGATCAATGGAAGATACAGATGACCACGTTCACCATCTACATTTTAAAACCTTGGGATTGAAAGGGTGAGCAAAGCCAAAGAGACTAAACCCCCCCTGAAGCAGCAGCAAATAGTGAATTACAGTAAAAGCTGTGATAATTAGTAAACAATTTGGACCAGTTCCAGCTAGGATCCAGCTTCACCAGCACCACTGAGGCTGGACACAGCTAATTTCCAGCACCAGGAAAAAGGGAGATGGGGAAAAAAAAAAAAAAAAAAGGATTCTAAGCATACAGCCAACAAAATTAAACTAAGAATTAATTTCATCCATTATAACTGATTGTTGTGAATTAAAACTAGAGGAAAATAATTGGTAGCATGTAGCTTTTAGTGTTTGATACAGATTAGGGAAATGAGATTTTTTTATTAGGGACGCTAAACTCCTCTGCCATGCTCTTGTGTCTTCAGCAATCTGCATTTTTCCTGATTACTACAGCATGCAGCCTGCTGTCACAGGGGAGTTGGAGGCCACCAGCATTTGCTTCATTAAGACCTAAATCCTCAGCCATCCCTGCACCCCAGGTAGCTGAGCTGGGTTCTGAACCAGCTCCCCAGTGACCAGAGGGATTTTCTGTTCCGTGGCATCTGCAGAGCAGCAGCATTCATTCAGTCATGCTCCTGGGGCCAACAGGATACCTGCTCCATCCATGGATCTTCAGCATCTCCAGGGACTGCCCAATATCCAGGAAAGCAATTGTCTTTTTGTAGAATCACAGAATCACAGAATGGGCTGGGTTGGAAGGGACCTCAGAGATCATCAAGTCCAACCCTTGATCCACTCCCCCTGTGGTTCCCAGCCCATGGCACTGAGTGCCACATCCAGGCTCTTTTGAAATATCTCCAGGGATGGAGAATCCACTACTTCCCTGGGCAGCCCATTCCAATGGCTGATCACCCTCTCTGTAAAGAAATTCTTTCTAATATCCAACCTAAACCTCCCCTGGCACAACTTGAGACCATGCCCTCTTGTCTTGTTGAAAGTTGCCTGGGAAAAGAGCCCAACCCCCCCTGGCTCCAGCCTCCTTTCAGGGAGTTGTAGAGAGTGATGAGGTCTCCCCTGAGCCTCCTCTTCTCCAGGCTGAACACCCCCAGCTCCCTCAGCCTCTCCTCACAGGACTTGTGCTGGATCCCTTCCCCAGCCTGGTTGCCCTCCTTTGGACCTGCTCCAGGACCTCAATCTCCTTCCTGACCTGAGGGGCCCAGAACTGGACACAGGACTCGAGCTGTGGCCTCCCCAGGGCTGAGTCCAGGGGCAGAATCCCTTCCCTGGACCTGCTGGCCACGCTGTTCCTGAGCCAGGCCAGGATGCCATTGGCCTTCTTGGCCACCTGGGCACACTGCTGGCTCCTGTTCAGCTTCCTGGCAATCCAGACTCCCAGGTCCCTCTCTGCCTGGCTGCTCTCAGCCACTCTGTGCCCAGCCTGGAGCTCCCCATGGGGTTGTTGTGCCCAAAGTGCAGGACCCGGCACTTGGATTGTGGAACCTCATCCTGTTGGGATCAGCCCAACTCTCCAACCTGTCCAGGTCACCATGAGGTGATGGTGTGGCAGAAACAAAGATGTACATTCTGATGCCTCTGTCTGGGTCAGCACTTCAAACGGATCCTGGTCCCTCCCCTCAGAAACCCATTCAGCAGGACAGATGCAGCAGTAAATCCAAAAGTGTGTCAGTTCCTGTCAATTGGTTGTGTACAGGCAGTGACTGAACGTGGTATAGCTGATATGAGAAGTGGCTAAAATCTCTTTATAAACATTTGCCCTTGAGTCTTCTGCTGCATGGGGTCTGGAGAGGAAAGAGAGTCTCTGTGAATGGTATTTCCTGCAGTGGGGACTCCTGGCAAGCTGGGACACTCGAGTTGCTCTGCTCACTACCACGCAGCAGCCCCAGAAAGATCTTTGCTAGGGAGTGAAGCCTGCATGGAACAAGAAGATTTCTTTGCTGAATCACTGAGTCAGTAAGGTTGGAAAGGACCTCCAAGGTCCAATCACCACCCCACCAGCACCATCCCAATGAAGCCATGTCCTCAAATGCTATGTCCACGTGTGTTCTGTGATACCTCCAGGGATGGGGACTCCACCCCTGCCCTGGGCATCCTGTTCCAATGCCTGACCGCTCTGTCAGTAAAGGAATTGTTTCTAATATCCAAGCTGAACCTCCCCTAGCACAACTTGAAGCTATTTCCTCCTATCCTATCACCAGTTACATGGGAGAAGAGACAACTCCCACCCCATCCAACCTCCTCTCAGGGGGTGTCAGAGAGCCAGAAGCTCTCCCCTCAGCCTCCTCTGCTCCAGGATCAGCACCCCCAGGGCTTTCAACTGCTCCTGGGCAGAATTCTGCTCCAAACCCTTCCCCAGCTCCATTCCCCTTCCCTGGACATCCTCCATCACCTCAATGTCCTTCTGGTCATGGGGAGCCCAGAACTGACACAGGATCTGAGGTGTGGCCTCAGCAGTACCCAGCACAAGGAAACCCATCCAGCTGCCCTTTCTAAAAACCCTTTGGGTCCAATTCCTCCCTGGTTAAAGCAGCTCAGGGTGGTGCTCAGTGTCCCCATCACCTTCTGGGGCTGCTGCTTCACCTCCTTTGCTCCTTCCTGGCTCAGCAGTGGCTGTCAAGAAGTCAGGGTTGATCCCATGGAAGTTGTTGCTACCACTTGAAACATCAGGTCTGGTTAAGCAGAGCTTGACAGGAGGAGTCCAGGGCTGCAGCTCCCTGGGTTGGGCTTTTATTTGCCTTCTTTCCCATTTCATAGGTATTTACAATAATCAGGGAATGAACTTGTCAGCCTAGTAAGGAAAGAGGCTGGAGTCTTAGGGGTTAAACTTCCTTCTTCTTCTCTAGCTGAAGATATTGTCTCACAAGGTGAAAAGCATTAACAAGACCCAGCTTTGTGCTGTAACAGATTTCAGAGAGTGGCAGGAAATTAAGTTATATGCGAGCTGTTCTGTTTTTCCAAGAGGTTATTTTTATGCATTTATTTAATTAATTCCTTTCTCTTATATAAGGGTAATAAGATTTTTTTTTTTTTTTTTTTTTTAAATCTGCAGCACTCCTTTTCTTGAGAAACTCCAAAAAACATTTTTGCAGAAGCAGAAATCAACCTCCCAGCTGCCCCTGTGCCAAAGGCAGAGCCGAGTGGACACCCAGCATCAGCAAGTGGTACTTTCCCCAAGACCACAAGGGCCACTGCCACTGATTGAAACCTCGGGGAGGACTGCAGAGAACTCAATTAAGATTATTCCAGTTGGAAATGTGCCGTGGTATTGAGCCTCACACCTTGGTTTATTGTATTTTTCTGCAGAGGCTGCTCTGGGATGCTGGGTTAGCCCAAGAGTTTGAGTCTTTGAGTCCATTCCCTGAGCTGCAGCATTTTTGGGAAGGCAAAATCCTTCTTTTCCTGCCAGGGCTGTCACTGGTGGGGAGCTGATGGAGAGGGAGGACTGCCACCTACTGCAGCAGCAGCACCGGGCTGCAGATCTGTGCCAACCAAAATAGAAACTTCTTGTTTTGTAGTTGGAAATATAACGGAAAGTGAGGGGGGGGGGGGGAGAAAAAAAAAAAAAAGAGGGGGGGGGGGCAGGGTGAATGGGAGGGAGGGAGGGAGGAGGAAGGAGCAACCTAAAAAAAGGAATTTGCTGAATGGTTTTTTGTGCCAGCATCATGTTTATAAATAGGCGAAGTGACACTGCTCTTTGCAAGATGAATTTCTGAATATTTCTGATCAGCAGAGCATGAGCTGCAAATAACAATAAATGGGGGGAAATGTACATAAATAAAAGGCATTAAAAACCCTTTCTGTGTGGGATCAGCGTCACATCTTGAAGCTTACATCAAAGGGACTCAATTAGCAGACACATTTTCTAATTACATGTTCTAATTTACAACAAATCTGGGTTTCTAATGAAGCCTTGATTATTGGTCCAGATGGTAAGGATCGGACCTGATATTCAGCAGCAGGCAGAAGCACACTGGAAGTGCCAAGAGGAGCACTTGATGCTCAAGAACCGGCTTCATCTCTTCCTTTGCCCAGACCCATTCATTTTCCCACTTCCCTAAGAAGTTCCCCAAGGAGCCCCTTTTGCCCAAACATCTCTGAGTGACCAACTGGTGAAAACAGATGCAGGTAATTGCTAAGAATGAAACAGCAACTACACCACCTCCCCAGCCAGTCAGTCCATTGACTATTAACAGTTTTCCCTTTCTAACCTTCATTTGCACATGCAGGGAGGGGGAACACCACTTTTTTTTGTTGTTGGTTTTTTTCCTGTAACATAAACCACAGGCAGCCACCCAGGCGTTATTTTTAATTACAGAAAACGTTCCTGTAAACTTCCTGTGGGCATTACTTGTAGTTTTCAGTATTAATCACTCCAAATGAAAGGAACAGAGAGCTGCAGGGTTTATTTCCTAGCTGGCTGCCAGGACACAGCTTTGAGGGAATCCAAGAGCCTTTCCCAGAGGATCAGCAGCCCCCAGAGCTCCTCTGAATCTCCAGAACCAGGGATGGGGAGAGAGCAGAGAAACAGATGGTTACCCACAAACCCTGCTTTTTAAAAATTTTTTTTCCCCCACTTCATGCCACCCATTTCCCTGCAGGAGCAGGGTGGCAGCAGCTCTGACAAGGTCCTGGCTGTCCCCCATGGTGGGGGGCACGAAGGGGGAGCCCCCAGCTTTCCAGGGGAGCTGCTAAAAGCAGGGATAAAGAATTCCTGGATGAAGATGCTGTTTCTCTTCCTCTTAGCAATACAAACACCCCTTGGATTCAATTGCTGTGCCATCTGCATCTGATTAGGGCTCTCCTCTGGATCCTTCCAAGAGACCAATTCTTCCCTGAAGATTTCTCAGTCTAAAGAAATGTGACAAAGTGCTGGAGCAAGAGGGAGCTGGGGCCTGGAGAGAGCAGAGCCAACCTGGCTGTGTGGAACAACAGCAAGAAAAAAAGTTTCCATCTTGATGCAAAGAAAAGAAAATCTTTCCTTCTAGGACTTTCCCCCCCTCCCCCTTTCTTCTTCTTTAAGATGCTACTATGGTACTAACTGAGCCTTGCTTCATTCTTCATGGCTGGATAGCTGTATGCTATCTTGGATCTAACTCCTGAATCCCATTAGCTTTTAAACCTGCTAAATCAAAAATTCATCTCACAGCTCAGCCTCCCTGGCACATCATCAGAGCTTCCAGACCCATTTCAGGTCTCTGTTCTCAGAGCTGCCCCCATGCTACAGCTGCCCTTGGGTGGCAGCCAGGACTGAGCCCCTCAGACTTCCCAGGGGTCTTCCCAAAATATTCCAGCTGTGTGTATTTAATTTGTTATTGAAATAACTCTACAGACCTGTGACAAACCCCCAAGGGATCAGACTGCATTGAGAGCTACAATTTTACTTACAGATGAGTCGAGGCAAAAGTGAAAAACCCCTGCAAGATCCCAACTCTAATGTCCTAACCACTCCAAGAGCATTTTCTGGCTTTTGTTACTTTCACTAACAGGGTCCTAAAAAGCAAAGAAATCCAGGATAAACTTGAACAGAATTGAACTGGAAGTGACAACTACCTGAGCAGATCTTATTGCTGTTGAATCCCATTCCCTGGGTCTGCTGCAGTCCTATGCATAAACAGAAAACTTACTCTAAAGGAACATATTTTCTACTTGTGCCTTGAAAACAGCTCCAAGGGAAATTTCTCTTCAGCATCAGACCTGGTTGGACTAAATTAATCCTAATAAAAAAATAATGTCAGTGTAAGATTAATTTTAAATTTAAGCAGCTAGTCGAACACGGTCAGTATGCCTCCCATCCTCTCATCTTTCCTTCCCAAGACATCACTGAGGTGGGAGGCTCAGGCTGTGCTTGTTTCTTTCTACAGTCTATAAAGGGCTTAGGTTGGATACTTAACTGCTGGAAGGCTTCAGTTAAGTAGGATGAAGTGCCTACTGCATAAAGCTTCAGAAAATAAAGGTCAAGCAAAAAGAACCTGCAAATGTTGTTGAGCATCCTGATTTTGAAGCAAATCCCCGGACTTCCTAGAACCTCAGTTTAACTTTTGCAAGCTGGGTGACATTTATATGCCTTTGCCAGCAAGGTATTTCCCTTGACCTGACAATTGTTCCCTCTTCTCCCATGAGCTGAAATCTAAGCTCTGCCCAGCCAGGCAGTGCCATAGCTTGCACTGAGACTTCTGCCTCTTTAGAAATGAAGAAATCATTGAATGACCACTAACTGGAAATACTACAAGCCCATACTGGATTAAAGAAGATTAATGGGAAAAGAAGAGATCAGATATTCACTTGCATTAATGCAGTGGCTGAGGTCTCTAAGTAGCTGGATTGCCCACTCTTAAACATGGTGTAGTAGCTTTTAGAAGAGATTTCTATTTATTTATTTATTTCACAGATAATGATTGCTATTTAAAGACAAAAGACTCCAAAGAAAATAATATTAGCACAGGATAAGAGAAGCCAATCAGACAGATGTCTAACCCACTCCAGGCTGTCCTGGTGTGACTGAGATCAGTTTGATGCCTCTCCTCTTGGCAGGGGATTTCAGAGAGCAGAAAGCTCTGGCTCTGGATGTGCACCAAGGTCTCTGCATTTCTTTTCAGAGTAAAAGCTGTGAAAAACCCCTGAGACCAAGTGGGCAGAATGGGACCCCCAGGTAGGGTAGCTGGGCACACCTGGAAAACCACAGTGCTGTAGATGGCATCCCATCTTTCTCTTTCCAGCTTCCCAGATGGGATCTGGAAGCTGGCCTGAGCCCAAACCCTGTGACTGAATGCCACTGACAGAAGAAACTCCATCTTCAATACTAAACATTATTCAATATCCTAATTCCTTTTTTTCACTAAGCTGGAGTCACTGCTGGGAAATGCATCTTGGAGGAGGATCCAGGCTACCACAAGGGGAAAAAAAAACAGTATTCATAAATACAAGGAAAAAATGCACCTTGGGATAATTTCTAGAGAGGTTTAGAGCTGGTGAGGGGTGAACAGTGGAAGCAGAGACCAGCACAAGGCAGGGACAGGAGAAGAAAGTAGGTAAGGAACCCAAGAGAAGAAGGTTGGGGTGGGAGGTCCTGTCTCTAGGTCTCCCTCTCTGGCTTTTTCCTTCCTGTGCCTTCTTTTTTCACCCTGACTTGCCAGAAAGCATCAGCTTTTACACCTCCCTGTGCTCTGTGCCTGGCAGCAGCTGCCTGATTAGGGATGGACCAAGCCAGGAAGCTCCAGCTGGATCCCCGGGATGGGATGCTGGCTGAGGAACAGGATGGGTGTGGGGGTTCTCCAGCCCCTGCTGCTGACACCCCCCCAGCTTTACCTCCCTTCCCCTTGGCCCATTCTGGCTTTGGTATTTCAGGGGAGAGGGCCAACACAAGCACTAATTAGTGCCAACTCTTCTGTAGCTTTTCATCTTCCAGGAGCTGGGCCGAGAACATAAACTAATTTTCCTTAGGTCTTCCTCCAGCTGCTGACAAGGCTTGGATTTAAACCTAGGGAATTAGATTTGAAAAGCTCCATATCTCATTAATAATCTGTCGAGCCATTAAGTGCACTCAATAGAGATTTTACCACCATTTTTTTGCCATTGCAGAAGTGAACTACATGACCTTCCTCCCAGCCCTGGGGGTAATGGTACAAGTTACTTACAGATAGCAAAGGAAACTGCCATGTACCCCATGCCAAGGGCATCATTTAAAATACAATTATTGGAGAATAGGTAAAAAATCCTTTCGTATCCTTGGCCTTGATTGCATTTCAAAACTGATACTTTTTTTCCCTCACACCATTTCATTTGCATATCAAAATAATTGCCTTCTAAATGCAACAGATTGGAGCTCCAGAGGCAATCTGCCTTTCAAAAATGGCTCAGATTCACTGGATGAGACCTGAGCATAGTGAACTCTATGATAAAGTACAGAAATACTTCAGCAAAGCCCATGCTGAAGAAATATCTCTGTAGAGAAGCTGGTTGTGAAATGTGGAAGTCATTATTACAGTGACATGAAACCCCACAATATCCTTTCCTTTTTATCATCCCAGATCAACAGCCAAAAAAAAAAAAAAAAAAAAAAAAAGAAAACAAAAAGAAAAAAAATCCCCCCAATCAAACTATCTTTTCCCTTTAGTCTGGAATGAAATCTATTTTGATGTGCTTCAGTTTGATTTGTCATAGTGAAGTGAGAAGCTTGACTTCAGCTTTGCCTGCCCAGCTCGTGAGATTTCTGGCTCTTCCTGATCCTGGAGTGTGCATCTCTGTGTGGGAGGTCCCCATGGTGATCCCATGGGGAGATGATCAGTCTCCAAACTAGAGGGCAGGGAGAGGTGTTTAAATCCCATCTGGATAATAACTTGGGAGTTATAACACACCAAAACTTTTTTTTACTTTGGTTTTATTTCAATTTTGCGCCAAAATAGAAAAAGTAGAAAGACAGGGAGAGTAAGACGATGGAAGATGGGTAAAACATGAACAGAGGGAGACACTCACAAAGCTTAACACTTGTGTATGATTTTTCAAGTTTGCCATAAACAAAAAGCTCCCTAAAAGCTGGAGCAAGCAACACAACAGCCACAAATCCTACAGGGATTAACCTTTTGAGTCCTTGGGCAATGGTAGGAAAAGAAACTCTTTTTTGCCTAGAGTCCTCTAATAAATCTTACATATTAAAAAAACCAAAAGACAAAACACAAAACCCCCACAAAACCCAACAACCAAGAAGCCCCAGAAATCATGTGCCATGTCTCCTTTGCCCCAATGACAGTCTGTCTCCTTGAGATCTAATGGGAAACTTAATGACCCCTGAATTTTACTCCAGCACAAAGTGCTCCTGAAGGGCCTGGTAAGTGTTCAGAAATGATGAAGCTCAGACAATCTTGGCCAAACCTCTTGACATGGATTACATTAAAGTCAGTGAGGAAAGCACAGGTGAGAAGGCTTTGCTAACTCCACTGAGCACCCCAGTTAACCCCAGTGTGTCCTCTCCGGGTTGATTCCTGATCCTGCAATGGTCTGGTTTACCTAACTGCTGGGAATTTTCCTGGTTAAGGCTGGAGGAGCACTTCCAGCAACCTCCAGCATCAACCAGTCAAGAGGTAGGACAGAGTCCATGGGGTCAAGGCTGAGAGGAGCCAGAGACTCCTGGTGCAATCTGACAGTCTGAAATCTGACTCTTGGTGCAATCTGACAGCTCCTTGCAAGACAAAAAGTTGTCCAGGTGTTCTGTGAGATCTAAGTCTCAAGAAATAAAGACAGGAGAGCCAGTTTCCAGGCTGACACTGACCAGGACTACCACATCAGGGCAGGCATTACTCTTTCATGGCCAGATTTATCCCTTCAGCAATCACTTCCTTCTCTGTAAAATGGTTTAAGCTTTAAACACAGGAAGGATGTGCTAAGGGGGGGGAGGAGGAGACGTTAGGAAGAGGAAAGGAAGGTCTGGGAGATCTCAAATTTCCCCCAAGACAGCACTTTGTCTCAGTTTTATTCCATTCCTATTCCCTAAAGGGTGTCAGAGCTGGGTGTCCCCACTACACACACACACACACCTGGTTATAGCTCCTGCCTAAGCACAGGCATCCTTCCATCTCTATCCTGGAGTTGCCAGATATGTTTTGAGCTGAGGAAGAGCTCAAACTGAGGCCTGACACAGACTAGAGATAGATGCAATCTCTGTCTTTTATCCCTAAAGGAAGCAACAGTGACAGGAGTTTGTATCCACAGCTGTTGAGCAAATACCCCTGGTCCTGTGGAAAAAATGAGGAGATTTTACTGCTCAAGAGAAACTTGTAAGAAATGGACTCTACTGAATACCACAGGCTTCTAAAGTTCAGTGGCTAAAAAATCATATAGCATTGTCTTGCTTGCTTAGTAAGCTGCTTCTACATCAGCCCTCTGTGGTATTACAGGAGTCAATGATAAACTTTGCCCAAATAATATCTCCATCAGCATAAATTCTGATTTAAAAAATTATCTATTTTCCCTTCCAGGAGAAATAAAAACCCAAGAGAGAGCTCAGATCCACAGAAGAGACCCTCAGAGCTGCCACACACACTCCCTTGCTTCTTCCTCTCTCCAGTTGTGCCATCACGGGACTGACAAGGAGAGAGATGACCCAAATGACAGATTCCCTTGATATCACAAAGCTCTCCTGTTAAAATGAAGTAAAGAGAAATAAATCTCTCTATTCATTTTTAAAACTGTTTCCCCTCCCCATGAGCTGTGTGAGAGAAATTGAAGCTGAGGTCTGTACTCACTCACTGGCTCTCCACACCAACACTACCATCCATCACAGCCTGAGGATGATGTTTGCAGCCCTGTGTGGTTGAGGGACAGTTTTCACTGGCTGTCCCTGTGCTGGGGCAACTCTTACACCTCACCCCAAGAGCTTTGAGCTGGTCCAACCCTGATCCTCATCCCAGCAGCAATGCTTACTTGAAGGAACTGAACATCTAGTTAACTCTGTTCTGAGCCTGGGAGATTTTCTTCCACTAAAAAACCATATCCTCCCACTCCTTGCTGCAGTCCCAGGACTCTAGCTGGAGCTGCATCCAAGATTTTCTACCTTAGCACACAAAGACACATGAAAGACACACCAGTCCCAAAGCAATGTGTAGCTTCCCCCCAAACAACAGAGCAATGCAAAGAGCAAGCCCTCAGCTAAGCCACCCATCTGGGTGGGTCTGAATGCTGGTAATGGGACCAAGTTCTGGAAGGAGAGGGAACTGCTTGAGAGAGTCCTGCAAAGAGCCACCAAATGATGAAGGGAGTGAACATCTTTATGAGAAAAGGCTGAGGAGCTGGGGCTTGGAGAAGAAGAGCCTGAGGGGTGACCTCATTAATATTTATAAATATGTAAAGGGTGAGTGTCAGGAGGATGGAGCCCGAATCTTCTCAGTGATGCCCAGTGATGGGACCAGGGGCTGTGGATGGGAGTTGGGGCATAGGAAGTTCTGTGTAAACACAAGGAAAAGCTTTTTGAGGGTGAGGGTGAGGGAGCCCTGGCCCAGGCTGCCCAGGGGGTTCTGGACTCTCCTTCCCTGGAGACATTCCAACCCCCCTGGATGTGTTCTGTGTGACCCACACCAGGGGGTTCTGCTCCACAGAGGGGTTGGACTTGGAGATTTCTTGATGTCCCTTCCAGCCCCTGACATTGTGATTTCTGTGATCTACATCCCCACAAGCTTTGCAGGGGATGGGGCAGCTGTGGTTGGCTGCTCTGACTGCTTCACTTTGCTCAATTTTCAGAGGTAACAATGAAAACTGAATGCAGTTTCATGTGGAGATGGTCTGTGAGGGGCCAACTCAAACACTAACTGCTTTCAGATCTTTCATTTGACAAAACAAGTATTTTGGTGAAATTTGTGGCCAGTGGAAGATGATCTTGCTCACTTTGTTTCCAAAGAACTTGGACATTTTTTTCAGAGCTGCCACATCGCTCATTTTTTTGAGACAGCTGCTGGCGGTGGTGTCTCCCATTGGAAAAGAAAAAACCACTACTCCGATGCGAAGGAAAACTGGTTTGTTTTTTTTCCTTGGTAAGCAGAGCAATACCAATAAAAGAAAGTGTTAAGCTCCAGAGCTGAATATAAATAGCCCCAGATAAGACTGAGACAATAGTGTTCCTTCCAGCTGTCACCCAGCCAAGCCAATTGCATTTGAAGAACCTGTGACTACATATGTTATAATTTGATGGAAAATAATACTGTGACCTATTACAGACAGGAAAGCTGAAGGTCTCATAGGTCACCAAATAAATGTGAGTCAGAGTCATGGATATAATCATTTAAGACCCGAAAGTGAAAGTAATGGATGAACACTGGATTTCAATTATCCTTAGATAATTCAAATTACTTTAAATAGATAGCTGACCTACTAAAAACTGCCTGGTCTCTAGTCTTGCATTTGCTGGCCAATTCAGATAATGACTATTTGATCCCCTTCTTCTTCTTTTTTTCACGGAACAGTAAAATTGTTAATAGCACTGAAGGGTTTCTTTTTGAGCTGAACTTGCAGTAACCCGCTGTTCAACATCTCCCCATGTTAAATTCAGTTGTTACAGCTCTGACATTTGCAGCTTGATAAGTTGAAGTTGTATTGGTGGCATTCTCTAAGAACAAGCAAGCTCATTTACAGCCTGGGCTGAAGGAAACAGCTGGATGTTTTGCTGCTGGACTAACTTGTATACTCATTTTCCATCATCTTGTTGGCTATTTTACAATTAACCTTGTGCAATCTCAAAGAAGGAGGAGAGAAAAAAAAAATAACAATGTTTAATTGCATGACTAATGAACACTGGAGATACAGCCAGCACCTGCACACCTGCTGTGCTCCACACCAGTTTGGAGTTCAGTGTAATTATTACATTATTGCTATCATTTGTATTATGTTATGATACAGGAGTTCTACTCATGTAGTAAAATCCTGCTGATCTGGGCAAGATACCAACAAACAACAAGATCATCATCTGCAATTTCAGAGGCAGAGGGTGGCTTTACTTGCAACTTGCTTGCAAGGTAAACATCTCCATCTCCTCTAGCAGCCCCAGCTCTGATGTTGGAGCAGACAGAGGATGCTTCCAGGGATGATTCCACCCAAAATCACACACTTATCTCCAAACCAGGAGAGCACCAGCAGCACAAAGCTGCTGATTGCAGAGGAGAAATTTGGAGGTTAGATTTGAGAGATTGAGAGCTGAGGTTGAAGAATTTCCCTCTCCCTTGATGGTCTAGGGAATGGCACTGCCAACAGCAGCTCCCCAGCTGCTGTGCTTGCCATGTGGAGATCAGGTATTCAAGCAACCACATCAACAAAATGATGAAGTAAATATTTCCAGCTACATAAGGAGCCAAAAAAATGCAGTTATCTGGGTTCATTCCATGTCATCTATTTCAGGTGAAGTTTGGAGCACAGTTGCCTGATGTTCCCTTCATAGCCAATGGATTTACAAAGATTTCCAGAGCATGGATCAGGTGATTGGGGGGCTGACCTGATCTGGAGGTGTCCCTCCACTAGATGCCTAAAACTTCATTTGATGCATGTCCATATAAGTCAATTGTTCTGGGGAACTGGAGAGAGAATTCCCAGGAATTTCAGTAGCTGCATCTGATCCAACCCCTGCAGCACCTCTCTGTGCAGGTGCATCCCAGAGGGAATGGAGAGAGTGGAACTGAGGCCACCCATCTTCTTGTTCAAATGTCTACTCAGAAAAGTGATGAGGTCAATCTCTTCCTTTATGTGTCCTGAAAAGGGCCCCCTGAGCCCCCAGTGGTTTTCTCAGCTGTAGATAATCACACTGCTGACATGAGTGGAAGTGAATCTTTTCCGAAGCCAGATGCTAAATCCCAAATTAGATTCTCTAAACTCTGACCCAGCCTTGCCCAAATTCTCCCAGCAGTTTAACCTCCACCAGTAAAGTTTTCCAGATGTTCCATTGCTGGTGTTGGGTATGCACACAGCCATAAAATCAGAACATCACTCAAACACCCTGAAATCTTCCCCACAGCCACAAAAGTTGGCATTCTTTCCACCTGTGAGCTTTCTCAAGTATTTGACTTTCCCTACACCTTGCCCAGGGAGCTGAGGTGCACAATTACAACCAGGAGATCACCCAGAACACAAAGGCTCTGACTGCATTTCTCTTTCAGGTGTGTGACATTATGGGTCCCTGTGAGTCAGGTGCAGTCCATATGGGTCAGCAAGGGTTAGTTCTGCTGGAATGGGCCTTGAGAAATATTCCAGACACTTTGCAGTGTATTCCCTGGCCATACAGGGAGCACACAGCAAACACCTGTGCTGGAGCATCCCAGCACATTATAAAGCAGAATATTTAGGAATGAGAAGATGGGATGCACCTGCTGATGAGTCTTCCAACTACATCCCAGCTCCATCTGCTACTCTGGTAAATGTCCCATCACCTTGCTGACAGAAAATTGATTCCAGCAGTTTGGAGAGGCAAGGGAGATGTCTGGAGACAAGAGGGGGCTTTGCTGACTTTATTCATCCCTCCTAATTGCTAAGCAAATGAGTGGAAAAATATCCTCAGTGTTCATTCTCTCTTGTGAGCAACTGGTTACTAAAGTAACAGATTTTATTTGCTGAGGGAAGAGGAGGATGTGAGAGATGAAGAGCCAAATTTGAGGAAACATTGAGGCTGGAATATTGTTATAACCTGTTGTTAATGCTCAACGTGTAGCACTAAAGCTCACAGCTAAACCAGAGCTAGTTTGGGATTAGGCACGTCAGTTTTTAGTTAGAACATTAAAAAAGGCCTTCCCGAAAGAAATTATTTTATAAATACCAAAAAGTTTCTCCATTTTACTGCTTGTATTAAGATGTGGATTAATATAATTGCATTGCTGCTAATCTCAATGCTCGCATGTTTAATGAGGACCTGGCAAGCTTTTCCTTACAGGCATTCCATTAAGTTGTTAGAGCCCTGGAGTTTGCTTTCTCCTAGGCCCCTGGTTATCCCATTTAGCTACATGGTGAGGAGAAACAGCCTGTGAAACAAAGATCTATCCAGACAAGCTACACCACTCTGGTCTATCTTCCCCTTACAGCCCAAATTACCCACGAGGGCTTGAATTGACCAAACTGACAATGTTCATGTGGACCACGGAACAGCCCCACTGTAACATGAACAAGCACAGAAGAGAAAACCTCACTCACACTAAAATCCCATAAAAAAGAATGTTACAGCAGATCCATCTTGAATTACCAGGGAAGGGCTGAGCCTTTGCCCAGCAGGGTTATTGCTAGAACAAAATCCAGAGCTGTCATTCCCACTAAGGCAAGGAAATCTGTGCTGCTTGTACATCCCCACTGTGTGAAGAGGGGAAAGGCTCCAGGTTCCTGAGCATGTTTTCCCCAGAAAGCAAACTGAATACTTAGAAGCCAGCAGAAAACCCACAGCTGTCTCTTTGCACAGCACAGCAGGTTGGAGGGGGGGATATTCTGGTGCACTTCACTTCATCCCAGCACCCAAGGGTGCTGACTACCCCTCCAAACCAGCTATGGGGCACAAGCACCCTGGCAGCACCCAGACTCTAAATCCAAAGCACAAATGCAGATCGATGCTGAAAGCAAGTCACACTTTAATTAACCAGTTCTAATTATACTACATTTTGTTCTGAAATTGTGTGTCATAATTTAAAAAACAAAACACAAGTACACTCTCTTAGTTGCTCAGTTTGTGAGCATCTGGTGCCTTTTGAAAGATTATTAACAGTACCAGTTTCTCCTGATCATCTTTTTACTAAGTAGAGGACCTCCCAGGCTTGTGTTGGTTGATATGAATAGGAGAGTTTTGTGTTAATTGAGGAAGAAAAGATGAATGAAATTAGTCTTGTAAGAGATAAGATTATTTTCAGTGCTTCCACTGGAGAAATCTTCTACATGGCTGCATCCATTAAGTTATGTATAATTTTATTTAGCAACCCATCCTAGGAAACATTAAGCCCACTGACTCTGCAAATACCTCTTGAATCCACCTGAAAACCTGCCTGGATTTTTTTAATGTGGACCCTGTAATGTTATTTCTGGTAAAACTCCAGGTAATTCAGTGGTAATTTTCTTGCCTTTTCATGCCTCAGGAGTAACAGCTCATGCATTTTCCTACATTCCTGTTGCAAGATTAAGTACACATGAACAGCAGTGGAGGTTCTGGGTATTACTGACTGCACCACACAAGGATGCAGTGAAGTAACACATTAAAAGGAGCCAGAAAAGGGATAGAGCAGAGATTTGACTAAGATTTTAGGTACTCAAACTCAACTTTTTGGCTCCTCATTGTTCTCTTAAATGACCCAGGGCAAATCTGCACATCCAGCTCCCCTTATACCTCTCCTTTACTAGGGTATGATTGGTCTGGGATCAGGTTGGTCATTTGCAGAGGGGGTGGCTGGCTTTCTATTAAGAATCTAAGAATTAAAAAATAAATAAAAGACTGTGCCTATAAATTGGCCAAGCTGAAAAGCCCTAAATTGGACAAGTTGAAAACCCATAAATTGGCCAAGGTGAAAAGCAAGAGCACACACCAGAGGGACTGGAAAGCTCACCTTGCAGGAAACCTGAGCTAAGCAGCAGATGAAGAGAAGTTGGGTGACAGCACAGTTGTGTGCAAAGAGGCACAGGCAGAGCAGGATGTGGCCAACTGGACAGCAGACACTGCCAGAGCCCTGCTCAGCCCTGTTCCCACAAGATGCTGCTCTACAAGTGCAGCCAACACCTCCCATAGGAGGTGGAGCAGCTCCCCTGCCTGCTCCCATCCCCATTCCCAGTTCAGCTCTGGGGTGACTCTTGGCAAATGCTCTGGAGTGGATCCATCCCTGCAGGTGGGTGCACAAACCACCTCTGCTCAGCCAAAGTCTTTACACCCTGGCAGCCAAACCCCCATGGTCCTTCTCTAGGGATGCTGCATTTCCCATTTTCATTTCTCAGTCTCCACAGTGACTCCTGGGGGGGGTTCTGTGTGTTTCTCTGCAGAGCCAGATGCCCTGTGGGCAGCTTCAGAGCCTTTCCCTGGGTCACAGCTGGAGCCTCAAACCCCACAGATGAGCAGAGTAGGGAGGGCAGAGAGCAAGGAGCAGCTCCTCTGACCTGGGAGAAGGTGCAGGACTCTGCCTTCAACACATCCCTCTGCAGAATTTCTGAGGAGGAGAGGAAGGAAATCCAGATGGAAAGGTTTTGTTGACTTTACTATTTTTGGGGTGACCTTTGGAAAGTGCACTATTTGCTTCATATTTTTACAGAGCAATTAAATGGGAGGAAAGAGGAGTCTTTCACAGCTCACTGACCTCAGGAAGCATCTCCTATCTGAGCTGGCAGGAGACACATCCTTCTCACTGCCCTATACCACCATGTTTGAAGAGGATATTTAATAGCTTTTTTACACTTCACATGGAACAGTCTCAGAGCTGGTTGTTTCTTCATTTTCAAATTGATTTGGTCACATTCTGTAAATAAATTAATTTTTGCTATTTTTAATCACAGTATTTAAACCTGACAGCTAGTAAGCAGTATGATGCTCTGAGAAGGGAGATTATTCTCAAACCCTGGAGAAAAAAACCCTCTTGCCCTGTATCCCTAAGGCCCTGTCCTCACTCTCCTGCTGTGGTGTGACAGTGGAAGTGGCCCCAACTCTCCAGGTGACCATGTTTCAGCATTAATTCATCCTTTGGATTAATGGGGACATTCATACCTCAGAGACCTATTTTTCAAGCTGTCCACCCAGCTCTGCCCCATGACCTGGGGATGACCTGAAAAACCTTCTTTTCACAACCAGGAGAGCTAGGAAAATCTATAATTTCATAATGAAAAATTACTTGATCTTGTATTTTTTTTAACAGAGGTTTGAGGCATAAAGCACATGTGCTGAGGAATGCTCTCAGGGCTCTCTCAGAGGAAGGGTGTTTGGTTTTTTTGAGGTACACCAGCTAAAGTAAGTGTTGACTGATACAACATTAGGGTTAAGCTCATCCTGAGCTTAAAAGAGGAAGACTCATCACCCCAACAACACAGCATTACAAAGTTACCCTCACCTTCTCCAAAATCTCCACTGCAAAGAAAATTCACAGCAAAAATAAACCATCTGTACCCAGAAGGCAGAAAATCCTTGGTCTATTCCAAGTTGGTAAAACTGAAGACAGATCACTGCTCATTTAACCTTCATATTCATAAGTAGTAGTAAAGAGAGGATTTCAGCCTTAAAAATTAGATTTCAGAGGTGAGTTTTATCCTCTTGCAGCTCTGAAATATTCTCAGCAAAATCAAACCTTGCAAGTAGGAGCTTTTGCATCTCTTATTGGATTTTGTACAGAAAGTACTGTGAGGTTTCTCAGATTTTCTTTGGCTAAAGAAGGATTCTTTTCAAGCCAGCTCTCTCAAGTCTAGCTAAAATATCCTCCTCATTCAAGCCTGCTGAACTGAGTCCTTTATTTCCCCTGTGACTTCTGTGCTGGGTTTGAACTCAAGACTCCAACTCCCCGTGCCACCACACTTCAACTCCTTCCAGGACTCAAGACTTGAAGCTTCCCCTGGAACAGAGAGCTCTGCAACACAGCACAGGCTTCCCAGAGCATCCACCTGCTCTTATCCCCCCTCAAACCACTCTTCCTGAGGTGACCATCCCTCCAGCCACAGAAGAGGAGGAGGAGGAGGAGGAGGAGGAGGAGGAGGAGGAGGAGGAGGAACAACCTCTCCCTGCAGGTAGCAGCTACACACAAGATACCCTGAGCTCTTCAGGAGCCACCTGCTCCTCTCTTGCCTCCTTCATGCTTGCCTTAACTTTCCCTGTGATCAACAAAATATGTCAAGTCCCCTGACAACAATCTAATCTTTTTCCTGGATGCAACAACTCAAGCACTCTCTCTTTTTGCAGAAGAATGTTTTGGGTTTTTTTGTTTTTTGTTGTTGTTTTTTTTTTTTTTCACAGGAAAAAAAAAAAAAAAAAAAAGCAATTGCAATTTTATTTCAGCTGCCACTGATATTGGTGCTGAGCTTCTCAGGAACTTTCTCAGCTAGAACATTTCTACTCTAGCAGATCGTAATCAGAGAAGTGGGAAAACATGAAGCCTATATGCCTATGGCTTGGCTATTATGAATAAAGACACAGATATGGAGAGAAAGAGAGAGCAAACACAAGATAAAGGCACAAACAACAGACAAAGCAATACACCCTGGTTTTTATGGAAGGGACAGATATAGAAAAATCTCCTGACCCCACAGAGGTGAAGGCACAGTCTCATAGTCCAGCCTCCCTCTCCCTTTTTTTCCCCCTCCTTGAGCTATTGATATATTTTCCAGCCAGCTGGAAATGCCCCTGCTTTCTGGGGAGTAAGATGATCAGAGAGGATGTGGCATTCATGGTAAGGAGACAGGGGAAAGAAACTGAGGAAAATGCAGGAATGACTTGAAAAACCTAAGGGGAGGGAAGCCAGTGACAGGAATTCCTGTCTGTTAAACATAATCAATGGCCCGTTGGTATCAATCACTGCTGAGTTCTGGGCACTGACTGATGATTCCTTCCTGTCAGGAGCCAAGATAAATTGGAAGGAGTACAGAAAGGCTTGGCCACTGCACAAGAGGCAAAGGATTGCTCCTCCAGGCTGGGGGAAATCAAAGCCCCAGCACTCCAAGGTGGTTCATGGGACTGAGACATCACATCTTAGATACTTTCTTAATTAATTTTTTTGGAAACTATTATAGATGATTGCTGGAAAGAGACTATTTATCAAAACCAGTCCTCTTTTGTGGGAATGTCCCCATTTCAGGGAAAGCTTCAAGCTGAGAATTTCCTGAGGTCCAGGAAGGACTCTGTCTGACCCAGCAGCAGATCCAGGCTGCCTGGCAGCCCCATCCTGATATTCTCCCAAGGACTGCTTGGGTCCAGGCTGGAAAGCTCTTATTTGCATGAGAATTCCTAGAGCAAGGACACGTAGCACACCCCTGGACAAGAGACCTATATGACTTATCAGTAATTTGTCACATTATATTGAAAAATGGATTTTTATCAGTGTACATTTGAACCTGAATCTATAGGTCAAGTGAACACATCTGTTTGTTAACTCAGAAAAAACCACCAAAGCAAACCCTAACCCAAGAGCAGATCTCCCGTTCAAAGAAATATTTTTAAAAGCTTTAGAGGTCTTGGTTTCCCTAATGGTGCAAAACAAGAAAAAAAACTTTCCCCTCTCTCATTTATCTACAGCTCTTCGTGTGAGTTTATGATGACAGCAGGGAATCCCCGCAGAGGCATCTGTGCATCAAACAAATCAGAACCTGAAGTAAACCACTGTTTTCCTGCTTTGGGACTCTGGTTTAAAACCTCTTTCTTCCAACGCCAATGAAATTCCTACTGCTAGAGTCCTAGGGACACCAACACTTCCCTGGTGTCTTGCCAGTGCTGCCTGACAGGAGAGCATGGGGCTCCAAACCAGATTCACCAATCCATCCTGGCTGAGATTTTTGGCTAAATCCTGCCTCTAGGACTGAGGTCCTGGCTTAGCACAAGCAGGACCCAATTTCTCTGCTTCAGATTTAAAGCTGTCACAGATTTCTTGAAGGTGAATTTCTGACCTTCCCTGTCTCCAGGAGAAAATGGGTTAATATTTTGCTTTAGACAAACAGCTGCAGTGGGATGGAGATGCCTGTTAAACAGGGGCTGCTACGAGCTGAGCTGTGTTTTGAAGGATGTAAGATTTAGACTGTCCTCTTGTCAGTGCAAAAATCTCTGCACAGCTCTAACTCGGTCGCTTGAGGCCACACTTCCCCCCCAGGGCTGACATCTCTCTGAAAGACTTCAAGGCTAAATTCCTAGTAGCAGGAGAGAAGGATGTCTACAAGGTGGCAAAGTGTAAGAATGATGGAGCCTGGATAAGAATTTAGATTTCTCCACGACGTAACGTCTGGAGCTGAAATTGATGGCAAGAAAGAAAAATACAGGTCTACACTGAATAAACCTAACAAATTTAGAATAATTCTTTCGAATCACTTCAGAAGGGGCAGGTTTGATTGCAAGGGCATCTCCAGCGAGATGGGAAGGGCTGGCTGGCCCCACATGCTGGGGATGGGCAGGAGAAATGTTGTGTCCCAGCTCCCCTTGGTAAAAGAATCCACTATCTGCTAAATAAAACTCACCTCTTGAAGATCCACTGTCTGCTAAATAAAACTCACCTCACCCCACAGCAGACTTGAAGAGCGTCTGGAGCAAGGGAGGGAAGTGTCAGGCTGGAACAAATCCCCAGGGAATGCCATCACTCCAGTCACCCACACTCCAGGCTGCAGAGCAGGGACATTCCCACCTCCGAGCCTTCCATCCCAGGCACCCAGCAAGCAAAAATCCTTTTGGATTCCTCTCTCCTGTTGCTCCTCCAGCACCATTCCAGCCACCACCTCTCCCCCAGGCTGGCTGAGGTCTGAAGCATTGCAGCCATCACCCTGCCCAAACACTCCCCAGCCTTTGCTGCTTCTCTGGGTACCACCTGAGGATAACTGACATTTAACAATTTTCCCCAAGAGGAAAACTGCTCTTTCCTACCCAGAATGAGCCTGCAGGGCTTGTTTTTTTGGTTTTTTTTTTTTTTTTTCAAAGCTGAGGCCATAAGGATCCAGTGTTTCAATTCCAGAGGACAGAATTGTTTACTCTGCAGTGGAGAAGCAGAGCCCAGCAGAAGATGCTCTGATGACAGGCTGTCCCTTTTGCAACAGGGGTTAGAAATTGTTTTTAATCACTGTTTGCCCTCTTTCCTTGTTTCATTTTCAGCTGCTCAAGGCAAAAGCTGATGTCCATTTACTGTACATATAGATTACCTGCTGTTTCAGTGCTGCCCAGGGTAACTGATGGGAAAGGTCTCAGGCAGGGATGAAAGGAGATGGCAAAGAGGATCCCCAGTAAGAGCAGCTGGCAGCAGCTCAGACAGACACTGGAAGCTTCATGGCAACAACTGCACCCAAGCTTTTAGGCATTAAAATAAAATCTGGAACCTGACCAAGGCTTTTCACGTGAGTAATGGGAAAGTGTGGGGAGCTGGAGGCAAGAACTCACTGAACTCTTCCCATCTCAAAACCTCTGCCAGGTTTTTGGAAATGTTCCAATGAGCTTTCAGAGAGAAAAGCTTCAGAAGCTGGTTTTGAATGTCCCATGGCTCTTGGGTCAACCAAAGGCAGGATCTTGTTTTATGGACTCATGATATATTCCTTAATTTCTCCACTTATCCCTCATCCTTCCAGGGAATTCCACCTTGAAGTTTCCTAGGAACAGAGCAGTGCTGTGACCACAAGCATCTCTGGCTGATTACAGCAAGGCCTTTGTACTAATAATCCCTGTTAACCCTCACACCAGTACAACAGCAACAAGATCCTGATTAAGCAGATCCTGCACCCAGTTCCTGGCAGGTGCTGGAAAGGGACCACATTTTGCAATAAACTGATTTTCTCTGGGGCTTTAAATCAGCTGGACATTACTATGGAATCCCAGATTGGTTGGGGTTGGAAGGAACCTCAAAGCTCACCCAGTGATGGGCAGGGACACCTCCCACAGCCCAGGGTGCTCCAAGCCCCATCCAACCTGGGCTGAGACTGCCAGGGATAGGGCAGACATTATATTCTCCTGTGGCCTGTTCTCCCTGGGGACAGTGATGGGGAAGACACTTGTGCTTGCCTGCTCCTGCTCTTTTACAAGAGGAACATCAGAGCTGCTGAGACACCAGCACGCTCTGACACCACTGACTGCTGCTGGGGATGCTGGAGGCAGCCCAGTGCTCCCAGCAAAGCCTGACATGTCAGAAAAAGGTTTCCACAGGTCTGGAGAAACAAAGAGGCTCTGAAATCTCTGGGAGCTGCCTACATTCAAAAGCTTTCAGAGGAAAAAAAAAAAATAAAAAAGAAGAATAAGCATGAACTTAATGCCTCCTTTGTTGAATCCATCCACCTCTGCAATGGATTTCAGCCTTTTGCAGCTTATTGAACACTTTCCAGCACAAGTGCCAGGTACTGGATTTCAGCCTCCTGGTTTACCTTTCCCACATCCCCTCTCTGCTTCCTTAAAAGTGGCCCCAGAAACCCCAAGGACCCACCTTGTGCCTCTCCTGCTTGCTCCATGAGCTTGCTTTCTCCAAGCAGGGACTGTTCCCCAGGGCACCCAGAGCAGAGGAGCTTGCCCAGACTGAGACACACCCTGTGAAAAATAGGGATGGCCAGAGATAAAGAGGGATGGAGAAGGCAGGAGGTCCTTGGAACAGACTGCAGCAAGCCTACCCAGGCTGATTTCTAACCCAAGTTAGGAGGGAGGCAGCAGAGTGGTGTGAGCAGAGCTCTGTGCCCCTGGTTCTCATGCACAGCTTGAAGCCAACCTGCAGGCTCCCATCCCTCCTGCTGCCTGGAGAACTGAGCCTGCAGGAGCAGCTATTTGTACCAGAGCAGGTGAGAGGAGATGAAGTGATTTCAGAGCTGTGGGTGCAGAGAACAGCAGCAGCTTCCCCTCTTCTTTTCCTCTTTCTCCTGCAAGCCACTCCTATGATGCTGCCCCCCCCTTGCTCACAGCCCCTGCATGCTTGCAACCAGCTCCACAGCCCCACTGCCTAGAAGAGAACCTCAGTTAAACAGCCACTATATATATATATATCTCCATTTCCTTATTTTCCTTTTCTTTTTTAGTATCAGTCTGCCTTTTCTCAGCCTCCTTTGCCCAGCTAAAGCAATGCCCCTCTGCCTGCAGACTCCACAGAACTACCCAGAAGCTGCTGCAAGGCACTGAAGCATCTGCAGTGGTGTAATTCTATCCTTTAAATCATCTCAGTCAATGGGAATTTCCTTTCTTTCCCTCTCTCACCAACACTCCTTTTTTTTTTTTTTTTTATTATTATTATGATTTTCAGTAAGTGAGTGGTGCCAGAGCCTCAGCCAGCAGACATGAGCAGTAGCAGAGTCAGAGGAACAGAGCCACTTTGCACCCAGGATGAATTTGGCCTCGTAGAGGAATCAGGAGCTCCAGCAACCCACCCCTGGCAAAGCATTAAGGGGCTGGGAAGAGGATGAAATAACATCTCAGCTGAATTCCCAGCTCTCCAGCTTTACATCCACAATTTTCTCCTGCCTTTCCCTTTCTCCCTGAAGCACTGGCACGTTCTCCACAGCTCATGTCCAGACATCCCCCCCTCAATTGCTGCCCAGCTCATGCATTTCTCTTGCTGCTGTTGGCAGCTGGACTGCCAGCCCCTCTGCTCAGCAGGGCTGGAAGGAGCTGGTGGGAGATGCCAAGAGCAGGGATTTGGCTTGGGAGATGCTGCAGTGCCATCTTCAGACAGGAGGGCTGCAACCACCACAGGGTTACTCCTGGATGGGGAAAAAGAATCCAAACCAAAAGCCCACCCAAAGCCAGGTCTTTGCTGGGAGAAAACATCTGCAGCTGGAGGCAGAGGAATCAAAGAGCAGAGCTTGTCACACACTCCTGCCATCTACAGATCTTCATGCACACAACTGATTAACCTCTGCATAACCCCTGGAAGACCAAAACTCATTGCTAAAGCTTGGAGATCATGGGATTCAACTGTATTAACCAGCTAAGAGGTTTTATGAGAAGGCAAATCAGATTTTCTCTCTCGTTCTGCATGCCAGGGTGGAACCCTGTAATGCACATTCTAATGCTTTCCTCCTCTCCCTCCCTCCCTCCCTCCCTTCCATCCAGCAAGCTGAGCAACATCATTTGAAATATTGGCTTATTCTGTGGTAGCAAATGGAACAGAAGAGACCCCTCTGCCCCCTCCTTCCCCCACCCCAGCACCCAGACTGCCCTGGAACAGCCTCTGCTGCCTCCTGACCTCAGCTTTGGTGTTTTCAGGGGGAGGTACTGGATGGAAAGGAGCAACACAGGTGTTTATGGATAAGTGCTTGGGTCTACATCCCATTTAATTCATCAGCACACAAGTAAAAAGCAGTGGTACCAAGAGGTTGATCCTGCAGGTAAGCAGTTAATCTGGCTTCTCTGAGCATCAGTCGGGGGGGGGGTTTGGGGCTAAGACAGTTTCAGACACTGACCCTCAAAAACCAAGAAAGACTTATTGAAGGCCCTGCTAACACTGGCTATTTGGGACAATTTTTGGTAATTTTAGTCATTTCAGCCTGCCTGCACGTCACTGCTGATGTCTCTTTGGAGCACAGAAGACACCGGCCCAGCCCACACTGCAAAGCTGCAGAGAAGAAAGGCAAATGGACCTCAGGATTTGACTGAGAAACTAAAATTCATCCCACATGGCTCCCACCAAGGAATTAATCCATCCATCAGAGCCTCTGAGCAAAACTGCACTCTACAAAATACATCTGAAGACGGTGGATTTAGTCACCTAAGGATGGGATTTCTGTGGCAGCTAGAAAAAGTAGAGCTGTTTTCCAGCAGCAAAGCCACAGATGCTGTATACCCACCTGGATAACTGCTCACCTTGCCTGGCTTGGGGCATTTAAGCTCAATTTTTAAGGCAGATCTAATTAATGTCTCTCCCTGTAGTCAATGGCAAGAAATAAGGGCTGCTAGAGGGCAAATCTTCCAACCTATGGTTAACACCTCTCTTATACACAAGAGGAGGCCCTCAGGAGAGGCCTGTCTAACCCAGGATGACTTTTACAAGCTCTGCTTAAGTCCAACTTGTTGACAAATCTTATCTGAAGATGGGACATCAGATGGACTGCTACCCAAGCACACACTGTCTTGCTCCATCCCCCATGCACAGAAGCTGCCTTCTCAGCCCCACCAAGCCAGCAGAAACCAACCACTTCTTGGCAGGCTGATTTTCCAGTAATTCAGTAAGCTGCAACCACTTGGATGAAAGGCTTGTGCCAGAAGAAAATGTGTCAGCAGGGTGGGACAGCAGCACCCATCAGGGGATGAGCTTCAGCTTGCACAGAGACCCAGCCCTGGGAATTACAGAGAGCTCAGGCTGGGAAACTTGCTTGGTATCAGACAATCAATTGCAAAGACTTGGCCTCACCACCCTGTCTGCAAAGCCAAGATTTCTGGAAACACTGGAGCCAATGTGCTGAATTCCCAGCCTGGGAGGGAAGGTGCTGGATCTCTCAGAGACCTCAAAGATCTTCACCTCCTATGCCTGGAGCCAGCTCAAACACCTCAATATGTTCTTCTAAAAGCTCCTTTGCAAACAACTTTTTTCTTAATACAAACTCCACCCAATTGAACCTGATACCTTGAAAACAATTTGGCAAAAGGGGGAAAAACCCCCAAAAAACAGAAAAAGGAAAAAAAAAAAGCCAGGATGCCTTTCTGTGCTTATCTAAGCTGCTTCTGAATGAGTATATAGTGAGCCCTGTATGAACCTGATACCCAGACCAGCCCAAATAAGCAGAACCAAGCTCTGCAGATACACAGAAGGTTGCTGACTCTTCTGGTGCAATGGATATAAACCCACCAGTCCCAGCTACCAGCCTGAAATCACAACTCACCTCCCCAAATCATCTTCCTCCTGCCACCATGGCAACTCTTAACAGCTTTAATTGCTTCCTATTTTAACACCCGAGAAAGAAAACCTTTGTGATCTTCTACCTCTTCCTTATTAATGCTCATTAAAACCAAAATAAAATGCAGCCAAGCACACTTTTTCATTTGTGTACTCACAGCTTGCCTTTTACCAATAATCCCCATGTATGGATCTTTGCTTCTCTTTCAGGAACTGTCAGAAAGTTGCAAGAAATACATGAACATTTGCTTGCTCATGGCTCTACCGTCCCCAGGTTCTTTCCCTACAGGGCAAGCTGGAATAAATCTCTCTCAGCTTGTACACAAGCCAGCCAGGAACAGCCAACACTGACATTTCTCTTCCCTGGCACAGTTCATACCCTGGAAATTCAACCACAGAGACTTGCTTGAAGCTGCACACCCACAAACATGCTCATGGATGGGGAGCATCACAGCACAAAATGTGTCCCCAGCTTCATCCTACCCCTCAAGTTGGAATCACCTACAGATTGGGACCAATTCCATCCCACTTCCAAAGGCACTTGTGATCTAAAGGGCCAAACTGCTGTGGTTTGCCTGAAACTCTGCTTTGCTGCTGTAACCCTTTGTGAGATGGGGTTAAGGTTGCAGTCACCAGCAGGGTTCAGTTGGGAAGCCCACTGAGCTGCACAGGGTATGAAATTGGTCCAAGGCTGACCTGAAGGTCAAATCCATTCCCTTGGCATCTTCCCTGCCATAAAACAAGGCAACTCAGGCTGGAGCAGACCTTTCTCTTCTCCTTTGCCTTGACAGCAGCTCATTTCTGAATCTTGGCAAAGCACTTCTCTCTTTCCCAAGAACCTCGAGCAATAGAGCCAGTGACCTCCTTGCTGCAGACCTCACACCTGCATGAATAACAATAAAAATATACAATATTTTACAACCTGCTCTCTATTCATTAGGATTTGCTGAGTATAATAAAGCTGCCACTGGACCAGGCACTCTTGTAGCTCTGAACTCACACTGAAAAATATAATTATATTACTGTGAGTTTGTAAACAGCCTCAGCCCTGTTTATTATAAACCTCTTTTTAAAATCCAATCAGATTAATTTTATATGCAACTTCAAAACTGCTGCTGCTAATTTTAGGTAATATGCTTGCTAAACTTCTTTTCTGCACCTACAGGAAATAAACTTAGAAAGGCAGATTTCAGGAAATTTTGGGTATCCAAACCTTGCCCCCAGTTTGAAGGCTCAGCAAGCTGGGGTGACACACAGGTGACCAGAGCTCCCCATCCCCTGCCTGAAGCCACAGCCCAAAGGTGTTTCCCATTTCTCCATCAGGCTTTTTGCTGCAGTTCTCTTCCAAGCACACCCAAGCTGTGATGCACTATCCCAGGCTCATGAATCCACAGATCCCTGGGGAGGTCCCTGCCCTGCCAAAAGGGGATACAGACACTGAAGGGGCAAAGGACCATGAGAAAAAGGTCAAATATCCAAGGCTCTCACTGCCAGCATGAGGCCAGAGCTGCAAAATCAATTTCCCTAAGGTCAGATCTGAAGAAGTCACGAGTTTGCAACCTCTTGGGTCTGTACCTGAGCCCCAAGATTTGCTTTGGTTTCCAGAAAGGATGGCTTTGCACACAGAGGAGATCCCCCTCCACTGGAAACTTCCTCCTGGCCCTGAGTTTTCTGCTGGTTTGGCTGCAATGTGTGGGAGACTTTGGTCCTATTCAAGGCCAACATTTTTACACCTGGAGCCAATACCCAGGCTCTGCTTTTTCCTCTTGGTTCAGACCAAATTCAGCATCACATGCTGAAGTGATGCTAAAGTGACCACAATAAGCAAAGGGGAGGGGGGGTGCTGAATCCATAAGGAGATTTGTATTTTTTTTTTTTTTTAATAGAAGGTGAGAGGGGAAGGGAAAGGAAGATAAAGTGAATTTAGCAAGAAGTTGGTCAGTCCTTTAATATCAGGAGGTCAGAGCCATCCCACATGGATAATCAGTTTGCTTTCAATTCCTCCTTGGTGGGTTGCTGCTCTGAAAAAAAATCTTATTTCAAGATACAAAGAGTCAGGTCAAGGAAGCCACAGCTTCCAATTATAGGAAATGAACTAGGACATAGTGGATTTGAGGCAATCTTGGCTGTAAGCATCTGTGGGAAAGTTTTCCAAAGCTGCCTTTAAAGAGTGGGCTGGGTTGTTTCTAAGCTAAGGGAGCTCAAGGATGGCTCTGAGATGAAACAGAATCTTCTGTCCCTCCACCCCCTAGGGACAAAATCTGCTCCAGCCTTTATACCTTTGTCTCAAGGAAAGAGAAATTAAAGGACCTCATTCTGTAGCATCAGGTAGCTCTCTAATGTATGACAGATTTCCAAAGGGCAGAGTGTGATAGATTTTTTATTTTTTTTTTTAATATAGTTTTGCCTTGTGCACCTTCTTCATCACTGGATTCTTGCAGATGACGAATCTGGCAGGAAGATATGGCAATGCTTCCCTGAAGAAACTGGCAGCTTCTTTCCCAACCTTTCCTGAATTATCCTGCTACAGCAGATGCTGGTCCACCCCAGATCACATCTTTGGTCACAACAGGTTATTAACTCCTCTAAACATGATGCCAGGCTTATAGTACTCAGAAACTGCCATCTCTCTCAGATTCTCCCTCCCATCTCCAAACTCTGAGAGCTTTTGTGTCTCCTCCCTGCCATCACTTCCCTGGCAGCTCCAGGGTGCTTCAGATGTGCAGCCAAGGATGGGACAAGTTAATGGCACTGAGGAAACCCAGGTATCACTCCAACTTCTGTGCAGGAATAATCAGTCCCAGGCTGGCACAGCCCCTGTTAGAACCCATTGCCTGAAGGAAGCTACAGATGGCAGAAAATCCAGCAGGAACTTTTTTCCCCATGGCCTGAGAAGCAAGGGCTGGAGCTGACTCACCCCCACAAAAGCAATGGATTCTCCAAATTCCTGAAGAAACATGAAGAAACTGAGGCAGATGATATCATGTGAAAGCTTCTCATTTTTAGTAAAATCTGTATTTTCCTTAACTCCCTGACCTCAAGGGCAATTTTATCTGACTCCTCATGGAAGGTCTCTGGCTGTCTGCAGAGACTGTTGCATATGACCCCCAAAAGATATGGATGTCTGGTTTACTGTGGAGCCTCTAACTCCTACTCCCAGGGCCAGAGAAAGCCAGAAAGTCCCTTGTCCTGGAGTTGTCTGGTTGTCCCCACAGCTCTGAGCTGCAGGCACTGATACCCAGGCTCAGGCAAACAAAAGCAAAATTGGATCCAAACTGAGGACAGTGGTAAAGACCCAGGCTAGGGACAGGGAAGAAACAAGAGAAAGCTGGAAAAAGGAATATTTCCCTGCCTTTGGGAGGCTGTTAAGCTTTGTTGCATGCAAGTTGAGTCTAGGTCAAGAAAAACAAAGAATTATTTTCTGGAGATGCTATTTTGCTGAATTCTCTGCCTTCTGGCTCAAAGTGAAGAGTTTGCTCCTGGCCAAGAGACACCCTACAGAAGCAGCACCATAATTTTGGAGACAAGGTACCTGGTCAGGGGGATAAAGTGAAAAAAAAAAAGACTTTAAGGAGAGGTAAAATATTTTTCTTTCGTTTACTTGTCAGACTTTGGGCTCCTGACCTCCACACGTAGAACTGGCTCTAGAGGAAGTGCAGTAAGAAAGACAACACAGCTTTTAAACAGATCAATTCCTCCAAAAAGAAAGGAATGGAAGAAATCAGCTGAACCTGACAGATTTTCCTGTATGAATGGAAAGAGGGAAGGCTTTGGATTGAACCAAAGCTCAGAGACACAGAAGAGCCCTTCCCAGCAAGTTTCAGTAGCACTCCAGAAAGGGTTCCTGTGCCTGGACTCTGCAATCAAAACTTTTTGTTTTCTCCTCCACAAAAAAGGAGCCCAGGTGCAGCTCCCTTGAGGTCCTCTGCCCTGCACAACTTCTTCAGGTCTTCCTTACTAATAGGATGTTATTCTCCATCAGCAACAAGCAAATATAATTTCAGAGGGAAGAACACATGGGAGCATTTGCAGTTACACTGGGAAAGGTGTTCCTTGCTTGCTCTTTACCTTATTACCAAAAAACTGCAGAGCAGCAGCTTGCTAATGGATTCTTTAAGCAGCTATTCCTTATTCAAACACGTATTCTTTGTGCTGGCAAATAGTTATCTTTTTTAATGTAATGACCAGGTTTGGGATGTTTCACAACCAGAGCTTCAGCTGAAGATGCAGGCAGAATAGTGTTAGGGAAGGAGAAATTACAGCTTTCCTGGGGCTTGGTTAGGAGGGGAAGTGGGAGCTGCAATGCTTCCCAGCAGGAAAAGTTCCCTTCTGTCATCTGCCAAGAGTCACCACCCAGCCTGGGATCATCCTGACTTTTTGGATCAATGCTGTTAACCAAGCAGAGTGTGGCCACATTGATGAGATGGGAAGTCCTGTGGAAAGCAGAAGCCTGAAAAAACGATTACGAAAAAGGGTTTTTTGTATTAAAAAAAAAAAAAAAAAAAAAAAGACTTAGCCCTCTCAGTGCATGGAAATATCAGAAGTTCCATCTGTGAGAGGTAAAAAGCACAGTTTAATGGTCTCTGTCCAGAAAACATGGTGATGATTCTTACAATCAAGATAAGCTTAGAATCAAACCCTCAAAAAAGTGATCTGCTTTTAGAGGTTTTACAGCACATTCATGTGTATATGTACACGTACAAAGTTTTTCTCTGCAGCAGTTGCTTACACCAGAAACGCCAGCACTTCATTTTGCTTTAATGAGAAACTTTAAACTAAAAAAAAAAAAAAAATCAAGACAATACCCTAAAGCAATTTAAAATAAAACTTGACAGCAGCAAAAAAGCCTTTATCCAACCTGCATCCAATCCTCTTTCCATCAGATAGAGCATCCTAGATAAGGAAAGGAGTCACAAACAATGTGCAGACGAGCTTTTAAGCACCTGAAAAATTTAAATGAATTAAAGGTGTAAATTTAAAGTGGTTCCTCCAACTGCATTAAGACCCTTCACGGGCACTTTCTTATTGGGAATTAGAACAGCACTGATTTGATTGAGTTTACCTAATGCTCAGTGTGGAGATAGACTGAAGAGTGTCTGTGCTGGGATTGAAGGCACTCTAAGCCTGGCCCAAGGCACCCAATTCCCACATCCTGGCCCTGCCTTGAGCCATGGCACTGGCTGCTCCAGCTGAGCAGTGTCATGCAAACACTGCTGCTGAACTGACAATCACTGGGGAGGTGAAGCTGAAAGCATCACCCTTGGCCAGCCCTGCCATTCTCTGAGTAGGCTGAAAGTCTGCATCCAGCCTGGGAATGGATTTCATTCCCTGCTCCCCAGAATCCCACCTTCTCTGGCATTTCTTTGTTGCTCTACCTCCTCCCAGCATGCCAGCAGCAATTCTCCTCTCCAGTTCCCAGCTGCCAAGGCTTTCTCAGCCTCATGTTACACTCCCTGTCTTGCCTCTTCCTGCACAAATCTCAGTTAAAATAGCTCTGCCCGTGGCAGTACTCCACAACACATCTTGCATGGGAGATGCTATCTGATGCTCCAGGTTCTTCCCAAACACCATTTCAGTATCTCTTATGCCCCCCTGGGGCCAGGGGAAACCTGGTATATCACATCTGGATAACATGATATACCAAGGAGAGGGCCTGGGTTGCCAAGCAGCACGAGTGATTTTTATTTTTAATAAGGAGCATCACAAGAAGTCCAAAGGTTTTCCTTTAAGAGGTTTCTGGGAGATACTGAGGTCAGGAGTGGCTGCAATCACTTTCAAAGCTGGGCTATAACACAGGAAGAAAATACATGTTAAAATATATATTAGACTTAATACAGGGATGAAACATTGGGTGAGACACCAGCACAAGGTAATTGTTAGACCCTGGCTATGGATATTAAAAGATCAAAGCTAATTAGCAAATTCCAGCAGAAAAACAAGTAGCATTTTCTTTATCACCAGTAAGGACAATCTGGTGTAGGTGCTGTCTCTGCCCTCTTGGTTGACAGGAGCTGGATGTGATCCCTCATCCCAATCCAGGTGACCAAAAGAAGAGGATAAAAGCCATCACTATGTAAGGATACCCTCAGACACAGCGTGGCAGGGTCTGCCAACCTGCTGTCCCCCAAAATATGGAGAAACCAAGAGGATTAACCTGGGGACTACTCCTCTTTGCACCAGGGAAACCACAGAGATGTGAACCAAACCCTGTGGCAAGAGCTTCCTGGGGAGGGCATTCAGGGACAAACTGCAATTCTGACAAAAGCACAGTAGTTACCAGCTGGTTTGATAAATGACCAAGTTAACTAAAAGATTCTCTCTCTTTTCTTTCTTCATTGCTTTGCCTGTTGTGTTTTAAGTTCCACTTGCTGCAGCTCGTAGTGTTGTAAAGTTGCATTGAAATTAAAACAATCCTCCAGCCTGGGGAACAGAAATACAACAGAGCCATCCATTTCCAAGAGAAAAGGGGATAAATCCAAGGAAGATTCATCCAGTTATTCCTCTGTAATTATCCAGCAGAGAGCTAAAACCCACGGGTCAGCCGTATCTCATTCATTATCACACACTGTTGCCTTTTTAGGCTTTAATTTTATGTTTTTTGCAATCCACTGCCTATGCTCAGATTAGCAGCAACGTGCTGGGAAAAATTTAAAGTCTGCTGCTGCTGGTCAGGTGAAGCACAGCTTTCCCCAGCCCTCCACCCCATGGACAGACACAGGACAGGTGCCTAAGCATGAGTGTCCCTTGCTGGAAGATGCCCAGGCTGGGATCTGATGTAAAGAAATTAAGAATGAAAACTAATCTAAAGAGAAGAGGGGAAAATAAGGAGCCTTTCAAGCTCTAATGCTTTAGTTTACCTTGTCCTGTTATTGCTTTATTCACTTTTATTCACCCTGGAAAAAGCTTCCCAGGCTACTGGTGCTACTTATTTATGGAGAGGAGAAACACACTTGAGAGCCTGTGCTGGTGCCCATGGGTGAGTCTGGCATTTAGGGAATTCCCACATCCTGATCTCAGCCTGATCAGCCCATCATCCCTCTTCACCTGCAGGGGAATTCCTCCACAAAGACAGGGAGGTCCCAAAATTGGTGCAGCTGGCCAAGAAGAGCCCTGCCAAACCCAGCTGCTGCTGCTGCTCCAGCATCAATCCCACTGCACTGGGACCTTCCAGGTCCTCACCCACTGGGCACCCAAGGCCATTGCTGGTTGCCTGCCCCATTTATTTCCACTGGTTTGATGGAACTTATTCTGTTGCAAAGGGAAGGGCTTTGCCCCTGCACCCCAAGAGGCTCAGATGACAAAGTTTGAGGTGTTCACTCTGGGCTGAAGATGAAGGACTGAAGGAAAATGAGGAAGGTGAAGTCTGTGGAGGAAAGATACTGAGGAGGCAAAGAGAAACCATATACTGGATTAACCACCACCTCCTGAGAGGAAAAAGAATCTGTGGTGATTCAGCCAGGAAGAGACCGCTGTCCTTTGCCTCCCACCAAGACCTAGAGGTGTTTCAGTCCTGAACTGCTCTTCATTTTCACACCTCGGCCCTAAGTTGGGGCTTGGGCAGACACTGCTGTTCCTCTCCATCCAAAAAAAAAAAAAAAAAAAAATCAAAACCCAAAACACTGGGGTTATTCCTGACAGCACCAACTTAGGGTTGTAAATTTGAGCAGGGTGATAACCAATTCCCCTGCCCAGGAGAGAAACTGTAAGAACATGCTGAGGCAGCAGGAAGAAACTCAGTTCAGACACAGGAAACTTTGACAGCTCCAGATGGGGAGCACCTCTGGAGAGGCAGCAGAATTTTGATGGCCCCACAGAGCTGGACTGGAGAGGATGGAGGGGCACCAGAAGGGATCAGACATCTTTGTACATGTCTGTACAACTTTATACACTTTCCAGAACAAAAGATGCTGATTAGTGAAGAAGTTTTTACAGCAGTGTTTAAAGCTCATTAGAAGAGCTAATGGAAGTGTTTGGTATGTTGTTGGGTTTGCGTTTGGTTTTTTTTTATTGTAGGGATTGAGAATTTCTAGGCTGGCATGGTATGTGCAGATGAGCCTAGGATAAAAGAGGTAGGTATAATGGAAGGTTTTATGATGACAATTTTCTGCTTAATGAAAGATCCTCCTCTTGAATTACTGCAGCTTAATCTGGGTGCACAGGACTTTAACTGGCACCAGCTGAGGACAGAGCCCTGAGCACACAGAACAGGTGACAGTGGTTGATTTAGGCCCTTGTTTGTCTTTCTTCCAAAGCAAAGAAAGATCTTATATATATATATTTTATTTTTAATTATTATTATTTTAAGAAGAAAGAGCTGGTGCACTTCTGCCTGCTGATGGATTCTACAGGCATGCTGTGACTGGCAGTTCCCATATTAGGGATTTTCCTAATATCGTTTTTAAAATCCTCAGACATTGCAAAGAATGGATATTTTTCCACAAAGTGCTACAGGGAAACAACCTACAGCAGGAGCACTAAGCCTCATGGACTGAGCAACCATGCTGACAGCAGAATTGGCTCAGACAGCTCAGCAGTCCAATTTTAGCAAAGTTCACAGGAAAAGCCACAATAAATCAATATTTTTAATATTCTTCTATCTGACGATCAAGCTTAAGAACTTGTTCCTAGAGTCATTAATCACGCTGTAAAATAAAAATTAAAAAGCTCTATGTTCTTTTCAATTTGGAAGATGTAATTCCGAGCCCTTTGATGGCAGTCGGTGAAATGCCTTTGGAGCTGTACTCAGTCACCTGCTGTCCTCAAGTTCATGAAGTTAAGTGCTCTACACACGTTTCCTTTCTTACAACTCAGATGTGACCAATCCTCATCCTATCACACGTTCTCTGGTGTGAAATACCTGAGCAGAGGACTGCAGATGGGAGAGGCTTGGTTGGCAGGCTTGGATTCGAGCTTAAAGCTGATCACACAGCTCCCACCCCAGCAAATAAAAAGGACACAGACTCCAGCTCTGTTAGGATGAGCCTATTTTACAGTAACTCTGCAGGTAATTAATACTCATGTCAAGACTGCTTTACATTCCAGGAGTGGTGTGCAGGAGATTTACTATAAATTAAAAGATTTCCCTTTTTATTGAATTTTTTCATCATCGCTCACGTACAAAGGACAAGCTTAAAAAGCTCCAAAAATTACCTCTCCTTGTTTTCCATGCTTGAGATTCAGATCTTCTAAATTACAGCTTTACTATGGAAGGAAGCAGTAAGGAAAGAGATGTCACAGGGGTGAGAGGGGAGGTAACAGGGATTTCAGTCAGAACTTGGTGTTCATTAAGTCTTAGCTAGATCTGGATCATTATTTTGTCAACCGATTATTTTTTATTTTTTTCTTGTCACCTAAAAGCAGCTCAGAACATATTAAACACTTTTGCAATAACAGCACAAAGTCTCACTGTAAGTGCTCAAGCCCATGACATTTTTATAAAATGGTGACAAAATCTAATAGTCTTTCTAATGGTAAAGTTAAAAAAGCAGCAGCAGGGAAGAGGGGAGTAATCACCTCTTTAGAAAATCCAGCAGCTTCCAGGTCTCTGTGGGGTCAGGCAGTAGAGCACAAAGGACAAACTTGTTCCTTACAGTATTTGCTCAGGGTTGGTCAGAATCCTTGTTGGAGTGGGAACAACAATTTTGATTTTTCCCTGTGGTAGGGGTATGGATGGAATTAATGCAGAGCTTCAAGTGTGGGAGTGAGCTTACACCCACCCTGTTCCTTTGCTGAGACACCTGTAGGGTCTCCTCTCCTAAGCTGCTGCCACAGAGCTTATTGGGATCTTCCTGCTAGAGGAAATCAGGTTGGACAGTTGAAAGGTTGGGATGGAGACAGAGGGATATAAAAAATTGCTAACACTGAGGAGCCAGGCTGCAACAACTCAGTACCAGCTAGCAGTTGGGAGCTCCAACCACCACCTCCACTCCAGAGAGAAGAGCTGGGTGATTGGAGCCTTTGAGGGACATGGTTTAGTGGTGGCCTTGGCAGTACCAAGATAATGGTTGGCCTTGATCTTAAAGGTCTTTTCCAACCAAAATGATTCTGTGAATCCATGTGTGAGACTAGGGCAGATTTTGAAGAACTGACAGCTCAGAGCAATGAAGCTGAAGGAACTCAGACCCTTCACAGAGAAGACTGCAGCAATGACAATGAGCTGGTCCCTGCAGCCTCCTTCTCCTCCTCCTCTCTGTTGTTAGCTTGGGGCTTGACCTCCACACATCACCATGGTTTTTGCAAAGCAGCAGGACTCAGTCAGGACTTGGAAATGACTGTGCCTTGTAGCAAAGATCCACGGGTTGCAGGTCCTCCAAGGCACAGGTGGGATTTGGCTTCTTGGGAAACCATTCATTTTCTCCCCATGATTATTTCAGGAGGGTCAAGAGGTAGAGGTGCTTCTCCCAGCTAAGTTGGATCCAACAAGAGCAACCCCATTACTCAGAGGAAGACTGATGGAGTCACTCCTTGTGTTAGCAAAGCCCAAGCTGGAAGTTAAATCACTCCTTAATAAAAATACTCATGGCTATTTAGGGGCAACAGAATTGCTCTAATATCCAGAAGTGATCCTGTGCTTAATTAGAGGTATGGGCTTGTCACTGTCCCTCCACATACAGATAAATGACAAATATATTTGGTGCTGTTGAGGTTAAGAGGAGGTGCCCACTCATTGCTGGAGGTCTGGAGTGGGAGCTGCAGCTCTTCCTGTCTGGTGCAGCCTGGAACAGTGACTGCACTCATCACTCCAAGATGAAAATGGCTAAAGAGGACATGAATTGGGTCCAGTTTTTATCTTTCTTTGACAGAAAAAAGTGACAAAAAGAGCATAGGGAGAATTATTCTTTTATAATGCAGACATGGCTGTCAGCAAAAGGACACAACACCAACCAAGGCAGCATGGGACCATTTTTATTCTTAGATAACATGAACTGGATTCCTGCCTGGTAAAGAGAATGGAGCTCATTTACCACCCAAAGGACTTAGTTCCAGCCTTGACTTCATCCCAAGCAAGGAGGGACCAGAGCAGGAGAAGAATCCCTCTGCAGAGACTCAAGAGTCCAGGTATCATTAACCATCTTGCTATGGAGAAGAAACTTCTGCAGCAGATAGATAAGGGGACTAACTTGCTAAGTAATTTGTATTCTTTTTCCCCACCACTCCTCTCTCATAAAAGATGCAGGATCTGCAACATAGTAGAAAAGTTAAGTTATTAGTGGGGAAAGAAGAACTGTCACTGCTGAGGTTTGCTCTCTATTGGTTCCTGCAACATCTCATCCCACTGGAAGCAAGGAGCAAGTGCCCTGATTAAATAATAATAAACCTTGCTGCATTTAATCGTTGGGTTTTATAGGTTTTTTTTTTATAGTTAATAAAAAGGCTCAACACTCCAGGCTGGGGCTTGTAAAGAGAGCACAAAGAACGTGAAGGAGCATAATATATGCTTCATATGGGGAACATGATCCCTTTCTCAGAAGGCCCAAACAGACTCAAAATGCTCAAGGACAACCCAAGTTGTGGAGAAAAGGCAAACTCATTTTGTTTCCAGGTGAAATAACACTGGGGAAATCAGGAACAGAGCTACAGCCTCCTGAGGCACCGAAAGCTGAATCCTCTGAAGGCACCAGGTACCTCCATGGGAATTTAAGGCTTCCCTGACACCCATGGGTGCCTTGAGAACAAGAGGCACCAAAAGAACTGACCAGAAGCCACACAGGGCATGAGGTGTGAGAGATGTGACCCAACTTCAGGCACCTGCAGCCTTAGCCATCCACATTTGCACCCGATTTGGAAACAGACCAGTAAAATAAAACAGAAAAGCAAGATCTTGAACAGTCACCTTTGCTAGACAGGAACATTTGTACATACAGCAGGACCACCCCCCTGATGGATAAATGCTTTGTTGTTTGGGTTGGGGGGGGTTGTAATTAAAGCTTACAGGAAAATAGTGTTTTTTATGAAGTGTCCACTACATTAAACAGAGATTTTAAGGACACAAAGTGTGGCCTCTTTCCACCCATATTTTTCCATCAGGGTTTTCAGAGCTTTTACATAAATCATTTAGTGTTATTTATTAAAAGTCTTGCTCTTTGCTTCTACTGTTTAAATTTCTTGCTTTGTGGTATATGCATTCCTATCAAAATTGTCCTCTTCTCTCTCAGTCTGAAGCCTATTTGCAGCACAGAAGAAACTTTACACTCTCAAGAGAAAAAAGCAAAAAAATAAAATCAAGGACAGAAATAATCTTTACAAATTACTAAATAAAAAAGTACTATCCAATTTGCTTGCCTTGCAAGAAGGAAGGACAGGGGTTTCAAAGTGCCTTCCATGCTGCAGAATGGTAAAAATTAAGCTTGACATTAAACTTTCCAATTCAGGTGGGTATTTTGGAGCCTCCAGCAGATTCTGTCCTGCTGTGACACTTAGCAAATGGATCCCTAAATGTCCCAAACACCAATTTACCATTTGTCCCAGTTTGAAAAGCCAAGTGTTTCAAATTGCACCACATTAAAGAAGTGATCTATATTTTGCCTTCCATTGAGAGTAAAGGTCACAGCGTGCAAAATATTTCTCTGAAAAATACAAACTCCTACTGACTCATGCAAAACTACATCTGCAATCAGGCTTCTCTACAGAAACTTGAAGTCCTGAAGTTAAGCCTCAAGTTTTTCTCTTGGAAAAAAAAAAAAAAAAAAAAGGATGAACTTGGCAAATCTGTTGTGAAAGCTTTGGGTTCAGTCTGGCTGAGCTGGGTGGTGTTTATATTGACTGGGAGGAGATTTAAAACTCTCCTGGGTGTCCAAGCTAGGGCAGGGGAATGCCAGGCTTTGTGTGCAACTCTGAACTAACTCACATTAAAGGGATGGTGAGAAATACACAGCCCCAAGGAAAGCTTCAGCTCCAAGTGATGAAGGGGTCCAAATGAAGGTCCCTCTGGAGGCACCATAAAGGCTGGAATGCCACCTGGCAGAAAAGGGAAGCATCCCACCTGTAGTGTTAAGAGGATATGAAAAAAGAGGCTTCAGAGGAAGGTGTGATGTCAGGAGGTAATTTGGTCATGGTCAGAGTCCCAGAGGGAGCACTGCCTGGAGGATGGAAACCAAAGGTGGGTACCTGCAGGACCAGAGAGGGAGATCTCCATCATTAGGACAAGAAAAGCAATCATGATAGCCTCAAAGCAAAGTCATCTGTTCCTGCTTGTCCCTGACTGCTGGGGAGAAGCAGCTGATCTTTTATATTCTATTGCTTCAAAAAGAAACAGCTTTGAGCCAAGCTTTGGCTGCAGCTCTGGTTTTTGGGGCTGGAGACTTCCCCTCCAGGGCACAGGGAAGGATCTTCTGGGGGAGAATGAACCCAGTGCCTGAGCCTCAGGACCAGACTGAACAGGGCAAAAGCAAACAGCTTCTTGGGGTTGGAAAAAGCAACTCCTGCCATATCATCTCACCCATCACTCAGCTCACTGCTCCTGACTGCCAGCAAGCACTAAATGCAGAAGGTGTACACAAGCAGATTACTTGCACACTAGCTTTGAGTTGAAGTTCAGAAAAACTCGGGGAGAGAAGTTGTAATGGGGATCAACAGGGGGTTGGGCTCCAGTTTCTCGAGGAAATTTCCAATGCTTGTTCTTCTGTGAGCAGAAACTCAAAAATCCATAATAAAATAAAATAAAATAAAAATCCATCATCTCTCCTCTCTGCTCTGAACCCCTCTGACTCTGGCAAAGCCCAGAACCAGGCACAACCTTTCAGCATCAGCCTACCCCAGCTTCTCTACAATGGCTGAAAACAGACTGGATTTTAGGCATCATATTGGTAAAAAGGAAAAATAACTGCAGAACCCAAACAGTGATGTGTTTCTTCTCAGTATCTTTACATAAGTGAAGCAACCAGCAGCAGGAAACAGTCACACCTCAGCAAGCAACAGCCTTTTGACAGGTCTTAAGTAACTGCAGGAGATGAAGATGCTAATGACCATCCACCCTGAAAGTATTGTCACCAGGAACCCACTAAGCAGATCAAATCCTTTCAGTAGTACTACTGCCAAGGACTGTAAAAGCTCCAACCAAAAAGCCCTCACCAGGTTATCATTCTTCCCAGGTTAAAAGAAGTTTTAGACTATCACCACCTGCCCTCCCCACTTAAATCATACTTTTTCCCCATAGGATGAGACCTACTCTGCTTAATAAATCCACATATACAGAGAACTCACATCAATGGGGAAAAAAGCACCCTGTGAACACTGGATATTTCTCTCCAATCATTTAGCCTTGGGGCATCTTCCATAATACCTCTCAGTTTACCTTTTGACTACCTTGTGAAGAACTTATCACTCCTTCCCTCTTGTTTTCTAGCTTTTAACTCTTTGATATTATCTAACAATGATTAAGTTCTTTAAGAGCCTTCAGTTTCCTTAAGGGCCATGGTTTTCCCTCCACTCCTAAAAGCATCCATTCATTTGCTGTTTAACCACACTGCTGTGCTCTTACAACTATTTTAGCTATGGTTTTGATAGGTGGTAAAACATTTCCTCTGAGCTGCTCACAGGACATCTTTAAATAGTTTCCAAGTCTCCTGCAAGCCTTTTACCCTCTGCCCCTCCTCTTCCTCATTCTCTCCTAACAAGCTTGTTCTACTTCAAAGAGAAAAATGACATCAACAGTGTTGCCTTGAGGGATTTTTTTGGCTCTTAATGTAAAGCAATGAACTTGGGTACATTTGGTCTCTATAAGTGAATTCCTATTTCAGAGTTACCTCTGGAGCCAGGTCCTGCACACACCTTACAACCAGCAGCTCCACATCCCTGGGGCTTTGCTGCTTGTCTGCTCCCAGGAGCTGTCAAACCTGGTGCCTGGACACATTTAAACAAACTCTGATGACATTTAATCAGTACACCTGGGGCAAGCTGAAGTCTCCCATTATAACCAAGAGCAATTTTCCATCAGAAGCTTGATGGTCCTGCAGTCACAACTCCTCCCCTGCACCCAGGCAGGTGTCTGCCAGCCAAGGAACTTTGCTTTTAAATCAAGTGTAATCTTCAGACTCCTACTTTCCGCTTCCCTTCTCTTGCCGTGCTACTGTAGAAGCAACATCCAGGGATAAAACCCCAATTCTTGCTCTTCCTCCTCTTTATCTGCCTAAGAAATGAATGCTTCTGAATCACAGCAGGCCCCCTATGCTGCTCTGAAAGCAGAAGACATGTTTGCTAACACACCCCTACAGCCCTTCTGCTTACCTCTTCCTAGCTGTTTTCCTGATCTAATTAGTGGTGCTGAGAATTAAACCTCAGCCTGCAAGACCAACACCTCCCCAGGAGAGCAATCCAGCTATAATACCATTTAAATATGTAGCAGCTCCTTGTCCTCAGATAGAGTTGAGGAGGCATAAACCAGAGAAAGTTGTAACTGCTAGGAGTGATTAAGAATTGCAAGTTATTGTCAGACAGGGCAGAGCTGCTTAATGAAATCCTCACGAGACAGAAAGAACATCTCCACAGTTGAAGGGGAGGGAGTTGGTTCTGAAAAATGATATTTAACAGACTTGCTAACATAGCTGTGCAGCAGTGATCCCTGCAGCAAGAAGGGAAACAACCTGGCAGGATGAGACCCCAGCCCTGTCAAAACCACCCAGACCTCATCCCTCTGGAAGTCCTCAAGGACTGAGGCAGAAATTCTGGGCTAACTGATCCAAACTGGATCTCCAAGCAAACCCTGCCCAGTTGTCCTCCAGTCTGCATGCAGCTGGGGCACACACAACACTTATCCCAAGCCCCTGCTTGCTTCTTGTCTGCTCTGAACTTGGCTCCAGCAAACTTCATTTGGTAGCTTCCAATTCTTGTGCTAGAGGAGAACAGCTACTGCTGTCCAACATCTCCAGCCTGCATTTGGCTCTGCAGATCTCCAGACCTCTGAACACTCTTAGCCCCAAAGTCCTCATTTTCCAAGCTAAATCCAAGCCTAGATGGTCTTGTAGAAAGAAACCAGTGCAGACCACAATAATCCTTCTTTTCCTAATATTCCTTTTTCCTGATGTGGGAAGAGAAACTGTAAGCCTCAGACTTTGTGTCTGAAGGACACACTCTATTATTTATTAATTTTCTAATGACTAACATTTTTAAATACCCCTGGACACTGAGCTGATGCTACACACATGATAATCCCCAAAATCTCACTTGTCCTCAAACAGGCTATGTTCCAGGCATGTAAATGTGCAGCAACCATGTAAACCAACATCACCAATCCTAAATGATAAAGACATTTATCATTTCACAGACCTCTGAAGGCAGCAGTGCTCTGAATCCCCACTTCCCAGTTTTCCATCTGCCTCGAGTCAGGATTAATCCAACACTTAGGTGGACATGGTCCAGACAGATTGGGAACTGCTGGATGGCATAAAACAGTCTCCAGGTGAGACACCTGTTCTTCAAACTATTTTGCAACCTGTGCCAGCAATACAGAGCAAGACCAGCTGAGTATTAAACTAACAGTCCTGCAAAGCTGTCACACTTAGTCCAACATTTCCACCTGTAAATGAAGGCCAATCCTTCCACATTTAGTTAGATTACAGCCTCCTGTGGTTGAGGAATTTCTGAGTATTTGGAGATAACTAGCACATCAGGTTCCCCTCCTGGGGACTGTGATAGAAGCAAGGAAAATCCCTAGCAAAGACTGGCACCCAGACAGGGTTTATAACTGGGGCTTGAGCAGGATCTACATCCCAGGAGATGCTGTGGATTTGTTCACATTCAGGTGAATGTTAAATGGTTTTTTTTAGGTTAAAATGTTAAATGGTTTTTTTAGCTGTTAGGTTTAGGTTAAAACGTTAAATGGTTTTTTAGAAAAGGCAAGCTTCACACGTTTTTTTCATAGCTTAGGTCAGAAAAGATTCATAACAGCTGGAAAAGAAAGAACATTTGTATCACAGTCTCCTCCTCCTGAGAGCAAGCACAATACACCCAGATTCCAGAGGATTTGCATCTTTTAGGTGACTCAGCCAGTAAATGCAATTTAATGCAGACAAGTGTAAAATGCTGAGTCCAGAGGGACAAATGCTAGATGAGCAAGTGCAGCTTAAATGGAGCAGTCATGCAGCATGATGATGGCCACAGAAGGGATTTATGGTTCTGTATAAAAATCCCTGCAGTCATGACACCCTCCCCTTATCACTAGAGTTCAAATGGCAACCAGAGAGGCAAAGCATAAATCCAGCCCTGCAGCAGCTCTAGAGTTAGCTCCTTCTTACACTTCTCCTCCAAAAAGGGACAGCTGTTCATGGGGACTGATCTTCTCCATGGAAGTTTTACCTAAGCCACTGGACAGCTGGAGAACCTGGAAGAGCACATCTTGCAGCCACCCATCAACACAGACATTAAGGAAAGGAGTGCTGAGCAATAGAAAAGAATCCACCAAATTCCCTCAGTTTTAGTCCTGCTATTAATATATATATATATATATATGCTGAAACCCAACACAGGAAAACTATTTTTTATCACAGAAAATTGTGTTTCACCTGTCTGCATCTACATAGTTCAAGACCACACTGATCCCCTGAGCATTGTAGAATCCAACCCAGCTGCCAGCAAGACATCCCTGGGGTTGAATTTTAAGATGATGGAATGACTGGAATCCCTGTCTCAACTGAATAGCCCTGAGCCCAACAATCAGTCAGGTGTTTTGGAGGCAGCTCTCAAGCATCAGCAAGAATTACTGCAGGCTGGGTGTGCAAAGGAGCACACAGCCAGGACAAGATGATTGCTCAGTGGACATCAGCACCATGTGCCCCTCCATCACTGCCTCTGTACCAGTTAATACCTATCAGAAAAAAAAAAAAAAAAGTTCTATTGTCTATCACCTCTCAGTGAACAGGATGGGGGGAAGGGGAAACCACTGCCCCCTTTGTCTTGCCACACCTGGTGTCTGTCCTTCATGATTTCCAAAGAAAGATGGATCCAAGGCCATACCCAGACAAAGGTTTTGTCACAGATTCATCCATGTTCAAGGAGTCCCGTTAATTTCCATGCAGCTGAAACACCAGCAGACACACTCTGGGAAGTCACCTCCACAAATCCCATTACCATGAACAAGGCTCTTCAGAAAAGAGCCCCATGAGCTGCTGCCCCATCACTTCTCCATCTGAAGTGGCACTTGAAACTAAAGCTGTGACATAACCTCCTTAAAGGCTTTCTGACACTTGATTTCTTAAGAAATCTTCAATTAATAAAAAAACCACCCTACCACAAAAAGCCACTTCAGGTTGTTAATTTTCTTCATTATCTTTACTTTAATGAGAAAGGCAGGGGTTGCTGTGAAGAGCTGCTTCTCCCCACCTAACCAGGCCTGCAGAGCTTTAATTCTGCAATGAGAAGACACCTCTGGGCTGCTCAGCCTGCAGCTCAGGAGCTGCCTGTCTTGCACAGGGTCAGGATGTCCTGAGCCACTCCTGTACCTTCAGAGCTGACAAATTTTTACTTCTCCCTCCCCACCCCCTGCCCACTCTCTTCTTTCTCTGCTGCTTTCAGAACAGATGGTTCTAGGCAAATTAAACTTCAGTCTTTCTTTGCCACACAAGCTTGTCTCCAAAAACTACATTGAAATCCAAGCTCTTCAAGGCATTTGTGTAATACAGCAAGCTGAGGGGTACTGTGGGTCTGAGGAGGCTTCTGAACAGAGGTGCTCAGCTGGGACATGGTAGACACTACCAAAACCTCCATCTGCAGCTGAGAATTAACAGATTTCTCTTTGAAAATGTTTGTGGTTGGTTTTATCATTTGCAACGGGGCACTCTAAAAACACCCTCAGTAATTAGAGCTGTGAAACTCCTTGACTACCTGGCAGGAGAGATGGGTGAAGTGGGAGCCAAACAGCCTCGTGCTCCTCAACTACACAAGTTCTTTGAAGGGTTTGTCCCAGGGAGCCCCAGCAGCAGAGAAGACAGCAGGACACAGGGGATGGAAAATGGAGCAGCAGCTCTGCTGCCTTTTCAAAGCTGCTGGACAGGATCAGTCCTAATCCAGCAAGGAAAGTGGTTGCTTTCCAGGGACTTCTCCAACCTCAGCAGAGAAGAACACCAGTGCTAGATTACAGACCCTCTCTTCCAGCCTTCAGGAGAAGGCCACATGATGTCAGTGCCAGTTTGACTGATGCTGCTTTGCACTCTGACACAGGATCCCAGGGAGGGCTCTGGAAGATGCATCCTCTCACACTGAGCTGAGGACAGGCAGAGTTCCATCTCCAATCAGAGGATGCTGAGGACTTCCCTGGAGCATCAAGCCTGGGGGTGCACAGCCCTGCAAGCTGAGCTGGACTGAGCCCCAAAAGCAGCAGTTAAAGGTCCCCTTAGGCAAGACCTTTGCCTTGCTATTCTTTCTGATAGGAAACTTTCTTCCCCATCCTTTGCAGCCTCAGAGCAGGAAGCTTTGCTTTGTCTTCATGCAGACCAGTAGTTACTTATCACAAGAATTTACATACAAATTACACTTGTGCAGCAACTGCAACACTCCATCATTCTACCCTAACCCAGACATTTTGAGAGCAGGATCCCCCATGAGCAAAATCCTTTTCCAGAGAATCTGAACTTGCTGTTAGACTTTACATTTACACATCACTATTTTCCAGGGAAATGGGAGTACAAATTCAAGGGCCAGCAAGAGGAATTTAAAGCTACCAAAGACACCATAGCTGAAATGATTGCTACATCTGATATCCAACCTCTAGCTAGCAAATCAGCAGGTAATAATAACCTTATCCCCAAAGAAGTAGGGGAATGGGGTTGGTGGCACTGCATTGTACATGGCAGGCTGTTTTTTTTCCTCCCTACATGAGGGACACCGACAGATGACATGTTGTTCTCAGGGACAATTCCATAGGATAAAAAGACCCCAAAGCCCACAAAAGTGTTTGAATTCTCCCTAGAGAGGACTGCTTTTGTTAAATTGCCAGTTATCTTCCCACAATAATGTTACCCATTCACTTGCTGTTTTCTGTAAGTAGCTGCAGGGAACACTATAACTATTGTGATAAGCAAAACTGTTTCACCAGGGCTAAATTGGCATCTCTGCTGCAGCACTGCAATTTGAAGCCAAAGGACTGCTTAATGTCCAGGTGCCTTTGATTACAAGATTAGGGTTACAGCTGCTGAATCTGAACTTCTCACTTGCAGAGTGTGCTCTGCACCATGTGAATGCCATTATCCCTTCCCCACAACCTGCTCTAGGTCTCAAAAAACATTCAAGTAACACAAAAACTCACAAGTGAAATAGAGTTGCTGCAGCTTAACAAGTTGCCATGCATCAGCTGATCTGTCAAATAAAATGGCTTCCTATGTTCTAATACCCTGAACAAACCCAAGGGAAAACACGCTCAGTGAAAAGGGCTCCGTGCTGATGCATTTTTCTGTGTTTGCTTCAAGCTGAGCCCCCGCTGGCAGAAAAGCTCCTCTGGTGCAAGGGTGCCCAGGAGTCCAGGATTTACAGGATTAGTTTAAAGGTACAGCTCTCCACTTTGTGTTGTCAGAAAACTGGGAGTCCACATCACACTGGTACCCACAGCCCCCCCCAAAAGAGTTAAACAGCTTCTGAGAAACACAAGGATGGCTCTCGAGGAAGATGACCCCAAAATTCAAATCACCAGAGGGGCTGGGGCTGCTGCACCTTGTCTCTCCACTTCTAGAAAGTGCATTCTGGGGGAAAACCACCCCAGGGACAAGGACCCCCCCCATGGCTCCACTCCCCCAAGCAGCCAACATCACCACGTGTGGCTGGGGGCTGCCTTTGGCTACTCCTCAGGAGCTGATGCTTCCTGGAGGGATCTTATTCCCACAAAACCATTTTTAGCTGGGTGACCAGAAAGTGTTTTAGCTCTGAAACTTCCTGCCAGACTCAGGAGTTGGATCTGCACCCTCACCATCTGCTGCAGCTATTTTCAACTCCTCAGCAATTACAACTTGAAGCAGTCCTATAGCAATTGCCCCCTCCTGGTATCTCTGTTCAAGGTCTCTCTGCTGTTGGAGGGACTGACCTGCCCCTTATGAGGATTTGTCCCAGCCACAGGAGACACCTGGAAGTTTTCTTGAAGGAGAAATCAGCCAAGCAGCAGCTCTGTTCTTCCCTTGGCTTTCTGGAGCAGGTTTGGACTCCTTTCCCTGGAGTATGCAAGCAGTCAGATGATAATTCCTCCCTGCCCTGAAAGAGGGGGCTACAGAGCCCCAAAAAACAACCCATACCCTCACCCAAGTCAGTGCCCTGGGAGAGGGATTTATATCCTCTCCCCAACCACAGCCCAGCCCTGATTATCAGCATCACCTGAAGCTGCCCTCTTGAATTTTGCTCCTTATCTCAGAAGCAAGGGGGGAACCAAACCAAACCAAACCAAACCAAACCAAACCAAACCAAACCAAACCAAACCAAACCAAACCAAACCAAACCAAACCAAACCAAACCAAACCAAACCAAACCAAACCAAACCAAACCCCAAACCAACAAAAAACCCCATACGACTCCCAAACTTCTTGCACTAGTTTCCAGAGAGAGCCTTGACTGCTTATTTCTCATTGTTCAGCTGTCCTTATCCAGCAGTTATTATTATGTACAACTCAGCTATTCAAAGCAAGTTTAATTTACCTGCAGATCATATTACCTAGCCCACATTTTCAGATTTATATCTCAAATGGTTTCTTCTTGCATTGCATGATTATCTGAATGGAGCATGCTGCTGTGATGGATAGACCTCAAATGGTCAGTGGTTCAATTGAATAAGAGAATTACCAAAAAAGCAGGTTTTTTAGTCCTATGTAATTGTCCAAAACCACAGAAGTCTACAAATGTTGGCTAGTAATATCAAGTCCATGTGTGATTTATTCAAACACTCTTAGATGCTAAAGAAAGTATTTTTCTCTTTGAATACAGATAGAAAAAGCCTAACACAAACAGCACCAACAGCTCTCCTAGCAGGGAATACAGCCATGTTATGAACCTTCTGGTATTTGCCTATTTCCTGCATTTTTCCAAGTTTCAGAGGAGTGCATCAGCTCAATTTGAGCATTTTTTTTAAGAGAATGGAAAGCTGAGATGCAAGCTCACTCCTTTTATCAGTGGGGATGTTACTGAAGCTGTCCCACTCTCATTCTCACTGTGTGGTTTTTATACCATTATTCACCCAATTCCCAGCTATGGAAATCCTGCTCGTGTTACAGCTGAACCATTGTAACTGCACTGCATTGAACTGAACTGGGAAGAAATGACTTGTGTGCACCTCTGTCAATACCTTCATCCTGTACTGAAGGCTTCTTGTGATGTTTGGTGAGATTCAGGACCGGCCTTCAAGGACACAGTGTGTAGGACACAGGTTTTAGAGAAATTCAGAGCAGCACAGCCTTCAGCTGGAAGGGATTTCAGCTCCAGCTGCTCACATCCCCTGATCACCATGCTTGGGAGCTCAGAGGTCCCAGAAAGAGAGGCTGATCTGCCAGGTCCCAGTGCCAGGGTCACTCCCAATGGAGAAGGGTTCAAAAGCCATCCCTGCCACAGCTGCTGCCTCCTCTCCACCTTTCCTAAGTCCAAGCTCCCTCAGGCAGTATCCCCCCTGACAATGTATCCTCACCAGGACCACTGCTCCACCAGGTACCACAGAATCCCAGATTGGTTTGGGTTGGAAGGGACCTTAAATCCCCCCCCAGTGCCCTCCCTGCCATGGTCAGGGACACCTCCCCCCAGCCCAGGCTGCTCCAAGCCCCATCCAACCTTGGACACTGCCAGGGATGGGGCAGCCACAGCTTCTGGGGGCAACCTGGGCCAGGGGCTCAGCGCCCTCGTAGGGAAGAATTACCTATATTCAGGTTCCACTCAGGACCACTGATGTGCAGAAATTGCAGGTTGAATCTGCCCCATATCCAGGCAGAAGCTGCTGCCAGCCTGGGCCAGCAGTTTCCCAGGGCAGATGCAAAGCCCTCGTTTCCACCTCTGCCCACCAGCAGACTGGAGCCCCAGACAGCCCCATCCAAGCTGTGCCCATAGAGGGAACATTAACCAGGAACCAGGAGGTGTCACCACCCTCTCCAGAAAGTTTGCAGAAAGGTCAAAACCCAGACCTGCCAAGTAGGATTCATCTCCAGCTACTACTGCTAACACATCACAGTACTTCAGCAGCACCACAGGGCTTTCAAGTGTTTTCTCCTTAATTCATCTTCCCTAAATATGATTATCGTGGAGATATACATATACATACACTTATAAAAAAGTACATTTTTATGCAGCATTGCAGATAAACAGCGTAATTAACACAAGAAAGCCTGGATTTTAAAATCTTGTGTCGTGAGTGTTGTTATGGAAGCCACCAAGCACAGGTCCTGCATGTGCTTCTTGATTAGAGATGTCTGGCTGGTCTGCTGTTAAAGCTAAGTGGTTTCTATGATTTTCTGTTATTTGAAGGAGAAGGATGATATAAAATAAGAGATTATTGTCAGTATTGCAAAAACACTAAAACACACCCTGCCAATCACAGCATCCATTGTTATAAAATACCTCTTTTTTCTCTCAAGAAAGCCATTACCTCCCCCTGTGGAGCATCATATACAAATCAGACCAAGAAAAGAAATTAAGAGGGAGATGAAGACAGGAGAACTGTAGTAAACCATTGGTGTTGCAAAAAGCCTGTGTGTAAAGGAAAAAAAGTCGAGTTAAATGCAAGTTTTCTGGGTTTCATTAAGTCGTGTCACCCAGAGGATGTGTTTCTACACCTTAGAGCAATTCTGATTGAGATTTCAAAGCGTTTCCAAAAAAAAAAAAAAAAAAAAGGGCAACCAGGTGCAAACAGAAGCTTTCTGTTCAAGGCACAGACAGGGAAGAAGATGAGGGAATTCAGCTGGAGGGACAAAGGACCCTTGGAGATTCCTCTGAGCAGGATTTTACTCTCATCTACTCTTCACAAATGGAAGCCCTGCTGGGAAGTCGGAGTTTTCAGCTGTCCTGTGATACACCCTGAGCTGGCTAGGCAGCTGGTTAGCTGGTATCTAGTTATCTGGGCTAGACAGAAAGTCCCATGAGGTGTCTGGGCTTCAATGTCACTGTGGAGTCTTCACAAGAGCATCTCAAATTGCATCTTGAATTAATGATTTGCAGCCGGTTTTTATCTACCAATAAATCCATACTCCAGAAATTGAAGTTTTTCTGTGTTTTAATTTTCATCCTTCTTTATTGAAGGGCCAAAACAATAATGAAAAATAGGAAAAAAAATGATTGAAAAATACAGAAGCTGTTCTGGAAAGTTAGCAGAGGTTTTAAGAGTTAATGGAAAAAGTTGCTATTGTACTGGATGCATGGAGCAGAATAAAGACTGCCTGATTTTCACATTGCTTCTATAATTTTGCTCAGCATGATCCTAACAAGGGTAAAAATAAGGCCCTAAAGCATATTTCCCATTTTCTCCTTTTAGCTAAATTTCAGGGGGTGGGAAACAATCCTGATGCCCTCCCAGGAGGCTGAGCCTGCTGGAACACATTCCTCTGGGCTTTGCACCCTCCCCTTTGCCTGGCTTCAGATGGGCCATGTTGCTGGCAGAGATGTGCCTCCAAACCAACAATAAAACCAACAAAAATCAAGCAGTTTTTACCTGCTCACTAATAGCTGTTGAGGCCTTTAAAACATCAGATTTCAGAGTCTGGGGTTTACATGCAAGTCATTTACAAGAACAGCCAGGGAATTGAATTTCTGGTTATTGTGGCTATAAAAATAGTTGCAGGGAATCTAAATGCATCCTAAGGATTCACAAAACTAACCAAGCAATCAAAAAATAAAAAGAAAAGAAAATGGAAAGACAATGACAAATACTTGATTAAAAAGATGTGGGTGTATAAAAAAAAAAGAGAAAGATTTTCAAAGGTGTGTTAGGGAAAGTTTCTGTTGTGTTTTTAGGAAACAACCACTCACTGTAGTGCACCTAGGACAGGAATTTACTACAGAGCAAGTAGGGGACAAAGTATTTGCTTTAATAAGGTTCTCTCCTTGTGGCATCCTCTGGGGCACCATACTTCTGCCTGATGAAGCACTTAAATCCTTAAGTTTTGCTTAAGGTTACAGCTTCTCTGGATAATTCTAGCTTGAGAAAGGGAGGAAAAAGAGACATAAGAGAAACCACAATGTGACTTTGCAGGTACTGGCCCATGGTTTCCTACAGTGTACTCAGAGGAGGGTTGTGCTTGTCTCCTGAGGTTACACAATCCGAAAGGGTGCCTGAGGATCTCTCTCCCCTATCCCTGTTAAAATTCATTTTAAATTACCTGCCCTGACCAAAGCTACTACAGACACGGCAAGACAGGGACTTGCTTTGGTCCATCCTATGGCTGCAGCATCCCAAAATCCAGCATCATTTCTGACTCACCCCAACAACCAGCTGTCCCCCAGTAACCACCCCAGGGTCAGGAAGTTCAGCTGTAATACTGAGCATGACAACCAGCACATGGGAGCTGGGAACATGGAAGGGTTGCTGGTTCTCTATCTGTGGGAGTGGGAGCTGGGCAAAGCTACAGACATCCTAAAGCCTGGAGCAACAGCTAGAACCTTGACAGGATGTGAAGAGGAAGATTGCATCTCCAGCTGATCCAGGAAGGACAAAAAAACCCCAAATCAGTGTGGATTTTAGGGGACCAGGGCCAGCAGGGTGCTTTAACTTAGTTCTGGTCTTGATTCAGGGATGTACTCTTCAGTACATTGTAGGTAGAAATGTGGCTACACTGCTCTGCCTTCACAGCTCTGATGTTTCTCTTCAAGTCTTTTACTTTTTGTCCTAAGTTTGCGGAGAACTTTCTCAAGCACCACAATTCTGACAGTCCCTTCTCAGTCCAGGTAGGTGGATGTTCAATAAAAAATTGTATCGAGCAGGCTTTTCACTAGAAACAACAAATTGCTACAGGGACTGGAGAGTAGTGACCCCACAGAACCAGGCAAACTACAAGCATTTCAAAAATATTAGTTATTTCCTATGCTTCTGCTTTATTATCTACAGTATAGTTGTTTCATGTCTTCTATACTTCCTCCTCCATCCAGTGACCTCTGTATGATGTTCATGTTAATGAGCATTAAAGAGATTGATACTGAAAATCCAACACACAAAAGGACAATCTGTCAAAATGAACAGTTAGTTTTGATGTTCTGGGTGATGTTTTATCAAATAATTCTGGGTATCTGGAATTTCTGAAATATTGCTCTTAGAATAGTTTTCCTTGATTCTTTTCCTTTATGTCTTTGGTTCAGTCTTTAACAATTTCCAAACTGTATGCATGAGAAAACGAGAGAGAAAGCTTCACTGATCAACCATAGACAAAAGGGAGGGTGAAAACATTGCCAGCTTTAGTGGAAAGAAGTTTGAGCCTAAAGGATTTTGTACAATACAGCTTGAAACAAATCTTTGAAAGAAGCAGCCCTGCTGCTTTTCTGGATGTCAAACACAGCTGCTGAAAGAGGGGCCATGAAGAGGTCACATCCCTCATCTCCCAGCAGCCCCCCAGAATCTGGAGGTCCAAGAGCCCCCTTGCTCAGCCACAGAAATTCCTCAGATTTGACTTGACAAATTAATGACCCAAAGGTTTCAAGCCTTTTGACAGCCAGTGGATTGTAGGGATAGGAATTAGCTTGCAGCAATATTAGCAACAGCAGAGAAGTTTGGGCTACAACTCCTCTGGGTTCCTACCAACAGAAGTATTCTGTACACTCCCTCCTCAATGTCATGGCTTTGCTGCTCAACAGCTTCCAAAATGCATGGACACAGGAAAGGAGGGAGGTAAAGGTTCCCAGGGAATGAGGAGAAAGAAACCTGGTCAAGATTTAGTTGTAAAAAATATTGTTACTACTGATCTCCATCATGCAGAAATGGATTGGGTGTCAAATGTCTGAATTTGGTCAGAGAAAGTCTTTGCAGCAATACACAACTCATTTCACTGTCATGGCTCTGAACCTGGCCTCTTAGGAGATGCACAGCTACCAGAGATAACCTGGCCAAATCATTACTGATTACCAGCACCATGAAACTCAAGAACTTCCTCCCAGCTCACTTCTTTGATGGGAGAAAGAGATCAAAAATGAAAGAGGATGCCTCTCCTTAACAATCTCCCAAGTCAAGCCAGGCTGTTGGGATAGAAACACACACTCTTTGCAAAGAAGCATGAAAGAAAGTTGCTATAAAGGCAAGCAGAAGCAATATCCAGAGATATCCATCAAATGAGGGATGTGAAGCCAGACAAAAGTATCTCAAACAGTAGAGATCTCTAGCCTGAGGTCAAAGCTCCATTTGTCGAGAAGAAAATGATGTAGGATATTTACCCCAACTATGACAGCTGCATGTGTGGCAATCAATTTGAGTCCATGTGAAAATACCAGCAAGCATTAAAAACCTGCTCAGAGCAAAGGATCATATTCACAGAAGTGCTTAGGCACCCATCTTGATCAATTCTTGTTTCTGAGGAGAGTTTCCTCTCCCTCCAAATGGCTTTTGCCACAAAATGGTTCTGCAAAGGTACTTAGAGCTCCATCCAAACCAAGGACATAGGACAGAAGAAGAGCAGTCCTCAGGCTGGAGGAGGGGAAGTCAAACACAGGGTGAAGGGAAGGATATATGTGAAGGTGGATATATATGAAGGTGGATATATAATCCTGGAAGGACAACAGAGGCCACTGCAGTCCTGGAGATGGCCACAAAATCACAACGGAGCAAAGCTACTGCTCTCTGTGGGGGACAAAGGGAGAAGAAAACTAAATAAAAGGTCTGCTCACCCAGCTTTAGCACTACCAGCTCTGACAAGATTAGCCCCAGCAATCCTGGATTGAGAGTGAGAGCTCTGGCTGCTCCCAGCATACTGGGCTATATTAAATCCCTGATCTTTTACAGGAGCTGTTTTCTACTGGGAGACAGGCAGGCTTCTGCGAGCCAAAGCTAAGCTGTGACTTTCTTGTCCACCAGGGCCATTTAGCCATATCCACATTTTATCCACCTAACCAAAAGAAACATCACTCAAATAAATCTGCCACCCTCCAGAAGTTGAAAGATGTGAACGTTTGCAGCTCTTTCACTCTCTGTGGATTGCAGTTGGGTCTGAGGGATGCCAAGAAGCAGCTTCCAAAACTGCTGACCAAGCAATACAAGTTTTTTGGGAGTCACTGTGTTCAGGGAGGGGGGGGCAGCAACTGCCCAAGCTGTGTGTGCAGCTTTTCTTACTGTTGTTGTTAATCAGAACACCAGTAAATTATTTCTTCCATCTGTGACTCCCACAAATAAGATCTCCCTGCTGCTATTCTCTCAACTGCTCCTCTCATCAAGTCCCTTTGTTTTGCATGCCATGCTGCCCATTTATGATGGTGTAAAATGGATTTGCCTTCTGGCAGTAATTTTTTTTTTTTCATTTGATTTGGGTTTTAAATGCATTGAACATAAGAACTTTCAAAACCTCATGATGCCTGAATGCTGAGAGCACTCATTAAACATTTAGTGCACGAGGGTGGGGAGGGGAAGGCAAACAAACCAACAACGAAAACCTGAGCTGAAGTATGAAACAGAGGAAACAGAGTTCAAGGCAAACCATATTCAGGGGCAGATTCCTTCCTCTGCTCAAGGATAAAGGAACGTTTGCTTTTCCATATTCAGTGGTTGCTGGGACCTGGCAAGCTACAATACCACTCAGAGCTGTTTTAAATTGCCAGGCTGGTACAGAGGCAATGGTGGTGATCTGAAAGTGTATGGAATAAATTGAATACAGAACATCCTGGAGTTTCAAAATGCCTCTGTCTTGCCCTGGCCACTGCAGGGCAGGACTTTTCCATCCCTGGTTGCTGGGTGGTGGTATAGGAGTGGCTGCCCCATGTCCAGGCACAGTGAAAAGGACAACCTGGCATGGCAAGGCAGTCACCTGGTACCAGCCTGGGACAGGAGAGGTGATGCACTGAGACCCCCAAATTTGCATGAAGATGCAGATGGAGAAAGAAAACCTAATGGTCCATTTTGTGCTAACACAGGGGGGAGAGAATGGAATTTTTGCTTGAGCTGCTGTTAAGATTGTACAAGGAGTGTGTAAAGGCACATGATTTTTAAATGGCTGGAATTATTCTGAGGACTCTCCAGGAGTTCAGCTGAAGCAAGCAGAGCTGATGATATCCTGATTTCTGTGACATCCCTGCCAGTTACTGAGCTATGCAGGATGCTCTGCTTGGCTTATTCCTGGGTCAGCCCACGGGAATCTCCTGATGTGGGAAGCTGCTCCGTGGCTCTGGCCCAGGACAGCAGCTCAGCAAGGGGCAGAAGGCTTCACTTCTACATCTGGGCTCTTCTCATTCAGCCCACAAGAAGATTTTTTTCACCCTTGTTCCAGCCTCAGTTTAGGGTGCTGGAAATTCCCTGGAGCCCCTCAGCTCTTTTACAGCTGTAAGAAGCCCTGATCTGCAAGAAGGAGAATGAGTTTGAGAATTCCCTATGGAATTTACTGGAGCTATGGGCAAAGAGAAAGCTTAAGTCCCCAGTCCTTCAAACTTTTGCTATTTGATCTCTCTTGAAGTCCTGAGTTCAGCAGAAAGGAGCTCAACTCAGAAGGACAGTAAAGTAACTTTTAATCACATTTTCTAACCATGCTAACCATTTTATTAGCAGAACTTGGATACAGTTTCTTGCATAACTCAAAATCGTCCCAAACAACTCACACCATTTGTCAACAGCACCAGTACAACCACAGAACAGCACGGGGAAAATTGCTCTGATCATGTAACCACTGCCTGCAGGAAAAAGCAGGAATGATGGGATTAACACCATTTACCAGCAGACAGCTCAGAGTCAACACAGCTCTGTGGAACACACCATCCATCCATCTGGGTGATTTCTCAGGTGCATTATAGGGTGCCTACATTCCCCACTGGCTGTAAAATCAGGAGCAGAGAGCAGTGGAGGCACCAACATCTGATGAGAAGAACCCCAGGGCTCATCATCTGCACCATGCTGTGGGAAATCCTCCTGAGTGCTGAAAAGGGTAATTGAGATTCCACCCCAATTCTTCACTCCTATGAGCACCCTTCATTAAACTTACAGTCTAGCTGTACCACATTTAATCCAGAATTTAATTCAAATTACCTGTTGTTCAGTGTGAAGCTGTATGAGTGTGTAAGGATGAAGTCAACCCAGGTTCCAGGGATGCAGTGGGATTTAACCCAGGCACTTCAAATCTCACTCCTTGCATTGGCAAGGTTGAAATGATTTCACAGCATCTTGAATGGCAGCTTATGGATCATCATCCATCAAAATCATGGGTAAGCAATGAACAAGGTTGAGGATGGGTGATTTAATAACAAACAAACAGATATAGTACCCTGTTCTTATGGAGCATAGATATTACTCCATTTTCTATTTACTGTCACGATCTCCATGACAAACACTGCTTCATAATTTTGATTCTCACATGCTAGAGGTATTAAACTTAATTGTATTTTCCCCTCAAGTTTTATTAGGACAGGGATGAATTTTCATTGTTCATCCAACATTCATAATTTGTTATAATCTCATTGTTTTGTGTTTTATCTCTGCAGCCATAACATTAAACCAGATCAGTAATTCTGTCAAGTGGGAGTGATGAGACTCGAAAAAGGGAATTTACAACCCAGGAATTACACCTTATCTCAAAGATGCAATAATGAAAATCTTGGAGAATCACTGGACTGGGATATGTTGGGAGCAGCTGGGGTCCACACACCCCAGGAATATTTGCCTGCTTTATACTTAGAATATGCTTCTAGGATCCAAAGTCCCTTCATTAGCCTTTGGCTGGGATATGACTTAACATTCCAAGCATTTTTTCCCACTTTTGGTTCCCATCTCACAGAATGTGCTGAATTATCTTAAGAAATATCCTGAAATATCACCAGCTCTTGGAAGAATTTCAGGGCCCATCTGCAACCCAGAGAAAACTCAAACCTGAGTGTCCTGAGCTTTGCTGCTGCATGGATTCAGACACCACAAGATGTGGAAGCTTTGTCACATTAAATCTGCCAATTTGGACCTGCCATGACTTATTTACACACTCATTTCTTTCATATATATTATCATGGACACCCATGCACCCCAGGAAAACTGCTTTTTAAAGAAAAGGCACAAGGCACATTTATTACAGCCATGAAAGCCCCGAGTCAAATGTGCCACCTGGAGTGGGAGGTGGACAATTTTTTTCCAGATTTGATATTCATCCTTATTTTCTATCAAAGAATGAATTTCCAAGGAAGCCTTCAGAGTAATCCTATGTATCACCCTTGCCAAAGTTAGATCTGAATCTCCTGGGGTTCATTATATTTGAATCATCTGCCACAAAGACCTGAGTCTCACCAAGGGGATGAAATGGGGATAGTAGCAAGGCTGAAGCTCTTTCCCTCTGCTGTGAAGAGCTATAATGTATTCTAGGGAGACTGTGTCCCTCAGACCAGAATTACACAGAGGTGTATAATGAATAAACCATTCACTTCCTATTGTATTACTGGGGCTGTAATCTCTAGAACTCCAAAATTACCTGGAAAAGAATGTAATATTTAACAGTAGCATAACAGCAGACTATCCCCCAAAGCACAGTGTTCAGCTTATGACACAGTTTCAAGTGCCCTCTTCTGTGGGAAAAAAAATGTTCCTTCAGTCCTCTAGTAATTTGTTAAATTGAGTCTTTTAAAGCTCTGAATTCACAAGCCACAAGATAAGAATATGCACTGTCTTAAGCATTTTGGGTGATATTACCAAGCTCTTCTCTGCAATCACAAGAGTAAGATACTGAAAAAAATCATCCCTGAACACATGCATATCTATTAACTGACCCCCCCTCCTTTTCTTCTCATTCCTCTCACTTCATTCTGTCTCCACAAACCCAGACAGCAGTGCAGTGCCACCTCTCAGATTTAGTCCCACTTGTGTCCCCATGAAACTCAGGCTGGCCATGTCCCCATGTCCCCTGCCCATCCTCAGGCTGTGCCTGTACCCTCATCCACTGTGTCTGCTGCTCCTGAGCTGCTCTCCACTCATCCCCACCGTTCTGGTGTCCTCACTACAGTCAGGATCATACCTGATTTCACATCCTGTTCTCATTTTAATCTCTTTGGACATCAGGGAGTGGAAAAAAAAAAAAATCAATCCACTTTATAGACTACTTTTTGCAGACCTTTCATCTAGCCTCCAATGTCTCTTCCTTTTACTACAGCTGCCTCCAGTCTCTACTGTTACTACAGGAGTCTTGATATATATTTTACACTGATACCAGACGTGGGGTTGTTGTGTTGTTGTTTTAGTTTCTTTTCATTAAGTTTCATTCCATCAATCACCAAGCTTTAAGGAAGAGAAAGCACTGCCGGAGCAGACCTACTCACCAGAGTAGGATGGCTCAGATGCTGCCGTTTTCCAGCCAACCCCATGGAAGGGAAAGATACAATGAGCCTCACATCCATTCTGCCTTCTCCTCCCCAGTCTGAATCACCATCTGCATCCATGCTTCAGCACATCCCAGACAAAACCCTCCAGTTCTCACTGGTCATGTTTAGCAACAGCTGTGGAGCCAAGGGCCTTCTCCAGGGCTGTGTGACTGCTCCAGCCATGAAACATTTGACAAATTGGGTGCTCTGAGCTGCCAACCCAGCTCCAAGTTCAATTTTTCCACTATTTCCACTATTTTCCTGATTCCTGAATTTTCCACTATCTATTACCCAGGTCAGGCTAGGAGATCTGAAAAATCCTTTCTGACTTGGGTGATTTTTGTTTTAAAAGACACAAACATTAGGGAGGCTCCGCAAGAGAAACCCTTAAGTGTTAAGAGCTCTGAAAAATTCTCCATGTCCAGCCCAGCTTCTCTGCAGTCTGCTCAAGGTTTTCACTTGTTCAGAGAAAGAAAATGAGATGCAATTCCCTTCACCTGAGAGCCATGCTTCAGTTTGAATACTTCAGCATCAGAGTCATCTCAGAGGCAGAGTTCCCTTCCAGAAAATCTATTTGCGCCTGAAAAGCCACAGCCCCTTTTGGAGTTCTGGTTCTTGAGCAGTTCCTGTTCCTCAGGCTCTCTGATGACCAGGGCCAGCTCAGTGACATTATTGAACCTGACAGGCTGATTTCTGACAGACACTGCCCTGGACATGTCTACATCACAGAATCACAGAATTGTTCTGGTTGGAAAAGCCCTTTAAGATCACCCATTCCAATCATAACATAACTCTACCAACCATCAACCCAACTCTACCGTGTCCATTGCTAACCCACGTCCCTCAGCACCACATCTACAAGGATTTTATACACCTCCAGGGCTGGAAATTCAACCACCACCCTGGGCCAATGTTTAATAACCCTTGGAGTGAAGAAGTTTCCTCTAATATCCAATCTAAACCTCTCCTGGTGCAACTTTTTCCTCTTTCCTCTTGCCCTGCTGCTCATTACTAAGGAGCAGAGATCAACCCCCACCTCACTACAACATCAGCCTCTGTTGCACCTCTCAGACCATTCTGGATCACGTTTGCTTTAAGCAGAGATGGAAAATTTAACTTTGAGCAGATGAGACATCAACTTTATGTCTTGTCCTATCTCTCCCCCAACTCATCATTTCTTCTTTCAAAACGTTGCTGAGTGTGGTATATACAGAGCAGGCTTCTTAAAACCCCAGGCTTGGAGATGGTTATTTTTTAGTTCTGGGAGAACATGAGGACTTGCAAAATGTGTTTTTATGGAGGCATCCTACCTTGAAAGAGAACTTGATCATCAAGGTAGGAAGTGTGAAAATCATTTACTTTTAGGTAGCTGTAATGTCAAACTAATATGCCTCTTATCGTGAAACCCATAGCTCTTGGTGGATATTTATGTTCCATTTCTGGAAGCCACATGATCTGAAATTTTCTATTTCCACTGACAAATAAATAAACCATAACTAGGTTTCTAGATTTTTAGATTGCAGGGAAAAGAAACTGGAATGCTGACTTGGTAGTGTCTTCAAGACTCCACAGAAAAATGAAGAAATCTAAATAGTTGTTTAAGAAACCCCTAAATGTTAGTCTCTTTTCTCTCTATTTTTTAAATTTGTCTAATTTTTTGGGCAAGGCCTGGCTCATTGATTCTGCCTGCCTGAATCTGAGAACAGTGCTGTGTTCATTCTAGTGGCTCAAGAAAGCCTCACAGTGAGCATCAAAAAAATTTACTTTTTCTTTAAAACACTCTTGTATTGCCAAATTGATAAAAGAAATACCTAATGTATGAAAATAAGAAGCTGGCCAGCTGTACGTAAAATATTCAAAGTAATTCTCTTCTCTTTTCTTAGCACTTCTATCTTTAAGTTATAAAGCAAGGTTCATTGGCTGCTGACATTCTTGAATTTCAAATAAAGAGAGAGACTCAGTGAGGATGCTTGCTTTTTCTTCTGCGTTCTCTTAAAAATGCCTTTACAAATTATTTAAAGCAAGTCCTCTTCATGGTTTTCAGTTCAATACAGAAGAGAAACAAAGCTGAACAGCACCCCACTGCTACCATTATAAATTCCACATATATTCTTGTTTCGATCCCAAACTTTACATTATTGGTAGCACTACCAGAGGCAAGTACTGATTTTGCAGCAGCTTAAGTGAAACCAACAACAGACCCAGAAATATTTGATTTTTAAAATAAGCAAGGAGAGCAAAACAGTAGAGAGGTACTAGTGAGTTTGTGACATTTATGATAATATAGCTGGCCATCATGTTTTCTTCCCACAGCTCTTTAAAGGAAAACTGCTTTAACCACTTTGGGACTGTAAAGAAGTCCCAAAGCTTTAGAAGTCAGGTGACCATCAAGAGGATGGATGTGAATTTTTTTTGCCACTGAGAACTCTGAATGCTATGGGCAGACAGGTTTATGCTGAACTGGACAGCCCACAAAAATGTGCTCCAAACCACAAACCTCGGGGTTTAGAATATGGGACACAGGCAACCAGCCTAATCTGGATGGGTGATTTGATCTGGTTATCAATCAGTTACACATTAAAGGGGATATTAGTGAGCTTAGACTGTCCTCAGAAAAGCTGCTCTGCAAATCCCCAGCTCCTTGATGTGATTCCCAGCACCCAGGTCAGGATGCCACCAGCTTCCTCTCCAATCTTAGACATTCCCAGCAAAGCCTGCAAAGGGAATCCCCATTTCCAGATCTCAACTCTGTGTCCCTGCACATGCTGATAAAGAAGCCCAGGTCGATGACCAACAGATTTCTCCAGCACAATCCTATTTTGGAATTTTTGCTGTCAAGAGCCACCAAACTGATGCAACAGCAAAAATGTGGACTTGGGGAGAGCAAGATGTGTCCATTGGTGTTTCATTGGGTTGCAGTGAGGAAGAAAACATGGCAGAGTATAAACAACCTAGTGTGAATTTTCACAGGCAAAACTGTTTACTTTTCCTTAGTTCAAAGAACTGTTTTGTTCTGTTTACAAATGTCCTTGCATTTTACCTACAACAAATGAAAACAATACCTCAATCTGAAAGTAAAAGACTTTGGGGAAAAAAAAATATCTTCAACCTCAAACAACTCTTTTTTTGCAGTTAAAATTGTTGAAGAATTCAAGAAATTATACATCCAGCTTTAGTTATTGGGCCTTTGGGGAACCCCCTGTAACCCACAGGTGTCCCAGGCTGCCTGCTGCAGGGTGACACTGCTGGCATCTTCTGAGTCTTCAAAGCAAAGTTCAAAATTGATTAGACAGTGGCTTACATGAAAGGAGAATTGCACAGAGATTAAAGCCTGGCTTTTTAAAAGAGTGTTGGAATTTAAAGAGAACACAGAATCATTTATCTTTTTTACAGCATCATTGGGAAAAAAAACCCCAACCCTCAGTGTTTTCTTTTTGATGCAATAAGACAATTGACTGTTTGTTTTAAGGACACTTGACTGTCGCAGAGATTGTTTATTTTCCAGGCTGGGTTTTCTTTGGATGAGAGTTCCATAAAAAAATACGACTCACCCTTGCAGTAAATGTTGAGCAACCTGAACAAAAATAAGATCAGGTATTTTTCTTCTTGCTAACACCTTCTTCAGTGTGACATGCTTTGATGGAGACTCCTCAGCCAGCTCTGTCCTCAGCCCTCCTGTAATTGGTTGAGTTACCTGGGAATCAAAATCAATTCCTATTAGAGAAAAAAATACAGATTGCACAATCCTGCATCAAGCTGGCAATACATCCCTGCTGATGGAACACCTCTGCTGCTGCAGCACCTCCTGATAACCCTTCTCTAAGACAATAAGTTGGTTGCACACCCCTGCCAGAAGGAACTGAATCAGTTCAGTGGTGACTCCAAGGGGGTGCTGGATCCCAGCGGAGCCTCAGCTCAGCTCAGCTCAGCCTCTGCCCTGGGGGATGCTCAGAGGAGAGAGCAGGCACAGAGAGACAGAGCCTTTTTCCAGGCCATGTCACAGCTTCTGGCAACCCCCAGCTGATGCTTTTGAGGCAGAGGTTTGATAACCTTCCTGTTATGTCAATATTGGTCATAAAGTTATCCAACCCTATTACCAGTCTCACCACAAGCTCTGTCTCCAGATGATAACAAATTAGGCAGGCTTGCTCGACACAGAAGGAAGACTAACAGCCTTTTTATTAGTTTTATATTTACTGGCTGTTAATTTCACAGGCAAAGGGACAGAGGAAAACACCAGGAGGCTTCAGGTTTTGTCATTCTCTTCAGTCATAAAGTTCTCTAGCAAGTCCTTTGTACATCTTTTATCTCTCTTGCTTACTTCTCTCCTGGTCTCCCCCTCTATTTTGTCCCTACAGTTGAGAATGAGACAGTTGAGAATTCCTGCCTCAAATGGTTCAAAAATGTTCCAACGAAATCCTTTTAAAATTTTTTCTTTTTACAAAATGGAGTGTTTCACCAAACCTGTCTGCTCCTCACATTAAAAAACACGAACAGAAGATTCTTTCAAAATGCCAAATGTCATGAAGGGAAATATTTGTGCTTCTCCAGCTCACCGAGATATTTTGATCTTTAGTTGTTTGCTGAAGTTGAAAATACCAGAGTCCTCTAATGTCCTTCATCACCTGCCCTGTCTGGATTACTGCTCTTTAGGATGAGGACTCTTCTTTCCCACAGTGCAGCATCCACTAATGGACAGTCACAACTTCCTTTGGGTCCATCAGACACCTCTGACCTTCAGCCTTCAAGAAGAGGGTGGGCAGCAGAGAGAAATCTTTGCAGGACAGTCACAGCTCCTACAAGAGTGACAATGCCTGAGATGCCAGCACTGAGCAAAGGACCATTCTGGTTCAGAGAACAATTAAAGCCCCACAGGAACTGCAGGAAGGAGCCAGACCCATGATACATCCTTTTCAGGGTGCTTTAGAAGGTTTTCTGGAGAGAGGCAGAAGCAGGAGGCTCAGAAGGGGATTGATCCCCACTGATCACTCAGTGGGCTCTCTGGGACAATGCTTTTCCAGCTTTCCATCAGGCACTTCAATCTCCACTCTTAACAGCATTTATTTCAGATTTTTCAGAACTGCACACACACACATTACCCAAGCAAATGCTGTTTTTTTCTCCATGTTCCAAACTACAAACCAAACTACATCCCACCATACTGGCTGCCCTACAAATCCATGGAGAGGCACTTCTTGGCTCCAAAGGTTTCCAGCATGAAGAGACATGGGCAGGATAGAGCAGTAACAGAGGCTGAGGAGCAGCAGGACAGCTGGGGCCTCCCTAGGCCATCCCTTGTTTTTTTGTCAAGTGCTGAAATTCCTCAAATGTTGTGTCCTCCTGAGTCTCACAGTTTAATGCTGTTTTTGAGTTGCTGTTGTAAACAAGATTTTCTTAACCTATTTTAAAACCTGCAGGTTCTGGGCATTTCTGCCAGGTTCTTTTTTGCCTGCCTCTTCCTGGTATCCTTCTCCAGCCAGTATACATGAGACAAACCTACAGAACCCAGAAGGTAGCAGATGGAGCTAACACCAGGAGCCCTAATGAGCTGTATCAACCAGATTTTATTCGCAAAGTCCATTTGCTGGCTGGTGATCCCAGATATCCAAGCCAACCATTTCTGCCTGTCTTTCTCCATTCCTTTCCATTTGTTTTATTAAATAAATGTCATGACTGGCTCCCAGCCATCACCTCCTGCCTTTGGCAGCCCATGATCCCAGCAGCTCCTGAAGCAGGTTTGAGAAGCAGCAATCGACATCTGTAGACACCTGCTCAGTGATGAATAAGTGTGGGCTGGGAAAGCAGAACAGAGGAGGTGAGAACACAGGGGTGTAGGGTTCAGCTTGTATTTTAATGTCTGTTTATTCAGTCACAACTAATGACCCATGGATTAGCCCTCACTACCAGGTGATCTGTCCTCCCATGAAACACTTCAGTTCAGCTCAGCGGTTGGGCACCAATTAAAAAGGGCTCATGCTACATTATAAAAAGACTTCATTAATAAAAGCCAATGAATTGCCCATCTGAGGCTGAGTGATCTGCTGGTGGGGGCCATGAATGATGTGGAGCTGAGCAGGAATTTCTCCTGGAATCAATTTACATCCCGGAAAAAAAAAAAAAAAGTAAAGAAAGAAATAGGAGAGAAGGATGCATAGGGGTGGGTGTGTGGATGTGAAAGGGACCATGGTCTCTGCATTTATCTGTCCCTGAAGCCAGGGCAGAGCCAATCCCTGACTGCTCATACCACCAGCAGATCTTGGGGCAGAACCACTCAATGGCTGCAGGAGGAAGGGAGGAAATCCCCTGACCTGTGCAGCCACAGCTGGGATGCTCATTGAGGACCACGGTGCCAAGAGCCATGCCAGCTGCCTGCTCCTCTCTGGCATTCCCAGCACAGCAGCTGAGGAACCCGGGGTCTCAGACACTGGCCAGTACTGCCTGGCAACAGGCAATTTTCAGAGGCAGCAGCTCTCCAAGATGAAAGCATTGGCCAAAACAGGGCTGGGATCTTTGTGCTGGAGAGATATGGAGATATGGGAGTGATATGGAGAGGGTGCAGTTCAGAGCTTCTTTGGGGACTCCTGTCTGCATCCTGCCCATTTCCAGGGAAGAAAGATTCACAGCAGTTTTCTACTGACATTTTTCAAGACTCTTGCCTTGGGGAAACCAAGGAGCAACAGAAGGGTGACATTGAGGCAACCATCAGCTGCCTGTGCTGTGGGTCTGCAGAGCACCCATGGAGCCCTGGGACTTTGGGACCTTCTCTATCTCCATCCCCTGCAGAAAGGGACAGCTTGGCCTTCCCTTTGCCAGGACTGGGAGCAGGGCCAGGGGGTCCAGCCAAGCTCCTGCAGAGCAGGAATGTGGTCTCTGACCTGCTGCAGGCCCCCAGCAGAGATGGAGCTGGCTGCTGCCTGCACCTGAACCCTCTGGAAATCACAGTTACAGCTCTGAATTGGAGGCATCTCCCTTTTTGGGGGGAGGATAAGTTAATCTGCTATGCCAGTCCTGATTGACTTTGATCTTGTAGCATCCATCAGGAACGAAGAACAGAACTGTTCTCTAAAAACATTGCACTTACTCCCTTATTAGAAGGAGTGTGGGATAAGAGAGCTCAAGCCAAGTGCAGAGGTGCCTGTACTAGCAGTTTGCTGGAGAGCGATCAGAAAACAGATGGAAAGATGTGTTTATTCAAATATGTTCTTTTTCTCTTGGTTCCTGGCCAAACAAGGCTTATCTGATGATTCCATGTGTGCAGGTATGTGTGGGTGAATCCTCTATCCATCAGACAGCCTGGTTCCTTCAGGTGCCTGGAACAGGGGTGAGTGAGATCCTGCATGTGCCCTGGGTTCAGCCCAGAAGAAAGAAGGGCTCAGACCTGCCTCACTCAGAAGATAAAGAGGATCTTACCTGGAATGACAACTGTAAGAAGATCTAAAGGTTTTGTGTCTTAAAATAAAATTTTGATTTTTCCTTTTTTTCTTTTTAATCCATACTATTTCATACTCTGCAGAGTTCTTCTGTTGGTTTTACCTATCTCAGTAATAACAGAGAGGTTGGGTTTTCCCCTATTCTTCTCTCCTTTCCTTGATTAAACTGTTTCTCCCAACAAACATCTACATCCAACACCAAAATACACATGAACTTTGGGAAAGCCAAAGAAACTCAGGAAACAAAATAAACTCTTGCAGCAGTGACACATTCTCTGAGCTATACCCAAGCTGCAAGGCTTCATTTTTCTATTGCTGGTCTTAATTAAAAAAAAAAAAAGTCAACCCCCTGACACGTATGACAGAAGAAAACAGTGTGAAAATCTTGAAATAACAGCAAAAATAATAAGCTCTACTTGACAACAACAGTGCAAGCTGCAAAATGTTTCTGAATTTTTAGACAGAAAACCTTCAGTCACGTGCTGAGTATTTTTTCTTTTCTTCGTAGCTACAAATTCCAAGCAGCTCAGCTGACAGAAAACACCATGATGGGATGTCAGCTGTCTGCAGCTTTGCCCTGACAGCTCTTCCCAGCACAGCCCTTCTCCCCAGGATCTCTACCAGCTACAGCAGGACCAAGAGCAAGCAAATCTTTGCTACAGGGTCTTTTAACTGAGTGTCTTTCCAGCCGTGGAATAAGGCAGAAATCACTGCAGGACTGTGACCTTTGCTTGCCATGGGGCACAAGTGTCTTTCACAAGGCTTGGAGCATGGCAGGGCTGGTTGTTGGTGTGGGCTGGCAGGAAAAGCAGGAGGCCAGGGCAGGAAAAGCAATTGTAAATTGTAAATCCTTCCCACTTGGTGTGTGCCACAGCCCCCAAGAGCCCCAGGGCTCTGAGTACCAACGGAAGGCTTGGGGTTTGCAGAGTTTTCCTGGGGGGGGGGTGGAAACAGCCACCCCAAGGCACCATCCTTGGCCTCAGAAAGCTGGAAACTGCTTTGGGTGTTGCTCCCTTTGCAATCACAACTGCAGGGAGGGAAGTTCAGCGCCTAGGAATTGGCCTTTCCAGGTTCAGATACCTCCAAGCCAGCCACACTCCTCCCCAGGAGCCCACCAGTCCCTCTTGAAGGGCTGCACAGCTCACCCAAAAATCTCTGCCTGTGAAATAACCTCAGTGCATCAGCTGCTTGAAAGTGGCTCAGCTGAAGGGAACTCACTTCCAGGAGATAACAGAACGTGGCTGCCTGCCCAGTTTCCAACAAAAGATGGATTTTGTAAAGCCAACTAAAACTATGCCATCCATTAGGAGAACTACAAAGCAGAACATTTTGAAGTTAATTGGTTTTGCAATTAAAAGATACACAGAACATGTGACGTGATTAATTTTGCATAAACTTGGTCAGGAATTAAAACATAAAAAGCACTTGGTTCCTTCTTTAAATGGAGCATATGTTTACTTCCAACACCATCAGCCTCTTTGCATACCAGAATGGGAGGCGTTGGAACACTTGCAGTGCCTGCAGCCAGAATAACTGCACTGCTGCAGCTTCTCCAAGGCCACGCTGCTTTGGAGATGATTTGATGTGAAACACCAAGGCCAGTTTGGAAACCCAGCAGAACTCCATGTAGAGACTGAGCTGTTTTCCCACCCTTTCACGCTGGGAAGTATAAATCAGTGAGGTTCAGTTGTTAATCCAGAGGCGTATGGTTTCCAGCTGATAAATCTGTGCAGTTGTTGAGCACTGAGCAGCCAACTGGCATTTGCAGAAGTTCAGCTGCTGAAAAAGCTCCAGGTCTGAATTTTCCATGAGCAAACTGGTTCTTACCAAGGTAACAGTAAGTGGGGTTTCTATCTAAGGTATTTGTGCCTATAGCACAACAAGAAATCTTTTACGTGCTGGATAATTGATGGAGCTGGAAAACTCTTTATCTTCAGGCTCCTTCTTACTAAACACCATGTCTGGTCCTGGGTCCAGAGCAATGGAACCAGGGCACAGGACAGGCTCTCTGGACTAGTTCAAACCTCTTGCAAGACTTAATTCAGTCACTGTGTTTCTGTCTGTTGTAAGCCATACTGAGAAGACGCAAACCCACGTAACCCATACTTAGAAAATGCAGTCTCTGGGGTAGGCAGGGTCCTTCTGATGTTTGCACAGCACTGCACTCCATTTGGAGCTCATTTGGACAGAGGCTTTCCCTAAAGGACTTTGGGCTTCATCTTAAACCAGCCCTCCTCAGCTCAGGGTCTGGCCCAACAGGGTTCCAGGTGGTGTTAACATTTGGAAGAGGAAAAAGAGACCCCAGGGGCCCCTTCTGCAATCCCTCAAGCCTGGGAGGGGGAAGGAAAATCTCCCTGAGCTGGTGCGGGGTATTGATGAGCAAGAGGTAGGAGCAGAGATGTCTTGCAGGGGTGGGGTGAACATTCCTGGCCACCTGGATTAGAGCAGTTCCCAAGCAGGCTGGCAATGGCAACACATGCCCAAGCTGCTGGGAACAGCTCATTAATCAGTCAAATAGAAAAAGTTGATCCTGTACTGCTCCAAAACTCATTTTTTTAATACCTGCAGATATTTATGTCTTCGTTTTTCCTTCCCTCAAGCAATAGCAGAATTAGGCCAGATATTATGGCTATTGTGTGGACAAATTTGAGGATTTTTTTTTTTTTTTTACACTCATATGAGTGCCAGAATGACTGTCTTCCCTAAAGAAAGAATTTCAGGGAATTATTTCAGGTCTATAGGGGAGTAATTGGAAGGGAAACATTAACACATCGACATTTTTCATGCTCTATCTCTGTGTGAAGTGGCAGAGAAAACAAACATTGAAAAATTTGTCTCATTTAGAGCACGTTAAATAGGAACAAAGCCATTTAAAGAATGTTAAACAGGAACAAAGCCAGACAAATCATGTTTGGGAAATAGAAAATTATGGAAGTTTCAAGGGAGGCATGATTATTCACACATATGGATCAAACATCAGGAAAAATTCAGATAGCAAAACTTCTGGTGGCAGATGAATTTCTGATCAGATCAAGTCTGCTGCTTCAACCCTGACACAAGAAAAATTCTTGTCTTCCAGAAACAGGCCCTGATATCATCTAAAATGTTCTAAAAAGGGTTAAAATTGAAAGAGCATACTTCAGTTTGCACTGAAATAAATTTTCTGGGTTTCAGTTTGGCTTCCAAAAAAAATGTTGGTTGTTTTTCCCCATTTTGTGGTGGTGTTTTTTACTAATTCGCATTGAAAACTCTATTTCTATGGAGGCATAAGGGAGGCTGCTTCAAAAATTTGTTCTTATATCTGGAAGGAAAGAGGATGAGCCCTGGAGCTCATGGTCTGGAAGGGATGAGAAGTTGTTTAGGTGCTGGGTTGTAGTTGGAGCAACTTGCTGGGAGCCAGGGGAAACCTCCTGATTGCTTCTAGTGTGATCATAGGAAACTATGATCCAAGATATTTTTATCTCCCATGAAGGTTTCAGCAGCCTCTGACAGGGAGACTTTGCTGTCTTTTGTATTTGTGCCACCCATCTATCTCCTGTCCTTCAAGGGGATGCAAATTCCCTCCTCCCCACCCCCCTGATAAGTCTCTCATTTCCAGGAGATCTGCTTAAGCAGAGATGAAAAGTCAGAGAAGAATCAGCACCTGAAGAAAAGGGGTTGGGATAACGCCTGGGGCCAAGGGCAGGGCTTGGTGCTTGCAAGAGGTGTAACTACACCCCACTGATCTGCTCTGCTGCTGAGTCTTGGAGGGATGGGGAAATTTCTTAACATATTCTGCCATGTCCACCCCCAGGGCTGGGTCTGGATGCTTCTCTCTTCTTGTCCCCCGTGGCACACCTGTGGCCATGGTGTGAATCCAAGCAGTAGGTTTTATGGAATAGAAATTGTTCTATTTCCCAGCTGGGGAATATTGCAGCACGTTCTCCCAGTGCCTGCTTCTGCTTTTATACTTAGAGAATCTATTCAGAACCTAATTTACTCAGCAGAATGGGAGGGTGTAGCCTTCAGGAATAACGTGGAAGGTAAAAAATTAAGATAGAAAATACTGCTTTTTTGTTGTTGTTTTTGTTTTGTTTTTGTTTTTTCTTCCCCTCCAGAGTGATTAACTAAGCATTGGAAGAATTTCCTAGGAATGCACTGGATTTTCCATCACTCACAGCTCTTCAGTCAGGGCAGAGTAACACACATTCAAACCTTTGTGAACTAAAAATCCATTTTGGACTGATTGCCTCTCCCTACCTCAGAGCTGTAGCTAAAGTAGAGGCGGTGTTGGTTGAAAGAAATACTCTGGTTTTCACACTTTTTAAGGATAATTAAAGAGGGAAAAAAAAAAAAAAAAAAAAAGGAAACGTGAGAACCAGATGAACTGAAAATGTTTCTGTTGTCTGTGAGAGCTTTTATTTGAGGTGTAGCCTCAGTAACTGATGCTTCCATTATGCCTTGCAGATTTGTCAGGCTGTTGGCATAAAGATCAGGAATGCTGCAATCCAAATGACTCTTTTCATGAGCTTTGCACTTGTAAGAAAGATACAGGTTTTTTCTTTTAAAAAAACCAAAACAGACCAAGCAATGCCATCCAGCTGTGGTCTATAAAAGCACTTTGAGTTATTGACCTCTGATGTATTTCTCTCTTTGAGCTAGTAGACTGCTTTTCTTTTTTTTTTTTTTTCATTTTCCTCCAGTGAAATGGAAGGAAAGTTTTCTCTGAGGTTTCTTGATGTTTTCTTGTTTCATTTTGTTTGTTGTTTTTTTAATAGGAAAAAACAAATCACTCTTTCACCTGAATTTTTAGAGTTAGAACTTAAAACAAGATCCCATATTTAAGGACACTAAAATTTGTTTTTCTTTGTCAGAAAGAAAACACATTTCCCATTGAAAAGTGGCTTGGGTAGTTATTGCTTTGGTATATTTGGTAGTTATTGCTCCATACAAAGACCAGTACTTCCAGATGCAATGGGAAGCACAGTGACAGCATCTCCTCATTTGGGTCAGAAAATTCCTTGATTGAAAATGAAATCTCCATACTTAAGGTTAAAATAAAAAAAAAAAAAAAAAAAAAAAAAGGAAAAAAAAAAAAAAGGAAAAAAAAAAACAAAGGAAAAAGCAAAACAAAGAAAAAAACAACCAAGCAAAAACCTAAACCCCAAATAAACAAAGGAAAAAACAACCCCCAACAAAACACACCAAACCCAAAGCCACCCACAACCAAGGGCAGCAGCTGAAAAGATTTCTTTGCTGAAAACTTCTTGACTTCCAGGTCTCAGATCAAGGTCTCTGAGCAGCGTGGTTTAAAGAGTTCTCTGAGCAAGAACCAGTTGTATACATACATGGCTACTGAAAAACGAGATGATGAAAGATTTATGCCTTCAGAAAAGTGCTGTGCAAAGAGAAAATGAACTTCTAGGAGGGTGGCAATACCAGTTCCATGCACCCAAGTTTCAATGAAGTTCTTAATGAAGAATTCTTGCCTTTGGTTGTATTATAGCTCCAATCAGTTTTCACTTTCTCCTTCTCTCCCTCTCCTCCTTCCCCTTTTTTTTTCTCTCTCTCTCTCTCTCTCTTTTTTTTTTTTTTTTTCCCTTCTTTTATTTAAGGCACTTTGCTTGAAGGAATACAAATCTGTCTCTTCTTCATCTACATTCACAAGACCAAAAAAATCACAAGGAGAAAAACCCCAAAAAACTTCTTTATTCATCATCTCTTGGACTCTTATCTTTAATTTTCCTTCCACGACAAAGCTGCCTGATAAAACTTCATTGCTCCTGAAGAGGAACTTCCCATTTCTCTGCTTCAAGTGGACGAGGAAATTCCTGATGGATGAAGTTTTGTTTCTTCTAAAGTCTCCTGGGCTTCTTCTGCTGGGGACTCCAGGGACCCCAGGTTGTGGTGTGGGGCTGCTGCCCTCCCTGCCACCTTCAGAACACAAATGGCTCCATATTTGAAGTGCTCACATTCAAGCTGCTGAGGTTTGGAAGCTTCAGCTCCTTCAGCTATGCAAGAAGTTAATTTTGCAGCTTCTGAAAAGGGTATTCCAGTCCAAAGTGCAGAGAGATCCGTGCAGCCACCTCACTGCAGGATTTTCCTCTCTCAACGCCTCCAGCCCTAGAAGGATTAAAGTCAGTGAAAAAACAGGCTTAATTACAAAAAATAATATTTTCAAGATACAAAAAGAAGAAAACCCAATCCCAAAACTGCTAAGTCTAGCTGAGAGAACAATCCACTCCCTGCTTCTCCAAGCAATGCTGTACCTGATTAGAATTAAATATCTGTGGGTGGAAAATTTTCCCCAGTGTTCTCTTGTTTTCAAAAGCAGTTTCATTTTTAATTTTTTTTTGGCTACTTCCTGATTTTTCACCACAAAGCTTCCAACATTCCAAGAGGAGGAAAGCAAAACCCTCAAAGCAAGTTAAATATAAGTAGCCAAAGCTTTAGCAGAAAAAAATCCCACATTTTTCTTGTCAATTTTCAAAAAACCTGCAGTGGCTGTTAACTCAGCTTTGATGTAAGGAGGCCCCAGCACTTGGGATTACAAATCACAGCTCAGTCCTGCTGCTCACAGCCAGCAGGAATCCTTGAGAGGAGAAAGGCAGGCAGCCCCATGCACCTATGGATTTCCCAATTTATTTGCAGAGCATCAGCAAACAGAGAAAAGAGAGGGATTAATCGAGGGGAAAAAAAAATAATTAAAAAAACAAAAACAAAAGCAAAAAAAAAAAACCCACCCCACACTTCTTTGGGTGAAGTATTGCCCTCTACTTTGTGCCTCCCCCTGCCACCAGCTGTGACAAGGGCAAGTCCAGGGCTGAGTGGGGTTTCAGACATCAAATTTGAATTCAATGCCTTGGTTCCTGAGGTGACCAGAGGCAGCAGGCTGCTGCTTGAGTCTCCTGCCTTTATTACACATTTCCTTCCTTTTATGGGCTCCTTTTCCTCAGAACACGGGTGCTACCTGAATGGGGCTCTCTGGAGTTTGGAAAATGTAAATTTCTTCTGTATTTTCAGTGTGGTGTGCTCCTGTTATCTTCATGTTCCAGTTATCAGAATAAATACTAGAAGACAAGTCCCTGGGGAGACGCTGTGTGCACATGAGTTAAGTACTCCAGCCAGCAGCTAATCCAGGCAAGGAATTTTCAAAACATGGATTATTCTTGTATTAATTGCAAGAGATAACCACAGGCCAGCAAGCACAGAGAGGGGTGGGAAGTCCCTCCCTCCCAAGAGTCAAGGGGAGTGAATGAGGGACTTTCTTCAACAAAGATTCAAGCCCCAGACCCAAGAACAGCTTTCACCAAGGGTCCAGAGAAGCAAGTGACCTTCAGCATCACAGAACTTGCAGTGAAGGTGAGCCAAGTGACTTTGCACAGCATTTGTGTGGAATTTAGCCCCCTGGCTCTGGAGTGGCAACCCTGAAACTTCCCTGAATTTCAATATAAATCGTGCTTTGAGAAATTTTGCTCTAACCTGTTTTTTTTTTCACTTTGTGCAGCTTCTAGAAAGGCAACCACCCACATCCAGCTGTCTGTGGCAGAGAACTTGCTCCACAGACATCTGAAGCTCCCATGAAATTCAGCTCTGCATCACTGAGCCAGCCCCTCTCCAAATCACTGCTGAGGGCTGCATCAAGCAGTTTCTGCCTCCAAAACACCAATTCCTGCCAGATGTCCTAAAGCAGTCACTCCCTTCAGTGGGAGCAGCAGCAGCAGTGTCCCCAGCCAAGCTTTGCCAGGTGAGTAGCATCCCTCAGGCATCCCCAGCACTGCAGCCCTACACTCCTCCAGACTCCACAGCCTCAAAAAAGTGGATGTTCCATCAATTTTCCATGAGACTGACCCCATATATGTATTTTATATATGTTTTAAATATGCATATATACACATAAATGCCTACCTATGCTTCTTTAGCCCTCAGCTGGAGACTCAGCCCTGGCAGCACGTTTGACCTTGTAGGCAGTCCAGTTGAATTACAGCTTCAGGCTTCCTGAACCATCTTAAATGACAGGAAAAGGTGGCAAAGCCCAGAGCTGTCAGGCTAAGTCCTATCCGAGTCAGTTTTACTTTCCAATTGCTCTGCAGCAGAGAAAGGGAGTGAGAGCACTTTGAGCAAACCAGGGATTCTCTTTGCATTTCATCGACTGCTATATTCATTAAACATGAATTGATTGTAAAGGACATTAATTGAGATTTAAAAGAGATACATTTAGGTGCCCATGTAATTAACTCAAAATAACAGAGGCAATAAACGTGGAAGCTTTTTAATACAACAACCTTGCAAGGATCCTTTGGAGTATTTCCTCCCCAAGCCACACAATTGCCCAGCACCACTACCTATCAATTAACAGCCTTGCAGAAGATAATACACATTTGCAATTAGCTGCTCTCTCACTTGCTGGCTCTGATAGCCTTTAAGTGGCTCTGCCTTACCCCTGGCATCCCATATTGTTCAGCTCTTTGAGCCTCCTGCTGCTCTCTGCTTCCTTTTGATGGGCAGAATTTGTCTGTGTTCAACAGCTGAGCTCCCTCAGAAATGCAACACAGGAGAACCCCGGGTTGGGAGCAGGTAGAAACAAGTTTGATTATCACATCCAGACCTGGTGTTCAAACAAATCATTTCTTTTTCTCTACCTTTCTGGAGACAATAAATCAGCCAGGGCACCCCAGCCTGGACCAAGGTTTTTTGTGTTTCCCAAACTGTCCCCAAAAGGGCAGGACTGGGGAAGGGAACTCTCCAAGCAACAGGAAACATGCATACATAGAACTCAGAAGCTTCTTTTTGAAGCAAAAGGCCTTTTTTTTTTTTTTTTTTTTTTTTTTTTTTAAATCAATATCTTTTTCCAGCATGAAAGTCCCCCTTTGAAATAAAATCATGCGTGTGGCCCTACGGGGCTAATTACCAGATGCTCTAGGGGGTGTTACAGAGGCTGAAAAAAGGAAAATGCTAAGTCAAGTCAGTGTATTAACACTCTTAGAAATATACACATCATTTATCTACCAGGGAGATGAGGTTTTGAAGTCTTGTTAACGAATCCTGGCCACTCTGCCTTACCATTAAGGAGTAGTGCTTTCATCAGAGCCAGATGAAAAATTATTGCTGATTGGAAAAATGGGTTTCTCATCCCAAAATAGTTCTAAGGATTTCCAAGACACTTTTACTTTGTGGAGAGGAAATCTATGCATTTTTAGGACTTGGTCCTCCAGAAACCCAGTATTTATATTGGCTCACAGGGAACATGTGAGCATTTCCTAAGTATATAATTTTAATATTTGTTAATGTAAATGAGCATTTTCAAAAGTAAATAGTATTAAAATAAGAAATATTCAAGTATCCACACTTCCAGTACTGCATGCAGAGGAAAAACTTTGAGTTCAAGTAATTAACACTGCCAGTGGTCTTTTTTTAAAAGAGCATTTTCTTGTGTTTAATCATCTGTCATTATGCTTTCCTACTGCTTGAGAACTAGTGAAATGCTGCACACAGAAAAAAAAAATCACAAGAGCACACTGAAATTTGAAGAGGAACCCAGATGTGTTTCTTTTCTCATGTTGCTAAGCTCTCAGGACCCCAGCAGATGCCTTCACAGGAGATGCTGCAGGCAAGCTGAGCACCTCTCTCACAGCCCCTGAAGTCCTTGGGTAGTGGAGCAGGACAGGAATCTTCTTCTTTGCAAGTAGTCTGGCTGGCCAAAATCCTGAGGCTCTCAGTCTTCACTTCCACCAGTGGTACAGCCAGACCTGAACCATGGGGAAGATGTGGACTCAAGAGCCCCATCCCACTCCAACATGGGTAAAATCTCAGCTTCCTTTGGTAGGCACAAATCAGAGAGATGGCAGAGCCTTTCCAGCTGCTTTGCAAACCTTGTGGGACCAATTCAAAGCCCACATCCATTCCCAAACACTGCAGGAAGATTTAGGAGTCACCCTACAGCACCTCCAGCCATGGGGTTGGAGCCTGGGGCACAGCCTGGAGGTGGCCAAAGAGAGGGGAAGGAAGGCAGGGAGCAGAGCCAGGAGCAGGGTGCTGCTCCTCTAAGTCTCCAGGGGTCTGGAAATATGTGAATATTCACAAATGACATCTGAAAGTGGAATTTTTACATCTGATTGTACAGCTGGAGCACAGGCAGAATGGTGGTAGCTGGGCACCAGCACAAGCCAACACTGCTGCCAAACCCTGGGACACATTCCCACCCCTGCAACACCTCTTGCTTTAGGAAAGGCAGTGCCAGCATACCAAGCCATTTTTTTCACCCTCTCTGATTCCTTCCTTGCAGTACAGTTTCACTGAAGTCTATTGGTACAAGTGAACTCTGCAAGGATTTCACCTAGGATAGCTGAAAAAAATCACAACAGCAGCAACAAAACCAAACGCAGAACTGCAGACACACCAAGACAGTACCAATTAGTGGTACCAATAGATAGTACCAATTCTCACTTTTTTCTGCCTTACACTGAGCTTACTTAGAAGAAATAATCCAGATGATGTGATGAAAGTCAAAGCATAATGTTGAAATTCCCAAAACCCCTTTCCCTTACATTTTTAAAACAGCAACAGCATTTAGTCCAATTTCAATGAAACTCTCTGTTCCTCCAAAAACCTAAGTTTGAGGTAGACTTACAATTTGCTGGGGTTTGTGGGAGGAAGGTTCTGTCCTGCTTCCTGGCCTGACCATTCTCCTGTAGCTCCCACCACTGATGGCTTTCCCTGCATCCCACCTGCACAGCAGGAATTTCAGTGCAGGGGTGGAAGACCTGCCTTTGGAAGCACAACTTCCTCTCCACTTGTTTTTCTGTTGGTTTTGTCATGTTTTACTTTGCCTTGAGCTCCTGACTCTGCTGTTTGCTCTCTAAACAGGGCACAACTTCCACCCAGGAGCCATTTGGTGCAGGTTACAGGAATCCAATAACTGCAGCTCCAGAGCTGGCACCAGCCTCAAGCTCAGCCTGGGGTAACATTCACCTCTCCAATCAGCCAAACATCATTCTGGGCCAGGAAGAGCAGCTCAGAGTGGTCCAAGCATCAATCCCTGTGCTCTGTACACAGCTCAGGCAGTGGCATTCATCATGTCAGGAGGTGCTGCAGCCCTTGCCATGAGGATGCCAACAATTCCAATTTGCAGCTGGATGCTCTTCTTGTCCCTCTCTCTCCATGGAATTGGCACCAATGCCCCTGGGCACCAAAGATATTTTAATTTGCCTTCAGGGGACCTGCTGGCCTGACCCCCATTCCATCTGGCAGGGCCTTGCTCCCCTGAATTGCTGAAAGTCTTTGGCTGGTCCAGGAACCCCTTAGTCCATCTGGAAGGCGAAATATCAGCATCAACTCAGTGCTCTGGCTTAAAGACTAGGAAAGCTGGGGAGCGTTTTGGATGGTATTATGAGACAAATTCACAGTCAATTTTGATTTCCGTCCAAACTGATCTATTGCAGGCTTTTTTGTTTCATACAAGGAAAGTTCAGACCATGCTGAAATTGGAAGACAAAATAAAACTGTAGAAAGACCAGCCCATACTTTTAAAAAAGTGATTAAAAGGTTTGGGAGGTCAGTGGGTGAAAACTAACAAAAACACTCCATAAAACAAACAAACAAAAAACCCAAAAGAAGTAAAAATCCCACTTCCACAGCAGGTAATGACAAGATTCTTATCACTGATATATCAGTCTCAAAAAAGCTGTCAGCTCTGTTGTGCTCACTCACACCACTGTTTCAACAAAAGCTTAGACTGTTAGTCCTGGGTCAGAAGCATCAAAGAACCAGATCCTCTCAGGCAGAATGGGTCCTTCCAACGACTGCAGCAATAACTTCTTCTAAACTGGGTGAAATCTCTCTTGTACAGGGCAGCAACCTGCTTGCTTCACTTCAGAATCCTTGGTCTTCAATTAAAATCAGTGAAATAATTTTTGGTTGATTCCCAGGATTGTTTTGACACCTGCTTCCTCCATGGGCAAAGGCTTCTCCTTAGGTAAAGGACCCAAAGCAGAGAAAATCTCCTTCACTAAGGGGACCACATTAGTACCAGACAGTTTTTCAACACTCCTGCAGCTCCATGCAGTTTCTGCCCCCTCCCAACAACCTTTATTTATTCTACTCATTCACAGAAAATTAAAGTCCTTAAAAAATAAAGGCCAGTAAGTAGCACTTAGTACTGGAACAGCTCAGGCTTAGTGGGATTTGAACTCAGTCCAAGGCAAACTGAGCTATTAGGTTCTGCAGAACCTTTGCAGAAGGTGTTTCTGCTCTGAAGCACACAGAGCTCTCTACATCCAGGAAGCTTTTCTGATGGAAATGGGACAGCAATGTGAAGGAGCACTCATGTCAAGACATTTAGCATATCTGTTGGAGAACACCTGACTGCTCTAGCACAGCACAGCCCACAGAAGCCACAGGTGTTTTTTCCACAATGCTGGTGTCTGAGGAATGACAACTCCTTGATCTCTCTCACTCAGCCTTTTCAGAGTGAGCTGGAAGGAAAAGTGGGAATCAATCAAATCTCTCTCAAGAAAGGGTTTGAAATTGGTGACTTGGCTTTCCAGATTTATTTCTTACTCTCCTCATCTGCAACTAATTTGCTGGATTTGCCTGTCAGGGGAGATTATTTTTTCTGCTTTCAGCCTTGGAAAAGCAGGCAGGTGTGGAGCAATCAAACACCATTGAGCTCTAAACACTAAGGAAGCTGCTGCTGTGGGCCATGCAGCTTCCTCAGCTTCCTTGTCATCTATTTCTATATATACCCCTGCTACTGCATTAAGGGTTCACTTTTCCCAGCATGCAGCTGGGCAAGAGTGGTCTTTCTCAAACAGTCTTTAAGTCTGATATCTTGAGAAAATATTTCACACTCTTGTCCCTGTCTTATAGCTCCTCTGGTCTGCAAGTCCAGGCCTCGAAATCTTCAGGATTCATAGGGAAGAGATTTTTACAGAAGGTTTTTCAATAATTGGGTATAGTACAATATTGTTGATAAAACAAGAGCACAGAAGTATCTTTGTCTTTTCTCCTGGGAGAAAAACCACTGCATGAAAATCATGAAAATAGCATTAAGGGAAGGCAAGGGGCACGTCACGTAAAAGTTAGTTACTCCCACCTTCCCTCTCCTGCCAAAATTGTCAAACTATTGGTATTTAGGAAACCAGGATGCTTCACAGTTGGTTTAAAAGGGCTCTGCAGCTTTTAAAACACTTCCTGGCAGATATGTTTTCCAAAATTAAAAAAAAAAAAAAAAAGAGTCCCAAACAGAGTCCCATACAGAGTCCCAAAACAATGCAGAGGAGTCCAAGTTTGGACACTTCCACAGGGAGGCTCAGCAGAAGACCCCAGTTCTTGTTTGTGCTGCTTATCTCTAGGTCCCCAGCAGCACCACAGCTGAAGTGGAAGGAGGGGAGGAATCTGGTCCATTAAGAGAGAGAAAAAAGGCAGGGACGGAACTGGGGCTCCTCCACCAGAACTCCATCCTTTAGGCCACCTGAGACACTGTGGGAAGGTACTGGACACAGACCTGGGATTCTAATTAGCTGATGATGGATGGGGAACCATTGAACAGGAGTTGGTTTTCTTGCAGCAAGGTGGTCTCCAGACAGCAGCCAATGCTGAGTTTTGCCCAGCCACTAGACAAGTATTGATGACTCAGGAAAAAGAAATAGCAGGAGGAGATAAATGGCCTTGGAGTCCAGAGTCCCATTCCAACTCATAGCACTATTTTAATAAGACCACAGGCACACAGCAAGCAAGCCAGGCAGACCTGGCTCCCTGAGCTCTGTGGAGGCTTCAAAGAAGAGATAAATGGAGCATCAGTTTCAGGCTGGTGAGTTGCTGATGAATAGAAATGGCTCAGTCTGCACAGAGGATCTCACCAGAGGAATGGAAAACATTCCTCAAAGGCTCCGAGAGCAAGTCAGTTCCCTTTGGAAAACTGGGTAGTTAAGGCTGGAGGAAGAGGGATTAGGATATTATATTACATCCATGATTTTAATCTTGCAGACACTCTTCATGAGATGACTGGGTTGTGCAAATGCACTGAAATCAGAGCTTGAGGGAGGACAAGTGGTTAGGCAGAGGTCCAGGAGGAGGTGAGGAGTTCTGCAGCACCAGGATGAACCATCAACATGTTCCTACTGCTGACAAGGGCATCAACCAGCAAGTCCTTTGGTTTAGAAGCATTCAGATGCTTTTTGCTACCAAGGACAGACAATCACATCCAATTCTATCCCCTGGCCTTGTCTCTCGGGGATGGGCTTTGTGCACTGAATTTCAGATTAAAGCCCTAGGGTTTTGCTATTGAAATAAACCACCTCCTTATCTTATTCTAAAGCTCCCAGGGTTTGCAGTGGATAATGAAACTGAATTTTGCTCTTTCCATCTGGGTGCCCTGTTTCAATCTAAAGGACTGGATGATACCCTGTGTCACTGCAGGAACTAAACTTTATCTTTCCAGTCAGTTTTAACACCTCTTCCTTCTACACAGACAGCAGGGGGAAAAAAAAAAATAAAAAAAAAATCAAAGCCTATCTCCAGAACCCTGACAGCAACACTCTTCTTTCTGGATAAAGCTCATCAAGAGCTTTTTTTTGTGAGAGTTTGTGCTTTGAAAATGTGAACTGAGGATTATCAGGTCTCCTTGGCCAGCTGATAGCCAAAACAACAATGTCCCAAGCCTGTACATATAACACCAAGTCTCTCTCCAAAGAGAACCAGAACAATAATAATCCATTAATGTCAATGGGAATGTTTCCCCCCACCCTTTACAACACTGGGCTCTGGCTCAGGCTAAGTGACATTCCCCTCAGGATGCTCAGTTCTCAGTTTTAAGCATCCCAGCATTATCTCTCAGCCTGTCACTTCCAGCACCTCCAGCATTTAGTGCTGCTATATTTACTCACACACGGCCAGGTGCTTGCAGAATAGATGCCATCATCACTGTTTAAGCTCCTAAATAACTACTCCAGGAGGACAACCAGTTTACAAGCAACCCTGATGAAGCCATTAGATCCACTGCCATCAGTGCTCATCAACAGGACTGGAGCTGTTGAATGTACTCACAAAGTGCTCCAGTCAGCTCCAAGAAATAATGCAAAACCCATGTTGCTTTATAATTTCCCTTGCAAATTTATCACATCCGGTGAAGGTATGAATTCCCCATCATGTCCAAAAGCTGTCAAAAAAAAAAAAAAAAAGTAAAAAAAAAAGTCTATTTTCTGCTTAACCATGCACTGTGATGATGGGTATAGCGACAGCTCGTTTTCTGTAACGAGCTCATCAGTGTAAAACAGCATTAGGGATATGGCACAACACAGAAACTGAGCTGATCTGCAACAATTTCAGACTTCCTAGTGCCATATCACACCTGCAACTGGCTCTGTGGCCATTACTAGCCCAGCAGAGCAGGGCTAGTGCCCAGAGATGTGGTATCATACCTATTGCTGAAGCTCATCTCATTTTAAAATAAGGCATTAAAAAAAAAAAAAAATCACAGTAAGTGGTTCCAATAAGCAAATCTGTGGAACTTCATTACTGCCTGGACCACAGGCCCCTGGGCACTTGCACAGATGTGAAACCAGGAGCAGGACATTTGGTTTGTCAGGATTGCTGAGGTCCCTGACTGTGGGCAGCTCACAGACATGACAAACTGAGGGCATCTTGCTGGGTTTTCTGGTTTGGGTTTTTTTTTTTTTTTTTTTTTTTTTTTTTTTAACTAAAAAGCTCAATAAAAACTCTCTTAGCTCTTTAGCTTTTCCCACTGGCAGTTACCAGAGCTTTGCTGGCAAACCCTTGAACAGGCTGCCATCACCTCTGGGCTTCTCCAGTTTCCATGCAGCTGCCACGACTTCATCTCCAGACCAGGAGCTCTGGAGAATGCTGGGACAAAAACCAGATGAATTTGGTTCCTAAAAACTGAGATTTTGCCAGTTTTGGTGTCATGAGTTGAAGGAGTGATCTGCATAGATTGAGAGATGCAGTTCCAGGAACGAAGATAAAATGGGGCTGTGAAATGGGGTTTTTTAGCACCATCCCCGTGCTGGTTGCAAATAGTAACATACTATGTGAATCCATTTGCTTGGATGAGGAACTCAAGAACACTTGCACTCACCCTCAACTCGCCTCCATATCACCCCAGCTACTGGGAACCCCCAGCTACTCCTCAGTACAGAGCACACTTAACCTAAAACTCTGCCACAGGTAATGGATTTAGATTATTATTTAGATTTTTTTTTTTTCTTATGTCTCTCTAGATTCAAACACACAGGCAGGAAAAAAAACTGAGGCCTTGCCAAACTGGAGAACTTTAAGTCTTCTTCCCTTCTCCATGAGAGCACATCCCAGCTGCATCCAGCCCAGGTGAAGCCTCCTGGACCCTGGGAAGCAGCAAGACTGAGTCAGGGAAGGCTCTCATCGCCCTCCTCGTTTCTATTGCCTGCAGGCAGGTCTGAAGAAAGAGAAACCACTGTCCTCCACCCCCAGCTCCCTTGGGAGAGCTCACAGGAGGAGGAAGGGCTCTTCATCTTCAGGAGTCAAACCATTCCAGGCAGCACAGTTCAAACACACAGATATTTTACTGTGGCTGTATTTTATAGTGCGGTCATAAAGGCAATAAAACAAAAGGTTAATACTAGCAAGTTCATAAATTTAGTAGTCCAGGATTAGTACATTCTTGTTCATCCTGTCTTTATTGAATTTTTACATGCAAAGGTTTAGATCTGCCCTTGCACTAAGTTTTTGAGGCAGCAGAAGGATCAGTCTGGGGAGGTAAATAGTTTCAAGTCTCGGTGATAACTGTAGCTGCAAAAAAAAGGCTGAACTGACAGCAGGTTTTATAACAACTCCTTATTTCTGTATTACAGGTCAGCTAACAGAACAGATCACCAGAGTGCTTCCACAACAGTGCAGAACACCCACCTGGCTTCCTCTGGGTGCCAGGCTCCCACCATGGCTGAGGCTCAGCAGTGTGACACTGACAAAGAGGAGCAGCTCCCAGGCACAGATTGCTTATCCCAAAGCTTTGATTTCTTCAAAATTCTTAGTGGTCAGTGTTCCAAGAGGATGCCCATATACAAATATAGTTCCATTTTGAATTAGCCTCCTTCTCTCAGCGAGACCTTAGAGCACCTTGCAGTGCCTGAAGGGGCTCCAGGAAAGCTGGGGAGGGAGTCGGGATAAGGGATGGATGAGGGAAAATCCTTTTAAACTGTCAGAGGGGGGATTGAGGTTGGAGATGAGGAAGAAATTGTTTGGTGCTGAGCCCCGGGTTGCCCCCAGAAGCTGTGGCTGCCCCATCCCTGGCAGTGTTGAAGGTTGGATGGGGCTTGGAGCAGCCTGGGCTGGGGGGAGGTGTCCCTGACCATAGCAGGGGGGTTGGAATGAGATGATCTTAGAGATCCCTCCAACCCAAACCATTCTGTGATTGCAACATACTCTCAATTTCTGTAGTTATTGATATATCCAGAACAAACTGTCCCCAGGTTCATTACCTCCCTGTGCATCACAGTGATACCATAACACAACTGCCCAGGGAGACCCCAATAGTTAGAAAATGCAAAAACTTGGTAAGCTAAGAAACTATCCCATCCTACATCTCCTCTCCTCCCCTAATGCTGGGAAAAGTCTACAGAATTAGAGAGGAGGTCTGTTTGCCTGCAACATCAGCAAGTTTACATCCATGGTCTGCTCCTGAAATGGTGCCAGACTGATGTGACAAATGCCACCTAAAGTCTGAAACAGATCTTGCTCACTCACTATGTATCTACCACTACATTAAAGAAGTCATCATTTAAGCACTGACACAGAAACATCCAAGGGGGTTAACTGATGAACTTTCTGGAGTGGTTTGGGCCAAGGCAGCAGCTCACAGGGCTGGGGGCAGTGCCCAAGCACAGCTCTGAGGTCCACATCCAGGGACTTTTCCTGATACTCAGGATGAGCAAGACATCCACCTTCTGAGAAAGAAAAGTGATTTGCCTTTTGGGAAGTAAAGGTCTTGGCTGTGCTATATTATATCATATCATATATCAGGGCCAGAGAACATATCCTAGTGCATTATCTACCATTATAGATTTAACCCCTACATCCCCTCCCACTTTCCAAATACCCTTCAGCGTTAACACAAGTTTCTATTAAAAGGAAATGCCTATAGAAAGTAATTAACATTATTACAATTATCCTGTTTCGCAGGCATATTTATGTCCCATTCCTCCCCTCAGCCCACTCCCATTGTTTTTCCCATAGCCACTAAAAATATTTTATCTTGAGCCAAGATTAGTTCTGTGCCATTTGCTATTCTTATTACAGTCATCGAGGAGAACAAGCCCTCCACATCTTTAATGCCACCTGAAGGCAGTGACTTATAGTTATGTTCCTGTGCTGTGCTACTTTGATCTCTTCAGTATTTGGCTGTTTTTATGGGGCTGCCTCTTCTGCTTTCTCTCCTTTTACGGCCTCACTAATCTGTGCAAAAGGAACAGAAAAGGCAATCAATCAAATCGCAAAATACTGAAAAGGACAAACAGTGTAGTGCAAAAACTCCACTTCCAGCATAATGAGTTCCCAGGGGGATGAAAAGCATTTCCTCTCCCAGGTGATGTGAGCTTCCTTCCAGAAGCCTTGTAATATACATGTCACACCATGTCACATGGTGTTACTGCCTGGAGTTTGATAGCCTCACCAAGTCCAAGATTTCTCCTGACAGGGTCTGTTAAGTCAAGAAGAGGACAAGCAGCAGGAACAGACAATACTGCACAGGGTTAACCAAACCACGTCTTGTTTTAACAAGTACTGGGCTGAACTGGGAATTTTGTGCCAGAGGTCTCCTACCTTATTAACATAAGGACAGAGTTTTCTGCTGCATATCATTGCCACCCAGAGCAGGTCCCCAGGTCGGGTCACTCATGGTAAACAGGCAGGATGGAGCAGGTACTCAAGCTGTGCAGGAACCTCAGGTTTATACTAAGCTGCAACTATTTCTCTCCCTAAGCAGTTCCTCTTCATTGGAAACTCTGAGTTCAGACACTGGGGAGGATGTCTGGCAAGCTGAAGCTGTACAAACCCCATCCTCCATGGAGGATGTTGCTGCACAGTGGCCAACTGCAGGACTGGGTGGCCACCAGCTGCTTGGTTAACCTCAGCAGGACTGGAAAGACACAGAGCTCCTGTTTGAGGTTTCTTATCGTATACTAGATGTGGGTAAAAAATACAGAAGGCTTTTTTTGTCCATCCACAAGCCTAGTTTTATGTAGAGAAATCAGCTGTCATGAGGCTTCACCTTCCAAAATTCTTCCCCAGACTCCAAACAGAAATCCAAGACATGAATCTTGATAAAATTACAACTAGGTGAGACACAGAAGAGAATGAGGTTGTACAGGACATTATAAGTAGGCTGGTCTGAGAATTACGTACTTAAGTTGCCTTAAGTTAGCCCTGAAGCAGCACAGCACAAAGACTTTTTGTTAAAGTTAAATGTTCCTGGGAACGGCTGATTTACAAGGAGTGAGGTAGCCAGGAAGATTGGTCAGTAATTTTAGAACTAAAATTGTGATTAAAGCTACTTCAGCACTGAAAGTTGGGAAGCAAGATTGCCTGATGGTGATTAATACGACACCGCAGGACTTGGCTGCATGGAAGAACAGCAGAGACTAAACTTGAGTTAAATTCTTATCAAGTGAAATGTATCCAGCGTAATCTGATAGGTCTTAAAAGGTTAATGTAAGCTAAATCAATGCTGTCTCCATCCAGATAAGGTGTGGGAAATTGTCCTTGAGTGTGACTGTTCAGAAGTCTGAAGATGAGGGTAATAAAGGGCTTTCATCTTCTGCTAATCTTTGCCAAGTCCATTGCAATGCATGAAAAGTTGATGATAAGGATACCTTGATTTATCAGTCAGCAGACATAACACTGGATGGCTATGCTTTTAGAAACATTTCATCTTCTTGGTTTACAGTTAAGTTATCTTATTAAACATTTTAAAAATCCCAACACCTCTTAGTCTGGGATACTGGATGCAGAAGGTCAGTACCACCTCACCTGGTATCAGCTCCAGCAGCAAAAGACCAGAACTGGCCCCAGGCATGGGGAGGAATCTGGAAGCCCAGTTCAAGATGTGAAGTGATGTTTAAGAAAACCATTCTGCTGGGAAAAGGAGCTGGAGTGAAACAGAGCCTCAGCATGCACTTGCACTTCAAGCACGTTTTTAAATCGCAGGGATCAAGGAGATTTCCAAGCTCTCCTCCAACCCATGGGGGCTAAAGGGCTGCTTAGCTTCCATTCACTCTGAAAGCATCCCTTTAAATTTATGCCTGAACTTAAAACAAAGGCTTAAACTGGGAAGTTGAGGACAGAAAACAGGGAAGAGAAGTGAGAAAGCTCTAACTTTGCCATCTTCGCAGCAAGAGATCTCTCATTCGGGCAGGATATGTTGTCTATGATGTCTATGAACATTTCCACAGCCTAGTTATGGTTCTGGTGTTGATGCCCCTTGGTTTAACCAAAGCACAGGTACAAGTAAGTGACTGCTCTAAACTCACTTGAACATGCACTGACAGATTTGGCAATCACTCCTAGAACAAGAGAGCACCTCAGGATCAGGCTGGAATCACAACAGGAGACCTCAGGATCACAAAGACTGGAGAAAAAAAGAAAAGCACTGGAGAGCTGCAAGCCCCCAGGCAAAGGAAGAATCTTCCCTGGAGTGGATCTGCTAACTTCAGCCAACCTTGGTTTAAAGGCTCAAGCTGACTTCAGACACCAGTCCCAGCAGTTTAGTGGAAACCATGATGTCAGGACAATCTGGTGTTGAGAACATACATGAAATGGGCAGATTTGAATTCATTTGTAGTCAGCTCTGACCATTACAAAGCTCAGCCTCCTACAGTGCTTTCTTCTAAATCACGAAATAGCTCTTTTGCCAGCTACTTAGCCAGGGTTTGCCTCCATCCAAGCAGACTGCGCTATGAGATGCACTCAGCACTAACTCAGTGTATTATTGTTACAGTTGATTAATATGTGAACACTCTGTACAGCATAAATTATGATTATGTATACAAACAAGCAGTATATACACACAAAACTTACAGGAGATGTATTTTTCCCCCCACAATGAGCTGTCAATTACCAAGTATTTATATATTCTGTTTGTAAACATAATATATAAATTGGCTTTTACAACCAACACTCAAACCACTTTAGGTATTAATGCTTAAAACTATTCATTTGATTAATTCAGCCACCTTCATAAAACCATCCTGTTGTTTCTCTGGGGCTGCAGGTCTGACGTGCAGCTCCCTCACCCATCTGCTGGGGCCCTGAGCCTCTTGTCTGAGCATGGATCCAATGGGAGTCCCTGGCATTTCAGAGAAACAGGGCTCACCTCCTCTGAGCCATCTGCAGAACCCTTCAAACTAGAAACCATATCTGTGCTTTAACAACCCCCAGGCTCTGCTGGTGAGCAGGTTTCCAATCACACCATGAGCTCTAGGTTCAATATTGGAGATTCCCTCTTGCAGCACACATCCCTGTGAAGCCCATGGGACCCCCAGTACCAAAAACTGACCTGAAACCACCTTCATATATTTCAGTGAGGAACAGTTGAAATGATCTTCTGATTCACAGCATAAGATACCTGTGGGGCAGAGAGCAGCCCTAGGATGTACTCAGGAGCAGTTCTGCTGTCTGTGCCTTTGGCTCTCACCCATGGCTCAGAAGCCACTGGCTCTTGCTGGCTCTGTTATCTCTTTGAGCATGTACAAATGAGCTCATTTATCTGTCACCTCGTCAGCAAGACAGCTCTTCAGAAACAGGGGTATTTCTGCACCTGATCTGCACAGTGCACAGCAGACCCAGGGTGTTCAGGAGTCAGAATCTCAGCATTTGATAAAACAATGAACATCCATCTACTCCTCCCAGCTATGGCTGCCTCGCCCTTCTTTAAATCAAGCCCAAGGTACCCTGGGTTCCTCTGATGTGTCCTCTTCCCATCACATCATCATTTTATAGCCTTCAGCCTGAGCTGAAGTTTGGCTCAGGGGGCAAGAAGCAAAAAGTAGTGTCCCAGCTGCTGAGTGTGAGAGATAGAAGGCTAAGTAGTGGCAAGAAGGGCAGCCAAGTCTCAGAATACTTTTTAGGAGAGAGTAATAAATAACAAAGCTGATGTTCATGCAGTCTTTAATGGGGTTTTACCACCAGAGCACTCATCTTAAATAACGAGGGGCATAGAGAGCCAGGTAGCAAGTTCCAAATCCAGAGACTTGTGACACCTACAGTCTTCTGAAAAAAGAGGCAGGAGACTACCAAAGACAGCCTGAGAAGAGACAGATGATACAGATGGTTCTTAACTGCCCCAAGCTCTTGGATAGTAATAATAATTTTTTAAAAAATCCCAGCAAATGGAAGCTAAATCTTGAATGAATAAATCAGTAGCATGAAGAACTACATAGAAGCTTAAAGAGGAGCCACTGTTAAGGTCCAACCCATCCTCAGGTCTTTCCATGCCCCCCTGTTTGACAGTGGAGAAGCTAGAAGAGGACATGGAGAGCCAGGGGCTGGAGGACAAGGAGCTGCCTCATGGGGAGAACATGAAACTCTTCATCCCTGGGGCCATTTCCCTTCATCTGCCCGTGCCTCTGGTGCCAACGAGACACTGGGATCTGGTCTGGATCTCAGGATATTTTGCAGTGGGTTTCTGACCTCCAGTGGGCTCTTTCTAGACCCTCAGGCAACTGCAGCCATTAGTGCAAGCTCTGTAAGAGAGCTCAGGACCCAGCTTACTGCCCTCCCAGTTTGCAGCTCTGTAATTCTAACTATTTCCTTACAGCAGGAAGGCAAAGTGGGATGGTCTTAAAAGGCTGGATTGTCTGACAACCCAAACGTCATTCAGCATTTGACACAACCCTGGCAGTGGTAATGATCACCTTGCAAGTAAAGAAAAGCATTTGCAAATGCAGCCAGCTTCAACTCCAGAGTGCCCTTCCAGCAGGGCAGGCACTACACAGCTCTAACAAGCCACTCATGTGGAGAAATTGTTTATGAAAAGAGATTTTTAAGCTCTTAATTCAGTGCCACTGGCTAACAAACCCCATGGGCAATTCTCTGCATGGGACAACATCTCTCCTTCAGCTTTCCCACCCCCTGGGTTTGAGCTGGTTTTGGGGGGGGGAGGAAGAAAATAACACAAAGATGTTCAACAGAGCTCCCAAAGCTCCTCTTCCTTCTGTAACTCAGCCAGACACTTGTAGTCCCCAATACACAAATAATGCCTTGTGATCACAGCAAAAAAACACAGCACCCACCCACCCATCAGCTCCCAGACACCCAGCACACACTTCAGGAGAAAAGTAAACCTTAAGGAGATGGAGGGATAAGGTAGACAGTGCTGAGAAGAGAAAGTTTCTAAACTCCAAAATCCAGGTGAGGGGGCTGTGTGGATTTAGAGGTGCAACCCACTTGCTTCCTTGCCTGGAACAGCTCAAACTCCAGCACCAGCAAGAACCCTCCAAGGGAACATCCCAGTCACTTGCCTTCCAGATCTTTAAGGGTTATTTATCAGAAAGTTTGAAAAAAGTTTGGGTTTCTTCATCAGAAAGGGTCTCTTAAGTATTCTTGGCAGAAAAGATGGGGGAAAAAAAAAGGCTGTAGCCAGTGGCATGGCCAAGCCCCATGAAACCAGCTGGAGAAAGGGAAGCAAAGAAAGCACCTACCCTGGAAGCACCCAAGCAGGGGGGTGCTGAGCAGCCCTGGGGAGACCTCAAACCTCTTGCTAGGAAAATTCCATCCTGTTCTTCTCCTTGCTTTAAGAAGGCTCTGCCTTGCACAGGGTGGATTCCCAGGGGCTGTAAGCAGGTGAATCCCCATACAGGTAAATGAGAGGCTTCAGCTGGCATTTGTGAAGGGGTTAGAAATGATTTTTATAGTTGAACAGTTTTTGCTGTTGCATGGAGACATTTTTACTTTCTGGACTCTGAAGGAAAAGCTGCTGAGATGCAGTTGAAAGCCCAGCAAATCCAGGGTACTCCAGAAGCACTGTCTGGAAAATCCAAGCTTAAACTGAGCCAAAAACTTTTCCCATCAAATCAAGGTCCCAGCTAAGCCACAGCTTTGTGTGGATTTCTTGTCTTTCACACTAACTAACAGGGGAGGAGGGATGCTGCCAGGTGAATATGGTGATCTTAGAGGTCTTTTACAACCATAATAATTCTGTGATTCTCTGAGCTACCAGAAAAATATTGTGGTAAAAAAGATGAGACAGAATTCCTTTCCAGGGAATGCATATGAAGCTATGTCAAAAAATGTGGGATGTATATACTTACATGATAAACTTGTGTGCACCTTTAGACATAGTACAAAAACCACTATAATATATTTTTAAAGGTCATATAAATGGGAAAAATAAAATTCAGGGCTTAAGGAAGCTGCCTTTAGAGGCACAGCAGGCTAGTGGGGCTGAGCTATCCAAACTGGGAACTCTGCTGGGAATAGTGGCCTCTTCCCAAAGTATCATGAAAGAACTTTGCAGGCCAGAGCTTCAGAGCTCCTGAAATTGCCAACATATATGAATAATAATAGCTTACCATTAAAAATGATATCTGTATTATTCTTCTGATACTGTTGCAGTGTTCTTGAAAAATGAGTGTTATTTATTTGATCGTCCCCTAAAGATTCTTCCCTCATAGGCTATTGTGCAAATTTGTGTTCAGACAATTTTTAAAATGTTGAATTATTCACTTGATTGGCCTTAATGTCTTCTCCTGAAACACCTCAATATGGTGCTATTATTATCAATATACGGAGGGCTAATAAAAATGTGGGTAAAATAACTGCAGCTGGATTTTCAAAAGGGAAAGGATAATTTTCTAACTACTGAAACATTAGTAGTTAAGAAAGTTAAGATAAGGGTAATAAAGCCTTGTGCTTCAAGGCTTTGCAAAAGGGGTTAGGAAGTAATTATTTTAAAGTCTTTCTTCAGTAGTATGTAATTTAACTCTTGTTAATAAAGGACCCAATCTTCAAAGCCAATGAAAAATGCATCTATGAAGCAGATGAGATTTTTAAAAAGAGAAGTTGGTTCTCAACTTGCTTCAATGCTTTCCAAAAATCCCCCCAGACACTCATTTGCATCTTTCAGCTCCTATGATAAAATATTTTTTCTTTCCAAAATGTCAATTTGTTGAAACTGAGGCATTTTACTGTAATGTAGGAGCATTGACTTATATTTCTGAGGTCCCAAGTACCTTAGTTTGAGGCACTGAGTTGGATTAATCTATAATTTTAAGTCCCCCTGATGAATTGGAGCGACTGCAGTTGCTTGGTCCCTTTAAATGGGGAAGGACCCTCTGTGGTGGGGAAAAATGACACTGAGGTTCTGCACCTTGTGCTGTAAATACTGTTTTGGGGAAACTCACACAGATTCCAAAAGAATCATCCTTTACTGGACTCTCTGCTAACTTGCCTCTTCTGATTCTTATGCATGGCCCAGGACATTGCCAGGGAACGACTGAGATTTTTGTTCCTCTTTTCATTTTCTCCCAGTGTCACCATGCTCCACCAACTGTACAAAGGACCATGAGTTCATGTGTCACCCTCCTCGTCCTCCTTGTGTGCAACACAACTCCTTGTATTTCAGTGTATCCATCCCTCATTTCTCCTCTCACTTTTGTGTCTTGCTTTTTGCATCTTGGAGAAATCATCACAAAATGGACAGAAATGGTTTTCTTTGAATTGTTTCTCATCTCTAGTGCCCCTTTCTTGGATGGTCTTTCTTCATACTTACCAGCATTTCAAAATCTCCTTTGGTATGAAACAAACTCCGTTCACATAGTCTCCCAAATCTTTCTCTTGCTGTCTCACTGTTTTGACAGTGCCGCTTTTAACACCATCAGGTAACCCAAGGTCTTAGTGGTAAATTAGATCCGTGTGGTCCAGGCAAGATCCTTTCCTGGCCTCTTCTTCCTCTCATGGGATGTAGGGAATCATTTTCACGACATTTCCAGTTTACCATCTGCTTCTCCAAAATGTTCCAATAAATGTCAAACCTAGAAACTTTGCTCCCCTTCACACCATCCCAAAGCTACTGCAGAGAGCACTGGGAGAACCCTCACACTTCCTGGAGCTTTGGGGAGTCACGTAGGTGTTGCTGATGGAAGAAATCTGTATCATAAATAATTGAGGAACATCACAGAAGCTTTTTATGAGCAGCATGGAAGCATTCAAACTGCACAACACACCAAGTGTTCGAACACAGCCAGCTACTGAGGTGAAATAATCATCTTCTGTAATGAAGAGCAAAAATGGGAGAGGCTGAGTTCAAGTTGTCAGAGGTGATGCAACATCTGCTCTGCCCAAGCTCCCATCCTCTCTTCCCTGCTCTGTTTCCCACAACACTGCAGAGTGTAAAGAGAATGGCTTCCATGAAAACAACTTCCTTGCATTTTCAGCCAAACCCACTCCTCTCTGAGCTCCCCTGGCAGCAGGGAATGGCTGCAGGGAGATGTAGAGAAGACTCAGTGAGATTTCTGCCTCTGCATTAGGTATCAACTTCCTCGCCCTGGTGTGTGTTTTGCCTTCACCTCCCAACTTCAGTGAGCTATTGCAAGGTTCCATTTGACTGCCCTGGAATAGCAAGTCTTCATCCCAGGAATAGTTTTGCACCAGCCCTTGCTTCTCTTTCATGTTCTCAGAGCAACTGTGAATCTCTCTTTGGGTCATCTTTTTATTCTAGGGAGAATGTCACAAGCTTAGAGGTCGGGAATGAAGTTTCCTGAGTCTGCTTCACTGCCTACCCTCAAAGCCCTTCCAAGCAAACACCAAGGCCTGATTTGCAGTGATTCACCTCTCTGTGTGTTGATTAATTGCAGTTAGTTGGAAGGAAAAGGGGTTTTAAAAGGGTGTGTGGAGGGGGCCTCCCAATTCTTGGCATCAAATCCTGATTGTTGAATCAACAGACTTTTAGCCATCAGCTCTCAGGACACCAAGTTGTCTCCCAAGGCTGACATTTCCCAAAGCTCTCAGTAATTAAACAGAAAATGTAATGCTGGCATCAACAGGAGTCAAATCCATATTGCACACCACGAAAACTCACTCTAGCCTGGAGCCAAGCACAAACATGATGTGTAAGGAGGAGCAAATTCCTGTAAATATTTTAAATCTATCTAGGTCAGTTCTACTGACATGTGAGGAAAAAATTATTCACCTGGGAAAGGTGTTCCAGTCAAATAAATCATTAACTGAAAGAGCAGAATAATTCTCCCCATATCTACCTCACAAGGAGGATTATATTTGGCTCTTTCTCTCTTTGCCTGTTTTGTGTGAAATTGCAGAATATGGCTGAAGGGGATTTTGTTCACCTTACCAGCACAGCTGGTAAACAAGTTCAAAAACTGCTGCAGCTAAAAAGCTCACCCAGAAACTACAAAATTAGTGTTATGTCCTTGAAAATAAAATTTTCACGTTTGCATTTTATTTAATCTCTCATATCAAATCTTCCCCATTTACAGCACTGAAGACTTCTCCAACTGTCATTGAAGAACCCAGTTCAGGGATCTAATGTTCCAGCTGTCTGTGTTGTGCTTGAAGATGTCATTGCTATGCTAAAGACTCTGGAATCAGAACTTAATTAGCTGGTTTGTTTTGATGAATGAAGTGGAAAGATTGTTTGAGGGGTTTTTTGTTTGTTTCTTTTTTTCTCTCATAGTTACCAAGAAAAAAATAAAACAAAACAAAACCCAGACAGAAAGATCTATTTATGACTATAAATTAAGTAGTGTTAATTCCAGAGACACATGGGAAAAGAGCAGAAAATAGCACCACAATGCTATTTTTACAGTCATGGTTTCACTGAAATAACCACATTTGGAAATACACAGGAAATTACCAGATCTCCAGACCAACTAGGATGGGCTTGAAATGTCTGACACACTAAGGGAATTTTTACTACTAAGACCTCAACTTTGAAAATGCTTTAAAGAATAGAGCCTGGAGTCTTGCAGCACAGCAGCTCTATGCCCAGAGCCATCCCCACACTTCCTACCAGAGGGGACATCCAGAGAAGGAGCCCCCAGGGAACCACAGCCCTTCCTACAGTCTGACACATGGCACTTTTCATCCTGATGGGAAACCAAGTTCAGCACCTGGCTTCTACAGAGAGCTATAACATCTTCCTGGAGAAATTAAAACCCTGTTTCCCTACACTTTTTTTTTTTTTTTTTCTTCTTCTTCTGTTTAATGTAAAAATGTGTGTGAAATAATAATGAAGAGCAGTCCCTGAAATGCCCTATGGATTTCCACTTGCAGATGCTCAGGCACGTGAGTAACTTTCTCCCTGGGAGACAAGATAAATACAGGAATTGCTCATGAGCCTAAATATTTGCAGTTCTGGATCTTCTTTTCTTGCCAAGGGCACTGGCATCCCCAGCTCTCATCCCTTCCCCTGCTCCTCTGCTTTTGCTGTCACCCCAAGGGCTGCAGAGCCCGGTGCCTCTCTGGGACCTGGGCTGGCAACTCTGACACCCTGCAGCACAGTCCTGCCGTGAATAGCCTGACAGGTTCTTCTTCTTCCCAGCTTGATGTCTCCTGAATAAGAGGATTATTTCATCTCTCCCCTGCTGCCTCCAGGATGAGACTCAAACAGTGGGACTGAGAGCCAGGCAGCAGCTTCCCACCTCGAAGCATCCTGGCTCCAGCATGGGGCCCTTGCAGGATTAGTGTTTCTCCTCCCTGCTTGGCTCTTAAACCAAGGTATTACTTAGCTCATTGTGTTGTAACATCTGCTTTTCTCTGCCACCAGCACCAGCTTCCTTGGTTCAGCAGAAGGGGGCTGGGAAGGATCAGAAGGCAGGGCTGGAGGGACCTCAGCCCCTGGGGTATTTTGCTTTCTAAGAATGTGTGTGTGGGGGGATTATCAAAGTGGGTCAGCCAAATTCCTGACAAAACCCCATTCCTACATTCATGGGAGTTGTGTTCACTGGCTTGCAGGATTTGTTGCCTTCAAGTGCTGAGTTGCTGCCCTTTGGGCTGGCTGAGCAGGGAAGAGAAAAGAGCAGGGAGCCAAGAGCCTTGCTGAGAAATGCAGGGAGAAAAGGCAGCTGGAGCCTTAGCTAAGGTCTGTCTGTTCTTGTAGGGCTTCCAGCAATGCTCAAGCTGAGCTGGAAGACCCAGGGAAGCCCTCCCACATCTGGGCAACTGGAGCCACAGAGGTACCACAGCAGGGAGACACCAAGCTGACCCCCAAGCTCACTGCATCCACAAGATTCAAGCATAATCATCAGCTTCAACAAGTCTCCTTCCTAACCTGATAGCCCTGTGAAAGCAGAGTAATGATTCTTCCATTCAAAAAAAATCTCATCCTGCCTAACAAGAAAGGAAGATGCCTCCCACGAGAGCAGGAGAGCCAAGAAAGGCAGCAGAGTCCTGCTGCTGATCAGGCAGCTCAGCAAATCAGCTCAAATACTGTGTTGAAAGAGCACCCACAAGCAGAAAGCCTGGGTTTGAGAGGGACTCCTCACTTTCTTTTTTTCCCCTGCAGAATGGAATCAAGGTGTCTTTATTTTTTTTTTTCTCCACAGACAGGATGCAAATGGCAAGGGAGGTCTTTCACAGTTGCCTGCAAAAATAATATATAAGCATTTAAGTGCAAGAACAAGCTATTCTTGAATGTAAACTGATGCTCAGTGGGACTTTTCAACTTCTCCCAAGAGAAAATATGTCTAAACTAAATGCATTTCTCCCATTTGGCATCATTACATTGTAAAAGTATTTTGCATTTAAATCCATTCAAGGTGGCATTTAGGTCATCAGATCCCATTTTGACCTTGAAGTGGCAGACTGTGTCAATCCTGGCTCAGTAGGGTGCTTGCAGACGTCTGTCTTCTGCTGATTACAAATACAGTAGGGATCACATTATGGCCCCTGGCATGAATAATGTGGAGGTACCAAAAATACAGTCACCATGGTAACAGCTTCACAAGGCTGGGTGGAAAAGCCTGGCCTGGGAAGAGGGCAGCTCCACGATGTTTTGGAGAGGAATGGAACATCAAGTATTGGCCAACTACCCCACAAAATCCAGTGGCACGACAAGGTGAGGGCTGAACCCTGTGGCTAAGGGAAGCTTTCCCCTGAGGTTCTCGGTGCAGAGCAAGCAGCTGTGGCTACACAGCACTTCTGAGGTGCAGGGCAGTGCTTTGAGATATTCCAGTCCCAACCCCTCCTGAAATACCTCTGGGTCTTCTCTGTGGGACTCCTGCTCTCGGGGACTCTGGTACTGGCAGGGGACATCAGCACTGAGGGACAGCATCTCCTGGTGTCTCAGCATCCGCAAAAGAAAACTCAACCTCAACACCCTCTTGGTGTTTTTTCTCCCTTGGTATTGCTCTCTCAGCCTGGTAGAGATGATGGAACGTTGTAACATTAGCTCAGCTTTTGGCTTTTTCCAAGGATTAGCATCTTCCAGGCATCCAGCTGGGGTTGCCTGAAGTTCCCACTTTTCTGCTGTGGAGTTCTTCCTGCACTTAAATAATCCTTTGTGATTTCACCACAGAGGTTTCCTTCAAGGATACTTATTATCCGAAACTACTTCAGGGAACTATCAGGAAAGGACATTTTTTAGCCTGAAGGTTGTTCATGAACAGCCTACGTTGATTGTAGCTGAAACAATTACACACCTCCTGGGAGGAATTAAACATACAAGTCATTTGTGACAGAATTCTAAAACCACTTGAATGTGCTCTTGTTTTTTCTGAATTCTTTGTGCCTTTTTGTACTCTAAAAATAACTTCCTAACATCAAGTGCAGCAAATCACATTTAAGGTATTCCTGGATGATTTTGAACATTCTTATTCTAGGAGAAGGGGAAGTGACAAGAGCTTAGGTCAGGAATTCCCTTTCATCTGGGCAAAAATCTTCCCACCTCCTCTTACCCCCTTAAGTAAAAGCTGTTCTGGGTTTGTTTCCTCAACTTCTTCAGAGTTTTCAGCTATGAGCTGTTTCTTTTTGTGTATAAAGCTGATCAAGAAAGGGATTCCCACCTGCAATCTATTAGAAGATTAGAAAGCTCTTGAAGAACTTACTGTTGAACTATGTCCTCACAAGGACAGAAGGACAGAAGGACAGAAAGACAGAAGGACAGAAGGACAGGGGTTTGCTGAGCTAAATAAAATTACTGCTCCCCATGTAGAATTGATCTCCTTTTCTGGAAGGAACCCTGCAACCACACTGTAATTAGCTGGGTTTCCAAATTATTGCTGGCTTATTTTAGGGAAAGTTAGAGGCTGAACAGAATGAAAGACATGGAAGTCCAGGACAAAGGGAAGTTTAGGCTGGGGTTTTTAAAAGAGCCTAAGGTTCCATCCCTACTTCAGTCACAGGGCAGTGTGGAAGTATTTGACCCAGTCAGAAATGTTTTATGCCTGTTGGAAAGTTCAATTTCAGCCAAGGCTGAGTGCTATGCTTGTGAAAACAAACGGCTGTCAGTAATGAATTTAAGCTGTCCTCGTGTATTCAGCTGTGCAGAGTGAATAGAGATGTAGCTTCATGGAACATTTCTGTTTCTACAACTTGAGATCTGGCATGGCGTTAAAAGAGCTATGCACCTACAGAAGCCTCTGGTTAACCCATTCTAGTGTCCCAATATCTTCCCTACCCTTGGAATTTCCATTCAGCAAGTAAACAGCTAGAAAAATAGCTCTGGGGGTAAAAAATGAACCTGGCTGGGTTGTGTGCTTTCCGACCTTTTTTATCTCTCTGTGTCTTGCTTCTCCAAAGATAATTTCAACTCCATTTTCACAGGTTTATTGAAGTGATTAATTCTTTTGGAGCTAGAGCATCTCTTGGATTATCAGGCATTGTACAAACACATTTTCTGAACTCCAGTACTGTGGGATCACTGCTGAACTAAACAGAGAGGGAAGAGGTGTTTTTAGAATGGGACTTCTGGCACCCATCCAGGCTGTTGGTAGGGGGTGAGGTGAGGGGAGATGGGATATGCACACCCAGAGGGAATGGTTCCAACATGGAAAAGTTCTATTTGCACACAGGCAGCTGAGCAGACAGCTGCTGTGCTGGGAATCCTTTTGTTCTCATATAAAGGCTTTTTATGTGTCCATTTCAACTTTTATACCAATGCCACAATTCTAGGTGATGTTTAGTGGAACTGACTCAAAAAACTTCCCTTGGCATTTAGCCAGCTCACTCATATCCCTGTTCCTCCTCAGAAAACCTTCCCTTTGCACAGCCCTGTTCCCAGCTCCTGGTGTCCTGTCCTTGCCCAAGTGCCATGCTGCTTGTAGCATCACCCCTGCAGGAATATGGAGCTGTACTTCCATGGGACATACCTTAAAAGATGAAGTTCAACACCCAGGGACCTTGTTACTAACAAAGAAGGTAGCAAATATCAGACAATCTATAACCATTCATTCTTGAAAATATTTCGGATGACACTGTGTTTTTCCTGTTATCAGTGAAATCATAAGTGGATTGGAAAGGAAGCTCCCATTGAGGTTTGTAATATTGTTTTCAAGTAAAAGAGAGTCCACTATAAATGTACAGTGCTTCAAACAGATAGATTTTTCTGGAAGAAATTAATACCCTTCCTGGTACCTGAATTCTTTCTACAGGGTCCTGGCCAGCAGCCCCCTGGGAAGGGCTCTGCTCTGTTGTCTCAGTGGTTTCACCCAGCCAGCCAGTAAAAGATGTCTCAACACGAGCCACCACGCAGTGTCCACGTGTGCTTAGCCAAGCAAAGCAATATTGCCTCTTTGCACCACGTTCAGGTAAGTCTATTTTCCTTGAAACAACTCCCCCATTGCTCTCCTCTGGCTGTGAGTTATGAGTCCCTGGAAGTCCAGATCCATCACTCCAAGCATTAGCTGCAGCGTGGCTGAGTGGGACAGTTCATCACTTGCAAGTTCAGCATTCTGGAGCAAACATCCCTTGGCTTTTAGTGGTTGTCATTCTTTCATTACTCACTGCAAATGGGAGAACAATAAATGAAAGGCTCTCTCCCCTTTTCTTGCAGCATTTCAGCAGATGGGCACAGATAGCCAAGGCAATACATTGCAGGAAACATTGCTTAACTTAGAGGTCTCTGTGCTGTGGTTCCTTATAACTTATTCATGATTCATTACTTTTCCTGGGTTGAAAATTGAGAGAAGGCCATTAAGTAACTGGAATGCATATTTATTCAAGACTAAACAGATGTTGGAGGAACGAGGCTGCAGATAACAAGTCAGCAAGCGACGCCAGATTTTTAAAGGCAAAACAGCAAACAGCACAAAGAGGGACTCCAGCACCAGCCAAGAAGTTCTTAAGCATGCAGAAAATCCCTTGGCCACCCCTCACCAGAGCACCAGAGGTGACTGGGTTAGATGAATTTGCAGCATTACTCTCTGCATCAGGAGCCAAAGCCACTGCAATGGTCCTGGCTTGGACCCAAGGCTGCTTGTGTGCCCTTGGAGGGCTGATCCTGCCCTGCTGTGAACCAGGGCCACTCAGCAGAAGCTGTGATAATTTCTGCCCAGCTGAGAACCCAGCTCTTCACGTTTTGTTTGAATTCAAATCTTTCCATCCACCATTTCTGATGAATATTATGAGACTTTCTTTTTTTTTTTTTTTCATTTCTCAAATGTCAAGTAGATCTTTTACAGCAGCTCTTAAGAAGATAAAGGGGATTAAAGGATCATTTTATCCTATTTAAAGTTAGCTCAGAGACGATAGGAGTAAACAGGCACATTTTACAGGATGTTAATCTTGTCTCTCTCTTATTCCCCCTTCTCCTTTTCTTTTTTTTCTTCGCTTGCAAAATTTCACTTTACTGGATGCATTCACTTTTGTGGCTGAAATGACTGCAAGAAGGCAAATTCTGCTACCCTGTCTCCTCATTTCAAAAACCAAACAGAAAATATCACACTTGATTGCAATATTAAATATAAGTTTAAATTGGGCTGTCAATCACTGGCTTAGATTTTACCATAAGAAGACAGAGGGAATCAAGAGGGAAACAAAAAGTTCTTTGGGAAATGGAGGAAGCCTGTCCCTGCCACTGGCACCCAGATAGCAAGGCAACTTCTTATTTGCAGCAGAATCATGGAAATAACATTGTTCAAAGAAAACTAAGAACAAGAAATAAGAGCTTTGGACATTCTGTGGGGATTTCAAAATAAGCTGCCAGGAAATGGAGAGATGGAGACAGCCTTGTTAACCTCTTGTGAGGGGTGGTTAGCTCACACTTAATTCTTACCCACTAAACCCCTACCCACAACAAATTCAGCTGGAGCTGAATTACTGTCAGGAATGTACCAGATGGGCAGCTCCTTGCCCTTTTTTAGCCATGACAAACCTGGTCCTCAACGCAATGTTTAGGATCAGAAAGTGCCTGGCATGAGGAACTGCTCCTCCCAAACCAGGAGGGTTGTGGCTTGAAGAGATGTGGTTGCTCTCTCTCTCCCTCCCAGAGAGCTTAAGATTTGTTCATTCTTTGTTTCTTTCCCTTAATCTAAAGTAAAAGTCATCAAGACTGAAAGTGCATGTTTGAGAAACAGAACAAAGAAAGCCAATGGCAAAGGAAGACAGAACATTTCCCTGTCCAGTCTTCAATGGATTATTACCAATGACAGGAGAGAAAAAAAAAAGAATAACAGATAATAGACAGTAAAACATTTACAAACAACACAGGGAATTCAATGAAGTTTCCAGCCATGCTACAGCTCTGCCTCCATCTCTGCCTTTGGTAGAGCCTCTTCTAAGAAGGATGAGGCACTGGAGTTTGGTTGGGATTTCCTGTCCTGCCCTTGTGCTCTACACACTTGGGGCAAGAACTCTGGGATTGCCCCTAGGATGGAGCTGCCAGGGGGAGCATGGACTGCAGGGCATGGTTTGCCTTGACCACAGCCAGACCTTCATCCTCTGGCAGTGGGAGATTTCCCTTCCCAGACACTGCTGAGCTCCTTCTCCTCTGCATCAGTGTCCCAGGGCTCCAGATGGTTCCAAGGCAGTCAGGCTGAGCCTTTCCTTAGGAATTCTTCCTCCATGACAAAGCTAGGGGAAGTGGTGTTGCTCTTCACAAGGAGTCCATCTCGTTAGCTTTTCCCCACTTTGCTCCTTTTTATACTTGCTCTGTGCCTCCTGTCCATCTCCCAGGCAGAGAGGGAACACTTTGTGACAAGCTCCACCAGACTGAAGCTGCATCAGTCCCCAAGCAGCTCAAATCACACAAATCCAGCCCTGAGAGACCTGATTTCCCTCTGTCAGAGGAGGATTAATCAAATCCACCTTTAGTAACCAGTTCATTCAAAAGTAAGTCTAGCTTGCTGCCAGATGGAGGGGGGTCATTAAAACTGATCCTCATCTGGACTAAAGAGACCTTCAATTAATATGAAAATATCCTTCTTTTTTCTTTTTTTTCTTTTTTTCTTTTTTCTTTTTTTTTTTTTTTCCCCAGTGAGGAAGCTCAAGCTGTGATACCTACAAAAATGACACAGGACATTCTGGAGAAACAATTGACAAAGTAACCAGTAACCTGGCTTATCAGGGGCTGTCACAAGACAAGATCCAACACAGCCTCCCTCAAAGAAAAGCTGCAGGGACAGGAAGTGAATGAGTACACAGTAGCACATCGATTCCACAGCCTGGAGCCTGGCAGATAAAGACTTTAGGAGAAGGTTCCAAAAAAAAAATAATTTGGACATATATTATCTCAGACAATACAGCAGTGAACACGGTCATGGCTTTTCACTAGACCTCAGCCAGTGGTTTCAGGGAGGGCTTCATGGCATCACTGCAAACCACAGATATCTGTCTGAGGAAGAAATAAACCCATGTATGAAAAGGAGAAGAATCAGCCTGGAGCTCCAGTGTGTTTGCTTGGAGCGTGTGACACAAACTGCTTCTCTCCCTTTTTGTCTGCACCGTGTTGCTGGGGCCCTGTTTGTCACTGCACACAGCTGAGCTCTCATCTGGCTCCTCGGCCAAAAGAAACAAGTTGGGTTTTGTGCAGAAAAAAAACCTAGGCAGGGACCAGAGTCCCATCAGTGCCACAAGGTGCCTGCAAACCAGAGTGCAGCAGTCAGAGGGGGCCAGAGGGGAGCATCCATCCCTCTCCTGGGGCCTCTGGCCAGGTCACCAGACACTGCTCTCAATATATTTTGGTACATGCTTGCTACAGCTCAGCTCTGAGGGTACAGGTCCCTTTTTCCTGGCAATCACGGCATCTCCCTCACATAGATGGCCAAAGGCATTACAGAAAGATTGGCTCAAATGAGGCTTTACTGCCTCTCTAAGACTGGGGATGGGGTGTGTGCTGCTGGCTACCCCTGCTGCACAGAGAGAGGTAGACAGAAGGGACAAAGCAGGGACTGAGGAAAGAGCATTGGAGAGATTTTCCTGTCCCTGTGACTGCCAGCTGCTTTTTCTCTTCCTAGGGATAACCAGTGACTCCCCTTCCAGCCCCCTGTTCCAGGGACCCCAAGGGTCACCTGCTGCTGGTCTGCCAGTGGTCCTCACAGATTTATTGTGGAGAAACAGGTAAGAAAGGCTATGAGGAACTGAAAGACCCAGGCACAAAGGGCCGACAGACTCGAGAAATTAATTTGGATTAACTTTCCCAAACTCTCGAGTTGGGGAGTCCTGCATCACTTGTGGCCTGGAGAGTATTAGGGAAATAACCTCTCCATTAACCTGCTGTCACTCCTTTCCTTCTCAGAAGTTGTGCACTACGTTTTTTTTAGCAGTTCACCATTATGTTGGACAATGTAACACCACAAACATTAAATTACTCTGCCACTTGCCAGAGAACTTGAGCTATGTAGATGGATTTTAAATCACCACACTGGGCTAAAGAGGTCTTCTGCAACAAGTACCTCACCCATAACTGGAAATTTCTTTAATACTTTTATTGATTGATTTCTTTATTAGCTTTTGAAGAAGTTTAACACAGTAAACAGAATTGATCCCAGAGGCCACGGGCTGGGGCTGGACGCCTTGTGCCTGCTGAGAGGAGGCTGGATTCTCAAATTGAATTATAGTTATTGTTCTGCTCGTAGCATTTTTTATGTCTCATCATGACAGATGGCCCTCTAAATGATACCAGATTTGTATTTCATTAGGACACTTAGTCAAAAGATCAATACTGCTTCCACGCACCTTTCTGAGAATACATACACAGCCCATACAGGCTGCTGGGGCTTAATGTGATTTGGATAGCATTAGCTACAAGGCAGACATATGTTTTATTTGTAATAATGTTTCATTGATTCCAAAAGAGCAGTCCTGGAAACCCAAGCGCTCTGATTGTCACACTTTATCTTTTTCTCTGCCTGGCAGAAAATGGCATTTTTGGGTGCTGTAAAGCCAGGTGGGCAGGGCCAGGAGGCACCAGCCCTGGCCACGGCTCTGGCTCCAATCTCCATTGCCCTCTTGTGGTCCTTGAGAAATATCTCATCTGAAAAGAGACAAGGAAAATTCCTTCTAAATTACAAATTTACCCCCCGAAGGAAGCCGTTCCTGTCTTAGAAAAAAAGGAAAAATATTGCAAAAGGTTTTGGTTTGTTTAACACCTTCCCCGCTCTCTCACCTTGTTCTCTTTTTCCACCACCCCTCATCTTCATCAGCCTCATTGTTTTAATCCAGGAGTCACTATAGAGTTACAGGCTGGATTGATTGATCGATTGATTGATTGGGGTTGTAATGAGTCTTTTCAACGTAAGCAGTGGTGCATAAAATAAATAGGGTTTAAACCTCCCCCTTATGGTGCATTGATTTAGTGAGATTGAAAGTGGATCTAAGGTTGTAGCTATTCATTGCTTGGTGCACAGATAACACCACAGAAAACGTGGGTAATGTGGTTTCCAAAAATGCTGATAGTATTTTAAGGTCTCATAAGCAAAGGGTACACATTGGCCTCTGAGCTGGTTAACTGAGCTGGTGGTGAGGGGAAGACTCCTTCATTTCTGGGGAAGAAGGACAGCAAGAGCAAGCAGTTACTCCAGCTAAACCTTCAGTCATTTGGAGATGCTGGAAAAGAATCTGTCTTGAAGGTTTTTATTTGATGTAAGGATTTATATGTCCAGAATCATTCCAATGGAGAAGAGAAAGGGATTTGAGCCCAGGTGTCTCACAAGAAGTACCTGCCCATGGAGAGAGCTGCAGCAGCTCCTGCTGGGCTATCAAGACAAAGGTTGAAGGAGAAAAAAATCCAACAACAGATGGATGTGAGGCTGAGGGGTCAATGCAGCAACCTTCACCCACAGGCTTCACCCAAACCATCCTGCCAGTTCTTTCTACAGTACTCTGCACAGTTCTGGCCTCTGGAAACTCTCAGTGCTTTTCCTGGGATCTAAATCCCCCTGCCTACACACCACAGACATCAAGCTTGGAGGAAACCTGACTGATATTCTAAATTCAACACTGATGGCCAGATAGCCACCAATAACCTCGAGCATGGATGGAGCATCCCTCCTGCCCTCACACCTGCCAGTGCTTCCAGGGCAGGATTTGGTTTCCACCTCCCCCAGCTGGTTCCAGACATGCTGCTGCTGGAGCTGAGCTTTGCATGGGGCCATGGGTACCACCCCAGGCATGCACATCACCCCCAGCACCCCTGCACAGACCTTGATCCTCCACCAACATCACATCCCCGACTCCACCATCACTTCTGATTTATATCTGGACCATTGAGATCAGTCCCAGGCCTTCCCCACCCTGTGGGTGCTCAGCTTCAGGAGCTTTTGACACTTCCTTTGAGAGAAAGAGAAGGAAAAAAAAAAATCTCCTAGTCTTATAAAATACGTTTTATGTTGAGCAGTGCTTACAGCTTCATGAATTGCAAAACCATTTTTAAATCTTGGTATTACAGTAAAATCTGTTCTGGTTCACTGCCTCTGTCACTAAAACTCACAGTATGCACCTTGCCAAACCAATTAAACCCATCGTTAAGACAGGGATCCTGAATCATAATTTCTGGGCCAGTCTCCACTCCTCTAAACAAATATTTCATCTCCCAGTATAATTTCAGGAGTATGGAGGGAGAGTCAGAAGAAAGGGGAGCATATTTATCAGAGAAAAGCCAGAAGAAACCCAAGAAGCAAATTATTTATAATATAATCTCTCTTCAGTTTCATTTCCTCTCTTTTGTGTATGAAGTGGCAGGAATAGCAGCATCAACAGCCTTGAGGGCAGAGAACTTTTGACCCATCCCTGACTTGTCATCAGAAAGTCTCCTGGCCCCAAAGTCCTCATTATAGTTTGGACTTTGAAGAGCAATAAAGAATGTCAGGCTGACAAATATATGTTATCAGAAGAGATTTCTTCTTCAGTTTACAAGATGATTCCACAGTTTTATTGCACCTCTCTGGAGGTCTCAGTCTGTGTGCTGTTATTTTTCTGCTCCCACTCTGAGATGAACAAAGAGCTTCATATTAGGTTTGTGCCTAGAGTAGCTGTCACTCCGGGATTAAAAATTTTAATGGATAAATCTTAAAAGGTCAATGACTGACAAAAATCAAAGCAGATAGCTAGGAAGGAAGGAAAATACAGATGACAACATTGGCTCAGGCAATTTGGGATACACATATCTTGGACATCAGACTCCAAATCCTGCTATAATCTGACTTCCAGGTGTGGAGCTGTGCAGTGATTGCTCCAAACACCATTCTGTACCATGAGGAATTAACATCTCCTCCAGTAAAAGGACATTTATCTTTGCTGTAACTGCTCTAAATTTCAGATGTTTCTAGAAATCTGGAACCTAGAAAAACCCTCACTATACTTCATACTGAGAATTATTATACCACTATAAGTCTTATTTGTTTTTCAGTTCTTCTTAAGGAGGTCCCAGCCATTAACCAGGACAACCCAATGCCTGAAGGCAAGTCTGCAGAAAGAAAACAGATGTTCTTTCCTTTTACAATATGCCTTGGATTTTCCTTTCTTGGTGCCCTAACCCTAAGCTGAGACAAATGATGTGAATGCTTCATTGACTGTCCATCCCACCTCCAATATTACAGGCAGGCAACAGGGGCAGAATCCCAGAATGTCAGGGGTTGGAAGGGACCTCTGGAGAGGTTTTTCCACACATCCAGTCCAATCCCCCTGCCAGGGCAGGGTCACCTAGAGCAGGCTGCAGAGGATGGCATCCAGAGACACAGTTTTCTGTCCACTGGTCAGAGAAAAGCAGAGGCTTGTGAGCATATTCCTGTGCCAGGAGAGAGCCTGAGCCCAGTGAAGGGAATGGAAGAATTCTCATAATTCTTCTGGAATTCACTGGGACCAGGATTCCCCTTCACATCCTTCCTCCTCTCCCTTTATTTCCACAGAATGGGCATTTGAATGGAGATGCATCAATGTGTGATGAGAAGCTGAATTTCAGCTCCATCCTCTTGAGTGGCCCCGTTAGAGCTGAAACAGAGCTGCCCTCAACACCTGCTCTGTCTGCCCAAAGGGGTGGGAAAGAGGCACTCAAATCTGTATCAAATGGTTGGGAAATGCCCACTACTTGTCATTTTTAGGGTGCTTTCAGCTGTCAGCATACCAGGACCTCTCTCTCCAGACTCTGCCAATGACTTTGAGTGACAGGACCAAGGAGTGCCCATGCTGGTACCCCAAAGGCATCACCTGTGCCAGGCTGCAGAGACAGCCTCAGCTGGAAAGTGGGCAATGTCTGTCTCTAGAACTATTGAGGTCAGCACTAGCTGTGCAAAACCACCTAGGGGTCTACAGCACAACACTTTTCTTCCTCCCAAGCTTTTCCTGTGGTGTCTCCATGCCCAGTTCCACAGCTGCCATGCTCCATTGCAGATGTATGGAGGGAAGGTGAAGGTGCCATTGCCCACTGGTCCTGCAACCACAGCACAGGAGCTGCTCTACCAAAAGGTATCTACAGACCTGGCACCAGAACATCCAGATCTGCTCCAAAATCTGTTTGTGAGTGCACTATTATTTTACATGTTAGGGATTTTTATGATAAACCATGGCTCTTGAGTACTTCTCGAATGCATTACACTTCCTATGTGTGGTATGAACTATAAAAGCAAGTCTAGAAAAGATTAAGAAAACAAAACAAAACATGTCAGTATATTTTAAATAACACTGCACCCACTACCTGAAGCAGCCTGTGAAAGAACAGTTTTTAGAACCCCACATCTTGGCAATATCTGGAAGGAAAGGGCTGGGATATGTGACCTGTTTGCCACATGAGCACAGAGTCCACTGCTGGGCAGGGGGTTTGCTTGGGGAATGCAGAGCCACAATTAGGTGAGTTAAGTCCAATAACAATGAAATGCTGCATGCTTTCCATTGCAATAAAAATGATAATGATTCTGCTGAAAAATATCATTACTTCACACTCATTTAATTCTGGAAATCTAAATTCACAAAGGAAACAAGAAGCCCTTTAATCTCCTGGTAGACAAATAGCCCAATTTTATTTCTGCTATTATTTTTTTATCCTTTTCCAAGACATTTTATAAGACTTCAGAACACGAGAGCCCGGTTTAATTAACATTATCACATTAAAAAGCACAGCCAAAATTTTCATGGAGTTTTAATTGAAATATAATACTGTCTCACTTAAGTTTTTGGGGGGTTGTTTTTTTTTTTTTTTTAGCATCAAGCATAATAATGAAAACCACCGTCTGCACTGATTGCTGGAGAGCATGGGGTATCTTACCAAAGAGGGCTTATTGAAAGGAGCCATTTGGATAGCTCAGGATGATCCTCTCTTTGCAAAGATCCACCCAGTTGCTCTGTGGACAGAAAAGACATACTTTCCATTTCCTTTGTTCCCACCTCCAAATGACTGCTTTGTCTCCACAGGTGATGCCCATTACATGCAACCATTTTTTGGACGGAGGTTTCTGCACCTGCTTCCCAGCCATGCAGAGGATAATAAGGCAGCTTTACACTCAAATAACATCTTCCATCAGAGGAGCTTGGGGCTCTCTGCAAATGTTACATTCATTCTGTCCTTCAGCAGCCTTTTGGCAATCGAATTCAAACCTGGCACCTTTGACTAAAAAAATGCAGGTATTCACCTCTGGTCACAGGTGTAGCAATGTTCTCAGCATCTTGTTACAAGTGAGCCAAAACTAGAAGGTCACAGGGACCCCTGAGGGGTGCCAGCCCCCAGCTATTTATCATCACTACAAAGAGAAGATGGCAAGAAGAAAGCAGCGTGGGTCACTCAGCAGGTCAGTGACAGTCACTGCACCCAGATGTCCCCTTGGCTGTGCCAGCCCAGGAAATAATAGCTGACATTTTCATTTGCAAAGCCTTTAAAGAGAACAAGTAGGCTGCCTAGGATTTTCAGACATCACCATTTTATCTGGCTCACCAGGAGCTTCGTGTCCATCTCCCTGAAGCAGTACAAACCTTGAGCTGTCCCTTTGGATTTTAGGTGAGTCTAAACCTGGGACCTGGAGACCTCACCTAAGGCCAGCACAGATCCTGTGTACAGAGCCAAGCTGCTGGTGGTGACAGAACAAGCTCTGTGTGTTTCAGAGGGAGGAAGATTTCATAGTAATGACATATTAGAAATTGTTTTGTCCTCCCTGCTCAAGTGACAAGGTCCAAGCCAGCTCATGCTGCTGAGGTGGCCCAGCCCTGCTTCTCACCTCCGTGCAGCCCACCTGTGGATGCAGCTTTCCTCCACCACCAGTCATTGCTCCTGCTGGTTTTGACCACAACAAAAAGTCTGCTGGGGCTGAACGAGGAGCTGCTGTGACGCAGGCAGTGGCAGAGGATGTTATTTGATTTTCCAGCAGGACAGATGTGATGACTGTAATTGTATCCTCCGGGCTTTGAATCACCCATCTCAGCACGACACGCTGAGGCTCTGCTCCATGGAATGCATTCCTTTTTTTAAAGAGTTCATTTTCCAGCTGATGACAGGTAGCTTTAGTTCACTATTTACTCCTAGGGAAGCAAAGGCCAAAATTGAGTGTTTCACTTACTTGGTCACTAGCTGGCAAAATTCCTACATTTTGATTTCCCTGAGGCTGTCGACGTAATTTTGAAGCTGCAGTAGGAAGCCTGTTAGTCAGAACACTTCTGCTGTAATATATTGTCATCAAAATACACTCTGCTGCTGTAGTCAACTTCCCCTATAGAATTATATTGGTTTTGAGGATGGGTTTTGATGGGAAGCTTTCTGAAGCTTGACATTTCTCACCATGGAGAGAGAATGTGCTAGAAAGAGAGAGAGAGAGTAGAAAGAACAAAGTGCCAAGTTGTGTGGATTTGTTCTGCAATCTGAAACCTCAAAGGTCTTTTTGAAATGAAATCAAGGTTAATTTCTTTTTTCTTTGCTAGAACCTGAACAGCCAATCTTGAGTCCACCAAAGGCAGCTCCCAGACTGATATTTTAGATTGTTCTTGTCCCAGACACAGCTTTCTTTTTCCAGGTATCTATAGCAGAGAACAAGCAGAATTTTCTGTACTCGATGAATGTATCAACTTATATGCATCAATCTGAATGAATAAATTACCCTATCAGGAGCACCATGACTTTGATTAGGAGCTAATGATAGGATTTATGAATAGCAAATCCATATTCTTCTGTATGTGAGTGGCCATACAATTCCTAGACAACTGAGAACTTTGAAGAAGTAGGTTTGGGGAGGCTTAGATTTGTAAGGGAGTAAGGTGACCTTAAGTAAATGTCTGGTTGGCAAAGGGATATTACCTGGTCTCTGCCTCAGTATAGACAAAACATCTTTAATTAATTGCTTGGGAACATTTTCCACTATATATTAGGAACGATATCCAGATAACTGTGATTATTAATTTATATTCCTTCTTAAAGCTCTCAAGTTTTTGGCAAAAACAACAAAGGACAGATCTGAAGAGCAAACTTCAATTCTCCTTTTTGTTTCCCCTCTCCTAAATCAATAGATATATAAAAGTTCGAGATGAAAACAAATCATGATCATGCTGCAGCTTTCAGGGGAAAATACCATCTACAAGAAAACAAATCAATAAAACTTTGTATTCTTGGACATGGTCTTCTGTTTTGGTCAATAAATGCAGTGTGTTATGCAGTATATCACTGGAGCCTGCAGCAGTTTGCCAACGACAGAGCACATGTATTTGGGGTGGGGGGATGAAATGGTAACTCCAGTTTTTAAGCAACTTTATTTCTCAAATGTAAAGTGGTTTTACTCTTGAGAATTATTTGTCCTGCCAACAGGTGGGGGAAGCTGAATGACAACATAGTCTTCTGCTGCTTTGTCTGGTTTGCTCCTCTAAAATAGAAAGGACTTGCTTAGTATTGCATTATTTCAGCTGGGAAGGCTCATTGATTTTAACAGGCAACCTGACAAAAATGCAGGTTTGAAGGAAGAAAATGTAGGCAGATGGATTAGTCTAGATTAGTCTGAATCATCTCTTTAATGTTCAAACAGGGGGACCTCAGCAGAGAAAAGTAAATTTTTCTAAATACCCCGCAAAACCTCACCTCAGAATTTAGATCAAGAACTGAAGAGGCTGCTTTATTCTCTGCGAGGAGGAGGCAGAACCTAATTACTCTGGTTAGAATTCAGGAAAAATTCAGATGGAATTTTCTCAATGAATAATAATAGGAAATAATACACAAGGGGCTGCAGAAAGTGGAAATGGTTTCAAAGTTCCTGTGCACGGGTGTTGGAAATACAGAGGCCAGTGTGTTGCTCAGCTTTTGATTTCACATTAAAAGAAGAAAGGCCTTGCACGTCATCACTGCCTTTTTTACAAGGTTCACTTCTAGTGCTACATACCGAGCAGTGGAACAACCAACAAAGGGTCCAGAGCAGGATGCTGGTCCTCTCTTTCGTTAAAGAAAGGATAAATCATCCAGTAAACCATAACCAAGATGCTGTCCTCAGAGTGCTGAGAGGCACTGGAGCCAGCCCAGTTTAGGAAGCAATGGGTTAAATCAATGGATCTTGCTTTGGAGCTGCAGTGATTCCATCAGGAACACAGTCACTGACTGGTAACTCATTGGATTTGATCAACTATTCCTACTGCCAACACCACCACTGTTCACAGGGATCTGGAGCTGAAGCAAAGAGCAAATGAAGAGCCAGAAGCTGCCACGGTTGTGTGATGGGAAGAAGGAGGTGCTGCAAATGCTGCATCCTCTGTCAGCCTCCTCTCTGAAAACTGCTGCCCTCACAAGTTCTGTCATGACTTCTCCCAATAAAGATCTTTATTTCAGTGGATGGGCCTCCTCCGACCAGCACAAAGTAACCATCTGTCACAACAAAGTGTCATAAGGCAAATGAATCCTTCTTGGCTGCCACAAACAACACGCAGAGCTTTCTGGTCTATTGATTTTCTTTCTGTCTTTCCAAGCAGAATATTAATACATGTCTCTGAAGGGGAAAGTCAGAGATAATCTTGGAGTTAATAAAGGAAGGTGTCTTGCTTTGACACAATATATCCAGCTGCCATTGCAACCTGTACTGTTCCTGAGGCTCAATTAACCTGAACAATAAGCAATTCCAGAAGAAAAGCTGAATGACAGGACGTTATACCCGAAAAAAACAACAACAAAAAATTCCCTACTATTGCTTGGTCTCCATCGGGCTCTTCTCCCGGGCAGATCTCAGTCAGACAAGAGGCCATGGGCTTCAGCTCTGCCAGGGGAGGTTTAGGTTGAATATTGGGAAGAAATTCTTTCCAGAGAGGGTGATCAGGCATTGGAATGGGCTGCCCAGGGAGGGGGTGGATTCTCCATCCCTGGAGGTTTTTAAGAAGAGACTGAATGTGTCACTGAGTGCCATGGGCTGGGAACCACGGGGGGAGTGGATCAAGGGTTGGATTTGATGATCTCAGAGGGGTCCTTTCCATCCTGGCTGATTCTGTGACTCTGTGATTGTGCTGGGGTGGAGGTTTGCTTTATGGACCTAAGCTGGGCACCTCAATGCCAGGCCATAGCAGGTGGAGAAGAGAAGCCCTGATGTTGCCCACTCAGCTGGTGTTGGTACCACAGCAACATGATGCTAAAGGTGGAAATGACCCCAAACCTGAGCCATCAGGAGTGTCTGAGGCCCAGGCTGAGCCCCTTCGCAGCACAGTACATGTGTCAGGGCTGGTGAGCAGCACAGCACACATATCAGCACCAGAAATGGGTTTCAAGTTCCAGAGTCCCAGTGGAACAGGCAGGGATGCACACTCCCTCCTGGAGATGTTTTGAGGCCCATCTGCAGTCCAGGCTCACAGGAATCCCATCTCACATCTCTCTCTCAACACCCTTCCCTCCTCTTTCCACTGACCATGCAGAACACCTGCTCAGGACCCTGCTTTTACCTTAGGTAAGAGTGAAGCTTACAGAAAATAGCTCAGGACCTTTATGGATGTGGAGTTCATGGCTCCATTTGCTGACACCAACTCTAAAGCCATCAGCTGCACTCTGTTTGGGCCCATTCTGACTGCAAACCAGCTGTGGTGCATGTTATAAATCCCTTTTTTTTTCCTGGAATATAGAGGTCTGTGCCTGGTGTCCCAGCAGTCAGTGCCAGGCAGGCATCTACTGTGAGCTCCTCAAATAAATCCCACAGGAGAAACACAGCCCTTCACTTCTGTCCCCTCAGCCACACTGATTATGCTCACTCCTTGTTCCCAGAGTTGTTAATAACTATTATGATCTGTAAATTTGCAGCTGATCACTCAAAATGGTCAAGTAACATTAGTCAGATAAATGGTTTAGATTTATTTTGCAGTGTATTTTCAAATGATTTTTTGATTGATATTTTCCTCTAATGTTTTCAAAGATTTTTTTTTTCTTTTCTTTTTCAAATTAATGAGAACTGATATTAATCACCTCACACTGTACTGTCACCACAGTGATAAATGTGTTTGTTGAAGGCACAACACTTCCATGCACCTTTAAAAATGCAGGATTCCAAGCAGCAACAGTTGAAGTATCTTCTGGGATAGCCACTGCTTAAGGATGGATCCCTGAATCCACTGACAAAGAGACAAGGAATATCAGCTTCCAAGCACTAACCCAAGGCACAGCAACATCTATCTTAGGTATCATTTACTCTCATTAATTGGGAAGCAAAAGTAGGCAGCTGGCAACCTCTTTCCAGTGCTGCCTTCAAGTGAGTACAGCCCTCGGCTGGCAGGGATTAAATCATTACTCACTCACCTCTCTAGCAGGTGTAGTCACTCCTTGGGTGGTTTTTCATTCATCTTGAAGAACACTGGTAGAAAATTACCAGTGAAGTCCAAGCAAAGCACTCAGAAAATCATCAGAATTAATCTCCTCTGATTTTAGTTGTCAAAGAGGGCCAGGTCTATGTATCTGCAAGGTATTCCAGGCTTCCACTGAAGTCAGTGCCATCTCCAAAAGGAAATTACTTTGACCCAGCTGAGGTGGCTGACTGACTATGGCAATCACCTCCCTTTGATTCGGAGTCTATAGTGATTAGCTCCTATTTACGCACCTGAAAAAATAAATATGTAACTCAGGGCAGGGGAATCCTCCCCTTTCAAGGGATGCCATTTATATACACAAGCAAATAGAGTTGTGCATCTCCCAGCAGAGGAACAGATAGTGCCTCAGCTGATGGGAAACATGGCAAGAAGGGATTGCACCAGCTGCCCAGATCTTGGAGAAAGCCACCAGACACACACCTGCTTCTCTGAAGCTCCCCAGTGCCATTACTTCCTTCCTGTAACAGAAAGGCCCCAGAACAAAATAAATTGTTAAGTGTCCTTCTCCATGAAGTTGTGCCACAGCTGCTGACTCCTCCATACCTTCACCCTCCAGGTGTGGGCATGAGAGGGTGGGAGAAGTGCCCAGGAGGTGCAGGAGGAGCTCTCCTGGTTGCTCCCAGCAGCCTGGTGATCCCACATTGCTGGTCTCAGGATGGGGATGGGACTGGACTATCCAGGACTGACTTTGAACACTGAAGCAGCATCTCCCACTGAATGGCCACAGGGATTTATGGGCTGAAGAGCCAGGGAGGTGAGATGAATCACCATGTGCTAAATCAATTTGGAGCTTTTCATCATCCCATCGGCAGTGAGAGCACAGCTCTGGTGATTTGTAGCAATATTACCCTGCCATGATTCATCTGCAATGCCTGGATCTTCCCTGCCCTCCAAACACCACAGCAAAGCCTGGGTACTGTTCAACTGCTGCCATCAGGACACCCAAGACTCTCATCTTCAAATCACAGAAGCCAACCTCTGCCATGGGCAGGAACACTTCCCACCAGCCCCATCCAACCTGGGCTGAGACACTGCCAGGGCTGGGGCAGCCACAGCTTCTCTGGGCAACCTATTCCAGCATCTCATCACCTTCATAGTCAAGAATTTCCTCCTAATATCTCATCTACATCTCTCTTCTTCAAGTTTTAAACCACTGCCCCTTGTCCTCTCACTACACACCCATGGAAAAAGCCCTACTCAAGCTTTCTTGTGCCCTCCTGAGGTACTGGAAAGCTGCTACAAGGTCACCTCAGAGCCTCCTCCAGGCAGAACAGCCTTGCTGTGTTTTCCTCAGGCTGTTCTGCTTCTTTCTTCCACCTCTCCTATGTACACCTTACTGTGAAGCATGAGGCTCAGGAATGGGCATGTAAAAATACCCTTTCTGAACTTCAGGAGGTGCCTCTCTGCTCTTTCCTCCAGGCTCTCATGGTTCTTCTCAATGGCAGCACAACCTTCTGGTGTACCACCTGCTCCTCACAGTTTCATACCATTTGTATTCAGATACTCCAAAGGCTTTTAAAGGACTGCCAATACACTTTAAGAAGGTAATAAGTGAGAGGAGAAATTAGTTAATATGAATAAAAATCACTCAGCAGTAATTTCAAACCTGGGAATACAGTCTAGACCACTGACAGATGCCTTATCATCTGGGCTGTACTGCTTCCTTTGGCCAAAAAATGAATGTGGAGTTATACCAAGTCCATTACCAGCATCCCAGGTACTGCAGCCCAGGCAGCAGCTCCAGCAGCACATCCCTGGGCAGCTCTGTTGGGCACTGCACATCCAGGGGGTTGAGAAACATTCTGTGTGCCAGGGAGCTCCTCCCCAGACCTCTGAGGACACAGCAGGAACTGGAGCCAGCAAATTTCTGTCTGCAGCTTCGTGGAGGAAGGACTACAAGTGAAACCCAGGCTCTGCTGCCCCTTCAAATGAGCTCTGGCAGCTCTGGGTTTTTCTGTGTGCGGATGGAGGGTGGGCAAGAGGCTTTCCTGGAACAGGTTTGTGAGCATCACAGAAGCACAGAATGGTTTGGGTTAGAAAGGACCTTAAAGCTCATCCAGTTCCAACCCTCCTGCATGATCAGAGACCCCTCCCCCAGCCCAGGGTGCTCCAAGCCCCATCCAGCCTGGGCTGAGACACTGCCAGGGATGGGGCAGCCACAGCTTCCTTGGGCAACCTGGGCAACCAGGGGCTCAGCACCCTCAAATTAAAGAATTTCTTCCAAATGTCTAACCTAAATCTCCCCTCTTCAAGTCTGAAACCATTTCCCTTGTCCTCTCCCTACCTCCCCTGTGTCCAAAGCCCTCCCCCAGCTTTCTTGGAGCCCCTTCAGATATTGGAAGGTTGCTCTGAGCTCCCCTGGGAGCCTCCTCTTCTCCAGGCTGACCAACCCCAATCCCTCAGCCTGGCTTCCCAGGGAGGTGCTCAGCTCTCTGAGCATTTCAGTGGCTCCTCTGGACACGTCCCAGGAGCTCTGTGTCCTTCTGCTGGGGACTCCAGAACTGGACCCAGCACTGCAGGTGAAGTCTCACGGAACAGAGGGGGAGAATTCCCTCCCTTGACCCTTGTCTGTGGTTCTGCTGATGGAGCCCATCTGAGCACACAACAGCACACTCAGAGCCAGAAAACCCTTCAGCCAGAAAATCCTTCAACCAGAAAATCCTTCAACCAGAAAACCCTTCTGAGTGCTGCAAGGCTGGTGGCACTGCAGGCTGGTGGCCTGAACATCTAAAGCTCCCAGGGAAAGCTGTGCTTCCAGTGAAGGGCATGTATTAATGCAGTTTTAAATCTTCTGTTATGGGAAGACAGAACATTTCAGCCCTCACAGACACAGTGCCTGACACCAGATATGTATTGTCTGTATAATTTCAGAATTAGGAGATGAAATTACGATTCCCTTTCTTAATTGATTTTTTTAAACTCACTTTCATTTTTGTAACGAAATAAAAATTTAAAAGATAAAATTACATGGCTTATGAAAATAATGAGAGCAAATTAGCTCTCATTGAGTTTCTGCTCCAGCTTGTTTCTCTCTTGTTTTAATGGAACAACAACAACAACAACAAAAAAAGCACAATGACATTTGAAGTCTCAACTAAATAATAATTGGCACTTTGTTCTGAAATATCGATAGAAACATTTTTACCAGGCCCTACATTATGCTCTGGTTTTCACTGCTCACTCTCCAAGGAGATTAAACAGCACTAAACCATGTACATGCACAAAACCAAACATCTTACAAACATGTTACATGAACTGACAGGGTTGCTGAGAACTTCTTGGGGCTGACAGAAACTTTGCCTTTGAACTCCTCATCCCAGGCTTTCCCCTCTGGACCACAACTCTCCCATAGAGTGAACTTAGAAACACATCAGGCAGCATGTTAGATTTTATCAGCCTGTTCCACACTCCTTCCACATCTCCATTCTGCCTGGTCTGAAGGGTGGTCTCCACACCAAGTGTTTTTTCTCATGTTTGGCCTCTTTCTTGGCTGGTAAATACTTCAGAAAATCAGTGTAAAGCAGGCTGGAAGTGGCATGTCACTATTCTATCCTGTGTTTTCAGGACTGACAGAGGGTTGGGTTTTTTTAGAACAAAATAAATCCTCTTTAGACAGCCAGCAGCCACTTGGGTGAGTCTTTCTTATGAATACTGCAAGGACAAATACCCAGAGATGAGTTCACAAGGATTTCTTGTTTAAAATGATCTCTCTGGACACACTGACTGCTTTCTCATCCACACCCAGGGGGCTATGCATAGAGAATTAATTGGCACAGCAGATGGAGCAGATGAACCAAGCAGTCTCCCTTTCCTGGGAGTTTTGCTGTTGGTCACAGTCTTGGTGACTCCAAGAGCTGGAGAGTCCTGGCTGCAGGAGCTTCTTGGCACCTGGAGGTTGGACTGATAGGTGTTCTTGGCTCTGACACTAAATTAAATTCTTGATCTCAGCTTTCTGGGGACTGGAGGTCTTGCACAGGTAGAGTTAAAGGAAAAATTAAAGGCGGGAGGGGGATAAGAAAGAGGGGATTGTGAAATTCCATAAACTTCCATCAGAAAGTCATTTCCAACACTAGCACAATTTCACAAATATTTCCCATTTCATGTCTCTCATTTTTCCTTGCTAATTGTTTTCTTTTTTCACCTTTTTTCCCACTCAGAATTTACAGAAAGTGATAAGAGAGAGGCTGCAGAGGAGTGAATAAGGGAAAAAACCAAACATGGAATTTCTTTCCTCATCCACCCCTGCTTTTGATTGTCATGATTTTATTATTTTGTTGAAGAAAGGGTAATTTTCTACCAAAAAAAAAAAAATGTTAGGAAAAAACACTGTTAAACTTCAAAGTAAATTTGTAATACTGTGTTACTTCACATGGCAATATGAATACCAGTGGGCTCATTCAGCTCCAAGTACCTGTATGTACACTGGAAGCACAAGGGCTGGGATCAAATTATAGAGGCTGCTCACAAAAAGAAATAATGCCATCAGCTGTATCCCACGCAGAATTTTTGGTCTAATTACATCCCTGGGGTGCCCTTACAGACAATGTTTTCCCATTTTGCCACTCTCTCTGACCCTCTTTGCTTTCCTGTTTGCTCAGTTCAATTTTCCTCTCTAACTGCTTTGGAGTTCACAGTAAGTTGTGGTTACTCATAAAATGTCACTCAAGCAATCTTGGGTGGAAAGGTTAATGCAAGTAAGGCTCTCACTCTTCACATACACTCCCTGCTTCAGCAGCAGGCAGAGATTTCCTCTCCCTCTGGAGCACTTCCTTGCAAAATAATTACCTCATGCAGATGAAACATGCTGAGGTTGAGTTATTCCTGGGTTTCAGCAGTGGATGACAGAGGTACCAGGGATGCTGTGTGCCAGGATCCCCCCAGGGACACCTTGGGCACAGCCTACAGATTCCTCACTCCTGATCCTGCACTCTGAAGGTGCTGGTGGCACAAGAGATGGACACCCAGGACATGGGGACAAGCTTCCAGGAAAAGCTTCCTCTGGCTTTTGCTCTGCTGCCCACCCCAGGCTCGCTCATCTGGCCAGCTCCTGTCCCCATGTGGCATCTGCTATGCAGGAGCTCTGAGCCTGCAGGACCAGAGGTGGAGAACACAAAACTCTTGGGGGTTTCTCCACTGTCACAGCTCCTCTGCCCCCCCCCCCCCCTCGCCCCCCAGAGAAAGCAATTTTCTGCCTCCCTGCCAGCCTGGAGGGCTTCTAAGAATATCCTGAGCTCAGATATTTGATGTTTTCCACACACAGATCATGTAACAAGGATAGGAGTGAGGCTGTTCTTTTCCTTCCCTGAAATCCTAAAGATTTCAGCCCTGGTACCCAGAGCTCCTCCCAGAGGCTGGGATTCTGTAGCCGGCAGTTCCCTGGAGAGCTGGTCAGAAACATGGGGACTGGGCAGTGCAAGAGCAAGGGGGGAAAAGGGCATTTCCAGATGGGAAGGAAAAAAAGGAAAGGGAAAGGGAAAGGGAAAGGGAAAGGGAAAGGGAAAGGGAAGGGGAAGGGGAAGGGGAAGGGGAAGGGAAAGGGAAAGGGGAAGGGAAAGGGAAAGGGAAAGGGAAAGGGAAAGGGAAAGGGAAAGGGAAAGGGAAAGGGAAAGGGAAAGGGAAAGGGAGAGGGAGAGGGAGAGGGAGAGGGGAAAGGGAAAGGGGAAAAGGGGAAAAGGGGAAGGGGAAGGGGAAGGGGAAGGGGAAGGGAGGGAAGGGGAAGGGGAAGGGGAAGGGGAAGGGAGGGAAGGGGAAGGGGAAGGGAGGGGAGGGGAGGGAAGGGAAGGGAAGGGAAGGGAAGGGAAGGGAAGGGAAGGGAAGGCAAGGCAAGGCAAGGCAAGGCAAGGCAAGGCAAGGCAAGGCAAGGCAAGGCAAGGCAAGGAAAGGAAAGGCAAGGAAAGGCAAGGAAAGGCAAGGAAAGGCAAGGAAAGGCAAGGCAAGGCAAGGCAAGGCAAGGCAAGGAAAGGAAAGGAAAGGAAAGGAAAGGAAAGGAAAGGAAAGGAAAGGAAAGGAAAGGCAAAAAGCTCCGCAGACATCTCCTCCCAGGACCTGCAATGATATGGCTGCAGCAGTGGGAGTGGTGGGGAGAGGGCTTTGCTCTCCTAATGTTCACCCCAGGACAACAAGCCAGGAGAGCTGGGGCACAGCTGCCCACTCAGCACCTCTCCTGAGCTTCAGCAGAGCCCCAAAACCTCAGCCCACCATTTCCTTCATGCCACAGTCTCAAACAGAGCCTCCTGGCACATCAGAATTGCTTCAGAGGCCACACACTCCTTCCTCCTTGATGGAGTTCTTTTTTTCCCTTCTGTCTTTTCCCTTTCCTGGTTGGCCTTAAATAAAACCTTTTGGGGGCAACAAAGCCATTGCGATCTTTTCACCTATAGCATTTGTACCCGGTTTGCAAAGTGCAGGAAAACCATTCAACATATCCAGACACCTAAACTCTGCTTCTAATAGGACATGTTCTACTTTCTCTGCAGACAGACTCACTGCAAGGAAGAAAGCTTGGATGGAGGAAATCTGCTGTTTATTCAGGAAACAATAACAGTCTGTGTTCTCTCTAATCCAAGGCTTTCTCCCTGAAGGATTCCAAAATACCAAGCTAACTATGTAGCACATACTTCATAATCTCCCTAGTACAGCACCACTGTGGCACAGAACCTGCAGCCACATGCCTGAAGTGCAGTAGTTTTGCACTTGAAAATGCCAGCAGAAAACCTGCACATAAATCTCTGAAGTAAATATATCAATTTTTTCAGTCATGCAAAAGCCTATTCCATAATTCCTATATAAAAAGCAGTGCATTGTAACAGTTTTATTATAATGGTAACTTGAGGATGCTTCTTGTTTATGGGATGCAATAACCATATCGTAGACAAAATAAATTCTAAAAGGCAGTGGTGGAATATTCAGCCCCGAAGTTTATTAGCTGAGGATAGAGTTATTACCAAGTCAGCTGGAAACACCCCCATCTTGCAGTGATTATTACTTTGATGCCTTTAATTAAATATTGAAATACTAAAGGAAAAATACTCAGGAAAGCCTCTCAAAATACAGGTGTAGAAAGGTGCATCAAGAAAGGGACTATTTGGATCCTTCTTTTTCTTTAGCTGCCAACCATCCCTATTTCACCCCTGCTGGAAATTAATCCATTTTCCACACATTCTCCTCTCTTTCCTTCTTTGTTGCCTTCCTTCTAAGGACCTCACTCAGTCCCTCTTGGTGGACTGTGCTGCTCCTCAGTGACTGCAATGGGTGTCTGACCACCTCCCAGCACAGAAGCCCTCCTAAGGCTGACAGCAATTCCAGCCCAAGTATTTCATAACTTGGCTGATTTCAACACTGTGTTAGACATTGATACATGAAAGAGATATTTCCCTTTGACCTTCCACACCAGTCTCTCTCTCACCATCCCCATAAACCCCAGAGCTTGGATAACAAAGCAGAGCCTCCCTTTTGGTTCTCCACAGCACCCCAGCAAACACTCATAATATCAGTTTTATATCTCCAGAGGCTGCAAGACAGAAAAAGTTCAGACCAGTAGTTCAATAGGAAGCTGCAAAAGGGCCCTGAGCTAATTTAAGTGCTGAGCTCAGAAGATGGGGCAGGAACACAGCTTGTCAGGGCAGGGTCATTGGGTGCTGTCTGGCAAAGGGGCCTCTGGGGTGTTTGTTTCAGGCTTGGCTCAATCTGCAGCCACAAAGGAAATATTCAGTCGTTTATTTTTATTGCAGAATAATGCTGCAGTTCTGCTCTGATTCAGGTCAGGCAGACTGCATCATGCAGCTGCTCTCAGGACATACTTTCCCCCTCAGTTCTTTCCACAGGTTCTTGGCTTTAACTTCTTAAGCACAATAATCTGATCTGGTTTGCACTGAGCCACCTCTGAATTTCTCGGTTGTGTTCTAGTTCACAAATTTTACAGGGGAAAAAAAAAAAAAAGAGACTGTTAAAGGCTCTTTGTTCAAGTCCTGTTTCATACGACAAGCCAAATAATTCACACACAAGTCCATGTGAGATAAAACCACTACAGCTAAAAAGGAAGCCTGGAACTACAGATCCCTTAACCCTTTTAAAACCAGCAATTCCATTTGCTGGTTCCCTTCTCCCTTCTAAACTGAGCATGCTGAATTTGCTTTGCCTTTTATACTATCTTCCCCCCAGTGGCATTCAGAAATTCTGTACATTATTCTCATATTCTCAGCTTCAGAGGTGGTACATTTTACTTTGAAGACTCATGCTAATACGACATAATAAACCAACATGATTAACTCTCTGACAGCAAACAGGTAAGATTGGGAAAGGCAGTTTGATTGCTCCTATACTTTCCTGATAATATTATTTTATTAAAATGAAAGCATGCTGATCTTACTGAAACAAACTACTTTGATAACAATTCTTCCAGCATTTCCATGGGCCCATTTTCCTATGATACATCATTTCCTGTGGGACCTGGGCTCTGTGCTGGTGCAACCACTCACTCACCCACCAAGGCAGCTCTGCTACTTGCCACCAGGTCCAGAGGCTGCTGAGAAGCCTCCCCTTCAGATGTTTATCAGGGCTTTCTACTTTTACCTCCAAAAGTAGGAGGTCTGAGCCTTGAGGTGCAGCTGGCAAAGGCAGAAAGTGTGGGGAAAAGGAAGAGCTCCTTCTGCTTTGAGAAGTGCCAGTCAGGGAGATTTATCTTCCAGCTGATCCCTCCCTATCAGTCTGTCATCTCAGATCCATTCACAGCTTCATCAAACATCACAGCTCATCATTAAAAAAGGCTATAAAATCAGGGAGATGAATGGCACTGAAGCCACAGCCTGCCAGGCAATTCTGCTCCAGTTTCCTTGCAATGCCTTGGCTTCTTTTCTCCCTTTTCCCCGCTTAAATATTTCTGAAAGATGTTTGTAGGGCTCTTAAGCAGCGATGGCTGTGAGCCAAGGAGCCCCTGTAACCCTCCAGGAGTATTTGCAAGAAACTGATTTCCCCAGGTGGATATTCAGAGTACAACATGGTTGATTTGAAAGACTCAGTCTGCAAGTTTAAGGAAATTGCCTGTGATTCTTCTGCAGAAAGAATGATTTCAATTTCTAAAAATCTGGACAGTTTGATTTGTTTGTCCCTTCCATATCTTTCTTCCCATTGAAAAGCTGTGGAGTGGGATACCAGATTCCCTGTTCTGGACTTCAAAATTATCCCCGCCTCTTTGGTTGCCAACACAGTGAGTCATGCCATAGCTGGAAGAGGTCTTTCAGCTCCAGGGATCAGCTGGAAATCCTTGGAGTAAGTCATGCCAAGCAGTTTCATGTGAATTTTAACTTTTTGCCACTATTTTCCTACCTGAGCAATGAGGCTGATATAGTATTTTACCTCCTACTGCTGCAGTGAGAATTAATTTAGTATTTGTAACATGTCTGAAGAGAAAACAGGTTCAGATATTCTGGCTATCTGGGCACAAGATCAACTTGTGGTTTACTTTATTCTCTTCCCTATCCAACCCCAGAAGTTGGTCTTAGAGGAACGTAACACAAAACTCAATACATCAGGCAAATCTGAACAAGCTGATGAATTCTGAGGATATGCCCTGAACTTGGAGGACCTAAAAGGAGTTGCCAGAAATTATTTATGATGGTTATACTTTGATTCATTTCACACACTTTTTACAGCAGCCCTCCCATGAGTGCTGAAAACCCCATAACAAACCAGCAGGTCCTGCCATGCCCCTTTCTGCACATCCTTGAAGGACCCTGCAGAGAAATTCTCTTTGAAGCCCAGGGCCAGGATGCCCTGCTGGCTCTGCCAGCCTGTTTTCCCTGGGTTTCAAGGCTTTTTAGAAAAAAACAAACCAAAAAAAAAGCCTGAGTTTCTATTCCTTCTTAGAGCAGTTTCTTGTTCAGGCTATCCCTGAGAGACTAAGAAGTGTAATTGTGAGATCTCACAAGGTTTTTAATCCTGTGGTTGTTAATGAAAAGGAGCTGAGGCAGAAAACAGGATGGAAGAGAACAACCCACAGGCTACAGAGGGACCAGAGCAAAAAAATGCCAGACCAAGGAGATACAGTACACACATTAACACATTTGTTATGCTAAAAGAACATATTTAAGCATACCTAGAGCTCCAGCAAGTATAGACCTGGATCCATCAAGACACAGTAGCAATAAATAAACTAGCAATTTCTGCAAGACTTCAGTCTTTAGCTTCTTTGCTTATGCACACAAGGAGATTTCATTTACCTGAGGGTTTTCTGGAAGGACAAGAGCCTGTTGCAGGCAAAATAAGGAAGATTAGGAAATTATAAGGCCTTAAGAAATCAATCCTATGCTAGCACTGAACAGCAGTAAGGAAAGAAATTTGTCCAAGGAGGATGACAGGTCACTGACTTTTGCTTCAAAGATTTTAGAAGCAGCAATGACAATAAAGAATCCCCTGAGGTTCTGATCTCTCTGAAACAGGGAATTCAGTTCTGGCTCATGCTGAGCTGAGATTTCATTTTGTCATACAACTGTGATTTAATAAAACATAGGCTTGAGCACAGCTCTAGGACTTACTTGACCTCTCAGCAGAATTTTGTGTGTAAGCAGACAGTGGTTCTGCAGCACCCCTGGCTCATCCCTGAGTTTGCAGGAGGAACTGAGCATCTGGGTCACCATCCCTGGCTGTACCCTCCACATCTCTCTACCTCAGACTTCATCCTGAGAATCAGAAACAGGAGCATGACCTAACATCAATGTTTCTTTTGGTTTGCAAATGCATGAAACCAGGCAGCCCTGCTGGAAGAGGCAGAAGGCAGAGCTAAGCCTCCCTGAGAAGCAGAACCTGGAAGCAGCCAATGTGCCATGTCCTGGGTAGAAAAATATCTCTTCTTATTTCTAAGTCAGTGGATCTAATAAAGTTGTTTCCCTTATTTATCTCACAAATATCTTCAACTTACCACTGTCAGCCACCATTATTTTTTTACAAGTCTCCTGATAATGGTACAGATCATCAGTCCTTTGTTCCTCATTTCTCTGTGTACATGGAAGCATCAGCTTTCCTTTATGAAGGATAAGCTTCTCACAGCCCACCTAGATCAGGAAAATCATTTACAGAGATGGCCAGACTCTAGAAGGAGAAAATGAAGAAGAAAAATGTCAAACCACCACTGAAAAATGAAATAAGTGAAGAAAAAAAAAAAAAAAAAAGGCCACAATTTGTTAAATCCATTGCAGCACTGAGCTGAAGGTGTTTCTCACATTTCTCACACTCAGTTGGGCTGGCTCCATCCTCTTGCTCCCTGCTGTCCAGAGGGTTGAGCCAGCATCCAAATTAACAGCATTAGCAGAGCTGTCTGAACAGCTCATCAGTGCTGTTGTCTCAGTGCTTTTGGACAATACATCCTCTTGATGAATAAACTATCTTGAGTTTTAAACACCGTTTTGCTCAAGTTGGGAGGGTGTTTTTTGTGTAGACCAGTTCAGAACTAAAGCTATTAATGAAGCAAGGCCAGCAGTGAATGGAAGGATGATGCCAATGTTCTCCTTAGTCCCCAAGGACATCATTTAAAGAACACCATCCAGAGCAGTGGCAGAAGGCCTGAATAAACAGAAGCAACTGCTCCTCTACCATTTAATCACCTAAAATTATATTGGAGAGGAGCACAATCAAGTACCAGAAAGTCTCTCTACTAATTCTTGGAAGAGCCAGGATGAAAGACAGCAGAACAGAACTTCTGTGAGCCAAGAAGTATGTTATGAATGAATGGCAGGCTGGCCAGAGAGCAGCCAGTTATCTCCAGCTAAGAGGAAGAAACAGAGCAGGAAGCTTTTGTTAATTTATATATTAGTTACTGAGCCTCATGCTTCAGCCAATGTAGCATTGGCACTCAGCTGGCTATCAAATAAATTCACCATTTAGAAAGGATTTTTTTCCTGATGGATGCATTCCTGAAAATGGATGCCCATAAAAGAGAAAAATAGACTGGCTGTGCCCTGGTAGCAACAACCTGTGAAGTCATTACCATCAGCTCCCCCTTGTGAATTAGGATTTGGTGTCTGTGCAGTGCACTTTCTGAAGTAATTTATCAGCACACAAATTTATGGACTCTGCAAAAGCTGTCTTGGTTATTGTTTTCTCCTCCAGTTTACTAGAAATGCCTCTATTTAGATTTTGTCAAGATTACTGCTCCTCTGTGTCCTTCCTGGGTGGGAAAACGGTCTGGCCTCCCAGCAGTGCAAATGAATCCTGACTGTAGGAGGATGAAATCCAACCAGAGTGGCTTGCAGAGAGTCTTGCTACTTGCCTTGTCTCAAAGGTGCCTTGGAGAATCCAATCCCATCATTCTCCTTATTTCCAAGATGAGAAAGTTCTTGTGAGCTGCACACCTTCTCACCAGGTTCATCCCCGGGCTGCCTGGGATTTCTAAATGCCCCAAATGGTTTCAGCTTGGTGTGTAGTCACCACTGAACCACAAACTTCCCAATCAATGCACTCCTGGGTGAATAACAGTTCCTTCTGAAACACATGGTCATTTCATTTGTACATCTGGACAGAGAATCTCTGGGGTCTTTTGGATTCCTGAGAATAGTGGGTAACAGAAGTCTGACCAAGCCAGGCTGGCTGCAGCAGGCTCTCCCCTGGCACCCATCCACAGCCTGGCTCAGCTCTGATTTACATCAGCAGAGTCTGGCCTGATGTTCACTCCCAAGTTAGTTTTATCTTTATTTGAGCAGCTCTGTTGACAACACTGGTTCCAGCAAGGAAGCAAATGGTGTGATTCAGGAAAGAAGCAATGGGGAACATAAGGGTGATGAAAAACAATGTTTATGAAACACAAGTGCAAAAAAAAACAACAGGGAAAGGAACATTATTTTGAAACTCCAGCAAGAATGACTACAGAAAACCATTTTTTTGCCTGAATATTGAAGGAAAAGAGCTGATATAACTGGAAATAATCCAGCTTCCCCCAACAGCATGAATAAAAATCCCATATGTACAATGTGTGCTTTCTGCAGATGGCAGCATGTGGAAAGATCAGAGAGTTAATGAACAAAAATATGACCATAAAATAACCTGATGCTGTGTGTACTTCCCAGCTCCACGTTCCTCTCAGCTCTTTTTAGCTCCTCTGTGCATGTTTTCCCTCCTGAACTCTCCTTCACAGCACAGGGTGAGCCTGGGGTACCTTTTCCAGGTTTCTTGTCCCCCCTGTGGGTCTACTCGCTCCCTCAAGTTTAGGTTCAACTCTGCTCTGAAGTTCAGACTGAACATCATCCTCAGACAGACTCCTGGGTTTATATAAATTGGCTCAACATAAGCTTCAGAGCAATTTGACATGGGAGGTGGAGAACATGGTTGGTCCCTTCTCATGAACACAAACTGTCAGAGCTGGAGTGGTTCCAGCCTGGATGAAGCCCACAGCCTCTTCCACCAACAGAGACCCTGAGCAGACCAGCTGTGAATAACCTGACCTACCAGAGCTGGCTCCAGTGAGGGTGTTTGTAACTGAGCTGGTGTCCCTGGCTTCCCCCTGTGGTCACTGGAAGGACAGAGTCATCTCCAGCAGGACATTCATCTCATCCTGCCACGGGTACCTAAGGCAGGTCAGCAGGACCACCCCTGGAGGTGCCTCTTTCTCCCCACTGGCAGTCACACAGAAGTGTCCATCAGGCTACCAGCTATTTGTTATCTAAAATTTCAGCAGAAAAATCTCATCCTTTGAGTCCAAAGTGCAGCTAAGAGCTGGCAAAGGGGAGGGTAAATGACTGAAGAGGCTGACTAAGCCTGTTCTTTACTCTCATTGCCCACAAAACTCTGTTGGCTCCTTTCAGCATCTCATCAGCAGCTTCCTTGGGATTAAGGCAACCTCAGCTTTATGTCAGAGAAATGTTCCCCTTGCTGAGCAGGAACAGGCTGGATTTGAGAGGTTCTGTCAAACAAAGGGGTTTGGGGGAAATTATTAAATCAGAAAAGAAATGCACAGAAAAGGCTGAATTTCAAAGCCAGCTCCTTTACAGAAGTTGGGAGAATCTTCATTTATGCAGCAAAGGCACAGACCTCTACAGCATGGTCCTTTTCTGTGCTATCTTTCTGTCAGAAGATGGGGTTACAACTCCCCCCATTCTTGCACAGTCTTTCCTAGGAGTCTCCTACATCTCCATTTCATGATCCTCCACATTAACTCATGAATCTACAGGGCTATGAAATAGTGCCTGAGCTCTCTTTCCCCTCTCTTCCCAAGCAGCCACTCAAGAGAATTGCAGAGTCAACAGTTTTAAGCTACTGACAGGTATTTGCTTTGGCTTGCCAATTTTTTCTCTAAGACTATAAAGCTGGCACTAGAAATGGATCATGCTGCTGTAGGGCTCTCTTGCTGGCAACTCACTGGTGGAACACCTGAAAAGAAAATGGTGCAATTCATTAAAAGCTGGAGGTGCTCTGGCACAGCTGAAGGCATAAAAGAAGGTTCAGAAAGAGGCACTTTGTTTCCAGCAGGCAGAAAGAGGCACCTTGGGATTCCCAGGTCCAGAATGCCCTGCTGGGTTTTACTCCAACAGCCAGCACAGCACAACCCCTGTGTTCCAGGGATAAACTAGGACCTGTGTTAAGCCAACTGCTCCTCTCTGCCTGTTCTACACCCAACTTCTGCCCTGGCACAGGCACCCTTTGAACTTCACATCCATTTATGTTCTTGGCCAGGTGGCAGTTGCCTTTTTTTTTAACCTCCTTCAGTCATGGCTACCCAGAATCTGCATGAAATAAATGCTGAAGGTATATTAGGTACAAAGTCAAAGTTAAGCAGCTCTGCAGAAGATGCATTTTACATTCAGCAGTGGTAAAACTGGGCAAATGTATTTTGAAAATTGATTGTACCATAAATTAATAAGTTGATTAACAACCAGGCTTAGTGTTCTGCTTTATAACACATATGTAGGTATGGTGCAGTTTTTATAAAAAAACTTTGTGTGCACCTAAACAGTTGTGATGAGTGACAAATAGCTCACGTTGTGCCTGAAATATGGACCAATCCTATAGTCCTGATTCATCTAAGCAGCTGCTTTTTCACAGCCAGAGACAATAAGATTAGTTCCACAAACTAGATGCTCATGGTTACATTAACAGCAGAGTTAACAAGACTGGTTACAGCTAAAGGATCGTGTACACCCTTCACAAGTCTCTGAAAATGCACTCTGCCATTAGCTTGCATCCCAGTATTATACAACTGTCTTATGAAATTTTAATTCCACTCTTATTGGAGATGAATAATTTAATGGCAGATGGTAACCGACGGCCAGCCAGCCTCTGGCCTTCAAAGGGAAGGAAGAAGGATGTCAGACCATGACAGTCTTCAGCTGATGTAGATCAGCATCACCCCAACAACTCCCCTGTGTCTGCCCCAGTTCACTGTAGCTGTCAGACAAGTCTGCATGGGCAAGGAAGACACTGCTCCAAGAGCAAGACCTCTGGTAATTTGCATTTTGCCAGTAAGATGATTTGACCATTATTACTTGGGATCTGCAGATGGGGTTTTTTGACCCAAAACACAGCCTAGCGCAGGTGTCAATCAGGTGTAGCTATCACATCAGCAAAGTTCTCCTGTTTTCAGGGAACTGTGAGGTTTGTGATCAGCAGCCTGTGAACAGGGGCAGCTGGACCAGCACCAGAAAAACCCTGCTCATCTCATAGAACTTTGCCCTCAGCTCAGCTCCATGCTCTTTGCTTAAGACTCTGGAATGAATCAGCAGAGATCCTCCCAGGAAACGGCTCTGATTTGTACCAATGATGCAAGACATATTTCAAAAAATGATTCCTGTTTTACCCCTGCCTAGACAAGAGGTGACTCAGAGCTACACATTTGACTTCTGAAAAGCTGTTTGAGTCAACGTTTCTTCCAGATTTTCATTTTGCCCTAGAAAGTGATGTGCAGAAAGCCAGCCCATGGCTCCAGACCCTACAGTCCTCCTGAAGCCCTCCTGATTCCCATTCAGCCCACCAGTCACTCTTCACCTCTAGATTTGCAGGACACGAAGGATAATGGGAAAGAAGAGCATTTTCTATGGACTCGATGGAGGAACTGTTCCTAATTCTTTATTCTCGCATTTCAGAAGGCAAATTCTCTGAATCTGTAGCAGAAGCCATACGGCTGAAGCTGAGCAAAGTACAGGATTAGGAGTCTTTGGCAAATCCCTGTTTCAATACTTTGTTTTCAACTGCACTGTGATGGGAAATGAATGGGTTTTATTGAACTAAAACTCCAGAAGTGTTTCAGTGAGACATTTTTAAATGAAGAGAAACAGGCTGACATATTTCAAGCTGAAAGACTTTGCTGCTTTTTGGTGAACTGATGTAAAACATTCCCTTTCAGTGATCTCAATGTTAGGATGGGGTTTTCCCTTTGTGTTGGACTGCCACATCACACCTGAAGAGATGCCACTGTTGAATCCTGCAGAGAGTATAGCACGTACCAAAAATAGCTGAAAAAGGAAATATTTCATGGTCATTTTTCAAAGAACTCTTTTTTAAAGACGCAAAGTTGAATTTTTCCCTATTTTCATGAAAGTGTTTTCTATTCATGATGCAGTCATGTACCAAGGCACAACTTAACTCTTTCCCATCACTGCTGCTCAACAGATGATGTGCTCTAGATTTTACCAAATAAAATTCCAAGAAATCTTCAGCACATTGACCCTAAAACCCAGGTCCCTGGTTCTGCAGTTGGAACATACTTGCTACTCACTGGTTACTACAGAAAAAACTGTGTGCATTGTTACAGAGAGACAGATTTCTTCAAGAGGAGCAAGGTAAGAACCCCAATGTTAGTCAGGCTTACACAACATGGGAATCTGGACTCATTCCTGCCCAACCACTGAGCCAATGGGGCTGGGATAAAAATCTTCCAGTCACCAGCTTTTAGGAAGAGAACTGACCAGGATGCAAAGGAGTTAAAAGCCCAAGTCTTGGCTAGAGGGGAGCTTTAGGTTGTTAAGAACAGGACCTGGGCCCAGGTGACTTTCCCAAGGTCAGAACAGGAGTCAGTATGGGAGGATCTCCCCATGCCCTCTTTTAATCAAAGCCATTAATTTAAACTATGAATTCTAACAGCCCTTTAATCCTTCTGAACAATAAGAAGCACTATTAAATCCTTAATGTGCCTGCTTTAATTATAACCTATCAAACACTGAATCAATTCTAAGCGGTAAACACGAAAGGCTGTACTCTGGAAGTGGATGAGATCACGCCTTTTAAAATGCAAATTGAGATTGAAGCATTAAACCTATAATAAAGTTCAATTAATCTTTCCCCTTAAAACACACACAAAATATTTAATCTCAGCCTAATCTCATAGGCTGGCTGAATCAGAGCCAAAGAAGGCAGCCTTGGTCACATATAAACAGGCAGGAGCTGGAATGTCTTATTCTTAGAATCACAGAAATTTAGGGAGGTGGATGTGCATGGAGGGGGGTAGGGCAGCAGACCCAGTGTAGAGTGAGGGGGATGATTTTTTGAGGATTGTATAATATTATAAATTCCTCATTGTCTCATAAACCTTTCACTGTTTTCACATCATCCAGCTTGTGCTTGCTACAGCTTCTTCTGCAGGCATTTCCTGAAAGCTGCAAGAAATGGGCAGGAATCTTGTACTCCAATTCCTAGCAAGTTTGGTTTCTGCTACCAAAGAGTACAGAAGTAAAAATGTAAATTCCAGTACTGTAAATGTTTGGTTTTTTGTTTTTTTTTTTTTTTTTTTTTTTAAAAAAAAGACATTTGGGGATAATGAAGGTATTTTGTTTTATGCAAGAGAAATGTTCCAAGTTGGTTACATATTCTTAAAGGAATATTTATATTGTAAAGCAAAGATACTTCTAAACAAAATGTCACTTGAAATACAAATAAAAATGTTTTGTTTTGACAATCTGGGAACAGGATATTGATGTATTATTGAAACAGTCTGAGTATTTCTTTTCCTCTCCTGAAACATGAATTCATCAAATCCAGCATGCTGCTATGAAACATTTTGCTTTAAAAAAAAAAAAAACCTGTCTGGTTTTAGTTGAAAAAATGTTCAATTGAAAGATTACAGATCAAGTCTACATCTGAACAAAGTGGGTGTGGAGGGTTATTAAATCAACACGGAAGGGATTTGATATTACTGAGGTGCATGAGTTGACACTGGATGCACTGCAGTGGAGAGATATCCCTTTCATTATCAGTGTTATTTAGCTCTGATAATGGGTTTGGTCCTGCAGAGAATATAAATGTATCCACACAGCTGGACAAATAATGATAGTATTTGTCTTCATGTCATTTTTTAGGAAAAATATTGGCAAAAAGCCCAACACAATGTATTTGTAATGAATTCCTGGCTAATTCAACAAATGAAGTCAGAACAGATAGAAAACACAGGGTGAACAACTCTCCACCACCTTGCAAGCTTTTGTTAGCAAACAAGAGGTAACAAATGGTGCCACTTCAATTGGAGAAAACTTGGTAACTGCATTTATTTGTATTTATGTAAATGCCAAACACATTGATTAGGAGCTGTCCTGGCACAACAAGATGCTAAATTCAGCCTCAAATCCCAGCCTTTATGGGATTGATTTCTTTAATAAACAAACAAAAAAACCCCCACACTGTGGAAAAATTGTCCACTGATTGGTTCACTGTTAACTGGAGTGGGAATGGGGATGAGCAGGCAGAGATAAAATAGATCTTCATAGAGTGCAAACTGAGAGAATTCAGGATTGGAATGACAACACTACTTCATTAATCGAAACCCAGATATAGGAAACTTTGAGTTGAGAAAAAAAACTGCTCTGCAGAGTTAATCTCAGGTATTGCCTGTAAGGGAAAATCATGTGCTTAGAGACAAAGGAAGGGGCAAAAGAGAAAGCTGAGTTTCTAGTTATTCTCTCATGCTTTTTACTGTCATACAGCCTTGCCAAAAAATCAATTCTTTGCAGAGCTGCTCTGGTAACCTACATCATGTCAGTACAAGGAGGGGACTGATGAGACTTGATTCTGCCAGTCCTTAGCTGGAGTGCCCAGACCTACTCCAGAGAGCTGATTTGGTGCTGAAGGAGATCAAGATCTGTCCTTTAGTTCCTATTTCCAGATGAACTGCCACTAATTTTCTTGGACCCAGTCTGGAAAAGTTGATTCCTACAGCAGACATAACCTCTTGCAAAATGAATAAGGTCACACACAGTAGAACTCTTTCCTCAAGAATCAGCTTTTTATCTTGTTATGCAGCTTTCACCTGGAATAAGGCTTAAAATACTGCTTTTGGAACAGAACAGTTACCTTATTATGACTAAAATATTTTCAGCACACTTGAATTTAGGCTTCAGTGTGACCAGTTTAAGACATGATGCTGGATAATGCAGTTTATCTAGAAAGTGTTACATCAATCTAGCTTGCAATGTTATATTATTTCATCAACTGGAGTCCTAAGTCAAGACCCTTTTGTGCTCAGCACTGTAAAAATCACAGAATCAATTATTAGAACACTTTAAACTCTGCCATGGACAAACTGCTATTGGGAATGAAAATCACCAATACAATGAGAATGTGCATCCCTTGCCTAACAACAATTGTTCCCTGCTTTGATTTTGCTTGTATTTGGCTGAAAAGTCCCGAGTTGCCTGAAATGTCCCAGAAAGTCATGTGATTGGTGAAAATATTTTATGATCATTACCATGACAGCTTATTATCTTTGCAAATATAATTACCTGGGGAGAAGACATGTGAGATGCAATATGCCCATCTTGCTCGCCTGAGAGCGAGTGTTGAAAATAGAATTAAGTTGTGTCACCTCCAGTGTGTCATTTTTCCACAAGCAAGCCTGAACAGATTGATTTCCAGGTCTCCTTCAGCCTAACTTAATCAGTTCTGAGTAGATTTAGCTGGGCATATGGATGATCATGTGTCTGGCACCCACTTCCTTCCCTAATACGGTTACAGGAATTTCAATCAGCACCACCAGTGGCTCCCACTGTACAATTGCTTGAAATGTAAAAAAAGCCTTAATGCATTTTGAGCAGTAATTCATCCTGTCTGGCACCTCAGATCGTGTGAGAACTTGGGCCATATTTCCAGTGGGGGCCAAAGAACCTCTCTGTCCGCTTCGGTTGCCTCTGAATTTCCTTTAGGGGAAATGCATCAAATCCATTCAAGGGGAAAGTTCTTAGATGGGTCTTCAAGAAGCTTATTTTAAGTCTGGACTCTAGAAGATGAGTGAGAGAGTTTGCCTGAAGGATGAACACGTGTTCAGTTCCCAAATCATTACTACTTTGAGAAGCAACAGGGAATGGAGGAAAATAGGGCTTGATTAATTTCCCTGTAGTTAGGCATCCAATTCTGGCTGAGCTGCCTGCTCTGGGCACTGCCAGGATGTGGCAGATCTTAGAGCAGAGTCTGTAAGAGACCTGGGAGCACTGGGACCCCCAGCTTGAGGCCAGGAGAATTTGCCAAAGTGTGTCAAAGAGGAGATACTCCCCTGTTTAGACAGCTGAATTAAGAGCACAGAAACAGCAGAGCTAATTCCTTCCAGGCAGCTATTAAGGACCAGCAGAAGGAGAGACACACAGGGTGGGGACTGCCATGCTGCTGGAGAAAGAAGAGAATTTCTAGAAGCCAGGTCTTTAAAGACAGAATAGGGACTGAGAAACAGAGAATTATAGAAATAGAATGGAAACATAGAACCGAGTGCAACAGAATGACTTGGAGAATGAAATCACAGCTTTTCCTCCTGCTTTGGTGATCTCTGAGCAAGGGAATGGTGAGGATGCACCCTCAGCTCAAGCTCCAGTCCCTGGTGCTCATGGTTCTGGTGGTCCATGGGGAGGTCACACCAACCATTAAAGTGACCCTGAGGAGCTCCCAGTGAGCCCTGCAGAGCCTGCCAGGAGATTAGGATTGCAAAATTTGCACATGGTCACAACTAAGCAAGGGTGAGACTGATTAGGTCTGTCTGCAATTCTAATGATTTCATTTAGCCCTGCAGCTTTTAAAAGTCTTTTGGATGTTTTTATGATTAACTGAAGGCACTTTACAGCTCTGCACTTGCAAAAATGGCCAGATAATGAGATAATCAGAAGCTGAAATACCAGTTGCACTTATTGATTTTATTTTAACAAGTAGTTCCACTCTTTCAAAAAAATAATTTTCTTTAATGGCTCTTAAACATTTTTTGTATTCTTTTTACTTGCAGGTAATATTTAGAACCTATTGACATTTTTAATTCACTCATAACTAAGTTTGCATTAAAAGTAAAAATTCTAGTGATTATTTCAGTGTCTTCACATAATTGTCAATAAAAATGTTCACAAACTTTTTGGAAGAAGTAAAAACAATGCCCCCATTTCAAAAGATGCCAAATAGCAATAACCTGAAAACCAGTTGCTCAATTACTTACTCTCTCTCTCTTGAAAAAACAAAGCAAAACAAACAAAGAACCCAAAACATAAAGCAAGAAAACACCAACAACTTCTGAATAATGCTGGAGTCAGCAAATGGATTTTAAAAAACATCTTCTGAATTTCCCTGATTTATTGCTTTATCACTACAATGGAGTGGAATATGGAAATGACTGAGAAATACATTATGCAGAGCAGTGACACACAGCAGAACAGAAAGGCAATGTTGATGTTGCTGAGCAGTTGAGGACAATTCACTGCCTGCAGAATTCAAATGGTGAATTTGGGGCAATACTTTGAATACTGTGGGGCAAGACAGCTCTCCAATCTGCAGGCAATGGTATCATGGCTCACAACGCACCTTTTGCACTTTTGCTCTCTCTAGCTCTTCCAAATCTTGGGGTTTTTTTCAGCCTCTCTAAATCTTTCCCTGAGGTTTCACTCATTACAAGTACCTTACAGGAGGTTGTAAAGAGCTGGGGATGAGTCTGTTCAGTGAAGTTACATGTGATAAGACAAGAGGTAATGGCCTCAAGTTGCATCAAGGGAGTTTTGGATTGGATGTGGGATGTATTTCTACACTGAAAGGGTTCTCAGTGCTGCAGTCACCATCCCTGGAGGGGTTTAAGAGTCATAGAGACAAAGTGTTTAGGGGCAGGGCTTAGTTAAGGTCTTGTTAGTGTTAGGTTAACAGTTGGACTTGATGATCTTGAAGGTCTTTTCCAACCAAAGCAATTCTGTGGTTCTGTCATACATTTGTTCCACCCTAGATGCAATCTGAAACGTCTGTTGTTGATGTCCCAGACCTTTGTAACCCTCCAATAAAGCAAAGCTTGGTTTCAGAGAAGCACGTAGGCTGTCTGCAGTCTAGGATAGATCTAAGCAGAATTACCTGCCAAGACCTTTGGGGCACTTCATATTTATTACAGCTCAGCAATCAATTCCAGCTTAGGCTGTAATGGCTTTATCTGACACCAGCACCTAGAAATACTCTGACCACCTTTTGCTACAAGAATTACACTTTCTACTTGCAGAAGTGATGTCATGCTCAATTTTTTCCAGATCTTTTGACTGAAAAACTGAAAATGAGTTAAAATTGCTTCATGTTGGTTACATGAAATACAAGAAGAAATGAAATAGGAAAGCAAACCACCAAGGTCTAGGCAGAGCCAAGCACCACATCCAACCCTGCTAAGTCTCCTGTGCTGTTAATTAAAAGACGAACTCCAGCCCAAAGCTGAGGATTGACATATCTGTTCTGGGAAGTTCTCATTACACACTTTGGGAAGGGGAAGTGTATTATTTTCAGAAGCACCATCGGGTGTTGATGGATGCACTATCACCTTTGGAGGTGTCCATAGCTCTGTTCCCTTCTCATAGCAATCAGGGCTATTAAAGGTCTGTGGCCACCCAGGCCAGGTCAATGTCCCTGTGCTGCTCTGATCTCACAGTGCAGGTGGGCCAGGGCACACAGGAGGTGCCTCAGAATATTCCTTTCCATCACCTTGAGGAGAGAAATAGGAACTGTCATCTACTGAAGAGGTACAAAGTACCAAGGAGCTGTGAACACCAACATTTTCCACTGCTGCAGGGTGTGTGCCAGTGTCCTAAAGCAGAAGTGGACACATTGGCTACTGGGAGCCCATCAGCCCATGGCCTCAGCTCTCAGCATGGCTGGATTAGCTCATTAGTGTTGGGGAATTTTATTCATGCCTTCAGGCATGAGCCAAATTACAGAAGAGGGCATGGTACAAAGAGCCCTGAGTCAGCCTTAACATCTTCACCGTCTAATTCCATGTCAACTCCAGTCTCTAAAGGCAGAATTGCAAAAAAGCCCAAAGGCAACAGAGGTAGATTTTGTCACAGTGGCATTTATTAACAATATCTCAATGACAGTTAGATCTCAAAGAGTTAATAAATGCTGGTGAACATCCCTGTCCTCAGCTTGGAGTTGAGGGTGTTACAACCTTGAGGACTACCCCAAGGTCATGTATCCCAAAATTAAGAGGGAACAAACAAAAAACACTCCTCAATTCTGCCAGACTAATGCCTTCTCTACTGGACCATCTGCAGCAGATGTGCCAAAATAGATTGTTTTAAATGGCCTAAATATGTCCAACTCCTGAAGTGCTGAATGCCCTTAGCAATGTTTCCTTGCTGCCTAAAGGCATTTGTCAGGAATGCTATTAATAACATTAGCAGATAATGGCTTTACAGCTTTTGAAATTCTCCTCGTGCCCTCCGTTTATTTATTGCAGATGTGAGTGAGGATGAGGCAGCAGTTTCTCATTTCTGGAAGATCTCTTCTGATTTCCCTGCCATGCCATGTCCCTGCCCAGCAGTGTCTGGGATGTTCCCCTGCCCTGCAGCTTTACCCTGGAGCAGAGCACTGCAACCAGACCCAGAACCATCCAGCCCTGCAGCAGCCTCCTGGCTTGGTTTGCAAACCTCTCCATGTCTGGGTGAGTGTGTCTGCTGGGTCTTGTCCTGAGAGGTTTCATCAGTAACCCCAGCTGCCTTGGAACACCACTTCTTTAGTATGCCAGGAAAGCTCTCAGGAATTCCATCTGACCACGGAGTTCCCAGCACCCCATGCATTCACGTTCCACTTGGTGCATCCTGGAATCTGTCATTTAGATTCCAGCTGCAGCTGTTAAATTGTCATTAGCAGATGGCTTGTGGTGCACCAGCAGCTGCCATTTGAGAGCTCTGGAGCATCTCAGCTCATTAAAGCTGCCTCAGAGAAGGCTCTGACTGCTCATCACTGCCCTTTGGTTGACTGCTCTACATCCACAGAGGGTAAGGCAGCTCTGTACCAAACCCCCCACGTGTGTGCATCAGGGTATGGGGGGGGGGGGAAAAAGAACCAAAGCCCAAGGGGTAAACATCATTTATACCTAACTGGGCAGCAGCAATAGATGACATTTGGTATCGAGCCCATCTTAGTAAGGGTCAATGCTCTTTGCTCCCTGCTGGGACTCTCCAGGCCATAGGGATGGTTGACTTCAGGAGCAGAGAACTGCAAAACTCATCATTTGTCCCCTTCAGTCAGCTCAGACACCAAACAGGGACTGGGCTGCACAGGAGGTGCTGCCATCAAGACCAGGAGGACCTCAAGTTCTCTACTGGTTGCTTTAAGCCTTCATGCAACCATTGCTGATGGTGTGCCCTGGAGAAGGGTTCCCTGCACATTTGGATCAGGAATCCTTCTTCAGTTAGGCACAGAATTTTTGGAAACTACAAAAATGTAGTCCTGTCCATGAGAGGATGATTTTTGCAGTGTTGCAAGGAAGAGGGACTGCAGCACCAGAGGCTGCCATCAATGGAGCCTGTCATGGTATTTAGAATCATAGGATTTTCAGGGTTGGAAGGGACCTTTAAACTCATCCAGTTCCAACCCCCCTGCCATGGGCAGGGACCCCTCCCACCAGCTCAGGTTGCTCAGCGCCCCATCCAGCCTGGCCTTGAAAACTTCCAGGGATGGATGGGGCTTCCACCACCTCTCTGGGCAACCTGTGCCAGGGTCTCCCCACCCTCATGGGGAAGAACGTCTTCCTAAAATCCAATCTAAATCTACCTACTTTGAGTTTGAATCCATTCCCCCATGTCCTATCACTCCCTGACACCCCAAAAAGTCCCTCCCCAGCTTTCCTGTAGCCCCTTCAGATACTGGATGATCACACTAAGGTCTCCTTGGAGCCCTCTCCTCTCTGGACTGAAGAACCCCAACTCTCTCAGTGCCTTCCCAGCAGAGGTTCCCCAGCCCTCTCCTCATCCTTCTGGCCCAATTCTGGACACTCCAGCACCTCCAGGACTCCCTTGTAACAGGAGGTCCAGAACTGGAAGCAGGACTTGAGTACAAGAGCAGAGCCAAGGCATCATTCCTTGCTGCTTGTCAGAGCCTTGGCAGTGAGAGGGGATGGAGTGTGCAGGCTTTGGCCATGATCCTCTGGAGCATTTTAAAAAGCCAGTGTTAACATTTATTATCTGTTGGGCTGTAAGGGAGGCCAAGGCTGCAGTTTGCAGCATTGTTTGGAAACAGAGCAGCAGTTTGCAAATCTGTTTGCAGATTTGCTGCAGTACTAAAAAAGAACGAAAAAAAAAGCCAAAAGAAAAAGAAAGGTACATGGAAAAAAAAAAAAAAAAAAAAAAAAAGAGAGAGAAACCACATCACACACACACAAAAAAACCCAACAAACCAATAACAGAAAAATACCAACAAAAAAACCACAAACCCTAAAAAAACAAAGAAAGCTTTAACTTTTATAACAGCAAGTTTAATTAGTTTCATTTATCTGTGAATTTAGTTTGCTTGTTCTAGGCATAATAAACACTGCAAGTTATTGTTAATTCAAGATCTACCGCCTGCTCGTGATGATGCTTGGATGAGATTGCTGCCTCCATCCTCCTGCTTTTCTGCCTGGGGAGCAAAACCTGTGTAATTCCTGCTGTGATTCTGTCATCCTAAAAACTCATCAAGGAGACAGTTTATGCCTTCCACACTGGGTCACAAAGACCTCTACCGTTCTTCTCTGGATAATAAGTAATAAATTTTTTTTTAAAAAAAGATAAATTTAAAAACAAGTGCTAAGAAAAGTAGAGTGTGTAGGGACTGTGGGAGAAGGCACCTGGGATGGAGTTTTAGGAGCTGAACTAGAATGGGTCAGAGTGAAAATGCCCCACCAGCTGCAGCATGTCTGCAGGGTGTCCCATTCCCATGGGTGCTGGGTGTCTGCAGGGTGTCCCATACCTGCTGGGTGTCCCATTCCCATGGGTGCTGGGTGTCTGCAGGGTGTCCCATACCTGAAGGGTGCAGGGTGCCTGGCAGGTGTAGAGCACAGGGCAGTAACAAGAGGGGAGCTCCCTCTGGGAGCACACAGATATTGGGCTCAGAAGGTTTTAAGCCTCATTTTTGGCTCTGGCTGGTGAGACGAGGCAGATCTTTGCCCAGCCCTGCCTAACTTTCAGTCTCCATTTGCTCCAAGGAGAGTTGTTCCACTGATTGAACCTGACAGTACTCAATAGCTCCATTACAAAGGATAAAAGATTGTCTTTAGCAGGAAAGAGAGAGGAAGAGACAGAGACTGGAGTTTTTAATCAGAAACCTGAATTAACCTTCCCAGAAGGGAATCTGTGTGGATTGTGGCTTTTATTTATAAAGCTATTTCTTCCTTCAGGCTTGCTTTATTTGCAAGGAGAAGTAAAAGCATGGAGAAAAGCAGCATTTTGAGAATATCTTGGCTGAGCGTATCTGCATAGCTGTGCTGGAAAATCCAAATAATGAGAATTAATTTAAACCCCAAAGCACAACTCAGCAAATACAACTGTTCTCCACAAAACAAAAAAGAAATCTCATCAGCTTCAGTAGAAGGTGGTCTTGCTGAGCTCTAAACAATCTGAACACTCTTCTCAGGTCTTTTGCAAAGAGAGGGATTATTTCCCTTTTATAATATCAAAAGGCAGGTGGAAGGGTGAGCAATTGAGAAATTTCATTACATATTGAAAGAGGGAAGGATTCCAAGAAAAATGTATTTTTCCATATGGATAAAGCAGAGCTATTTGAGACTCACACTGTGTTCTTCTTCCACTGCAACTTGCAAAAGCTTTTCATTCTACTTGTATTTCATGTTTCAAGTGGATTATTTCCCTCCAGTTGATAAGAATGTAATTTGGTTAGGCCTTGCAGATAGTTACTTCATTTCTCAAAAGGATATTTTGCATGGAAGGATCTTTTTTTTTTTTTTCTTTTTCAAAACATCACCTAGAGTCTGTGGAAATTAGATATATATTAGCAAGTACTAAATGGCTAATCACATAGAGAGTGAAGGGTAAATTAAACCATGGTGGGATGAAAGCAATACTTGGCCTAACTAGGAAGAGTTGTGTAATCAATGTGTAATAAAACCACATTCTGCACTTCAGGCAGCTCCACAGAGTCCTTCCAGCAGCTCAGGTGAGAAAAGTACCAGGAAAGACAGCAAAAAATCTCCTGCTCCTTCCTTCTGCCAGCATCTCTGGCACAGGAGAAACTTCAAGTGGGAGGAATATGAGAACATTCACCTGGACACTGAGGCCAAGAGGGCTCCTGTCAGCCCAGGGCATAGCCCATGGGTGGCTGCTGAAGGAGCTGGAGCATAAAGAATCACTTCTCTTGGTTTAGCTCCCTAGAAGGTGGATTGAGATGCTGGGATAGCAGCTCAGCACCCCTCAGTGTGGGGCTGGGCCACTGAAGTTCACTGTGACTCAAGTCCAGAGCCCCAGAGCAGTTTCAGCCTCCTGCAGCCTGGCACAGTGAAGGATTTCCCAATGGCAGCCCCTGGAACCAGTTTAGATCCAGCCTCCAGTTTGGAGACCAAGACCAGTTTGAACCTCATGGAGATTTCAGTTGGGGTCAAAGCCAAAAAACAAACCCCCATTTGCGCCATTTCTGGGTCATAACCACAGACTTTGACATCTAGATGGTGACACATGGAGAGCTGTATGGGTGGTGTCTGCTCTGGGCTTGACTGCTCCTGTTTGGCATTCTCAGTGCCCCTGGAGATGGCTCTGTCTGAGCCTCACTGTGCTGCAAACCCTCAAATCCTCTCAGCTCATCCACTCCAGGTGTGCCCCAGAGGGGAAAAACCTTATGAAGAGGGGAGGCTTGGGCTCTGGCACAGATCTGATCGAAGCTTCGCCTAATAAAATCAGCAGCAATTTGTCCTTGAGCTCAGGCCAGGTTTTCACAGCTCTGTGGCTGGTCTACAGCTCCTGCTGAATGACATAGAAGCAAAGAGAAGGAAACTGCTGTGGGGGCAGAAGTGGAGCTGGGCTGAGCTGTGCATGTGTGACACCAGATTTTCATGAAACACAAACCAGTGGCTCTGTCACTTTGGTTCCGTGGGGACTGGGAAGAGCAAAGCATATTCATGACTCCTTCCCTTTACAAGAAGAGTTCTGCTGGGGCAGAGGAATGAGCAGAGACTGTCAAGTGCCTTGGGGCTGCTTGCTTATTTTTAAAGACCTTGATAATGCTGTGTCAGAGCCCTTTTCACTGGTAATTCACAGGTCATACCCTCTGACACAAAGGGAAAGTGAAGCTTGAGCTTCAGATCTCTCAGGGGAAGGATCAGGGCCAGGCTCTCTCCCTATTCAAATATTCCATACCCTTTTACCAACTCACAACTTTGCATTTTTCCTATATGAAACTTGCTAATGAATTAAGTTTCAAGCATATTTTGTAGATTACATATTTTGTAATATTCAATGAAATACCTCTAAGGATAATAGCTCATTATGATAAGATCATTGCTGTCATTCTCTTCATCTTCTCCTGGCTACTTCTATCTTGATTTGGGTGAATTACCCAAGACTTTTCTGAGCTGCATTCAAATCAGATCTTCATTCCAGAAAAGCACCCTTTGTTGGGGAGGGCAGATGGGGAGGGATGGGGGGAGGGAGGATGGATGTGTTATATCAGCTCCAGAGCTGGCCAGGCTACTATCTTTGTGTGCACTGACTAACCTAGGGCTCCCATTCTGTCTCTTTTCCCTGAAACTGGTTTCCTAACATCATCCAGCAAGTTGTCCAGGACTGCAGCCAAGGGTATAGCAATGTTCCTGATCTCTGGAAAAGACAATTGAATTTGTGTGCACTCCTCAAACTCTTAAAAATACAAACAGCTATGTGTGAGGTACTCAGCTCTTCCCATGTGGGAGCAAATCCATCTTGAGAGGTTGCCCCAGCTGCACAGAGGTAGGGAAACAACCAGTAACCCCTTTAATCTGGTAAATCTTCAGGGGTCTTCTGTGAGATCTCACCCAGCCCTTCCACTGTGTGCCTTATGGATTTCGTCCCATCCTGAGCACCTTAACAAAACAAGTGTGGGAAACTGAGGCACAGGCAAGTTCTTTGGAAAGCAAGGGTCACTGTGCTGTGTTTTTCTGTACTGCCAACAGCTCATATGCTTCAGGAAAGGGCAAAACTGCTTTTAAAAATGACAAAGTGAGCTTCCCCTACCACCCAAAAGAGACGGGGGAAATCTGTGCTAGCTGCTGCTCTGAAGGAAGGTATCCTACCATGAAAATTCCTCTGCTACCTAAATACTCTTTCATCAAAGATCTGCCTAGCCCTGGCCATGCCATGAGCAGGAACTGCAGGAGAAGGAGACATTGGAACTGCAGGAGAAGCAGACATTGCTCTGAGCTTTGCTCTCTTCTTCCTCACCTCTCTCCTGGTGGGGGGTGGGCACATGGGTGCCAGGAAGGTCCCAAACCTGAGCTCCTGCAGGTTCCACTCTGTTTCCCATAATAGCATTCATTAGTCTGTTTGACATAAATACTGTTTTCAGGTTAATATGTTTAACTTAATGAGGCATTTATTTTCAGCCTACAAACTCCTTAAGAAGGTATATTTTCTTCCAGTGAGTTGAACTGAGGAGGGGATTAATAACAGGCTTGAACAAGCAAGCTAAGAAAATAAATCTAACAAATCCTCTGCACAGGTTTTGAAGGATGCTTGGATTGATCCAAGTAGAGGCAATCATTTCTGACAGTATGGAGAAAAATAAAACACACTCCTGGCCTGCACATCTCACTTATTTCTGTCAGTGGCTATCTTCTTCCTCTAATGCTTCTCTTCCTATCTCATGAAAGGTCTGACCTAACTAAAACCAGCACCATTACAAGATTTCTCAGAAGTCAGAGGGATTCGAGTGACATCTCAAATGGATTCAGACTTAGCTATTAACAGCATAAGGTTTTTTCCCCAACCCTTCCTCAAGGAAAATGGGATGGCACTAATGTATAGGGATATATCCCTGGATTTCTGCCCATCACAGGAGAGGGCTTTGCACTGTGTTCCCTTCCTGGCCAGACACAGTACAGATGATCCCCACATGCCCAGCCCAGTGCATCCACCCTGATCCAAGCACTGGGATAAACACAACCTCCTGCCTGCCCTCTGGGCTTCACTCTGCCTTCAGAGACTGGAGCTGGCACAGAATTAATCACTGAAGGTGTTAGGGCTGTACTAGCACCTTTGATTTTCACAGGCAACAAATGGGAAAGGGTGTTGCCTTAAAACTAAATATTTTAGATTATAAAATCTGAGGGATTACTAAAGTAGATTTTGACATTTCACAATTTAAGATGCCTCTCCCTCATCCCAGGTCCATTTGCAGCAATCTCCTATCTGGGCCAAAAGAATACCCCAGAAAATAAGAGCACGGTGCTGCTGGTGTTGTACCTGCAGCCTCTCCTCGTTCCATGTTTTCCTCAGTGGAGGTGATAAACCAGCAAAAAAGCATGTTCTGTGCAGAGCAGGCCTTGGTGGATACATGTGTGCCTGTCAGGAGCTAAGGACTGGGATGGCACAGAACTGCTGGAAGAACACATCTGGTTCTAAATCTTCTCCCCACTTGATCCTGGAAGGTCACCAGCAGCAAGTCCTGGGCTGAATGAACAGCCCTGACATACCACAAGTACCTGAATTATCTGGCCCTGTTTGCTGCCCACCAGCTGACACAAAGATGTTTCTGATGTTTTCCAACCCCATGGCTCAGCCTCACTTTTGGATGTTCCAGGCTCTGGTATTTGCACTGCATCCACAGTCAGTAACACACCTTACTCCTGCAGAGCTCTGGCTGTAAATCTGAGCAATTTTCACCATGGAGCAAATGTTGCAGGTGGTCTAAATTTCAGTTGGTATCAACTTATTTCAGTGGTTGGTCTGGAATAGTGTATGTTGTTGTCCCTGCAGAGGGACAGATAATGGCTCTGGGCCTCAACAAGTATTTATATCCCCTGCCTGGCAAGACAGAGGCCTCCCTGCCCAGGAAAAGCACCTGCTGTCTCTCATTTCCCCTTAAAGCATCTGGAATAGCAGCTGAGATGCAGCTGTCTCACTAGTAGGCAGCCAAAATTCAACCCCCATTCAGATCCCCCTCAGAAGAGTCAGATTTCCAAGAGGGGAATCCTATCCTTGGGTCTTTGCATTCCACTAAAACAGTTACCTCAGATGGAGACCTTGGGATTTATTTCAGAGTTACAGCCATTAACAACCGAGCTCTAATTCTGCTGCCACAATAATGCAATGATGGGTAAGTATTTGACAGAAGACTGCACTGGCTTTCTGTCCTGGTACCTCAGCCCAGGACTCTGTAGTTGATTTGCTTCCCCTCCACTTCTTGACCAAATAAAACCAGGAACCTGTAGGAATTCACCCTCACCTCAGAAGCAATGTAATAATAAAAATGCTTGTATCAATACTTGCAAAGATTCTGTTTGTTTCTGTTCAATACCTTCTCATTCCTTGTAAGCCATGATTTGTTCTTTTTGATTACTTTCTGGTATTTTCTGTTATGCTGTAGCCCAAATAACAAAATTAACTTCTCAAGCCTGTGAGGTGTTTCCTTGAATATATAAAGAGGGAACTGAGAAACAAATGTACAGATGAAGCTGGGACAGATAAACCAAGAGTGAACTCTCTGATAAGCTCATGTCCTGCTGTTTCTTTTAAGAAGTCCAAACATTTGCATAAGTCCTGCCAACAATTTTTTAAAAGGGGCCAAAACTTGAAAGAGATCACAGAGGACTGGCTGCAAATGAAGAGGATTTTTGTGGACAGTACTGAGGGCAAGGATAAGATGCAACAAACCTTTCCCTTGGGCTATCTCCAAAGATCTTTTTGTTTGTTTCCAGTTAATTGCATCCTTAAGCAGGTAAATTTCCTTCCCTTAAAATGCCAGTTTATATGGAGAAAAACAGGCAAAGTAAGGCTGCTTCAGTCTGCAAAGCTAAACTGCAGTACACAACCAAAGGCTCCTCTGATGGGAACAGCATCAATATTAATACAGTTTATATGACAAAGAGATAGAAACTATTTTTCTTAAATCGACTCCCATGTAATTTGCCAAATACAAAAATCATTGCAGTTAATCCACCATGGATAAATGCCATCTTTATTTTCCTACTGAAACAAAGATTCCTTCAGCCTCTGAGAATGGTCTCAGTGAGGGTGATACCCGACACACTGCACACATTTCAACACGAGATGACCACGTCAGCATCAAGAGAAAAGCCCCATCTCCAGATGTGCCATCAACTGGATTTGTGGCATCCTGACCCACATTGATTTTATCTGTCCTACTTTTCTGCAGTTAAAATAAAGAATAAGACGACTGACCTTTGCTAAATCCATTGAGACCCACCAGTTATGATGCAATCTCCTCTGACAAGGTTTTTTCCAGTGGTGGCTGGAGAATGAAAGCTCTGACATAGCAGAGTTATACTACTAAGTTCCAAAATTCAGGAATGCTCTCAGAGAATTCAGTATCAACCACAGATCAGTCCCTTTGGTGAAGCTGCCTTGATTCCTGGCTAAGAAACATCGTGAATAGTGGATGGGGAATAATATCAGCAACTTGACATGAAACTTCCCTTTTGCTCAAAACGAAAGTCTGATGGAGATCTTGGCATGAAAAGCAGACTTTAATTTGTGAATTATCTACTTTGAGAACACACCCTTTCCTACAATTCAAGAATGCCTTTCTCACTGATCTTTGTTCAAATTAATTTAGCACTGAAGCTTTCTGTTAACATTAACAAGTCACAATCCAGCACAGCAGTGTTAAGAAAAGAATTTCCTATCCACCAATATTTGTGCCACTTCCCAGGTCTGCAATGGAATCCCCATCCATTTTGAAAATCATCTGGCAACTTTTATAGAATGCAGCTGAGTGCATTTCATGTTATCTTTGGAAACAGCTGTCTGTCCTCTTCCAAGGAGGAAGGAAACTTCCTTCTGGCCAAGCAGGACAGGAACACATGCAATGTCTGGTGCTCATACTCATAGTTTTGAGGATGAGAAAGAGGAACAATTGTCATCCCCTCTGCTAGTGGAGCCTCTGGAAGGAGATTCTCGGTTCCTGTGGGCAGCTAAGGAACCTTCCTTCCCACTGTTTTCAAATTCCCCACCTTGTGTCAGATCTGCACAGTTAAGCTCTGCAAACAAACCACACTGTCTTCAAGTCTCACCTTGGGTTTCACCACTAAAGCTTTGGCCTGACCTCCCTTTCTTGCTCCCTGTATTTGCAAACTTCCAGGCTCTCCTCCAAAATGCATTCAAAACATCAGAAACCACCCATGGGCTTTACCTCTGGCATTCCTTAAGCTCTCATTGCTTCCCTGACCTGGCTCCATAAAAGTCATTTTTATACCTTGCAGTGCAACTTTCAGTGAACAAGTGCCCTGCAATTGCCAGGGACTCTTGTATCAGCATTACCATCCTCCTGGCAGGTAATAATTAGATTTATGCAGGCTTGTTTCTGCTCAGCAATCCTTAAATATTAAGTTCCATATCTCCCGGTCCCAAGGCATCTAAGTGGGAACCTGTTAGTCAACAGAACACAATCTGGTGAGTTTGAATGCATTTCAAATACTGCAACATAGCCAGAAATCCATCTGTCAAGTGAGCATCTCTGGCATACAATTCAAACTGTTTTTTCCAGAGAATATGAGAAATTTAAAACACACTTCTGCTTTTTGAGAGCAAGGACAGAATAAAGTCTTCCCCGACTGCCTGATATATCACTCGAGTTCTTATGGTATCAAGGATGAATCAATGCAGAAGAACTATATGGATGTTGGTTTGGACAGCCTGTGGATTGATGGGATCTGCATTAGAGAGATGAGAAGCAGTTTAGGAAGGAGTGGAAATTCTGTTACCAAAAAAAGCAGCCCAAGAAACCTTTTAGTCTTTCTTGGACACGTTCCAGCTGAGAATCTCAAAGTGTTTCATCATTTATGGACAGATGATATGGCTGCTCTCTCCAGTCACTGAGCCCAGCAGATCAATAGCAGTTGAGCTGTCTGTACAGACCTCAAGGGGGGCTCATTTACCACCCTCAGGCTCACGATGCCCACAGGGCTGGGGACATCTCTTAAATTTAACACACGGGAGACCAATGAAGGACTTCATCTCTACCACATCTCATTGGGTGATGGTGGCTGCAGTCCCTGCCCAGGCCTTTTGCTGGATCCAGCCTTCAAGTGACAGCACTAAAATGACACCAAATGCACAGTGAGGTCAGATGAGAGCTAGGACACTTCTCAGAACCCTCCCAACAGCCACCAAACACTGGTTCATATGGACAAAAGCTGGTGGAAGCTCATGTTATGAGCTGCAAGGTTCAGGGAATTGACAGCTGATCAGTATTCATACAGTAACTCCAATTCTTCAAAATATACATATGAGGGATGAAAAAAACCCTACCCATGCACACTGTTCCTAGAAAATGGGTCTGCATCTACATTAATCAGCATGCACATTTGGTAAATTTACACAAAATGATAGGAAGGGAAGTATTAATTCAGCTATGGATATTAATACACAAAGAGAAGGAGCTCCTATTTGCTGCCTCAATTGTAGACAAAAAATGCAATTCTTTTCAATGATATTATACTGGATTACATGCTGAACCACATTAACATATTCCCCAGTGTTTTGTGATCTTATAATGAAATTCTTATTACAAATCATCCATGAAAGAGATACTATTGTGGGGAAAAATAACCCTTAGAATGACTTCAGACTGAGAATGCAATACTATACCAGCTTGTTTAAAATGTCATGGTTTCACTGACAGCTTTTGATGTGGGTCACCACGGAACAAACAAGTGGGAGGTAGGATTTGGAAAAAAATGTATTCCTTCCTCTCATTAGCAACCACTTGTTTGGTGGATGCTCTGTGCATGGGAAAGGACATTGGAATGGCCCAGGACAGTGGTGGAGTCACCATCCCTGGAGGTATTTAAAAGGCATTTGGACCTGGTTCTTAAGGACATGGTTTAGTAGCTGACTGTGGTGTTGGTCAAAGGTTGGACTGGTCTCTTCCAACCCAAATATTCTGTAAGGGCTTCACCACTGCTTCACTCTCCCTGCATCAGCATCACATCCTCCAGGATGCCCCGGAATGGAGTGATGCTCCATCACCCTAGCCAGATCAGAAAAATTTGGACTGAGATCCATCAAGGTCCTGCTGACAGTGACAACTTCCTGCAAAGGATCACCAGGACTCCTGCAGGGAAGTCACCAGACTTGACCAGACTGAGCTTGGAGTCTCCCAGCATGAACCTGACTTGTGCTCTCTGCAGCTGAGGAGGAGGCTCTGGAGGACCTCAAGTGTTTTGGGTCAAGTCATATCAACATCAAAGGGAGGTATAACTTGCATGGAAAGAAACTCAGTTCAACCACAGCTTTCTTCATTGAAGACATTGATGAAACACATCTGCTGTGATACTCTGAATTATGTCCATTTAATTTAGATCTAATAAGAATGCTGTTATAGGTTAAAAAAATACCAGTACATCACTGAAGACAAGAATGTGCTGCATTGTTCCAGCTGTCTTGGAGAAGATAATTACCTATTATATTGTAAACCTCAAACATATTTCAATAGCTGTTGTTTAAATAACATACATTAACTGCCTTATTAAAAATTAACCTTTGAGAATCATCATTTACTACAGCAACAATTGCATATTTGGAAATCCAGAAGACAGCAGTGGTGTCTAGAGGCACAATCTGCAAGCTAATGAGTCTTTGATTCTTTTCAGGTGTCTATCACAGCCAGTCTCTGTGATCTGGGTAATATGACTTTCTACATTACACTAATATTATTCTTTCCATTTCTGAATGAGCATCAACATTGGCCATGAACAGGATGGATTGTATACCCTGTGATTCTGTTCTGACACTTCAAAAGAGCAGATCAGTCTTTCCCAGTGCAGAGGATACCTTGAGAAGAACAAGAACAGGCTGAGGAAGAGGGGAGGGACAGCTCTACACTTACTGCTCCCCAGCTTCAGGCAGGCATCTCCTCCATCCCATGAGAAGTTACAGCATTAAGCTGAGACAAAATCTAATGACCTCTTCAGTCATTTGAAGGTTCCGAGAGGTCTTGGAGATGTCTGTTTTCCCCTCTGGAAGCTGGAGCTGGAGCTCTGACCTATGCAGTCATTCCTAACCTTGCCATGCCAAGATGTAACCCAGACTCCCCAAGGAAACTCAGCTGTTTTCCTTCTGATTTTACCCCCACTCCACTGTGGGTACATTTCTCTGACACGAGCACGGTGCTGTTGTATCCTGGTCCACCCTAAACCAAGATAACCATGACCACTCCTGAAAAGAGTTAAACCTCCCCCTCCAAAGGAATGGGCTGCCTTCCAGGGGGTTGCCTTCAGTCCCTCAATTTGTATTTTCTGAAAATTAGTGTAGTTGACAGAGCCCCTCATCAAGAGAACTGCGTAGGGCATTTCATCCACCAGATCTAAAGCCCTTGGAGCTGACAAAAAAAGCTCCAGCTTCAACAGGAGGAGGATCTGACCCTCTGATTTCCCCTGCAGGATACATGTTCAGCATGAGGTAAATGTGTCAGCAGAGTCACTGAACCAGGAACAGTTTTGCCTCGCAGGAGGCTGTCCCACTCTGCACCAGTCTTCCCTGATTAGGTTTTAATGAAAAACAAGTTTGCATCAAAACTCAAATTATATTGTCAGAAGTTAATTATGACTTGGCAGGCAGAGCACATGCTGCATTGTGGGTTTAATCCGCACGTAGGTCTGTAAAACTGCATTCCTTTGCCTTGGATGAGTGAGCCTCTTTTTGTCAAGAGATGTATCCTGTTTGAACAGCTCTCAGTGGATCCCGGTATTTAAATAAGCTTTTGATTTCTTGGAAGATGAGAGGCTCAGTGTTTTTAAAGCAGCTCATCAGGAGATCCAACAGCACAATAGTGAATACATCCTAATGACTGTTTACATTGTGCCCTCATACTGATAAACACTTTTTATCCTGAGGTATTTCATAAATTATTTGTAGCTGAGGGTCTGTACTGCTGGAGATACTGAAGCACTACTTGAGTGGTCTAAAAAATGTGTTTGAGGAAGCACAGTGTTTGGTACAACTGAATTTCCCCCCATTTCTTCCATTTAAGGAACATCAGAACATTTCAGCGTGTTGGTTCTTTTGCAAATTCGTTTGGAATCCTTTGAAACAGAACCAGCTTGTGAATCTGGGTATTCCTTCTGACACCAATGGCACTTTGTAAACTTCCCTTGACTTCTAGAAAAAACAAGTATGGACACTATCAAATAACTATCTTCACCAAGAGAGAGAGGGCTGACTATTTACACTGTCACAGGCAGAGTACCTCAGTATCCCCCTGATGATGCATTTGTTAGAATCTCTTGGGAAGAAGGATGCTCTCCCAGCTCCTGCTGACAATCCCAGCACAGCAGAATGTGCAGTTTGAGAGAGAGGAGTCTACATGAAGGACATTTCCCCACTGAGAGAGCCTAGAAGATCTGCACATCTTGCAAGCTAATCTGAAAATCTCTTGCCCATGGAGACCACATTCATACAGTCACTGTAATCCCAACAACATCCTTGGAATTTCCTCTTGTGAGAGTGATTGGCACCATGATCTTTGCAGCATCTGATGATGTGCCTACAACACCAGGCCACCTCGTGGCATCAGGCTGTGGCAATAAAAGGAGCAATGGCAGAAGACACAAATAAAATGGAACACTGGTACATTACAGACTACAAAAATTATCTTCCTGCTGCCAGTGGAGGATGTTTTCTCTTTCTTTTTGGAAGCCTTTATTTCTTGCTGGTCTACAATTTCCTTTGTCCAATTAGGGCTGTAAATAAAGTCGTTTAAATGAAGGATTCATGCAGTTTGCATCTGCTAAGTATCTTCCTGTTAATGAGATGACATTCCTGCTTTGCACAAGGCAGGAATTCCTTTGTCTGGTGTGATTAAAAGAAGCAGCACTTCCAAGATAGACCTATAAATTCTTGCATTCATTTAAGTCACAAACAGCATGAGCACAATGGACAGATTGTTTCTAAGGCTGGGAAAATAAAGCTGCCACATGATATTGATTTAAGTGTCATCCACCCATCCACACAGTTCAAAAACCAGAGTGTATCTGTGTTAGCACAGCCATCGATAAATACAAGAATTAAGGACATGGTGTGAAAGAGAGGAGAAAAAACAGTTGACAATGTTAGAGACTTCAATCCATTACCTTTTGGCTTGGGAAAGTAAAAGAGGCAGGTAGTCCAGCCCATCTTGATTTATGGTGCTGCCCAGACCCATGTCTCTTTCATGGACTTTTTTGTTCCATCTTTATCCCCTCAGTCAGAAGACTGAGTACAGGACAAGGGATGGAGATTGAGGCCAGGCATGGGCCTGGTGCCAGGAGGCAGAGGCAGGCTTGTCCCTGCCACAGACAGCAGCACACGGGTCAGGAACCTGTACCTGCCCATGGCAACACCGCCAGGAGCTCATACCCTGGGGAAGCAGCAGCCTGTGAGTTTTTGCCTGGCCAGGCTGAGGAAAAGAAGACAAGAAGCAGGTTGTGGTAGATGAAGAGCTCCAGTGGATGGTTTAGTGGCTAAGGGTTGTAGGGTGGACACTTGAACTCGATGATCTTAGAGGTCTTTTCCAACCTTGATTCTATGATTCTCTGTTGTTCCCTGTGTTGTCAGCTTAGGCAGCATTTGGTGTTTTGATGGAAGCTGCAGCTCCAGGAGCTCTGTGACTCCTGGCAATGCTGCCTCTCTTTTTGCCTTGCTGAGTTGCCAACTTTTGAGGCTGCACAGGAGAATAAAACCTGCACATGCCCTAACAACTGCAGAGATGAAATACCTCTCGTGGAGCAGCCAGTAGAGGTTGAGTGAATTTCCTTCACATATCTGACACCTGGATCCAAACAAGACAAGTCCAAACAACCTTTGCTCCAAGACTAGGAGCCAGGCTGTGGTGGTTCTCTGCTGGTTCCTGGTCAGATGCTGCATTTCTGACTTGTGGGGAATCTTGGGCAGATCACACTCCTGGTGGCAGTTTTCTGAGAACCCAGGCTGGTTTCTGTTCCTCAACAATTCTTGGAGGACATGTTTAATCTGGGAGAGAACTTTCCACCCAGATGAAGGCTGTCTATTTACTTAAGGACAAAAGAGAAAGAAAACCAGAAAGGAAACAGAAGAAACAGCAGGATGAGAATTAAAAGCACTGGACTCTGGGCAGTATTCTCTTATTTTGTAATTCTGTATCAATGCCATCACCTCCAATTTTCTGTATTGTGCTGTAATTTCCCTTAATGCAGAATGAGGTTCTAATAATTTTGCATAATTTGAAATATTGTTTCTTTTGGATGGATGCAAAAGGTTCTGTGGAGTATTTTTTTGTTTTGGTTTGTGGGTTTTTTTGTCCCTTTCCCCAGAATGTTTTTATTAAAATTATGCCTCTACAGTGACATCCTTTACTTAAACAAAAAGGAGGGGAGGAGCATAACAGGATCTGCCACGATGCTTATTACAGAGAGATAATGTGAGCAGACCCATTTTGCCAGTTTACTTTTTACCTAAGTGTTACACCAGTCAGTTTTGTGATGCACAGGGAGATGCTTGCTGTACCAACCACAGATCTCCCCACCTGCTCCTCTGCAGATGTTGGTGCTGGGCTTTTTTTCCAGTCACTTATCCCAGATAAAGTAAAGGCCTCTAAGAACAGATACCCATCATGTCAAGTGAAATCCTCTATTTGAAAAACAGTGGAGTGCTGTAATTAAAAATCTTACATTTCAGCCTCTGAGAATTCAGCAATGCCCTACACTGCAGCCCTGGTGTTAAAGATGCTTTCCTCAGACCTGGATGGAAATTTCACAGAACTGCCTTAGAGAGAATGCATGCAGAGTGGATTTCACCCCCAGGAAATTCCTGGTAGAAAAAAAATGCACTCACAATATCACCTTTCATCAGAGGACCTCAAAGCACTTTGCAAATGCTAACAAGAGTGAGCTCTACAGTATTGTGACTTCACAAAGTTTTCAATGTATCAGTTCCAGCTCCTTTTTTTAGTGAAGTCCTCAATGCTGATTTTGTTTCCCCAGAAGTCACTTCATTCTGCTCCAAGAAGGTCGAGGAAGGGTAAAACAGACTCCTGCAGATGGCTCAAGGCCTTGCCAGACACTAGAAAAGACATTTTATACTGGTCTTGCATTGCCTCAGACACAGATGGGATCAAAAGGAAGGGGCAAAATCACCACCAAGGACTGGCTTTCCACAACCTGCTGCTTCCGAACAGATTTTACAGCTGCTCCAGGCCACTCTGCTCTGAAACCCTGAGCTGCTCACTTCCCAAAGCAGACAGAAGCACTTCCCTGGACCTGATGGTTTCTCAGAAGTGAAAGAGCCCTGCAGGTGGAAGCCCCAGGGCTGGTATAGGAGGTCCTGGCTCACCATGGCAAAGCGAGGAGGAATGTTCACCCCATGACACTGCCCCTGGCAGTGCTGGGTTAATGGTTGGATGTGAGCATCTTAAAGGTCTTTTCCAACCAAAAGGATTCTCTGTTTCTATGCAGGCACCCCAACTATCCTTGATTTTCCATACAGCCATAAGAGAAGAGCTTTCTCTCACCTCCCCTGAGGTTGCTCAGAGGAGGGCATCTCTCCCCCTATCCCCATCATGTAGAGGGACCCCCCAGAATTCACAGCTGAATGCCTAATGTTGTCCCTCCCTTACATTTTTTGCATTAAAGGTTATTTTTTTTTCTCATTTTATAAGTTTGGGAAAAGTCACAGAAATTAAGGATTCCTCAAGAATTGTATCTTCCATAATTCCATCTTTTGGGGTACGATTCCATCCGTACTTACAAGTTGTTGTTTGTTGGGTTTTTTTAGAGTGTAAAAAAAATACCCCGCAAAGATAAAAATTCCACAGGAATGAATCAAAGCAGGGTACCAACCATCACTGCTTTAATTTTGGCTGCAGATAAACTCCAACCTCATTTCTTATCTTGAAAGTTGCAGTAATCCACCTCAGAAGCCAAGCATTCAATGGTGTAAGACACTGAAATCAAAGGCACTCTGCAGATTTACCAGATTTACACCAGCTCAAGTTCTGCTTTGCTGGAGCCCACAACAGACATTAGGTAATTGCATTGAGCATTGAGAAGTGAATCAAAGAAATGTCTTTTTTTTTTTTTTTTTTTTTTTTTTTTTTTTTTTTTCCTGACAACTTCAAAATCATGCTTTTCATGTGTGAAATGAAAGATTTGTATAATTGCTCATCCTTTGAACTCCAGTTTATTAAAATTGCGACATGCACATTAAAATGAGATTATATATAAAGGGAGGAGAAACATACAGTAAGTAATTGCCACATAATGCAGTGACTTGAGGAGAGAAACAGCATATTTTTGTTGTCAGTGCTAATAAAGAGGCTACCCAGAGTTATGATAAAGTTTTTCAGAGGGGCAAAGGTGAAGAAAGAAACAGAAGTTTTTTACTGTTTGATTCCTATGCCATCCCCCTGCCAACACCATCTCTGAAGGCAGAGCCCAGACCTCACTTCACATGCTTCTGGATGATGCTTAGTCCAGATGGCCACAGAATCAGAATAATTTGGGTTGGAAGGGACCTCTAAAGGTTATCTTGTGCAACCCCCAGAGGAGGGGGACTGTAGGGAGCACAGGACTCCTCATCTGGTCCATCACAGGCTTCTGCCCAGACCTGGAAGCAGTCTAAGCAGCTTCAATGTCCCTTACACAAATTCAGGATTAGATACAACTTGCCAGAGTGGCCATCAGACTTCACATGGGATAGCTTAACCCCATGGCCACATTTCCACATTTACCCCTATTTTTGTAAAGAAAAGCTTCAGGAAAAGTAAATGCCTCTGGTCACTTGGACCAATTCAGAGAAAAGTTACAGGAACCTAGAGAGCAGTTCCAAGGAAGCAGATCATTCCTGACCACCACACCACAGGCGCTGGATGTGACCTTCACTGCTGAAAATCTCTGAATTACTGAATGCTGTGGGAGGTTAACAGGGCAGGCTCATTTCCCTGCATGTTCTCTTCTCTAGGCACTCCCCCCTTCCTCCATCACTGCTTAGCAGCCAGAGGCAGAATAACAACAAGAAGGACCTTTGATCTGACCCAATATTTTGGTTTTTTCCCATCTGAGAAGCTAGAAACCACTGCAATTTACAGCTTCCTGCAGCCTTCCATGGCTGTGATAACTGTGCATGTTCATATCTATCACATTCATTTTTGAATCCAGCTCCAGAATACTGAGGGGTGAGATTTGCTCACGCTGTGATTTTACTGTTCTAGCACGAGGAATTTCTAAGCCAAAATTCCTATCATCAAAACCTATGAAAAAAAAAACCAAAACAGCTTTAAAGTAGTTGAGAGAGCACCTTCTGAGAGATGCAAATGTTGTTTATGTGCTAAAGGGACTAGTAGAACATGGAAGTTTCATCAGTTGTATCCCAAAGACAAGCCAGAAGAAAAAGAGACTGACAAGCCAGCCCTCCCTCCAACTCATCCACCCCAAGGAGATTTCAGCCTTTCTTCTACCTTGATGGTAACTACTGCAGCCCACTTGGCTGAGGCATCAAAGTGGCATCATGAAACAACTCTTTAACTTTCCTAAAACACAGGCAGACAGCTGCTCTCCAGGCAGCCACACCAAGCCCAGGAGATGTCCCCACATCTCTATTGCTCTTTCCCTAGCCTAGCAGTGAAACTACAAGAAGCAAGGGATGCCAAAACAAGGGATGGCAGCAAGGTGGTGTAGCTTGGGTACCACTGGGGTGTAGCAGGAGTTGGGAGATCAGGAGCTGGAGGGTGGTGATGGGCAAAGACCTCTGCTTTAGGCACAGATGAATCTGGAAGCTGTCTGTCTGTCTCTCTGTCTCTCTGTCTGTCTGCATCCTTACACTCTAACAGTGAGAAGGGATTCACTACCCCTGCCTGGTTTCTGGGCTCCCTTTAGAAGCAATGGAGAGAGAATAATTTAGAAGACACTTTTTCCACATTGCTTTCAGAATACACACGCAGAGCCACTGCTGGTGGTGATGGCAATAAACTTACAGTATTTGCTCCTTCACTGCAGCCCCTGGAGCTTGGCAACTCACCCATCATCCAGGTCCCACGTACCCAACCACAGAGCTGCTTATGCATTAGCTGATTAGGTGTAAAAAGACAAAAGTAAAACTCAGTGGAAGAAAAGGAAAACTGACAGACTTATTTGAGATTTGTCCTCTTTCCTGAAGTGACTGTCAGTGTTAAGAACATTTTTACAATGCCTGTTAAGTATCAGATGGGAATGGGGGTGACTGCTGCTCAGGATAGAGTCATTTAAACAGATTTAGGCCATTTCTCCTGTCATCCTGATTATTGATGTAATAGAATGGGATGCAGGGAGAAATAGGAAAAAAAGCGAAAAAAAAAGATGCTAAAATGACAAGCCCTTTCTTTCAGTTTTAAGTCCCTCAAAATCCTAGCTCTCTGGATTTACATGGCTTATTAACAGCATGTCCTACAAAGTGGAACAAAAGTATGAACCATTCAAGATAAATCCTCACACAGAGCTGGCTGGGATGAAGCCCCAGAGTTACCTCTGAGCATCAGCGTGGTGACAGTCCCACCCAGCACACCTTGGCAGAAGCTGTGGAGAAAAACCTCTCCAAGGGCCAAAGCAGTTTGCAGCCACTCAGCATGGGGCATTTCTTCTGTGTCCACTGCGACATCTCCACCTCCTTTCCTGCTTTCCAAACTGAAAGAGGCAGAGGCAGCTCCAGGGCTGTTCTGGGATGGCTCTGCAGAGCCCAAGTGTTAATGATGGTGGGGAGGCAGGGGTGCTGATCCAAATTAAAGCTCTTTATCCCAAGGCTTCCATGCAGCCCTGGGGTACCACGGTCCCATGGACATTGGGGTAAAAAGAACTCCCTGGTGGATTTAGCCCGAGGTGAACCAAGGTGGTTGCTGTAGGAAGGGGAAGGTGAGACCCAAATCTCAGAAGGCCACAAGCAAGGCCATGCTGGAGCCCATGGCTCAGGCTGTTTCTCCTCTCAGAGCACTGTGTGATGTCCTACCAGGGCAGCATCTCACACAGCAAGGGCTCAGCCTCATCTGGGTCCTCAGGGCCCAATCAGAACATAAGTAATGAAAAACTGTGTTGCTACAGAAGTGTAAAATAGCCCCAGGGACATGATTACCCCATAAAAAGGAAGGGACATTCAACAAAATGCTATTTCACAGCCCATGAGCTCATGCTTTCCACTTCCTTCAGATAGAGCAAGCCAATGATGCAGGGTACACAGCAATATTGCAAAGGCCTGAAGGTGCAAAGTTAAATCTTTCCCAAGTGGAGGCAGAAGAGACCAGAGAGGAGGAGAATGTCTGTGTGTGTCCAAATACAGGAATGAGTCCAAAAGCTTCCCAGAACAATAATCCTCCCAACAGCCAAAAAATGTTTTGCAGTAAGATGAGAGCCAGCTGAGAGATGGAGAGGTCAGGCATTGCAGCAGGTGGCAAATGAACTACATTGTGCTCTCTCCTCCAAGAAGAGTGTGTCCAGGGATGGCTGTGCATGTATTTTGAGGGAGTTTCAGCACCCCAGCTCCTGGGACACAGGTCCTGCTGGCAGAGGTTCTGCCAGCAGAACCCAACCATAGTCATTTAGGGCTTGTGGAAGGTTTTGCTGTTGATCAGTTTTCTTCAAGCAAGAGATGGCAGCCAGGGCAGGAAGGGGAGACACAGAGTTCTTGATCTGGCTCCATCACTGCCACTTATAGACCTGATTACACCTATACTCTCCAAAGTCCCCAACTCACAGTCAAGTCAGCCCAAGTGAGTGGCTGTTTTCAGATGACTTTCTACCTCTCCATGTTGAAGTCCCATAAAGGAAACTCTCACAGATCACAGAACTCTTGGCTAACCTCAAGTTGGCCTTCACCACCATGGCAGAATCCCATGTGATGACATGGGGCAAGGAAATCCTGAGAAGGAAAAAAACAGTGATTGCCAAAGTACCACTTCATTCAGCCCTCCTGCTATCAAAGCCTCAGCTGTATTCATGTTTAGTTTGTCATTTGTATGCTGACTTTACACACTTTGCTCCACGTAGGTATTGGCAAAGCTCCTGCCACGCAGTTATTAAACTCTGATACATGTGTAGGTGTGTAATTGCAGAGAAGATTTTTTCTGAATAATCTATTTTGATCCATCTACAAATATAGAACATAATTATCTGAAATTAGGGCACACTTATCTAAATAACTCTATGTTTTTCCCCCTGCTGCTGAATTTCCTACTCATGGCACAGCCACAGTGATGCCAAGTTCACAACTGTGTGCTCCACACCACCAATTACAGGAAGGATGTTTACTCCTTTGTAAGTGGCAAAGAGAACACACACACACACAGAGCTAAGAAATCACCAACTCCTGAGCAGGGAGACTTTCCAGCCATGGTATAAATTTAATGATTAACAAAACTGTATCAAACTTGCAGGCTGTCAAGGGCAGAGTTCTGGATTGGAGCAGATGGATTGTTTAGTTAAGAGGCCAAAACTTCATACTTAAGGAAGTGGCTTTGTTTTCATAATTTTCTTGCAAACTTGCTGAGGAACTCAGGGGAAGATGAATATTATAATAAATACTTGATTGTTGTTTTTTTTTTTTCTCCAGATCATACCTACTATAGATTAATTTCCATTTTCAAATTCCTTCTGCTTAACTTCTCCCTGTTTTCATTCCCAAATGATCAGCTTTCACAAAGATTATTTTTTACCAGGGCCTAGAGACAACAGACATCGAGTCTTTGGCACTATCTTTCCATTATTAGGAGGACGGGGACAGGAGGGATGATAATACCAGCTTCATCCTAAAGCCCCTGATGAATTCCCAGCTGGTGTCAGAAGAGATGATCTCTGGGGCACTGCAAGTTGATCTATTGCATGCTCACAGGATCAATGCATGGCTTAAAGAAGGGAGGGTAAGTCAATCCTCACCTCTGAGGGTGCTCTGACTCCCAGCACCCATTCACTCTTCTGAACTCCATTACCTGTCCAGCCCCATTTATCAGAGGTCTGTGGTTATTGTTCTTCTAGTGGAGAGAGAGGTGAAGCAGTTCTAGCCCAGCATTAGAAATCTCAGTCACCTTAAGTTGATCTAATTCTGCACCAAAAGAAAAAAACTTCTTTTTTCCTCTTCTTGTTTTTCAGCTGGTCTGTTCCCTGCCTTACAGCCCTGCAGTGCTGGTGTTTAGTCCAACACACCAGAAAACCTGGGAAGCCCAGACCCAGGAAAGGTCAGGCAAGCCCCATCACTTCTTAGCAATTCAGATCAACAACCATCTCTTGTTAAATCCCAGCCTGCCTTCCAGCAGCTGGGAATACAGAGAGAGCACTGATTTAATGGCAGCTCCTCTAGGAGAGACTTTAATTTGGTCTCTGCCACTCGAAACAAAGCCAAGAGATTGTCATGCAACTGCCTCATTGTCAGAAAAAATAAATCTACTTCTGTTAGCACCCAAAGACTCCCACAGTTCCATATTGGCCACTTAGCACCCAAGGTACAGGGACAGCTCAGCCACCTCCTGTCACCCCCAGGTTCAGATCATCTCATTGCTCCTTCACCAATGATGCAGCACAGTGGGAAGGTTCCAATCCTATCCCCTCCTATTCCTGGGTTCCTATCCTCACTTTCCAACTCTACCAACAACTCACAGTTTCCCAGGAAGAATTTTCTCCTTCATCCCAATACCAATCAAGCAAAGATACAAAGCCAAAGTCTTTGTTTGTATTAGTGTCTCAAAATAGAGAGCTCTCTGGTTTGGTCCTCTCAAAATGAATCCAGTTCGGAAACCACTACAGTCAGACCCAGCAGGGGATTTGCTGCACTCTTTACCCTTCAGCAATGTCATTCACAAACCACATTCCACCAAGCAAAAGAATAAGCTTGTTTAAACTGTCTTATGAAGTGGGATTCATGAAGAGGAAAGCACATGAAAGGGAAGGCTGACAGACAGTCCTCCAAAATAGGACCTCAACTTTTTAAAATTTACCCCTGAGCGTTTTCCCTACCTGGCATCATTTCTACATTTACCTAACAAGTTCATGAACTGCACCCTTCACTATGGATTCTGGTTGGGTTGAAATATTGACAGTCTGGAGTGTTGGAATTGCAAGACTATCTGGAGTTGGATTTGAAAGTGATTATTTGAAATATAACTGCCTGTGACATCCACATGAGAAGCAGGTACAAGAGATGAGTGAGTGGAGGCAGCCTCAGTGGGAGGCCCCTCACTGCAGCTGCATTCATAGGAAAAGAAAGATCATTTTGTCCTTGTAGCAATTTATTATTTTTTGTTACCTTTCTAAATATCATTCCTATCAAAAAATGCATATTCTGTGCATCAGTCATATATGTATACGTTTTACCCTTCATTCTTACTGCTGCTGTTATTTGACAGAGATTTGCTGCTTCTTTAACCCTTTTGCCCTGAACATAGACTATTAAGAAAAAGGGTTTGTAATTTTCCATGTCTTTCTTTATATAAATTGTTCTTAGAAGCAAAATTGTTGTTATTAAGCCTGAATTTTCTTGCTGCTTTTTTTTTATCTCTCTCTCTTTTTTTTTTTTTTTTTTTTTTTTTTTTTTTTGTCAGAAAGCATCTTCAACAATAGCAATGAGGATGGAGAGAAGGTGAAATTACATTTCTCTCTAAAGTGGCTTTGGAATTTTAACATGATGATTTTCCAGGAGAAAAGCTTAAGGGGTCACATCAAATGAATTCTGTCATCAGAGTAAGAAATCTGTCTTCAGGTGGGGAAAATATATTTTAATTTGACAGGGGACTTCAAGGGACTTTGACAGAATTCATTTTGCTGGTAGATATGATCTAGGTATTAGACAAAACCACATTTTGTCATAAGAACACTGTTAGCTATTTGACATAATGCATTTTGGACACAGGGAGGATTTGGTGGAAGTGACAGTCATTTTCTTGCCAGTGAAGCACAGGATTATTTTCCAGTTCAAACACAGGAAAGGGTAACAAGTCCTTTTAAATAGGGAAGAATATGAGAAATCACCAAAAATTCCTGATGCCCATCCACTCCTGGACTTTGTACAGCATCTTTGTCACCCCACACTGCAGGACTCCAGCCTGGGGACAGGTCTGGGGGGAGATGTGAAGAGGGTCTCAAATTTATGTCAGCCCTTGGCTTCAAATGAGGGACACTCTCTTACATGCAGGACAGGTCTGTTCATGGCCACCAACAGAAGAGGGGAGCTGAATGCCAAACCCCTCTTTAATCCAGTAAACACTCCACACAGAATACAAAGACCTGGAGAAGAGAGATGCAAATGTAGGACTGGGTGTCTCTGGGCTCATGATGGGTACACCCCCTCCTGTTCCCCTGCTCTCCCCAATCCCTCCAGGAATCACTGCAGAAGGTTCAGCAGAGCTTTTGAATCTGCCAGAAACTCCAGCCTGATGCTCAGTGTAAGGTACCACGTCAGGAGGGGTGAGATGGGAGCTGAGATTTTACCTCTGCCAACTCAGACAAGCACTGTAACCACTCAGCTCCATAGAAACAAGAGAGAAACTCCATTTCTGCATCTGCTTTATTGGAGGGAACAGCCTGGGCATGTAGTGCTGGGGAAGAGGCTGGCCCTTGGCAGCCCAGGTGGAATGAGGTGTCTGCTCCCAACAAGTGTCTGCTCTCTGCTTTGTAGGGAAACTTCTACTCCCTCAGGCAAATCACTTCCAGACAGATTTCTGCCTGCCCTCCATTTTTCTCTGAGGATGGTCACCTCCTGCTAAAACCCGTGCTGAATTGCTAGGGAGGAGATGAGTGGGTCAACACTTCCTTTGCTTTCAGCAAATATTGGCTATTACAGAAACCTGAGATGAAAATTCCCCTTTCATCTGGATCCACCTAACAGTACAGCTCTCACCATACCTCCCTATGCACTTAGCTAGTGTTTTCTTTGTTATTTTTCTCCAGTTTCATTTTTTCCTGTCTCTCATCCTTCTTTCTGTTTTTCCCCCCTCTCTCTCTTTTTGTGCTTTAAAGAGCTCGTTGAGTTCATTCTGTCCTTCTGCCTCAATTTCATTTGGAAAGGGAATGATAGAAGCATGGGTTCATCCACTGAATCTTTTTAATAAACTTCCCTTTGGTTAGAGGGATGTGAGTGATAAATCACAGCCTCCATTGTTGTGTTTCCTGACAGCACTGTGGAAATATTTTTAAAAAAAGAAACAAAAAAATTACATATTTATCTAATGAATAAATCACCCTTTGTGAATAAACAGACTAGGCAGGTCTTCACCATGGCAATGTGAGAATATTTACAGTATCTAGGCCAGAGAACAGCAACCTCATCCGTGAATCCTTCTGTACAGGATTCCCAAAGCAGGAATGAGAGAATAGCAAATATTTCACACAAACACTTCATGATCTTTCATGCAGTTTCCTAGGCCAGTTTTTGACAACACAAGATATCTGGCATATTGAAAATTTCCAGGCTGAAACTTCTAGTTCCAGGTTTCAGTATTAGATACTGAATTATATACTGATGATCCTGAGTACTACTGAAGTCTTGTGAAAAGCCCCTGGCAGCACATCAGTGACAGGACCAAGGGATACTTCACTAGTAAAAAAGTCACCCAGGAGTGGAGTGTCAATTCCTACCAGCCCTGAGGATACCAGGGTGCTGGGAGATTCTTACAGGACTCCAAGAACAGATGCTACCCAAGAATCTCCAGGTTCTGGGGGTGAACCCCTGGAGGGAACAAGCACCCACCTGCCAGCAGTGCTGGGTCAACAGGCACCAAGCCTGGGATGTAGTTGGAGCCCTCAGGCAAGGCATGAGTGGTGTCAGATGGTACTGGGGCTGAACACAATGCTGCAGCCACTGCACTGGTACCACCAACACCAGTAAAGCTGTGCAGATGTACACCAGTGGGGATATCTGGTGGAGGTCTGAAGGAACATCTGAAAATGAAGTACTAGTAGCAACTGGAGATGCTAGAAGCCCAGGCTGGCTTCTGAGAGATGCTCAGGACTCACAGCTCCTTGTCAGGCTAGGTTTGCAGATGAGGCAAATCCAGAATTGTTCTATCCCCCAAGGCAATACAAATTTACATCATCTTAACCTGGCCTAAGAGCAGCATGTGCTCATCTCAGAGGAGGAGGAATTCAACCTTAGTGAGGGATGAGGCCTTGGAGAAGTGAAGGCAAAGGTTCAGAAGAGCTCCAGTGGCTGGTGTTGTTGCAACTGCTTGATACAGAGGGCTCCAGCAGCAGACAGGAAAAGGAATGCAAATTTCCTTTCCTTGCTTTCCAGTAACAAAGCAGGATGAGAAAAGAGGTTGGGCAAGGACTGAAGGAGGCAGCAGCTCCCTTGCCCTCAGAAGATGAGCTTGGCAGTTGGGCATCTGTTCAGCCACAAGGAAAGGGAGAGCTCAAGATCAATGTGTGTCCCATTATCCTGCTGAATTTCAACACAGAAAATGTGTGAAATATGAAGTGAAAGTTCAAGCAACTGAGTGAGCCTTCTGAATGTATGTTGGGCAATAATTAGCTAATTAGCAGTCTTCTGCTTGGCTGCAGTGGAATTCATAATCAATTTCATATGGAATGTGCTGTAATGAACCCATAATGGGATTCTACACACCTCCCGTCACTTGTTAGGCTCAGATGAGCACCCATGTGAAGTCAGTGTGCTTCAAGAAGCAGGGACCAAGTTTTCAGGGAGCGTAAACTGCCCAGGCTGATTGGTGGAGAAATTACACCACCTGCCCATCTGTAACATGGTGGTGGTGGAAGAAGGAAGGAGAGGGGCTCTTCATCTGACTTCCAGCAGCACTTTCTTGATGCCAGGAGGACCTAGGTCCCCTGTGACCACTGAACTCCACCAGCTCAGGTCAGGTTTGGGGAGAAAGGACTGTCCTGGCCTCATCCCAGGGGAGAGTGAGGAGCTGTGATTGCAGCATGAGGGTAACCATCCCCTTCAGTCCTGGGGTGGACACCTCTGGGGAAAGCCAAGAGCCTCCAGAAGTAGCTGATACAAGGTGTGAGTCTTCCTGTATACATTAAGTACCTCTTAATTCACTCAGGGATTCATTCTCTGAGGTCTGAATTTGCCTTGATGGAGACTTTGCAGTAACAGCAGGTGTGACATCCAGCTAAGACGATATTTAAGCTTTTTCTTGTTAATATTTTTAAATATGTTTTTTTCTAGGCCCATCTCTCCTTACTGATATTTCAGTTATAACAACCCAAAAGTTTGTGGGGCTGCAGTGAAAACAATCAGTACAACAACCTGATTGAAATTCAAAATTACAATTCTGAGGGAACAAGAACAAATAGGAACACTTTGCTTTTTTCTTTTGGTTTTTGCTTTTTTGTTTGGTTTTTTTTGTTTTGTTTTTGTATTTTTGTTTTTGTTTTTGTTTTTTTTTAATCTGCACTATTTCAGCAATCTGGTCCATCGGCAAACCTCTAGATAATTCCAGTGGGACAAGTGAGCAAGGATGAGGCCTGGGAGTGGCAACTTCTGCCTAGGAATGACAGTTCACCCAAGTGTTCTGCTGCTGAGGACACTGTCAGCCTTTGCCAACACCTATCAATGTCTTTATCTCTGCATGTTACACAGGCTGCCAGCACCCATTAGTGTTTCCTTATAAATCAAAAAGACATGAATCAAAATACACCACCACACTGTAATATTCATGAATAGCAAATTGATCTATCTATCTTTCTACCTCACGTTGCTCATTCCTGTGGCACCCAAGCACCAATGGCAATGTCAATGGTTATTTCTGTTGTCTCCTATCAGCCTCTGGTTTTTTAAGCAATGCCTTTGGGAACCTTGCTACTGCTGCAGCCATCTGATTAATTAAAAATAACAAACAAAAGAGGTAACTTAATTCAGAGATACAACAGCTTTAGCAGCAGACTCTTATTATTTGTCTATTTTTTTTTAATTTAGTTCTTACAGCAACCTTTCATTTTCATATTAATGTGGCAGGATAACTTTCTTTTGCTAGCATGCCACTGGGACCAGCATAATTAATGCATCTAATGTGGAAGCTTAAGGTTCATTAGGTTTGGAATTTAGGCAGGTTTTTAATCAAGCGTGTTATAGCAAATCATTAAAAACCGAACACATTTTGTAAAACACCACAGTCTTGTTTAGCTCTAAGTTCAATTGGGGCAGAGTAGGTGGGTCTGAGAAACACTTTGGACCTTTGAGACCTTCTGTCAGATAATGTAGGACAGCAGCAGACAACACAAACTGATCTTCTTTGGCAGGGAACAGAAGCTGGGAAAGGGTCGATTTTCCTAATAACAGCGGCAATTAAGAGGACAGTTGAGTTAAAGTCAATTGTAGTCCCAGTGATATCCTGTCCCTGCCATTAAGATGTCACTCATCTGAGGAGAAACAGGTTCTGTGCAGGGTCAGGCTGTCAGATGCTGTTAATTATTGTGTAACCAAGATCCATGTCAGCTCAGGTGCATGCTCTGAGAGATGCTCTGCATCCACAAACAACATCCTCACAGCCAGGAGTTTGCAATCCAAGCAAAGCAGAGAGGCTGAGCAGGGTCCCTGCTAACTCACTGGGAATGAAGCACAAAGCAGCTGCAGGAAGTGGTCAGACACAACATGATGCCCCCAGCCAGGCCAGGATGCTACTAAGCTGAAGGGTTTGGATTGGTTTTCAAATAAAAATGCCCAAAATTCCAAAGAAAACTGCTTTAGGAACACCTGTGACAGGAACCAAACCCAAGGCTGCGCCAGGACAGCAGTAATAGCAAAGACACAAACTGCAGCTCTGAGGAATTCTGTCTCCCTAAAAGTCACAGGCATTGGTGAATCCTTTAGCTGAGCTCTGATAACCTTGATGAAACAGACGTCCATAAACTTCCTCATCCCAATTACCTCCTTGCTCTGTTCCCTCTAATGTTTTACTTCAGCTTCCAAGTTTTTTTTCATCTTCTTTTCTTGTCCTCATTTTTCTTTAAACAAAAAAGCATTTGACAAGCAGGAATTCCCAAGCTTCAGCAGTTTCAATTGCAATCCAAGTAATAATCTTAAGAAAACAGCATGTCTGAGACAGCTCAGGTGGGTAAGAGCAAGAACACAAGAAATGTTAGCGAGTGTCAATCAATTACAGGATCATTAATTAACTTCGAGTTACCCATTCCTATCCATTCTCCCAGTGATCTATCAGTGGAGGCTGTGGCCCTCACCCCCATTTCTGGCTCCATGTTGGGATCTCAAAAGCTTGGAAAGAGGACAGCTGCTCTGGCTATCAAAAGGGCACCAGGAGAAGGCTAATGTTGTGCTTGCTGGGAACCCTGTGGCTAACATGCAGACAGCTTTAGGCTACTAACCTGCCTAGCACTGAAACTGCAGTGAAATCAGTGAGAATCAGCCTCTTGTGCACCTTTCCTCTCATCTTCCCAGGCTCAGCACTGCTCCAAGAATCTTTTAGCTGGCTTCTCTACTTAAACAAAGTGCTCCAAGCACTGTGATTTCTCTGCACTTGCCTGCACAGGAGGTGTTCTGTAGCTTTTACAAACCTGCCTATAAGGACTGATCTGATGACCTCCAGTGTCTGATTTTTTTCCCCTGAACTCCTGTTCATGTCTCTGACTTCGTGCTCTGCATCCTTGGGCAGCCTTTGCTGGCAGATGTCAAGTTCCACACAAATAGGTTTTGCAACATGTGATCTTCATTTTATCAAGTTGCTTTATTTTTCCCTGTCTCCTATACATATTGTCATCCATCTGCTAAAACCTGCTTCATTTAGATTAGAGAGCAAGGTAAACTCTAAACCTAACTGCATCAGGCCCTTTTGTCACTAGAATTTCTGGGACAATTGAACACACAAAACAGATAACCTCTTCTTGCACCAGGCACTTGGAGCTTTAATGCTTAACATCAGCATTTGGTTTTAAAAGCAAGGTAATTACAATGGGTGGGCAATGCTTAACATCAGCATTTGGGTTTTTTATAAGCAGGGTAATTTTAATGGTGTGTGTCTTCATTCTCCACCTACAGCACTTCAACAGAAGAATAAAAAAAAAAAAAGAAAAAGGAAACTTTTTAGTAAACTCTACTGATAAAGAAAAGCCTTTTTTGTCTCATTGTTCCCTCACCTTTTAACTCTAGACCTTCCCATACATCCTGCAGGTCCTGCCAACCTCCCAGCTCTGCCTTTTTAATTGTGTTTCTTTCTTGTCCACCTCTGAACCAAATGTATTTCTGAAAGATAGGATATTTCTGGGAGGATCTGATTCATTGTGGGGCACAGATCAGACAGCAGGAATTATGTCAGTTGTCCAGCCACACTGGTTGTTCCATCTCTAATTGCACAATACCAACCTAACTAACAATAAAACACTTTGTTGTCCTATAATACTTTGCATACATCAGAACTCTTCCCAGTCAGCCCAGAAAGGAAGATGGAAAGGACACAAGGCTGGGAGCAGGGAAGAGGAAGAGTTATGAAGCTGAAGGTTATTTTTCTGCTGTCCTGTGGGACAAGACTGAAAGGTGGAATCAGAAAGAATAAAACCCTAAAGAAACACCTTTAAAAACATTTGACTACCCTTTCTGTGGAGCTGTTTGCTCCTTGCTGGCACACTGCTGGGGAATGTGGCTGGAGGTCCCCATGGTTTATGTCATCTAAAGTAACAGGTAAACAGCACCTGGGACAGAAAGGGTGACCCAGGAGCAAGGGGCAGCAGAGAAGAGCATCTAATGATCTCATCTAGTTAGCTTCTCAGCCTGGCATGTATGTGCCTTCCTTGAGTGAGTTTTTACTGTTCATTATCTATTACCTTCTTCCCAGAGGGAGAGCTGCTTACACAGAGTACTCACAAAAGCTTTGGGCCTGAAAGATGTTCTGGGCTGCTGTGACTGACTACTGGAGAAGAGGCTGAAGATGTCTTCCTCACAGCCAAGCTAAGGTCCCCAAAGAGACTTGTCCCTGAAGACAGATGGTGACACAGCAAACCTGAGTTCCTGCATGAACACATTTCTCCCAGCAAGGTAATCTGTGAGAGGCAACCAGGCAGCCCTTACCTCTCTGCCCTGTGTCCTCAGAACAAACATACCAAAGCAAAGGCATGCACGAGAGCCACCTTGCTGAAAATACAAGTTAGAGAGCTTTAAGCTTCAGCACCAAATCTTCACTGCCTTTAATGCTGGAGATAGCTCTCCTGCAGGAATGAAGAGGCTAGAAACTGCTCACAGATGTTAAGACTGGAGTTGGATTCCATGTCCCTACCATCCCATGGCAGGATTTCACCTCTTTTGCACTGTACTTACTACACCCAGTTTTACAGGTCTAGCACTGAATCTGAAACTCTCCAGATTTTGAAGAATCAAGAAAGATCCTGGCTTTTTTCTCTTTTCATTGCCACATCTCTCCACACAACTCCCTAGTTCAGTCCCTTTAGAATCTTTTAGCTAGCTTCTCTACTTAAACAAATATAGTCTGAGCATTATTTTCCTGTAGGGGTTATGAAATGCTTTATAAAATATGAATTGTCATGTACAATGGCATATGTCTTATGCAATTCAAGTGCTTTTCTCCCTCCTGGGCATAATTACTGAAAAGAATGACAAAAGGTTCCTCGAAACCATGAAACCGTTTACATCCCAAGTCCCTCCTGGTGCAAATGAAAGCAATTTTATTACTGTTTCAGTTCTGATAAACACAGAGCAAATCAAGACAACAGCCAGCAAAAGCTTTGTTCATCTATGAGATGATTCCAGAGTCACACTACTTTGCTAATGAGCCCCTGTGTGGATGGAAGGAATTCTAGTTGACCAGAAAACTCCTGACAGAGGAACAGGCCCAGTGCACACCTCACAAACCTGACTCCAGTCTCCTCTCTTTTCCTTCTGAGTGGCATTGATTTGCAAAGGGAGATGGGCTCATCTGAGTAGTTAGCCCTTTTTTCCATATAAAATCATAGAATCAGATGGGTTGGTTCATTCCTTCTGATTATTTCAGATCACCATGGGGCTGCAAGCACAAAATCTGACAAGCAAAACCTCCAGTAGTTTACTTAAGCCTAGGCATGATCCTAAGTGGAGAAATAATCCAGTAGTTTCCTATTAATCCTGCCAGCTCTGAAACAATGAACACTCAGCTGAAGGCCCTTCCAGGAGAAGTTCATAGCTTTGGGAGACTTACAGCAAGGACAGATGTCCTTTCCCGTCAAATCATAGGCAGTGATTTGATGGAGGGATGGCAGTTCTGGGTGGTGGTTTGACAGTCAGAGGACCAATCTGACACCAACATAGAAAAACCCTGCCAGCAGGCATTTGTTGTTCATTATTTTTCCCTAAGCTTGGTCATTTCACTGCTCAGTGTCACCAAGGCCAGGAAAAGTGGAAGGACCAAGGTGAGGGAGGGCAAAATCTGAAACTGCTTTCAAAGACTGACTCTGTAACCCAGACTGAGGTTCATAAAACCTGAATTAATGTGGGCTGAGCCAGGCTGGGATCTGGTCTCACCCTCTTGGAGTCCTTAGTGCCACCTTACCCTGTGTCTTGCAAGCAGTGCTGATCAGAGACATTCCCTTTTGGCACCGCAGACTGCATCTGCCCCCATGAACTTGTGCTGTGACACCTGTGGGTTACAAAGGTTCATGGTTTCCTCTCTTCAAGGTTTTAATCTGTTCTGCAGCATGTGACAAGAGCAGAGTGAGGACACAAGGTAACTAAAAGAGCAGCTCTCCCAAGGTACCACCACTGCATTTCCAAAAGAAAATGTGTATTTCAACGTTCAAAATAATGGTCTTTTCATATTGCCACCCACATTTATTTAACTCCCCTTACACCTATGTTATTGATGACTCGAAACTGATTTGATTTTGATCCTATCTAGTAAGAAGCAAACATATCCAGAAATCTTGAAAGCTGCTGTTTTACACATGCCTGACATCCATGTGTCATCACAAGTTATGTGTACTGAGAATGAGAACTGGATTCTACAAATGGCTAATAACTTCCTCCTGCCAAACCCCAACCTGCAGATCCCAACATGAAGATTTTGAGGGTACAAATGGGGTGATCACCAAATGCTCAGCTCTCCTGGCACCCATGAAAGCAGTTAAAATGTACACATGAGGCTAACAGTAGATTTTGTGAAGTGAGTAGCCCAGAGAAAGGAATAATTATCTGTGAAAAGTGCTGCCATTTATCGTGATCCTCCTCTTGTCTCCACCTTGCCTTCAGCAGCACAGTCATTGATAAACCATCTTTCCAGGATGCTCCAGTCCTTTAATTTGCGGTGCCAGCAGTAAATTTGAGCTCTTTGGGCCTTTCCAAGTACTTGACTCTGTTAACCCAAAAGGCTGAGGAGATTTGTGGAACAATCTGTCCTTAGATCAATAGTTCACTTCTTGCTTCCTTCAGTAATACTCCTCCCTTTTTTGGAAAAACTCTTTAGTCACTTAAAACTCAGAATCATTTTTTCCTTCTTATCAGGTTATTCACTTTAACCTCTTCAATCTACTTCTGTAAAGCAGGTCATAACTTAGGAAGCTTTGTATCTCCTCTCTGTGAAGCTGTGATTGTATTTACAACCCAGTGGATCAAAAATGACAGCTTAAAATGCTGTTCTTCTGAGGTGACTAACTTGGTCTGGAGAACTTGACAGCCACCACGATTTGCTGGAAGCAATGGTGAAATTCAGGCTGAGGTTTTCCAATCTGATGGAGAGGACAGCACATCCAGAAGGGATGTCCCAGTGCACCTGTGTGGGAAACACAGAGAGACTCGGGGACATGAGGAAATAGATGGAGGAGAGAAGTGACCCAACAGTTTTCCTCCTGGTATCAGAAAGGATTTGTTACAGTTTTGAGTAAAACTGCAGAGCAGAAGTTCCAGAAACTTTCACTGCAAATTATTCCCCTATGTTTTGTATAGAGAAGTTTTACATAAAATTTTACTCGAGCTACAGGATTTTGACACACAGAAGCTCCCAGTGAGAGGAATTACAGCTTCAGCTGTTTCAGATCATTTTCATAACATGTTGTTATAGCTGAGGGTCCAGTCCTGGATACAGTGGGGAAGGAAAGAAAACAACAGGTTTCCAGTAACTAAAGAAATCCGGATAATGCACAATGAAGATCCATTCTCATCTTTAAAAATGGAAAAAGGGACTATTGATGCCTAGTAACCCAGCACAGTCAGTGATCTGCTCCCAAAGAGTGTGCTATCAGCTGAAGGACAAGACATCTAGACTCATCTTCTCATTTAAGATTTATATAGTAATTGCTGCCTGTTGTCTGCAGCACACAGACCCCCCCAGAATTCAGCTCCCTCTTCTCACAACCTGTCCCTTATCCTTAACAGAGCTCTGGGCTTCACTATGCAGAGTCCAGAGCTAGGATGTGTCAGGTGGCAGAATGCATTTAAATGGGGTCATTGCCACCTGACAATTCTTGACTGAGTTGGGCCATTTGGGTTTATTTCTGCTCTGCTTGGCAGTATTGTTACTCTTCTAAACGTCCTCAGGTCTGCTGGTCCAATGTAGATTTAAATGAAAGAGATTTACATTATCAAAGTCCTGCAGATCAATCAATTTCTCTCCGTGGTGATTTGTGGCTGTTCTATAGATACACCCTTCTGACAAAGACTGTGGGGTTAACTACATATTTTTATAAGATTACATCCTTCTTTTGGTGGTGTGGTCTCGACCATCCTCAGGTTCAGAGCACAAATCATTCTTTTCAATTTCTTTGTCATTTTTTGGCTTGATGTATAAAGAGTTCTGCTAGCCCCTGCAAACTTGCTATTACAGTAGGCTGCCCATGAACCTATTCAATGACTCTGTGCATCTAGTGAATTATACTGACATTTTTCCCCCCTCTTGCTTCAGATGATTGGCACTGCAGTGATATATTTTGGAAATGCACACAAGTGGAGTTGATATGCAGGCTTTGCTGGAAAATCCACATTCTTAAAAAGTTAGAATTTTTATTTTATTTTTTAGTATCTCCCATCTGACATGGAAGATTTCTTCTGAAGAACTTTGATTTGAAACACAGGTTAAGTAAGAATATACACCTACTAAATACTGCAAGAATAGCCTCCATAGATGAGTTATGGGATGAAGAATAAGAAAAGGTCAGATTAATGCTGGGCTCTGCAATCAGTGACACTGGTCCCTTGAAGACTGAATTATTAAACGCCCTTTAACATATAGGGTTATTAAATTATTTCACAAAATCTTGTCCTACACTTGAATGCATTATATGGACTGCCTCTTAAAAAACTGAGTGGAAAAAGAAATGTGAATTTTATCTGAGATTGCCTGTGACCACCAGCTCAGCTGAATCAGAGACCCCAACCAGGCTGCCTGATGTCCAGAAACCCTTCACAAAACACCACTGCTCATACCCAGCCCAGCTGTGTGCTGGATGCCTGATGCACTCAGGACACATCCAGCTCAGGGAGCTGAGCGTGTGCTGCCTGCCTGCAGGATTTCCCACCTGAAAGGTTGGAGTGTGGCTTTAATCATTTCATATATGAGCACACAGACAAACTGCCAGGGGGGAGAAAGCACCAGTGTCCTGGTTTGGGCCAGGATAAAGGTGATTTTCTGGTTTGTACTTTTGCTTTCAGCTCAGTCTCTTGTAAGTAGTTGCACTGAAATTAACAGCAAGTTTCTCAGGCAGTGTCTGCTTCTGGGACTGCTCACACTCCATGTTTATAGTTCCTGCCAGAGCCTGGTGTGCAGAGCCAAGGACACTGCTCAGCTCTGAGGAACATTTTGCCTTCCAGAAGGAGTAAGGAGGTCCCACCTGAACCCCTCCTTTGGGGAGGACCAGACAAGATAGATGCCAGAATTGACCAAACAGAGTATTCCATCCCATACACCTCATACTCAGTATAAATTTGAGGGATCACAAGGGTCAAACCCCTTCCTGCCCTTCCTGCTTCCCTTCCTCGCCTGTTCCCTGTTTTTGCTTCAGCATCCTGGGAGGATTCCATCCCTTCCTCTGCCTGTGGTCCTGATCCATCCCAGCCTGGATCTGTGTGTTCTGCCTCCAGCTCCTGACTGCTGCTGACCCCAGGAGTCCAGCCTGGACTTTCCCAGGGCTGCCCTGCAGCCTTGGTGGTGACATGAGAGTTACTGGGGGAAAGGGGGGAGGAACATGGGATCACTTTTCCTGTATATTTGTATATATTTAGTAATTTTTCCTATTTATCATTACTGTTTCATTAAAGTTGTGTGGTTTAGTTTACAACCCATAAGTCTCTCTCCCTTATGCTCTCTCCTTCCTTTATCAGGGAGGACAGGGGAATTAATAGAGAGCTTCTGTCATTTGGTTTAATTGCCTGGCCAGTGTTAAACCCTGACAACCAGTATCTCTAGAACAGCAACTCTACAGCAGAAACCTCCTACCTGTACTTGCTTCCAAAAGAGGCATTGCCTTCCATGAATCCTGTTGCTTCAACTGTCCCACTCTTACCCCTTCTTTTCCGAGGGGAAAGCAAGAGGAAATGGGCAGGATGCTTCCAGCTCCCCTCCCATCAGCTGTCTGAATGCTGGAACCTGTAGTTTAGGCAGGTTATGTGTGCTCCTTCTGTCTTCAGCACAGGGAGCAGCATTTCCAGGAGGATGAATTATTCTCACCTAACATGTGAACCATCCTCTCTTCCTACTGACTACAGATGGTGCTGCGATTATTCCCCTGGACAACACACCTAATATTTAAAAGCTGGGTAAGAAATGTCCTGCTCTGGCTCTGGACTGGGGAATATTGCCATCCCGTGACACTGCTCATTGCATGTCATGATACCACTTACTAATATTCCCGTTACCCAAGTGAAAATAATGACAGAGAAAATAATTCTTCTTTCCCCTTCTTAATTTTTTTTTTTCCACACCCTGTCAGTGAAATCTTAAGACTGCTGGAGTTGAGCTGCTTTAGTAGCTATTCTTGCTGCACATGATCCATGTTTAGCACATGACCCTATCATCTGACTTGTACTTCACAGGAAACAGTAATGTAAACAAGGTTTACTCTCCTGACAAATTAATACCTGGCAGAATAAATCATGACATTGTTCTGATGCCTCCCGGACAGGCACATCTTCCCTACAGTGACTCTGTCTCCTGCAGTGATTCAGTGTGCAAAGAGATCATTTCAGTTCTCTCCTTCCTATCTTAATTCCTTGCTTTACTCAGTGGTAGGTTAGCTCTCCAGATCCATTTTTCATCAGAAGGTAACTTCTCATAAGAAAGAATCCCCTAGAATGCCTCTTAAGAAGAGGAAAGTGTGATGTCCACCCCAAGAGCTCCACTCCACCTTGGAGCCATGCTAGGCACAGACCTGTGTCACACTCTTGCTGAACAGCTCTGCCACCCAGGACTGGGGACAATATCTTCAATTTTACTCCAGGGGACAGAGGAATTGGGTAAGAGCAAACCAAAATTGACAACCGGTGTTCTTAATTAATTTGCATTCAATTAGGATTAATTAATTGCTGACTAAGGTATCAACCCATGTAATTATGTATCAAAATAAATAATCTTACACACTAAATGAGGTAGCTGGCAACAAAGTGATGAGACACCACTTCTCCACACAGCCTGGCTTCCCACAGAGCCTGGGCTCTGCTGCTCAGGTTAAGTCAAAGCAGGAAAATCCAGTTGTAGATGGGCTGATCTTCACTTCCCCAGCACAGCCCTAAAACAGCTCACAAGTTATACCCACCAGCTGTCTGTCCATCCTACTACTCTCTCCCCAAAGAAGGAATGTGCTGAAGGCCAGGACCAAATCCTTCCCCTTGATCCAGAAGCCATCAATCCATGCAGACTGCAATCCCACTGCTTCTCAGGCAGGGGCACCCAATTACCCCACAGTGCTCCTCCCAGCAACCACATCCTTCTCTTCCTATGGACATAAAACGATGGGGTTGACAGATAAGCCCAGGCAGGGGGGTGGCACTGCCCTGAGCCACCTCCTGAAGGCACAGTGGGACACATACCCAAGTTTTGGGACCTCCTATTCTGGTGCTCTACCTACAACTCTTTGTTGCCACTGCCAGCATTAACTGAACCCCTAATGTCTGATGAGACTATCAGGCTGGGATTGCAAGTTTGGAGGGGATCAGAAAATACTGAGCTGACCATCAGATCTTGTGACAACTCCCTCACCTAAGTCAAAGCTGATTCTGGTAGTACTGATTTTTCTCCTTGCTCTTTTGAGATGTGTGGAGTTTTTTTCCCACTGCAGTCAAAGGCAGATTCTATGTAAAAATACTTACACAGAGCCAGAAGAGTTAACCCTTTTTTCTTGTTTGTGTTTTGTTTGTTTTTTTGTTTTTGTTTTTGTTTTGTTTTGTTTGTTGTTTTTTTTTTTTTTTAATGTGGCAACAAATATGTAACTAAAATTTAACATTCTGGAGACATAGGATAGACAGAAAACCAGTCCCACAGAGCTAGCTGAGGTCAATGTGTTATCAGCCCAAGCAAGAGGTGTAAGGACAACACAATGCAATGGCAGCATGTATGCAAATGAGACAAGAGAAATAACTGGGAAAATCCTCCTTTTACAAGGAGGAAAGCAGGAAAGGAAATACCATCTTAGGGTGGTTTCTCTATCTAGCTCTAGCACTTTGCTCTCCAGTTCACTGGTAGATACACATTGTTCAACTGAGCAAATTCAGTGTGACACTCACAGAGAAGTCATTCATGAAAAATTGGGAGATTTTTGTCAGGTTGTATAAATGAATCAGCCAAAGTGACACTGTGTAGGAGACAGAACCATCTGAAGAAGAACAAAATAACCTATTTCTTACAAGGTCTAGATTTCACCTTAAATTCAAATGCCAATTGGAAGTGGCATTGAGGGTAATGGACTTTGTGAGATGTTAAATGAAAAAGCACAGGCAAGATAAATAATCTGAAAGTGCCTGGACTGTCAATACAGCAGCAGTAAAAGCCAAGAGCTGTGAGATGCAGCAGGACAGGACTGGGTGCAGAGCACTTAAGGGGTTCTTTTTAATGTTCCAAAAATGCAAAATTGAGTAATACTTAAGTGTCTGCTAAAAGAGGACCCCAGTTAAATTTATTTTACAGTGCTGGAAAGCTAAAACTGATCAGATTTGACATAGCCAGAGTATTCTTCTGGGGCTATTGGCTACACAACCAGTTGCCTTAACGCTGCTAGACAGGAGGGGGGGTATCTGATCTTTGGAGAAACTGAGATTACAGTGGGACACATCCCTCACACTGAGAGGATCTGGAGGAAGAACACCTTGGGGTTTATTCCCACAGAGCCCCTTTCTTGGAAGGATGGAGTCCAATTAGCTGGACAAAGACTGAACCTCTCTGACTTCTGAGTCCCATCAGCTCTGTGGGTTTACAGTGCTGGAAACATAAGATGCCCTTTGCCAAGAGCAGACAGCACCCACCTCGTGTGATGATATCCTGGGAGGTGGGAAACCAGCTTTTGCTGTTTTCTCTAAACAACACCTACTGAGTTTTTCCACCCAGCCACAGTATTCCCAGGTTCTCCTAGAGGTACTGCAGCCTCTGAGATCTGTGGCAGGAATTCAGTGTGCTTTACAGGGACAGGATGAGTGCAAAGCTGTGCTCTGCTCCTCCTAAACTTAAACAGCTCCGACCCTACTCATGCATTTTTCTCAGCAGGGAGTTTCACTATGCAGGAATAATGCCCAGTCTGAAGGCCCAACCTGGTTTTTTTCTATGAAAATACCATTCTATGAAAGGGGGAAAATACAGCTTGAAAATATATTTATTTCTAAGCATTCTGAAGAGCTCTGTTGTAGATATGAGGCACTTGCGTAGGTCTGGCTCTCCTGATGGTACTCGGTGACCATCAAATCTCCCTGCTCTCATCTCCATACCTCCCTAATGCTTGTTTAAACAGATCTAAAATTACTTGTAGCTCTCATAAAGAAGAGGATGTCATCCCTGTTCCACCTGGGTAAATAAGCACTTGAAGCAGACGAGAAAGGAGTGCACTGAGATCCCCTGTAGCTCTGCCTGAATTAACCACAGATAGGGTCTGAGTACATTTTTTATTCTGCTTCAGCTGCTGCTTTACCTTTGTTTAGCTTCATTTCCTTCATTCATTGCCTGGGTGCCTTATGTTTTGTCTGCATTCACTCAGTCAGCATCCCTGCTTGGTTTGTGCAATTTAGGTTCAGAAACTCTCCGGAGTGCCTGCTGTGATGTGGCCCTTGGTATTTAATTTTCTTCCTGATTTGTAGTTTTGAGTATCACTGCTGAAAGCTGCATCATGTAGTCCACGGCTCTCCAGGCCAGATTTCCAAACTATCCAGGTATCTAAAGGAAGCAGAACAAGCACTGGGCTTCCCAGAAACGCAGGCAAAGCTGAATGCTGCCACCCCAAGGCTGAAGACATTCCTGGTCCCAAAGAGACAAAGCTCTAACAGGGAGTAAAAATGGTGAAAGGACGCAAAAGTGTCACTCAACCCTCATCCCACTGACAGGACATGCCCACAAAAACTTTCCTGACAGAGCCCAGGGAACATGGCAGAGGCAAGCCCAGGCTGAGGAGCTCACACAGACTCAACATCTTGGCCCTGGCAGGAAGGAGGTTTGAGGGAATTATTCCTTCAGTACTGGCTTCTTGATTTCCCTTCTTCATGTGGCAGCCAAGTGCCAAGCCTAAGGAAGGAATGAAGTGTTCAACATGCTCCAGAAAATCTGGCCTTTCACTTCCTATCTTGGGTCACACATTTTCTGCCTGTTCTCAAATATCTTTTATTTTCTTTTTTTTCTACAGCAATACCACTCCTTTTCTTCATTTCATTCTTTTCTGTGGCTTTGAAGCATAAGGGACTGTTACAAGAGCATCACATCTTGGGAATTCCTTTGTCCTTATGATGAAGGCCTCTCCAGGCTCCAAAGAAACACTTTGCCTCTGGCAGCAAGGGGTTAATACCACCATCCAGGCTGGCAGGTGGTGAAGGATGGGCCAGATCCCCCCCAGAGGAGCAAATTGGTGGAGATCTGTAACTTCAGCAGAGCTGCAGTCATCCCCATCAGGCAGGGGATCTGACCCAGCATTTGCAGAGCTGAATGCAAACGCAGATGCTGACCAGGGTTATCTTTGCCTCAGCAGCACTCTTCACAGCTCCTGACATCCCGTGTTCAGCACTGTGAGGGATCCCTCGAGCCAACAGAAGGGTTTAAATCCATAATCTCCTGCATTAAAACCTCTACTCTAAAAACATTTGTCCTCTAGCAGCATCATCAGCTACTTATGAGACAGAGAAAAGCAAAAGCTTTTTCACCTACTTGTTACTTTTTTAGTGTTAGGAGGAAGCATTCATCTTGTCCTGGTTTTCTGTCAGGTATGAAGTGAGAATGTGCAAAGTGGCTTTATTACCTACATCCCTGAATAAAAACATGAGAACCTCTGAAGCTGTCCCTAGCAATCACAGGAATCTAAAAAGTCTATTTCAACTTACCCAAACAACTTACATGGTGCTGGAATAAGAATAAATTCCTTCATATCCCAAGGCCAAGAGTACAGGCTACAAATCCCCAGCACAGGCTACAGATCTGTTTTACAGAATTTCACAATATTTACTAAGGCAGCTAGAACTATTTACTAAGGACAGTAGAAAAAGAAAACCTGTCAAATGTAAATAGCTGCAGTAGTTGTCCAAAGAACTCCTGATTCCTATTTTCAGCTCCCTGTGACTTTGGGCAAACGCTGATGGGTCTGCATGGTACCACTTTAGCAATACAGGAAAGGATGTGCTTATGTCCTGTGGAGCTTTAGTGCTCAGCTGAATCCCAGCCAGTCTGCTCCAGTTTCCCCTCCAGTAACAGGAGGACAATGATGCCACCTCTTGTGTAAAGAATCCTTAGGACTTACAGATTAACTTTTACCTAAGGTGAAAACATCCATCTTAGTCTGGCTCTAGCTGGGAGTACTTCAAAGGTAAAGGTACAGCTCCAGAAGTATTTCTGCATCTCAGTGGAGCCTGACTGTGGTCCCAGTTTGGTCAAACAGATCAGAAGAAACACCTTCAAGAGTGACAGAGAAGTAACAGACCCTAAAATGCTGTGAATCAGGACTGATTCCATCAGAACTACAACAGCAGAATACCCAGAGAGAAACATAATAAAATTAGCATGCCAGGACATGAGTGTGCATCACCAAACTGCTGGAACCAACATGTCCCTAGGACATGGAGTTTCATTCGGGATTTGGGTTTCAACTCCTAACAGCAGAGAACAAACCTCTGCCAGAGGTAAACCCAGACCTTGAGAAGGTGCTGGAGAACAAAACAGAGCTGTGGAGACTCTCTACACTCTTTTTGGCACAGGATTTGGGTTGAAGTGTGGAATGAATGCCTTCCACATCACCCTGTTAACCAAATATCCCTGAGATTTCACTTAATTTCTTCCTTGTTTGCCAAAATAAACCTCCAAAGAAAACTACAGTGTTTCTTAACCCACAGAGAGTTAACTTCAGCCTTGTTCTGCAGTAAATCATGCAGCATATGGAGATACATTTCAAGCCATCTGGATTATCATTAGCCATCAGGTGTTGTGCTCATTACACCTGTTACAAAGCAAAAGGATAATTAAATGGGGTGGGGGGGAATTGTATTCCACTCATAGCACTGCTGCATCTTATCAATACCTTCCTGTCCCTTTTGGCTATATAACCAAAGGACTTCTTTGCAATATGCAAAATAAAAAATATTTGCATGAGGCAGAAGTAAAGCTGAGTGAATGTTCTTAGCCTGAGCAGATGTTTTTCATTAGAAAATAATTTGTCAAAAGGTAGAAAGACTCATGCTACTAATTTTCAGAACAGCTACCTTTCATTTTGGAGGGTAACAAGACTCAATTTAATTGCAAATGGGCTGCACAGTCCCCAGAATAAGGAAAGGAAAAGCGATGAGAACGTGTGCCACTTTCTTAATCAAAATCTTTCCCAAAATAAAGAACTTGTATCCTATTTTCCATGGGTCAACTGTTGATTCCCAGTGTTACCTACTATCTCCTCAATATCTGTCTTCAGAGCTAATGCAACAGTCAAGAGTACTGGAGAGAAACGACAGGGAGAACTTTACTGTATGTAAACCATGAGCTAAAAAAAAGCTGTTAATCCCAAGGAGAGTACATTTTAGAAGAGGAGACTGCACTGGGCAGCAGCAAGAACAAGTTTCCACATGGAGAGAGAAACCTTTTGATCCTGCTTGACATCTGCTAGGTGAGGTGGGACCAGCATGGTCCTCTGCTCCAGTTCACCCTCTGGTGTAACTGGATTGGGAGTTCTTCAGAGGCAGCTGTGATCTCCACCAGCAAGCACCTGACACACAGACCCACCAGGCTCCAGGAGGTTCTCTCTGCAATGGCAAAATGTATTAAATAAATGGTATTAAATAAAAACGGTAAAAAAGTATTAAATAATTGCCCCAGCACAATTAACAGATGGGAGCAAAACTAGCATGAGGGAATCTGGAATCTAAAGCTATGTTTGAGCTGAGCCCTGTGGATATAACTATTTATTTGTCCCACCCAAGCATCTCACCCCACTCTGACATAAGTGCCCTGCACGGGGCTTCTGCACACACAGAAAAACCTGTGGGAATGCTTCTGATTATTGGGTGTGCCAAGCCCTACATTTCTATGGACAGAGCAGCCCTGTGCATGTGGCTCCTCCAGTCCCAAAGGAGCCCATAATCTCAGTCCAGAACATTGACAATCTAAGCACTTGCTCTGTGCATTTGCTGAATCACAGCAGTACCAGGCCAGGGGGTGACTTTTCTTTTTCTTGTGCATCTACTTCTAAATCAAATTCCAAGGAGCCAAGACAAATAAACTAGCACTGAGCTCAAGCCAAGGAACTGGGTGTTGATGGAAAGGACTAAGACACAGGCAACTGCTGGAGGGTCCCAGTCTTGTGCACACAGAGGTTCTGTATCTCTGAAGGCAAAGACTCACTTGTGGGACCTGCATTCACACCAATCCAGTTTAAAAAATAGGACCCCACCAATGGGGACTTGAGCTGTCAAACAGCACAGAGACATTAAACTGTACAGGATGATTTCTGTCTCTTCATTCCTATAATCATAGATTTTACCTCTACTGAAGAATGAATTCCTCAGTAACACCAGGCTGTGTTTAAATTAACAAGTCTGACCCCATGAGCACCTCACAGTAATTCCTCCCTGCTCTGGGAGTGAATAACAAGTCTCCCACTGATTTCCAGGAGCCAGGATTTCACTTCAGAACATTTTCAGGACATTTTTACAATGCAAAATAAAGCACACGACTTGTACCAATAGAACCATGGAGTATACCATCCCTGGATACAGCCTCATCTTGTGCACAGGCTTCATCAGAGCACAGCTATTCCCATGGAAAATTCGTATAATCCACCCTGCTATGAGGCAGTCCTGTGGTTGGTCAGCCTTAAGATGGTCTAGTTAGAGAAGTATGAAAATAAAAGCACACTCTTAATACATTATCATTACTGCTCAGCTCAAAAAAACTCCAGAAAGTCACTACTCTTATCATCATTCTGCAGATTAGGAAACTGAGGTATGTTGTCTGTGCTCCTATTACAAGCAACTTTGCTTTCCCATATGAAGGCAGAAAGATAGATCTGTAATTTAAATGTCACTGGTTTGTTCAAAGAGGTGTTAATTTAATAATGAATATCTTTGGGGCATCCTTGCAGACCAAGGGTAGTCTGGAACTCTTTACAACAAAAAAAACCTGCTTGGACTTTCAGATAATGATTCCATTTTTTAATGAAACTTCACATCAACACATACTGTATTGGTTGTTTATTGTTAAAGTTCTGTTGATTTTTTTTCTTTATTTTTCAAAGACTTTATCATATAGTTTCAGAGATTTCTTTTGTTTTCTTCTATTGCTTTCTGAAAACAGAGAAACAGTTTAGGACTGGGTATTTACTCTAAAGATGCAGGTTCTACTTCAGCAGTATTTTCATTTGAAAATTAAAATGTGTGTTAAAGAGGCCTGAATTTTACAAAGCAAATAAGAAACAGATAGTTATAAAAAACAGTGAAAAATTAAGCTTTATGCATTTGCTCAATCCACAGATTTGTAATGATGCCCTGAATGAGTGTTTGGCTGCTTAATCAGCTCATAGAGATTTTGCAGATCTGTAAAAATGGGGCAAAAGTCTCAAGAGAAAATGATTCCTTATTGACATGTCTGAGTCTGGCTTGATGCAAGAACAGAGTTGCATAAAGATGAGAAATGACAAGGGGAAAAAAAAACAACCCTGAACATTTCCCACCACTGCTATAGTACCACTGAAATCTGTACGAAGATCTAAATTTCAAACTTCCTCAAAAGCTGAGGTATTTAAATTATCTCATTATATACTTAGCTTTTCTGCTCTGTGTGACAAAAACAACCAAAGCCATGCTTATAATTTCTAGGGGACTCCCTGGAAATTAATACAAAGCATCATGATTGCATAAAGAGTTTTAGGCTCATCCCAGCTCAGGGAGTAAGAAGTAACTCCTCTTACCCAGTCTTACAGAGTTCCTTCCCTCTTCATGAAGACTCCTGAGCCTAATCAGGGAAATAAGCAAAAGAGCTTTTATTGTGAGAAGAGGAAGGCTGCTCCCTGGTGACACCAGAGCTCAGCCACCCCCATGCCCTGAGCTCCCCCACCGCAGCTGGACCCCAGAGTGCTCCTTGCTATTTCTGGGGCAATGCAGATGCTGGTCCTCCTTGCATGTCTATAAATCTGAGATTTTTCTGTAATATATACATATCTTATGTAAAAATAAATATGTGTGTACACTCATACACACAGAGAATCATGGTAGGTCCTAGACCCAGACTGACAATAGTTTTCTCCCAATCACCTTTTGCACCTGTACCCTTCCTGCTCCTCAGTTTCCCTCCCTTGCTGCCAAACTCTGTCACTGCTGTCCTGTCCTGATTCTTCAGAACCAGGTATTTCTGTCCCAACAGCTGCATTGTTGGGGATTTATTGAAGGTTATTGATTACATGCTGCCTAATCTGCAAGAAACAGAGTTTTAAAGAAGTGAGTGAGAGCTGTTGGAGGTAAAGCTATCAAGTTCTTTGCTCCATTACCCCTACCAACTCTGTAATTTGCAGATTGCTGAATGTGTATCATGCAGTCTAGAATTATAGGGAATTTGGCTTTTCTCTAGGAATCAACAGTCAAGCAACCAAACCCTACTGAAATCAATGGATGTTGGCAACTGAGTTCCTGAGGCTTCTCCAAGATGAACATCAGTGCCTAGGAGTGAGGAAGCTCTGAGGAAACCATGAGGAAACCAAGCTCAGCCCAACCAACAATAGGATACAGAGCTCTGGCCCCATAGGCAACACCTTTCACCTCCCTGCTCCAGCCACCAGGAAAAAAAACACTGTTCACAGATGTTATTTCTACACATTCACATTTCCTCCAAACTCTTGCAATACATTTCTCAGCCCTTTTGATCTACCCTGGCACTGAAATCCACACTGCTTGCCAGTGACACTTATTGATTTTTAAAAAGCTTCTGCTTGCCTACACTATAGTGCTGTAATAGTCTAGTCCTGGAACTTCTTTATCATTTACTTTCTTCTTATGTTCCCAAGCAGTTCTTGAGGCACATCCTTCTAATTTATAAGTTTGTCCTACCAAAAAATAATGTCAAATAAAACTGGAAACATTTGTAGGTAGAACTGTCAGTATTTATGCCTCACAGTTGGCAGAACCTTCTTCCGACTGCTATTCAATGGTTTGAATCTCTTCAGAGATGTGTAATAGAATTTTATTTTTAATCAGGTTGGAACTGCAAAGCATCCTAGGACATCACTGGCCAAATGCCCCTAGAGAAGTATTTATGTTGTTGTAACACCATAATCATCCATCAAACACTAGATGTTAATAATAGCATTTAATTTGAAAATGGAGCTTTGCTTTTATGTTCTTTCTATGTGCTTTATTCAGGCAGGAAAGGCTCATTAGCTCCATTTAAGAGAGGCAGAAACAGAGGACATACTGCAGAGCAGGGATTTGAGCCTCATTCTGATCTTTGCTCACTGGCTGGTGGAAGGGAACTGAATCTCCATCTTCAGGCAGAAAAAAGAGAACAAATGGCACCTCCTCCATGTGCAATGTAGTCCCAGCTCTGTCACTGTGAGCTTCAGCAAACCACCCCACCTCAGAATTTTCTTGATTCAAGTGGGCAGGAGTGCAAGGGAAGGGGTACAACCATGGAGGTTTTGGTAGGGAATCAAATGTCACTCCTAAAGCACTTAACACCAGTTCTAGCCCTTAGGCACAGTCCCTAAAGCACATTTCCTGTATTTGTTCACTTGCATGGTCTTTTCTACATGGATACAGTCAACACAGGCTCGGATTTTCCTGTTTCCACCAGTATATGGATTTTATGGTAAGATCCTGCTGCTCCTCCTATTTTGGAGAAGCCAAAGAGTCATCTTCCCCCTGCCTGCTTTCTGTAGTGCTGTAACATTCAAACACTTCTAGTAAAAGACGATGAAAGGGCAACAAAAGGTCTAAGTGGTGGTGTTATCAATAGGGCATCAACAGCACAGGCCAGGCACCTGGTACAGAAAATTTCCTTTCCATGTTAGAAAGCACAACTTGAGTTTGGCTGTGCTCTGAAATGAATTTCCAGTTCCTGCCACCCACAGCCACCCCACTGCCTGCCTGCCTTCACCATACTGCCTCATTGCCATTTTATTTTTGTGCTCTCCTCCAAGCTCTCTGCAGTAGAGAAGCATCTCTGTTCTGGTGCCACAGTAATAATGAAAGCTGTGTCCAGAAACACGGTGTGCTGTCAAACTGGTTCCCTTCAGTCTTCCATGCTAAGGAGATGAGTCCCTGAGACCCAGCACAGTATGGACCAACTCATTGCACCAGTGGGGGAAGCAGGACAGTGACTTCCAGGGCCTGGGAACACCACGGGTACACCAGTCTGGCTGCAGGGACCAGAATTTGCTTTTTCAGGTGGACAGCAAAGTGATTGCAGTGTGAAAGGAGCAAGGCTGGATTTTCAGAACAGGAAGATGCTGCCTCCAGATTTACTCCTGAATGCCAGCACCAATTTAGCAGCCTGGAGTGCAGAATCTCTCTGAAGGTGTGACAGGCTGCTGGGATGTCTCCTCTCCACTCTCCAACTTGTTTCACTCTGGGAACCTGCTGGGAAACTTGCCTTTAATTGCACCAGTGCTGGGACTGTGATGTATTCATTGAATGCAATCCATGAGGGGTCCCAAAATTCTTGGTTTAAAACAGAAATTGCTAACAGTTTGTGTGCCACAAAAAAATATATAGTGATAATGCAAGACAAGTGTGGAAAAAAAGGCTTTATCTCTCTATATATGTTCACAGTATGCTGAGTCAGATCTCTAGGAATCAGAAAAATGTGAACCAGAAAAAAATTACTATAGGGCCAGTCCAACTCCTAGTTAGTACAACATTCTGGGATCTCAGTAAGCCCTAAAAATGGGAAATTATAGTAATAAGATGACCAAAACACAACTTCTGGGAGCTAAATTATGTCCTCATTCAACCAGCTGTAACCTTGAATGGGCACTGCTGATTCCAGTGTGTGTGATGAATTTCATCACAGAGTTTCATCACAGAAACAAGATCCCTGCAGGTACCCCAAAGGAGCCTCTGTAAGCTGCCAGCACCAGGGCATCACCTCCCACCACCCAGCCCTGCATCTGCTCAGGCACTTCTGGATTACAGTAACTCAAATCAAAAGCAAACAACCCCCCAGCAGTGCTAGCAGAAGAAAGGATGTTGAAATCCTGCAGAAAATGCTGTGATTTCAGGAGCTGAGCCACACTAGAATTGGGGCGGGATTCAGAACCTACAGAAGGTTCTGGTGAAGCAGAATAAAACTTGTCTTTATGGACTAAGATGAGCACGTGGCAAAGAGGGAGAGGAATGGCAGAGGTGACCAATTCTGAGACACAGAAAATCCACAAGGTCAGACTCTTGTCTGTTTAGCGCCATTCCTGCCCAAATGCTACAATCACACCCACCCTGCCTCTGTCCCCCAAGAACAAGAAAGAAATACTTAAGAGTCTTTCTTTCCCAGTCTAGAACATAACAGGACAGTGCTTTGAAATAGCAAGCTAAAATAGCAATTTATTACACCATCCAGGCTCAAGACTCCTATTTGTACAGACTGGACCCAAACCCAAGAAATCCTTCCAGTGCAACTTTTTCCAAAATTCACAGGTCCCCATGGAAAACACTGATTTTAACTGACCACAGTTTTAAACAGGGCACTTTTCTCTGTCCAAGAAAGAGAAGATCCTCTGTACCATTCCATTTTTGGGCCATGTCCTTCAAACATTCCTAAGCAGCTTTTGCTTCAACAATGAGAAGGTAGGGATTAGCTGTCAGTCTGGAGGAAGGATGCACCCAAGGTTTTGTGTAGTTGCAGCAGCAGGAGACAGCAAAGCTGGATTTAAAAATCCTGGCAATTTTTATTTTAGCTTCTTTTAGACTGAGATATATAAATAAAAAGTAGCTTCTCAACAAAAGAGAGCTACTAAGACTCCAATCTGACTGCCTGGTGTGAATTGGCTCCTGAGGAAATCTGTTCTAAGACAAACTACTACAAGAAGTATTACACCTAATGAGGCTAAATCACCTAGAAGAACCTGACAGGGAAATATCTGACAGATCCCTGCTTTCTAAAACCAATTGCAGGCATGTACTTGGGCAAAGTGTAAAGGCAGTGTGTGCAGGTGTGTATGTGAATGTGCTTTAATGTGCACCTGTACCTGGCATCAGAGAGAAAGAGGAATGATTCATGTGAAGTTAATCCTCCTGTCCCAGGACAGCATGAGCTCTGCACACCATTCCTGCCAGGTGTTTCTTTAACCTGCTTGATTTCACTCTTTAACTCCTCCTCTTTTTTCCAGTGGTTTTAATCACCCCTTCCACAAAAGTTTGCTTTGTGTTTCATCACTTGGATCTTGTTGCAGACTGTGCCTGTGCCTCTCCCCACAGCAGATCTGAAGAAGGAATCATTCCCTTTCTCCCATCCACCTTTTGTGTGTTAAGGTTATTAGCACTCGGTGTTCTCTTCTCTCAGCTCCACAACCCAATTATTGCTCTCTACCCTGTCACACACAGTTTTCCAGACTCTTGATCATTTCATCAGTCTCCTGCAGTTGCCTCAGTTCATTGGTGACCATCACAGCCTCAAACTGGACACAAATCCCATCTGGAGCTTTCCAGAGGCTAGTGGAGCACAAGGCTGACTCCACACTCCTTGCAAGCTGCATTCTGGTTTGGACTGAAAGTAGAGATCTTCAATGAGTGGCACAGTGTTTGGCCTCTCGGTGCCTACTGATGAGCTGCAAACCCAGATTAATTTGAATCTATTTGAATCAACCAACATTTCCACTGGTTTAGAATTTCTGATAAGGTTTCTTCATAAGATGCATTGCACTGGCCACAGTCAAACACATCTTCAAGAACTTTATTTTCCCCAAAAGGCTAAGTCTGGTGTTCCAAACACAGTGTCTGGGGGTCAGATGTGAATTTGGGGATTATTCCACTTTTGGAATAATGCTTTATTGCAGCAGCTCACCCAACCTGCAGACAACTGCAGTGCCCATACAAATACAGTTTGTAATCTGAAAAAGAACAGGAGCTGTTTCAGTGCCTTCAAACTCAGTCACTAAAATGTAGAACATTTCCAAAGGAAATGCCCTTAAGGTGTTTTGATCACTTCAGAACAGTAGTGGAAAGGCTACAGGAGTGGATGAGCAGAGTTAATGAACAGGGTTTTCCCATCTTCACTTGTCTCTGACCCCAGCCTCATGAAAACAGAGGACATTTAAACACTGACACAACCCTACTTCACTCAAATAACAATTCTGCTTAGCATTCAAGCCCTTGCTGAGGGATAGTGTTTGTTTTATTTGAGAGTTTAATTGAATCCCCAGAAGACTGTCCCTAGGCAAACTCATTTGAAAGCAAGACTCTAAATATAGTAAGTGCTGGGACACATTTGGGACAACTTTAAGAGAAGGTGACTTCTCAGGGCTATAAACAGTTGCCTCACACCCATCCCAAGCATAAAGTTCTGCCAACTCACCATGAGTCAGTGCTCCTGTGAAGTCAGGACTCCTTGCTTGCCTCTGTTCACACTTCCAGTGAGGAAGCACGGGCTGATTTTGACCCAGCTTCCTTTAGTTTCATGTTATTAATACAAATGAACTTGGGAGAACCAGTTCTGATTTGTATCACCAGAAAAGCAGAATTCAGTCTCCCAAAGTGCTGCTGATTATTATGATTATTCCATCTAGGTCAACATGGCCAGTAAGGCTGACAGGGATGGAGATCCTGTGTTTTGGAGGAGATGGAAATGCCAGGCCAGCTATGATTCACCAAAATCCCACGGGAGTTTCTTCCCACTTGGCTTCCAGTAGAGGATTCCTGGTCAAGCCCTAAATGGAGTCATTAAATGTGATCCACACCCTTACCACCTAGCACAGGCTGAAATTTGTTCAAGGCCCCTGTATGAACACTCTCATTCAAGATTGAAGCAGTTTACTCAATCCACACCTCACTACTCAGGCCTGAAAATATGCATATCCATACTCTTCAGCTTACAGAAGACAAAATCTGCTTTTTCTTTGGTTGACCTGACACAACTGCCCTGAAGATCATCCTACTGAGGGACCCCTGACCCATCAGTGACTTGAGCTGGTGACAGTCCAGATTGTCTGCTACAACAACTCCAAAGAACCCCGACCCACATCAATGCATCAGGAGCTCCAAACCCCACCAAGTCAAGGGATTTCAGCCTCTTCCTGCAATGATCCTAGAGTTAATTCCTGCCACGTCCTGGACCTGGCAACATCCACCTGGCAAGCTTTTCCTTGCCAAGTGCCAGTCATTGCTATTGTAACTAACTAGCTAATGGCCTGGCAGGATGCCTTGAGCAGCCCTGGGGTTAATGAAGACTTCCATCAAACACCCTCTGCATGGGGGAAGGTGACAGGGAGATTTAACACATTGTATTTGTTTGGAAGGGGATGGTGATAATTAAAAATTAAATGGACTTTCTCCATTATGCATTCATTATTGACAGTTCCATATTAACTGGGAATTTCAATTAATAGTTCTTCTTCCCCAGTCCAACTTCTCTAGCAGCTAAACTTACCACCAGAGCTAATTGCTAATAACCCCTTTTAGACTCCATCTCCATGTACTTTTAACCCGTAACAGGAACCCAGGTATTTCAGGAGATGCTCTTACTTAGAGACACTGCAGGAAAGCAACAGAATGCTTCAGAACAATGTTTTTCCCCTGCCCCAGGCCAGCTTTTTGTCCCCTAATCGAACTAACAGAAATCTCAAGATTTTTCTTTTCTACAGCGATGGGACAAAATGCTGACATGACTCTTTTGTGGAACCACCCACACTTGCTAACTCAGTTCAACTCATTCTTTTATTTGAGATCTGAACACTGTTTTCAAGCTTTACTTATCAAGTTACCATTGCTGTTAACATTACTTATAGCTCCAGCCTTATTGTGAATCAGACAAAGCACCTGCTGACCCTGGTGTATTTCACAAATACTTCCTAGCTTGTTTATTCAAAAAAAAAAAATGCACAAAGGTACTTAGCGAAACCTTGGAATGAAACATTTCCCATTTTTTTCTCTGTTTTCACTTACATATTGCCTTCACATTTACTTTAAAAGTTTTTCAGAAGGAAAAAACACACAGTACTGAAAATGTTTTGATCTGCATTGAATTAAATTCCTGAGGGAGTAAAAAAGTCACCACCAGAACTAGCAGCAAACCCCAAAGACCCATTTTTTTATGCCACAAATGACTTTGTACCTAAAGTCATTGTTTGGGGACAGTTCACTTCCCATTATGTGCAGCTCCCTTGTGGGCCACAGGCCAGGAAAGACCCAGCCAGACCCAAAACCAGGTCTGGGAAGGTGTTGATGGGATACTTGACAGCAGATCACAGAGACCTTTCTTCTTTGAATACTGCAACAGGTTAAGGGTGCTTGGCCCAGAGACAACACCTGTAAAATATTTACCCTGACCCACCGTGAAATTTAAGTTGCATAAAAACTGTCTTCACCTTCCTACAAGCATTTGTTCTATCAGCAGTTTCTCAGCCACCTTTGGGAAATGCCATGTTCCCCAGAGGGAGGTTAATTTTACAGAAGTAAAGTTAGAACCAGCCCAAAGGTTCATCTCATTGAGCTCCCTCTCTAACTCTGCTCTTAAAAGAGAACAGATACAATGCCTATCCTGCTCATCTCTCAACCTCCAGACTTTTTAAGCCCAGATTATTTTCTCAGTGTTTACATTTTCCCACTTTCTATTGACCTGTTGTGGTATTTTGCACTGATTAACCCTAAGCAGGTCCCTCCAGGTAGCCCCACCACCATTCAAAATGGTGAAAATGAGAAAAGTGATTGCTGAGTGCTGCTGCCATGAGCTGACAGACCTGAGTCTTCACACTTTGCAGATGACATTCCTGACACAAGGAGAACCCAATGAACATTGACATCAGGACTTCTCATGGGAAGTGGAAATGGCAGTGTGCATTTTGCAGTTTTGGGATAGTACTGTTTTGGGATACCTGGGCTGTGGTTCGGAGCACCCTGAACTAAATAATCAACAGCATGGAGACTCAGCAAACACCCACCCTAGCTGGAACTGGAGGGCAACATGTCCTCTTGGTGTTCCTCAGCATCAACTGGCAACTCTCCAAAACCTGCAAGCCAGCACTGCTCAGCTCTGATCTTCTCTCCATGCATGCATAACTCCTGCTACATTATCCCAATAATAATACAAAACATTTGTAAAGTGTCCTTCACAAAATGGTCCCAAGGAGGTTTCTTATTCAAGCATAATTAAGCAAGCAGTGAACACAACCCTTTTCCATTCAGAATTAACAGCAAAAGCAGATGGGGCTCTTCCCAGTACCGATCAGAATCTCATTCCACATTGACTTCAGGTCAGGGATGTGGGCAGCTGCACTGAGAAAGAAAAAGCAGAACCAGGGCTGCTGGGGACACATTTATGGAGTGCATTTCTCTGCTGACCTGATTCTCCTGAAAAAAGGCTTTGGAGTCAGTCCTGCCTCTGAGAAATATCATCCCAAATGGAGAATGTGGATGACAGAGGCCACGGAAGAGAGCAAGGGGGAGAGAAGGACTGAAAGAATGCAGAGAAGGGATGGAGAAAAAGACCATTTCAAGAAAAAGGTCTGGACAGGTGTCAGAACATTGTGAGAGCTAAGAAATGTACACAGAGTGCCTGAGGTTTTGAGAGGTTTTTAACTCTTCCAGAGAGTGGGAGTCTTGGTTGCTGTTGACACAAGGAGTGGGAAGAAAGGCTATTTACACCTTTCACTTAAGGTCATGTATGACTTCAGTCTCCGGAACTGATGTTTCAGTGCTCACATTTCTCCTGCCCACAGAAGGTGACTCAGGGAGTGAGCTCAAATATCTTGTTCTTTATAAACAAACCAACTGAGTTGGATTGACAAGAGATCCCAAATATCCCTGCAGAGCACACAGTGACATACAGGGGTTTCAGGAGGAAGGATGAGAGGAGAGAGATGATGCAGGCAGATGCACAGCCAGATTTCAAGGCACCACACTGAAATGGACAACATGACAGACCAACTGCCTAATAAGGACAGCAGTTTTGTACTGAACACCAAGACTTTCAGATTGAGCCCAACAGAAAGCCTCTGTCTGGAATACCAATTCTGTGCAAACAAAGTATTATGGCTACAGACTCCAGAAAGAACAGGTATTGTCTATGAAGAGGAACTGGATCTGCTCAGAGCCCCCACTTCACACAGTGGATAGTGATGATGCTCAGGGTTACACTCACCCTGACCCTCTATCACCATGACACAACACCCTCCTGACTGCACCAGCTGCACTTCCACACTCCAGAGCATCCTCCAGAGAGGACAGATCCTACCAGATCCTTTACTCAGGGTGACCTCCAAAAAGACACCAGTTATTTCTCTTGCACTGTAGCAGGACCTGCAGGGATGAATCACAGTGTCACAGAACAGCTGAGGTTGTAGGGAAGCTCTGGAGATGTCTAGTCCAACCACGCTGCTCAAAGCAGGGTGAGCGACAGCAGGTTGCTCAGGGCCCTGTCCAGTCAGATTCTGAAATCCTGCAGGGATGCCTGCATGTACACCTGCACTATCCTCACAACCCACCTGGGCAGCCTGTTCCAAGCCCCTTCCCTTCTCCATGCTCAGCTCCAATCAAGCTCCCCTCACTTGCCCCCAACACTCTGCCCTCTCTCCCAGACCCGAAGTGCCAACAGACGCTCTGGACCAGGCCGGGCCAGGCCCATTGTGGATCCTTTCCCAGCTCTCTGAGCATCTTACCGTGCTTCCTCAGCAGCTCCGAACCTTTGGGGAGTCCCGGCTGCAGGGGGTCCTTGGGGAGCCATGTTCTGCTGTGGGTCACTGATGGCTGCAGTCCCTCAGGGTGTCCCTGGGTGACCCACAGGCTGCAGTGTCCTTGTTCCAGTGTTGGGTCACTCACGGGCTGCAATGTCCCCGCCTCGGTGTGGGTGACCCACAGGCTGTAGAGTCCTTGCTTCAGTGTTGGGTCGCTCACAGGCTGCAGTGTCCTTGCTCTGACGTGGGTGACCCACGGGCCGCAGTGGGGTGTCCCTGCCCCAGTGTGAGTCTCTCCCAGGCTGCTGTGTCCTTGCTTCAGTGTTGGGTCACTCACAGGCTGCAGTGTCCTTGCTCTGACGTGGGTGACCCACAGGCTGCAGTGGGGTGTCCCTGCCACAGTGTGGGTCACTCACAGGCTGCTGTGTCCTTGCTCTGGCATGGGTGACCCCCGGGCTGCAGTGGGGTGTCCCTGGGTGACCCAGGGGTTGCAGTGGGGTGTCCCTGCCACAGTGCGGGTCAGCCACAGGCTGTAGAGTCCTTGCTCTGGCATGGGTGACCCATAGCCTAAGGTGGGGGTGTCCCTGCCCCAGCCTGGCTGCACTCCCACCCTCAGCTCCTTCCTGCCTTGAACCTCCCCTCAGGTACGGGCGGAACCGGTTCTGAGCAGCCCAGGATGGTTGAGCGGCTCCTTACAGGGAACTGCGGTTCCAAGAGCTCCGGGAGCAATTGCTGTGTGTGGGGGCTCCACGGGCCTCTCGGCTGTCTGTCTGTCTGTCTGTCCCTCGGCTGTCTGTCCATCTGTCTGTCTGTCTGTCTGTCCCTCGGCCATGGCCACAGAGGGGGTCGGGAGGAGCACATTCAGCTGCCAGTTCACTAACAGAAACCAGTGAGCAGCCTGCTGCTTCTACAGGACTTTGGGCTTTTTATTTATTTTATATTTTTTTTTATTATTTTTTTTTTTTTTGCTGTTGAGTCTGCTAGTAATGATCAACTGGCAGGATGAGTGTTTTCCTGACAGAGCCAATTAAGAGAAAGAGGTCAAATGGGTTCAGCCTAGACGAGATCGTTTTAGAGGCAGGAGAAGCACAGAGGCTCTTAAAATTGGTGTGGAAACTGGGTTGGGATGACAGTGTAAATGCTGCAGCTTGCAGGGTGGGACACAGAAGATCCACTGGCAGAAAAACTAAAATCCGAATACATTAAAAGCACTTTGGTGATTTGGGTGCTTCTGTGGAACCCAAACTGTATAGAAAACACTCACGGAAAATGCTGCAGCCTTTGAGGTTGTGTCTGTGTGTCATGAAGGTGGAAGGAAGGGATACAGGTGGGAAGGGATCTCAAGAGGTTGTCTTCTCCCACTTGATGGGTGTCATTTAGTTCAAAGCTTAGGGCTTTGTCTAGCGGGGTCAGGAAACAGCCTCGATGGACATATTTTCAGATAAAAATCATGTCAACTTAAAACAAAATAATTTAAGCTTATTTGAAATTAGTTTTCTGCCTCCATATTAAGTTTCCTGGAACTTTTCAGAGGAGTGAATTATTTCAGGGGTATTACTTGCCCCATTTTGGAGGAGAAGAGAATTTTTTGTAGGTCGGAAAAATCTGACCACTACAGGTAGAGGCTGGTCATCCCATAACAGCAAAGAAAGACCACCCAAAAATATTTTGGGCTGGTTTATACTGAGTTACCCAGTAAACTGCTTTCCCTAGTTTAATATAATTCGCCCCAGTGAGCAACTGGTAGTACCCTGGGTCTGCACAACTGAGCCTTGCTGCTTGCACCCTGCTGCCAAAAAGTGGAAGCTCTGGATCTGCCCTGGGAAGCTGCAGGGCTCTGCTGCCACCCAGGGCTCTGCAGAGCTTGTAGCACTCTCCATCCTCCTCTGGGAAACTGGAAGACACAAAGGAAAAAAAAAAAAAAAAAAAAAAAAAAAAGAAAAAAAGGTGGTGCTCATTTCAGTTTCATTTAATTGTTTTCTTTTGGCTGAGATGACTTATGGCAATTCATCTCCCCAGCAGCAGGTGTGCCGGACTGCAGTATAAATATTCTGGATGAGTAATGAGCTGGTGGGGATGTGCTGCTCTCTGGGCATGGCTGCAGGCAGCCCGGGGGGTTACCCAGCTGCTCTCTGCAGTGGGTGTTACTGGGCAAGCACAGGAATGTTTGGCTCTTATGTTCCCTGAGCATCTCTGTGAGCACACATGGCTCAAGGTCAGCTCTGTCCTGTCCTGAGGAGCTGTGGCTGAGCAGCCAAATCCAGATTCTGGATCAGAAGAGCCAGATTCTAATCTCATATGCTATACTATTATTATAATTGTAATTACATGGCTGTGTATGAAGGCTCAGCCATGATCGAAGCTGTTTTGTGACAGATACTATCTGCATTTGTACACTGTGACATAACAATCTGCACCTTGAAGACTTCTAAAGAAGATCCAGTGTCAAATCTTGAAAAGAATGTTATTGCATGAAAGGCACCATTGAGAAACGTGGCTTACAAAAAAAAAAAAAAAAAAATCTGTTCTTTGGTGATCTTTCAAGATCTTTGTGTATCTCAGACCATTTTTATTCACAGACCCCTGACCAGTTGATCTGGCATGCTGCTAGCAGGATGATGTCCCTAGTTACTGTCCTGAACACCCTGTCAGAGCAGTCTGGGGATTTCCATGCCTACAGAGCTCAACCTGAAAAGCAGTAGCTGGAAAAACAGCTTTTGAAAGCTGCCACGTAAGAGTTCCTGTTCCCTCATAGTTTGTTACCTCTGTGGGGTGGTAAGAGGTCTCCACTGGGATGGGCACTTGCATCCTTGTATATAGAGGGGTCTACATAATGGGGACTCTGGAAAGCTGGAAAGTGAAGGATTGACATGGTGACTTTGTGAAGGGAACTGTAGCTCCAGTTCAAAGAGATCAACAGACATGTAGGGAAGAGGCATCCGTTGGCTGTCGGCTGCAGGGATCATCAGCAGGTTCCTGGCAAAGTCTCTTGTAAAGTGCTTGTAGGGAAATTTTCTGACCCTGGGGTAATAAAATCACTGCATAGATAGGAGACTGAGAGGAGAACAAAGGGCTTGGTTCCTGCCAAAGATTCAGCCCCAAGCAAGTTCATTGCCTCTGTGGTGCTCAGGAATCTCTCTGAGCCAAGAGATCTTGGTTCTTCAGTCTGGTCAGGACTGTGTTAACATTGAACTGCACAGACTGTGACAGCTGAGTCCAGATAGTGCCAACCAGAGCCTGTCCAAGCAAGAGCTTCCCAGTAAGTAACTGGGAACTTCCCTAAGTAACTTTTTTAAACTGGAGGCACTTCAGTGTGTGTCTGTCATCTCACAGACTTTCTGTAAGACTCTTGAAAGCACAGCAATACAGAGAAGGAAAAGACAGACAGACAGATTTCTTACTCACTGCATGGACATTCCCAAATTGTTAAAAGCACTTGCTTTGAAATAAATAAATAAAGTTATGGGTGAAGACATCAAATGATAATAGATTAAATTCACAGAATCAATATATTGATTCAGTACTGATTCAGAAGTTGCATCTGTCCTCTTTACAGAGACCTGAGATTCACCATACTGAATTAATACTTCAGAGGAATAAAAACATAAAGCCACCAGCATCCATCATAGCATCTTCTCCTAACCATGTACAAAATCCTATTTAAGGAGGGTGAGCCAGGAAAAAAGAGGTACCACAAAGGCAATAAACAGCCATAACACTGGACATAGGATAAATCACCTGACCTGGACAATGTCAAAGAAATGTTCAGTAAAAAGAAAATTCTTAATAGCCCTGGCTAGAAAGGAACTTTTTGCTTTTAATATAACTTTGGAGGAATTCTTTGCAGCTAGTACAAAATCAACCCTGCCTTCAACTATGAAGCAACCTGTAGGTCTTCCACACTGTATTTATAGCTTCTAACCCCATGGCTAGTACTCATCCTATGAAACATGTCTTAAAAACTAATGGAGGAGTTTGGAAGGAGCTTTGAGATGGATTCCCAACTGGCTCACAACATTTTACATTTCTTCTCAAATCTTAAAAGATCAGAAGTAGATGAACCCATTAGACTGAAACAGGGAATGAGCCAAACTCTTCCCCCCACATTCAAACTGACCTGAAGCTCAATTCCTTTGGACAACTGAAGGAATTAAGATCATCTTTTCCCATCCATATTTCTTACATGCCCAAAGAGCATCACTAACACCCATGCCTGGCAAGCATGATGCCTCCATTTACCAGCTGCTGGCAAGGACCAACTCTGCAGCCATTTGCCAGTTCCCAAAGGAGGGAACTCCTGGGACTTTCCTTCTCCTGGGACTGCCCAGTGGAGATTCCCCTTTCTCAGATGGAGAAATGTCTCTAAAAGTTGCAAGGAGCCCCCCCTCTTCCCCACCCTTCAGCTGTGAGCAGGTAAAGGGCTTGCCCTGGGGCAGGAGATGCAGAGGGCTCCAGCAGCCCAAAGTGCAGAAGGCAATGTCCTCTCTGTAAAGAGGAGCCCCTTCTCCCTCTCCTTCTGCATCCAAGAGCAAGACCTGGGAGACCAGCCAAAGCAAGTGGCAGTGTCTCTGCTGGGTCTGGTGCAGAAGATTTTGTGTCCTGGGAGGGACAAGGCTATCCATTGCTGTTATTCCCACCCTTCCAAATCCCCTGGGCTCTGATTGTTGAGAAATTCAGGCCCAAAATCAGTAAGAATGACTGGAGATGAACCACCCCTCATATTTGCATGGATTCATCAGTTGCTGGGTTAGCTTTCTTAACTCTCTATTAGCAGCTAATTAAATCAAATTTCCCAGTGCATATTTAAAGTGGGAATGAGCCTGGGGTGACAGCAGCGTGCAGCATTCAGAATTTGCAAGACAAGGATGGGAAAAATAGTCTCTAAGCCTAGGGCAGAGCAAAGGGGAAGGATTCCATTTGATGAACATCAGTGCAGCACCTGTCCCTCCTCCAGCACGTGCTTTCCTCTACCAGGTTGTTTGTGTAGCCATGAAGTTAGAATTTGTGTTCCTTAACACAGCCTTGTGTCCTGGCTGACAGATACTGATGCTAATTCAGAGCAGCACTCTGAATGCTTGGAGTACCTTCCATCCCTGGGCATCTGACAAAACTTCACCAGCTACATCCTCTTGCTTGAATCACCCTGTCTGTCACTGCTAGGCTAATAACAGCACCCAGCATTTCCAGCCTGCTGCCTGCCTCCCATCCAGCTACAAATCATTCAAGAGGGGGGGGGAATTGTTCAAATGTCATGCAGTAAAGAGTGGGCACAGAGAAGAAAGTCACAGATGAATAAGCCAGGGGGAAATAATTCCATCAAGAAGTAAATAGGTTTGAAATATTTCTTCCTCATTTCAATTTAAAAAAAAAAAAAAAAAAAAAAAGTTTTACTGTAGATCTTGGAGAGCATTTTTTTTAATAATAAAAAAAAAAAGCAACCATCAGTCTTGAAAATGCTTCTGCAATGTTCCAGAACAACTGCAGCTCGTGTGCCTTCCCACCCATTTCTCTCCCATGACCAGGAGGCTGAACCTCACTATCTGCCAGGCAGCACCCTACTTAGCTATGAGGATGCACTCCTTGCCTGCTTGGTTTCAAACTGAAGTGATGTGCATAAAACCAACCAGAGACAGAGCCAGCAGCAGGGCCTCTACAAGATAAGTGGAGACCTGATGTGATAATGCTCCCAACAAGCTAAAATGTTTGGGGGAGAGGGCAAACTGGTGTATCCTTACATTTCTAATGCCAGTAAACAGCATTGGGTGGAACATTTCCAAAGAGCTTCCCAACACCAGCTACCCCTGTGCTGCTGATGTCTGAGACAAATGGCTCTGTTACAGGGAGGATTTGGAGTGCTAGGGAGGCTGGAGCTTGAAAGCTTCTAGGGAGACAGACACAACCCTGCTGGAGCACAGGTCCTGGGCAAGCAAACAAATGTCACTAAAAAGGTCCTACAAAACTTGTTAGACTTCCCCAGCCTCCAGCATCTTTGGCTGCACCAGTGCATTTTTTGTTGAGGTGGACTGAGCATCATACATGAGCATCATACCAAAGCAAAGATGCTTTTGGCCAAAGAAGAAATGGAAAAGTGTAAATGATATTTTGCCTCTCTGGGAACTTTTGTAAGTGGATTTTTGGCTGGGTTTCATAAACACTTTTTCATCCAGGGTACAAAGTTACAAGTAGCTGATGTGTTTGTGGCAGTTCTGGCTGAAGGCTGCACCTCTGATGTTAATTGAATCCTGTGATCCCTACCATGCCCTTGCAATAGCAATAACAGAAACATCTGGCAGAGCCAGCAGAAGTGCATCAGAGCCCTGGTTCTAACAGCAATTAAAAAAAGGGGGGGAGAGGGGAGGAGAAAAGCCAATTACATGTAATTGGATTCAGTAAACTGAATTATCTCACTATTAAAGCAGTGCTTGTTTTTTAGATAGTGGGACATTCAAACTATCAAAAGCATTAATTGATTCATCCCTTTTTTCAAGTGCTTTTTCAACAGTGCCTCTGTTTGTGAGCTGCAACCTTTTGTTCTCTTGGGGAATCAGAATTATAGAGACCATGTTTATACCTTGGTAGCTCTATTCATCCTGACTTTTTTGTCATGTTGCTGTTTTGACTCAAAAACGAGCTGAGTCTCCTGCAAAACATAATGGAAGGTTTACTTCTTCTTTTGTGATGCCTTCACTGTTGCTGGAGGTGTAATTTAACAAGGGAGAAAGCAAGAGTCTGATTCTTAGTCATTCAGGTCTCAGACTGGGAGCTGGGTAGATGGGTAGGAAGACAAAAGGAACCAGAAGCCATCCCTGTGCTGCTGTGCAGCTGGGCACACGTGTTCTCACAGACATGCCCCAAAAGATTTCTGAGTCCAGGGGTTCAGAGCAATGCTGTGAGGAGGCCCCTGTGCTCTCTGTCCATCGCTCCAGAGCCAGCAGTGTCAAAGAACTGTTCTGTAACAAACTGGTACATTTGTCACTGTGCATAACTGGGGATGAGGCCCCCAGCATCTCTTTTTTTTTGCTTTACTAAGTGGGTATGGAGTGCTGGAAAAGGCAGCCATGAGACCACATCAGATCCCATGAGTTATTTAGGCAAATTGAAAGCATTATGTCAATTTGATGGGCAACATTTCAGGTCAGAATGGTACTATTGGCATTTTCTTCCTTCTGAATCAATAACTACTAAAGGATTACAATTTAATTTTTAAAGGCTAATTCAATCAAGAATTTGAAAACTGAGGACATTCTTAACATTAAACTTTAATTAGTTTTATTTTTATTTTTTAAATGCACTTTGTTGTGTTTCAAGCCCAGCCAGCAACTAAGTATCACACAGCCACTTGCTCACTCCACAGCTGTGGGATGAGGGAGACAATCAGAAGAGTAAAAGTGAGAAAAATTATTGCCAAACTCTTCTTGTTCTATAGAAATCCAAAATCTGATCACTTAAACCCAGTTAAAAAAAAAAATTAGAGTTCCTCTGGACAAGGCAGTAGTTTGAAAGCTACATAAGCAGTGCAAGATTGAGGTAAACACCAACTTGGATTGTTGGAAGTTCTAAGCAGGTCTAAAAATCTGTGGTTGAATTCCTCTCTCAGAACTATGCTGGGGCAACTGAGTACAAAGTTTAGGTTCTCAAAAGCATTGCTCTGCAGGTGCCTAAGCCGTGCAGCACCAGAAGTCTTCAGATCCTGAAGTGCCCATGGGGTGCCATGCAACACTGCAGAAGCCTTGGCTGAGCAGCACAAGCCCAGGATGCCACCTTCCAGCCCTGCTTTTCCTGTGTTAGTACCATGAGAGTACACCTCCTAGGTGCAGAGCTCCTGGGGAATTGTTTTGGATCTCAGCACCTTTGCTGCTGGTGCTGCACTTTCCTGGTTAAATCCTCAAAGCTCCTGAATCCCAGCTGCAGGGTTTCTGCAGCATCACAGCTGCCAAGCAAGGAGACTCCCACAGTAACCCAGGGTATCCTTTTGTCACTCTGCATCCCTCCTTGTGGGGCTGCTCCAGTCCCAGGCAGTCCCATCCAGCTTTTAAATAGATGGAAACAACTCGTTGCGTGTCAGAACTCCAGCACATGGTGCCTCTGCAGAAGTATTTAGGAAAGAAATATTTAGGAAAGAAAACAAAAAAAAAAAAAACAACCCACAACTGAAATGGTAAACTAATGCATACATTTATCAATATCTCAGCCAGGACTGGATAACAGTCTTTCCTCAGGGCAAGAGACACAAAAGGAGATACTTAAAGAGGTGAGAGGATGCACAAGGCAAGACAGTGAAGAGATGAAGAGACATGTTGAGAGATGTGAAAGAAGAAAATGGAGAAATGGAGGGGATGTGTCCAAGGACACCTTGTTGGAGATCCACCTGGAGATGCCTTTGGTGAAGGAGGTATTCCAGGCAAGAGGAGGTACCTCCAGAGGCAGGAGGACCCATGTCAGAGAAAGTACAACTCCAAAGCCATCCCTGCTGTGCCTCACCTGGCTGTCAGAGGGAACAGGATTAGGCAGCATCTGAATGGGGGCTTTAAGCTCTTGACTGGTGCTCGATTTTGTGATTGAGGTCCTAAAAGGACCAGAGAACTTTTGAGTATTTAATCTGTATTTATAGGCAACTAACTATGAGTCAAATGCTAACACTGTGAAGACATCTCCTATTGGTGAGCTCTTGACTTCAGCAAAAATAAATGTGCATTAGGACACTCACTGGAGGTGAGAAGCAGTTGCCCAGTGAGCCATTAGCAATTGAATAGGAGCTTGACAGATGATGCAGCAAGGTCTCAGGGGATGCTGATCTCATAGGAATGCATGACATAGAAATGGCAAAGAGCACTCCTCTTCTGGGAAGTGAAGCTTCCTAGATGAACCTGATCAGTTCTTCTCCAAGTCTTTCGCTCCTGTGACATTTTCATTAAGTATTTCTTCTAATATTTTTTCATAACTTGCTTCTCAGGCTAATCCTACTGCCCTTTGAAATTAAGAACCTGAGTCCACTTGGTGACAGTAAATAGGAAATCAAATCACTTATGATCTCAACAGCTTCCCATTTTGCAAAAGTCACAGTGACACTGCAGAAAGCAACAGGTGATAAAAGACTGCTGTAGCACAGACTCATCTCAGGAGGGCAAGATGTATTGTTTCAAAAACAATGATTCCTTCAGCTTTCATTAGAAAGCCCCATTAAGTGAGTAATGTCTACTTGACACTGTCATGCAGCCACACAGTGATCAAGGACACTTCAGGTCGAGTAGTGCAGTAGGGTGACACATGGCATGAAGGAACAATAATGAAGATAATTATGAGGATAAGGTCCCTTTGGGAGACCATTGTACTAAATGCTCCAGAAAACCTGAAGTACCCAAAGGCTTTTCCATAAGCACACTTCTTGGGGAGGAGTACTCATACACCCCAGCACATCAAGGTCAAAAATGCTTCCTGCTTCATTATTCTAAGGCAATGGCTTTCTTTCCAACTATTGTTTATGTGCCAGATGGGCCACTGGTGCTTTGCTTGAGATAGAGGGAACTGTGTGACTATAAAATGCAATAAACCCCCTAACACCTTTCTGACTTAAACACGTTTTTGCAATGGTTTTGTTTAAGGTGACATAGAAAGCCTGAGAAACCTGCTGTAAGTAACCATGGAGCAACTAAAACAGTGTGACACTGCATATATTGTTTCAGGATGTGATTCTCCTGCAGTCTGAATTAAAACTCTAGAAAAAGATGGAACAGAGTTCTGCTAAACTAAGGAGAGTGGTCAAACACCAGAGAGGATTTTGCCGTAGTGATAAAAGACTCAGGAAAATGTCATCATACATCATATGTGCCACGGAGCAAAACCCCAGAAGACAGGTACAGGTTTAGGTGGAGTGTTGTCTGGGACACTGAGCCAGAAGTTGCAAAACCCTGCATGCAGCTCAATTATACCAGTCCCTGTATTTAATTCCTGAATATTTTCTCATTTCTCCACTGGGTTGAACACCCTTCAATAGGAGCATCTTGTTTTTCAGCACCTCCTCATGTAAACCCATCTAGAATGACTGTGCCCTAAATATTAAATATTAATATTTAAGGGTGAGAAGATGAGAGAAGGGCTGGAGAGAGATGGGTTTCTGTTTTTTTCCAGTTATCAAGAAATGAAATTTTCAGCTACAGTTCTCTCCTTGCTTTATGTACCTGGCATTTAATATCTGCTAAAAAAAAGGAAAAAAAAAGTAGCTATGTCTTTTTTGTACATTTCTGTTTTTTTCTGATTATCATAGTGTGTTGTCAATTCCTTGATGCAGGCAGTGTTTTGTCATAATCCTTTCAGAATAAGGAAACTTAAAAAAAAATAACACATTATGAATTCAGATTATCTCTCCTTTTCAATTAATGCCTCAAATAAGCATTTGATTTACATTCCTAGAGAAATTTGTTGTGGGCTAATTAAAAATAACGTATTGTTGGCAGATCATTTATTGAGGGAGAACAAATTGACAAAAGATAAATTAAGTTGCTATGTAATTAACAAAAAAAAAAAAAAAAAGAAATAAAAAAACCCCCAAACAAACAAACAAAAAAACCCAACCTACCACTGCAATGGTAAATTAATACATACATTTATCAATATCTCAGCCAGGATTGGATAACAAAGTGTAAATTTCCCTGTAAGTAACAGGTAACAAGAAGATGTGGCAAAAATTGTATTTTAAATATTCTGTGAGTCTATTTTGCATGCACACTGGTGCAAGTAAGCCACAACACTACAAGATTTCATGTACTGAGACCTTGAACTTGTCAGTCCAAGGTCGTCTCTGCTGGCCAGCACCAGATGTTTCAGGAAAGGATGGAGAAAACAGTGCAGGAGGCAGTCAGGGAGCAACCTGCCTCCTAGAGATTCACCTCCTGAATCCTGATAGTTTTGATTCTGTATTCCAGAGGAATGACAGTCTGTGGCCATTTCCACAAGTTCTGTTAAAAAGAGTTCATATGTCCATCAAGCGGCAGTTCTTAGTTTCATTACATTGATAAATGCTCAGTAATTTCTTTTCATATGCATTGCCATGCTTTCCTCATCCTTGCAATTATCTGTGGATAGCATTGGTTTATATTAAGCAATGTGATTAAAAATGCCAAAATTTTCTTTATCTGTTTGATAGCAATTCATCAAAATTATCCAAGATTTGACCAGGAAATCTGTGCAATGGGAAAATCAGAGATCAAAATTATGATGAATTTGGTTTAAGAGACATTGGGTGGAACAATTCCACTCTCTGGTATATTAATATTGAAATAATACAGGATTGCTCAGGGCTGGGGAAGGAGAAGCTGCTGTGCTGTGTGTCTGTGGCACTGGAGATACATAAGGCTAAATAATCAATGAAAGTTTCGGTGGAATGGAAAAAGGAGTGACATCAGTCCCAGGAAACAGGTTAGAGAGGATTAGCAAAATATTGTCACAAAAAAAAACCTGTCCAGCAACTTGGAGTTATGGAGAGGGCTTCCCCTCAATTGATCAAGCACAGGAAGGGGGAAGGCAATTTGGGTGAGAGTGTCCAAGGACTGTCCATGATTCTTTGGCAGGATAACAGTGTTCACACAGTGGCCTTCAAGATGACAGACATCACCTCCTGATTACTGGGAAGTAGGAGGTCAAAAGACACAGAAGAGAAAAAAAAGAATTCAGGAAGCTGTCAGTTCTTTAAATACATTATATTATAGACACAATTGCAAATTATTCCCAAATGAAGGAAGGATGTCAAAGACATCAGCCTGGCTGAAAGAGAAACCATTCAGTGTCCTCAAAGAAGAGAAATACAAAAGATGAAGACCACAAAGACTGATAAGGTGGAGTCTAAAACAACAAACAGCACAGCCCATAGGTACAAGAGGCCAAATCTCTGTGAGATACAACCACCAAGGGACAGAAGAGGTGGCCAGAAGTAGACTGCAGTTCTGTGCTGGAAAAGAGGATAAGGAAAGGATAAGCAAAGAAAGAGTTCATCTGCATTCCAGAGGGAGGAAAAAACCTGTTGATAGATATTGCCAGAAGAGCATTTTCTCAAGTTGTTGTTTTTTTTTTTTCCCCGGCAAGTTTTGAACATAAAGGTCAAACATAAGCCTGTAGTTATAGTCAAGGGAAAGACTTGGTCACTCCTATGGGGTAAGCCTGGTCAGGAGCTCATTTTGAACACTAAATCCCATTCAGAAGTCTCTTACTCCTTTGCCCCTCAGCAGGGACTCAAATGAACCTCTCTGTTTTAATCTCAGCCTGTGGGAGCTCAGTGTCCTATGACCATGCTGAGTGTGATAGAGCAGAGTCAGAGCCTGTGAATCGCAGCACCCATTCATCTTCATCAAAGAGCCCTGCGTAGTCCTTGTGGTTACATCTGATGAAAGAAGAAATTGGTGCTTAATGCACAATCTGGGTTTTCATGGCTTAGGAAGAAGAAAATAGTATTTGGGAATTAGGTTGGATTTCCACATCTGCATAAGGAGGAAATGTTAGCATTGATATTTGGATGGGATGGTCTCCCACCTTGTCCACTGAACAGGATATGAACTTGAAATATCATATCAACCCTTTTCTGCTTCATTGAGCTTCTATGCTCTGTTGCTCTTCTTTGGCTTTTCAAGGTATGACCATTACTGAAATAGAATAATAACTAGTACCAGGATCCCACCTCAACTGCACATTCACACAAAAGCCATTGCTTTGCTTTTGGCAGTTGTGTATAAATTGTAAAAAATAAAAGAAGAAGAAGAGAAAAATAATTTTTTATACTTCAGCAGGCAAATGAGAGGATCCAAATGAGAGTGGCATCACAACAGCATGACAGCAAACTGGGTAACTACTCATGAAACCAACTGGGAAGGGATTTTCTCAGCAAGGTAGGGTTGAATGCTGACCTCAGTCATTCAGATGGGAGAGCTTTATCACTGAACTCAGTGGGAATATAAATGATGTTTGATGGAAATACTGCCAGCAGAGCCCCTCTGGGTTAGGAGCTGAGCTCTAAAATAATTTGGGTGGGAATTTGAAGAGTTCTGTGGGAGCACAAAACTGATTTCTGCTTTCAACTGCAAATGAAAAGAAAATACAGAGAGTTAGGAGAAGTGTTGCATAGGTGAGTGCAAGGAGGGAGAGTGTGGAAGACAATGGAGTTCTCTGATATTCTGTCTAGCATTAAAAAACATGCCAGGAGGTAACTTGTCAGCAAAGCCTGGCTCTGTGTTGAGCCTACCACAGCATTCATGTTGCAAAATGCAATTTTCATGACTTTTTGTCCCACCTGGGACAGCATGTTCCTGTATTCTGTCAGCCTCATCACCGCCACCACAGGTAATCTGTACCAGGAGAACATGCAATTTTCTCTTTAGTTTCTGAGTTTTCTCATGTTTTTTTTTTTCTGAAGATGAAATTATTTTTTTGTTGAAGCTCCCTTCTGTTTTTTAACTGTGAACATCTTAGTTGAGCTGTTTATCCCAGCTGTAAGGGCTAATCAGAGTTTGGGTTAGTGGAAGGATCTGGAGGGAGAAAAGGGATTGAATTTTTCAAGAAACCACTGCAAGTCTAACTGATTTGTTTTAACTAGAAAAGACCTGATTTTGCTACAATCTTATAACTTTCTCATCAGAGCAACTCCAACATCTTCAGTGGAATAGTTTCTGATTTACATCTGCATGTAAGAGGAAAATTAAGCCCCAGTATTTCTGAGAGACAGAAGCCAGAGCCTGTAGATCCCTTGTCACCAAAGTGATTTTTTGTTGGTTGCTTTGATAGTCGTTTGGTTTTCTCTCTTTGCTCCTTCAGCCCCAGTCCTCTCCCTGTTTTCAGAAACTGGAAACAATAGGTTTGCAGCAGACTGGTTTTGGATTGTTGGAGGAGCAAAATGGGTTTAACTGCTTCAAACCAGGTTTTCTTCTAAAAATGAAAAAGAAGTTAGGAGTAGTGGGGGGAAAAAATGTATAGTGTGTTTTCCAGGACTAAGAATGCTTCAGGAAAATGTCTGGTTTGCTTAAAAATGCAGTTCTCATCAAAATAGAAAGATTCAAAAGAGAATTAAAAATAGATTCAACTGAGTCTCTTTGCCCCTGGCCCTGGCTATGAAATGTTGACAGTCTGTGGCTACCCTATGGGTTTGCTTCCGTTTGTGACAACATTCTTCAGCCTCTGCACTTTGTCTTTCCTACCAATCTGAAGGTTCTGAAATACCAAAAATCATGAAGCCCAAAACTAGGTCTGGACATTGCAACTTTAGTCAAAGTATAATGGTGCCATGTGTCACCAGGAATTGATATCATCTTTATTCCCTTTCTGTGACTCATTCGCTGGACTGACTCATCCCCCTGGTTAGACTTTTTTCCCCCATGAAAAACACAGCTTGTTTTTATCCTTAGGGTCAATCTTAGCCTTTTTTTTTTTTTTTTTTTTTTTTCATATACTGGACCAAGAACACAGAGCATCTGTTTTTGCAGCTGTTCTTATCCTAACACATTTGTGCAGTTGCTCTCCCTTGGGCACTGCTACATCCATCAGCAAATGCCACTGTTCCACTGCTGATGCCTTCAGGTCCTGTCCATTCACTTGGTGTTTAGTCTCCTAGATCTGCCAATATTCAGTCCATCTTATGTGCTCAAAGCCTATATCTGCCATCCAGAGGGACCTTCTTCTGAGCTGGAGAAGCATGAATCCCAACCATAGCTTGCTGAGATGCTGTCCCCAGAAGAGCAGAGCACTGAGCTCTTCTGCCCATGCTGGAAGGAGATGACTGGCAGGTTGCCCAAGACAAAGTACTCTTGAAGAGAACAATATGGTTGTGCTTGGATCAAGACCTGGAGATTAATCAGGGGTTCATTCCAGGGCATCAGAAAAAAAGAAAGGATCAACTATTCTGTCTATTGAACAGGGAGGGGACCCAATTTCAAGGATAAAGTGTCCTCTGCCTGGACAGCTTTGTTCTAGACTTTTCTGTGATCATGGGGTGACTCAAGCCCTTAGGTGGGCTGCACCTCTGCATGGTCACAACCTCATCACCAGGCAACCTGGGTGCTCATGGCAATCTGCAACCCTCATGGATCCATCCAGTAAATGCACAAGGACAGCATGACAAACCAGAGGCTGTTGATGGCTACCAAAACAGAGGAAGCTTGAGTGCAACAAAGAGAAAGAGAAGACATTAATAAGATGGTTAAACATATGTAGACACTCCATATTCTATCCAGGTCCTATGCTAGTGCCACATGCTGCCCCTGGAGATACATCTAGGTGCTGAAGAAAGAACAGTAACAAACACACCAAGCTCTACAATTTGCCTGTTCATTTGCTTGTAACTTGAGTGTGGCATGAGTAACTCACACAAGTGAGCAAGGCTGGAGCTACACTCAGGTGTCAGACTTGCTGAGACTCTCCCCAGTGATTTCTTAGCACGGACTTGTGCTACAGTGTGATTGACACCATACTACTGAGTGGAGAAATACTTACATTGACCCAACACTGATGGAGAGATCTACTGGCCTTGAGAACAGTGATGTTTCTTCTTTGCCTGTTCTCATGGACTTCTTTTTTTTGGGGAGAAAATAAATAGTGGCTATGAGCAAAGCATCCGTTGTACAGTCAAGATAGCATTTTATTAGCATGATGATTAGATTTGGTCTGAAATCCTGATGAAAGCAGATCTTGATAACAACTAGAAATGAAATCCCTGAAGCTGTTATGTAATGCAAGTACTTGAGGAGACCAAGTAGCTGCAGGCAGCAGAGTCATGGTTATGCTGAATTTAATAAGCAGTGGGGACTTTGTTTATATCAGATTTAGAAGGAACAGCCCAAAGCCAGGTTGCTGTAGCACATTGTGGTGATCCATATTTTATTTATCACTGAGTGCTGTATCAGAAAGAATTTTCCTCATATCCTCCCTTTGCTCCTTGTTTTTAGTTTGTCTCTCATCTGTTCAACTCTCCTTGATGCTCGGTACATTTTGCATTCTCTATCTTCACTGGACTTTGCCTCTTTTTACCTCTTGTCCAAAAAATTCCTATGTGGGCATGAGCTCAAGAACTTGAGGTTCTCAGTGAGGCTTTGATGCAAAGATGTTTTAATGTCTTACTGAGCCCCTGTGAAATCCATCACACAGCAAAAGCTGCGTTCAGTGGGACTGACTGTGCATATGCCTTGAACTAAATTTCTGTGAGAGATGAAGTCCATCCATCCTGAAGCCCTGTGGAAGTTTCAGAAACTGATTGCATGAAGAATGAGATAACAGTAAAGAGGACACATGGTGGTGGAATGTTCAGATCAGTTTTAGAACTCAACTAAGGTTCAGCTATTTCTCTTCAAGATTCCCAAGAAGGAAAATAAAACATTTTGGGTTTAGGATTGGTGTCTCATTAGAGTCAATTTTATTGTCCAGTGAACTTAGCCGTGGCTTTATTAGGAAGCTCACAGAAACTGTGATTATTTCTTAGTTTCAGGCACTTCATTTAGGGAGCACAAGCAGCATGATAAGAACATTTTTCCAGACCTAGTGCTTTCACCTCTGCCTGCTGGTCTGAACATATTCTGTCCTGAGGCTATGGAGGCCTTTTGAACTGAGCACTCTGGAGAACTTTGTTTTCCACCTTCTATGGCCAAGACTGTTAAAAAGAACTGTTTAAAAGAACTGTTAAAAATGTTGCCACAATTCAACACAAAAAAATTCTTCATGATGAAGTAACTAAAAGCTACATCCAAGTCAGTCAAGAATCTGTAAGAAACTGCATGCTGGTAGAATTTTCTGTGGATAGAAACCCACTGTAAAGGTTACTTTGAGGACAAATCCCTCTATTTATGTACCAAAAAGCTACTCTTCCTAGAAACTAGTGTTCATATCAAGAAATCGCTTCCCTAAATTGCAACTTGAAGTGACATTTTGCCCATTAATAGACAGAGAGTTAAAGCTGATAATGATCATTCTTTTATTACATTCTCTGGCCTCTAATATCTTTTAGTACTTTCAGTACTCTGCTTTGACTATAAGAATTTTGTTCCAGGGACCAGCAATATAACCCTGCTATTACATCTTGGCATCAACAAGAAAGGGACAGCAGACAACAGCAGCCTGAAAATGTTCTTTCTGCAGTACAGAAGGAAAGCTGGCACAATACGAGGCTTCTATAAGATTAGGAGTGGGCTTGAATCCAGATTTAATTATGTCTCTCTACTTGAGCATTACAGCTTCTGTCCCTGTTGCTAGCAGCTACTAGGACTGTGTCTTGGACTGAAGTAATTCACGTGGAAGTTTGGAAGTCATCCTGCTGATGGACTGTGCAGCTGTACTGCTTGCTGAGTCCTGGACAAGCCAGCTCAACAAGTGAGACCTTTGCCTTTCCTCAGGACCAACCTTACCCAGGCTCTTCCCCTGCCTGTTCCAGGATGAGACAATTTCCCAAAGCAGGCTTGTAGACTTGTAACTTTGAGCAATGGGTGAATTAATTTAGTTTTGAGTAGGTGTCAGGGTTTAACACTGAGATGGCAATTAAACCAAATGACAGATGCTCTCTATTAATCCCCCTCTCCTCCCTGATAAAGAAAGGAGAGAGAATAAGGGATAGAGACTTATGGGTTGGGAACAAAACTACACAACTTTAATGAAACAGTAATGATAAATAGGAAAAATTGCTAAATATATACAAATATACAGGAAAATTGATCCCACGTTCCTCCCCCTTTCCCCCAATAACTCTTAGGTCACCACCGAGGCTGCAGGGCAGCCCTGGGAAAGTCCAGGCTGGAATCCTGGGGTCAGCAGCAGTCAGGAGCTGGAGGCAGAACACACTGGTATGGATCAGGACCACAGGCAGAGGAACAGATGGAATCCTCCTAGGATGCTTAAGCAAACAGGGACAGGGGAAAAAGGGAAGCAGGAAGGGGCTGGACCCTCATGATCCCTCAAATTTATACTGAGTATGAGGTGTATGGGATGGAATACTCTGTTTGGTCAATTTTGGCATCTATCTTGTCTGGTCCTACCCAAAGGAGGGTTCCAGGTGTGAGTTCTTTACTCCTTTTCTTCTTCCAGAGGGCAAAATGTTCCTCAGAACTGAGCAGTGTCCCTAGTTCTGCATACCATTCTCTGGCAGTAACTATAAACATGGAATATTATCAGTCCCAGGAGCAGACACTGACTGAGAAACTTGCTGTTCATTTCAGCAAGTGCAGCTACTTTACAAGAGACTTACATGAAAGCAAAAGTACAAGGCAGAAAATTACCTTTATCCTGGCCCAAACCAGGACAGGAGGTTGGACTTATACTCAATTAGTATTGTTAATGAGTCTAATTGCTAATGATCTTTATCCAGCCCCACTGGCTTTTCTCTGCAGAGCCCCCCAGCTGCCAGAGCAGGCATCCTGCACACCCCCTGGCAACAAGGGGAGCACAGAGCTATGAGGGCAGGAGGTGCAGGGGGTCTGATGGCTTTTCCTGCCCCATCAGCAAGATGCTCAGGCTACAGCAGTCACTGCAGCTGTGTGGAGAGGAGGATCAGGTTTGGCACTGAGATGCAGCAATAGAGGTCAGATCACTGCTGTAGGTACCTCATCTGGGATTAATTTAGATAGTTCTAACAAGGCCAGCTCCAAAACTTGAAGCACTCAGGACCTGTGACCTGAAACTTTCCCCACGGGGCAGGTGTCCCTGCCGTTGCCTAAAAAGTAGAAAGCAAAAGAGAAAAGCTGAGATTTAGCCTTCTTTTGAATAAGATTACTTCAAATCCACCTCCAACACACAAAGCCTTTTATGCTAAAGGCTATAAATAGCAATAATAGCTCAAAGATGTAGGAGATGGAGGAGAGTTTGATTCTCTTTGCCTCCTGGAAATACTATAACTCACTATCTCTTACCCTTAAGAAAAATCTCTGGCCAGCACAGATCTGTGGTGAATATAGAAGGGCTCTGTCTCTTTTTAATTCTGCATTTAAACATTGAGACCTCATCTAGGTAGGTCCTACTTTAGTTGTTGAAGTCTTGTTTTTCATCTGTCACTTGTCCTGTATCCTTTTAGCTTGAAGAGCTACCATGGTCCACTAAAGAGCCTCCTGTTAGCACCTTGTCAGACAAGGCCTTACTCCACCCCAAGTTTATGTCACATTTCCTGCATCACCATGTCAACCATTAAGAAATTAAGGTCATTTGTAAATCACAGTCTTGTTTGGAACACCAGTTGGGTATAATTGCAAAACGTCTCAGAGAGTATGGGAGAAATGACTGTGGCAGAAAGTGAGCTTCAAAAGCTCTGAGCAGTTTATGTGAGAAAGCCTTGTTTCTATTAGTAAAATATAGATTTGTTATGACATTGTAAGTCTTAGCTGTGATACGCACAATATTTCCTTGGAATATCTGGCAGCTGTATCACTGTTTAATATATCTATTAAATACTACATCTAAATGTAAGAGCAACCAATAAAACTTGTTTATTTACCTTTGAAACCTTTGACAGAGTAAAACCTATCACTCTCTAGATACATTTCCTGATTCAAATCTACTAGATATTTGAAATGGCAGCAATAAGGGAAAAAAAACTATAGATTTTCTTTCCAGGTCTGCATTTACTGTGAACTAAACAAAGACTATCAAGAGGCATTTATTTATTTATCTATTGCTGCTATCTTTACCAAAAGTAAAAATCAAAGTGTTGCCCTGATGTGCTTGTACAATTGCATAGAATATCCAAGAGGGACCAGTAATCACTGTCTTCACAGAGGTCCTCTCTCTAATCAATCATCAGAAAAATCCCAGCATTTTCTTTTATTGGCATTTATGGTCATATTTATTGTCCCTCTGCTGGGACAGCTAAGGGTCTCCTTGGCTGATGTGCGCATGTGCACATACACACCTCCCAGCCTCTCTCAACTATCAATTCATAAAAATTGCTTTCCATTCTGAAACTATAACACTTCAAAGAAGAGTGTGTGAAATAAAACAGAACATTAAAACAGCCTTCTGGGTTCAGACAAGTGCAGAGCAACCAGGAAAGCCGAGAATAAGAATGTTTTTTTGCTTTCCCGCTTGATGAAGGTTACAGTCTCCTTGTGACTTGTTTTCTTAACTTTAATATCTTCTGATATTTTTCCAGCCCTGTTACAGCCAGAGCTTTAGACACACGCAATAGTTTGTGTATCAGGAGGAGCAAAGGGCAGCCTGACCTTGTCTCTTGTCACTTTTCCGTTTGCTCAGCAGGAGACAACACTCCCTGTTAAATCGCTAAAGTTTACAAGATGAATCAAGGTGGAGGCTGGGAATAGGGAGAGAGATAAAAAGCCAGCATGTACTTTTCATGATTCCCTTGAATCTCTCCAAATAACTGAAGAAATGCATGAATGAGAGAATATTTTGTCATTTTTTCCAAAGCAATTGTGAAAGAGATTGTGATCTTCCCCAGGTATTGCTGTTAATACAGTGACCAGATAGATTAGGCTTACTTCTGATCTGAAGCATGGAAGAAGAAGGTTATGTTCAAACTTGAAAGAGTTTCTTATTTATTTTCCCTTCTCCTCCTGTTTATGTAATTTCACAAGGTGACAGAAGAAAGGAAATTCCCACTGCAGGCTCCAACAGAGCCAAAGGAGGAGGCAGGCAGTGGGAAGGGAAGGTGTCCCATGTCCATGTGCATACCTGGTAGGAGTAATAACCTTCCAAGTAATTAGACAGGCATTAATTACCAATGCAGTGTTTGTTAAACTGTGACAACATGCTAACTGTGTACACGTGCTTGTGTACATCAGCACGTGATAAACCAAAAGTGTGTGGTAATTTTGTAAAAAGGGTGTGGGAAGGAATTGAGGTGCAATGCATATGAGAGAAAAATACTTTTTGCATATTTTGCCTGTGATGATGAGGATATAGTTCATAATATGTCTATTTCAGAATTCACGGACTATCTATGTGAGTGCATATACATTATAGATCATTACAGATCATATCATTGCATAATCAATACCTGGGATTCATTTAGGAAAGTGTTTTGATAGTCTCCATTTTAAAGTCAATTTTATAGTGAGAGTGGCTATGAAGACAAAGTCAGTTTTATAGTAAGTGTGAATGAAGGCCAAGATAAACATGCTAAATCTTTGTTATAGACCTACAGATAATAAGTGCAGAGCAGTGACAATGATGAGCCATTCCAACTTACTGGAGAAGATAATCAGAGAAATTTCCTGACCAAACATTCCTTGATCATCCAAATTTTTTTCAGTGCTAGAGAATCTCCCATCAACCTGTGTAAGTTGCTCCAGTGGTTAATTAGGATCACTGCTGAAGTGGTCTGGACTGTTTTGTATGTCATTGGTTCTAGCACACCTCCATCTGCCAGACTAAAATCTCAGCACCAGAATTTGTGACCAGGTGGCCTAGGAGCTGCTGTGCTCTTGCTGTACCTCTTGGCAGTGTCTTCTGTATCATGAGCAGTTCCCTGTGACTGTTCAGGAGCTCCTGCACTAGACTAGATGATTTTTGAGGTCCCTTCCAACCCATAACTTTCTATGATTCTAAAGATCTCCTACAGAAATGTCATGTATGAGAGGCTCAGCCTTTTTGTCCATGAGGTTACAAAAGTCTATATTTTTTTCCACATGAGGCCCCTGATTTAACTAGTCAAGCTACCAGAGACTTTGAAAGAAGCTTTCTTCAAAACCCTGTTCCAGACTCTCAGGGATGGAAGTAAAATAGATTTTGAATTGGTCTTGGGATGCTGTTTACTTTAGAGGTAGATTTTTTAAAAAAATCTACTACTAAATGCTAATGACAGCCTTGTTCCAAGTCTTTGTCATCTCAAGACACTCCCAATTACTCCACTTTCAACCTAGCAGCTGAGGGCAGCTCAATCCTTTGGTGGTTCCACAACCATTGATGGAGGGACCCCAGCTTCACCCTGGCACAGTTATCCTGGTGTGGCCCATTGCTGTGGGACATAATCCAAAGTCTCTCACTGATTCCAGCAGCAGCAGAAAGGGATATCTCAGGGTTTTCTCTGGATGATTGCAGAAGAAAGGGCCCAGGCAGGCTGCAGGTGCTGTTTTGGGGAAGCAAAGGGACATTCTCCATTGGTGATAGCTCTGTTAGAAGCACAGAATCATAGAATGGGCTGGGTTGGGAGAGACCTTTAAATTTCTTTTAGTCCAAACCCCCACCTGAAGCAAGTAGGCACAACTGGGGCAATGATCTTCTAGATGACTGTGGGCATGCTATTTTCTGTAGCCTGTTCTGTGCCATATTCTACCTTGCATGCTGTACAGCTCATCACACAACCAGAGACAATACAGAAAAGATGTTTGATTTCTTCTCATCTATTCTCAGGTTGCTGGCTGCATGGATAACTCTGCTGTGGGGCCCATCTGCTCCTCAATCAGGTGGCAGTAGCAGCTGATGGCAGACAAAAATGTTTGGCTGAGCACATGAAAAGCAGAAGCTGCTCCACGGCCAGCTATGCCCAAACTGGCAGCAGCTTCTGCCCTTCCCAACCCCAGGGATCAGAATCAGGATATACTTCTGTAACCTCTCTCCTCAGCAGAGAACCAGTGCTTTACTTACTGGTTGGCATCCTTGTACCAAAGTATTCTAGCATCTAGGAGACATTAGGGAGTATTTTTCTCTTCTGCTCCTGGTGATAAAATATCCATCTACTGCAAAAAAGTTCCCTTAAAGTAGCAGGAGAACTGAAAAGTTCTTAATAAAACCATTGGCTGTCTGCTACAGGCTACAGTTACTCTTTGGGGGCCAGATACAGATCTTAATTATAAGCTGGAATAATTTCCTGGCACTCAGAAGGCTTAGAGTGGTGTACAACTAATAAACGCCAGAAATTCATCATAAAGTATCATGGACACATTAACTTTTACAGTTTAACCCAAACAAGGGGTTGACTCTCAGCATTTCAGGGTTCGACCAAGAGAGAAAGAAATGCAATTGAGTGGGAGCTCTGTCTTTGAAACTTATTTCTAACTAATAATTTTTTACCCTCCATTTTAATACATAGCCCTCTCTTGTGCCTCTATCTGATTGAATGAAATATTTCTGTGCTGTGTAATATCATTTTCTAGCCCCCTGGGTCATGTAGAATGCATATTACTGCATTTACCACAGTATGGTTACAACCTACCACACTGCACAGCCTGGAGAGTGAATCCCAGAGGGTGGGATGTTGACTGGGAGAGGACTGTTCTTTCAAACTCATCTTTTAATAAGACATGGGATTTCTGAATTCAGCCCTGGGAAAGCAATAAGTTAAGTGGGATTCGTGGTTTGGCAGCTGTTTGGCACTGCAAAGGAGAGCACTGAAGGTGCCTGCCCTGATGCAAGAAAAGGGAGACTGCTGCCTGCCATAAAGCTGATTCCTCTGGGACATAAGGCCAAAACTGTCATGCTAAAGGGCTCCTTTCCCTCAAAGCTTCATTCTCTATTCAAGATGGCAAATCTAAGTTAAAATTTTAGCCTGGCCTGAATGAAACAACTTGTTTTCTGGTGAAGCTCTGAGTCAGGACTTTCGATCCTGAAAACAAAAGATTGGTGAGTAAATGTACTTAATGTTAAAGATCAACTTTGAGATTAAAACTCTAATCACAAAGAGAAAAGTAATCTCCAAATGCAGATTGCAAATGCTATACTGAAATAAGAGCCTCCTTAAAAGGGATACGTCGATATTTTCAGAATTTTTTTGTAAGATAAAATACTGATGATATCAGTACAGTTCTGCATAATCTTCTCTCCTGATGGGGCTGCATATCTGGCCAGGTTCTGCCTGTGTGAAGTCCTGTCAGCTGTCTCTGCATAGTAGCCATCAGATTTTCATTGAGCCCCTTGAAAATCCTGACATTCATTTTGATGCAAAAATGTCAGCTGTGCTCTTCTGAAATGCTGATGCTTAAAGGAGAGGGATGCTCCTGGTACCTGGCCCTGACAGGCACATTTGTCATGTCTTCATGGGCTCCTGTGGGTTTCTTTGGGGTCCATACTGCCAGAAAACCTCACAGAGGGAAGACTTCTTTGTACACAACTGCTTCTCCCAACTGTGCTCTCTTTTACCTTGTTTACAGAGCATCTGAGTTCTGGGGTTCTCTTGCATGAGCAACACCTTTAATGCATTAAACAGTGCTGACATGCAAGTCTTGTCACTTTATGAGGTGGAAAACAGTCACTGTCACCAACAAGTGAATAATAACAGAGATGAAAAATTAGCCATGAGGAGCAGGGACTATACATTACTGTGCTAATTATAAACACTGGCACATTCATACATCAGAATTAATTTCTAATAGAAAATGGGCAATGCTTCATTCGATTTATCACTGCAGTGAGGGATGTGCAAGTGGGGAAATCATCAGCTACTGCTTTTTTAAAACAGATGAGTAAATAAACATGTAAGTGGGAATCATCTGCCATGATCACCTTTCACATCAGGCTATGCCTGAAGCTAGAAACCCCCGCAGAGAGGAAACTGGACAGAAACCCCCCCCAAAAAAACCAACCCAAAACCCACACTTAGAAGCATCCTTTATCTGTACTCCTTTTGTTTCAAAGTACAGAAGTCTGAAAATCCTTGGTCTGAACAGGTTGGCAGTCTGCAGATGGGGAAACGAGTGTGAGTTTCAGCTCTGCTTCTTCCATTATCTGGCCAGGTTAAAAATAATAATAATTTATGAATCTGAACCAACTTTGACAAATGTTTCCAAGCAAAAGGGAGAGAGAGAAAGAGAAAAAAAAAAAAAAAAAAAAGAGAGAAAATAATATAAAAAAAAAAATTTAAAGTCAGTCTCTACACTGGCAAAATGAATACTTTGCCTGGCATGCTGTAATGATGTTTTGATATTGACCTAAATTTAACTTTTCAGAAGTTCTAAAAGGATACAGAAACCTGAACTGATTCATTTCAGTTTAAACCCAATGTACCCTCTGATCTCCCACATTGTTCTCGATGCTTTTCTCATTCTGCTAAGTGGCAAAACTGAAATTTTGGATGTCCTTAAGGTGAGTGAAGTCATCCTTGAGACAGACCAAAGAACCAAACACTCAATCATTCCCCCCAGCTCTGAACTGAACCCTTTGGAAAGCCAGGCACCTTGTTTCAATTACTTAAGGTATTGCAATAGTGGATAAAAAGAAAGCATGATCTACAGAGGGACAGATCCATCTTCAGATCATGGGGAAGGAGGAATTGCTTGTGTAGATTCTTGTTTCTCCCCATGGACCACCAAGAAAGTTGTGATGACCAAGCAGAGACTTCCAGCTTCTCAGCAAGCTACAGGCTCTGCTTCTCTTCTTGTCTGACACCTTAAGGAATAATTTAATCATCAAATTCTTTCAGAGGTTTATTCTGAGGACAGCACAGGAGATGACTGAAGGCCTGGATTGCCTTCTGTCTGTGTGGAATTATCAAGCTTACATGTGCTAAGGGTGAAGGGCTGAGGGCAGCTCCCAGTTCTCTCAACTGAATCTCCTGGATCAGAAGAATGCTACAATAATATAAAAAATCATAAAAACTCCTCTTAACTCTGAGTTTGACATCATTAGTGATTTTCTGATGTGTGATAAAAGCAAAAAAAAAAAAAAAAAGATGGAGAAAGGGCTTTCTTGTGAATACTCAGGTTTCTCTTTAGCTATGGGTAATCAAACAGACAAACCCTTTAAAAGTAATTATTGGAGCCAGCTGGAAATATTTAGTTGAAAAAATGTTCTGACTAAAACTCATGGTTCTTACTCTATTTTTTGTTTGGGGAAAAAAAAAAAAAAAAAAAAAAGCGCCTTAGTTTCAATCAGACTTTTTCTGCATCAGCACTACTACAGGTCTCCAGAGCAGACCAGAAAGCAATAAAAAAAAAGACATTTTTTTTGGAACTACAGTGGTGTCTGATTAACAGTTTTAGAAAACCTGCCTGATGTGCAGCATAGACAAGTTTGAGGTAGTGAAGATACACACAGAGGGGAGGGGGAACTGCCTGGAATGGGGGACCCTGATGACCCCCATGCTTTGGATGTGTGTGGCAAAGATTTCTGCCCTAGGCCTGGCAGGAGGGTGCCCCACCAAAGAATGATGAGGCATTTGCTGACAGATAAATGCTCATTCATCGCTCGGTGTCATTTAAATTAATCACTTGCTCACATAGCCTGAGGCAAACCTGTTGCCAACAGGAGCTTTAATTCAAGGACTGCCTGCAATAGCTGACACCCTTCACTCAAACAGGGATTTAAAACACAGGAGCAAGCAGTGGAGAAAACAGAAGAGGGAATTACAGATGAGAACTGCTGGTAGAGGTCTCCAGGCTGTATTAACCCCTTCTGCCTGACAGTAGAACTCAAGGTATCATCATGATTTTCAGATCAGAGCCTGAGGGGTGGGCTTCTGCCTCTACTGCTCTTAATGAAAACAATTACATTGCACATAACTGCCAAATAAAATCTGGAGGTGTATCTTTTATAATAACTGGAAAAATATGACACCTTGGATTCAGAAGGAGAAACCTAATTGTCATTTGGTATAATTCCTGTATTCCCCAAGCTTGGTCCCGGTATGTAGATATTATTCAAAGACTGCTTGAAAACAGTTCCTGGAGCTAAAACAGCTCCTGAAAACAGAAACTTGATGGCAGACATCAGGGGAGATTCATTAAAACCATAAATCAGGGGAGATTCATTAAAACTATAAAACCATTAAAACCTTGCATCTTGGTCTACTCAGAACCAAAGGTTGGATCAGAGATGCCCAGTGGTTCTTTACAACCTACTCAAAGATTCAAACCAAAAATATGTTGCAGCAGTTTATTTAAGTACAGTTGGGATCATCTTGGGTCCATCTGTGGACCCAGGGCCTTCATCAATAAAGCAGCTGATCACCCTGTATTCAGCAGCCCTTATCTTTTATTCTGGTTTGGGTTTTTTTTGTTGATTTTTTTTTTTTTTTTTAATTCTGCTTTGATGCTGATGCTAAAGGGAGATCAATAGGGAATGAACAAGTCCCAGAGCTACAGAATTTCCACTGCTTGCAGGCCCAGGCTGGCCTGGGGGCAGAGCATGGACAGGAGATGTGTTTCATCAGGAAGCTGTTGAGGCAAAAAATTGTGTTATGGTGCCTGCCTGAGTCTGAGACAAACTACAACCTCGTTCAGCCATTCCTAGATTTAATATTTTTTGAGAACTGCACGGACATATATTGTGTGTCTTTGTGGGGAACTTGGGGTATTCCAAACAATCTCGTGTAAGGATGAAAAAAAAAAATAAATTCTTGTATGAGGGAAGTCAGCCCTGATCTAGGTAGAAAGCCTCAACCGAAAGGTCCAGGCATTACTGAAAGGAACAGATGTACTCCTCACAGACAGTAAGGTCCAGAAGGTCCAAGCAGCTCATGGCTGGGGAGCTGTGAGATGAGCCTGGAAGGCACTGGACCAGCAGAGCATCACTTGCGTACTGTAGCACACTGGCAGCCCCTTGCAGACCTTTCCTAAGGTGTTCTTCTGGTCTAGGTCCAGTACTGAAGCCCAGACTCAGTTTTAATCCTGCAGCATCAGTAAAAAAGATGTTATTTATTAACACTTTGAACAAGTCATTCCCTGGCTCAGACTTGCAGTGAAGGCAAGGAGGAGTTTGGTCCTCTGTGCATGGCAGTGATTGTGCTGTATGGATGTGATGAGCACACTGCAGCCAGGGAGTCTAAAAAAATCACCCATTGAGCTGCTCTGCCTGCAAGACCCTTGCTATTGTAAATACCTGGGTGAGAGCTATCTCATCAGTTTGATACACTGCATGTCTGATCCATCTGCCCTATACAAAGTCTCTGATCCCTGACCCTGCTTTCCTTTCATCACTGCTCGTACTTACAAGATAGCAGCTCTCTCTTTTCCACATTGGTCTGTTCCAGTCCCATAAAAGCTTTGCTCGCTGACAACTTCGAGTGCTGAAAGGAGACTGGGAGAAACACTGATGACTTGCAAACTCTCTCTGTATTCTGCAAGAACTAGACAACCCTTTTCTTTCCCCAGAACTGCAGGAGAGCAGTTCTGCTAATACCATGTCAGAGCAGGAGGCTCTTATGCTATGAAAACTCTGAACTTCCACAAAAAAAAAAAAAAAAAAAAAAAAAGCTCTCATCATTACATGCTTGAGCAGATCTGGGAACAAGAAGAAACTCTTCATGAATATTCTGACAAGTACCAGAAGGGCAAGATTGATGCTTCCTTCACCCTCCCTGGTTTCCCATCACCCATGTAATTAACACTCACCACCCCATGATAGATGGGAAACCCAGTGCAAATTTTGAATACTAAACAGGGAGGATAGGTAGGTGCCCCCTCCTTCCCCAGATTGACCTACTTAAAGGTATTCTCTGATGACCTGGGTAAATAGGAGCTTTTTGAGTCAGCGACAGGATAATGAGGTCTGCATCAACAAGCATCACTGATCTGTACTGCCTGGGTAACCACAAAGCCCTGGTAAAAGCTTCCAAAACCCTCTCCCAGCATGCAGTGGAATCAAGATAAAACTGAAAAGGGATTGTCTGCAGACAATCTTTTGTTTGGTTAAATCCCTGATCATGAATCTGCAAGACTCTTGCAAATGAAAGGAAACAGAGATGTTCAAGCCCTCCCATGGGCCCTGCATTAGGGATGGAGTCAGAGGTGCAGGACAGGCTGTCAGCTCTAGGGCCCAATCCTTGTCTGCAGTGCAGGAGGGGATATTTCAGGCAGAAGAATCTTTAGCAGATGGAATGGGCCCAGAACAGGGGCCCAGATGGCAGGACAGAGCTGCTGTGCAGGTTTTGGAACCAAGCCATGAAACAGGGTGGCAGCACTGGCAGGCAACTTTGGCCAGTCTTCACTTTTTTTTTTTTTTTTTTTTTTTCCCTAGCTTTTTGTTATGTTTTGGTTTTCCTGCAAATATTTCAGACCAATGCAAATCTAAATACATTTTCAAGTGTAGATCTTAGACTCTTTCAAAGTCCTCTGTAGGAAAGAACAAGGAATTTGGATACTAAAGCAAGAGAGATGAGAGATGAGCAAAAGAGATGGGAAAGATTATTCACACACACATTAGTGGTGTGAATAATCAGCTACTAAAACAAACACTGGGACTTTGGCAGCTTCAGATGACAATGTGGTGACTGTCTGGAAGATGCAGATGCAGTCAAGCATCTGTCATGTGTCCACTGTTTGGTGGACAGAGTGAGAGAAGAGATCAGGCTTATCTCAAAGCCTGATGTTACCATCACTACTTGATTTTAGTCTGTCTGAGAACATGCAAGGTCTCTAAACAAGAATTTCTGAGCAATTTTGAAGACAGGAGAACATATGAACAGGGAATCAACTCAGAGTTCTCCAAGTTCAGTTCTTCCATATGGGTTGTTCATGTGGGGCCCAGACCTTTTCCACAGGCTATGTCCTTGTGCCATCAAAACTGAATATGACAAAGCATCAAGACTAAATCAAGCTGTTATTGCTCCTCCAAGACATGTTTTTACCCTTGGATTTGAAGTTCTGTGTAGCTGCAGCAAACCATATGAAACATCTAACAGATGTGAACTTATCAGGGTTCCAGCATCCTACATGGAATATGTCTCTGTACAAATTACAAAATGCTCCATCTGTGCTAACTGGATTGAAATGTCAGCCCCACGGTTGGGGTAAGCCTAGCAGAATTTGTGTTTAACAATTTCACAAGTATATTAGATTAGCAATTATTCTGTTCTGGTTCTAAATTCTAATTTCACCTTTTCTCCTAATGCTGCTGGATGCAATATTCATGTAGTGTTAAATCAAATACTCCATTAACAGCACCAGAGATAAATATTGAATTAATGGAATAATGCAGGTTAATAGTAGATTCACAGGATAATGCTGGAAAATACTCCTATGAATTATGCTAGCAACCACATCACTGACCCTTGCTGTGCTCTGACTGCAGGTGCAATAAAAATAGGCAAAAAAATGCTAAGCTGTCTGAGATTTAAATATTTACTGGGAGGAGGTAATAGGTTATGGATTTGGACAGACACTTAGCTGAAGCTAGGACAAGCCACAGGCACTGAATTTTTCAGGCTCTCCCTTCCTTCTGTGAAGTAACAGAATCCACTGTTTGCTGCTGATGAATAAATGTTCATTTTCTACCCCAGGCTCCCTGTCCAGGGAGTACTGAGGCACTGGGTCTGGGGCTCCTCACAAAGGCACCTTCTTAGTGCTGCCTGCACCTCTGCAAAGCATCAGCCAATAAAAATAAAAATTAAAAAACCCATCTTTTTAGCAAAAGAATAACAACCCCCAAATTCCTGTCAGGAGGGACCTGAAGCAGAGAGCCCAGCAGAGCTCTCCTTGATTTCTGTGCTAAGGAGGGCTGGAGCAGATGCTGCTTTGCAGATCCTGAGCATCACCAACATGCCAGACTGATTTAATTTCCTCCTTGGATCAGCCAGACCCTCCCAGCCCACCCACTTTCTGGGGACAGAGCCCAGCCCTGATGGGCAGCATTGCAAGGGACTGTCCCTTTCTGCCTGTGACAAAACCCCAGGGCAGCAGAGTCCTCCACCAAGGAATGGGAAAGGCAAGAAGCCTCTCAGGATATGTTTTTAAACTGTCCCCATGGCTCTGATCTTCTTTTTTTTTTTTTTTTTTTTTTTTTTTTTTTTGACAAACTATCTAGTCAGTTACTATATTTTTTGCCTGGCTTCATGAATATTTCAACTAGAAACTCATCCTGCATTTGTTTTGTTTGTTTTTGTTTTGTTTTGTTTTGTTTCCTTTTCTTCCAGGAAATGTATGTGTGCAAACTCCCCTTAATTTATGTAAATACGGAGGCAGAAGCATTTCACTTCATTGTTACAAATTAAAAGTTCCCTGACATTTCCAATTAGCTGGAGAGAAAAGCAAAGCAACTATAAATACATCACAAAGTCTGCTTCAGCACAAACAACATGATCCCACCATGACACTGACCAGAGGGGCTCTGAGGTGGGGTTATTGCAGCAGAGATTGATGGTAAGGTAATCAAAATTTGGAAGGCCAAGGTTATCAAAAATTTGTGGCCAAGGTGGGGTGAATATTTAGGCACAAAAGGAAGAAACTACCAGTGAGGCTAAGGCCAACTCAGTGTTGTGTCTTTTGGCTGATCTGAGGCTTGAGCTGGGGAGAGGAGAACGTTTGGTGTATCAGCATGGTGGTGTTTGGCAGGGTCCTGGCTTCTCAAGACAAAGCTGATGAAATGTCCTTTCCTGTGACTTTCAAAGCTGCTGCTCTCAGGGTCAAGCTCACCATGAACATCTCTGCCCAAACCACACAGGAGTGAGAAAGGCAGCTGCCCTGAAGTGAAGGAATGGTGGCTTGAAATGAGGGCAGGAATAGGAGCACTGCCTTCCCTCAGGAGCCCACTGTCCTTGATCCATCCCTTCCTTGAAACACCATCTGGACTAGGGAGACCCTAGAAAAGGGTAGGAAGATGGAAAAATCTCCTTTGCCCTATGGTTTTTCCATACAGAACCTGCTTCTAGCATGGAGGAAAGGCTCCATGGGTGGGGGCAAACCCAAGGAGTTGTGGAGTCTGTGCTAACCAAGCTCTGGAAAAAAATATGACACTCTCTATACCCCACAATAAAAAGAATGGAAGAGTCATATAGGCACTTTGGGATTGCACGCACTGCAGTTCTCTCTGCTCTCTTGCCTGAATGTCTTCTATTTCAGATCTGCCCAAGCTGTCCAAGCCTGAGAGGCAGAGCTATGGCTGGGGGGGTCAGAGCACAGTGAGGCATCCAGCACAGGTCCTCAGGTGAGTGACATAAACCTAATCCTCTATGATGGTTTTGACTGCATTTAGACTTTTTGGAGGCGGTAATAGGAAACATTTCATTCTCTGGCTTCCTCTGGGCATTAGCACTGGGCATTGCAGTCCTGGGCAACCCCCACCAGGGCAGCATCCCCAGGCTCATGCCCAGAATGAGCATTGATGCTGCCTCCCAGCTCGTTCTGCAGTGAAGGGCACCCTGCCTCATGGTGGTGGCTGCCTGAAGTTCCAGAGACATCATTTCTCATTTTACAAATCCATCAGGCTGCAGACACAGTCGGGTACAATGTGTTCAGACATCCAGTGCAAGGAAAACTAATAATAATACTAAAGCTTTTTATTGGCTTCACACACCATAGCTTGTACTTCTCCTCCCCAGAGCCAGATAAAAGTTTTGTGTTGTTGTTTAAGAAAAAGCCCGTTTTGGCACCATAGCTGGCAGAAATACTGAGAGCTTCTTTTCTTCCCCACCCCCTTCTCTTCCTCCCCTTGTAATCTTTGATAAAGAAAAAAGTGTTCTCCAAAAAAAAAAAAAGGGGTATGCTAATTAACAATAAATTCTTTTATCTCACAGTACCGAGACTGTAAGACCTGAAGATGTAGAATAAAATTAGTGGTAATTAGCTTTTTAGAGCATTAAATAAACAGTGACATGAACGATGGAGAATTAATGCTATGCATTTATTTTTAACAATATTTATACAGGCAGTTTTTGAACAAGGCCCTGTGGCATTAGCTTTTACTAATACAGGCAAAACAGCAATGAGAAATAATTACATTTAGTCTGCATTAAGACAGCACTATGCAAATCAAAGGAATAATGAAGAGAAACCTCTTAATAGCATTCTTGGAGACTCTATGCTTGAATATAATATTTGGGCTTTGCATTCCTCTGAAGAATTCAGAAATTACCACCCTTCAGCATTTGAAGCCACAGGCACATAACTCTGTAGAAATATCCCTGGAGCTCCAGCCAAGGTGAAGGTTTGCAAAGCACCCCCTGGTTTGGGCTGACTGCCTCAGCAGGGACCTCCCTGCAGGAACCAGGGAGCAGAAAATTCTGTCCTCTGTACCTGAAACAAGAGGAAAAGCTTGAGATCATGTATTTTAGCACTGACAGAGCCATGGTTTTAACTAAGTGTATTTATTCTTTGCTATTGCTGCTTTGGTCTTTGGGGTTACCTCTGGGAGTCGGTGGTCTTCATCAGAGTGTCATAGAATTATTGAATGGTTTGGGGTTGGAAAGGACCTCAAAACTCGCCCAGTGCCCCCCCTGCCATGGTCAGGGACACCTCCCACCAGCCCAGGCTGCTCCAAGCCCCATCCAACCTTGGACACTGCCAGGGATGGGGCAGCCGCAGCTTCTGGGGGCAACCTGGGGCTCAGCACCCTCACACCAAAGAATTTCTTCCTCATCTCCAACCTCAGTCTCTCCTCTTTCAGTTCTATGCCCCCTCCCTGGAAGTGTTCAAGGCCAACAAGAAGCATGTTAACACGTGTGCTGCCATCCAGACCCTGGTGCTGAGCCCTCTGCATGCAATTGCTTCACTTCCCAGGGGCATTCATACAGATGAAATCTCCTGCATCCAGACATTTGTAACACAGAAAAGGACAGACAAAACAAAAATTTGGCTTCTAATCATCTGAAACACCCACAGATCATCCATCTTTCCTTATCGCTCCAGCAAATGTAAGAGAAGAAAATGGGAAAATATGTAAAACCTTGTTTGTGTTACACAGTCTTACTGCTAATGGGGTGTGCTAATTAAGAAAGCAGCAGCAGATGAAGCCTTGAAACTGGTTTTAATTAACACTCTCTCCAAAGTCAGAATCAGAAAGTAAGGAGGGGAGCAGGGGGAAGGGTCCTCCCCTAACTCCCCCAGCCCTGCAGAGCCCAGACCTCTCCTGCATCCCTCTCCTCTCCGCATCCTGCCTCCCAGCCTGCCTTTCTAAAGCACCCATCTTCATTAAAAGAGAAGAAGTATGGGTGACAGTCTTCAATCAGGCATTTAATGAATAGCTGACGGGGTGCTTAATGCCATCAGCCCATTGCTGTTTCAATGAAGTGGCAGCAGGGTGTATATTAATGTTGTAACCTCCCTTTCAGAGAGCCAGCAGGGATGCTGAAGACTCTTGCCAAGGTTTTGCAAGGCTCAGGCACCATAAATCCCAGGCCTCAGTTTGCTGGTGACCCACACCTGGTAGGGACACCTCTGGGGGTCTGTGGCCGTGGGTAACCAGCATTTGAGCAGAAGAAAACCAGTAACAAGGAAAGAATAGCATGAGCCCTCACTACATACAGGCTTAGATGGGAGAGGAAGAAGGGGGGAAAGTGTTTGGTTTTAGCTGAGCCCCAGGGAATGGGAGGCAATGTGTTTTCTTAAGTGTTTTTTAATTGTTTTCTCTCTCTCTCTTTTTTTTTTTTTTCCCTCAACACTCAAATCAAGCATCAGAAATTGTTGTTAATTGGTGAGAAATTAAATTAAACAAAAATTCCCTGAGTTGAGACTGTTTTGCCTGTGGCATGCTGCCATGGAGCATGTGCTGGGCTGCTGCTCTGTCTTCTCCCTACCCAGTCCTCAGTGTTCCCTGGGCTATCAGCTGATGTACAGAGGGTGGGAGATGGTTGTTACCACTCTGTTGACCTCTTTGCTCTTTGCTTCACACTCTGGAAACATTTTTAGCTTCCTGGGTTTCCCCATATAAATGTAAGGATAAGGTTATAATGTATGACAGTAGTTTCTGCACATCATCACACTTTTAAAGCTGATCACTCCTGTCAGTGTTTAAGTCTGGTGTAACCACCAGTCTGTGTGCTGGGGGTAGTGAAAACATTTGGGTCCAACTCACTAGCTCTTCAGTAACCCCATCCAAACCCCACAGCAGGAAGCCCGTCTTCAATATACAGCATTCCTTCTTGCAAACAGGGAAACCAAGAGTTTATTTTAAACCTTCTTGGGATGGGAAAACAGCAGGGTAAGAAGTCAGGGTGACTGCATTTATGTACTAACAGTCCTCATTGAGACATTTCTCCACTCTTTTTTTCTTGGAGGAGGAATTTGATTCCCTTCTGGTCTGCCTGGAAGATGATGATACTACCCTTGCAGAATGATTGCAAGGCAGATGATGGAGTTAAACCTTTGCTTTGCTCTGCTAATATCTTGACAACACTGATGGGACTGCCACGAGGGCATGAGAGTGTGATTTTCCCTCCACAGCCCCAGAACCCCAGTTAAGCTCTAGTGCTCATAGTGAACATGGTGTGGCTGCTTGTCCTTTATCTTCAGACCCACCTGTCCCACTCCCATCTGGATCATTCAGTGGTAATTCCCATCCTGTGACCTGTTCAGCTCTTGAGAGATAAAAAGACCCATTCCTTCCATGGAGACAGAGGTCACAAAACACTCAAATCATGGTCATTTATGGGATCATTTGGGGAAACGAGTTATCACAAATAGAAATCAGGCAGCAAAAACCAGGCAGGCAAAGAAGCCTCTGCAGTGAATCATAGAATCATAGAATCATAGAATTAGCCGGGTTGGAAGGGACCTCAGAGATCATCAAGTCCAACCCTTGACCCACCGGAGCACAGTTGCTAGACCATGGCACTGAGTGCCACATCCAGTCTTTTTTTAAATGTCTCTAGGGACGGAGAATCTACCACCTCACTGGGCAGACCATTCCATTGCCTGATCACCCTCTCTGTGAAGAAATTCTTTCTAATATCCAACCTAAATCTCCCCTGACACAACTTAAGACTGTGTCCTCTTGTTTTGTTGAAAGTCATCTGGGAAAATAGTCCAACTCCCACCTCGCTACAGCCTCCTTTCAGGTAGTTGTAGAGAGCAATGAGGTCTCCCCTGAGCCTTCTCTTCTTCAGGCTGAACAGCCCCAGCTCTCTCAGTCTCTCTTCATAGGGCCTGTGCTCGAGTCCCTTCACCAGTCTGGTTGCCCTCCTTTGGACCTGCTCCAGGACCTCGACATCCTTCTTAAACTGAGGGGCCCAGAACTGGACACAGTACTCGAGGTGTGGCCTAACTAGCGCTGAGTACAGGGGCACGATCACCTCCCTGGACCTGCTGGCGACGCTGTTTCTGATACAGGCCAGGATGCCATTGGCCTTCTTGGCCGCCTGGGCACACTGCTGGCTCATGTTCAGCTTCTTGTCGATCCAGACTCCCAGGTCCCTCTCTGCCTGGCTGCTCTCAGCCACTCTGTGCCCAGCCTGGAGCTCCCCATGGGGTTGTTGTGGCCAAAGTGCAGGACCCGGCACTTGGCCGTGTTGAACCTCATTCCGTTGGAATCCGCCCATCTCTCCAGCCTGTCCAGGTCCCTCTGCAGAGCCCTCCTGCCTTCCAGTTGGTCCACACTTCCTCCCAGCTTGGTGTCATCTGCGAATTTGCTGATGATGGACTCAATCCCTTCATCTAGGTCGTCGATAAAGATATTGAACAGAACTGGGCCCAACACCGATCCCTGGGGGACACCACTAGTGACCGGCCGCCAACTGGATGCAGCCCCGTTCACCACCACTCTCTGGGCCCGGCCCTCCAGCCAGTTCCTAACCCAGCACAGGGTGCTCCTGTCCAAGCTGTGGGCCGACAACTTTTTTAGAAGAATGCTGTGGGGGACGGTGTCAAAGGCCTTGCTGAAGTCCAGGTAGATCACATCCACCGCCTTCCCCTCATCCACCAGACGGGTCACCTGATCATAAAAGGAGATCAGGTTGGTCAGGCAGGACCTTCCCTTTCTAAACCCATGCTGGCTGGGTCTGATCCCTTGTCCATCCTGCAGGTGCTGTGCGATTGCCTCCAGGATGATCTGTTCCATAATCCTACCAGGCACTGAGGTCAGGCTGACGGGCCTGTAGTTTCCCGGGTCCTCCTTCCGGCCCTTTTTGTGGATCGGCGTGACATTCACCAACTTCCAATCATCCGGGATGTCCCCAGTGAGCCAGGACTGTTGGTAGATGATAGAGAGGGGCTGGGCAACCACTTCTGCCAGCTCCCTCATCACTCTTGGGTGGATCCCATCCGGTCCCATAGACTTGTGGGGATCTAAGCAGCTCAAGAGGTCACTGACTGTGTCCTTCACTATTTCAGGGGGGCTGTTTAGATTTTTATCACCTTCTATAGGCTCCAGAGGCCTGCTGTCCATAGGATGATCTGTCTTTTTGTTGAAAACTGAGGTAAAGAAGGTGTTAAATACCTCAGCCTTTTCCTCATCTTCGCTAACTATATTCCCACCCATGTCCAGTACAGAATGAATGTTTTCCTTGCCCCTTCTTTTACTATTGATGTATCTGTAGAAGGATTTCTTATTATCTTTCACAGTGGTAGCAAGATTCAGTTCGTGTTGTGCCTTTCTCTCTCTGATTTTCTTTCTACACGACCTGACTATTTTCCTGTATTCCTCTCGAGAAGTTAGTCCTTTTTTCCATAATTGATAGGCCCTCTTCTTAATCCTAATTTCTTTCAGGGTCTCCCAGTTCAGCCAGACCGGTTGCCTTCCCCGCCGGCTCACCTTTCGGGACTCCGGGATAGCCTGCTCCTGTGCTTTCAGAATTTGCTCTTTGAAGTATGTCCATCCCTCCTGGACCCTTCTGTTTTCAAGGGCTGTTTTCCAGGGTATACTCTGAACTAGTCTTTTGAATAGTCCAAAGTCTGCTCTCCGGAAGTCCAACACAGAGGTTTTACTGACGACCCTCCTTGTGTCCCTGAGTATCCCTGCCTTCTTCTGGAAAGAAATGTTGAGAGACTCATTGGGTGCTACTTCAGTCCTTGAACTGAATCTACTCTGGGTTTTTTTCAAAGCCTCAGCCTGAGGAGAAGATGAAATGGAGTGTCCTGCCTGTCTTGAACAGCTACGTTCAGCAATTTTGGATGCAAATTGCTACAGAGAGGAGACTGAAAATCACTGTCCTCCCACCCACAGGTGAGTCAGACTGAAATACATGGCCAGAGAGGAAAACGGTTCCTGAACCTACTTTCCTCAATCCCTTTCTGCATTTTATTTTTTAATTCCTCTACTGCATTTTTCTGATAAACTCTTTCTTCCTTTCTGCATATTTAAGTTTACTTCCTCTCTCCCACCTGCAGCTGAGTGGCTGCACTTCTGCCAAGATTGCACATAAACCAAAATTAGGAAAGGAGAGATCAGCTAATAAGCAGTTACTATTCATTATGGGAAATTACAGCTTTCATGTCTTCATAGAGTAAACGCCTGTCAGCTCCAAACCAGAGACCTATTTTGTCTAAGTACCTCGCTTAAGTGGGTGGATGGGCTTCAACGTGCTCCAAATCATTCTTCATTTTAACAGAAATTGCTGCTGCTGTCCTTGGTTTCTGGGGACAGACACCAGGGGTATGTGGGAGGTGGACAAGAGATGCTCTGCTTTACTTGATCATCAATCACTTGGGGACTTACTTTAAAGCATCCCAGCTTGGTCACCAGTGAACTGCAAACACCTGGAGGTCCATCCTCATCCAGGTGAGCCAAATTTTCCTTGCAGAGATGGAAGATTGCCACTGAATTAAAGACAGTGGGCAAGAGCTGGGTGATGCCCTGCCTTTCTGAGGCTGAGCATGTATGTCAGTGTTAACAGTGACAGTCCTGTCACCAAGCCTTGGGCTGTCTTACAAAGGTGTCCCCTTTTTCAGGAGTGGGAAATGGAGGTGAGAAGCAGATGAAGCAACCTGAGAAGAGCAGGTTAGGGAAAAATGGAGGATGAAAGCCAGGCCTCAGAGTCCCACTCTGTGCCCAAGTATTAAAGGGCCTTTGCCATCCCTGCCTCTTCCATTTATTACCAGGGTATTGTGTTCCTCTGACAGAGCCCTGTTTCAAAAGAATCACCCCTCTAAATCCCATCACCTCTTCTAGGACCTCCTAGTCCAAGTGTCCATCCTTCTTCAGCAGTTCTACTCTGACGGGCCAAGATGATGCTTTCCATGGACCTGTTCAAATAAAAACCAGTCAGGAGTGCTGGCATGGGTGGGTGCCCCATCACTCCTGGAGGTCCAAGGACACCTGGGCCTTGTGTCCTGTGCCACTGCATCTGAGAGGATGGCAGTGCCTGATTTCTGTGATCAAACTTGGCATCCTTGCAATGTTCCACCTCCATCACAGTTTACATCAAGGTGCTCAGGCAGAGGGATGGAAACTTCCACCTTGTCAGGGCAGGCTTTGACTTTCTTGTAATAAAAGAGCTTTTGGATGGCAGAGCTTTTGAATGCCTCTTGTAAACATTTCATAAGCAGAGTGATGTTGTTGGCCCATTTTACAAAGAGGAAGACACCCATGGGGAGCTTGGGTGAATCACTGTTTTGGGTATTTGGATGGCACATCTAGCACAGATTCTCACTGCTTTTCCACTCCTGTGGAGGGATTTTTTTCCAAACTGCATTTTTGGCTTTCTCAGTTTCAAACAAGGGACAAGATGGACCTGTAGAGGACTGGTGGGTACCAGCACTATTGATAATCACCAGGGAACATTAAGACATAGAGTGCAACTTAGAGAACTCCAAATTTCATATAACCTTGACCAGCAACAGAACAAAAACCCAGGAGCTCCAAAGCTCACATCTGGGGAGGGCTGAGCACTGATTTCTCCCCAAAAATGAAGCCTCATCCCCACTGTAGAGAGGGCTGCAGGACAGGGATCCAAGCACAGCATGGGATAACTCACAATTAGGAAGGTTTTCCAGCCTGGACAGACACATGGCTAATTGGAGCTGGGTTTCTTGTGCAGGTCATTGCAGGTAAGAAGGGAGCTGAAGATGCCACTTAGGACCAGATGTCTGTGGTACTTCCCAAAAGGCATTTTGGGATCACTAAGCACCTCATCACCTTGTCAGAGGCTGCCTCCCCACACCACTGTACCCTTCCATGGGTTGAAAATCCCCATGGGGGAGTCCTGCCAACTTATCTAAAGGTTGGCAGCAGGATGAGCTTGTTGTGCAATCTCCCTTCACTCTTTTCCTCCACTCAGGAGAAGGAGGCATGGGTGACCTTCCAAAAGTATTAAGGGTTGCACAGCAAGGGGGCTTCCTCCAGTTCCACAGAGGTGTTTGCAGGCAGGCCTCTGATCTCAGTGCTGCCTGGGGTGTGTTTTATCTTGACTTGAAATCGATGTCTACACTGGTTAGAAGAACTGCTCCTCACAGTGCCTCTTTTCACTGACTTTGAAAGGAGTCTGTAGGTTCTGCTTCAGCTGCAGCAGCACACTTCACTGCCTTCTGTCTGAGTAGAGGTGGATCCCACCCTGAACTGAAGTGCTACCTCGAATATTTTTAGCACCTAAAGTGACTGAGCATCCTAGTGATGGGGCAAACATTGGAAATCCACCACTCAACCTCATTAATACCTCAGCCACACCACTGACACTGAAAACTTCGAGGGGCATTCAGCTCTCTGAGAAAAGCCAGAGTACCTTGTTTGAAAATGAGAAAGCCAAAACTGCAGTTTGGAAAAAAAAACTCCCTCCACGGGGGTGGAAAAGCAGTGAGAATCTGTGCTAGATGTGACATCCAAACACACAAACCAGTGATTCTCCCCACAGGGTTATCCATGGGCTAAGAACTGAGAAGCAATTCCCATGGAATGCCACCTCCCACAGCTTGCTACTAAAGGAGATGGAGAAAAACTCTTTTTGCTGTTGCAATAATTTCCATAACTTTACACAACCCCTTCAGAAAGACAGAGAATACCATACCTGCTCTATGGCATCAATAATATAATAGTTTATTAATTCTGCAGCAGCAGAAGTTAATTGGCTGGGGATAAATTATGAGCAGAGCAGGAGGCAGGGGAGGTCTGTGTTCCTCTTGCTCACAATAAATGAAATTGAGTATTATTAATACATAACAAGATTAAAGCAATTTCCCTCTGATTCATGGCTCCTGTTTTCTCTAAAGACAGGTGATGAGGACAGATTGTCTGCCTCAAGTATTTCCATCAAACTCACGCTTTCTGTCTTAATGAAGGGAGGACAAATGGTTTCTACTTCAACCTGAACTACCAGTCAGAAAAGAAGGAAATCCACTCAGCTGTTGTGGCACTGTTTTGTGAAATCTCAAAATAACTTTTTATTTTAGTTGATCAGTCTTTATCAGAGGCTCCTGCTAGCTTGTTATGCAATCTAAATTAAAAAAAAAAAAAAAAAAAAAAAAAAGAAAGAGCAAAAAGCAAGCCCTGGAAACAAATCAACAAATGCAGCTGACTTCACAACTGGTAGTGAGTAAAAGAGTCCTGGGTGCTGTTTTACACTGTGCGCTGGCATTGAAATGCTAAATAACCTGCAGACAAGCAACACTTCCAAAATGCAGGTCATTAGCCCTTTTCAGAAATAAAAGGAACAAATCAATTTGCCAACAAGACAGAAAAGTTGGAAAGCTGAAGACCAGTGAGACCACAGGGAAACCAACAAAAACCAGCTGCCCCTCTGCTGAAAGGGGTGCATCATATGGGGAGAGACCTTTCCTAAAAAGGGACAAAGATGGAAGCACAAGAAAAAGACTGACTTTTCAACACTGGAAAAAAAAAACACTGCTCAGGCTTCTCAGAATAATCCAGGGTTTCCAGAGCAGTGGAGGCAACGAGGGACCACCTGCAGCTGGGGACAGATCTGAGGGTACCAGGGGCTGCTGGGCAGTGGTCATTTTCACCTGGGTTTGATAAGAATGCGTTAATTTTCTTACTATTTAAGCAATATTAGAAACATATTGCCAGGACTTAGGTGGCCCTGGCTCAGAGTGTGTGGCAATGTCTCCTTCTAGTAGCTGCCCCTGACAATGAAAACTGCCTCCAACTTGCTGCTTTTGAATAAGTGAATTTTCCATTTCTTCATATATAGAGAACACTGGCTTTCACCCTGAGGATATTTAGGTTGATTCATACTGTCTATACATCTCCTGTATGGCTCACTGAACCAATATATCTCTGACTGCAGTGCATAATAATGCAGAGCACTAGTCCTGGCCACTGAAGGAAAAATGTACATTGTGTGAGGATCCAGATCCATCTGTCCTGAGCTTACTGGTATCATTTACATAAGTAAACATGAGACTGAGGGAAATATGAGTCATTCCACTCTGATTCAGAAACATTTTACACTCTGCCTGCATGAATGGAAATGCCCCCAAAGAGGGTCAGACAACAGAAGATCTTCCAGCCAGCTCACCAGCTATACAAATGCATATATCAGGCTCTCTCTCCAGGTGCTTTTTCTAATATTTCAGCCCAATTTCCTTTTCATAGCTCTGCAGTGGCTGGGCCCTCAAGAGCCAGTCATTTTTTTCCCCCAATGATACCAATTGTTCTAATAGAAGTCATTATCTCTCCCTGCAAACCTTGTCTCCAGGGAGCCCTTAAGACCAGCATGGCCCAAACACCACTCCCAGTCTCCCCTCTTGCACATACAACTCATGAGCACTCTTCCATCATCCAGTTAACTCACCACATTGGCTTCCAGGAGCTTCCTCACCTGCCTGTCCCCACTGCAGGCCCATTCCCTGTCCCATCTCTCCTCAACAGCCTGTGACAAGTCAGTGGATGACCCCATATCACCTTCTGTCCAACACTGCCTGCAAGGCTGCTCTCCCATGTCTGCAGGCTCCAACTTCCCCTCCATCCCTCCCTCCCTGGATTTCATAAGGTCCCTTGGTGGCTTGTCACCTGTCCAGAGGTCAGTGAGCAGGCTGTGTCGTCCATGTGGACCCAGGTGACAACATTTCTTTGGTTTTGGACTTTTCTTGGCTCTCATACCAGTAGAGAATGTGCATTCAGACACCTGACCCAAGGTCCAGCTACTGAGACAAAAAGAGGAGTTGATACAATCAAATTCAAAGACTTCTGCCCGTGCCCACCACATGAGTTTTATTTTCTTCTAGACCCAGGAATCAGAGCACTCCAGGCTGCTCTGCAGAACTGAAAATGGAAACTAAAGAGTAGATTGAAAAGGGTCTGCTTGTACCAGACAGGAGCGGTGACCTTCCTGAAGAACTTTAATGCCTCGAACATCCTAAAATTTGTTTTGAATCAATTCAATATCACCTCAGTACAAGGCAATCTCTACATCTGAAAAAGGCTGCAAGGAAGAACAAGCTTGTCTAAGCCAGGCTTGTGATTGTGATTACAGGAGGGCAGATAGTGCTTTTACTTAATGGGACTGATTAAAAGCTTCAAATGTATTATCCTTTACATGGGGTCACTTTCAGCTAGGGATAGGATTTTTTTTTTTTTTTTTTCCACCTTACAGGTGCAGGTGCATCACTTCTGCTGATGCTAATGGAAATCACATGTTCTTGCTGGCAGTGGGGCCACAGAAAATGGCACAAATCCTTTTACCCTGAAGCCAAGGCAATGGCTGAGTCTAGAGCAGCAGCAGGCATAGGTCAGAAAATGCCTCAGTCTGCCCAGGGTCTTGTACCACACTGGAGAGAGTGCTGTGCTGAAAAGACCTGTGATGATTTAGGGTCAGTTATTTACCTGGCAGGATTCTTACCCTTAAAAGCAAGACAAAGCCCCTTATTCCTGACCCTGTTTTCCTCTCAGCCCTTTGTGCTTTTCACAGCAGGAGGCAGTGCTCACAAGGGATTTGAGTCCAACCAAATGCAAATCTGGGGCTTCCCAGCATCTCCACCTCCCAGGAGCAAGCAGGGCCCACACTCTTTGGAGTTTTCCAGCCCAGAATGGTGCTCAGGTAGAATTTCTCAGGCCTGACACTGGTGTTGCACAATGCCCTGAAGGGAAGCTCTGTCTGTCACATCCAGATGAACTTCCCAGCACACACAGCTTTCCCCAGTCCTGCACCAAGTGGCTGCAAGATGCTATGAGGTTCAGGCACCCTAAAGTTGCTTTCCAGGAGTTGATGAGCCCCCGAGGAGGAGCACTGGAGAATGAGCAAGTAGTTGCAGCAGCAGAAGGGTGGACTCATGATGTTCTCCCAGTCCTGGACCACAGGATGTTCCTGTTGGCACCCATGGGGGTCCTGCTCCTCCTGCCACTTGGGGGTGGAGGCATTCCCATGCTGAGCCTTGGATCATCTGACACCTGCCTCATTTCCAAGAAGGTAAATGATATCTCTGGTAGGCCAGGGAGAAGCTGATGCTCTGCAGATGAGCCCAGTGGCTTGTCAAAAACATCTCAAAAGGAGAGAAAAAAACAAAAACAAAAACAAAAACAAACAAAAAAAAACCAACAAAAAGAGTAGGAAAGATGAGGGATGCCAGCCTGGGAGCAAGCAGCAGCTGGTACTGGTCAGCACTGACACCAGAGAAAAGAGCTGATGGCCTGAGGTCATCAGGGCTGTTGCAGATGGACACTGCCCCATGTCCCAGTTGTCACTAAGTCCCTGGGGAGCAGCCCTGGCTGTCAGAGTGACCCATGGCAGCAAAACAGCTGAGCTGAGCCCCTGAGTCTGGAGGAAACACCTCCACCCTGGGGCTGACAAGAGTTTGGTTTGTGCTTGTCAGCAGAGGCATCCTGCAGAGACAGCCCAGGAGCTTGGCCACCTTTCTCCTGTCCCCGGGCTGTGCTCAGGGACCCCTGGGCCACCAGGCTGTGACAGCTTGGGCCAGGGATGCTGATGCTGGCTCCCAACCTGATCCCTTCTCAGTTACACAGGCTGTGACAAGAATTTGAAAACTTGGAATGGGTTCTTCCTGATGCCAGCTGTGCCTCTGTGAGGACTGAATGGCTGTCGTGCTTTCCTGAATTCCTGAGTTCCTTGAATTCCAAATGGCAGGAACCAAGGGGAGCATCGCTGGAAACCCACCTGAGACTCAGCTCCTGTAACTTTCCCCTGCAAAAGCAACCTCCATTTTACCCACACCCTGAACCTCGTTTTCTTCCTCTGCCCGGGAACATCAGGAGCTCTTTGATTTCTGTCCTTGCCCATGATTAGATGGTTTGCTCTTTTGTTATGTTTCCTGACAGCTTCCCCATGGCCAGTTGGCTTCTGCCCTAGGTTGTGCTCTCACCTCGGTGCTTTGGTGATGGGGATGGGATCAGAGCTGACCAAACACATCAGGAACATCTTCTCCTTCCTTCTCTCTACCCAAGACACCCTGGTGGTTCCCCCTCTCGAGGCATCCTCCATTCCCAATCAGCTTTTTGGGGGCTGCTCACCCCTCCAGGCAGCTCAGCCAAGTCCTGGGCAAGCTGGCAGTGGTGGCACTGTCACCTGAGGCACTGAGGTGGCACTGTCACCTGTCACCTGAGGTCTTGGCACCTGAATCTGCTCTGCCCAAAGCCTCCAGAAACAGAATCCTCCTGCTTGGAGGCTGCTGGCAGGAGGTGTGGATGGGAGGGGGGGGATTGGATCAAATAAAAGCAGCAAATCCTACGCCCCCGCTCTCCTCTCATCACTGCCACTTGAATCCCCATTTCTTCTTTCATTTCTTCCTCTGGTTTTTCTGGTGCTGTGTACAGATGTGGAGCTGTCTCTGGGGAGTGCTTCCACCAGCAGAATTCAGAGGGGAGGAAATGGGCTGGTGACACCCAGCAGACAGCTCTCTATTGGGAAGTGTGCTTCCCACTCCCTCTCCTCATCAGCACTTATTATCAGTGAGATTCCTTCCCCCCTGCCCCATGCTAAAAAGGGACTGATAGTTTATCTTGCCTTTTTTTTTCTCCTCCTCTTTTTTTCTTTTTTATTCTTTTTGTCCTTTTTTCTTCTTTTTTCTTTTTATTCTTTTTTCTTTTTTCCATTTTTCTTTTTTTCTTTTTCATTCTTCCGTTTTTCTTTTCTTTTTTCTTTTTTCTTTTTTATTCTTTTTCTTTTTTCTTCTTTTCCTTCTTCTTTTTTCTTTTTTTCTTTTTCATTCTTCCGTTTTTCTTTTATTTTTTCTTTTTTCTTTTTTTCTTTTTTTCTATTTTATTCTTTTTCTTTTTTCGTTTCTTTTCTTTTTTCCTTTCTTTTCTTTTTTCCTTTTTTCTTTTTCATTCTTCCGTTTTTCTTTTATTTTTTCTTTTTTATTCTTTTTTTTCTTTTTTTCTTTTCCTTTTTTTCTTTTTTCTTTTTCATTTTTCTTTTTTCTTTTTTATTTTTTTTCTTTTTTAATCTTTTTCTTTTTTTCTGTTTTCTTTTTAATTTTTCCGTTTTTCTTTTTAATTCTTTTTTTTCTTTTAAAATATTTTTCTTTTTTCCTTTTTTGTTTTTTCTTTTTTCTTTTTCCTTTTTTTCCTTTTTTCTTTTCTTTTTTCCTTTTTCCTTTTTTCCTTTTTCCTTTTTTCTTTCTTCTTTTTTTTCCTTTCCTTTTTTTTTTTTTTTTTTTTTTTTCACCCCAGAAGGATGAAACAATCAGTAAAAGCAAGGAAAGAAGTATCCATTCAGGGCGGGACTGACTCCCATGCAAGAGAAGATGGATGAGGCTTCTGGGTGACACAAGCTCCACTGAAGCCTTTGCTGGCATCACCTGCAGACCAGGGGGTCCTTAGGTTTTAACTGTGAGGAGCCCTGGGCCTCTGGGAAACCTTGACCCCAGCTGAGCCATGGCAGGTGAATGCTGGGAGGTGTTCAAGGCAGAGGCTCAGAAAGGCCCTTGAGGAGACCCAGAACTTTTGCTGCCACCAAGGAGGTAGGAAAAGCTTTGGTTAGAAATTTTTCAAGTGTGGGTTTGGATTTTTGTGTGGTTGGTTTGTTTGTTTCAGTGTGGCTCTGGGTTTATTTTAAATAATAAAATTATTTATTTTGTTTTTTGTTTTGTTATACTGGGCTATATGTTTTAAGGACAGGAATGTAAAAGTTTGGGGAAAACCCCCAACTCCTGAAATGAAAACTCGGCTCTGTTCAAACACTTTAAAATGATTCTCTTTGTTTCTTTTTAACCTCTGTGCATCTTGATTTCTTTTTCTTTTAAACAAAACCATTTTTCTGTGCTAATGGTTTGTTGTGTAGCTTCCTTCCCCATAGTCCTGCATTTACCATGGTTTTGTCTGGAAAAAAAAAAAAAAAAAAAGCCTATTTTTCCAATTCCAAAATCCTAAAGAAAACATAATGTCGCCTTAATTTGAATCCAGAGTTACTTTCAGATGGTTCTTTTTGGAAAGCTTTTTTCTTTTGTGGTAGTGTTCAAATATTTTCAGGGAAAAACAATGGCAAAGAATGATTTTTAATAGGAAGGCCTTTTATCTAAATACTTCACTGAAGGAATTGGTCCTGTGTGCTTTTATTTTCCTACATCTAATTTAATGTATTAAACCTTTTGAGCCCTGGCTTTCATTTAAATGACCCTTTTTCTTTATTTCATCCAGGGAGGATTAGTGGAAAAAAATCGGAATCTTTTTGAGGGAACAACTGCAGGAAAAGGTTTCTTGCTTGAGCAGAATGGAAATGAGACTTTAAATGCCTCCAACCATCCTGGGAGTTCTGGTAAAACTTTTTAGAAAAAACTAAATAATTAACCAAAACCCATCAAAACCAAACCAACAACAAACAAAGAGAGAACCTCCAAGAGCTTTTTTTGTTTGAAATGCTTTGTTTTGTTTCCACCCCACCCTGAAGCCTCTGGTTCCTGGGGCAGCTGGGGCTTTCCTTGTGTTTCCAAACCCCCAGAACTCTTTCTCTGACTTCTGGGAGCTCCAGACCTCTGGGAAAGCCATGGGGCTGCCCCATGGAGCTGGATCTACCTGAGGGGTCCTGGAGGGGACTGAAGGGAAACTCCTGCTCCAGCCCAGAGCGGCTGCAAAGCCCACAGCATCCCCCTGGGTACCCTGCTCCTGGGTTGGGCTTTAACCAGGACTTCCTGAGCCCTTCCTTGAGGATTTTGTCTGCAGCACTGGCAGCTCCTTCAGACACCAGATGTGCACATCTGGGACCTGCTTCAAGTGGCAGGAAAGTGAAAAAAGCAACCATGTGCCAGGCAGAGAAGGTGAAATTTCCATTCCTAGTCTTTGGCCTCTTCTGAATCACTCCATTCCTCATCCAGCCCAGCCTAAGGCACTCAGCTTTGGGCATTTCTACCCAAAACCAAGCAGCTGATCCCCATCAAGCTGAGCTCTGGCCTCACCACTCTGATCCCAGTACCTGAGCCAGGCACAGCTGGTGACCTGGGGGTGAGGGACTCTGCAGCTGTCCCAAGGTGCCCTGTAGTGACATTTTCCTACTTCTTGTGCTCCTCTGAACAAAAACAAAACAACAACAAAAAAATGAGTCAAGCTGTTTGATTTTGCAATCTCCATAGATGTCGGAGGCAGAGACTGCAATGGAATAAAATATGCTGTTCAGAAGAAATAAATAAGATGTTGATTGGCAAGCTAAATCCTCCACAGTGTGGCTGCCTGTATGACTGGAATCCCAAATGAGCCAAACTGCAACATATTTTATGCTGTTTCTGCTCTCCAAGTGCATTTTTCAATCTATTTCTTTATGCCTGTGGGACCGCTGCCTCAAATTCCACTTCCCATTTCTCCACTTGGACAGCAACACTAAACACAAGCTCTCCTTACCAGCAGCACCTTTCATTTAATTTCTCAGATTTCTAAGCACATGGGAAGGGTTAGTGTGTGTTAACAGAGCCCTTCTCACCAGATAATGCTCTGATGTTAGACTTGGCTTTTGGTGGCTCTGGGCCATTTCCTGTGATGTGGGAACTGATGCTTTGTAGACAAATTATGGGATCAGCTTTGTCACACAGCCCAATCATTTCTGTGATCTTTTTTTTGTGTGTGTGTGTGTGTGTGTGTGCTAGCATGACAAAATCAGGCCTCTGAAGAAGACAGAGCTGATCCCAGGCTCAGCAAGCCCTCAGCCTAAAGATCATCCCCAGGTAAGACAACCTGCAAGAGCAGGTGGGTTGTAGCAGATCCTGGGCTCTGTGGGCTCTTTTTTCTCCTTGTACCATTGCGTCACCAAGTTCAAGTGACTTTGTGGGAATGGGTTATGGATCCTCCTTAGGAGGGGAGGAGCAGTGGGCAGAGGGGTGAGGGCATCCACTGGAATGGGGCTGGGATTTCAAAGGGAACATCAGGGAATGTAGGAGTTGGACCGGGTGATCCTTGAGAATGGCCTGCCCAGGACAGTGGTGGAGTCAGCATCCCTGGAGATGTTTAAAAGGCATGTGGACCTGGTCCTTGGGGACATGGCTTAGCAGTTAGTTTATGGTGTTGGTCTGAGGTTGGACTGGATGATCTTGGAGGCCTCTTCCAACCTAAAACATTCTGTGATTCTGTGTGCCATGGGGTCATCCTCTGTCTTTAAATAAGATCCTCCCTTCAATGAAAATGGAGCTGCTTGTGCTTCTCTGCACAGCCTGGAGAAATGGGGAGCATCAGCCCAAGCAGATAAATGTTGAGGTCAGAGTCAAAGGATTTATCAGCTCTGGTCACAGTCTCCACTTGCCTCTCCTTAAGGAAATAAAGCAGCTTAAATGACCTGGAAATATTAAACGTGAGATAAACAGCCAGGTAAAACAAGACAGAAGAGCTGGCAAGAGGAGCCTGGGGAGCAGGGGCTAGCTCAGGACTGTCTGTAGCTGGGTTCTGCTGGAGAAGCAGCCTGGGAACAAGACCACCGCAGGGAGAGATGTTCTGACTGTTTTCCAGAGCATGAAACCAGGGATGGAGGTGGCATCTATGGAGAAAAAGTGTCTGTCTGGTTGGGTGCATGGAGGGATCCAGCCAGGGAGATGAGGGTGTGTGTGTGAAGTTTTCTGAGCTCTCCTAAAGCCTGAGGAGACACTTTGGTTTGGAACCTGCTGGGCCAGGCTCCAGGCCAGGAGGTGGCCATGGTGGCCTCCAGGTGGCCATGGCAGGAGCATCTGTAATGCGCTTCATCTGCTCCCAGGGACTCCTGTGCAGAGCTGCAGAGCAGTGGCGGCTGGCTGGGAAACATCAGGATCCTGGCAGTGGTGGCTGAACTCTGGCAGAAACAGAGGTTGGGGGGGGGGGAGGTCTGGAGGAGAGGAGCTGGGACAGAGTTCTGTGGGTGGGAGGGGACCTCTGGAGGTCTCTGGTTCTGCACTGTTCTGGGAGTAGGGCAAACACAGAGCAGGTTTCTCAAGGCTGTGTCCAGTGCCTCCTGCTGCTGAATCTCACACCCACCTGTGGCCACCTCACCCTCTTGAGTTTCACTCCCCCTGTCCCTGGTCCAGGCTTGTTCTCCCCCTGGCCACCTTTGTTCCTTGCCTCCAACACAACTTCCTGGACTGGGGGAATTCCCATCACTTCTGAGCTTTTATTTCCCCTACCTGCAGCTCTCTGGCAAGCCCTCAGACATGAACCTTGGGGTTAATCAATGCTCCCAGCATGAGAAGTGGGATGGGAGCAGTGGTCACTGCCAGTTCTGGCTCCGTGCAGTCTCATTTTGGAAAGGCACCAGCATCTTTTCGTATCCCAGTAGCAGGGATGAGGAGGAGCATGACCCAGAGTACTGCATCCAGCTCTGGAGCCCTCAACCCAGACAGGACATGGACCTGATGGAGCAGGTCCAGAGGAAGGCCATGAAAATGCTCAGGGGGCTGGAACACCTCTCCTAGGAAGCCAGACTGAGGGAGCTGGGGGTGTTCAGCTTGGAGAAGGCTCCAGGGAGACCTTAGAGAACTTTCAAGTGCCTGAAAGGGCTCCAGGAAAGCTGGGGGAGGGGGGGGGGGGACGACTGTGTGCAAGGGCTTGGAGGGATGGGATGAGGGGGAATGGTTTTAAATCAGAGAAGAGCGGATTTAGAGTGGATGTGAGGAAAAAGTTTTTTTCCCATGAGGGGAGTGGAACCATGGAGCAGGCTGCCCAGGGAGGGGGTTGAGGTCTCATCCCTGGTTCAAGGTGAGGCTTGAGGAGGCTCTGAGCACTCTGACCTGGGTGAGGGTGTCCCTGATACTGCAGGGCTTGGACTGGGGGACCTGGAGAGGTCCCTTCCAACCCAAACCATTCTGTGATTCCAAGGCAGTGCAGTCCCGGGAGTGCAGGGAGGGTGCAGGATGCAACCAGGATGCATCTGGTGTGACCTTTGTGAAACCTCCCTTGAACCTCACGTTACCCCCAGCCACTGCTGCCCCTTTCGGTGCCTCCCCCCTGCTCCGGAGGGGCTTATTTCGGTATTGAACTGGGTTTGATGCAGAGGCTGAACAAATCAAACCTTCCCGAGCGGGTGCTGTGGCAGCAGAATGCGTGGGGTTCCCTCTCATCACCCTCGGAACCGGGGAACGACGTGGGGATGGTTCGGTGGGGGTTGTCCCGCTGTCATTTGTATTCAGATGGGGACATCTAGTGACACGGGGATGTGTTGCAAGGATGGAACCTCCCGGCGCGATGGAAAACCGGGCTTGGAGCTCCCTCGACCTCTCGGGAAGCAGCTTTGGAGGTGCTGATGCTCCTCCCCAAAGCTCCCCTTCCCCCTGCTCCAATGGGGAATCCCCCAGAGAATGTCCCCAAGGCTGCAAGGTCCTTAGACCACGCTCTGCTAACCCTAAAAGGACTATGGGATTTTTGGCTTGGGGTCAGAGAAAATACTCATGGGTGGAAAGGACCTTTGAGATTATTGAGTCCAACCATCAGTCCTACCCCACCCTAACCTCTCGGTCAGCTCCTGAAACACCACATCTGCCTCTTCTGTGAACTCCCCCAGGAATGGTGACTCCAGTGACCATCAACCTGTTCCAGTGCTTCACCACTCTTTTGTTGAAGCAGTTTTTCCTAATATCCAATCTGGACATCTCCTGGGTACAACCTGAACCCATTTCCTCTTGTCCTAAATCTGCACAATCTGACAAGAGTGCTCAGTTCTGAGATTTTTGGTACTTTTAATATCCATTCGGGACAAAGAAAAGAAAAAGGTGAGAACCCTCAGGGTATTATGACACTTGCATTCACAATATCCATAGGAATTCCAACAAAAATGCGTAGGGAAAGCAGCAGCAGTACGTGTTCCCATTTTGCAAGAAAATCAACAACCTCCATCCCCTCAGCTCTCTGTGATCCATGGACATTCCGTATTCTCTTAAAAACTCTGGAAGTCTGGCTCAGAGAAAGGCCCTGCATCTTGTGACACTGTAGGGTCCCCAGCCCCAAGCCAGGTCACCACCATGGGTTCCCTTCAGCCAGGGCTGTGTGGGGCAGGGGATTTGTGCTGTGAGCAGATCCTGGCACCACCACTGGGCTCTTCTGGGTGTTTGGGGATGTACATGGTGACAAGGGATGTCCCTGTGTGCCAGGGGTCTGTGTTGTGACCCTCCACTGAAAATGCCAGGATGTAAAATGGAGAAAAAGAGGAGACAGAGTCCCAGTGCTCCCAGTTCAATTCACAAGGCACTGGGATGCTTGAAGTCCCAAACGTCCTCTGCTCAGGGAAACTCCTCTGAAAAGAACAAGCACAACCTTTTTTGATGGCAGCCTCACCCAGGCCAGAGGGTTCTGTGTCTCTGTTCTCTCTTGCTCCCTTTTACACACCTAGCCAACACCTCCCTGCTTCCTGAGCATCTAATGTCCTGAGGTTTTCCAGAGCAGGCTGGAGACATGGAGAAGCTGAAGAGTTTGGTAAAAAATAACCCAAGCTGTAACCCAGACCTTCCCTCAAAGCCCTCTCTGCCCATTAGGAGGGGTTCCCTGCTCTCTAAGCCTGGCCACTGCAAGGGATCAGTGTGATGATAGGAGGAGCATCCTGGTGCCCTTAGGGTACACCCTGATGGCTGGGAAGACACAGGCTGGCTCCTGCTTCAGCCAGGTTCCCACCAGCCCTCCCATCCTATCCCATTCCATCCCATCCCATCCCAGTGCAGCACTTGGGGGTCAGCAGTGTGTCACCTCAGATGGGCCACATTAAGCAGGTGGAGTTCTGTTAGCTCAGTGCCAACCTGATCTCACCCTTCTCTTCCAATTTCATTCCCCCATTTCTGATTTTGTGGACAAGCCCTGGAGACATGGGGGGAAAAAAAAAACCATCTTTCTGCCACTGCCTGCCTTCTGTGAATATTCTCACTTTGCTCAGTTGTGACTGAAACCAAACCACCTCTGGGTTTGAGAAGGTTCCATTGCTGTCCTACATGCTAAAAAGTTTGTGCCTTAGGTCCAAATACACTTCCACTTCTGTTATTGTATCTCTCTCACCACAGTTATGTCTGCCTTAAATTTTCTTTTCCCCTTATACCTGCAGCTATCGAGATCTCCAACATATATATATTTGAAATTAATCCTTTATTTCCCAAAGTAGTCCTTGCTATCAGCAGTAGTGCCAGTAATTACTTTCTTCCTATTAGCTGGTGAGACACCGTGGCTAATTCCTGGGCACTGTGATAAAAACCAGAAGTGGCAGATGATTATGCTGAAGTTTGACTGTGTGAAAGGTCAGGGAATGATTTCCCCCATGTTCCTGGTTTATTAATTTAAGCCTTTTGGAAAGGTCTAGCAAAAGAGTCCCTGAGGCTCCAGAGAGCCCTGGCACACCATCAGAGTGTGAGCACTGCAATGCCATTCCTCTTCCTGGCCCCTGCAGAGATGCTTCCATATGTTCCACGTTTTCTGTCAGCAGCCCCCGTGTAAAGCTCTGCTGTGGTACCCAAGTCCCTGTTCCCAGCTGAGTGAGGGCTGGAGCAGCTCTGGAACCAGGCTGGGAGAGTTGGGGGTGTTCACCCTGGAGAAGAGAAGGCTGCAATGGGGACACCTTAGAGCACCTTCCAGTGCCTCAAGGGGCTGCAGAAAAGCTGGGGAGGGACTTGGGACAAGGGCCTGGAGGGGTGGGATGAGGGGGAAGGGTTTTGAATTGGAAGAGGAAAGATTTAGGCTGGATATTAGGAAGAAATTGTTTGGTGTGAAGGTGCTGAGCCCCTGGCCCAGATTGCCCCCAGAAGCTGTGGCTGCCCCATCCCTGGCAGTGTTGAAGGTTGGATGGGGCTTGGAACAGCCTGGGCTGGTGGGAGGTGTCCCTGCCCATGGCAGGTGTGGCACTGGGTGGTCTTAAAGGTCTTTCCAACCTGAACCATCCTACGTGGAGAAGTTGCCCCTCTCTGACTTCTGCACCCACTGCATCTTCCCTTGCTGTGCCTCCTTGTAAGGCATGATGTAGGTTGAACCTCCAGTGGTCTCTGCTGCAAAGTTCAGCTGCAAGTATAGGAACAGGCTTTTTTTACATTTCTCTCTCTCTCTGAAACAAGCACTTTTTCATCAGGAGAAGGTGATACCAGTTTGGGACAGAGAGCTGGGGGTGGGGACAGGCTGTGGTGACCCCAGAGACATCACAGGCTGTGCCAAGAGCTGCTGTCTTTCCAATGTGGATGGGTCTCCACCACCCAGGATGGATAATCAGAGGGGTGGGAGGTGTGCTGAGTGGTATAGGACGTCTCTTATTGCTCAGCTGTAAAATTACCTGGGTGGCTCATCCTACACCTGCCTTAGGGCTGTCCCGGGGAGTAAGTACTCTCTGTCCCTCCCCATCCCTACAGCTGATGTCCCAAGCTGCCTGCTCTGCTTTGTGAGGCTTCACATTCTCCACCTGAAGGAGGAGGACATCAATCTGATCTCCCCCAAAGAACACAGTACTACCTGAGGACAGGTAACTGCTCAGCAGTTATTGTTATCTCCAGTCCCATCTATACAGTAGAGAAGAGTGGGAATAAACCATCAAACAATAATACCACAACAACTGTAAAACTCACCAAACAGTTCCTGCCGTGATTGGCAATTAAAAAATAAATAAATCCAAATGGCTCTTTGAGGTGTGAAGCCACTTACAATTTATCGCCAGAGCTCTGATCCTGAGCAACTTCATAATGAAATAAATTGCATGGGGTAGTGTACTCTGGCTTGTTGAAGCTCTGCCCAAGTTGAACATAAAACGAGAAATAATAATTTGCACAACTTAAATTTACTAGTACTCTAAACTAGCTGTTCACTGAATTACCTCAGAGGACCAAAGATGAGAAGCTTGCTGCCTTTCAGGAGAAATTCAGTAAATTCCTACGGCCAGGTTTCAGTGCCTGGTGTTGCTGGGAGAAAAGTCATCATAATAACTGGTCTGCTCCCTACCTATTCATTAGCATCAATTACACTGTATTAGTGTTACAAATTGCTGCTGAAAGATGTTACCAAAGTAGAAGCCCTCGGCTTAATTGGAAGCACTTTCAAATTTGATTACTAATGGCCCAGTGTTACAGTATCAATGACCTGGATGAGAAAACTGCTTCCCAAGAGGGATATGGCTGGCTAAAAAAAATCTGCTGGAAGATGGAGCTTTCCCCCCACCTTTCGGAGCAGTGGAGGCTTTGGTATTTTAAGGACATGCTCAGTACTCACAGGATGGTAAGGAAAAAGTGGTCAAGGATTTTTTTCTTTCTCCATTCCCAGAGGCAAGCATTTTATGTTATTTTGCAGAAAGATCTAAAAAAACTTAGGACTTCGTGGGAAAGTGGAGAGAAGGACTGCACAGTACAGCAGCAAAGAGAGGGAGAAGTTGCTCCCCATCATCAGAAGAATAATTTTACAGCCTCTAGAAAGCAGGCTTACACTACAAGCCCAACACTCCACAAATTGGGACATATTGCAAAGAGTGACCACTAAAAACTTCTGCTGGCCCTAACCCTCACATGCCACACTACCCACAGCACCACCACCTATTGGCCACCAGCCCTATTAAGCAACAGTGGGAGAGTGGCCACCGATGGGTGGTACGTTCCAGGTTTTTGATAAAAGGCAAACCTGTAGCCCGATTGTTGGTGGTGTTATGGGTGGTGTTCCATAGGAGGGTTTTAGCTCTCACATAGAATGAGTGGGTTTTTTAGAAATTTATACATCTAATAATTCCATTTATTTAAGATAGAAATTTGCATTCCAGAGGAATTAAGCCACTCAAGGAGATGTTCACCTATTTGATTTTATTTATCCATAGTTAAGGTGACCTTAGTTCCTGCCTTTATAAATGTATATTTCTCTGCTCATAACCTTATCCCCATTTTACTGCTGGAAATTTCTTATGAAGTTCAGTGAGGATTTTCTGATTCTCTGTGTCCTGAGTTTTTTTTAGTTTCAGGGGTCAAACCGCAGCTGTGAACAGGTGGCATGGTGAGGGATCTGGAGAAGGTTTAGGGTTATGGTGTAATGTTCTCAGATGGGTTCCAACTGAGGCTTCTTCATCCCAGATGGGGACAGTCAAAGAGAGTAGGGTTGTTTCCCAGGGGATTGGTGGGAAAGCACTGGGGCAGGAAAACTCCATAAAAACCTCCACTTCTGACTAGCTCCTTGCTAGTGGTGGTGTTTGCTTCAGGCTTAAGAGATCCTTATTATTCTGCTCTGAACCTTGTCCCCATCTCAATTCTTAAAAATTTTTGATCTGGTTCAGTGAACATTTTCTGATTCTCTGTGTCCTGAGGTTTTTTTCCAGTGCCAGGGGTTAAATTGCAGCTGTGGGTATGGAGAGTGTTGATGAATATGGGAAGGGTTTAAGGTTAGGGTGTGATGTTCTCAGATGGGTTGCAGCTGAGGATCCTCAATCCCAGGTGGGGACAGTCAAGAAGAGGAGGGTTTTTTCCAGGGGATTGTGGGAAAGATGTGGTGCAAGAAAAACACCATAAATGCCTCCACTTCTGCTGAGCTCCCCACTCTGTTTTAGGGCACGACCCACAGATTCTGGAGGAGGTTCTGCAACTGAAGATAGCAGCCGAAAAACATGCTACAAAGAGGTAAGAGAATAATTTTAATAATGTTTAGAGTAGTTGAATGTGTTCAAACAGTTGATATTTACATTGTGTTGAAATGATACCAAAACAAAATAGTTTTATTTCTGTTATGAACAGAAATTCTGAATTATAAACCCGGGAGAGCAAGTGAACTCTGGATTATTTGTGTTTTTGGTAATAGAGCAAAATAGTAGCCTGATTGTTGATGGTGCTGTAGACAGGGTGTCATGTGAGGGTTAGGGCCAGCAGAAGTTTTCATTGGTCACTCTTTGCATATTTTGTGCAGTCCTGATCACTCAGAGCTTTGGGAGCCCTATTGAGCAGCAGCGGGAGAGTGGCTGTCGAAGGGTGGTATGTTGGAGTTTTTAGGAAAAATGCAGACCCGTACCCCAACTGATGGTGGTGCTGTGGGTAGGCTGGCATGTAAGCGTTAGGGGCAGCAGAAGATTTCATTGGTCACTCTTTGCATTTTTTGTGTAGTCCCGAGTGTTCGGAGATTTGGGAGCCCTATTGATCAGCAGTGGGAGAGTGGAAATCGACGGTTGATATGCTCTAGATTTTTTAAGAAATGCAAAACCATAGCCTGATTGCTGGTGGTACTGTGAGTAGGGTGGCATGTGATGATTAGGGCCAGGGGAAATATTAATTGGTCACTCTCAGCATTTTTTGTGCAGTCCCGATCGTTCGGAGCTTTGGGAGCACTATTGAGCAGCAGTGGGACACTGGACATAGAGAGGTAGTATGTTTCAGTTCTTAGCAAGAACGTAATCCCGTAGAGCAATTGTTGGTGGTGCTGTGGGTAGGGTGGCATGTGAGGGTTAGGGCCAGCAGAAGTTTTCATTGGTCACTCTTAGCATATTTTGTGCAGTCTCGAGCGTTCGGAGATTTGGGAGCCCTATTGAGCCCTGCTGGGAGAGGTCTGGTATGTTCGAGTTTTCTGGTCAAATGCAAACCCTAAGCCCGACTGTTGATGGTGCTGTGGGTAGGGTGGCATGTGAGGGTTAGGGCCAGCAGAAGTTTTCATTGGTCACTCTTTGCATATTTTGTGCAGTCTCGAGCGTTCGGACCTTTGGGAGCCCTATTGAGCCCGGCTGGGAGAGTGGCCACCGAGGGCTGGTAAGTTCGAGTTTTCTGGTCAAATGCAAACCCTAAGCCCGACTGTTGATGGTGCTGTGGGTAGGGTGGCATGTGAGGGTTAGGGCCAGCAGAAGTTTTCATTGGTCACTCTTTGCATATTTTGTGCAGTCTCGAGCGTTCGGAACTTTGGGAGCCCTATTGAGCCCTGCTGGGAGAGGTCTGGTATGTTCGAGTTTTGTGGTCAAATGCAAACCCTAAGCCCGACTGTTGATGGTGCTGTGGGTAGGGTGGCATGTGAGGGTTAGGGCCAGCAGAAGTTTTCATTGGTCACTCTTTGCATATTTTGTGCAGTCTCGAGCGTTCGGAACTTTGGGAGCCCTATTGAGCCCTGCTGGGAGAGGTCTGGTATGTTCGAGTTTTGTGGTCAAATGCAAACCCTAAGCCCGACTGTTGATGGTGCTGTGGGTAGGGTGGCATGTGAGGGTTAGGGCCAGCAGAAGTTTTCATTGGTCACTCTTTGCATATTTTGTGCAGTCTCGAGCGTTCGGACCTTTGGGAGCCCTATTGAGCCCTGCTGGGAGAGTGGCCACCGAGGGCTGGTAAGTTCGAGTTTTGTGGTCAAATGCAAACCCTAAGCCCGACTGTTGATGGTGCTGTGGGTAGGGTGGCATGTGAGGGTTAGGGCCAGCAGAAGTTTTCATTGGTCACTCTTTGCATATTTTGTGCAGTCTCGAGCGTTCGGAACTTTGGGAGCCCTATTGAGCCCTGCTGGGAGAGGTCTGGTAAGTTCGAGTTTTCTGGTCAAATGCAAACCCTAAGCCCGACTGTTGATGGTGCTGTGGGTAGGGTGGCATGTGAGGGTTAGGGCCAGCAGAAGTTTTCATTGGTCACTCTTTGCATATTTTGTACAGTCTCGAGCGTTCGGACCTTTGGGAGCCCTATTGAGCCCAGCTGGGAGAGTGGCCACCGAGGGCTGGTAAGTTCGAGTTTTGTGGTCAAATGCAAACCCTAAGCCCGACTGTTGATGGTGCTGTGGGTAGGGTGGCATGTGAGGGTTAGGGCCAGCAGAAGTTTTCATTGGTCACTCTTTGCATATTTTGTGCAGTCTCGAGCGTTCGGAGCTTTGGGAGCCCTATTGAGCCCGGCTGGGAGAGGTCTGGTATGTTCGAGTTTTGTGGTCAAATGCAAACCCGTAGCCCGACTGTTGATGGTGCTGTGGGTAGGGTGGCATGTGAGGGTTAGGGCCAGCAGAAGTTTTCATTGGTCACTCTTTGCATATTTTGTGCAGTCTCGAGCGTTCGGAACTTTGGGAGCCCTATTGAGCCCTGCTGGGAGAGGTCTGGTATGTTCGAGTTTTCTGGTCAAATGCAAACCCTAAGCCCGACTGTTGATGGTGCTGTGGGTAGGGTGGCATGTGAGGGTTAGGGCCAGCAGAAGTTTTCATTGGTCACTCTTTGCATATTTTGTGCAGTCTCGAGCGTTCGGAGCTTTGGGAGCCCTATTGAGCCCGGCTGGGAGAGTGGCCACCGAGGGCTGGTAAGTTCGAGTTTTGTGGTCAAATGCAAACCCTAAGCCCGACTGTTGATGGTGCTGTGGGTAGGGTGGCATGTGAGGGTTAGGGCCAGCAGAAGTTTTCATTGGTCACTCTTTGCATATTTTGTGCAGTCTCGAGCGTTCGGAGCTTTGGGAGCCCTGTTGAGCCCGGCTGGGAGAGGTCTGGTATGTTCGAGTTTTGTGGTCAAATGCAAACCCGTAGCCCGACTGTTGATGGTGCTGTGGGTAGGGTGGCATGTGAGGGTTAGGGCCAGCAGAAGTTTTCATTGGTCACTCTTTGCATATTTTGTGCAGTCTCGAGCGTTCGGACCTTTGGGAGCCCTATTGAGCCCTGCTGGGAGAGGTCTGGTATGTTCGAGTTTTGTGGTCAAATGCAAACCCTAAGCCCGACTGTTGATGGTGCTGTGGGTAGGGTGGCATGTGAGGGTTAGGGCCAGCAGAAGTTTTCATTGGTCACTCTTTGCATATTTTGTGCAGTCTCGAGCGTTCGGAGCTTTGGGAGCCCTGTTGAGCCCTGCTGGGAGAGGTCTGGTATGTTCGAGTTTTGTGGTCAAATGCAAACCCGTAGCCCGACTGTTGATGGTGCTGTGGGTAGGGTGGCATGTGAGGGTGG